>CM028134.1:323360000-324772500 GCA_016271365.2 Neoceratodus forsteri
ATGGTTTTCCTGGTTTTTTGTTACCTGTAAAACGAAAATGGTCCCTCGTAGTCTTGATGCCACCTTCCCCCCACCTGCACCCACCCACTGCACACCCTGCCTCCCCTCACCCCTCTCACCCTATACTTACCTCCAGAGTCTGTCGCGACGATCTTCTGTGGACTGGGAACACATCTGCACTCTTCAAAGCCGACCGTGAACTGAGAAAATGCCGGTAAGCTGTATAATGGAATGAATAGGGGTTTTTCAATTTTAATGCATATCTCGGGCATTGTTGGGACTTTTGGCTCCAAATTTTCAACATGGGGTTTTTGGGACCCCTTCTCATGAATTCTTGCACTGTCATGGAGTTATTCAGTCCCGAAAGGTGCTTTCACAGTCATTGCATGGAATCACCTTTTAGGACCGAGGAATGAAGTGACAGTGCAACTGTTCACGAGAGGGGCTCTCAAAAAGCCTATGTTACAAGTTTGATGGGGAAAATCCAAAAAATGACTGTTTTACAAGCGTGCATAGCAACTGTGCAATGCATGCCTGTAAGTTAGCGTATTTGCACTATTTTCATGCCAGATTCTCAACATTGGCATTTTACCACACTTTCTTGTGAACCGTACAGCTGTCATTTTTCACATCCTGCCCGAAATGTGTTTTCGCACTTCCGGCACAGAATAGCGTGGTTGCTGTGAGAAATCAGTGTTCAGAACACATTACAAAAATGACAGTGACACTGTTCATGAGCAGAGGTCCCAAAATGCCTGTGTTGAAAATTTGGTGACAATACTCCATAAAATGCCTGTTTTACGAGCGTGCATAGCAACTGCACAACACAAGCTCATTAAGTTAGCGTGTGCAATATTTTCATGCCACATTCTCAACATTGGCATTTTACCACACCTTCTTGTGAACTGCACAGCTGTCATTTTTCACATCCTTGCCAAAATGTGTTTTCACACTTCCAGCGCAGAATAGAGTGGTCGCTGTGCGAAATCAGTGTTCAGGACACATTACAAAAATGACAGTGATAGTGTTCATGAGCAGAGGTCCTAAAATGCCTGTGTTGAAAATCTGGTGACAATACTCCATAAAATGACTGTTTTAAGAGGTGCATGGCAACTGCGCAACGCACACTCGTAACTTAGCGCATTCGCAATATTTTCATGCCAGATTCTCAAATTTGGCATTTTACTACACCTTCTTGTGAATTGTGCAGCTGTCATTTTTCACAACCTTGCCGAAATGTGTTTTCGCACTTTCGGCGCACAATAGCATGTTCACTGTGTGAAATCAGTGTTCGGGACACATTACGAAAATGACAGTGACACTGTTCATGAGCAGAGGTCCTAAAATGCCTGTGTTGACAATGCTCCATAAAATGACTGTGTTACGAGCATGCGTTGTGCAGTTTGCATGCATGCTCGTATGTTCTCAAACTTCTAATATTCTCACTCCAGATTTTCTACAGTGCCATTGTTCTGCACCTCATAATGAACAGTACAGCTGTCATTTTTCACATCCTGACCAAAATCTGTTTTCGCAGTTCTGGCGCAGAATAGCTTGGTCACTGTGGAAAGTCTGTGTTCGATACACATGATGAAAATGACAGTGACACTGTTCATTAGCAGATGTCCTAAAATGCCTATGTTGAAAATTTGGGAATGAAAGTCAATAAAATGAGTGTTTTATGAGCATACATTGCACAGTTTGCACGCATGTTCATAACTTTCTGAATTTGTAATACTTTCACTCCAGCTGCTTATCAATGGCAATTTTCCTTACCTTCTTATGAACACTCCAGCTGCCTGAAATGTGTTTTCGCACGTCTGGCACAGAATTGCACAGCTGCTGTGCAAAATCAGTTTTTGGGACAGTTTGAGGAAATGGCAGTGACACTATTCATGAGCAGAGGTCCTAAAATGCCTATGTTGAACATTTGGTGCCGAACCTCCATACAATGACTTTGTTGCAAGCGTGCATTGTGCAGTTTCCACGCACCCTTGTAACTTTGTCAATCTGTAACATTTTCATGCCACATTTTCACCACTGGCATTTGTGCATGTCTCCTTATCAACAGTCCAGCTGACATTTTTCACAGCCTGCCCAAAACTTGTTTCTGCAGCTGTGGCGGATAATGGCATGCTCACTGTGCAAAATCACCTTTTGAGACACATTCACAAAATCACAGCACTATGCATCTCTAGCTACGCCACTCCCACTGCTAATGCCAGCGCGACAACATTCAGCATTGGCAAATGCTTGTTTCAATTACCACTGTTGTGACTGTTTTGACATCCGTGTATTCCTGTTTTAGGGTATTAATTTATTGTGCACGCCAGTGAAGGCATCCCGTTATTCTGATGGGAAAGCTTAGTGATGTCCATTGCAAAGGGTTCAGCTTGGGACTTGGGAGAAGAAACAATTATATCTGTTCCTGAATGAGGCAAGTGCTGTGGATCCTGCAACATCTCAAGGAGGGGCTCTCCAGGTGAGTTATTTTTATTTATTTATTTTTTAACTTTCCATTGAAGAGCTGGCTAAAAACTGTGAAAAGTATGCCTAATCACTAGTCATGGTGAAAAAAGCAAGTTATTTCCTGCAGGGTGATAAGAGCTTGAGGTTCACATGTCCATGCTAAACAATGACATCACTGGAAATCTCCAAATCTCATTAATTAACACAAACAAACAAAAAATCTGTCCTTGGCTGGAAGAAAATGGCAGCACTGCCCCTTCCCACACGGCAGCCCGATCAAACTTCTGAACCCGGGGCCATAGCATAGAAATGAGACTGGCTACCCACTGAGTCATTGGGCAGCCATGGAGGTTGAGTTTTACTGTTTGACAGAGGAAAAGGGAAGTGGAAGTTGCACTGGCCCTCAGCAGCTTGGACTATGGCTGGATTAGGAAATTAATGTAAAGATCAAATAAGGTTATAATGTACATCGTCCCCTCTAGAGGCTTGGTCTGCAGCACCCTTGCACTCCTTGGAGCTAGGCTATCCTGGTGAATAGTAACTACTTTTTTTTTAGATATTTTATTGAAATCAGAAGACAGACCACTGATGCAGCATAAAGCAAGTTATCACAGAACCCAACTCTGGTAATAAAACATTAAGGTCTGGTAGTCCAGTAGTCCCTCCCCCATTCTCCAATCATCATTCCCATATTTTATTATTGTTTTATTTCTTTCCTTTTTATTAATAGTCCAGTGGTCCCTCTGCCCTCCCCCATTGTCCATTCACCCCCCCATGCAGGTCTTGTCCCTGGTGTCTAGTGGCATGCCCCTGCCCCTGCCCCTGCCCCTGTCCATTCCTGCAAAAAAGAAAACTGTCACTTGATGTTTAATGTTTTTCCTTTTGTGCTAAATAAAATGGTCCTCGATGATCAGCCCCCACTTCTACCTCCCAATCATCACCAACACCCCCCACTGTTCATCCCACACACCTCACTCACCTGAACAGGTCACAGGTTTGGATCCACTCTCCAGATCAAAGACACATATTGCAGTGCTCTCAGATCAGACAACCATTTTCCTGTAGTGAACCCTCATTTTTCCCATATTTTCCCTGTAAATCTGGAATTAAATTCCTGCAGATTTACCTTTTATGAGCAAACCAATGTCAGTTTGCAATTCCACTGAAAAGAAAGGGATTTGTAAAATGTATGAAAATGTAAAGCTCCCAATGGCAATAGATCCAGTGACAGAAACTGTTCAAACATGCCACACCCCAGGCCACACTCAACTGAGCCCTCCTAGTACCCACTTTACCTGCACTACTGGTTGGTCTCTACTAAACACACAACCACAGCAGCCTCCCAGTAGGACTGCAGTGAATAGTTTTGGGTGCAGTACCCAGAGTGGCCCCTCCCCCATGGTGCCCAGTATGTGGGTGCCCCCCAAGACACTGGCATGGCAGTGTACCTCATACAACTGGTGGATCATAGTGATGGATATGTGCTGTGTATGTTGTTTGTCTTACCTGATAATGACTGTATCTGGTTGCTTCTGTTGCCTTTGCCCTTCCAATGCTTGTGTGTTGTGTGTGTGTGGGGGGGTGGAGTTAGGGTTGGAAATCCTAACACCGCATTTCCATACTTTTGTTACTTTAATATCAACCCTAACTCAAGCATTAATGTTGTTTTTTTTTGCCATGAATTTCCTTTCTGTTTGATAACTCAAATGTTAGCAAATGATAGATCAAAACATGATTCTGCCCTCATATATTTCCTTCTGTATTAAATACTGTAGATAGTGTATAGTAGAGCACTGTTCTGTATACAATTCCATTCCTTTCAAAATGTTATTGTTCCACAGGTCAAAGGTAATGCAATGTCATTGTACTCTTCTGTGGCACAACAGCACTCTGAAACCTTTAGATCTTGCACAACTGAGTTGTCTTCTGAAAGGGAAAGAACTACAGTGCACATATTTCACATAATACTATACAGCACCAAAAACACAGGCTTAGCAACTTGATACACAGCCCCCTATGTTCTGCCGACCTCTCAAGCTTCACTTTCAAGATCAGAGGGAATCAGACTCAGTCTGTGACAGTACACAGTGTTCATGCACAGCTGGACATCCAGTATTTTCTATTTCCTATCCTGTTTATATTTCCATAGTGTAATATATCAATGGTATTTTCTTCCTGTGTCGTGTCATTGTTTCATATATACAGTAAGAAATTATGACTTGTGTTCACTTATGAATAAAAAGTAATATATTCTTTTCCCATATTCAATAAATATTGCTTAGAAATGTTAAAAAATAATAACATTTGAACTGTACTTAACACTGTAACATAATACAAAGAAAGACACAAAACACAAGTAATGAAGTTTAAAAAAATCTTTTTGGAAAAAGACAATTTGAATTGGACCAAATTAGAACATATTCCTGGACTGGGCAAAAAACTAACAAATCTTGCTGTTGGTTTAACTGTTCCTTCATCTGACATGGATCCACAGCACCACAGCAACTTCAGGATTATTCACTGGAAGTGGTGCTCCTCTCCTTCTGGATCAATATAGTCCTGTGAATCCACAGGATTATCTTCCTTAAGTTGCTGCCTAGCCTTTTCTACCTGTTCTTTTTTCAACTCTAACCAGCTAATGTACACCTCTGACTCATCTGTTTTGAAAATATAGTATGTCAAGGAGAAATGCTCTTCATATGTGTCACAGTCACCTTTCAATGAGGTTTCATTTCTTCATGACTTAAACAAGAAAGAAGAGCAAGATAATAGTAGTCTGTGTTCTCAGCATTTGACAGACTTAGCTTACAATGGTTGATTAACCAAGGTTTCGATCTCTTCATAAAACTACTTTTCAAACCCACCACTTTGAGAATCTCTCTTGCTGGGTCAGGTGCAGCATCAGTTTTGTAATTATACCATTTAGTCACTTCAAAGGGGCACGTGTCTACCATGGTATGATGTCGCTTGGTGTAATACATGTCAACCAAGTTATTCTTCAAAATATTCTTTGAAGAAGGCCTTCTTAATGCCAGGTCTTTAATCTCTTGACGAGGCTTCATGACATGCCTGCATTTCTCTTTGTAGTTCATGCTGAGAAACCAGATAGGATCAGGTTTTCTTTACAAGCCCAATCAAATGATCACTGGCTTCATATACCACATTCCCTGTGTGACAGTATTTTCAGTCCCAGCAACCACAGCTATGATATAATTGATCTGATGGTGTTTGCAAGTTCCTCCCAAAGTTCTTGCAAGCTCGTTTGCTCATGTTTCATTATGTATGAAGTCATGTACTGAACAAGAGCCAAAGAGGTGTCAGTGATGAACTGAACATCTATATTATCCTGCCATATGAGGAGAAGAACAGGACTGATGTGCACCTCATTCTCCTTTCTGGGTAGCTCATATGCCCTCTTTGAGGACTTTGCTTTGAAGTGATGGTGCATTGATGAGAATAAGTCATTCATGTGCCCCTGTTCACATACACACCTAGGGAATCCAAAGTGACATCTGGTGTAGCACTCAGCAAGACCTTTCACCAGACAATGACAATATTTGCTACACAGGTCATGCTGGAACTTCTCTACCAGATTCCATAGCATAGGACTCTCATACTTGTTAGATATCTCACAAGTAATGTACAGATTGATGAAGTTCAGAACTTCTGCAGCTTCATTGTCACCGATGTGTGGAGCATCCTTAACCCACAGTAGCATATGGATATGATGATATCCAGGTGCCTGATACTGCACCCTCCAGAAATGGTGTTCAACAAGTCCAAGAGGTGTATTATACTTTGACAAAATGAATTTCTGGGTATCAGTACTCTTAAGAGGTATCAGAGTATGGAGGAGGAGGAGCCTTTGGCAATGTGAGTGCTCAGCTGGCAGGCAGCCAAGCACCTGAGCTTCATTTTGTTATTTTAAGCATGCTCTAAGTGAAACTTTTCACTTCACAGCTATAGCTACTTCGCTTATGTGAGAGACTTCTGTTCTTTTTCTCAGCGGGGTAAATTTCTTCAGTTGCCACTACGGAGTATGTCTGTCTCTTCCAACCACTAAGGTGCTTTATCTTACAACACTAGGGATCCATCAGAACAGTGTGAGCTATGAACCCAAGGAAAAAAAAAGAAAACAGTTGGCATCCACAGCTCTGCAGCTGCTCCCAAAGCTAAAGAACCTGGTATTTGTAATTTTGAGCCTTCTGGATGACAGACCCAACTACAGTAGCAAAATGTTAGTTCTTTTTATTGCTGACTACTATTTTGGGGGGGCAAATCTTTGTCCCCCATTCCTGACTCACCCACATCTACAACCCACTCAGCACCTGCTGAACCTCTCCTGGATATGGAGAATTTGCAATACACCACTGTTGATGAAGCAGGCAAGGAACCTTCTGATTCTTTGCCTTCCACGGCCAACATGGATCATGTTGCCATAACTAAGGCCAGTTACAATAATGTATTACAATCTCCAAACTTAAAAGAACTGGTGCTAGAAGAGCAGGATATTCAGCCTGGGTCAGATAAAGTGCGTGGGTCAGTTTCAAATGAGGAACATCAAACAGCTCAAGTCACTCTTGAAAAATATACTGAAACAGATCCATTTGTAACCTAAGGCTCAGATAATTTGTAAAGACAGGGAGCAGAAAGACTCACGATTAATGAGTTCAGAACTTTTTATGAAGAGATACAGAATGAGATTCACAATGGGTTTTCTACTATCACCACTGATCTATTGGACCTTTCAAAGGTTTGTGGCAAAATAAATAAAAAAGCAGAAGTCCTTTCCATTTGCACTACTGAAACTGAAACTCAGATTAGCTTTTTGGAAGACTGAATGAATCCAATTATCAAAAACCACACAGTTTATAGTTCTACCCTGTCTGAACTCAAGCACAAAATTGCAGATTGAGAGGATCATTCCAGAAGGATGAATATTACATTAATTGGTCTACCAGAGGATGCAGAGGGCAAGGGGAACCCCCTCCAGTTTTTGGAAAAAATGTAAACTATTGCATTGAAATGCTGATTTCCTGAAGAAAAAGTATAACTAGACAGAGCTCATTGAGGAGGCATGGGGGATCGAACCCCAAAACACAAGGCTCTCTTACTAACTTTAAACACCCCCGACCTATCTATATTCACCCACACTGCTTCCAAGGTTGAGAAGCAATCTTGCACTATGCCAGACTGAATAAAATGCTCATTTATGAAAATCTTAGAGTATCAGATTACCCGGATTTATCAATCACTACACTGTAACAATGAAAATCCTTTGATCAGGTCAGAGAACTTTTGCAGAAAAAGGATCAGCCCAGCTTTGTTTTTTTATACATGGAAAGACAATGACTTTTTTAGATCCCAAGAAGGATGAAGCTTATCTAAATACTGTGCTGAATTTAACCTTATCAGACCCTGTCCCATCATCTCATGGATCTTCTTTGACCACTTGCCCCAATAACACATGAAATATCTCTTTATTTTGGTCAAAGTTAAGGGCTCATTTATGAAAACCTTAGAGTATCATCTTACCCAGATTTATCTACCACTGCACTGGACAATGGAAAACCTTTGATCAGGTCAGAGAACTCAAGTCAGGCTGAGTGCAGTCCACTGGACCACCAGGGATATTGGACTTGGGGGGCTTAATCTTCAGGACACATGCCCGCAATCAGGCACATAGAGGTCCACTGGACCACCAGGGATATTGGACTTGAGGGGCTTAATCTTAAGGACAAATGCCCACAATCAGGCACATAGAGGTCCACTGGACCACCAGGGATATAGGACTATTTTTTTTACATGAATGCCCGCGATCGGGCTGCAGGGGGCATCGGTCCCCGACGGCTGCTGCCTGGCAGGGTGCTAGGTGCAAGTCCTCAGGGATCGGTGCACCTGCATGCTAATAGCATGCAAATGGGGCCATGATGAGATGCAAATGGCCCCCTGTGTGCCTTGCATAACTTATGGCCCCATTTGCATGTCCCCTTTTGAATATCGCAGGTGCTGTGCATGGCGCAATGGCACTTGCTCTAGCGCATCTCCATGCTCCACTCTGGCCACTGCGCTAGTGCAGTGCCAATGCGCCATGCACAGTGGGGGTGGCCAAGGTGCAATATTCAAAGCTGCTGCACCATAGCGCAGCTCCGTTGAATGTCACCCAGGCCACACCCCAGCGCAACAGAGTTGAGCTGCACCCAGCTTGGCGCAGTTTGAATATCCGAGCCAGAGATTTTAATTTAGTGCTGGACCTCATTTTGGACAAGTCTGTCATTCATACTGACCGAATTACCTCTGCAGTTTCTACTATTTTACAATTCATGGAGGACCTTAATTTAACTGATATATGGAGAGTTGCAAATCCAAATCGTCAGAAGTTTTCTTTGTACTCTACTGTACATCATTTATATTCCTGTACTGATTTCTTTTTGCTTTCAAAATCATGTCATTTTCAGGTATTGAAAACCGGTTACCATACCATTGTTATTTTGGCCCATGATCCATTAATGCTAAGTCTGCAATATGACAACAACCCAAATACAATTCAATTCAAGTTCAACCCTTTATTAATAAAAGACAAATTTTTATAAACAAATAGAATCTGATATAGAACTATTTTTTTGTAAATCTACTAGTGATACTAAGATGGGTACCCTATGGGAGGCATTCAAATCATATTTAAGAGGATGTATCACCACTTATAAAATCAAATGTAATAAAAAAAAAGCTAAGGATTAAGGAGTTTGAAACTGCAGTTTCCCATAAAGAAAAAATTAATGTGCAGACAAATGATCCTACGGTATTTTTACAACTTGCTACACTTAAAGAACAATATAATCGCTTGATTACTGAAGAAACTGAAAGACAAATTCTATATACTAAAAGCCAATACTATATTAGGAGTGGCAAAACAGATAAATTATTATCTTGGCAACATAAAACATAGCAGCAAAATAATTTGATAACCTCTCTACAGAACAACTTAGGTCAGACTGTCAATTCTCCCTCAGAAATTAATAATGCCTTCTATCAATACTATCAAGAACTGTACTCTTTGGAAGAGGCCTGCACCACTGAAGCATTACATAAATTTATATGAAATCTTATATTTCCTACAATTCATTCAGAGCTGCTTGCAGCTCTTGAAGCTGAAATCACAATTTCTGAAATACAGGTTGCTATAAAAATCTCCCCTCTGGTAAAGCTCCTGGCCCTGACGGGCTTATTACCGAATTTTACAAGTCCTTCTCTATACTGCTAGCCCCACAATTAAAGCAAATGTCTGATTATATGCATCATACAAAAACTCTTACCCCTTCTTTTAAGGAAGCACTTATTCATGTATTCCTCAAAAAGCAAAAAAAAAAATCCTATTTTACTGAGCTCATATGGAGTCATTTCATTAATCAATATCAATGCCAAAATATTAGCTAAAGTCCTGGCCACCAGGTTGGAAAGAGTACTACCCCATCTAGTCCATCCCTATCAAAATGGATTTATCAAAGGACAGTCACTTTCTGCCAGTATTAGGAGAACACTGAATAGTATAGATTATTGTAAAGACTCTGCTCCTTCACTGTTATTACTAGACTCTGAAAAAGCATTTTATCATGTAGAGTAGAAACATATCAAAACTATTTTACCAAAGTTTGGCTTCGGTCTTTTTTTTAATAGATGGATTGAGGTGCTCTGTTCCAACCTAGTGGCCAGGATAAAAACAAATCAAGATATTTCTTTGCCTTTTTAATTAACTAGGGGTACCAGGCAAGGTTGCCCCTTATCTCCACTTATCTTCGCACTAGCTATCAAATCCTTTGCTATTGTAATAAGAAAATCTCATACTATCATTGGCCCCCAGATTAATAACACTGAATATCGCATACATTTATATGCAAATGATACTTTACTGTATGTCCAAAATCTAAACTTGTCCTTTAACCCGATTTTGGAAATTGTTTCACAATTTGTTAAAGCCTCCGGCTACAAGGTCAACTGGGAGAAGACCGAAGTAATGGAAACAAAACACCATTCAGGCCCTTTTAAACCTCCATTAGAATTCAACATTAAAAGAGTATCTGAAATCCTGTACATGGGCATCTCTATTGACAACAGAGTTAAAAACCTGCAATCATTAAATTTTGATCCCTTAGTGCAGAACACTGTTAACAAGATGGGAAAATCTCCCCTTAACTCTTATTGGTACAGTCACTACTATTAAAATGAATATTCTTCCAAAATTCTTATTTATTTTTCAGAATATCCCTATTATAATCCAAGAGGAATTTTAGGGGCTTGGAGACTCTCATTAAAATATTCCTGTGGAAGGGAAAAAAAAAGATTAAAAATGGGAAAACTGTTCCTTCCCTTTATAGAGGGTGGCCTTGCCCTACCGCATTTCAAGAACTACTACTATGCTGCTAACATCACCACCATTGCTAACTGGTTTAACAACAATACTGCTGACTATACTTTCAATATAGAAACATT
The DNA here is from genome assembly GCA_016271365.2 of Neoceratodus forsteri. Lineage (NCBI taxonomy): Eukaryota > Metazoa > Chordata > Ceratodontiformes > Ceratodontidae > Neoceratodus > Neoceratodus forsteri. Next base: position 323,370,960 of record CM028134.1, read on the forward strand.
CTGTTCACCTTATTCTAATGTTAAACATTGCCTATATGCTGGTAAACATAGTAAAAAACTGGAAGGACTATCATTCTGCACTAAAATTGTTTTAAAAATATGGCACACAATTATGGATAAAAATACATCCCCTTTATCCTGTAAGCACTCACCCTTATACTTAAATTCTTATTTTTCACCCTAATTGAATGATCTCACTTTTAAAAGCTGGTATTCAAAGGGTTAATGTGAGGTGGGTCAATTGCTCTCAGGAAACCAAGTCATAGATTTTGAATCTATAAGAACTGTATTTGACATTTCCACCACCCACTTTTATGGGTATCTGCAAGCTAGAGACTTTATTCTGAAAAACCTATATTTGAGTCAGTATAGTAAACTAGAACAAATTGGACACACTTTATCTCAGGTACCATCCTATAAAATTATCTCAAATGTTTATCAAGCATTAGCTCCTAATTCTTTATTAGAACTTCACTCCTTAAAACTTAAATGGGAAGAAAAACTGAAACAACATATTCCCAATTCTGTATGAAAAAAATCTCTAACATAAAAGGCTGGGGATTAAAATCTGCTAAGATAAGGCAGAGTCAATTCAATATTTTCCAGTGGACTTACTATACTCCTCACTGATTAAATATTATGAATCTAGCTGTTTACAATGCCTGCCCTCAGTGCCATCACTCCAATGGCACCTTAGAACATATGCTAATTCAATGTCCTGCTTTGAACACATGGTGAACATCTATCATCTCTTTTCTATTCTGGGCCGTGGCTAAAAAAATTATTTAAGGATCCATTTTGGATGCTACTCAGACATGGCAGTCCCATTAACAATATACACCCCTATAAAAAATTTTGGTTAATATTAGTATGAGCAGCACCTTTAAAATAATTTTAATGAAATGGAAAGACAAAGATCTTCCCAGCTTTGAGAATTGGTTAAACTCTATGATTAATATTCATCGAATTGAAAGGATACACTATCAAAACTTTAAATAAATGGGAAAATTCTCTCAAATATGGACATCCTTTTACTCTGCTATGTGATCATGTTCTTAACAGTGTCATGTTTGAGGTAGGACACCCCTTCCCATCCCTAAAGCAAGCCTCTACATAGATACATAGATACATAGACAGTGTCTGCAGATAAGGGCCTATGGCCCACCCAGTCTGCCCATTTGAGCTTGTAAGTTCAGTTTGTTTTCCTAGAAGTCTGTTGCCCCTTACCCCTGACCTCTAGAATTCCTTTATGTCTATCCCATGCATTCTTAAATCCCGTGATTGTTTCAGCCCCCACCACTTCCTCTGGCAGGGTGTTCCACTTGTCCACCACCCGTTCTGTGAAGAAATTCTTTCTCATGTTTCCTCTGAATCGTCCTCCTTCCAACTTCATCCCATGCCCTCTAGTCCTGGAACATCTTTTCGCTTAAAAATAGTGTTTTCCTGCACCCTGTTCCTCCCGTAAGATACTTGTATGTCTCTATCATATCCCTCTCTCCCTCCTCTCCTCCAGGGAGTACATGTTCAGTTCCTTCAACCTGTCTTCATAGGACTTGTGATGCAATCCATGCACCATCTTTGTTGCCCTCCTCTGAACCTTCTCTACCCTGTCTATGTCCTTATGTAGGTATGGTCTCCAGAACCATTACACTGTACTCAGGTGGGGCCTCACTAGTGTCTTGTATAGTGGAATTATGACCTCCCTTTTCCTGCTGGTGATGCCCCTGCCTATACATCCCAGCATCCTATTTGCTTTACCTGCTGCCTTGTCACACTGTTTCCCTACCTTGAGGTCATCAGAGATGACAACCCCAAGATCCCTTTCCTGCTTGGTGCATGCTATATCCTCACCCTCCAAATGATATATTGTGCCAGGGTTTTTGTGCCCCATACGCATTATCTTGCACTTCTTTGCATTGAATTTCAACTGCCAAACCCCTGACCATTCTTCAAGTTTCTGCAGGTCACTTCTCATTCTGTCTACACCCTCTGGTGTGTCTACTCTGTTACAAAGCTTTGTGTCATCAGTGAACAGTGAAATTCTGCCTTCTAGATCCTGCGCAATGTCACTGATGAAGATGTTGAATAGGACCGGTCCCAGCACTGATCCTGTGGTACCCTGGTCCTCTTCCCTCTGTGGAGTGACAGCCATTTACCACCACCTCTGTGTCCTGCCACCCAGCCAGTTACCTACCCACCACACTACTGTCCTGCCCACACCATATTCCCCAGTTTGTGTAATAGTCTTCTATGTGGCACAGTGTCAAAGGCCTTGCTGAAGTCCAGATAGCCATGTCCACTGCCCTCCCTGATCCACCTCCTAGTCACCCAGTCAAAAAATCAATGAGGTTGGTCTGACATGACCTCCCCTGGTGAAACCATGCTGCCTTGGGTCCTGTAGTCCATTGATAACCAGATGTTCCACCAATATCTCCTTCAGTAGTGCTTCCATGATCTTCCCCACTACTGAGGTGAGGCTGACTGGTCTGTAGTTCCCTGCTTCCTCTTTGTTCCCACTTTTGTATAAGGGGACTACATCTGCTGTCCTCCAGTCTTTCGGTACCTCCCTGTTTCCAGTGATCGGCTAAACAGGATAGCCAGAGTTCATCCACCACCTCTCTTAGTTCTTTAGGACCCTGGGGTGCACCCCGTCTGGCCCCATTGCTTTATCAACTCTTATTACTTCCAGTTCCTTCAGGACCCTTTCTCGTGTAAAGGGACTTGTGTCCATTTCTGCACCATTCTCACCCCTGTACTCCTTCAGACCCATTACCTCCTCTTCCTCAGTAAAGACTGAGCAGAAATACCTGTTCAATATGTCAGCTTTACTGTTGTCATCATCCACACGGCTCCCATCCTCCCCTTCAGTCTCACTATCCTCCTTTGTCTTTCTTTTTCCTTATGTACCTGTAAAGGTTTTGTCCCCTCTACCCACTGATTTTGCAATGTGTTCTTCTGTCTGAGCTTTGGCTTCCCTTACTGACCTCCTGCCTCCCTTTGCTTCTCCTGGTACTTCTCCCTATCCCCTTCTGCCTGTGTCTTTTTGTATTGCCTGAATGCAATCTTTTTGGCTTTCACTTTCTTTGATACCTCTTTGGAAAACCATAATGGTCTCCTCTTCCTTTTCCTCTTGCTAACCTGCTTAATGCATAATTCTGTTGTTCTTGTAATCCCCATTTTAAATACTGCCCACTGTTCCTCAACCCCTGATTCCTGTCCCATTCCTCTTAATGCCTCTTTCAAGTATATCCCCATTTTCCCAAAGTCTGCCCCCCTAAAATCCAGGATACGTGTTTTTGTGTGGTTTGGTTCTGCTCTTTCTGTGATTTCAAACCACAATGACTGGTGGTCACTGTTTCCCAGGTGCTCCCCCACTGTTACCCCCATCACACTGTCCCTGTTTGTGAGCACACGGTCCAGTATTGACTTCTGCTGAGTTGGTTCCATGACCAGTTGCTTGAGGAAGGCACCCTGAAGGGAGTCCAGGATAAATCTGCTCCTAGTTGATGCTGCTGCTGGGATGCTCCAGTCCACGTCTGGAATATTGAAGTCTCAACCACTACCTCACCCTTGTCTGCCATCCTTTGGATGGCTAGCATCAACTCCTATCTGTTTCTTCCTCCTGGGCTGGTGGTCTATAGACCACACCTGTGCGGATGGCTGTCCCCATTTTCCTTTCCAGCTTAACCCAAAGTATCTCTCCCCCATTTTGTTCATCCTGGATCTCTGTTGCCCTTATGTCATTTTTCACATACAGTGCCACTCCTCCTCCCTTCCTGCCTGCTCTGTCTCTTCTGAATATGTTGTAGCCAGGTATGGCCATCTCCCAGTCATGGCTATCATTACACCAGGTTTCAGTGATGGCCACAATGTCCAGGTCTGACTGTACCATGACAGCCTCCAGATCTTCCATCTTGTTGCTAAGGCTCCTGGCATTTTCACACATGGCTTTCCATGATTTGACCTCCCTAGACTGCTTCACTGTTGTACTCCAGCCCCTTCCTTGGTTGTCATTTATCCCTGGTTCTCCTTGCTGTCTGCCTTCTGCTGAATTTTGCCCTTTTCTGCTTATCCACCTCTTGGGCACTAATCTCATCTTTTGCACTGCTTTGCAGAGATAGCCAATCCTCTGGTTCACTGGTTCCACTGCTAGCTGTGGGGGGTGAGCAAGTAGGTACCCTCCTTGCTGGCCTGCCCCCCTTTGCTAGTTTAAATGCTTGTCAATGTAGCATTTAAACTTATCATTGAGTGCTTGGATTCCCCTCCAGGATGGATGCAGGCCGTCAGGCTTGAACAAACCTCCATCCCTCCAGGTGGGTCCCCAGTCACCAATGAATCCAAACCCTTCCTCACAGCACCAGTTCTTCAACCATGAGTTAAAGTTCCTGGTGCATGCACTCCTATGCTCTCCCCTGCCTCTCACAGGTAGTACTTCTGAGAAAGTGACAGAAGTAGCTACTTGCTTGAGACCCCTCCCCAGTTTCCTAAACTCTTCCTGAACTTCCTTTGGCCCCCCATTTGCCAGGTCATTAGTACCTAGGTGGATAATGACATCCAGCTCACCCTCCTGTCTTGGCTTCCCAGTGATCCCCAGGATCTTCCTTCCGTCCCTCCATGCCATGGCACCTGGTAGGCACCTCACCTCCCTGTCCTCCCCCCTCCTGTGTTCCTAGCTGGATCCCTCTTATGATGGAGTCCCCCACCAGGATTCACTTCCTCCTCCTCCTCTGGGGTCCACTGCTTTCCCGCTGAGGTCACCTCCTTGGCTAACCTCCCATCCTTTCCTTCCACTTCTCTGGGTACCTCTATTTGGTTGTCCTCATTTGCCAGTGTGGCATATGAGTTCTTGAGTGGAATAGGATCTGGGATGTGCCTCTGCCTGACTGCTCTAACCCTCCCTGAGCCCACTGTCATCCAAGTGCTCCTCGTTCTCGGCATCCTTTGAGGCAGTTGCATTGGACTGGGTGGCCCCTGGATAGGGGTGATGGTACTCCTGACCCAGTTTCCCAGATTCTCTAGAAATAGAAGCCAGAACTGAGGAAAAGTTGTTTGTTGGACAGCATTGTTAATAGTTTATTTTTCCTTGAGCTTTTGTGTGTTGTACTTTGTAGTATAAAATTTCCATTAATTAAATAAAAAATGACAAAATGAGTTTCAAAATGTCATGGAAATGATGGTGGACATGTCTTGACACAGACACTGGGTCAAGTAAGCACATCTCACCTATAGTCATAGATGAAATGTCATCAACATCTGCATTATTGCACTTCAGTAGGCCTATCAACTCACCCCAGCTGTATTCTGCACAGCTCAGTGTTACAAACCAAGTGGTTGTACCATACTCTCAAAGCATGCACATAACATCAGAGTGTCTTTGGTACCAGTATTCCTTAGTACCATGCAATACTACATTATTACATGAGACACAGACACAATCAAATTTTTGTCTCTTATACAATTCAAACTTCACAATATGCTTGCTAAAGCTTCGAATAATCTCTGTTTCCTTAACAGAAACACAAGCAAACTCTTCATCTCTATCATCTTCTGAGGTTGCATCAGAAGGCTTTGCTTCTCATTGTATTTCTCTGATGAGAACAGCAACATCTTCCATGTCACCTTGAGTCAATAAGTGATCAAGCTGCATAAATCTCACAACAGCAAGCCTCACATGATAGATTTTGAGAACAAATTTATGCATTGCTGTGTTGTGTACAGCAATCATCCATATGTGGTGAAAAACAGTATCACAGACCCCACTGTGCAAGCAGGCCAAATAATGGCCCATCAACTCAGAATATGGATATATTTCACAGTTGTCAATTTATTCAAACAATTTGTAGTGTTCTGTCCTTTTAGTTACAAAAAGATTTACTAATTTCTTGATTTCATCAAATGATGTCTGTCTTACATTGCAATACCCATCACATGGCCATGTGAGATAACTACATCTGCAATGTTCCTCTCTACACTCACTATCCTCCTGTGTATAATCTACAGCATCATCATGGCAAAGAGGGAAAACATTACATACTTTTCCACCTGCATCAACACAAAGAGTAACCTCTTTTCTGTGTGAATGATATGATTCTTCCCATATGCCTCTGAGTGTTCTGTATGTAGCCATTGCCCATTAAAAATGGAGCAGAAGTTGTCTCTGTTTAGATTTTCAGCTTCTTGTGATATCATCTTAACAGAAAACAAGGTTCTTGAATTCTTCAATTTGATGCATCATTTGTTGTCACAAACGTGCACACACATTAACAGCCATGTTCACAAAAGTGCAAACTTTAAGCCATAATTTCAAGGCAAGTTTATTCTTCAGTTTCTAGTTAGCGCATCTCATTGAAGCAGATATTATCTGCTCAATTCTAGCTTTAGAAGCTAACATGCAGAAGTACTTGACCTTAGTAAGATGGCTGCTTATAGCAGATGCAATTTTGTCTTTCCTTTTGCTTCTTAATCTTTGAGCCTGTAGCACTTTCTTTTTCTGTTTAAATTTCTGCATAGAGGGAGCAACACTTCTGTGCCCCTCTACTAGTGATACACACTTCTCTGAAAGTGATATTGCGTGCCTGTCTGATGTCACTTTTCTGGACACAGAAAGAGCACTACTTCCATGATCCCCAGTCTTTGCTTCTGCACACTTCTATCCATTGTGCAACACGGAGCTAGTTCAATACCTGTCCCTTCTATTGAGGCTCTCAAATCTCTATTGTGAAGGCATTTCTACAAAGGAGTGCTACAACTGCATTACAACTGATATATCCTATCAAACACCTAAAAAGGAAAAAAATTGCACTCAAAATACAAAATAAACATGTAAGTGTTACATAAATTGATATCTCTATTCACACATTGTTTCTCTTTTAATTTTACCCAACTGCATACTGAGGCATTCAGCTCCACATTATGCATTAGCACACAGGAAGAACTAGCCACATTCTGTTGGCTTTCTCTGCAGGCTCCACAATAGCCTTGTAGGCCTCCACTTTCAATGGCCTGTTCTTTTTTGGTGCCATTTCCTCGTGTTTGCCTATGAAAAGCTGTGGAGACAACTGACAAAAAATCTTGATTAATCTTCTGCTATAACTAGGCCTTTGTATAGCTAGGCCCACTTTTCCTTTTCCCTGGTCCTGTTGTTGCATGTAGAACCAGCCCTGTGCATGCTCAAGCCACATCCCTTTTCTAGGCCTATCCTATGGCCTACTGTGCCAAGATGGCGGCAGCTGGTGTCACGCCGCCCAGTCTGGGTCATCTGGCCTCTTTCCAGCCTTACTGAAGGCTCCCCTTTTTTCCCCCATTGCTGAAAACAGTTGAAAAACCCTGATTTTATTTGTCTTTGTTGGCCCAACTTGCCATGGCACTTGCCTTCTATGATAGGGTCACCTTCCCCTTGGGCCTGCCTTGGGTTCCCTCTCGACTGGAAATCTCCCCCCTTGGGGTGTTACAGGTTTTGCTTGGACCTCCCCGGTGCTGCCACTTTCCTCCTGGTTGCCTAGGCCTTTTCTTCCTGCTGACCCCCAGGGCCTCTGTCCCCCTCCTGTGGCTGCCCTGGGTCTATCTAGTCCTCCCTTATGTGCCCCCTTATTCATCGGATTGTTCTGCATGGCCTCTCAGCCTATCATCTCGCTGCCAGCTGCCTCCTCAGCTTCTGTTACCAACTGCAAGGTATCCACCGCCAGTCTGCAGCTGCTCCCCTTACTGGGCCCTGTTTCTCCCTCTTTCCTCCCTTCCTAAGCCAACCCCCATTTCCCGCAAGCCCTTTGTCCATGTTCCTTCCTCGCCGCACAGTCTTCCGGGTGTGTGATGTCATGCCACGTGGTTGCATAGTGCTAGCCGGTCTGACCAGGCCTCCAACCTTTGTCTCTTCCCTTGGTTCTTGTCATCATATACTTGCAGCCCAAAGGTCCCCCCCCCACACCTTAGTGCAGCATCTCCTCTAGCTTCTTCTTCTGTTGGCCACTACTTGGCCCACCCCCACACAGGAACCTCTTCGCCTCACAGCCTACCCATGGCATGTGACATCATGCCACGTGGTCATCTCTGTCAGTCCCACACTATCCCTTTCCATCAGGCCTTTCACACAAAACATCCTATCCCATGTTCCAATGCAAACCAGCACAGTACCAGCTCAATTATTAGGCTTTTTTTTTCAATATTTTTTTTTTTTACCTGAAGGAAACAGACCCTTTAAGGCAGGCGTTCTCTCTGTAGACCTTCTCTGTATGACCCACAGCCAAACCAGCCTACCATCGCTGTCCCTCATCCCAGGTTGCTTGCTCTCCCCCCCAGACAATGCTCTTCAGTAGCTTTCCTCATTAAACCACCACCAGCCAAACACCACCACATTCTGCTCAATCCCTTACAGTCATACGAAACAACACTAGGCTCAGCTTCTCCACGGTCCTCTGGGCAAGGCCCACCAAAAACTAGCTACCCCTCTTTAGCGCTTCAAATTCTGTTCTATATCATGCCTTGCTATCTCTGTAAATTGAAAAATGAACCACACAATTTTTTTTTATATTCTCTACCAGGATTCACATCCTGTCCCTCTGATTTAAGCAGCGTCTTTCTTATACACTGAGCTATCCTCATACTGTTTCATTATTAAACCATGATCTCCCAAGCACTTTTTTTTACATCATCTCTAGTCCAACATAGTTGTTCGTTTTTTCTTACCTTTTTTATCCTTGTGCACAAACCTCTGCTCCCACAATCAATATGCCAATATGATGTGCTGTAGTTTCAGTAGAGATCAAAACTTCAGCAAAAGTGGTGGAACCACCACTGTGTTGCCCCTTATGTACCTCCTTTAGCCCCTTCCCTTCCTGTTGCCTGCCCATTGTTCTGTCTTCACCTGTCACTCCCCTTGCCTTCCCCCCTCCCTCTTTGAGCGCACCATCTTCAGGTAAAGGGAAGGGGTGCATCAGGAAAAATTGGTCTGCTCCTTAAAGGGCAAACTCCATTAGCACACAGGAAGAACTCTAACATATGTTAATGGGAATTTACATTCATACATGGTAACAGATAAGCATGATTACAACAAGTTTAGAATCCCACTGAAATACATTAAATAGAGAATGAAAAAGGATCCTTTGTCAAGCATACTTGTCCAGTTTTGCAGTTAATTGTGTGAAAAAGAAACCTTGGTCATGTTCTAACATTAATTACAATGGTATTGGGATGACTCACAATCCAGTTTCGCAAAAAAGGATCCTTGATCGTGGTTTGCCATTCACTATGATGGCATTGTCATGAATCAGTATCCTGTTTCTTGAAAAAGGATCCATCATCGTGTTTTACTATTCACTACAATGGCATTGCTACAGATCACAATCCTGTTTCACGAAGAAACATCCTTGATTGTGTTTTACCATACACTACAATGGCATCACTATGAATCACAATCCTGTTTCATGCAAAAGGATCCTTGATCGTGTTTTACCATTAACTACAATGACATTGGTGCAAACGAGAATCCTGTTTGGCAAAACAAGATACTGAGTCACATACCAACAGTGTATTTCAATGGGAATCTCACCGCACCAAGTGCAAAAAAGGGACCTGTGTCACAAAATGAGATGCGAACAAGGATGATGTATCATGAAAAAAATATTCTTTTTCATGCTGCGGTTAACAGATTTCACTTGCATAAAGAGTCATGGTAGTGACAGCAGCTTGATCACTGTGATCAGTCACATAAAAAAGGCAGGATCAAGCAGATAAAAAAGTAAACAAGATCAACCAGATATTTGTACTTCTACAGAGTAATGCAACACAGAATCAACCAGATATTTCACATTAGTGATAAAGTCACCACTCACTCGTTTAGCAAGTAAAACTGTCACCATGATTTTTTTCTTTTTGAAAAACCCTCCCAAACCACCACAGCAGCCAATAGGAGGCCACAGCACACACAGACTGACAGCTCCTCAGTAAGAACCACAACACAGACCCTAGCAACCATCTTTTAAACACACACACAATAAAATGAAGAAACAAAAAATACTTTTTCTTGAGCATATAAAAAGGAAAACATGTAACTGTATTTGACAGGCACTCTACAGTATGAGAAACAATATTTTACAAAAGAAGATCTATTATCACAAATTAGTGACAGAAGTCTGCATCATTTAAAACTGAGGTGGAACTTAAGCAGAAAATGCCACAAATGAGCCGATCATAGCCCATCTTTACTGGTGAAGAAGCAATAACTCTGCCATCCTTTGATAAAGGATGAACAGTCTGAAACATGTCAGGCTGGAGCTGGAGCCTATCCATGTCTCAATAAATGTTATCTTTATGCTGAAAAGAAGATGGGTGGTGTTCCTGCTTGCAGGTTAGTGTGTGCAGGAAACTTTTTTCTTTGCCAAATCTGCCATCCTGTAAACAGAAGCCAACTCAGCACATAAATACTGCTGTAAGTACCAACATTTAAAAACTGATTTTTAATCTTAATACAACCAATTTTCATAACAAAATATACAGTTGTCCCCTGATCCCCTCCCAGGAATGATATCACGTCACACTTAATATCTTTTGATTGCTCGTTGGCAATATTTATTTTGGCACAAAGATACCATTTACATTCCTCATTGCCATTGTTCGCTCACACATACACAAAAACTCTGTCACAACAATATTCTTCACTCCAGCCTCCTCCTCCTTGTGGCTGCTTGTCCTTTTCTGTGTTTCCTGGTCCAGACACTGCGAATCCAGCCCCTTCCTCCATCACCAGAACCAGGCCAGTTCCACACTTACCCGGACCTCGGCCCTCCAGGCCCGGACACTATGAATCCGGCACCTGGACCTATCCCCCCCCGCATTAACATCATGCCTGGGTTCCTCATCTCCTGTTCATGTGGCGTACCCCTCCCTCCTTTTCTGCCCCTTCCCCCACTCCTCCTTTTTCTTCTTCCACTGCCCTCCTCCAACTTGTGAAGGATGGAGGAGATACCCCCTTGCGGGCTAGAATGTAAGTCCTTTCTTGGCTATTTCCTCCACTAGGTCACCTATAAGCCTTAGGAACAGGCACATACCAAATTATGACAAATGCACCCCATCGAACCTGTATACCGTAGCTTGATCAAAGGAAATGCCTCTGTGCTGGACGTGCACCCACCCATTTTGATTACTGCCCTCACTACCCTCCTGTTAAGGCACTTCCTCACCTTTTCAATCAACCTGACATCCCTGGACCCCCTCCATACCCTCTGGGAGGTGATCTCAGACCAGCTGATGGTCACCCCTGGCCACTACCTCTTTATCATCTCCAAGTCCCCCGTTATGTTCTGCCCCAGCTCTCCCCATGGTAAGCCCCCTAAATCATTGCCCCCAAGTGGATGATGATGCAATCCAGCCTTCCCCATTGCACCTTTAATTCCTCCAGCAGAGGCAGCAGCTGGGCCCACCTCATACCCCTGATGCCCTTCCACTGCACCATGGTGTGCTCTGTATTGCTGCGTAACTGTGTCCCTCTGTCTGTGGTAGCCACAAACCTCTCCACCCAGTAGATGAAGGAATGCCCCACTATCCAGACCTTTCTCTTGGAACCTGCCATGGAAACAAGAGAGACAGCATGAGTTGCTGGTATCAACACCTGACATACCTCCTATAGCAGGTGGACCTCCAGTGCCCAACCCTTTTTAACTCCTCCACTGAAACCCCCTTTTTGGCTGCCTCTCAGGCTGCCCCAATCTGAAAAGACTGAGGGTCAAAATCCTCCAGTTCTTTCCCTATGAAAGCTAGAGCCTTTCTGAGCACTGCCCCAACTTGGAAACGGTGACCGGGGAGTGTCCCCGTGGCAGAATAATGCACCCTTGGCCACCCCCCGAATGCTCTCATATGCCTCCAAGGCAGACACTGCACAACTTACAGCCTGTGGTTGCCGTACCAGTGTTATGGTGGTCTCTTCCCCTGGTCCATTTTTGACCTGGCCAACATGATGACCAACCTGTCCTTCCCCCATAGTACGCTGTTGTTCTGTAATGCCAGGTCAGCTGCCGACTTTCATGAGGCCACCACTTCCCCCATCTGAAAAGCCCCTGCTGCCATGACTGCAAACAGCCCTGAACAGGCATGCCTCCTAGGCAGAGAAGCACACTTGCCATGTTGCCCTCGGTACCCTGACCAGTAGCTGCCCCCTAATAGGGTGTCTCCCATCCTTTCTACTATCTTGTCCCCTTGACCAGCCTGTGACCATCCTTTTCACTGTTCTGCTGGCCATGGCATCCTGCCACCTCCTGTACTGGCAAACCCAGTGTATACCAGCCAGCAGCACCATCATTGCGGCATGGGCCATCCCCTCTTCCCACTTCTCCACTATGAACCATCTTACCTGCTTGCCCCAGTCTGGTTCAGCCTTGTCCCACCCGTGCTTCCCCCTAAACTCCTGAAATCTCACTCATCCACCTTTGTACGCCCTTAGGGTGTTGACTGACCAGGATTCATGGAACAATGCCCTGGCTGTATCCCTCCAATCTCCCACAATTGGCCCAGGACCCTGGTCCTGTGTGTTGCCACTTACGGCACCAGCTCCTGAAACATTCCAAGCTGTAAACGGGAGAGACTGTCAGCGACTTCATTCTTAAGCCCTTCTACATGCCACACTTTGAAGGACAAATTCAGTTACAGCCCCAATAAAACCATGCATCACAGAATCTTGCCCATGGTTTCTATCTTCCAGCCCTGTCTATTAATGACCTCCACCACCTCTTTATTATCACACCAGAAAAGAATGCACTTTCACCTCATCCTGGTCCCCTACACTTCTAAGGCCACCCATATCAGGACTATCTCTAGGAATGTGATGTACTTCAATACCCTGCTTGCCCTCCAATGTTCCAACCATGCTTATGACATCCAATTCCCCTTAAAATATGCTCCCATTCCCAGAGTGCTCGAGGCATCAGTGTACAATTACAAATCCGTGTTTCACTCCTACTCATCTTGCCAGAATGTTAACCCATTATTTTTTATTTTATTTTATTTTAGTTGTTTAACCAGGAGTAGCACACTAAGCTGAAAGCTTTTTTAAAGGTGTGACCTGGGAGCACAGGGAAGTTAAGTGACTTGCTCAGGGTCACACAGTATGGAAGTGGAAGCTGTGGGATTCAAACCCAGGTCTGGTCTGCTGGAAGTCACCAGGTTTGCAGCTCAGAGCCTTAAACCACTGCGCTATACTGCTTTCCTTACATTATAGCTGTCCAAAAACTCCTCCCATACCTTAAAATCTTCCCACACCCCTTTTGACATGTCCACCTAGTGGTGTGGCTGCTTGGCCTTCCCTGTAGCCCTACCCAGTATCCTAGTAAATGTCCTGCCTGGGCTTATGGCCTTGCAAGCAAAATTAGGGTGCCTCAGCAGTTGTTGTACCTGTACCACTGGCACCCTCCACCTCCCTATCACTTGTACCAGTAACCACTTCATCTGAACCACCTTGGCCCTGGGTAGGTGGAAGCATCCCTGCTCTGTGTCCACCTCTATTCCCAGAAATTCTAATATATGAGCTGGGCCCTCCGCTTTGCCCTGTGCCAACTGTATTCCTATATGCTGGCACATCCCTTTGAAGTCCTGCAACATTGTCTGCACTTCTGCCCGGGTCTCTCCAATGAGAAGGAAGTCATCCAGAGAGTGCATGACCCTCTTGTGCCCATACCTGGCCCAAAATATCCACTGCACCCAGGAGCTGAATGCCTCGAAATTCGAACAGGCCACAGAGCAGCCCATTGACCTGGCTTTGTCGAAGTAGAGCCTGCCCTCAAATTGAAAACCCAGAAGGTCCCAATCTGCCAGACTGACTGGAAATAGCAAGAATGCTGACTCTATGTCCATCTTTGCTAGCCATGCCCCTTTGACTACCCTGATCTGTATTTGTTGCCTGTTCCAATGAGGCATAGGACACTTTTCTGAGGTGTTTGGGTATGCCCTTGTTCACAGACGAGCCCTCGGGGTATGACAGATGGTGGATCAAGCAGAACTCCCCCTTCTGTTTCTTTGGCACTACCCCCAATGGGGACACCTGAAAGTTGTGGCAAGGGGGTCTCCAAAGGCCCTTCCACCCGACCTGCCTTGACTTCCTTTTGTATCTTGGCCTGAACTACCTCCTCCTTCCCTCTCACTGACCCGAGGTTCTTGGCCCTCATCTCTGCCCACCCCCCCCTTGAAAACCCAGTGGGAAACCTTTCCAGAAACCCTCCCTAAGCAGTGCCACTCCTTTGTCATTTGGGTAGACCCTAGTCCATGCTTCCACCACTTCTAAGGAGATGGATGTGTGTGCCAGCACACAACCCCACTGCCCCCCCAGTTCTGCGCCTCTAATTCTACCTGTAGTTGGAATTATAATTTCCCCTGTTGTGTCCCCCCTCCCCCTGCCCTGTCCTCCCCATCCCCCTGAAAGGGCTGTTCATGGTACTGCCCCCAGTCTGCCCCCCCTTTGTCCCCTCCTTGTCTGCAGCTGGACGCCAGGTGTGATCCCCTGCATTTCGAACAAATGTGTATGAATTTACAATTATTCCAGGTGCAGGAGGCTTTGTTAAAGCCCCAACATTTCTTAAACCCCAGGGTAGGGGGATTCTTCTTCCCCTGTTCCCCCACAGTCCAGCCCCATCCCCTGACAGGGTCCTCACCAACAACTCCAAATGGGTGCAATCCCACCTCAAGTCCCCTTTTGCTGCCATTGTCTTCCAAAAAAACCTTGTTGTATTTCAGTCACCTGTACTCTAACTTAGCCTTGTAAGCATCCCTAGTGATGGATGTGTACATCAACAGGAGTATGGCTAGGTTTGGCTGTTTCTCCAGCACTAAAGCACTGTAAATGATAAATCCCACTTGCCAATTATCAATGGTCTTCCCCTTGTACTTGGCCTCTTCTGCTTTATGCCCCACCACTGCCAGTGCCACTGCCTTCTCTGACTTCCCCACCGATTCCTTCTGCTCTTACTTTGTGGCCATGTCCTTGTCCAACAGGCCGAAGATGTCCATGTACTCTCCTTTCTAATTCCTTTTTTTGAGTGAGGCTGGAATGTGGTCCACCAATGAGAAACCCAGGGGTCCCTCATACAGCTTCTTGCCCCTTTGCTTGGCCCTGACTCCACCCTTTTCTTCCCCAGCCCCTTTTCCTTTTATGGCCTCCATCTTTTCGATCCCTGCATCCCCCATATAGCCCAACAGCCCTTCCAAATATTCCTTCAGTTCGCTCTCATTGGAGATATCCACTCAGTCCTTACCCCATCAAGACCTTCCCCATCTGGCTCTGGTGTGGGCACAGGTGCTGGGGTGGGTGCTGGGTTTGGTCCCACCAATCTGGGTCTCTTCCCAGCCATCCCCCTGCTCAGGCACTCTTCCTGCACCTTCTGTTTCCTCTGCGCTTCTTCCTCCGCCTCTCTCCGCTTGGCCACTGCCATCAACTCGGTCATCTGGTCCATCAGCTTTGCCGCCTCTTCCATCATCTTTTTGCTGGAAACCAGGGTTCACTTGGGTGCCATTTTCATGCTCTGTATCACTATATGCAGTAAAAGTGAGAAAACGTGAGTGCTCCAGTGCCTATACAGAAATGGCCTCCACTGGCCTGGCTGATGGTGGGTCCCCAACCCATGCCTAGCCAGGTGGAATCGGGTCTCCACACTTGCTCCTGCCCCCTGCTGTGGGACGGTGCTCCAGGACAAGTCTCACCTCAAGCCAGTTGTGCGGAGGGCACATGCCTGCATGGTCCCCCTTATACCGGCTGACCACCTATCCTGCCCCCCATTCTGGAGGGGAGGTACCATGGAAACAGCCCTCTTGCTTCCCATAGGCACCTGTACCTGATACTCTGAGTCCCCCCTCATCTCCGCTCCCTTCCTCTTGTATGCACAGACTGATATCCCCCTTTGGCACGCTGCCCATAGGTCCTCCATCCCCTGCTCCTTGCGGTCTTCACCTACTACCCGCATGATTGGCTGTCTTCTCACCTGCCCACTGTCAGGGCCTAACTCAGCTCCACAACCCTCATCTTAGGCCTTGTACCATGCACCTCTTATGCTGTGCCCATGTGGACTTGCCTCTTCCCCTTAGCTTGGGCTAACAAGGCCCAGGCCACAATGGTGCAGTACAACTGGCTGCAAATCTGAAACTCTGAATGTCTAATAGCCCTCTGTTAAATGATAAGTTAGTCTGATGCCTCTATATTATATTTGCTCATGCTAAATACTAGGCAGCAAAAATCTGATCAAAAACCACTAGGCTACACAGGAAACTAGCATTCACTCCTCGCTCTGCTCCTCCCCCCACATGGCAACCCAACTGAGGGACCACCTGCTCATTGCCCCTCCAAGCATGATTGAGCCAGAATGCACCATAATTTTAAAGAAACTCAGCCTTGTCTCCCACCTCTGGACTCAAGAGCCAACCCGCTATTCACCACTGTGCTGAAGCTGCACACAAAAAGAGCCCCCCCCATGGCCTATCAGGGCCTGCTCCATCCAATTCAGCTGCAAACATGCTAATCAAAAAGAAGGAAACTGCTTGCCCCAGGCGGTGCTCCCCTGCTGCTCGGGTCCTGTGCCCCAACTGAGGAGCCACCTGCTGTCCATCTACATCTGCTGTGGCCCATTCCAGGCCCACCGAAGCCACTGACACCATACCCTACGTGAGCCACCTATCCAGCCCAACCGCTCTCTGTGTCATCACCTCAGGATGCCAGCAGGCCTGGTGCCTCAGCTACTAAAACCTCCTTTGCTGCTCAGCATGGAGCAGGTGACAATACTCCTCTCTCTCTTTGTTGCTCATACAAGCGGACACCTCTCGTTCTGAGTCGGACCACTTCCTCTCCCCTCTGCCTCCCACACATGCCGCAAGTGGCCTCCTGCTTCTCTCCCATACTTGAGCCACCAAACCTTTCAGCCAGTCCAGCAGCTGAGGGACCCACAGGCCTGCCCATGATCCAGCCTCTCACTGTTCATTCTCTCATCCCCCATCTTTATTTCTTTCCCTTTTTTTTTGTTTGAAACCAAACCTCCAGCGAATAAGCAAAGCAACCTCACATGGCAGTAAATGCTCATGGTTTTTATCACCAAACTCAACTAGAATGGCTTCCTATACCACAAGACGACCTGTGCCCTTCCCCCAGCATGCCTCATCTGCCCCTAAGTCTCAGATTAAACCCACTGCCCTCAGCTCAGCGCCCTGCCATCCAGTCCAAACCTAAGCATCCATATTATTATTTCCCATGCTTCTAGCTTCCCTATGTAACTCCAACTCCTGCAAAATCCATTCATCCTAACAAGCCAAGCAAAACCCACAGGCCACATGGCCAAAGAGGCCTAACAGCCAAATGATGTGCTGCTTTCCCAAGTATAAGAATTTCTCAGAAAAAGAGGGCTAGCTCAGGGTGTGCAGTCCTGATATACCCCTTCAGGAATCCAGATCAGGACCCCTGGTAGCTCTGTCCCCCAACCAATGCCATGAGACCTAGCCCCTACCCTGTCATACTACCCTGCCTACATTACACGTGATGTCAGCCACCTCTTCCTCCCCCTCCCCATCCTCCCTCTCCCTCTCCCATCCCATTGTCTCTTCCTGGCAGGGGCCATGAAACAACCTGGCCTGTCTTTTAGTGGCAAGCCTAATTTTACCAAATTTTACGCTGTAACACCTTATATCAATATTACTGTTTTACTATCTGATAATAACTATATGAAATTATGTACAAAAAGAGACATACATGTGCACCCTACCACCAAGAACGCCAGCTCAAAAAGGAGGGCACACACAGTGTGAAGCTGTATAGATAAGAATACTCCTACTAATATAACTGCAGAATGTGATCATGTTTATGAAAAGTACCCTATCTGATACATACAAATTCCTTCCTGATAATCTCTGACTGTTTACAGTACAGTACCAATTAAAAGTGACACAGTGTATAGTGGAAAATATTGTTTTTAATTGGCACAAACATAATAGTGCCAGTCAATGAAACTTTCTAAAACAAACTGTTGCTACCTGACTCAGTAACTTTCCTCTGTCAGTGAGAAAGCGAAACTCTGTCACTCATTTCTCATAGACTGTTGAGAAAGACAGACACATTCTAAAGATAGCTGTCACTTGCTGTCTGTAAAAAGACTCGAGATGGCAGAAAGCTCCAGAACATCTGTTTGGATGATCGACAATTCATTTATCCATATGGCTGCTCAGTTTGCTTTAGCAAGTCATTTTGGGAATGATTTTCACCTGCCAAACTGCAAGGTCTATTGGTTTGGTAAGGAAGGCATGAGGTGAGATTAGTTTATGCTAATCATGTACTGACTTCTAGACACCCACCCTCAACCAGACATACTGCTCAGCCATTTCAGAAGTAATGATATGGGACACAAAAGATGGGTAGTCTTGTTAAACAAAGATAAATCAGATCTGGCTTCAATGGTCAGAATGTTACCTGCCTATAAAATTCTGTTTTCAGCTATTACAGAGCACATGATCTGGGGAGCAGATCAACACATGTATCTGCTTGACATATCTCAGAGAAAGGTAAACATTAACGTGTCCGGCTTTCTTCACAATCTGGTACTGCTCTACTTAAAAGACGGTAGCCTGTGGTGATGGCGACCGCAACTGAGTGCTTTCAAAAAGGATGACTCAATCACAGTGCCTGTGCACAGGGCTACTGGGCAGGGAGAGTGACTGGATAGAGGGTAGGGTGAACATAGCAACAGGATGTTGCTTTGTATACATGTGCATGGGGGGTGGGGAGGGACCACGCCCGTCGCGATGGCGGAAGGGAGGGAGGGTGTGTGGAGTGTAGTGTGGTGGTGTGCTGCCGAGCTGGCCATGTGATGTGGTGGGTTCATGGCAGGCTGGGGTTGGGAGGGTGCTGGGTTCAGTTCTGGGCATGCTAGCTTTTTGCACTGGGTAAGTGATTTTCTTTCTTTTTTTTTTTTACTTTTGCACCCTCCCCCTACCTGCACTCCCCTGGAGTTGAGAATCCATTAGTGGGGAGGGTGTGGGGTGTGAAGCCCCCCACAGGGGTGGTGCGGGGACACAGACCCTAGCATAAAACAAAGAAAACCTAAGTCTCCAGTGTCCTTTTGATGTTTGCTGCAAGTGTACATTGCCAAAATTGATTTTCGGCGATGTACACTAACCCAAATGGCGATCACCTTTCAGTGATCACTGTTATCACATGGAACCTAAAAGATGGTGTGCACTTCTCAGACACTAGCAGCTAACTTTTCCTGGGGAACTCTGAGATGGGCTCCAAACAGTGCTCTGAAGTTTGGTGTCATACACGATCAGTTGAAGCTTACTACTCACCAACCGCTCTTCTAAGAGTCACCTTTTACTTGGTCAAAAAAAATAGATGAGATACACCTACAGAGATGTCAAATCCCAATTTTTTCCTTTTTTTTGTCACATAGTAAGCCATGACAGCATGTGTATCAAAGGATTTAAATGCACATCACAGGTGTGCTCAGGACCAAGGCTGAATGCCGAATGTCCTTACACCCTAGGAAGTGCATTAAAGTCCTATGATACATTTCCTGCAGAGACTTACTAAGTAACAAACCATGAAAGGGTGTTCATTATAGCATTTAAATGCATGCTCCAGAGGTGTAGTAAAGCAGAAGACCAAAGGCAAAGTGTCCTCACCCCCCTGGGAAGTGCATTACAATTGTATGATGCACTATATGAAGGAGCCAAGTAACAAATAACTCATGACAGGCTGTACACTATAGGATGACAATACATGCCCCAGAAGTGTGCTAATGAACTAGGCTGAAAACCAAGTGTCCATATACCCATCAGTAGTGCATTAAATCCTGTGATGCCGACCCTGCACACACACATATATATATACAGTATATATATATATATATATATATATATATATATATTTTCTTTACCACACTAATGATGTGTTTCTATGTCTTTTCTTTTACTCATTCTCTTTCCATAGAAAATGCCAAAAGTTTAGACAGATGTGGAGATTCCTCTCCTCATCGAGGCCATAGCCACATTTGGAGACCCCAACATTATGATGCGGGCCACCAATAAAAAAACTCTCCTAAACCTGGAGGGAGATCAGCCACTTCCTCAGGAAAGACAAACAACTGGACGGAAAGTCTAACCAGTGGAAGGTGAAATGGAAAGAGATCAGGCAAAAATTCTACAAATTAGAAAAACAAGGGTATGACTCAGAGAACCACAAAGTCTGGTTCCAGGTTGCCCATCAGATGTGGGAGAAGGCAGGCAAGCCAAAGTTGGTAGAGTCATCCAACATAAGTACAATTTCAGAACTAAAATGTTAAGAAATAACAGAGATTCCATTTCTCCTTGAGCAAGGGAGAAGCTACGGGGGGAGGGGCACAACACAGAGCTGAAGTTATATCTTACTGTCTTGAACACATTCAAAAAAGAAAACAGCACCAACTGCAGGTGTTTACTTCTATGCAATATATTTTTTACCAAAATTCTAAGTAAAAATAAGTATTCCTACAGCAATTTCTTACAGTCTTAACATGTACTTTCTAAAAGCATGGAGAACTTAACAAAAAATATGTAAATTTTCATAATGAAATGCAAAATAACCATGAAATTTCTTATGGTTAAAGATATACAGAAAATTCTTTATGTAACTGTCTGTATCTACAGAACAGCCATACTGTATATAATAAGCAAGAAATAACTACAATAAAATGTGCTGTAACAGAAAGAAAAGTTCTCTTCCTACAGTATAGCTCATGAGAAGACTAACCGCCACTACAAATGTATTAAAAAAGAGTTTTTCTCTTCATTATGTTTCAGAGATCTTGTGCGCTTGCCTGCCTGTACACTGCAGAGGCCAGACCTGGAACCAGACCAAGCAGCTAAAGTGGAGGAGGACACAAGATAATCTAACAATGATGTAGTCTTGTTAAAAGATCTGGTAAGTCACAGTTATAACCCATCATAAAAAATAAAATGTTTTCTGTTCTTTTAAAAGTTGGTACTGTACAACAAACAAAACTATGTTACACAAATGCAGATATAGCATAAAGGCTGGTAAAACATATGCTCATAATTCTGTATTTTGATGATGTAGACCTAGAAGTGATAACATGAAAAAAGTTTTAAAATGAAAAAGATGACTACTCAAGGAATACTACACTCCAGAGAGTGGTATATCATGACACATCATCATATCTTAAATGGTTGGGCACAAGCTCATAGACCTGCACCCTCACCCAAGCTATGCAAGACATATAATAATGCACAACACTGGGTGTGTTCTGACATTTACACATGCCTAGGGTGTGCAGTGCCATGAGGCAGTAAACAACTCAAGGCATGTGTAAATTCTCACAACACCCTCCCCCCAAGTCTGGCATTATTGTAATTATAAAATGTCTTAAGAAACAAAATGTGTTTTATATTGAGAATAAATTCATATTTTCATCAATTTAAGAAATAAAATAATTTGTTCCTCTGCACTTGACAAAATAGTACCATCAGTTGAAGGCTTACCTGCTGTATGCCTCTAATCCCTCAGTAACGCATCCAGTGATTCCTCAGTGCAGGCATATGGTCATCTCCATAGTCACGGTGATCCCTCAGTGGTCGGGGGGGGGGTCTCCTATAACAGCATCATGGCTGTGGTGTGGGCTCTGTTCAGCCTCATTTTTTATTTTGTCCATTTCTTAAGAAAAAAAGTAAAATTAGAGTCCTCCACACACAGCAGTAGCGTGACTAAACAAGCATTGCATCCTGACAGCTTCAGTTAAGAAGACCCTCAAGGTTTCAAGACAGTTCTTCAGTTGCCTGCCGCCAGCTGCCAAGCTTCCCCTTCATCCTGCAGTTCTTCACTCCCTGTCAGGGCAGTAAGTCAACAGCAGCACCTTGCTTAAAGGTGCTGACCATGAGAACAAAACAAAGGGGGCAAGTCTTTTTATTTGGCTCCAAGGACAGCCATTGGCAGGTGTATTATAATATATTAATTATTTAAATCAGGCTCCAGAGGGACAGCAGAGAAAAGGGGCAGTGTGCTTAAATTAGAATGGTCCTAGAAACATATAAACATAGAATTTGACAGTAGATAAGAACCGCATGGTCAACCTAGTCTGCCCATTTTCACTACCTGTTTCATATACCTCAGATCATTTGGATCTGTGACTTACCCTCTCTTTCCTATTGCTAGAGTTCCTTTATTTCTGTCCCATGTGTTTTTGAATTCCTCTTCTGTTTTGGCCCCTACAACCTCTGCCAGGAGGCTGTTCTATGGATTCACAACCCTTTCTGTAAAAAAATACTTTCTCACATTACCCCTAAGTCTACCCCACTCTATCTTCATACCATGGGCCCTTGCTCTTGAACATCTTTTTTTTAATATGCTACCTTCTTGTACCTTATTTATATCATTGAGGTATATGAAAGTCTCTATCATATCCTCCCTCTGTCTCCTCTCCTTCAGGGAATACATATTGAGATCCTCCAGTCTCCCCTCATATGACTTTTGGTGTGGCCCCTGCACCATTTTTGTGGCCCTTCTCTGAACTGCTTTTACTCTGTCTATGTCTTTCCAAAGATGCGGACTCCAGAACTGGACACAGTACTCTAAATGAGGTCTCACCAATGTTCTATACAGTGGCATCACCACCTCGTTCCTTTTGCTGGAGATACCTCTCCCTGTGCACCCCAGCATTCCCCTGGCTGTTTCCACTGCCTTCTTACATTGTTTGCTAGCCTTTAGATCATCAGATATGATTACTCCCAGGTCCCTTTCCTGTTTGGCGGCTGTCAATACTCCTTCCATCATGTACTCCTCCCCTGCATTTCTGTACCCCAAGTGCATGATCTTGCATTTCGTTGCATTGAATCTTAGCTGCCACACTCTTGACCACTCCTGAAGCTTGCTTAGGTCCCTTCTCATTTTCTCTACCCATCCTGGAGTGTCAACCCTGTTGCAGATCTTCTTGTCTTCTGCAACCACACCTTCCCTTCCAGACCCTCTGCAATGTCACTTATGAAGACATTAAAGAGGACTAGTCTATGCATGGATCCTTGCGGGACCCCAATGGTCACCACGCTCTCACTGGATTGAACTCTTTTCACCACCACCCTCTGTGTCTTATCAGTCAGCCAATTCCTGACCCAGTTTACCACTGTAGGAACCAGTCCTAGGATGCCCAGGTTGTTTACTAGCCTCCTATGTGGGATGTTGTCGAAGGCCTTGCTGAAATCCAGATAGGCAATATTTACCACCTCTCCCTGATCCACCTCCCTACTCACCCAGTCAACAAAATCTATCCGATTTATTTGATAAGATCTTCCTGCTGTGAATCCATGCTGCCTCAGATCCTGTGCTCCATTAGATTGGAGATATATCACAAATCTTTCTTTTAGTAGTGATTCCATTAGTTTCCCCACCACTGAGGTCAGGCTAACTGGCCTATAATTGTCAGCCTCATCCCTGCTCCCACATTCGTGGAGAGGAACTACATTCACCCTTCTCCAGTCCTTTGGTATCACACCTGTTTCCAGTGAACTGTTGAACAGGGCTGTCAGTAGTGCTGCCAGCACCTCCCTGAGTTCTCTTAATACTCTAATTTTATCCCACCTGTTCCCATTGCCTTGTCCATTTTCAGATTACCAAGTTCCTTTAAGACTATCTCCTCCTTAAATGGATTGGTGTCCACCTCCTCCCTCCCTCCCTCCCAGTGGTGCTTCTGTCACCAAACGTTGGTCCCTTCCCTTCCCTTCTTCTGTGAATACTGAACAAAAATACTTGTTCAGGATTTCTGCTTTTTCTTGCTCCCTTCTGCACATTTCCCTCCTTCCCTTTTTAGTCTCCCAATCCCACTCTTAGATTTGTTTTCTTTCACTAACATACTGTACCTGAAAAAGTTCTTGTCCCCTTTTGTTAATGACCAGGCTGTTTTCTTCCGTTTTTGCCTTTGCATTCCTGACTGCTTTCCCTGCCTCCCTCTGCTTTTCCAGATACAGTTCCCTGTCTTCTTCCCAATGTGTTTCCTTGTACCTCCCAACTGGGTAGAGCTACAAACTCTGTTTGTTCAAATAGGTAAGCAACATTTGGTGAGTTCATCTACCTGTTCAACAGATCTGATAAGGTCAACAGTGGTCAACTGGGACCTTCTCTGTATGTCTGTTGTGAGATTTACTCATGGCTAAATCCAAATCTTACCAATCAGCTTGCAGCATTTTTTTTTATAGTTTTATAATACATAATATATAATACTTACACATAAATGAATGCTATTATGAACTCAATTTGTTAAATTAAAAATTGTGATAATAACTATGTATGATAACTGTAGCTGTTTACCTAGGAACAAGTCCCTTCACTTGTAACCATTACCAGGAGTGCACACTGTTTGTTCTTGCCACTCTGAGTCCATTGATTGAAATATCTTTGTCCTGAAGGTGTCAGTCACACAGCAGACTAGTACCTTTCTGGGACCTTTTCATACACAAGACATTATAGTTATACTCATAACTTAGGACCACTCTCCATCAATATGACTGTACAATTTTTGTTTAGCAGTTCATGATGAAAAATATACTATGCATATTAATATAAATCTCACAGCTCATTGTGTAGGAACAATTTCTCAATACTTTATATTTATTTATATATGTGTGTGTGTGTGTGTGTGTGTGTGTGTGTGTGTGTGTGTGTGTGTGTATTTCAGAAGCCAGGGAGGATGCCAGTGGTGCAGAAGGAACAGCCCCATACTCATGGGTTCCATTTACCATCAAAGAAGAGGAAGAACAAGCATCACTGGACCCTGCTGGCTCCAAAGCCACAACATCACAAAAGAAGCCACAGGCTGGTCCTACACATTGATCTGTTGCAGAAGCAATAGTTTGTGGATCCTAACATAAGTTGATACCTATCCATAACAAACCACAAGGACTCATAAAGAAAGCAAATAAGATATTTTAGTTCAATTACAGAAAATTAACTTTACATGTAATACATTCTTGACATCCGTATGTAACTAACATTACACAATTGGGTATACATTGTGCTGAGATAACCACACACCAAAAGGCATACTGAGGCATGAGGCCACATACTGAGTGCCTTCAGCCCCTGTATGTGCTGCTATCTCAGCAAGATGAACACCCCAGATTGTCTCATTGTGCTTATAAAATATCATTTAATTTTTTTAAATAGGTTTTACTAATGAAACAAATATTATAAGATAAAAAGTCATCATTTTCTTATGATTTTACCCTAAATTAGTCCCTGCACCTTAAATTTACAGCTTTGCTTTTTGGTCCTTTTTCCTTATGGACCCTCCATAGTTGTAGTTTTATAGTTGCCCTGTACCCCCTCCCACATGGATTGCATGATTGTTTAACTTTAAATAAATAAAACATGTGATAGTATTACTAGTCATCATCCTCCATCCTCATGCCTCACTATGCCCCTTGGCATGTGGTTATCTCAGTGCAATGCACACCCCATCATGTTTTATTGTTTACTTATTCTATGCTTTCTTCATCATGCTATTTTTTTCTCTGTCTTTCCCCACATTCAAGAAATGGAATGTTTACCATGAAACAGAGGGATTCAAAATTCTGCTCAGTGCCACTGGCAAAATGGTCCTTTCCTAACATACTGTATACACACACACACAAAACAAATGCCTCTTCTAGAGGCAGAGACTCAATTATCTCACTGTCAGGGCAAGCAAAAGAGATTTCCCTGATAAGCAGGTAAAGATAGAAGGAGGATTTTTCATTGTCACCAAAGAAATAGTCATAATAAAAACTATGAACAATACTTAATGTTTCTACTTTGTTTATATGGGTAAGGAGAGTGTGATGACCAGGAAAACAACATTAAATTGATTCATTTTATTTTTTATTTAAGCCACTTTAATTTTTAGGGCCCAGTTGCAGGTTTTTACAGTGTAAAGGTAGCAGGCATATTTGCGAAGGAAGATAAATTCTGGTTGTAAGGGGGACTGGTGGAAGATAGTTCTAGTTGCAGGAGGACTGATTTGCTCATTGTGTTATGTGGTTTAGGACCAGGGTGACTGTGAATTATCCTCTAATAATGCATGGTCACGTGACTGGTTTGAACAAATTAAAGTTCTTTGACTTTTAGACCCATTTTATAATTCACAATAACAATATTTCACATGCAGTACATCAGGATTAAAAGTAAGAGTACACCAACACAAACCTACCAATGAATTAAATATGTAAGTTACCAGTTTAAATGTTTTGTGTATAGATCATAGTACATGTCTACTATATATATATATATATATATATATATATATATATATAGAGAGAGAGAGAGAGAGAGAGAGAGAGAGACAAGAAATGGTTGTACTCTCCTAATATTATACAGTACTGGGCATCCAATCATAATTATAATACTGTGCAATGTACTCAAAGGAAAACAAACCAAAGTAACAGTCAGATGTGCTTTCTCAGGCAGATCAAATATGGTGGGTAAGGCTTGCACATCATTGTAGCAGACCTCATGTCTGATGATATGATCACAATTAGCAGTAGTAGTAGTAGTAGTATGCTACTAGCAGAAAGGGTGGAAAGAGTGGCTGGGACACCTCTGCCACCTGAGAAAAAAATGATCCACAATTTTGTTTTGTGAGTGTGTGTGCAGAAAGGGGGCAGAGGACACAGCCCCACTCATCATCTTCATTCCCATCAGCACACAACCCTGGTCCAACAACCATCTGTTCCATAGTGGACATGCCACAGAAACTGCAGCTGCTCTCAAACTGTATATAAAGTCAACAGTCATCATGCAAAACTATTTCTCAATGTTGCAAACTTTCTAAACTATATTTTTCTGTTCCCTTTTGTTTTACAGATATGTGCAGCGATGTAGTTGACTAGCTGCAACACATCGCTGATATCATGATGTATGGCTTTAAAATAATTAATGAGCACTTCATGGTGATGATAAATTAGCAGGATAAGGTTACTCACCTGTATCACCTCTGTGAGGTGCTTGACGATGCCACACATCAAGGTATCAGTGATGTGTCACAGAGAATCCATGAGCTGTGTGACATACTGCAACAGCATCAGGATCAGGCCCTCCCTGGCCTACATTGTCAGGTCCATAAACCCTTCCACAGCCCTGGGACATGCCCCAGCCCACCTGCTTCCACTTCACCTTTAGTCCTGAGGAAGGAGTTGAATTCAAACACCTGTATCATGATGCTGGGAAAGAGGCACCACCCATCTGTCAACTATCTAAACAAAAGACAATATAACAAAAGATTATATTACATAACCTTTTTTTGCTTTCTATTCTTTTTTATTAATTTTAAGAACCTTAGTAATAGCAAAGCTTAGAACAATTTTATTTTGTTTAAAGGATAATATTTTAATAACAACAACAAAGTTTAACATTTATGATAATGTAAAATAAATTATGTAAAAAATATATTGTGATTCATACAAAATGACTCATGTATTCATTTATTTATAGCATTAGCACAACAAGGCAATGAAGGACGGTGGGGTTTGAGGAGGGATGCACTCTTTGAGACTGTTCAAACATATAGGACACTATGAAGGCAGGGGGACAGCATACATGTCACCGAGGAACTGCAGGACCCTTCAGGCTCTGCACTTTCATACCTACATACCTGACTATGGGAGGGTGGTTGTGGGATGGGATACATACTGTAATGGTATCCTTATTTACCTATGGCAGCACATGATCCTCCAAGCCCTATGCTCCCATCACTTCATAATCATATCCTAGAGCTGACTATGGTGGGGAGGGGGTTGGAGGAGTGGGTTACATACTGTAATGGTATCCTTATTTGCCTATGGGAGTACTTTAATGATATCCTTATTTGCCTATGGGAGTAAGTGCACCAACACAAAACTACCAATTTACTAAATATGTAAGTTACCAATTTAAATGTTTTATATATATAGTCGATAGTACATGTCTACTATATATACATATAATACATGAAATGGTTGTATGCTCCTAATAGTATACAGTACTGGGCATTCAATCACAATTATAAGGGATCCATATGTTTTCCCGACATGACTCTGTCCATCACATTTTTTTCCTGACACCATTTTCCCTTCACGGTCAATTGACCAATGGTTTTCAGCCCAACGAAAAATATTCCAATGACACTGAAAGCACATGTGTTGAACCATCTTTCTCAAAACATTGTAGTGGGTGTCAACTCCCTCAATACAAGGCATCAGAATGATAATGAAACATAACCAAACCTGAGATTACCTAATATTATAGCCCCTTCCAAGTATGAGTCAGTAGGGAATGTCCCTCACCAAACGTCCCCATCCCACCCCTTCAGCACTTCGCATACCATCAACATGTTCATCCTCCTTTTGTGGTGCTGGTGCAGCAGACTTTGTGACAGCTAAATCTGCTGGCATTGATGCAAGGAGCTCATCTTCACCAAAGTCTGCCAATTCCATCTCCGAGGCATGCTATATCTCAGGTGGTGACAATGGCAACAGCCAGGGATGCTTGGGGTCAGGATCCATGGATCAATCAGCAGGACTGGTGACAGAGAGTGAGGTTGTTGTTAGCTGGTCAGAACATATAGCAGAAGTGCCATCTGCTGTCAAAAAAAGAAATCACTGCACACCATTATTCTTGCATCCCTCTCTATGCCGTTTGAGTTTTGATGCCTGGGAATTGTACTTCAGATCCTATCTCTTGAGTTGATTGTCTGTGAGGATAGCAAACTGGTAGTCACATAATGGGTTCGCAGCATTGAAGTGGAGGGCATAGGTGAATTGAGTGGTAAGACAGTAAGAAGGTAATGCTGGTAATGTAAGAAGGGGGTGAGGGTGCACTGACAGCTCAATTAAAAATGTCAGTAGGCAATTCTGGCAGATTTTGCAGCAGGAGTGCAAGTGCAGGTCAGAATGTCACAGTCGGTATATCACTGAATGGGATAAGTTTTCTTGGTATATTGTACAAACAGGATCTTCATTGTCAAGAAAATGGAGTCAGAATGATGCACATTGAGGAAATCAATGTCAGGCAATCATACCAGACCCACTTATAATACTGTATAATGTACTCATAGGAAAACAAACAAAAGTAACAGTCATATGTACTTTATCAGGCAGATCAAATATGCTGGGCAAGGCTTGCACATCATTATAGCAGATCTCATGTCTGATGATGTGATCCCTATTAGCAATAATAGCAGTAGTACTACTAGCAGTAAGGATGGAAAGAGTGACTGGAACACCTCTGCCACCCAAAGCAAAACAATACACAATATGTGCGTGTGCGTGTGTGTGTGTGTGTGTGTGTGTGTGTGCAGGGGAGCAGAGGACACAGCCCCACTGATCATCTCAATTCCCATCAGCCCACAACACTGGTCCAATGACCATCTGTTCCATATTGAACAAGCCAAAGAAACTGCAGCTGCTCCCAAACTGTATATAAAGTCAACAGTCATCATTCAAACTATTTCTCAAGGTTGCAGACTTTCTAAACTCTATATTTTTCTGTTCCCTTTTGTTTTCCAGATATGTGCAGTGATGTAGTTGACACGTTACAATACATTGCTGAAATCATAACTCGTGGCTTTAAAACAACTAATGAGCACCTCATGGCAGTGATAAATAAAAATGATGAGGTTATTCACCAGTGTTACTGCTGTGAGGTGCTCAACAATGCGATGCATCAATGTATCAGTGATGTCACAGAGGATCCTTGAGCTGTGTGACACACACTGTAACAGTATCAGGACCTGGCCCTCCTTGACTTACATCATCGGGTCCATAAACCCTTCCACAGCCCTGGGACATACCCCCAGCTCACCTGTTTTCACTTCACTTTTAGTCCTGAGGAAGCTGTTGAACTCCAACACCCACATCATGATGCTGAGAAAGAGGCACCTCCCATCTGTCAACTATCTCAACAAAAGACTATATAACAAAAGATTATATTGCATGACCTTTTTTCTTGCTTTCTATTCTGCATTATTAATTTTAAAAAACTTAATAATAGAAAAGCTTAGAACAATTTTATTTTGTTTAAAGTATAATATTTTAATAACAACATTTAACATTTTTTATAATGAAAAAATATTTGTTTAAGTAAAAAATATATTGTGATTTATACAAAATGACTCATGTATTCATTTATTTATAGCATTAACACAATAAGGCACTGGAGGAAGGGGGGTTCAGGGAGGGACCCACTGCTCAAGACTGTTCAAACATATAGAACACTATGGAAGCAAGGGAACAACATACAGTACATGTCACTGAGGAATTGCAGGGCCCTTCATGCTCTCATTTTCATACCTACATAACTGACTATGGGAGGGGGGGTTGGGAGATGGGGTACATACTTTAATGGTATCTTTATTTACCAATGACAGTGCATGGTCCTCCAAGCCCTACACTCCCATCAATCTATAATCATATCCTTGAGCTGACTATGGGAGGGGGGTTGGAAGATGGGGTTACATACTGTAATGATATCCTTATTTGCCTGTGAGAGTGCATGGTCTAGTATCTTTATTTGCCTGTGGGAGTGCATGACCCTCCTGGCCCTGTACTTACATCACTCTGTAATATTACCCTTATTTGTATGTGGGAGTGCAGGACCCTCTGGGCCCTCAGCTCCCATCCATTGATAATTTTTTAGATATCAGAAGGCCCTGCGCTCTGATCTAGCCATCATTTTTGAGCTAGGACCTGCACTTCCATGTCAACATAGCTGACTATGGGAAGGGGGGTTGGGGCATGGGGTACATACTATAATGATATCCTTATTTCCCTAGGTCAGTGCATTATCCTCCAGGCCCTGCATGTCCATCACTCCATAATCATATCCTATAGCTGACTACGGGGGGGCAGTTGAGGGAGGGAATGACATACTGTAATGGTATTCTTATTTCCCTATAGGAACACATAGTCCTCTGAGCCCTGAGCTCCCATCACTCCATAATCATATCCTTATTGATGTGTGGGAGCACAGAGTCCTCTGGGCCCTGCACTCCCATCCCTACATAATTATTTACCTATAAGAGCACACAGAATCCCCTGCACTCCCATCACTCCGTAATCATATCCTTATTTGCATGTGGGACTGCAGAGCCCTCCAGGCCTTGTGATCCCATCCATTCATAATTTTTCAAATATTATAATTGTATCAGTTGGGGTTCAGGGCCCAGAGGGCCCTGCACTCCCATCCATCCATAATTTTACAGATAGGAGCTGCACTTCCATGCCAACATAGCTGACTACTGGGGGGTTGGGAGAGGGGGTATATATTGTAATGGTATCCTTATTTACTTATTGCAGTGCATGGTCCTCCAGGACCTGCACTCCCACCACTCCATAATCATATCCTGTAGCTGACTACAGGAGGGGGTTGGGGGATGTGGTGACATACTGTACTGGTATCCTCATTTGCCTTTGGGAGTTCATGGTCTTGTATCCTTATTTGCCTGTGGGAGTGCATGACCCTCTGGGCCCTGCACTGCCATCACTCCATAATTGTATCCTTAATTACATGTGGCAGTGCTCCCATCTATTCATATTTTTGGATAGTGTAATTGTATCAGGGTCCTGCGCTCCCATCCCCTTGTGCACAATGCCAAAAAAAACACCATAAATTGCAATATTTTTGTATGGAAATCACAGGAAAATTTGAAACCTGTATAATGCCACACCAAATGAATATATTTTCACCTAACCAGCAAAAGGTACATCTGTGGGGCAAGCCCTTTGTACCCTGAAAATGTCAGACCAAAATTGCAAACCATGTCTTCACAGTTTACTGACAAAGAAATTACTGGCTACACCTTATATTACAATGTTATTCTATGGGAAACTAAGGAAAACTTAAGCTTCCTGAACTGCAGAGCAAAAGATTCTGCTTTTACCAACTAGGAAAAATGCACACCTGTGGAGCAAGCCCTTTGTACCCTGAAATTTCAGCCCAAAATTCCAAACTGTTTGTTCAGTGTGAAGTGACAAAAAAACTGCTGTATAAAAAATTCTTCTTCACAAATTGTGAAACAGGATACTGTTTCAAGTTTCCTTTCTTGCAATTTGCAGAAAAGGAAAAATCCTTTTTCTCAAATTGCGAAACAGGATCTTGTTTTGTGTTTCATTTTTCACAATTTGTGAAAAAGGATTTTAGCATGTTCAAAAAACACATTTCCAGGTGATTTATAAAAAAACTAAGAGCAGAATCCAATAGAACGGGTCCTGAGTAGCAGAATACATGTGTTGGTTGCTTCAGAAAACATGCATTTTTTCAGATTTTGAATTTTGTTTGCTTCACTAAGAAAAACAAAAGGACAGCAATATGAAAAAAGATTTCTCATTTGTGACAAAGGATTACCCATTTGTGACAAAGGATTTCTTATTTGCAATAAAGAATCCTTCGTCGAGGCTCACATCTACTGTAAATGGAAAGTGAAATTTCCATGGGTAATCATTGGATACTTTAAAATGTAATAACTTTGGAACAGATTAATATTTTTTCACCAAACATCCAAAGGGCACATCTGTGATCCAAGACATATATACACTAACAATTTTAGAGCAAAATTCAAAACAGGTTTTGCCCAGTGGCATGACAAAGAAATGAAAAAAAGCCCTGTAATTTTCACATTTTCTCACACTCTGTGTCTCCGCTCCCATGCATCCAGCTGGAACAAAACCTACCACATCAGGAGAACTGTGGTCCCTGATGGTCCATGCAAACTTTCATGCAAATCGCTTCAATGGTTGTGAAGTTATTAAGGTACAAAATTTCAGATTTAACACAGACGTCAACATTCAACCTTAACAATACTGGTGTGACTGCACTAGTATATTCAATAGACACACACATGCACACACACACACACACACACACACACACACACACTGTAGGGGTGCAGTCTCATCCTAATGGTTAGGGTTCAACAGTCACGTCTACTGTATGTTAAAATCAACATTTTACACTATAATAACTTTGCAGCTGTTCAACTGATTCATTTGAACATTTGCATACATCGTCAGTGACAAAAGATCTCTGGATGTGGCAAGTTTAATTCTGGTCAGTTGTGTGGGTGCAGAGATATGGAGTGTTAAAAAGTGTGAAAATTACCACTTTTTGTTAAATGCTTTCTCACCACATTTCTCAGAAATGGCTTATACATTTGGTCTGAAATGTTTAGGGTATATAGGTCTTGGGTCTCAGATGAACCTTTTGAAGATTTGGTGAAAAAAATATTAATCCATTCTGAAGTCATTAAATTTCAAAGTTCCCCATAATTACCTATGGGAAAATTTTGATGTGAGGCTTGAAATAGGATTCTTGATCACAAAACAGGATTCTTGATTGCAACTGATCTTTAATAACTTCTGACTCGTTTATGCAATTTGCATGAAAGTTGGCATGCCCCATCAAGGACCAGATATCTCTTGATGTTGCAAGATTTTTTCAAGTTGGATGAACAAGTGTGGAGATATGGAGTATCAACAAATGTGTAAATTACCATCTTTGTCAATTTCTTTGTCACTGTGTTGTGCAAAAATGATGTGGAATTTTGGTCTGAAATGTTTAGTATATATAGGTCTTTGGTCAGTGGTGCCTTTTGTAGATTTGGTGAAAAAAATATTAATCTGTTCCAAAATTATTAAATCTTAAATTTTCCCTTTATTTCCCATGGGAAAATTTAGATGTGAGTCTCGAAATAGGATTCTTGATCATGAAACAAAATTTGTTTTTTTTTAGTTCTTTTTTATTAAATGTTTTTTGTTACACTTATGTCAAGAGTACATTTCATACATTTTGTTATATTGTCACATGTCTTAAGTTCTATTTGTATTATTGACAGTTTTTTGCAATTCGCCCTGAGGTTTAAATGTTTGATATAAAGTCTTATGCATTCTTTTGGTTAGAGACCATACAGAAGGTAAAGCTCCAACTCTTTTCTATTTTAGCTCACACCTTGTTTACCCCTCAAGTTTTGTTTACTCCTTCATTTCTAATATAACCAAATGAGCAATTTCCTCTTCTCGGTTAACCCCTCCTTCTTTAATTAAATTTTCTTCCCTTCAGATCTTTGGTAGTTGTTCGATCATCCCCCCGTTACCTTCCCCATCAACTCTACCAAACTTAAGGACAGGAGTGTGGATCCACCTAAGTATGATACAGAACCCACTTCTGCCATCTCATCATGTATGTTGGAGCTTTACCCTGAATTGTAGCATTACAATTTTCTATTTCATATAATTCAGACATGGTGGATCTCCATTCTACTACTGTTGGAATTATACTGGTCATCCATCTACGAGTAATGGACTTTTTGGCCGCCAAAAGACTGGGAGGCAAAATAATTTTTTCCTCTGGAGGGGAATGGTCTGGAAAGATCCCTAGCAGAACCTGTTCAGCTGTCAATTCTATCCCTTGTTCTATTAATTTGGTTAATTTTGTTTGTAAGGGCATCAAACAAGGACACTCCCAGAATATGTGTTCCAGTGTCACCCTCGGACATCCACACTTTCACCAACATACTCCATACTCTTCCAGAAGGAATTTGATCAGGACTGCTGGTGCTCTAAATAAGCAGAAATGACACTTCCACACAAATTCTCTCCAAAATGGAGAGGAAGTGATCTTTACCACACTCACAGCTGTTCCTCTCCATTCCTCCATGGTTATTTCTAGGTGGAGATCTTTGTTCCATTCCTGTAATATGGATTTAGTTGATTCCGTTTGTTCATTTCTCAATTCCCTATATATTGTGCCTATTAAATGCTTACCCAAGTTCCCCCTTATGGCTTCCATAATTAATTTGAGTAATTCTGGAGTTGGATCTTGAATTTTCAGTTGAATTATTTGATTTCTGAGTATATGGTTCCTGACCTGGAAATAAAGGAATTAATCTGATCTGCTAAGGCCATATTGGGACTGTAATTTTTCAAAGGGGAATATCCCCTGAGTGGACAAAAACTGGAAAAGATGTGAGAGGCCTAATCTCCTCCATTCCCGGAATGTGGAGTCCATATATATGGGTGTAAATTAATCATCTTCTGATAATAATTTAATATATTCATATATAATACGTAGTGGTCCCGTTTGCCTCCAGCTTCTCCAACATTTATAAATTTGAGCTGTAATACCTATTAGGGTAGCAGGTAACAGAGACCTTTCAGGAGAAGAGAGAAGAATTTTTTTGATATCAAATAAATCATTAAGATGAAATTCAATATCCTTCCAAGGGGTCGAATAGGATTCTATCATCCAGATCAGGACTATCCTAAGGAAAGATGCCCTAGAGTATAATTTAAAGTCTGGAAGATTAAATCCCTCCTGAGCCAGGGACAATTTAAGAACTGATAGTCATATCCTAGAATATCCTTTACCCCAAATGAACATGGAAATTTACTTGTCCCATGATTTAAAATAATACATTGATGGTAAATAAGGTATATTCTGATTTGGATAAAATAATCTAGGTAGTATATTCACTCGCACTATTTCTATTCATTGGTGGAATGGGGGTAAGAAAGGTGGATCATCTTTCCAGGTCATTTTGGATTATAGTCGTGAAGGGTTCATAATTTAAAATCTCCAATACTTCTGGGTTAAGAGGAATGTTAATTCCTAAGTATTTTGTTTTGGTAGTGTGCCATTTAAATGGATATTCTTTTTTCAATCTTTGGGTGGGGATAAAGTTAAAGGCCAGGATCTCTGTTTTTGTAGTATTTAACTCAAATCCCGCCAGTTTCTCATATTGTTTCAATATTTGCCAAGCTGCCAGAATTGATTGAGATGGGGACAACAGGGTCAAGAGAATATCATCTGCAAACATATTTAGTTTATGTTCTTGTTATGCTATAGGAATCCCCTCTACAGAGCCTACTTTCCTCAATCTTGCCGCTAGTGGTTCCAAATATAATGCAAATAGGTACGGTGATAGGGGACACCCCTGCCCTGTGCCCCTACTTAATTTGAATGGTGATGATAGGTTTCCATTAACCCTCACGTAGGCCCTTGGGGAACTATATAGCTTGTTAAGAGTAGTGATAAATACAGCCAGAAAGTGAAAGGCCTCAAGAGTGCTCTGCAGAAATGGCAAATAGACTCGATCAAAAGCCTTTTCGGCTTCTAAACTAATGAAAACAGATGAAATTTTCCTGGTCTTAATATATTCCTGTAATAGTAGAGTCCTGCGGATATTATCCGTAGTATTCCTGCTTTTAATAAACCCTGATTGGTCAGATAATATAATCTTTGGCATTACTGATTGTAATCTAGCCACTCAAATAGCTGTATAAATCTTATAATCAACATTTAAAATGGAAATAGGTCTGTAAGATGCCGGGTCCAAATTATCTTTATTTGGTTTAGGTATTGGAGCAATAGTGGCGTAATCCCACGATCGTGGAGGAGCTCCCTCTTGGACTATCTCAGAAAATAAAGTACAGTAGTAGCACCAAATTAATCAAAGGCTTTTTAAGGATTTTTAAAAATCCCCATTGAGAATAGTGAAGCCTTTAGTTAGGGATTTTGTTTTATTTGTTAGTGTGTTCACTGCTACCCAGAGAGGGTTGTCTCATCTGATAGTGTAGTTGAAAATCTACCAGATGGCATTTAAGTACTGTAGTAGGAACTGGCCTCTTTCTGTAGGTATAACAAAAATAATTTTTGAGGATTTTTTTCCCTAAATTTTGTGAAAGATAAATAGGGAATCTCACAAAATTGCTTGGCAAATTTGGCACTACAACTGTACGTAATTTGGGGATGAGTTATTTTTTAAGTATCTTATACCACTCAAGTATAAAGCCATCAGGTCCTGGACATCTTCCCAAGTTCAGATTCGTGATAGCTTCCTGAATCTCCAGTTGTGTTATGGGAGCCTCTGAACTACGAATTTGAGTAGAGGTGAGGGTAGGTAAGATCACTTGGTCCAGAAAATTTGATATTTCTGACTGTCTGGGAGTTATTTCCAGTGAATATAGACAAGTGTAGTACTCTGAGAAAGTCTGCAAGATATGAACAACTGAATGGCGTGTTATACCAGTATATGGATTTCATAGTTTCAATATTGTGGAAGTAATTTTCCTAGCTCTATGTTTCTGGACCAATCTCCGAGCCCCCCTAGCTCTCCCTTCATGGACCCTTTGTCTTAAATATATTAATGATTATATTTTATCTATAATTTTATGTAGTTCAGCCTTTGTATCTTTAATTTTTTGGTAAATTCTGAGTCTCCTCTATATAAAATCTGATAGTTCAGTAGCTGTTCAGATAATTCAAATTGTTTCGCCTCCCTCTCATTATTTTTTTTTTTGAGGTGTACGCTATAATCTCTCCCCTCATCGTTGCCTTCATGGCATCCCATTGTATAGCCTCCGTGATGTCCTGTGATTCATTTTCTATATAAAATTGGTGTATTCTTTTTTTAACTGTCTCCTGGAATTCTTTATCTTCTAATGTTAATGGGTTTAACCTCCATAGGGTCCTCTTCCTTTCCCAGCCCAAATCTATTTTCAAGATTAAGGGATGGTGGTCAGAGAGTAATTTTAAACCTATTGTCATATCCTGGACTGATGTGAAATGCTCACATGTCATCATAAAGTAATCTAGTCTGGAGTATGATTTAAACTGTGGAGAATAGTATGAATAACCAGAAGTAGAGGGGAATAAGTGTCTCCACACATCTATGATACCCAGGTGTTCTAGTGTTTTTTTTTTATTTTTAACTGTAGCACTTTTCCTATAAGTTTCGTGATTAGAGCTATCTAAATGTGGTGATAAGGTCATATTGATATCCCCTACCATGATTAATTGACCCTGAAGGTTATCTAATAATGTGGACATAAAGCCCTTCAGTATTGGGAATCTTGTCTGAGGAGGAAAATAAACACTAGCCAAGGTAATTATATGGCCATACAGAATTCCTTGTACAATTACATAATGACCCTGGGCATCTATAGTTTTTTTTGTACTTCCAAGGGAGTTGTTGCTGGGATTAAAAGTATTGACCCCCCCATTTCCTGCCTCTTGGGTGGGAGGAGGCTATGACCTTATATCTATCATCCCAAGCCAGTTTCTTGTGCTCTAGTTCTGAGAGATGGGTTTCCTGTAGGTAGGTGAGGTCTGCCTTCTGTTTGTTCAAGTATTGTTTAAGGTGGGACCTTTTTATTGGGTCATGGAGCCCATTTATATTTAATGAAATAATCTTGATTGGGTCAACTGACATCTTTATTTCTTTGGAACTTAACTCTCTGTTTTTTCCCTTCCTCTAGGTGGTAGAAGATTTGTATTTTCCAGACCATTCCCTTGCAAGGGTCAGCAGTCCAAAAACCAAAGTGTAAATTCAACTGTCCTGTATATATGCAGTATAGTATTAAAACATCTTTTATTCTGGATAAACTCTTGACTCATGTATTTTTTATCCCTTCTCCTACCCCTCTCCCCTATGTGGTATCCAGCCTTCCAGTCATCCCTTATTAAGCATGTTTTTCCTAAAGTATACCAAATTACCACATCACATATCCATTGAATTAACCAACTTATGAAGAGGTTGTTCAGCAATATAGTAAGACATGGTCGGTAACTGGGAGCCAGAATGCCCCCTCCCTCCCAGTTCTATTATCTCCCTTACTAAAGTAACATAACTGAACTATTATTACATAATAGTTGTACTTAAACCTGTTAACTTTAACAAGAACTTTGTACAAAATGACTCCCATTTGGGAGGTGCTTAACAGGAGCTCCTCCTGAAATTTCCTGTCCTTGTCTTCATTCAAAGCAGGAGAAGAGTTTGGAGTGTTATAACCCATCTGGGCAAGGGTAGCCCCAAGTAGA
Organism: Neoceratodus forsteri; assembly: GCA_016271365.2. NCBI lineage: Eukaryota > Metazoa > Chordata > Ceratodontiformes > Ceratodontidae > Neoceratodus > Neoceratodus forsteri. The sequence continues at coordinate 323,409,769 of CM028134.1, forward strand.
ATGGAGTTAAGTCCATTCCGTGGAGGTACCAGTGTGTCTGGCAGCACTTACATGCCTTATCCGAGAAGCTTCCCATCTAATGAACTAATTGTATGGCTTTATTTTACTCTTTTGCCTTAAGAACGAGGGAAGACATCCTCTAGTGGGCAATGTCTGAATTGCAGCCCATTTTAGGTTTCATTCATTATCTTATCTTTTAAACTATATCTCTATCTTCCCCCCAACATTTCGTTTGAAGTAGATCAATACTATAATTTAACAAATTCCCCAACTATCAGGTTCCATAATCCAAAATTGAATCCTCTTCTCCAAATAACCCTGCATTGTATATTTATAAAAGTTGGATGGCCCTTCATTTAGTCTTATTCTTTTCTCTGACCCCATCTGCTGCCATACAGGTCCAACAAACTGCAGCTGACTCAGTGAAAACCACCCCAAAACTGCAGACATTCCAGCCCCCCATGGAACTGAATCTGTCTCACCGTGGACCCCCCGGCCAAAGTTTCATTTGTTTTTCTTTTTCTTTTGCCCATTAACCTTAAAAAAGGGGGAAGTAACCTCTTATGGATAGCCATAAAATTACAACCTGATTACCCCTTTCATTGAAGTTACACATCCTTCTTAATTTTGCTTTCTTGCTCCTAAAATCCTAAGCATCATATCAGCAGGGAGTAGACTGTAGAACCCCTGCCTTACATTATACTAAATACAGCAAAAATTAAGTACTATATATAACGGAACATTTCTCAGTCAGCATGAGTCTCAAATTATAATTGAAGCTGCTACACTCCAAATTGTCCTGGCCTTGCTGTTCAGTTGCCCATTGCTACATAAGAGGGAATAAAAACCCTGCAGTTCATATGTGCAGCAATTTTATTTAGTTTGTTTTGATTAGTCAGGATATTTCCTTCCTTTCAGGGCATGATTACCATGATCTTCTTATCAAGTTGGACAGAGTCTCCCAGAATCAATCATGACCAGCTTAAGACAGCTGGCTCTGGGGGAAAGGAAGGGCCTGCTGAGGAGCATGGGGTGGTCTGGAGGGAGACCACAGGAAGAGGACAATGGTCTCCTTATCTTAGCCCCTTAGCTTGAGAAGATCTCGGCCATCTAGGAACTATATGCGATGCATTATTGCAACCCAAAGCCAATTAGTCAAATAAAGAAGTTAAGAATGCAGTTGAAGTATTGTTGCCTGGGCCTCTTAAAGAAGCCCTCATCTGGATGCCCTCAGCCCCATGCTCACTCACCGCCTCCCCCATTCCAATCTCCTGGGGAACATCCTTAAGCCACAACCAAAAGAAAGGAATAATTAATCAGCTTCTGGTATTATTCAGGTAGACAATGTTGGATTCCTAAACTGCTGGAGTTGCTGTAAAACATCTTTCATCTGGAGTTGTGCTGCTTGAGTTCCTTTCTGTTCCCCTTGATTAATTTGGCCTATGCATGATTTGACTGTGTCTGCAGTTTCTTCATTAATCACTTCCCTCTTCAAAAGATCAGTTATAGCTTCGGTGGAAGAGCTGTAGGTGTGTTGGCCAGATGTAAGGAATACAGTTAGTTTTGCAGGGTATGGGGTACAAAAATGAATCTTCTGGGCTTGTAGAGTAGGAAAGAGGAGACTGTAATCTCTCCTTTGTTTCCAGGTCACCAGAGCATAATCATTGTCAAACAACAATCTTTGTTGGCCACACATTACTCTCCCCTTCTGCCAGGCCTTCATTAATAAGGTTTCTTTTGTTCGGTAACTAAGAAATCTAATCACAAAGGAACAACGCCTTGCCTCTGGACGAGAAGGCTTTGGGCCAAGTGCCCTGTGGGCCCTTTCAATATCCAGGTGACAGTCTAGGTCTAGTTCAAGCAGCAGCCTCAGAAGGTAATCCACAAAGGTCCTAGGATCATTTCCCTCCTCATTTTCTGGTGGGCCAAAAATTCTTATGTTTCGTCTTCTGCCACGATTTTCAGCGTCTTCCTGGAGGATGGAAATTGCCAGTTGTTCTGCAGCAATGATTCTCATTGTTTCCTCTAAATTATCTGGTCTGGTAGCATTTAAGGTGATCTGGTGGTCCGCCTTGGTCATTCAATTTTGGACAGTATTCAACTCTGTTTTTAGGTCCTGCAGCGATTCTCGAACCTCGCCCCTAAAGTCCAAGACAGCTTGTAAAATTGCATCCGAATTGGTTTCTGATTGTTTTTTATACAGCTCTTAGTTCTAGTAGAAGAGGTAGATTTCTTTTAGTCTGTGGCTGTAGAAGGTCTGTTATGTTGTTCGCCATCATCAGACATGCGGTCGTCTCCTTCCAACATATCAGCAATTGGTTGAAATCGATTCTGGTTCTGTTTTGCCATATTTTATCTTAATTTGGCGATGTCTTAAAATATTTTACCTGCTGAATGCTAAGATTTAGGTTTTTTTTTGCAGTAAATTGCCCTTTTTGCACAGCTAGATTGGAGCTACTCAGTTTGTGTGCTCATCCAGACATACCGGAAGCGGAAGTCCTATGGAACAAAATTCTTGATCACAATTTAAACCCTACATTAACCTATGATTTGCATATACAGGCAATTACAGCTAAAATACTCTCTAAAATTGCATTATTATACAGGCTCTGCAGCTTTCTTACTAATGATGCACGTCTGGCAATTGCAAATCGGTGTTTGTTGCCTATATTGCATTATGCCTCCATTGTGGTGGATAATGCACCTATTGGTGTTGAGAGATGAAAATCAGTGCTATTACACAAAATAGGCTGATTAGCACTTTTATTACCTAACTATGTGCATCATTGTAAAATATTGGAAAGTCTTGAGTGGTTACCAGTCAAACAATATCATAGGTTTGTTATGACCAAATGTGTGTATAGAATGCAACAAACAGGTGTCCCTTTTGGCTTAAGAAGTCAATGTGTGGCTTCTCATATAGACTCTCATGCAAGATCCTCAGGGGATCTAACTTTGTTCAGAATCTCTTTAAGCATATATTGAGTGGTAAGCGTTCTTTTTCGTCCTTTGCACCAACAATATGGAGTAATATTCTTTCACAAATTAGAAGCATAGGTAATCTGAGGTCATTTTCTAAAGTATTGAAAGGACATCTCAGGGATTTGTGCAAGTGTAACTGTTTTCAGTTAGAGCTCTTTAACAAAAGCAGTATTAACAGTATGGAATGAATATTTTTGAAAAATTAAGTAGGAAAAATTAAAAGTTGTTTTAAAAGGTACTTAAATATTATTTTAGGTATTTCTTTAGTATGTTTGTTATTAGGATCTATTTCATGATGAGGAATTTGTATTACTATTTATGTAATTGTATGTTATGTATCACTTGATGATGGTGTTATGCGTGTATATATTTCTACTGACCATGGGTTGTACCTGTAAAGGGGATTGTATCCAGAGTGCTTACCCATATACAAATAAAAAATCAAATCAAATTTGAGCTTTAATAACTTTAGAGCCATTCTTGTGATCTGCAAGAAATTTGGAATGCATCATCAGGGACTGAAGGTCTCTTGATGTAGCAAGTTTGGATGCATAGGTGTAAAGATATGGAGTCATACAAAATGTGTAAATTACAGTTTTTTGTCAAATTGTTTGTCACCACATTGTGCGCAAATGGTGAAGAATTTTGGCCTGCCGTTTTTATGGTATATAGGTATTGGGTCACAGTGGTGACTTTTGAAGGTTTGGTGATAAAATATTAATCTATTCCAAAGTTATTAAATGTTAAATTTTCATACTATTTCCTATGGAAAAAGTTAGACGTGAGACTCAAAACAGGATTCTTGATCATGAAACAGGATTCTTGATTGCAATTTGTGCTTTAATAACTTCACACATATTCATTCAATTTGCATGAAATGTAGCAACCACAATCAGGGATTAAAGATCTCTTGATGTGCCAAGTTTCAATTGGATTGTATGTGTGGGTGTGGAGATATGGAGTCTCAAAGAACATGTAAATTACCATTTTTTCTCAAATATTTTTTCACCACGTTGTGCTAAAATGGTGTGGAATTTTGGGCTGACATTTTAGGGTATATATGTCTTTGGTCACAGTGGTACCTTTTGAAGGTTTAGTGAAACAATATTAATCCATTCCAAAGTTATTAAATATTAAAATTTCCCATTATTTCCTTTGGGAAAAGTTAGTTGTGAGGCTCAAAACAGGATTCTTGATTGTGAAACAGGATTCTTGATTGCAAATGTGGAATTAAGGAATAATACATGACAGGTTGTGTGCTGTGCTGTGATAACATCATGCCTGGGGTGGTTGGACACAGAGTCAAAGGCTGAGTGCCTCCAATACTCCAGAAGTGATGTTATGCCAACACAACACATACCCTGGAGTGCATTATTGCTGTTAGACAATGACTTTTTTCTAAAAGAAATAAAAAAGACAACAAAAATACTGTTTTATAAGTATTTTTAGCATTTTTTTCTGTGTGTAGATTTACATTCATAAAAATGTCTGTTGTTACTGCTGTTAGCCAGTAGCTGGCACTGTTATTATATCCCTGTTTCTCTGTATGAATTATTTCAACCTCCCTGTGCTGGCTATTTGTCTTTCCTGGCTTTCAATACATGATGACCTCTTCTCACCCCTTCCAGTCTGGTCTTAGTTTGTAGTAATGTGTTTCTGTAGGCTGTATATGTCTATCAGGGAGGTTGGGGTGACCTGCTGACTGACAACTTGACAGCTTTCAGTGGGGTGATTTTGGGTAGGCCGGTGACCAGAGAATGCCTTCTAGGTATGTAAGGTAATCTTCTGGTAGGCTAATGAGTGGGGACTATGGGAAGAGTGCTTTTCAAAAACTTTAGACTTTCATTTTGGAGGGAAAATGCCACAGTGTTTCATGACCCCCTTTTCCCCACGAACTGACCAATGTCAGTAAACTGTGTGACCGGTAGTTATGGTCTTCATGGTTAAGTAAAGCCACTGGGTTCAGGGAAGACATGGCAAGGAGAAAATTTATTATTTAACCTTTGTGTGCTGGGGGATTAAAGAGTGTGCTTTAGTGGGATGGAGGTCTTAACGGTAAACGATCTGGAAAAAGTGATGGCAGCTTGTGACAGCAATCATTCAAGTGGATGTTGAGCGGGGATCACCACTGCCGGTTGTGTGGAGTGATCTTCATAATGGTTGATGCTGTCATCTGTGTGCTGGGACTAGACCTGTGATGTACTGGGATAACATCATGGGTCCAGTCCCAGACAGACCAATCACAGCCATAGATTCTTTTCTGTGATTGTATAATCCTAGTTCATGCTGCCACCATCTTGTTTTTCATTAGCAAGGGAAACAAATTTACATTTCAAAACTAATGCAGGGCTTTGCTAAACATCCACAGTTGTGTTTACCTAATTGGTGCCCACAGAATCACATTCTCGGGGTTGTTTGATTACTTTGTGAGAAATGCTTCTTTTTAGCTTCAGAAATCCTGTTTCACAAATCTCAGAAAACTTTTACCACAAAATAGGAACCTTTTATGAAATTTGTGAGAAAGGATCTTCTTTTACTGCAAATTGCAAAAAAAAAGATTTGCGAAACAGGATTCTGTTTCACAGTTTGTGAAAAAATAAATGTTATGTAGCTGTTTCTTTGTCACATCATGGCAAAGAAACAGTTTGTAATTTTTGATTGAAATTTTCAGGGTAGAAAGGGCTTGCTCCACAGATGTGCCTTTTGCTTGTTTGGTGAAAATACATTGGTTTGGTTTGGAGTTCTGTTGATTTGCATTTTGGTTGATTTCCCATATGATAACATTGTACTGGGAGGTTTACAGAGCCATTTCTTTGTCACTATGGTGTTAAGAAATGGTTTGCAAGTTTGCTCTGAAATTTTCAGGGTAGAAGGGGCTTGTGACACCAATGTGTCTTTTGGTAGTTTCGAGGAAATATAGCAATTCTGTGTCACGTTACACAGCTTTCAAATTTTGCTTTGTTTTCTATAGGATAAGATTGCAATATGAGGTGTTTTTTGATGCTATACACTATGGAATGGGAGTGCAGGGCCCATCGGAAAGATTATGCATGGATGGGAGTGCAGGATATCATTATGGACTGGGCTCTGCACTCTTGCAAGCAAATATGGATACAATTATGGAGTGATGGGAGCGCAGTGCCCTCCACAGGGAAATAAGGATAGGATTACACTATGTCAAAAATTATGGATGAATGGCATCACAGGGTCTGGAAGACCCTGCACTCCCACAGGCAAATAAGAATACAATTATGCTTCCTCAAAATGTAAGGAAATTCTTTGCAAAAAATGTTGTTAATACAATAGTTAGGGTTAAAGTAACAAAAGTAGGGAAATGTGGAATTAGGGTTTTCTACCCTAATGCAACACCTCATCCATGCAGGCAGCAGCAGGCATGGGGTGTACCTTGCCATTATCAGCCCCAATGCTAACCCCATTCTCATGTACTGTACCCTTCTCAGCTTACTTACTCTTGGAATGGGGTGAGCATTAGGGTTGACAATGGCAAGGCACACCCCACATCTGCTGCTGCTTGCAGGGTGGTGGTGGGATGTTAGGGTTGGTAACCCTAATGCCACATTTCACTACTTTTGTCACTTTAACCCTAACTATTGCATTAACAAAGTTTTTTGCAAAGAATATACATACTGTATAAATATAGACATATCCATATGTATCTATCTCTGTCTACTATTGAAATGTGTAGCAGACTTGGCTCCCTACCTCTGATATCACTTCCTGTACCTTGTTTATTCGTGTGAGGTATTTGAACGTCTGTATCATATTCTTCTATTATCTCCTGTCTTCTAGGAAGTACATATTTACATCCTTAAGCCTTTGTTCATAGGGCTTCTGATTCAGGCTTTGCACCATTTTGGTTGCCCACCTTTGCACCACCTCCACCCTATCTACGTCCTTTCAGAACTGCACATAGTATTCAAGGTGGAGTCTCACCTGCAGTCTATACAGGGGTATTATTACCTCCCTCTTTCTGAAGGTGATACCCTCCCTATGCATCCAAGCATTCCACTAGCCTTTCCCACTGCCTTGTCACACTGTTTAGCTACCTTTAGGTTATCAGAAATAAAAAGCCCAAGGTCTCTTTCCTGTTTTGTGACTGCTAATATTCCACCCCCCCACACAACTGGTACTTTGCACTGGGTTTTTGTGCCCTAAGTGTATGATTTTGCACCTTTTTACATTGAATCTTAGCTGCCAAACTCATAACTATTCTTCTAACTTTTTTACATCCCCCCTCATTCTTTCAACTCCCCAACCCCTGTGTGTCTACTCTGTTCCAGTCCTTCTACAGTGTTGCTAATAAAGTCATTGAAGAGAAACCAGGCCTAATACTGACCCCTGCAGCATCCCACTAGACACCTTGCCCTCCACACTGTGTACCCTATTTAATGCCACAAAAAAAGAAAATGTGTTTTTAGGGTTTCCAACCCTAACTCCCTACCCCCAAATGACAAAAGGATAAAACATGATTTTGAGTCCCTTGAGTCTTTGCAAATCAGTGATGCAATCTTTCTTGTGTTCGTCAACCCTAATGCCCCCCCTCCCTGAACAAACAAGGTCAGATGTGATCTTTTGCAGGCCTTGCATGAAGAAAGCTACAACAGATTCTGTTGACAACATGTGGCGAGACATACTTCTCTATGGTTCACCTATGTTATGGCAAAAACAACTGCAGTGCGGTAAATGACAGTAGTCAAAAGGCCACCAGGAAAAACACTGCAGCCAGTAGTGGTAGCCAACACACACTGCACATACCACATGGGCCCTCACAGTCCACCTTGCACCTGCAGTGGGCTCCACTTAAAATATATATAATCACCTCCACCTGCTCTGCATCAGGGAGGTGATGCACACGGCACACCATGCCACAAACTTCAGAATGCTCACATCACTATTGCAGGCACTCACATTTTGGAGCCCTCTTTCCTTTTCCCTGTTGATGGGATACCCTTCTCTGCCTTTAAGTAGTGTATCACTATAAGTGACTGGCTTGAAACTGTACCTTGTACTGGGCAGGAGGCTATGGGCTGTGGGTGAAGCATGAGCATTATTATTGACAACCACAAGGAAGACCCCACCACTGATTCCCCAAGACTCCAGAGACTAGAAACCCTAAAGCACTTCTTCAGACAAACAGACTCTTCCCCTGCTACAGGGCTCAGAGTACCCTCTACATCTGCATCTGTTCACACAGGTCCTGAAGGATCTGCATTAATGAGTATATGAATGCAGTATCTCCATAAGGAAGGAAATTCTTTGAAATAAGTGGCATTAATGCACCAGTTAGTGTTCAGTTTAATGCAACAAAACTAGGAAAATGTGCTGTTAAGAGTTTCCAACCCTAATTCTCCACAACCCCTAAGAGCGTGAAAAGGAGAAGACCACACAATCATCCACAGGCTGCCAACTTCAGGTGAGACAAACAATAAACTGTTGCAGATGACACAAATGCAGAAGCACTGATGTGCCACCTTCATGTATTTGTATTTGTATATGTGTCATGCGCTCTGCAAGGTATACACATTCACTTGAAATCTATGACGCTCAAAACATAACACTACTTCTGTGTGCAGAAGCACAGACCTCTACAGCCACAGACACAAATCCACAATATCCAGATTATAGGAGTTCATTTGTCTGCAAATGAGGCCAATGGAGACAGCACTTCTGTATCCTCAGGTACCCATGTACACTGTAAGACATTAACACACATGATGGGCCTGCACTTCTGCAGCTTCAGGTGTAAGATATATACAAAAAAAGAAGTTGGCACTTTTCAGAATTTAAGTGGTGGTGCTGTCTCTGGGGCTTGCTTCCCCCAAACCAAGTGCAGCACAAAACATGATGCAATGCACTTTTGTACAAAGGTAAAAAGCAGCTGCAAACTGTTACAGTTGCTAAAATGTCATTTTATTGGCTAAATCAGCCTGTGCAGTTACTCACAAAACAGTAGCACCTTCTCCAAGGTACCCCAGTGGTTTGCCACGTAAGGCTTTTTCAGGAAGCAGTTACTGTTTTTGTGAGTAACTGCATAGGTTGATTTAGCCAATAACATGACATTTTTGCAATTGTAGCAGTTTGTGGACTGCTTTTTAACTCTGTGCAAGAGTGTGCTGCATTTTGCTTTGTCTTGTAAGATATACACACATCAGCCTTGGGCTAAAGAAGCACAGGCACCACAAAATCCATGATACCAAAATTGCAACAGTACTTCACTAACACCACACACAATGTTTCTTAATGTTTTTTTTTTATTTTGACCATAAATTTTCAAGATAGTTTATAATTCCCCCTTATAAACATGACGTGGAATTTATATAATACTAGTTACAATGTCATTTCATATCATAAGTGCAAATAGGCATCTCATCCAGAATTTGAAAAATGATACATGCCACGTTTATGAGGTGGTGTGAAAAAAATGGCTATGTGTGAAAGTTTGAGTCAAAATTTTGAAAGTTAGCAAAGTTATTCATGAATGTTGACTTATTTCATCATTCACGCATAACTTAATTATTTTATCATATTATTCCCACCACATTTTCAACCAGGTCTTTTTGTGACCCCACCTCAGAAACCTACTAGGTGAACATTTTTGAAAGAATGCCCAAAACATAATTTCATATAGCAACTGAAAACGGAATACTGGATGGGCAATTATGCACAACCAGTGTGTTCTGCAACAGAGGGGTTCTCATTCCCTTTGACCTTGAGAGCAAAGCTCAAGAAGTCTGTGGGAATAGGAACCATGACGTGGCAGAACACACTGGTTGTGCATGAAGTTGCTCATCCCATATTTTTTACAGTGTATAGTGTTATGTGAATTGCTCACATAGTGTTTCTTTCACTTTCAGAATAAAGCGGACTTGTGCAGTCTCTAGAGGGTTCAGAATGCTGTTGTACCACAGAAGGGTAGAATCACATTCCATGACCTTTGAACTGTGGTACAACAACATTTTGAAATTAATGGAATTCTGAGTCATGTGATGCAGTGTGCTGTGTAGGACACCTCTCTGCCCGCTCTGACCTACCGCCCATCAAATACCCTTCAAAACCCTGTTTTTTGGTGCTTTTTACTGAAGATCGCCTGACTGTCACCTTCCTGAATGTTTCTGCCCTCTTTATATGAAGTCGATGGATGAGGAGATGTGGAAAATCGCTTCTAAACATATGCCTCCTGCAACACCTGAGAAGGCCTCTAAGAAAGCCAGGGCCTCCTCGTTGCAATCCTCGCTGCCTGCTACTAATGAGTGCCCTGATGCAGATCTTCTTACCCTTTTGAGGTTTCTAGAGAAGTTTTAGCCTTTTTAGGCTGAAATGCAGAATATGGCAGGGGAAATTAAAAGCATCTCTAGCACCCTGGAGGAGATCTCCAAGAAGACTGCTGACAATGAGGCGTGTATACGATCTGTTGAAAAGAAACAGGATAAAGCTGATCTGGAGTTAGTGGCCTTGAGGCAAAGGCTAGTGAAGATGGAGAACAAGGTGGAAGACCTGGAGGGGAGCAGTCGCCACAACAATGCGGTAATTGTAGGCTTGCCCGAGGGTGAAGAGGGCTCAGACCCCATCAAGTTTATTAAAAAGTTTGTGGAGAAGATGGTAGGCCCTTCCCCCTTCAGAGCTAGCTATATTATAGAAAGAGCTCATCGTGCACTACGCCCTCCTCCCCTGGTTGGAGTCCCCCCCCAGGTCATTTATATTTTGTTTTTTAAACTTCCAGGAGTGACAGAATTTCTTATACAAGGTTAAGGAGGTGCAAGGTTTGTAATAGGAAGGTAAAAAACTGAGGTTGGTGCAAGATCTGCCCTTATATGTGCGTCAGAAAAGAGCCATGTTTCATAAAGTGGTCCTCAAGCTGATCACCGCGGGAATCAAGTTTCGCATGGGTTTTCCTGCAAGGCTTCAAGTTTGCCTGAACGGCTCCTGCATGACCTATGAGGAGGTGGAGTTGGCAACTGCAGGGCTCAAAGAAGCACTTCCTGATCTATTCAAGCCTACATGAGAACTGACCTGGCGTAGGGAGCTATGCCGAGTTTTCATTTGGTGGTGTTGTCTAGCTGCAGCAAATTATAATTCTCTATTATATCTTTGGGGCTATGCCACTGACAAACTGTATGTCTGGCTGCTTAACCTTACACTACAACTCTCAAGATGGGTCTTCTTTTTGATAAAAAACTGACATTTCATTCCCGATCTGGTTCTCATCTCCAGGACTGCCTAATATTTTGCTGACTCTCATTTTTTACTCTGGCTCAGCCCAGCCTTGTTTTTGGTTTACAAGTCAGGTGTTAGCGGACTCATGTGTGCTCTTTCTGGTTTTAATTTACGAGTACTTGAGCGGGGTCACTGTGCTCATGTTAAATCCCAGTTTGTTAGATCTGGTAACCCATTTTCTCAGGGGTGATGTCCCAATTTCATGGCAATGGGGCGGGGCAATGCTTAGTTCTCTTGGAACTTAAAATGTGACTCTGTTTGTAACTGCGGTCTCTTCCTCGCCCTGTTAGCATGGCCTGGTTATTTTCAGGCTTCCCTCCCTTTCTCATTCCGTCACCATCAAGCAATAAATATGATTAGCTTGAACACCAAGGGGGATTCTGCATTTAAGGACAGATGAAAACATCAGGGTTTTTGTACGCCTTTACTGGGCATTGGTTCACCCCTTCTGTATAACCCTGCTTAAGTGCTGTCTCTGGAGGATTCTTTTTTTCTTTTTTCAAATCTCCCTTTTAGAACTGTGATGGTCACTGTCTTTGGTCTAAGAAATGCGGTCTGGACAGCGACTCTGGAACTCTCAGTTCTCCCCTATACCACAGAAGGCAATAATGGTCTGCCTACTCTTGGCCGTCAACACCTGATGTTTGTGGGCTGTGCCACCAGAGGGCATCTGAGATTAATTTTTACACATGATGCCAATATTTTATATGCCTCGCACTCTGCGGGCCATGTTGTTGTATGGTTCATGGGGTTTCTGCAGGGAGGATCTCTTCCTCTAAGGAGCTAGTATAGGTAATTCCCCAGTATTATTCAGGGGTGCTGTCAGGCAATCATAGCCGAGGATAGGTTATTCTCTATGGAGTGTTCTGGTCACAAAGGGGTAATTTTGTTCCTGTTTCCTGGTTTATGAGGGTGGGGTGGTTGGGGGGAGAGGAACTTTTCAGTCTGCTGGTCATCATGTACCATAAAAATATGCGAGGATGTGGGGAGGTTAGGGCTCCTGGGCGTTTTGGCGGGGGTTTGGGGGCAGTTGGGGAATGGATTTAGTGGAGGCAGAATTGGGGGGAGGGTAGAACAACCCAGCGCATATCATGTTTGGAGTAGTACAGATGGAAAATACAAGTATATGTGTGCTTTGGAGGATTTCTGACTGGCAACATGAGTGATGGCTAGAAACATTCAATTTATTAGTTGGAACGTTAAAGGAGTGAGGCATAAGACCAAGCAATATAAAATTCTGAAACATATAAACCACCTGAAGGCAGAATTATGTTTCTGCAGGAGACACATTTGCTCAAGAGGGAGGCTGACAAAATGAGATGGCAACAAACTGGGCAGATGTTTGCAGCAGAGGGTATGACCCACAGTAGAGGGGTCATGATCCTTCTGCATAGGTCAGTTCCATTCAAACCTCTTCAAGTTATATCTGACCCTTCTGGCAGATTCTTGTTTGTAAAAGTCAGATTGCATACCCTGGACATTGTCCTGGGTGCTATCTATGGCCCTAACATAGACTCCCCTAGCTTTTTTGTTCAGATAATAAAAGCCCTAATTCCACTTTTGGATACTCCCATGGTCATAGGGGGTGACTTTAATCTCATTTTTGATCAGGCTCTCGACAGATTGGGTCAGTCCCATCAAGGTCTCTCTCCAGCACAAACAGCTTTTAGGGACCTGATGGACTCTATAGGTCTTTGTGATATATGGCGTGTATTACATCCCAATGCAAGGGAGTATACTTTTGTTTCCTCGGTGCATGCAACTTCCTCGAGGATTGATTATATCCTCATTTCTCAAACCCTTTTACCAGGGGTTATAATTTCTAGTATTCTCTCAGGGCCCCCGTCGGATCACTCTGTGGTCACCTGCCTAATAGTCCTAGTTTCATTGCCAAATAAAGGGGGCAGGTGGAAGTTGAATAACCAAATTTTGAAGGAGCCAAAGACGGTTCAGTATATAACATCCCAAATAGAGCAGTTTACTGCTTCTAATTCTAACTCCATGGGGAAGCCTGATATGGTATGGAGTGCCTGTAAAGCATATTTAAGGGGGATTATAATAGGCTTAACATCGAAAAGGAAAAGGGAGAGGGCATCTCTGATTTCTGACCTTCTCTCTCCAATTAGGAGTATGGATACTGCTCTATCTCCATCTTCCTCTGAGACATTCAAACAAGACTTAACGAAATTGAGAGAAGCCTACCTTACAATGCTAACAGAACAAGCCGAATTTGCAATTTTGAAAACAAAAGCGGTATATACCGATCAGGGTGAAAAGGCGGGCAGAATGCTAGTGCTGCACATTAAGCAACAGAAATCCACCAGACTCATTCCTGCAGTCCATTCTCCTAATGACAACTCCCTTAAGGTCTTGCCCTCAGAGATAGCGGAGGAGTTTATAAAGTATTTCCAGGATTTATATGGCCCTATGGCCAACTCCCCATCCAAGGAAAGACTTTATGAATATCTGAGTGATTTACATTTGCCAACTCTTACACAATCCCAGCAAAAAATTCTGGAGTCTCCCATCTCTGAGGGTGACATTGAAAGGGTAATCAAATCCCTCCCATCCGATAAATCTCCGGGCCCTGATGGGTTTACTTCCAATTTTTATAAGGTTTTCTCTAAGCAACTGATTCCCATTTTGCTGCTGCTTTTTCAGGCTATTCTTTCTGGTCAAGTGTCTGATCCCTCCCTTTTTGTTGTGCTGATCATCTTGTTACCCAAACCAGACAGACTGTCGGATCAGGTTTCAAGTTATTCTCCCTTCTTAACCATGACATTAAAATTCTGGCAAGATTGCTAGCTGACCATTTGGAGGCAGTACTTCACTTTCTAATTGGGGCAGATCAGGTTGGTTTTATGAAAGGGAGATCCTCGGTTGACCATCTGAGGGCTCTGTCTCATGTCTTCCTGACATCCAAGGATGCTCCTCATCCAATGGTCTTGATCTCTCAGGGATCAGTCCTGGGGCTAGTCCTCTTCAACATCTTCATTAGTGACCTTGCAGATGGACTATAGGGTAAGGCTTGTCTGTTTGCAGATGACACCAAAATCTGCAACAGAGTAGATGATCCAGATGGGGTGGGCAGAATGAGAAGAGATCTGGATAAACTAGCAAAATGGTCAGAAGAGTGGCAACTAGGATTTAATGCAAAGAATTGCAAAATCATGCACATAGGGGAAAGAAACCCTGAAGCCACCTATAGGCTGGGAGGGGAGTTTCTAGCAGTCACAAAGGAAGAAGGAGACTTGGGCATCATCATCACTGATAACCTGAAATCATCCAAGCAGACCTCTAAAGCAGTAGGTAAGACTAGGGGGGTGTTACAGTGTATTAGTAGGGGTATCAGAAGTCGTAAGAGGGAGGTAATAATCCCTCTTTACAAGACACTGGTTAGGCCCCATCTGGAGTACTGCGTGCAGTATTGGAGGCCACACCTTCACAAGGACATTAACCAAATTGAGGCAGTCCAGAGAAGGGCAACCAAAATGGTGCAAGAACTGCATCAGAAGACATATGAGGACAGATTAACAGTGCTCAATATGTATACTCTAGAGCAAAGGAGGGAGAGAGGTGATATGATCAAGGCATTCAAACACCTTAAGGGCATTAACAAGGTGAAAGAGTCTAACATGTTTAAATATAAGAAAAATAGCAGGACAAGAGGACACAGCAGGAGATTAGAGGGGGGCCAATTAAGGGGAATATGAGGAAATTGTTTTCACAGAAAGGGTGGTGGATGCATGGAATGGCTTACCACAAGAAGTGGTGGCTATGAATACAGTGCAGGGCTTCAAACAGGCATGGGATAGGCACAAGGGAGCAATACAAATGACTATGAATAGATAGGCCACTGACAGAGCAAAGGCCGATGGCATATTTATAAGGTAGAAAAAGAAATGGGCAGACTGGATGGGCCTTGCGGTCCTTATCTGCCGTCAACTTCTATGTTTCTATGTTTCTATGGATGTCGAGGAGGTATTTGACAGAGTCCATTGGGACTACTTATTTGTTACAATGAAAGTTTTTGGTCTTCCCATGAAATTAAATTCCAGAATTGGGTTAGTTCATTATACAAGTTCCCCTCTGCCAGAATCTCATGTAATGGGGTTATTTCTAGCCCCTTCAAATTGCATGTAGAGACCAGAGGGGGGTGTCCCTTATCTCCCCTTCTCTTCAACATTTATTTAGAGCCACTTATCAGGAGGTTATCAAGTGCCCAGGACATATAGGGTATTTCTCTAGGGGAGCAGGTGGTTAAAGTGGCGGCCTACGCAGATGATCTTTTGCTGCAGGTAACCCACCCACTCACATCTATTCCCACTATCCTAAAGCTAATAGAGGATTTTAGTAAGATCTCAAACTATAAACTTAATGTAGGAAAGACTATGGTTTTTCCTCTTAACCATAGGGTTTACAAACAGGATATTATTGAGTTTGAACTCACCTGGAAGTCCGACTATATTAAATATCTGGGGCTCCTTTTAACAAGGGATACAGCGCAACTCAGACAATTAAATATTGATGCACTGGTACACAAAATAGATCTTGACCTTCGTAGGTGGACCCTACTTCCCCCCTCTCTCTATGGGGCAGAATAAATCTAATCCAAATGAATGTATTCCCTCACCTGTTCTACCCCTTCAACATGCTAAATATATGGCTTCCCCTGTCCTGGGTTAAAAAAATGCACGGTATGATCTCCACTTTTATATGGGGCGATAAGAAGGCTAGGATGGCATTCCATAAATTAGCTGCCCCAAAGGCTAAAGGAGGATTAGAACTTCCCCATATTGGGCTACATTACTAGGCCAGTCAGGCCAATAAATATCTTAGATGGCTGACCGTGGATCAGCTGCCCACAGCTGCTACATACATCCCGACTTGGTTAGCCGTCGAGTCTGCCTCCATTAAAAAACACATTTTTCCCCCTGCTGCGCTGTTATACACCAAGGTTAGTTCCCTACCAGAGTCTCTACATAGTTCCCCTTTAACTGTTTAAATCAGGGTTCATACTCAGTTGTGTGCATTGCTGAGATATAAGAATCTCAAGGATTTATTTCAATCCGTAACAGGTAATCCCAATTTTTTATTAGATGGTAAGCCTCTCCCAGCCACCTGGCTTCCTCAGATAGGAAACTGCCATTTAGAGGAGTTTGTGTCACCCAATAGTCAATGGTATTCTTCAGCCGATATTATGCATAAGTTTACGATACCTCATACAAGTATCTTCAAGATTTTACAGTTTCGTCATCTCCTGGTTAAGATAATGGGTTCGACCCCCCCAGCTTCCTATATCAGTTTTCAGGTTACCCTAATGGAACTGGCGGGTCTGCCTCATGCCGTATCTAAAATATACAGTGCTCTTTTTACCTGGGCTTACCCTGACAATTACGCTCCCTTCTCCTTTTGGGCCTCTCTCTTTCAGGGTAGAGATCTGGATTGGTCTCTCCTGTGGCAAAGTTGCCATAAGTTTCTCAAGCAGGATAGACTCAGATTAATGCAATTCAAAATTTTGCACAATATTTATTACTCTCCTCAGAAGCTTGCTAGGCTGGGTCTTGTGTCCTCTCCCCTTTGCACAAGATGTCAGTCTCAAGAAGGAGATCTTCTCCATATTTTCTGGAGCTGTTCTAAAGTCATCCCACTCTGGACTGTGATTAAACAGCGTGTTGATCCTCTGTTGGGACTCGCAGACTTGTTCACCCCCCGAAATATTCCTTCTTGGGGGATTTCTCCTGCATTTCGGTGGTGAACAGGAGGAATCACATAGCCTTGATGTTGCTGTCTGTTAAAAACATGGTGTTAAGACACTGGAAGTATACGGAGGTACCAAAATATGTTGAATGGCTTCAGGAGTTACTTGCAAACCTCAGAACTGAAAGGACTATTGCTAGTCTCTATAACAAACTTACGAAGTTTGATAGGATTTGGGGCCCACTGCAAATTCTCTATGCACTACAAGTTTAAGCACTATTAGGCTATATCACAGGTATAGTGGTAAAGGTGTAAAGAGGCGCTGGGTTGTTGGGTGGGTGCTGGGTTGGGTGGGGGTAGGGAGAGCGAATCATCCTGCATCTTGTATCCAATGTATGGTTATGTTTTACACTGTTTTGATTCATTCTCTGTATTGGAAACTTTAATAAAATTTGAATTAAAAAAAAATCAATGGAATTCTATACAGAACAGTTTCCTACTATACACTATAATCATCTGTCTATATGCATTTGAAAAATGCCAACTGCCTTGTTGTCACAAAAATGTCACGTTGAAAGTTTGGTTGAAAAATATTGAAAATTAGTCATGAATAAACACTGAAATGTTCCCTCATAACTTGGTCATTTTAATATATTTTACACCACACATTTAACATAGCCTTATGACATCACCTCATGAACTCAGTAAGTGAAAATGTTCAAATCTTGCCTGAAATATGATCTCACACACTGACTGTGAAATTGTCTTTTGGGGTGGATTTTAAAATTTGGCCAATCTTGCCCAGGAGGTGGAGTCCCAAAAAGCCAGTGTTGAAAATTTGGTGTGAAAATATTGAAAACTGACAAAGTTATGAGTAAATGTTCAAACCCAACTGAAATATATTAAATCAGACATATCTTATTTACTCATATCCCTGTCACTGATTCACTAGAAAAACATATTTTTGATCATAGAGTGGATCTACATCATGGCACAGTTGCAGGTGAGTGAGGGTATGTTGGGAGTGCTGAGTGGGGGTCAGGGTGGGGTGGGTGGGTTGATTTTGAGGGTCAATCAGTGGTGGACCAGTGATGAACAGTTTTCTTCTTTGGGGTAAAAAACTTAAAAAAGATGAGGTACTTTTTTTTGAGGATTTAACATTACTGGATCCAACACTGGGGACTGGGCACCCCAGTGTTGGCTTATAGTGTAATATAACACCAGAGGTAGGCATCCTTGTATCACCAACTACACTATGCATGGAAGAGCACTTGACCTGGAGGTGAGGGGGTGTATAAGCTGTACAAGAGATGGGTACCCCAATTCACTTTATTAAAAGTATTAGTAGATCAAGGAAGAACAACAGAGGGCTGGCTGAACTGGAAGGGGGAAGAAACAAATAATAAAACAGATATCTAGCTAGATGGATGGATAGATAGCTATAGATAGATAGACAGACACACAGACAGGTAGACAAATAATATAAGATAGGGAGAGTGTGTGTGTGAGAGAGAGAGAGAGAGAGAGCAATTGCTGGCTCACTGCTCCCACTCTTGCTGGTAGCACAAATCCAGCTGTGGTGACACAAACCAAGAAAGTCCTCCTTTTCTCATACAGAGAACATGGGTGAAAGGTGCCTCTTGTTAAGCTGGGTGCCCTGGATTTTGAGGTCCCAGAAAACATATTTCTGGTCATTTTTTTGAACACACAGACACCAGAATCTAGTTAAATGCATCCTATATTCCCAACCTTTGTGGCATTAAATTGAACCCAAATTGGTGCATTAATGCAGTTGTTTGCAAAAAGTATCATATACAGGTGCACTCACATATTGAAAAATGACTTCTTCTATTGATCTCATGCAGTGACTGTGAAATCACAAAAAAAAGGAAATTCATTGTAAAAAAACTGCATTAATGCACCAGTTAGGGTTCAACTTAATGCAGCAAAAGTAGAGGAATCAGGTGTTTGTGTCTCCAATTCTTATTCCACCACTTCCACTCACTCTCTATGGGGCCTGCCCTTCTGCAGACAGAAGTAGTGTTGCAATGTGGGTATCATGGTTTTATCAGTGGATCTAGAATTTTTTCAAGGGGTATCAGTTCTGTCTAGTGGGTAGCACTCCCCCCAAATGTAAAATGTAATATTTTAAAGCTCAGATTAGGATAAACAGCTACTTTTGCTGGCCTATGAGAGAAGCAGGTTCATTGTTTTCTATATGGAGCTGCGTAACTGCAGGCCACACAGGGTCCTGTGCTTCTGCAGCCAGAAGTTAGTATGTATGTCTTAGACCTGAGGCTGAAGAGGAGCAGACCACTAAGGGGCTTACACTTCTGCAGACAGAAGTACTGTTGCAATTTTGGCAGCATGGATTTTGTGGTGCCTGTGCTACGACAGCCATAGGGTGGTGTGTATGTCTTACACCTGCAGTAGCACTTCTGCAGACATGAGAACTCTTGTAATTTGGATACTGTGGATTTATATCTGTGGCTGCAGGGGCCTGTGCTTCTACACACAGAAGCAGTGTTATGATTTTAGTACATATTTTATTCTATCTGTAGTCAGAAGTAAATGTGTATGTCTTGTGGTGTATGTACCACAGATACAAACCCACAAAGTAGCACATCAGTGCTGCCACATCTTTGTCATTTGGAAACAGTTGCATGTGTGTTGTCTTATCTGATGATGGATGTCTGTGGTTGCCTGTGGGATGCTGTCCTTTTGCTGCTTAGTGTTATGAGGAATTAAGGCTGGAAACCATAACATCACATTTTCCTACTTTTGTGGCATTAAATTCAACCCTAACTAGTGCATTAACACAGCTTTTTGCAAAGAATACATTATACAGATGTGGTCACACTTGTTTATTAGGGTTCTGCAAGTATCTTAATGTTATACCCCAATTTTGGAACATTTTAAATGATGCCACCATTTAGCTAATTTTTTTTTAGATTTAGTAGGTACTGCATGGGCGCCAGGATCTGTGGATCATGAACATTTTGTGGCAATCAGTTCAGTGGAGGCAAAGTTATAGAGGTGCAAAAAATGTTAATGTAAAATGTTACCTTTGCTAAGGTGGGGACAACATGTCTCAGGAAAACCTTGGTGGGGGGAGGACAGGGGGTGTAGTAGAAAACTTGGCAAATCTAAAAGGACCCATTGAGGAGGCAACAAACCTTTATTTATTTAAAGTCTAGGATTACAGTTACCTTTCAGCCAAGGTTCTTTTACAAAGGTTCCACGTCAAAATGAGTACAAACAAGCGTGACAATTATTACATTGCATTAATTACATTGTTACATTAGTAATTACATGATACCAGAGTACAGTTGTTTACCATCACAGCTCACTAATACATACAGTTAGGTGGTACTAGGAGCATGCACAGGACAGGGATAACACTGATAACAAGAACTTGAGGTGAGACACATACTGAAGATGCTGCCAGAGGTGACTGTTAAACACACAAGAGAGCAAGTGGAAAGTGCAAGTATGAGTGGAGTGGGGGTAGGTAGAAGGGGGATAGTAGGGGGGTGATGCAAGGGGATAGGTGCAAAATGGGAACAGCAGGTTAGGGAAGACAGTCACAAAAGTGCTAGAGGCAGACGAAAAGGCGGAGGTTAGATTTGAATGGGCCTAGCTTAGGTAGGGAGGAGATTTCCATAGGAAGACTGTTTAGCCAGCTGGGAGCTCTGTAGGCAAAGGATTGTTAGCCCTGTGAGGTCCGGCATCTTGAGATATGTAATAATTGAGATTCAGAGCCCCTGTTGAGGTGGGGATTCTGTGCAGATTGTAGCAGAGCTTGGATTCCGGGGGGGGGGGAATCCCATCAGTAATTTTATTTACCCATTATGCATGATCGGTACTTGATGCAACTAGAGAGTTGAAGCCACCCAGTTTGAGCATATAGGTCACACGTATGGGTGAGATGAGGGGATCTGGTGGTGAGTCAGCAAGCTTTGTTCAAGGCTAAAGATATGTGCCTGAGGGCAGTGGTAGAAGTGGAACCATAGATGATGAGGCCATAGTTGATTATTGAGATCACCAAGCTTTGGATTGTGATCTTTAAGACTTCCAGAGTTAGGCATTGCCTATGCCTGTAAAGCATGCCAATACATGTATTAGCTGATTTGGCAACATTGTCAGTGTGAGTCCCATAGGACAGATTACTGTCAAGCATGATCCCAAGGTATTTGAAGGATTGCACATGTTCTAGGATTACACCTAGGTGGTTTGCAATAGTGAGGGGGTGGTCCCGGTGCTTGTTTTGTGAGCTGCAGAAAAGCATGAACTTTGTAGACCTTTGCCTGAAACAATTAAGCAAAAGCAAGAGGAAACAAAATCCACTATGGTTCTCAAAGGAAGTGGCTAGGAAGATAAGAGTGAAAAGGCTGCCATTCATGAGGCACAAGGAAACACAGAGGGAGAAGGTGGAGGACAGAGAAGTGTATCTAGATAAACAGAGGAAGGCAGGAAAACAGTCAGGAGCACAAAGGCACAAACAGAGGAAAAAATAGCCCAGGCAGTAACGAAAGGGGACAATACATTTTTCAGATACATTAGTGAAAGAAGAAAGACCAGGGGTGGGTTAGGTTAAAAGGGGAAGAAGGGGAGTGTACAGAGGGGGACCTGGAGAAAGCAGCAATCCTAAACAAACACATTTGTTCAGTATTCACAGAAGAAAAGGAAGGTGTGGGGCCTTAGTTAAGTGACACGAGTGTTGATGGAAGGGAAGTGAACACCAGTCCCTTTATGGAGGAGAAAGTCTTAAAGGAACTCACAAAACTGAGAGTGGACAAGGCAATGGGGCCAGATGGGATATGTACAAGAATCTTAAAGGAGCTTAGAGAGGTGCTTGCAGCACCACTGACAACCTTTTTCAATAAATCGCTGGAAATAGGAGTTTTTCCAGAGGCCTGGAGGAGGGCAGATGTAGTCTCTCTCCACAAAAGTGGGAGCATGGAGGATGTTGCCAATTACAGGCCAGTCAGCCTGGCCTTGTTGGTTGTTAAATTAATGGAATCACTGCTAAAGGAAAGGATTGTGGCATATCTTGAATCCAGTGGATCATAAGATCCTAGGCAGTATGCATTCACAGCAGGAAGGTCATGTCAAACAAATCTGATAGATTCCTTTGACTGGGTGACCGGGGAATTAGAACAGGAAGGGGAAGTGGATGTGGCCGACCAGATTTTCAGCAAGGCCATTGACACTGCTCCACATAGGAGGCTTGTAAACAAGCTAGGCAGCATGGGAGTGGGTCCCAAGGAGGTAAAGTAGATCAGAAATAGGTTAAGGGAGAGAACACAGAGGGTAGTGGTAAATGGAGTTCATTCTGAGGAGAGGAGAGTGTCAAGCAGGGTGCCACAAGGATCAGTTCTTGGGCCAGTCCTCTTTAATGTCTTTATAAGTGACATTGCTGAGGGGCTGGAAGGGAAGGTTTGCTCTCCTCTGCCTGCTGAGGCATTGGCAGCACCCTCCACCCATCCCTGGTGGTGCCCTGGGCACCCTACTGGTCGACGCCCCCGATCCGGTATGGTCACTACATTCTGCAGTGGGAAGAGGAAACAGCACTGTTACTACAATATGAGCCCCCACGGTACACCACAGAAGTGTCCATGGTACACAGGGTATCCCACAACAACCCCCCCACCACTGTTCACATGGCACAGTGCATACACATGTACCCATCTGTGAAGGCACACTGTGTCACCCAGGCCACGCCCTGCCCCAGACAGGAGATACCACAATAGCTGATTGCATGGGCACTCTGCAGACATGATAGCACAGCTTGGCAATAGTGCCATGGACTGTGGCCACATGCAGGGGGCCAGTGGCATGATGCACACACACAGCAGAGGAGGTGTGTTATATACTGAGGCCACAACCATACCACAGGCTGCCAGTGTGTACAGCATGCAGAGCTGCATGAAGCCCACTTCTATCATATCTGAGCACAGCAGACAAGGCTGGGGGTCAGGTGTGGTGGGTGTATGCAACAACTGGAGGTGGTATGGTCCATGGAAGCAACAATGTGCACCACAGAGCATCCAACACTCCAGAACCTCTGGGTTGCTGGTAGCCTCCACAACCCCACACCCATACAACTATGGACCCTAGCACAAACAGCGCATGTCATACATATGTACCCAATGACACCGGCAATGCCCAAGAACCACCTTGGCAGGTATGTGTATGGGGTGTCAGGCACACACACTGGCACCCCACCCAACACACTGACTCCTCCAAGGAACTGCAGCCACACACACAAACACACACACACACACATGACACCTGGGCACAGTGCTGGCTATCACCTATGTGGCACGGGCACTGTCCCATCATGTACCATCTGTCAGTACCGCTCAAGTTGCTGCCATTGCCTGCAGGTCTGCCTACCAGTGTTGGCATTTCTCCCCATTGAGTGGGATGCCTGTTCTGGTGGACAGGTGGCAGGCAATGGAGGCCCACACCTGGCACCATGGCAGGTCCCCCCTCCTGGACCTCCCCAAACAGGCATCAGTGCCTCTGCTGACCAGCTGGACTAGGTTTGCCATCTCCACATCACCCCAATGCCTGTCCCTCTGTACCACTGCCCTCTGCCTACATCATTCAGACATGGCCACACATGTGTAAAGTGCTATTAATGTGACAATGGGGCACACCCTGCACCCATACACACTGCCTGTGACTAGCACCGTTCTGCCACGTGCACTAGTGCTGTGCAACCTGGAAGTCTGTGCAGTGTGCATACACAACCCCGCCATGACCCTGACGGAGCCGTGGCATGCATGAGCAGTGCTGTCATGCAAATGGCCGTAGTGTGGCATAACACCACACAGTGCAGGCATGTTAACACAGACCCCAGGCTGCCTGAGCATGCACAGGGCATGCACAATGGCACTCAGCATGTCACTAACAACACAGCACCATGCAATGACATGGCCAGATAGCCCGGTGCTAGCCCTTTGCCCGGTGCTATCTGCTTGTCTGGTGCTAACACAAGCCATATTCAAAGCGGCTATGCAAATTAGGGTACTTGTGTATGAAGGGGGAAACAGGGTGATTATCATATCATTACAGCCCCATTTGCATGCCAAACAGGCCTGATTGCCTGGCAGGGCTATTAAAGAGCAAACAGTGCTCCACCTGTGTTGCTGATAGGGACTACAGTACTGTGCATGTTTGAAATAGGCAACACTTTAGACAGCAGGATGTCCCAGGAGAGACAGCAGGAGCAGGCAGGTTTGTACAGCATGCAGTCCAGTCTGCAGTACAGTACAGTACAGTACAGGGGTGTAGGCTGGGATATGCACATTCCACACATGTGTACAGTTGTACATGGTGCCTGCAACAGTACAGTTGCTGTACTGTTGGCAAACACAAGACACAATGCTGGGCCTGTGCTATACATGGCCCATGGTGGGGGTGAGTGCCGTGGTGGTCACTTGCACAGCGTGTCCACAACACTGCTGGGTGTGCCCAGGTCAACCATTGCACAGGCTGTGTCCCAGTGGGAGGGCCACTGGACTTGGCCTGAACACCCACAGCTGCCTGCCTAGTCCCCTTGGCCCGACTGACCTCACATGAGACTGTGTGCCTGGTGTGTGCATGCTGGTACACTGCACAGGCACACACTGCACTGTCCATGCCACCATGTGCTGCCAATGCAGCGGGCACACATGACCCAGGTCAGCAGCATGGGCAGAGCAGGCAGTGTCTGCACAGGCACCACTGGGCATGCCATATGGAGGTGTGCAGCCATCCCTAGTACTGCGTGGTAGGGTCTGCATGCACTGTTCCAGCTTCACGCAGGAGCAGGCAATGCATGGTGGGTAAGTAGTGTGCCATGCCCGGTGGGTACTGCTACAGTTGTGAACACATCATATGCCACTGTGTGTAACTCATGCCATTTCCTCTGTCCTACTCAGGTGACACAGCAGGGCAAGAGTGGCTCAGGGCCCACAAATTCTATGGGGATGAGCTCAGGGCCCTAGTACATGCAGTGAAGGAGAGGAAGCTTGTTCTATGGAGGAATAAGTCAACTGATGCTGCCATGAGGTGCACGTGGGAGGAGATCACAGCAGAGGTGAACTCCATGGGTAGCCGTGGCCATAGTAGTGACACAGTCAGAAAGCGGTGGAATGACCTGCTGCACTGAGCCAAGGGGGACTAGGGACAGAAACTGCAAGAATGGCTGTGTATGGGTGGGGTAACACAGCCCATGGAGCAGTGGGAGTGGGACCCACTGATGGCCTTTGGTGGAGTCAAGGGTGGCAGATGTGATAAACCACTCACACCATCTAGGGCAGGTATGTCTGCAGCATGTGTCCACCACTGCCTGGTGGACATCAGCGGGGCTGTGGCACCCCTTCCCACTGTCATGGTGCATGCTGGTTGCATGCATGGGTGTGTCACAGTGTGGTTGTAGTGTGTGGGTGTCATGTGGGGTCCTGCAGTGATGTTGGACTTGTGGCCAGTCAGTGGCCATAGAACACAGGCAGATGGTGGCACTGACTGGTCTATGCTGCAGAACCACATCTTTCTTATCCCAAAGATCCTCTCTATGATGTTCCTGGTTGTGGCATGTGCCTTGTTATACCATTCCTCAGCCAGTGTGGCCAGCTGGAGTACTGGTGTAAGCAGCCAGGGTCACAGGGGATAGGCACTTGTCCCCTGAGGAGAGATTGCACCTGTTAGTGTTGCTGTCATGCTGTTTGCCCATTGCTGTTATGTGTCTCCTTTGGTGCTGTCCCACCACCCCCTGCCAGACCCCTTTCCTGGCTACCCATGCCTGTCCCCTCCACCCCTGTGCTTTTTCCCCTGTCATGGTTGCCCATACTCACCGACAAGTTACCCACTTGGTATCCTGCCCTCCTCAAAGGCCTGGCACAGCCAGGACTGGTGCCATATGAAGGTGCCATGGGCACTGCTGGGATACTGTGCAAAGACATTGCTGATGCACCCTGTCACATCGCACACCACCTGGCAATTGATGGAGTGATAGCCCTTCCTGTTCACATAGTTGTCACTGCCATCGCCATGGGTGCAGTCAATGGCACTGAGTACAGCTGGTAGGTGTGCAACTCGATATAATTGCTGCATGGTTTCTCTGTGCTCGGCTGCCATGCCAGGAAATACTATGAACTCACCAGCATGTGGCAGAAAAGCATCAAGGAACTGGGTTAGGAGGCATAAGTTGGGGGGCTGTGATATCCAGATTGTGTCTCCCATTGAGTGCTGGAATGTCCCTGTGACTAGGAAGCACATTGCTGCTGTCACCTTCTCCTCAACTGACATGGCATGGCTGTGTCTGGCGTTGGGCTGCAGTTGCTCATGCAGGAGTTCACATAACTGCCTCAACTTTCCCTTGTCCATCCTATACCAGCCAATGATGTGCTCATCAGGCTGGGTCTCGAAGGAGACTCTTAGCCGGTACCACCTGTGTGCAACACATCTCCTCCTTGGCCTGTGGTGTGGGCCTGGATGTGTCTGTTCCCTTCCTCCTTTTCCTCCACAACCTCCTCCATGAGGTGCAGCACTACAGCATTGCTGAAAATAGCCATTTTCACTTCCTGGTCTGGCCAGTCCCTCCTCTGTGGATTGCCTTGGGATAAAACCTGCCTTTTATAGGCGTAAACAGCGCTATGCTATGTGTCGCACAATGTGGCCTTGCGCTGCGCTATCCCTCTAAATATCGTCTTGTGCCTGTATGCACATACCCACCCCCTCACTTTTCCACTTGCATACATTATGGGTTTGCCCAGTGGTGATGCAGTTTGCACATGCTATTTGCTCTTTTGAATATGGCAGCCCCACACTAAACCAGCGCTATTCCTGCACAAATGGTTTGCATGCTGCGCAAAGCTTTGAATATCTGGCCCAAAAAGTTTAAGTTCCTGTTAGGATCTGAACCACTGATCCTTTGCCTATGAAGAAAACATGTATTCAGTGTGCCACTGAGTTATAGACAACTGAGCTACAGTTCCTATGATGGAGAAGTTATGTAACAACCTGCAGAACAGAGGAATCAGATTCTGTTCAAACCTAGACGAGCCTTACCTGGAACTAATTTAATTGATTATAACATACTGTAGATCTAAAATCAGTTATCTGAAAGTCTGCAGTTTAGCTCTGCTGAGACCCATCAGTACATCTGCAATGACATCAAATGATTTCTCTCACACTGTATGCCAAAAACTGTAGTGCCAAAGAAAAAATGTGCAATACAGGGAATCATACCTCGGCTTGCATAGGTCTGACACCCTACACCAAGATCTAAAAGCTCTATCACTGGCATCATCAATGACATCATGCAGCTGATCCAGACACACAGAATGTAACCTTAAACTTCATTAACTGCACAAAAGAGTATGCATGACAACAATAGGTGCTAGCAGCTACATTATGCTGTTGGCACCCAAAAAATAAGGTTGATTTCAAAGCAGAAATTTGCAGGGTTGAGGGAGGCTTTTTTTGTTTATTCTTTTTTAACTGGGTTAAGGCCCACTAGGCAGAATTGCCTGCTTTAAGAGGCCACCCAGGAGCTTTGGAGTGGTTAAGCGACTTGCTCAGAGTCAAACAATATTGAAGTGCAGGTTGTGACAATCAAATCCAGGTCTGCTTGATATACCAAGCTCATTCATAGCTTGTTAACTGCTATGTTACACTGCCAGCCCATTGGCCCAAGATGTGTGCTTTGGGGCTTTTTATTTCCCTAATTATCTCCATTTTTGAATAATTAAGAAAAAAGGGCAATTTTTGCACATTCTCAGTTTAAACAAGAGTTGGTCAGAGCCAATATGGCTGTGAAAAGCTTTAAGGAGCAGCAAGAGCAGTGAAAAGAATATGCAGTACTCTCACTGCACCAGAGTCAGCCATAATACTGCAATGATTACAGTACTGCACATGCGTGATACTCGCACATGTGCAGTTTGACCAAGAGTCAGCCTTGCACACCATGGGGGTGCTGACATAACTACGTGTAACAACCCAGTCCCCTTGGGTTACTAGAATCCCATTAGTACTAGTCTTAGGCAGATAGGAAAAGGCAACTGGTGGGGAGCTTTGTCGGGCATTTCTACATAATTACATCATTGTTCACTCAGCTAGCCTTAGAGAAGGATGATTATGTCATTTAGAACTCTCACAGCAGCATGACCATTTTAGAGTCAGCTGCTCTCTGGGAGTTTAGAATATGCATCGGTAAGTTCAAGTGTGGCAGTTAGAGTGGCAGGAGGTCTGCCATTGGGGCTCTGTCAGAGGGAGCCTTGGTATTTCTCATCCTAGTTTGGTAACATCTTTAGTTTTTATGCAGGACTCTTTAGTATCATTCCAGGGGAAGAAAGAGGAAATGCAATTCTTGTGTATCCAAGGTTCCTGAAGTTCCTGAAGTTCACAGCTGCCTTAAGGAAGAGCAATGAGTAGAATCTTACAGCTACCAGAAAGAGAATGGTGCCTTTTGTTCTTTTCATGACTGGGAGGAAGGAACCACTAATCTATGAGTACAGATTTGAGACTGTTCTCTGAGGGAGTTATTTGAGGTGCGTGTGCCCTAGATAAGGCTAGATCATACCGGTCAGGACCCCTTTCACCACAACTGTGCTGAATTTAAAGTTAAAGTTGGGAGTCTTTAGCAATTTATTGGGGACTGGAGACTCATTTTGTGTAACCCTGAAGGAATGGCAGAGGCTGTTTGGGGCAAAGGGTGGGAGGAACACCATCTGGATAGTTTGTGGATGGGCAACACTGTTTCTTGGGCAAAGACCATGCACCAGGAGGATTTTAAAGTATGTGGCACATCCCACAGATATACACTTTGGAAGAGAGATATAGATGTTTTTGTGGAAAACAGTACTGCCTAGCAAAGTGTCCTGCAAAAAATAGAGTGTGCCTGTATTGCAATGACAAACCTTTTGGGGGACCACCCTTGCTTTAAGTAACATCAGTAAATAAAGCCATACTGCAAAATACCAGTTACTGCTTTGGACATTCCACTTTGCTGCTATTAGTGTGAACATTATTGGGGCCCTTCAGCAGTTAGGTCTAGCATATGCCTAGCATCCTCTCCCTGGACCTGGTTTTAAATAAAAAGGTTCACTTTAGTATGCACTCCCCCATCCTCTACATAAAGAGCATGGTATATGCTCCAACGCTAGGGGTGGTACCATGAGTATAGTTCTGCCAAAAGAAAATTGTATGCCATGTAGTTGGCAGTAGTTCCTTTAATGGGGCTGCCAACTAGCCAAAGGTGGCGTGGAGGTTACATACATATGCGCAATACTCATGTATGCACACTTTAAGTCAGCACCACCATGTTGCACATGGCAGCCGTCACCTTCACAGTTGCAGAAAGGAAAAGTAGTGCCCCAGGAAGTGGGTATGTTTATGCAGCCCACAGAGGGGAAGGACTGCATAAACAGAAATACTGGAACTATGCTGGAGCACTGTGGCAAAACATCAGACAGTGGTCCAGTTACATGGTTCCACAGTGCTCTTATACAAATCTGATGATGGCGTAACATCTGTGGATCTTGATCCACACTGCCATAAAAATCAGACTCAGGAGGAGACTGTTAGTAGACTAGAGATCTGGTCTGGGATTTGCTCGTCATCACAGTCAATTTTTCATTCTTTTCTAATCAGTAATTTCTGGTAAATATGCCTTAACCATATTGATCTCAGTGCTTTTAGTCTACTTCTGGTTTTCCCTTGATTGTATTAGGTGGGGATAGTAGCAGTCTTGAAGTGGTAGCTGCCAGTGGTGGCATGCTCTGAAAAAAGTGATCCCCATACTTGTCTGCATACTTTAGAAATGACCCCTTTCCTTGTTTTTGCTGTAAAAAACTTACTCCTTTAACACAAAAACAAGAAGTCAGTTACGGCCTCCACAACCCCCCCCCTTTCATTTCAAGTGAGGAACACAGTTATGGGCTTGCATCAGATGTACAGTGGCAGCCATAGATGCATAATATCGTTAAACAGTAATCAACTGTATGTAAAGGTTTTTTTCTAATGTGTACTTTCTTAAAAATCCCACTCCACCTATTTTGTACTCTGTCTCTGGATTTATGTGCCCCAAGTGCATTATTTTGCATTTCTGTATTCAGGACAAAAAGGCTTTTCAAATGAGGGTAGTCACTAATCTAAATTCTTTATAGTTTTTTTTTAATTGCCATCAGAAATACAAATTTTATAAAAACAAAAATGGAAATAGAGGTAATAAGATGACCATATTTTACAAAATATAAGGAATTCAGAATAGTGACTACCCTCATTTGAATATACACATACACTGAGGACCAATGGGCTTGCAGCAGATACTGTAAGCTGTCATTCGGTGGGCAGCCACAGAGGTATGCTGGTGGGTTTGCTGCCCACCAATGACTGAAGGGGAGCTGGGTGGGCTGGGGGTCCTGTGTGGGCAGAGGGTTGGAGACCACTAGACTACCATGGCTATGGGGATGTGGTTTTTGGCAATCGGGGTCATGGGAGGGGAGGGGGTACCACTCGACCACCAGGGAATGAAATATGAAATTTTTACAGTGATCAGGGTTACAGACAGGGAGGAGAGTGCCACTGAACCACCAGGGAATTAAATATGGCATTTTTACAGCAATCGGAGTTACAGTCCTGGGGGGGTCCACTGGACTTCCACTGACAGCACTGCATGATGTGCAGGGCATCAGGCACATTTCGCTGTCCAGCCCTGCACAACTCATCCTGATATTCAAAATGAATTATGCAAATGGAGCCGAAATGCATGCAAGGTGCAAATGGGGCATTTGCATGTCATTATGGCCCCATTTGCACCTTGCATGCATTTTGGCTCCATTTGCATAATTCATTTTGAATATCCGGATTTTGCAGGGTGTAACTCGGATGCGGAACGCCGTTCCTGTTTCAGGTATTCAGACCTGTCTGGTGGTTGTGCTGGCACATCGTATTTGTGCTGCCTTCATATTTTGATATATTCAGAAGGGGTGCACCATTGTTCATGTCTTTTGAATATATCCCTTTGTTGCTCCAGCACAACTCAGTTGTGGAGCAACCACTTGTGCCATTGCCAGGAGCACTTTTAAATATCTATCCCTTTGTACACAGAGTTTAAATAAAATGTATCTGAACAGTACACTGTGTAAAATGTGATTGGCACCACTGTGATTGGCACAGATGGTGAATGCTTAATTTACATTAGGGCAGGTTGTCTTTCCACCTATTTTTTACTTAACACATAGATATTTCCATATGTATTAGACTTTTAACATTATTTACTATGTATTGCTGAAAGAGTTACTGATGCCTGAAAGAAAACTTTGAAAAACACAAGTATGTAAAATTCTGCTTATATTCCATAAATATTCTAGATTTCTCCTCCCCATTATTTATTATTGAGGAAATGTGCATGAATGCATGATTTTTCTCCCTTACAGTTACTTTAAAGTTAATCTGCCTCTATAGCTTACTCCCTACTTCAAGTCATAATGCTCTGTTGTGACATCACAATCTGTTGCCATGACAGTAACTGTGATGTCACAAGCAGTGCATTATGACCTCAGGTAGGGAGAC
The DNA here is from genome assembly GCA_016271365.2 of Neoceratodus forsteri. Lineage (NCBI taxonomy): Eukaryota > Metazoa > Chordata > Ceratodontiformes > Ceratodontidae > Neoceratodus > Neoceratodus forsteri. The sequence continues at coordinate 323,441,254 of CM028134.1, forward strand.
AGTGACAGAAACAGATGAACTCTTCAGGAGCAAAAATCTTGTTTTCATGCAATTGACCTCAGCAATAATGGGGAGGAGGAATAAAGAACTAATGTAAAATACAAGCTAAACTTTATCTAAATATTATGTTTTTTTTAAAGTTATCCTGAAGTTGTCAGCTGCTGTTTTAACTTTTTTTCCTTGTGGTTTTTAATCATTGTCATTTACTAATGCTATCACAGACACACACAGAGGGTTTTAAAATGAATCTTTAGTTTGTTTATAGCTTTTCTCAGGGAGTGAACTTTAAGGTCAGTGCCATTTGACCTTGGGATAGCTTTCTTTTGATGGAACGTTTGCTGTCTTTATATGGGTATGTTGTTTATTTGAATGCTGTTTTAACCAATGGGGTCCTTAACAACTTCTCATCTTTTTTTTTTATGATCTGAGTTTTGAGAAAGTATGTTCTTCTAAAACAACTGCCAGTGTTTTCTGATGAAGGATTCTGTGTAATCCATAAACTAAAAGCAACTGTATTATTTTATAACAACTCTTTTGGTCCAATAAAAGGTATAAAATCATCTGTTTCTGTGGATCTAGTGTTACAAGGACCAGTACGGCAAAAGGTTTTTCTGTGGCTTCTCGGTTTCAGAAATGTTAGGAGGAACTTAGTACAGTGCCCATGGTTCTGAAACCATGAAGTAACATAGACAAAACTACAAATTCTTGGTTCCATGAAAGGAACTGCACACAGAAAGTTGCCAATACAAAGAAAACAATACAAAAGGAACCATGACTGGTTGTCGACAAAACATTTCTCTAATGACCAGACAGCGAAACCGTCAGGGTGACCACATTTTGCAGTTGGCTGCTGGTTTTGAATGAAAATGAGTGTTTTCTTTGGAGGGCTTTGCCCCCAAACCTCCCCAAGTGGGGGGGGCTGTGCCCCCCACACCACCCCCACTTAGGATTCTCAACTCCAAGTCGGAGCTGATTTGGGGGGGTGCAGGACCCTCAACAGACAGTGCCAGGTTCCAGCGGGTTCCCTACAGTGATGTGGCACTGTAGTGGCTGTAGAGGAGCCTGCTGTCAAAATGTCACTGTATCTGCAGCATACCACACAAAACACAACTGACAGCTTCAGCTTTTTTTTCAGGCACAGGGAGCCTATAGAGGTATAAATGTAATTTATGAAAATAGAGACATTTCAAACACCTGCACATAAGTAATCAATTCCTGTCCACTTTAAGTTAGGCATGACAAGAGATGAACAAGGTGGTCTGGTTTAGAATTTCACTTAACTGGCATAGTAATTTGCAAAACAGAGGCTGTTTAGAAGTGAAATAAGAGTTATGCTAAACAAATGTAAATATCTCTAAAAGTTTACAAGTTACAGATATAAAACCATATGAAATTTGTTCAGGACAAAAAGACCTTTCAAATGAGCCTATTCATTAAACTGCACTAATTATATTTTTTAAACTATGGCCATCTGATTACCTCAGTTTTCATTTTTTGTAGGACTTATGCCAAACAAATGTAAATATCTCTAAACGTATACGTGTTACGCATAAACCATCAGAATAAGAGTTGTTAAGGTTAAAAGTAACTTTCCAATGAGCCTATTCATTAAGCTGCACTAATTATATTTTTTAAACTATGGCCATCTGATTATCTGAATTTTCATTTTTCATCACAATTTTCATCATTCATATGGCTATATTTAAAAACATCTAATGAATTCAGATTAGTGACTACCCTCATTTGAAAGGGAATTTTGTCCTGAACAACTTTCATGTTGGTTGTATATTGGTAACTTGTACACTTTCTGAGATATTTACATTTGTTTGGCATGACTCCTACTGTGTTCAAGCAGAGAGAAAAACATGACGTAGTTTGGAAGACCATATTTTATAAAATATAAGGAATTCAGATTAGTGACTACCCTCATGTGAAAGGTTGTTTTACCCTGAACAGCTTTCATGCTGATTGTTTTTGTACACCTCGAATAGTTTTAAAGATATTTAGATTTGTTTGGATGGTGTGCACATTTGCCCTGAGAGAAAAGCACCTTGGAGTTCTGTGTCCATCATTCTAAAAGGAAAGAAGAGAGTATTTTTTTAACTTCCATATGGATTTGCAGTGTTATGGAAGGATACAATGAAAACTCCTAAAACATGTATTCCACAGAAACCCCTTTTCAAGCTAAAGTGATATGGCTGTAGGCTCTACCCACAGCCATAAAAATGAACATTTTAAAGATAGCTGATTTTTTACAACCCCATTTATAAATGAGGTAATTTGACAAAAATGCATGTATTTCTGAGGGGATGGGTTTATATATATCAGCATGAGATGTTGCCTGATGTTGTAAACTGTGTCCATTTCTGTTTTTAATGTGTTCATCCAGCAGGATGGGTCTATGTGTCAGTGCGTAGCCAACCCCTGCTGAACAAAGCAGCATGAAATTTTCTATGTGGTGACAACAGTTAAATTGCACTAAGCAGAAAATACTGGACATTTATTTTTTTACAGTGTGCCCAATCCTTGGTGCCCACTAAAGAATGATTAGTCTGTATCCCTCCTTATCCACACACTAGATGCCCACCTTCTAGTGCTGTTTAAGACCTGCCCTCACTTTTGAATGATACCCACCCTTTGCCCATGATAAGTAATCTGACACTAGAATTCCCAGTTCCTGATGTTGTCAATGTAAATCCGATACCAGGGTGACCACCACTGGTGCTGGTTTAGAACACCCTTTTTTCCCTCTCCAGAAAAATAATCTTACACCGAGATGCCCAGACCCTGGTGCCAGCTCAGACTCTCCCTACCTGGGTGCCCACCCCTTACTGCTGCCAAACATCAAGCCAACATTGGGGTTCCTAATCCCTAGTGTCAGAACCTGTAAAAGGAAAAACAGTCCCTTGACATCTTTTTCTTTCCTTTTCTTAACCTGTAATCAAGAAAACAGTCCATCAGTGTCTGTTATGTACTCGTTCCCCTCCACTGCCCTAACTCCTCCTGTCACTCTGTCCCCTCCTGCTGCCCTGTCCCCTCCTGCTACCCTGTCACAGCCCCCAACCAACCCCACTCCAATCTGATATTCAACACCCATCAGCCCACACTCTACCAACACCCCTCACTTACATAAACCAGGTCCAGAGCTGTAGATCCAGTCTCCAGTAAGAATGACACAATCCTCCTGCAACCACAATTGCAAACTGAGGAAACAAGGTAAGTTTCATTAATGTACTATATTTCAAATGTGTTTTGGTTTACTCATAACTTGGTAATTTTTAAATAATTTCCCCCCTGATATTCACTTTATAAAATCACTTTTCAGATCTCATTTGAAAAATTTAACCTACTGAGTTCATGAAGTGGGGTCACAAGAAGACTATGTTGAAATGTGGGGTCCAAATATTAAAATCAATAGTTATGAAGCACATTGACATTTGTTAATACTTGCTCATAACTTTAGTAATATTCAGTATTTTGAAACCAAATTTCCAACATAGCCATGTTTTCATCCCACCTCATGAATGTGACAGTTGTCATTTTTTCAATCCTACCTAACATGCGTTTCCACACTTGCAGCTCAAAATGATGTTTTGGCCTGTATTTTATAAAAGACACCTGTTATGTTCCAAAAGGTGCACATAAAAAGACTAAATTGAAAATTTCAGGATAAAATGTAAAAAAAAAAAGTTCTGAAGAAATGTGTGGAGGGCCGGCTGTTGGCCTAGTGGGTTGTGTGGTGTGTTACTATAGCGATGACTCATGTTTTGGGACAAAGTCAGGGAGCAGCCTGGGCAGCAAGTGGATGGGGCTGTCACTGTCACACACCACAACTCCTATCCTTAGAAGGGATTGAACAGTATTCTGCATTACAGATGGCACCTTGTGGCAGGCTGGGGAGCCTTCCTTTACAGGAGGTTGACATGCATGTGAAAGCCAAATAGGTCCATGTACTGTGTCAGAAGACATGGGTTGAAAAAATAGGGCTTGAAATATCTCCACTATTCTGTTTATTCCATTTCACACAGATCCTGAATGGACCTGCATGAGTGAATATACTATTTCACTGTCAACAAAAAGAAAGGAAATTTATTGTCAAAAAACAACATTAATGCAGACATTAGGGTTAAGGAATGCAAAGCACACAAAGTAGGCGAAAGAAAAAATATTAGGGTTTTTGGTCTCCAGAGTCTTAGCAAATCAGTGGTGTGGTGTCCCTTGAAGTTGTCAAGCTTAATGCCCAACCCATCCCATAAGCAAACAATTTCAGAGATTATCTATTTTCTTTGTGCAGGATCCACAGGGTCCTGCATTAAGAAAGATTTGACTGATTCTGTTGGCATCCTGTGGTGAAACATACTTCTCTGCATCCAAATATATCACCATAAGGCCCTGGCTTGGAGCTGTATCTTGTGCTTTGGACAAGAGGCTGGGGGAAGAGGTGGTCATTAGAGTTGACATCCCAAAGAAACACCCCACCACATTTGCCAAGACTCCCGAGACCCCAAACCCTAATGTTTATTTTTAATTTCTCCACTTTGTATTCTTCAACCCTAATGTCTGCATTAGCATAGTTTTTTTGCAATGGAGATATATATCTCAATGAAAAAAGCTTTTGAACATACATATTCCATTCCCTGAAACTCCAGTGGGAAACAAGGAGACCTTAGTTTTATTTACACTGCACAGATATTATTATTTGCATTTGTAGTGCTGTGTTGCCTGCCCAGTGGCCACACACACATGTCCTATCATATATATTTATTTATTTAAGTAAACTTTACTCGGTCTTCCCCTAGGATGATAAAAGCATTTGAGCAACCCAAATTGGGATGGGGGAGTTTGCAAAACACCCAGTACAATACAAGCAGTCCATGGCAGACTAACACAAAGCAAAGGTGGATTGCCAATTTAAAGGGGTGTTCAGGTTAGGTAACATAGAAGCAGGGGAGGAAGGGGGCGGGGAAGCTAGAGAGAGGGATTATGGGAGGAAAAGCAGGAGAGAGTTGTGGGAGGAAGGAAAGATCAACAAGGGGAGGAGTTGGGAGCTAAAGTAGTGATTGTTGGAAGTAAGCAATGGGAAGGACTTAGTTTTACTCTGGGTATTTTAGGTACTTGAGTAGAACCATATGGCAAGCATAGGTAGCACTTGGGAGGCTTGGAGTTTTCAAATATGCAGTAGATAATCCCAATGGGAGGCAGTGGTTGGGGAGGCTGGTGCAGGGAATTTAAGCCAGGTAAAACTTTTACATGTGCAGGTAAAATAAAAATAAAGAAAGTCAGTGGCAGGGGAAATATCACGTGGGTGACAAACAAGCCAGGGCAATCTACCCGGTATCTTATGCTCAACAGCAATCTTGTATAAACAGCTACTAAATATAATGAAAAACAGACATATCACTACTTGTTATTCATTTAACCTTTAGCATAATCTCATTGTAGCTGCTGGTTTTGCTTCCCTGTCTGTAAAATACTTACTCCTTAAAAAAAAAGCTATGAAATAGTGTGTTAATGAATGAAGTAGCCGGTAGTATAATATTTTATTCTTCTAGGTGGTCTTGGCTTGAGGAAGAAACCATAATTGCAGACATATCATACGTTGGGGAACAAGGTGTAGTTCCTAAAAGGCTCATAATGAATGCTTTTTGCTTATGTTTCTTTCCCAGACAAGCATGGCCTCAGAATGAGGGATTCTATAGAAGAAAAATTGCTGCTTCTTCCCTCCAACAAGCCAAAGGTTAGCTTTAATATAAGGGAGACAGTGGGAGAAGTGAAGAGTAAGTTCATTTTTTAAAAGTAGCTGGCAGACACAAAATGCAGGAGAGGGGATCAAAGATGGTGGATGGGCCATGTGGTCAGCCTTTTTTGCCTAGATAAAGGATTCAGGAGCCAATTTGAAGTCCACAGACAAGAGGGGATGAGGAACATGTCATATATGCACACTATGGGTGGACACCATATTGAGTACGGTGGCAAGCCAGCATGCATGTGTGGAGAGAAGGAAGCCAACACCTTGAGCATAGAGTGAGAGGTCAGAGCATTGCACATTTGTGTAACAGGTGGCCACCATCCTGGGCATAATGGTGGGCCAGAAGCCATGCAGCATGGGATCAGGATGCCATTTTTAAGGATGGCTGCCCTCTCAGGAGCCCAGAAGCACAGTTTTTGGATGGGGGCTTGGGCTAAAGAATAGGAATATGGAGGCAGGGCATAACATTTTACACAAAAAAAGGAAACTGAGGCACAAGAAGGGTGCTGCAAGTGAATGCAGGGATACATTAAGGTTTGGAGGGACTCAAAGGGACAACAGTTTGATGAGGATCAGCATGAAAAAAGGGGGAGAGCAAGAGGATGGAACAGGAGGAACCACAGTTTTTCTAGCCAGAGCTGGGGGACATAGGGAAAGATTAAACATATTGGCTATTACAGATAGAGGCACCACCAAGGAGATAAAACATTTTAGTGCAGGAGGCAAGAAACAGGATGGGAAATACACAAGCAGCCTGTAAAAAGTTCTGTCAGAGTACAGAATTGGAAGGAAGGACTTATGTAAGTGTTGCCACAAGAAAATAAAGTAGGCATAATTGTGGGATGAAGAACATTTATTTAAAATAACATTTTGGTGAAGTAAATGAAGGGGACGGCACTGTCAGGCACAAAAAAGAAATAATAATATGATGAGGTTTGTTATCAATAATGGTACGGAGAAGGTGGCAGGGTAAGGTATAAGACAAGCAAGAGGATTCAAGCGCTTTGGTAGCATTAGTAATAAAGAAGAGGGGTGCTGAGGGCTGAGGTCTTCAGAGTTTAGGATATAAATCAGAAAAGGATTCAACAGTGAGGGCAGGCTATATACTGTCAGATTAGAAGATATCTTTCAACCATCCAGAATAATGCATTATTCATCTTTCTGATACAATGCCTGACACAAGGACAAGTTAGTCTATCATCTTCAAGGTCATTTTATGAAGTCACCTATCATGTGCATATTGTGATGGTTGATGGAGAAAGATGCATGATTGAGTAAGTCCATAATCTATCAGTCACAAGGGTTGGGAAGGCACCATGGGTATAGACACCTGAATGAAAGAAAAAAAAAGAAACAAAGCACTACAAACAACAACTGATTATCTATAGTGGTGAAGGCATGGCTGGGAATAGGAGCCTGTAGGCTCAGGGTTGGAAGCAGACATTGCAATTTTATTTTCTTCTAGAGTATTTCAATTTTCAAATACTTGGGTCACCAATGGTAAGGAACATGCAGGTTTATATAAAAAAATCTGTATGCAGAGGATTAGCAAGCAAGCACATGGTCTTATAGATAGTCACATGCTGTTGGTGGTTTCGGGGAAATAGAACATTTCCATGAATCTCAAGGGAGCCAGTTTCAGACTGAATATGCCCAGGAGATTACAGACCACAGTTTGGAAGCTTTTGGGGGAAAGGGTAGAGATAAAAAAATTGAGTAAAAGCACTACAAATGCCACTAGGGTACTTAGGTACAGTATTACTGTGGGAGGTACGGAATCTACTGATACTGTTTGTGTTTTCAGAGTTTGGCAGGCATGCCACCCAACAAGGGAAGACTTTTGGCGGGGCAGGAAAGACACAAGGGAGAAACTGATGCAATGAGAAATGAGGGAATCAAAGAAAAGCAGGAGAGGTGGGGACTCATTCCTTCTGGGACTTGGATTTGGAATAGCAATGAGCCCAGCCTCAAGAGTGTGAAGTATGGAAAAAGATGAGGAGGCTGAGAGAAAGGGCAGGCATTCAAATACCAATGGACATGAAGAGTTGTTGAAGAATGCTAAAATAAATATCATAACTAAATGTGATTTTGGTTGTGAGCAAGTGGGCAAGGTTTCCCTAGAAGGGAAATTTTTATCAGACAGGGAGGAAACAAAATGAGGGAAAGCAGGGGGCACAATGGGGAAGGGGTTACTATACAGAATTTTGGGTAAATTGCCCAGGATAAGATGGGAATTGGGGCAACAGTGAACTGCTGAGGGTGATCAGTAATTTGGTGGCATCGGCAAAGCAGTAAGAGGGAGACCACAATGGGCTGCTGAAGGTAGACAGCAGAAGATGGCCAGGGGTGATGCTGGGAGTAGGCAGCAGTGGGGTAAATGGGGTAGAATGGGAAGTTGGGGTAATGGGGGGCTAACATAAGCAACAGCAAGGGGTGACCGGACAGTGTGGATGGAATCAGTGAATGACAGGGACTGCTGAAGGTGTACAACAGTCTGGGGGGTTGGGAACTGCTGAATGTGGCCAGCAGGGGTAGTTATTGAGTGGCAGATAAGTTGGGCCACAAGGACTGCTGAAGGTGGACAGCAACAGGGTGGCCATGGGGAGATGAAGAAGCATTGCTTATGCACCCAGTTCCAGAGGGCTGTTTGCTATTGGGGTCAGCTGCTGAAGGTGGACAACAGTAGTGACCAGGTGTGGATGGAGACATGGAGCCATGGGGACTGCTGAAGGTGGACAGAAGTCTGTGGGTCAGGGACTGTTGAAGGTGGCTGGCAGTGGGAGTTATGAGAGGAAGAAAATTTGGGGCCACAAGGGCTGCTGAAGGTGGACTGGAACAGGGTGGCCAGGTGGAGATGAAGGAGGGTGCTGGGTATGCACCCAAGTCCAGAGGGATGTTTTACCATTGGGGTCAGCTGCTGAAGGTGGACAGCAGTAATAACCAGGCATGAATGAAAACATGGGGCCACAAGGATTGTTGAAGTGGACAGCAGTCCCTTGGCAGGGCACTTCTGAAGGTAGACAGCAGCTGGGGGAATAAGAGAGGAAGGAAATTTGGTGGACACAAGGTCTGCTGAAGGTGGACAACAGTGGGGTGGCCATTTGGGGATGAAAGTGAGCGTCAGGTATGCACCTGTGTTTACAGCATAGATTGCTATGGTGGTCAGCTGCTGAAAGTAGACAGCAGTAGTTGCCAGACATGTAAGGAAGCAGGGGGACAGAGAGACTGCTGAAGGTAGACAGCAGTTGGCTGGATGGGACTGTTGAAAGTGCATAGTAGTTGGGAGGCAAGGCAGGAAGGAAATTTGGGTCTGCAAGGGCTGCTGAAGGGGTCAGCAGTAGGGTGGACAGGTGGAAACAGATTTGGCATCAGGTATACACCAGCACTCAGAGTGAGGTTACAATGGGAGTGAACTGTGGAAGGTGGACAGCAGTAGCGACCAAGTTTGGAGAGGACATTGGGCCATGGAGACTGCTGGAAGGAGACAGTGGTCAGTGGAACAGGAGAAGTACACAGGCCCCAGAGGGTACTAGGCTGTGAAACCAGGACATGGGCTGAGGTATATAAGGATAGAAGGATTTTTGGGAGGTTAATAAATAGGTAGGAAGTTTATATAAAAATCATATATATATATATATATATATATATAATAGTATTGCACGGTACAGCCACTATAGTTAGGGTTGAATAAGCACTTTAATATTAAACCTCACATTTTTCACCTTAATAACTGCCACCGTACTACAGATTTATCTGAAATTTTGCAAGCGTGGTCAGGTACCATAGTTCTCTTGTTGTGGCAAGGTGCATTATGGTCGGATGTACAGTTGTGGAGCTACAGAATGCCAAAAAAGGGGGAAAAATGACTTTTTGTGTGTTTCTTTGCTTGTGCCCACATGGTTTGTCCATTCGGTCCGAAATCTTCAGGGAAGATGCAGTCGTGGCCACTGATGTGCCTTTCAAAGACTTGGTGAAAAAATATTAAACCGTTCAAAAGTTATTCAAAAAACAAATTTCCCGTTATAGTCAAAAGGAAGAGTTAGCAAAAATCACAAAACTTTCGCAAATGCCTGTTTTTACTTTTGCAAATGGTCCTTTTACTTTTCTGATTGAGCCATCTTGTTTTCAGTTAGTGACAAAGATAAATGTCCGGCATTTAAAATTGGGAACCTCTAGGTAAACACTGATTGTTGTGTTTACCTAGAGGGGTCCTGAAGATGCTAGCCCTATCTTTTTTGAGGGGTTAAAGCCCCCAGAAATGCCTTTTCCAACTTAGAGGAAAAAGTACTTTTGCAAAATACTTTTGCAAATGTGAAAGTTTTGTGATTTTTCTTGTGAAACTTTTGTGATTTGCAAAAGTAATTTGCAAAAGTATTCTCAAAATAGCTGCAAATCTTTGCCATCCCCCTGCAACAAAACGGTTGGGTCTTTTGGGCTGACATTTGCAGGGTGGCAAGCCCTGGTCCCACAGATGTGCCTTTTGGTGGTTCAGCACCAACACATTACAGGGGCCCAAAGTTACAGCATTCCAAAGTTCAGAAATTTTCACATAGGATAACATTGTGGCATCGGTGCTGCCTTTCGGGGCCCGTATGGTGATAATGGTTCAAGATACAGATTTTTCATCACAAAAATTTGGGACTAAACACAGCAGTAGGCTGTAAAGCCATAAATAACATGAAATTTGAATTTTATTTCTACCTTGTACGGTTACTGAGATATTTGGGAATTAGTGTTCCAGTTGCTCATTTTTATGTCCAAGGCCCACTATTACACCCACAGAGTTAGCATTCACAGCGCTTTTTGCTGCCCATATCTCAGACACAATGCGAGATATGGATTCGGTTGACTTATGTTCCAAGAACTACTCATTCTCATGATTACAACCACACTTGAATTTTTTTTCTACCTGCTACGGTTCCTAAGATAGTGGCAAATTTGTGTTACAAGGTTTCCTTGGCCTATAGGACTGCTGTATGGCTCCATGCTTGGGTGTAAGTTGCCCTGCACTCCCAAAAACAAATATCATTATGTAGAAATGGGCATCTTGGTGGGAGCATGGGACCCTTCCCATCAACACATACCATATACTATTTCTATTACACTTTATCAAAAAGAAGGGAAATTCATTGCAAAAAGCTCCATTAATGCATCAGTTAGGGTTGTTTCAACAGCAACTAAAGTGTGGAAATGTGGTGTTAGGGTTACCACCCCACCCCCACACCCTCATCATCAAACCCCTAACTCTGCATTCCCCCCACCCTTACACACACACACACACACACACACACATATGCAAGCCACATGCAAGATTGTAAGACACTATACCAGTCAGTCACATCTGTAAGCACAATAATCACAACACTGTACTCCTTTCACATAACACTATGTAATGAAAAACAAATACAGTGTGATTGACTCTATACTGTCAGCACAGTCTGATGACACATTATAGCTAGCATATCTTTTTCATAAAATGAAACTTAGTCTGCACAAACTTTCTAAATATTGATTTGTATGTGTCATAAATCAATGACTGGCTCGCTGCAGGTATCGCTTCCACCACATAGGCATGTGGTAGCAGGACAGACACAGCAGACACATATGTAGTACTTTTCACATACTGCTCAGGTATGAAACTAGCACCATCACATGCTGTAATACTGCTGCATTATCTGGAAATACTCATTAGCATCATGTTATGGTTAGCTTTGGATGTTACAACTGTTGCTGTCACATGTTGCTTATAAACTATACTACAAAACATTACTTTTATTATTGTTACCATTTGTTATTAGGACTAACTCAGTCAATCAGAAACAAATTTGCAAACATCCACTGACTGTTGCTAGGGTTATCCAAACTCTTATTTCCAATATAGCTATTTCTAGATAACATACTGTGTGTTTCATCATTTCTTAACAATTGAAATAAAGGTATCTGCTTAAATCTTGTTATTGATATTTGTAACAGAAAAATGCTTATTGTGGGCCATATCCCATGGTTGCCCAGCATGCGCGCGCACCGACAAGGCACTCTGATGGCAGCAGAACTCATACAGTTGCTGGACCATGATGATGGATGTGTCTTGCACTGTTTACATATGTGTGTGTGTGTGTGTCTGTGTGTGTGTGTGGGGGGGGTTAGGGGAATGCGGAGATAGGGGGCTTGAGAAGGAGGATTTGGTGGTGGGATGGTAACCCTAACACTGCATTTCCACACTTTTGTTGCTGTGGAAGCAACTCTAACTCATGCATTAATGATAGTGCCACCATAGTTAGGGTTGAGTACCCCATTTAAGGTTAAAGTATGAAATGTTGCACCTTAATGACTTTGCCACTGTATGATGTATTTGCCTGAAATTTGGCAGGCACAGCGGTAGCATAGATCTTGGGATCTGTTAAGTTTTGTACCAGTCGAATATACGGTTGTGGAGTTATTAAACAACATTCCATATCGCATTTATGTTTTTTTGCTCATTCTTTGCTCGTGTCTACAGGTGGTACAGTTTGAATGACTGGTCTGGAAACTTCTGAGACCATGCGGCCAGGTTCCCCAATGTTCCCTTTGAAGATTTCGTGAAAAAATATTGAACAGTTCAAAAGTTATTGGAAAAACATGTTTCCCATTATAGTCAATGGGAAAAGTTAACAAAAAGTCTGACAGTGTCGCAAATGCAGATTTTAGTGTCGCAAATGACCCCAGTAGTGTCGCAAATCTGCCATTTTGTTTTCGGTTACTGATCACAACAATGCTTGCCATTTAAAATTGGAACCCTCTAGGGACGCAATTCTTTTTGTGTTTACCTAGTCGGACCCTGAGAATGCTAGGCATGTCTTTATTTTGGGGTTAAACACCCCAGAAATATGTTTTTGAAATGTTTGGGAAAAGTAGTGTCGTAAAGTAGTGTTGAACCTGCAACACTTTCATGATTTTTTTTGCGAAAGTGTCGAGTTTTGCGATACTACTGTTCGACACTATGGGGAAAATAACAGGAAATCTTTGCCACCCTGCTGCAAAACACTGGTTTGGTCTTTTGGCCTGATATTTGGAGGGAAGAAAGTCAACATGCCACAGATGTTCCTTTCAGTGGTTTGGTGACAAAATATTGCACAGATGGAAAGTTATGCTGCTCCAAAGTTGATGCTTTTTCCCCATAAACTAACATTGCAGCATCTGCCGCGCCATTCGGGGTCCGTATATCAGAAATGCTTCGAGATACAGACTTTTTGTCACAAAAATGCTTAGTCCCCTACTAGGGGGCCTAGTGAAAAACTAGCCAGGAAAATCATAAATAACAAGAATTTTTTTTTTCTACATCGTACGGTTGCTGAGATATAAGCAATTTAGTAATCCAGGTGCTCATTTCCTGCTCTGAGGCCCATTATTGTGCATACATTCTTTGTACTCACTTTGTGTTTCTCAATGCAGCTTTTGGGGAAAAATAGGGTGTGCACTTTTGTTACTGTTACACTTACTGTTTCACTTGTGTTTCTGTGAGTGCTGGCATTACTGTTCCCATCTACGCCACTGTGTGCATTACGATTTGCATTTCCGTGTGCGCTTATGTTTGCGTTCGGCTTTACTTTAACATCATTGTTGGTGTTATCGTTAGCGGTTCTGCATCCTGAGTGGTGAGACACAGCAAAACTAAAGCCATGGATATCAATGGTACATCTTCCTGATTGCAGCTGTACACAAGTTAGCACAGTTAGGAGTTGCATGGCCTTGGCCAGGCAATGACCCACCTCCCACCATGTCCAGTTAATGCAACCTGAGTGGAGAGCAACAGCAAAACAGAAACATAGAATTTGGTGGCAGATAAGGCCCGCTTGGCCCACCTAGTCTGCCCATTTCCCCTACCTAACTGATAAGCTGCAGATCCTAGTTAACCAACAGCCTACTTCCTCCTACCCCCCCACTAGAATTGCCTTATGTCTGCCCCATGCATTCTTGAATTCCCCCACTGTTTTTGACTCTACGACCTCCTCAGAAAGGCTGTTCCATGTATCCACAACCCTTTCTGTGAAGAAATACTTCCTCACATTTTCTGAGCCATCCCCCCTCTAACTTCAAATTGTGCCGCCTTGTTTTTGCACATCTCTTTTTCTGAAAGATGCTACCCTCTTGGACTTTGTTGATACCTCTGAGGTATTTGGAAGTTTCTATCATGTCCCCCTCTCCCTCCTTCCTCAAGGCTATACATCTTTAGTTCCTTTAGTCTTTCTTCATATGTCTTCTGATGCAGACCCTGCACCATTTTGGTTGCCTCCTCTGGACAACCTCCACCCTGTCTATGTCTTTGCGGAGATGGGGTCTCCAGAAATGTACACAGTACTCCCCACCCTGAGCCCCACTCAGCAACTCAAAAGTCCACACACCTCAACACACCATCACTTACCTAAAAGTGTCCCACGGTGTAGATCAACTCTCCAGTTAAAACACCTCTTGCTAATGGAACTGGAGACAGCAATTTGAGAAAACAAGTTAAATGTATTTAATGTACTTCAAGGCATTTTGAACTTTTACTTAGAAAAATAGAAGCATAGAATTTGAGGGCAGATAAGGACAGCTTGGCCCACCTAGTCTGCCCATTTCCCTACCTAAAGGATAAGCTGCAGATCCTAGTTAACCAACAGCCTACTTCCTCCTACCCCCCACTAGAATTGCCTTATGTCTGTCCCATGCATTCTTGAATTCCCCCACTGTTTTTGACTCCACACCCTCCTCAGGAAGGCTGTTCCATGCATCCATAACCCTCTCCATGAAAAAATACTTCCTCACTTTAACTCTGAGCTATCACCCCTCTATCTTTAAATTCTGCACCCTTGTTCTTGCACATCTCTTTTTCTGAAAGATGCTACCCTCTGGACTTTATTGATTGCCTTGAGGTACTTGAAAGTTTCTATCATGTCCCCCCATCTCCCTCCTTTCCTCGATGGTATACACATTAAGTTCTTTTAATCTCTCTTTGTATGTCTTCTGGTGCAGACCCTGCACCATTTTGGTTGCCTCCTCTGGACAGCCTCTACCCTGTCTATGTCTTTGTGGAGAAGGGGTCTCCAGAACTGCACACAATACTCCAGATGGGGTCTCACCAACTGTCTGTACAAAGGGCCAACAACTTCCTGTTTTCTACTGGTGATACCTCTCCCTATGCATCCCAGAATCCCCCCAGCCCTCCGTACTGCCTTCTCACATTGATGGCCCACCTTTAGGTCATCTGATATGACTACCCCCAGGCCCCTTTCCATTTTTGTTGTTGTCAGTATCTCACCCTCCATTGTGTACTCTTCCCCTGGGTGTTTGTTTCCCCGGTGCATTATTTTGCAATTCTTTGCATTGAATCTAAGCTGCCATACATTTGACCATTCCTCCAACCTTACCAAATCCCTTTTCATCCTTTCCACCCCACCTTGTGTATCAACCCTATTGTAGATCTTTGTGTCATCTGCAAAGAGACATACTTTCCCTTCCAGTCCCTCTGCAATGTCACTTATAAAGACATTAAAAAGAACCGGCCCCAGTACTGAACCCTGGGTGCCCACTAGTAACCTCATTTCTTCACTGTGGACTCTTTTACTATTACCGCTGTGTCCTGTTGTCCAACCAGTGTTTTACCCAGGCTACTACCCTGGGACCCACTCCCAGGCTGGCTAATTTGTTTATTAATCTTTTGTGCAGGACTGTGTCAAATGCCTTGCTAAAGTCTAGGTAGGCCATGTCCACAGCCCCTCCCTGGTCTTCTGCTTTGGTCACCGAGTCAAAGAAATCAATTAGATTTGTCTGACATGACCTTCCCACTGTGAATCCATGCTGCCTTGGGTTATGTTCCCCACTGCCCTCTAGATACTCAACAATTCTTTCCTTAAGAAGTGATTCCATCATTTTCCCTACCACTGAGGTCAAACTGACAGGTCTGTAGTTTTCTGCCCCTGTCTTGCTCCCACTTTTGTGAAGGAGAATCACATCCACCCTCCTCCAATCCTCAGGTATCACACCATCCTCCCATGATTTATTAAAAAGGGTAGCCAGTGGTGTTACTAGTTCTTCCCTTAGTTCTTTTAGAATTCTGGGGTGAATCCCATCAGGCCCCATTGCTTTATCCACCTTCAGTTTTAAGAGTTCTTTCAGAACCCTTTCTTCTGTGAAAGGGCTAATATCAATCCCCCTGTCCAGAGTGCTTCTATTGACCGGATTAGGTATTCCCCCCTGCTTTTCCATTGTGAATACTGAGCAGAAGTATTCATTCAATATCCCTGCTTTTTCACTGTCGCTCTCTGCCCAACCACCTTCCTCTTTGTTCAGCCTCAGTATCCCTGCCTTAGTCTTTCTTTTCTCCCTAATGTACCTATAAAAGGTTTTATCTCCCTTCTTAAATGAGTTGGCTGTCTTTTCCTCCATTTAGGCCTTTTCTATTCTGACTGTCTTACCTGCTTCCTTCTGTTTTACCTGGTACAGTTCTCTGTTCTGCTCCTTCTGTGTTTCCTTATACTTCTTGAATGCCATCTTTTTCTCCCTTACCTTTCCCACCACTTCTTTTGAGAAACCATAGTGTTTTTTTCCTTTCATTTTGATTTGTTTGCTTCACACAAAGGCTTGTTGCCTCTGTGATGGCGGTTTTGATGTTTCCCCATTGTTGCTCCACCCCACCTTCTTGCCTGTTTGCTAGTGCTTTTCTAAGGCACTCTCCCATTTTGACAAAATCAGCCCTCCTGAAGTCCAGTACCTTCACTTTTGTGTGTCTTGACTCTACAGCTAAGTTTATTGTGAACCACACTGTTTGGTGGTTGCTTGTTCCCAGATGGCTACCCATTTCAAGATCAGAGATCCTCTCTCTGTCCCCATTTGAGAGTACCAGGTCTAAAATTGCTCCCTTTTGAGTGGGTTCCAAAACTAGCTATCTGAGGCATGCCCCCTGTAGGGCATCGATAATGGCCCTGCTCTTGGATGTGGCTGCAGCAAAGGTGCTTCAGTCAACATCTGGCATATTCAGGTCCCCCATCAGCAATATTTCCCCTTTCTCTGAAATCCCAAGGATGTCTTTTATCATTTCCTTGTCCATTTTCTCCCCCTGAGACGGGGTTCTGTATACAACCCTGTGCGGACTGTGGAGCCATTTCCAGTCTCCAGGGTGACCCAAAGTGCCTTCTCTCCTCCCTGTTTACCCTTTAGCTCTGTTGCTTTGATCCCTTCCCTTACACTGAGAGCTACTCCTCCTCCTCTTCTTCCCTCCCTGTCCCTCCTGTAGATTCTGTACCCTGGTATGTTGACATCCCAGTCATGGTTCTCTGTGTACCATGTTTCTGTGACTGCCACAATATCCAGGCATCCCTCTTCCATCAAGGCCACCATTTCAGGGAGTTTTTTTACATAGACTATGGGCAATGGTACTCATTACCCTCCATTTTTTCATGGCTTTATTTCTTTTTGCCCCATCCCTGTCCCTACTACCTTTGTTTTTTTCTCCATTTACCCCACCCTTCTCCTTATCGACTGCTCTATCTTGGTGTTTACCTCACTAATTACCTTGATTTCTGGGGGGGCTAGGATTTCCCTTCTCATCTTCAGTGTCTCCCCACTTGGCTAGTTTAAATGATTGCCATTAAAGCATTTAAACCTATCACCATGGGTCCTGGTTCCCCTCCAGGATAGATGCACACCATCATGCCTGTATAGGCCTGCATCCCTCCAGGTGGAGCTCCAGTCCCCCAATGAAGCCAAATCCCTGAGCTCTGCACAAGCTTTTCAACCAGTCATTGAATTCCATGGTGCAGAGTGCCCTAGCCTAACCCATGCAATAGACAGGTAGCACTTCTGAAAAAGTTACCATGTGTGCTACTTTTCTAAGGCCCCTCCCCAACTCTGCAAACTCCTGTTGCACTGCTCTGATCCCCTTCTCAGCCAGGTCATTCGTACCTAGGTGGATAATGACATCCAACTCCTTCCCCCTTGCCGCTGCTCCCATGATCCTGAGGATTCATTTCCTGTCCCTCCAAGCCTTGGCCGGGCAGGAACCTTACTTCCCTTTCCTCTTCCTACCCAAGTTCTACACCCCTAACAATTGAATCCGCCACCAGGAGTTGTTTTCTTCTCCTGTGGGATCCTTGGCCACCCTCCTGTGGGTCTCCATTGCGGAGGTTCCCAACATCCTACTTGGTCTCTACTTCAGGTGCCTCCATAGAGGAGTCATGCTTCACCAAAGTGGTGAATGAATTGTGGAGATGCACAACTGGATGGATGTGCCACTGTTCCACCACCTCACCCTCCCTGAGCCCACTGTGGTCCAACCACTCCACTTTCTTGGCAACCTCTGAGGTGGTGGCAGTGGACTGGGTGGTTCCTGGGTGGGGGAGCAGGTTTCCTGAATCCTTGCCAGGTCAGCATGGAGACAAACAACCTCCTCCCTCAGACCAGAGAGGTGCCTGCAAATAGGGCAGCAATGCAGTCTCCAGAATGTCTCCTGGAAGACTGCTGCTCCACAGCCAGTGCAGCAAAAGTAAAGCTATGGACAACAATGGTACACCTTCTTGATTGCAGGTGCACACAAGTTAGCACAGTTACGAGTTGTACAGTCTCAGCCAGGCAATGCAACCCATCCCCGAGCAGGTACTGCATCCTGAATGGAGAGCCACAGCAAAACAACAGCCATGGACATCAATGGTAGACCTCCCTAATTGCAGGTGCACACAAGTTAGGACACTGAGGAGCTGCATGGATTCAGCCAGGTGAAGTCCCCCCACCAAGAACAGTTACTGCATCCTGAGTGGAGAGCCACAGCAAAACTACAGCCATGGACATCAACAGTAGACCACCCTGATTGCAGGTGCACACAAGTTAGGATACTGAGGAGTTGCATGGACTCAGCCAGGCAATACCCCCTTCCCCCCAGACCAGGTACTGCATCCTGAGTGGAGAGCCACAGCAAAACTACAGTCATGGACATCAAGGGTACATCTCCCTGATTGCAGGTATACAAATGTTAGCACAGTTAGGAGTTGTACGACCTCAGCCAGGCAATGCCCCCACCGAGAAGGTACTGCATCCTGAGTGGAGAGCCACAGCAAAACTACAGCCATGGACATCAATGATAGACCTCCCTGATTGCAGGTGCACACAAGTCAGGACACTGAGGAGTTGCACGCACTCAGCCAGGCAATGCCCTCACCAAGAAGGTACTGCATCCTGAATGGAGAGCCACAGCAAAAGTAAAGCTATGGACATCAGTGGTACACCTCCCTGATTGCAGGTGGACACAAGCTATCACAGTTAGGAGTTGTACGGCCTCAGCCAGACAATGTCCCGCCCGAGCAGGTACTACATCGTGAGTGGACAGCCACTGCAAAACTACAGCCATGGACATCAACTGTACAGTGCCCTGATTGCAGGTGCACACAAGTTTTCACAGTTAGGAGTTGCACGGCATCAGTCATGCAAGGCCCCACCCATGCCAGGTACTGCATCCTGAGTGGAGAGCCACAGCAAAACTGAAGACATGGACATCAATGGGACACCTCCCTGATTGCAGGTGCACACAAGTTAGGACACAGAGGACTTGCATGAACTCAGCCAGGCAATGCCCCCCCCAGACCAGGTAATGCATGCTGAGTGGAGAGGCACAGTAAAACTAAAGCCATGGACATCAATGGTACAACGCCCTGATTGCAGATGCACACAAGTTAGCATAGTTAGGAGTTGCATGGACTCAGCCAGGCAATTTTCTCCTCCAGACCAGGTACTGCATCCTGAGTGGAGAGCAACAGCAAAACTAAAGCTATGAACATCAACAGTATACCTCCCTGATTGCATGTTCACACAAGTTAGCACAGTTAGGAGTTGCACGGTGTCAGCTAAGCAACACCCACCCCCCAGGCCAGGTACAGCATCCTGAATGGAGAGCCACAGCCAAACTAAAGCCATGTACATCAACGGTACACCTCCTTGATTGCAGGTGCACACAACTTAGCACAGTTAGAAGTTGCCCATTGTCAGCCAGGGAATGCCCCCAGAACAGATACTGCATCCTGAGTGGAGAGCAACAGCAAAAGTAAAGCCATGAAGATCAATGGTACACCTCCCTGATTGCAGGTGAACACAAGT
This sequence comes from Neoceratodus forsteri, assembly GCA_016271365.2. NCBI lineage: Eukaryota > Metazoa > Chordata > Ceratodontiformes > Ceratodontidae > Neoceratodus > Neoceratodus forsteri. The sequence continues at coordinate 323,461,103 of CM028134.1, forward strand.
TAGGACACTGAGGAGTTGCATGGCATCAGCCAGGCAATGCCCCCCCCAGACCAGATACTGCATCTTGAGTGGAGAGCTACAGCAAAACTAAAGCCATGGACATCAATAGTACACCTCTCTGATTGCAGGTGCACACAAGTTAGCACAGTTTGGAGTTGCATGGACACAGCCAGGGAATACCCCACTAGACCAGGTACAGCATCCTGAGTGGAGAGCAACAGCAAAAGTAAAGCCATGGAGCTCAGTGGTACAGCTCTCTGATTGCAGCTGCACACAAATTAGGACACTTAGGAGTTGCACGGACTCAGCCAGGCAAATCCCCTGCCTCTCCCTCTCAAACCAGGTACTGCAACCTGAGTGGAGAGCCACAGCAAAACTGAATCCATGGACATCAATGGTAGACCTCTCTGACTGCAGGTGCAGACAAGTTAGCACAGTTAGGAGTTGCTCGGTGTGAGCCACACAATGCTCCCCCCAGACCAGGTACTGTATCCTCAGTGGAAAGCCACTGCAAAACTAAAGCCATGGACATCAATGGTACACCTCCCTGTTTGCAGGTGCACACAAGTTACCACAATTAGCAGTTGCATGGCATCAGCCAGGCAATGCCCCCACCTCTCCTAGACTAGGTACTGCATACTTAATGGAGAGCAACAGCAAAACAGAAGCAATGGACATCAACAGTACACCTCTCTAACTGCAGCTGTACACAAGTTAGCACAGTTAGGAGTTGCACATGTCATCCAGGCAATGCTCTCCATTCAGACCTCCAGACAAGGTACTGCATCCTGAGTGGAGAGTCCCAGCAAAACTAAAGCCATGGACATCAATGGTACACCTTCCTGATTGCAGGTGCACACAAGTTAGGACACTGAGGAGTTGCATGGTCTCAGCCAGGCAATGCCCCCCCAGAGCAGGTACTGCATCCTGAGTGGAGAGCCCCAGCAAAACTAAAGCTATAGATATCAATGGTACAGCTCCCTGATTGCAGGAGTACACAAGTTACCACAGTCAGGGGTTGCATGGCATCAGCCAGGCAAGGTCCCCCACCACCCGAGCAGGTACTTCATCCTGAGTGGAGAGCCACAGCAAAACTAAAGCCATGGACATCAACAGTACACCTCCCTGAAAGTGACATGTAGAAGTGTTATTTCTCCTTTATATTGCACATGCATGTACTATGTTGCAGCACTTACGATCAGCACCACCAGCTGGCTCTTTCTTCACCTCATGCAGCAGCTGGTCTGATCCAGTCTCCCTGGCTGCTAAAAAAAAAGACATTTTTGATAACAGATCTTATTGTTATCTGTATGTTCATTAAGAGTGGGATTGTTTTTCATGCTCTCATCCTTGACTATGTTCTACATGCTGAGTTGTGAGATATAAGTCAAATAAAGTACTGAACATTATCATCACTGTTTTGTAATAGCAGGTGAACACAAGTTACAACAGTTATTAGTTTGATGCATTAATGAAGGAAATGCAGCTGCCCCCCCCCAAAAAAAATGCACAGATATTAATGTGTGGTTCATTGCTCAGTGCTTATGTAACATATTGGAATGATGTAGATGGTTGTTACAGAGACCAGCACAGAATGATTTGAGCTTAGGTACTTGGATGCTTGAATTGAGTCATTTGATAATATTTGATGGTTTTGGCCTTTCTCTGTATCCCACCTGTAGGAAGGAAGGAGACTTGGTTTAGAATTATGGAGCCCCCGGTGAGATAAGAGTGCTGCAGAAGGAGGAGGTGTCTGGGAGGATGGAGGGTGAGTGTGACTCGCTCTAAGCAGAGTGGGAGTTAGCTGTTCTCATTAAGTAGGCAGTGGGGGAGGAGCTCTTCCCCAACATAATCCTGGGAATCCCTTTAATTATGTGCGGTTCATAGCTCAGTGCTTATGTAACATATTGGAATGATGTAGATGGTTGTTGGATACAGAGGCCAGCATAGAATGATTTGTGCTTAGATACTTGGATGCTTGAATTGAGTCATTTGATAATATTTGATGGTTTTGACCTTTCTCTGTATCCCACCTGTAGGAAGGAAGAAGGCTTGGTTTAGAATTATGGAGCCCCAAAAAGATTAAATATCAAAGATTGTTCAGTAACTGAATGCTGAAGAAGTCATGCATAACAACTTAATGATAAGAATAGACGATCACCTCCTCCAAGAGTGTGACCAGTAGCACTCAGGAGAGGAAAAAAACCCTTGGGGGGAACCTCAGAGGACCCATGGCTACTGACCTGTCCGTCCTTCTGGGCATACTAAAGGAGAGAGATCCTAATTAAACTAAATTGATCTGCTAAATCTGATTTCAAATTGTAGAATTCAATCCAGATGAATGGAGCTTAAGAAAGCTGAACTGTAAATGTCCAGTGAAATAATTTCCTTCTAATAAAGTCCGAGTCCGAGATTCCATGCATAATTCAGAATGATGGAGAGTAGATATATTGAAGAACCGTCTTCCGTACTTCAGTTGATAGAGGGCATAATCCAAGGAATTGAATGATGATGGAGATGAAATTGATGACTGATGAATTCAATACAAGAGAGCAGAAATAATTGCATCCAAGCTTGATGTGGGTGGGTAAGCAATGTGAGAAGTCAATAAGGAGAGCCAGGGGGATACTGGGATGCATAGGGAGGGACATCACAAGTAGAAAAAGGGAAGTGGTTATCCCTCTGTACAGACAGTTAGTAAGACCCCATCTGGAGTACTGCGTGCAGTTTTGGAGACCTTATCTACGCAAGGACATAGACAGGATGGAAGCAGTCCAGAGGAGGGAAACTAAAATTGTGCAGGGTCTACATCAGAACCCATATGAAGAGAGACTGAGAGAGCTTAATATGTATACCCTTGATGAAAGGAGGGACGGGGGGACATGATAGAAACTTTTAATTACCTCAAGGGAATCAACAAAGTCCAGGAGGGTAGCATCTTTCAGAAAAAGAGATGTGTAAGAACAAGGGGGCACAATTTAAAGTTATAGGGGGGATGGCTCAGGGGTAATGTGAGGAAATTCTTTTTCACAGAGAGAGTGGTGGACACATGGAACCACCTTCCTGGAGAGGTTGTAGGGTCTAAAACAGTAGAGGAATTCAAACATTCATGGGACAGACATAAGGCAATTATAGTGGGGGGGTTGCAGGAAGTAGGCTGTTGGTTAACTAGAATCTGAAGCTTATCCAATAGGTAGGGAAATGGGCAGACTGGGTGGGCCAAGTGGTCCTTATCTGCCATCAAAGTCTATGTTTCTATGTCTACGAGGCAGGACAAAATCAAAGTTGTATGACGTCCAGGTTTCTAATAGGGCTTGTATAGTACGAGGAATGAGTGAAGGCTTGAGGCCAGGCTATCGAGTGTCAAATTCAGTTCTGATAAGAAATGTAATCTTTAGGAACTGATATGAAGCAATGGCTGTAGAGTTGAGCTGGAATAATGGCATGCTGTATATGATAATCAGAGACACCGGTGCGATTTATGAAGCCTCAAAGTAGTATAATGAGGTGAGCCCCAATGAAAGAAGGCAGTCGAACTGAATCCAAAGTGAGAGGCAGTAGGAGCAGGAGTGCACCAACGGAGGCAAATGAGAAGGAACAGGATGTGGCAACCAGACCCTGAAGAAAACATAGCCAAGACAGCTAGCAGGATAGGGGAGAGAGGCAGCTGATTCCAGTATGGGAAACCCAGCTAGACCCAGGAATGACCACTGGCAGAAATCAAGCGATTGAGTCCTTCGATAATGTGCAGGAATCAACAGCTGGACAGGTACGGAATCACTTGGAAGAGGCTGAGCTGGAGACATGGCAACTGCACGAGAGGAATAACATGGAGAACTGAAGGCATGCAAATTCGAGGCATGAAGCAGACGGGACCCGAGGAGTCTGAGATGGAGATAACCAAAGAAGTGGAGTCCAAGAAAGCAGCCGAGTCACAGGCCTGAATGTGGTAGAGTACAAGCAGGGTAATGAAAGTCTGCAGGAGACGCCAACCAAGTCCTGTAAAGAAGCAGCTGCAATTCCACTGCTGAGGCACAGGGCAAAAATCCAAGATAGCAACACCGGAAGCCACCGAACGAGCACTGAGGCACTCTGAAAACGTTTGAGTATGAGGACCAGCCACTTAGACGTAGAAGTAGGAGTGACTAGGTATGTAGGGGGAGCAAAGACGAGATGGTAACTAATGTCCCGAAAGGTGAAGCATCAGTGAGTCCATGGCTAAGGCAGCAGAAGCAGGTATGCATAAGTAGAATGGGAATCACCTGGTCCTGAGCTGGGTGAGGCAGAAGTAGAACAGAAGTAGGTGAACCTCCCAGCCCGAAGGGTGAAGGCAGGTCCGAGAAGCAGGTGAGTAGTAGGTAAACCTCCCAGCCTGATGGGTGAAGACAGAACATAGAAGCAGGAATTAGTAGGTAATCCTTCCAGCCCAATGGGCGAAGGCAGGTCGCAGAAGCAGGCGAGTAGTAGGTAAACCTCCCAGCCCAATGGGTGAATGCAGGTCATAGATAATGCACTTGGAATTGCCTAACTGCAATACAATGCGGAGAAGCAGCGAAGGAACAGATTGCAAATTGTATGTAAATGGCATACCCTGAATTAATTTAATGTGGACTAATACTGTAGTTGAAAGGCAGACTTAAGAGAGAAGAAAGGCTGTAGACTGTCGTATCTTGAAGATCGAGGATGGTATGGATTGCAGGAAAGAGATTTCGGTGGAAGAGTTGGCAAGTTGACACGGCGATAAGCATCCAGAAACTGTAGGTATTCAAAGTTCGAGACATCAGTTCAATGAAGGAAAACAAATGGGAACAAGGTTAGCAGGGAGTCCTGATGGAGATGGTAGCAGGAATACTGAGGAGTTGAAGTAGCATGGCGAGGAGCATCTGGGAGAATTGAAGTGAACCATCTGAATGTACTCCAGCAATAAGCCAATTGGAGGCAGAAGCTTTATGGAACACAATTTATGGAATGGTAGGTCTGAATAAAGGCAGCTCTGTAGGAAGCATCCATGGAACAAAAGGAGCTAGCTCAGTGAGTAACATGGTAAGCTTCAGAAACACAAAGCAAATCTTGAGACATAATGTAAAGCAAGTCAGCAGTGGTAAGGGGGACCTGAAGTAGGCTAGTGAAATGTAATAAGGCCCAAGGATCAGACAGAAGTCCACATGAAGAAGGAGGAACCTTGAAGCAATAGCAGGCAAATGGCAAGTGGGCAAGAAGCTGGACAGCCTGAATCCGTGAATCATCCAAGAAGGATGCTGCGAGCTGGCAAGCAGGCGTAGGAAATATTGAAACTTCAGGCTCCGATGCAGGCAGGGCAGTTAAGGAGTGAAATCCAGGGCTGAAGGCAATGGAGCAGCTGGGCCTATACGTAGAGCAGGAGAAGCAGCTGGGACCACGCAGGTCAGCTGGAGGAAGGCATAGAGGGTGACGGCTAGGCCCCATGAAGGCTAGCAGTACCACAGACCAGCACGCAGGGTAGCAAGAGAGAGTGAACTCTTGCCAGGCGAGGCCCCAGCATGGCCAAACCCATATCTGTCAGGAGGCTAGGGAAAGGGAGCAGCTCCTTTGAAACTCTTGAATAATCTTTGATAATCCTGTAGATAGCAGGAAACCTGAAGAAGCTGAAAACAGAAGTCCTGAGGAACAATAAAGTCTAGGGAACGTTTGTCCTGATGAAGCCTCCAAGCCTGCAAATACATGCGTTCTCACAGCTGAGGAGCCTTACTGAAAATAGAATCAACTGGGTAAAGGGAAAAGCCCAATGACCAGCACTGGGAAGCAGGATAGGAACGAGTATTTCAAATAAATGCCCCTTGAATACGTCTCCCCTAGCATCCCAGAACTGAGGCAGCTTAAAACATCAAACAATGCCGTGCAATCATGCGCCCGAATAAGTAAAGCTGAGAAGCAGTCAAAATTGCTGTGGAATGCCCGCAGATGGCAGTCGGTACACAATGCATTAAAAAAAGCAAGTTTTCCCTGAAAGGGAATGCTAGTCCAAGGGCCGACTGATGCAGTGGCCTTCGTGGCAGGCAAGTTGAGAAAACAGCGGCATGATGAGAAGTCCATAAGGATGCATGGAGGAAGAAATGTAGCCAGGGCGAGAGAAAGGCGAAGGATCCAGCAACAGGTGCAAGCGAGTGTCTAAGCAGAGGAGTCTAACGATAGTCAGTGGAGGAAGGAGGATCCCAGATTGGCTGAGGTAGTAGACAGCTGAGGTAAGGCGTCGAAACAGACTACGAATGCACAAATTACGGCGAGACATAGAGTGGCTGCTCAGAAATGGAAGCAAGGAGAAGGAACAGAACAAACAAACGAGCAAGCGGCAGAAGTGGAGCGGGAGGGGCTGTAACCACAGCCCAGTAGGAAGGTAGGAACAAGGAATCCCAAAGGAAGGAAAGCAACATAAAAGAGGAGCCAAGTGACAGACAAAGAAATGGAGGGAAACAGGGGGGCAGAGGCAGACAGAACAAGAAAGAGCAGCCAGCGCCAACACCTCCACGCAGTGAGTGTGACTCGCTCTAAGCAGAGTGGGAGTTAGCTGTTCTCATTAAGTAGGCAGTGGGGGAGGAGCTCCTCCCCCACATAATCCCGGGAATCCCTTTAATTGTGACCTGAGTCCAAAGTGAATAAGCTTATTACATTTACAAGAATACTTGCTACTGTCCACACAGAAGTATCGGTACTGTACAACATTATCCCTTAGGAACCCAATGCCATTCCCACTCCACTCCCACACACTCTCTGGACACATTAGGTATTTGATCTCCGGTGCTGAGCCGCAGGTGGATAGTGCTCACTCCCTCCATTGACAGCAAAAGGTATAGGATGCTGAGTGCTAACACACAACTGAACTTAACATATGTATGTCAATTATATAGGTGCCTGACACCAGCTGCACACAGTTTGCTGCAGTATCATGTTCTGTGTTGTTAGTCAACCAGTGGTCTCCCCCAACAAGACACCCCCCCTTCTCACGTGAAGAACATCTATTGGATCGACAGTGGTTAGCAACACATCTACTGAAGTCGTGGATAGTAATGATGGATCTAATTGAGAGTACTCATGCACAGGTTGTTAGAGTGAGGACTTACACAGAAAGAGCTTGACAATGGCACTTCCTCACCACCTGTGACTAGGCATTTTAAACTAAGTGATGACAAACGTTTGTTTGTCTGGAGCTGTTTTGACCTTGCATGGCGTTACTGCATTGTGTCTTTTTTAATGTTTTGAGCATAATACAGCTTACTTTTGTGAAAGTGTTGGTGCCGTGTTTTTTCTTTTTCTATGTTCCAGTGCTATACACAGGCACAACGTGAATTGGAGCCGCTATCCTTTATCTTTGAACAGTTCTCATTAAGACATGTACCTTTTTATATTATTTTTCACTGATAGCAGTCATGCAGAAGCTATTGTCTGGAGGTATTGCCCAGTTGTATTAACTCATTAAGGAAATATTCCCCATTACAGCCACCTGGTTATCTGTCATTGGTGTAGTAGTAGTGGATTTCTCTTACCTTGTGACTCAATGAGAAATAGACTATCACCTGAGTTATGGCTCTCCACAGTTTCCGTCGCAGCTGGCACTACCTCGGCCTGCAGTGAAGAATGTCTATGATGTTCTGTCAATGAATAATAATACATATTTACACTGTTGTATACATCACCATGCAGTTCAATATATATTAATTTGAATGTTTCTAGTATGTTCTATAAATTACTAATTTTTTTTCCTTCTGTTAGCTTATCAAGAGCTGTGTACTAGTCTTTGTTTACTACTTAACACTATGCCTAGATTTCTTCACTCGGATTTTATGAAACATAATCCAGTACAAGGAGTCAGCCATGCAATGCCCCCCACCCTCCAGACTAGGTACTAGACCCTCAGTGCAGAGTCACACCAGAACTAAAGCCATGGACATCAATGGTATAGTTACTTGATTGCAGGTGAACACAACATAGCACAGTTAGGAGTTGTACGGTGTCAGCCAGGCAATGCCCCCCCCGAGCAGGTAGTGCATCCTTAGTGGAGAGCTCCAGCAAAACTAAAGCCATGGACATCAACGGTAAACCTCCCAGATTCCAGGTACACAAAAGTTACCACAGTAAGGAGTTGCGTGGCATCAGCCAGGCAAGTCCCTCCAGACCAGGTACGCATCATGAGTGGAGAGCCCCAGCAAAACTAATGCCATGGTCATCAATGATACACCTCCCTGATTGCAGATGCACACAAGTTACCACAGTTAGGAGTTGCATGACATCAGCCAGGCAATGCCCCTGCCTGCCCCTGATAGACCAGGTACTGCATCCTGAATGGAGAGCCCCAGGAAAACTGAAGCCATGGACATCAATGGTACACCTCCCTGATTGCAGGTGCACACAAGTTAGCACAGTTAGGAGTTGTATGGCACCAGTCAGGCAATGCCCCCCCATCTCAGACCAGGTACTGCATCCTGAGTGGACAGCCACAGTAAAACTAAAGCCATGGACATCAATGGTACACCTGACTGATTGCAGGTGCACACAAGTAAACACAGTTAGGAGTTGCATGGTGTCAGCCAGGAAATGCTGCCACCTCCCTCAGACCAGGTTCTGTATCCTGAGTGGAGAGCCACAGCAAAACTAAAGCCATGCACATCAACAGTACACTTCCATGATTGCAGGTGCTTACAAGTTTGCACAGTTAGAAGTTGCACGGCGTCAGCCAGACAATCCCCCCCACACCCGAGCAGGTACTGCATCATGAGTGGAGAGCCACAGCAAAACTAAAGCCATGGACATAAACAGTGCACCTCCCTGAGAGTGACATGTAGAAGTGTTATTTCTCCTGTATATTGCAAATGAATGTACTATGTTGCAGCACTTGCGCTCAGCACCGCCAGCTGGCTCTTTCTTCACTGCATGCAGTGGCTGGTCTGATCTAGTCTCCCCGGCTACTAAAAAAAAAGACATTTTTGATAACAGATCTTATTGCTATCTGTATGTTCATTAAGATTGGGATTGTTTTTCATGCTCTCTTCCCTGACGATGTGCTACAAGCTGAGTTGTGAGACATAAGTCAAGTAAAGTACTGGACACTATCATCACTGTTGTGTGATAGCAGGTGAACACAAGTTACAACAGTTATTAGTTTGATGCATTAAAGAAGGAAATGCAGCTGTCCCCCCCCCAAAAAAAATGCACAGATATTGTGACCTGAGTCAGAAGTGAATAAGTTTATTACATTTACAAGAATATGTGCTACTGTCCGCACAGAAGTATCGGTACTGTACAACATTATCCCTTAGGAACCCAATGCCATTCCCACTCCACTTCCACACACTCTCTGGACACATTAGGTATTTAATCTCAGGTGCTGAGCCGCAGGTGGATAGTGCTCACTCTCTCCAATGACAGCAACAGGTATAGGATGCTGAGTGCTAACACAGCTGAACTCAACATATGTATGTCAATTATATAGGTGCCTGACACCAGCTGCACACAATTTGCTGCAGTATCATGTTCTGTGTTGTTAGTCAACCAGTGGTCTCCCCCAACGAGACACCCTCCCTTCTCACGTGAAGAACATCTATTGGATCGACAGTGGTTAGCAACACATCTACTGAAGTCGTGGATAGTAATGACGGATCTAATTGAGAGTACTCATGCACAGGTTGTTAGAGTGAGGACTTACACAGGAAGATCTTGACAATGGCACCCCTCACCACCTGTGACTAGGCATTTTAAAATAAGTGATGACACAGTTCACTTTAAGACATGTACCTTTTTATATTATTTTTCACTGATAGCAGTCATGTAGAAGCTATTGTCGAGAGGTATTGCCCAGATGTATTAACTCATTAAGGATATATTCCCCCGTTACAGCCATCTGCTTACAGTAGTAGTCACAGACATTGCCAGCTATTTCCAGATATTTCCTGAAATTTCTAAAGAGTTTCTCTCTGCTGCCCCTACTGTGGAAGTGCAGAAAGCAGGAGGTTTCTCTGGAAATATCACAGAAATTTTGGGAAATAGCTGGCAGTGTCTGTGGCTGCTATTGTATTTGTCATTGGTGTAGTAGTAGTGGATTTCACTTACCATGTGACTCAATGAGAATTAGACTCTTGTCTGAGTCATGGCCCTCCACAGTTTCCGTCACAGCTGGCACGACCTCAGCCTATGGTGGGGAACACCTACGATGTTCTGTCAGTGAATAATAATACATATTTACACTGTTGTATATATCACCATGTAGTTCAATATATATTGATTTGAATGTTGCTAGTATATTCTATAAATTACTAATTTTTTTTTTCTTCTGTTACTTTATTGAGAGCTGTGTACTAGTCTTTGTTTACTACTTAACACTATTCTTGGGTTTCTTCACTCAGATTTTATGAAACATAATCCAGTACAAGGAGTCAGCCATGGAATGCCCCCACCCTCCGACTCAGGTACTAGACCTCAGTGCAGAATCACACCAGAACTAAAGCCATGGACATCAGTGGTATACCTACGTGATTGCAGGTGTACACAACATAGCACAGTTAGGAGTTGTACTGTGTCAGCCAGGCAACGCTCCCCCCAGAGCAGGTACTGCATCCTGAGTGGAGAGCGCCAGCAAAACTAAAGCCATGGACATCAATGGTACACCTCCTTGATTCCAGGTACACACAAGTTACCACAGTAAGGGTTGTGCGGCATCAGCCAGGCAATGCACCCCAACCCCACAGAACAGGTATTGGATCCTGAATGGAAAGTCACAGCAAAACTAAAGTGATGGACATGAATGGTACACCTCCTTGATTGCAGGTGCACACAAACTAGCAGTTAGGAGTTCCGTGACGTCAGCCAGGAAAAGCCCCACCCAGACCAGGTACTGAATCCTGAGTGGAGTGCCCCAGCAAAACTAATGCCATGGTCATCAGTGGTACACCTCCCTGATAGCAGATGCACACAAGTTACCACAATTAGGTGTTGCACAGCGTCAGCCAGGCAATGCCCCTGCCTTCCCCCACTAGGCCAGGTACTGCATTCTGAATGGAGAGCCACAGGAAAACTGAAGCCATGGACATCAACGGTACACCTCCCTGATTGCAGGTGCACACAAGTTAGCATAGTTAGGAGTTGCTTGGCACCAACCAGGCAATGCCCCCATCTCAGACCAGGTGCTGCATCCTGAGTGGAGAGCCACAGTAAAACTAAAGCCATGGACATCAATGGTACACCTGCCATGATTGCAGATGTGCATAAGTTACCACAGTTAGAAGTTGCATGGCATCTGCCAGGAAATGCCCCCACCTCCCCAGACCAGGTACTGCATCCTGAGTGGAGAGCAACAGCAAAATTGAAGCCATGAACATAAGTGGTACACCTCCCTGATTGCAGGTCCACACAGGTTAGCACAGTTAGGAGTTGCATGCATCAGCCAGGCAATGCACCCCCCAGACCAGGAACTGTATCCTGAGTGGACAGGCACAGCAAAACTAATGCAATGAACTTTATTGGGATACCTCTGTGACAGCAGCTCTAGAGTAGTTAGGACAGTGAGGAGTTGCATTGCCTGTGCCAGGAAATGCCCCCCCACCCCAGCCACAAAAAGGTACTGGGTTCTGAGTGTAATGCTGCAGCTCTAGTACAACTGTTGAATCACTGACATTGCTACCAAATGTGACTGTGCAGCATTGTTGTTACTGTTTAACATTTTGTGTATAGTACTGAGTTTGCTCTGTACTTACAATGCTGTAGGCATTCCCCAGCAGCAGGTTTTCTAGCTGACTCCCACATCTCGTGGGTGAGGTAGTACCAGCTGACATCATTGTCTGGTATCTCCTCATGTTGTTTCAGGATATAGGAATGCTGGTGCAGCAGTTTTCTTGTCCTTTTGCACATCTCTGAGGTCTTGTTCTTTATTTTAAATCAGTAGTTCAGATGTGCATTCATGCGCCTCCACATGTGGTCCAGTTTTCTGTTGGTGCTGCGCATCAGCACCTTGCTGTTTCCTTTAGTCTGTGCCATCTCCACCAGACAGCACACCTCCCTCATGCTCCAGATTCTCACGTTGTCTTTTTTAACTGGTTTTATTGCTGAAATAAATAAGAGAGAGATAATAGTTATTTAGTATACGTGTGTATATGTGTTCTTGTCAGCGTAGGTGGATTTAGTTTTAACATTTTTCCACAGTTAGTGTGGACATAGATGATCAGAACTATTTAACTTTCTGATATAAATGTTGTTAATGTTACAGCACTCATGCCTACAGTAAGTCACATATACAATTCATTTTCACCCCCTCCCCAACCCCTCTCCCCCCCCACACTCTTGCTCCTGTCCACTCCCAATATAGCAGAGACTGCATGTGTGTGTGTTATGTATGTTATGTATGCAGCTTCTCTATTTTTTGACCAAGGTTTTTTGGCTCTTAAAAGAACCGTTTTTTTAAAGGTGCACATTTAAACAGTCTGATATTTTTAGAGGACTGTGAGGATTCCATCTCAAAGATCTCCCAGGAAAAGCCAATTGCCAGCATGGGAGAGGTGCACGCCATCTGGTAGGTATAGCCAATCATTACAATACTTCATTTCAGGGTGATGTATGGTGTGCATCCCAGACATGCGCAGATACCCAGATATTTGTATGTTTACCTTTCTTCATGCCCTGTCAAGCAGGTACATGTGCTGCTCTATTTGCCAGACCCTACACTCTGTAATATCTGAAAAAATTATCTTACAGGCAGGTAACATACCCATAGTAGAAGCAAGGTCCAATTTTACTTCGGTCACTAAATCTACCCATCATTTGGTGCTAAATCATTGCCTCTGAGATGAATCAGCAGTATGTCTGAACGAGCTTGAGTGCTCAATAGTCTGTGCATTGTTGGCATGAGATGCTCCCACCTCATGCCTCCCATGCTAAACCACTTAACAGAGCAATTTGGAAGCTGCAGGTTTTTGCCAAAATCACTCCTCTGAGTAAACTCTGAAGCTCGTCATACTATGCTGCTGCCAATGACAGAACAGTCCATTTGCTGCTGTCTGTCATTGTGAGGTTTTTAACTGAGAAGGGTACAGAGGGCTATCAAAAAAAAATCAGTGTTTGTCCTGCAGTGTCTAGTCACTACTGAATATGAAACTGAAATTTCCCTCTCTGCTTTAACACTGCTTTGGTGGGCTGTCCCAAAACACAGTGATTAACAAACTAATTGGTTAATGCTTTCTCATGGTTAACCAATACAGTGAATGCATGCACTATGACTACACTGAATGAGTGCAGCTCCTGTCAACCAGAAATGTTACAAGGTTTATAGATGGGAAAACAGTACATTTTCATAGGCTAGTTCAAGCAAGTAAACAGACAGCTATGATTGGTTGCCTCTTGTGTTATGATACATGTGCTGCCTGCTTTCTGCCTCCATTTGCACCTCTATCTGTGCTAGTAAGTACTCATTGACACTCTGACTTTAAACAGTAATAACTTCTTTTCACAGCATAACAGGTCAGTTATATTGCCATAGTCAAATAGAGCAGTAAAAAATGTTTTGTTTAATGCTATTTATGTAGTAGTATCAGTTTTTATAATGCTAGAAAAATTGTTTAGAAAATCTGATGTACTTACACAGTGTAAAGCAGATTCTTTTGGTTTCCCCTAAGATGGCTGCTATGTCCTTCTTCTCCAGTCTTCAGCACTTGTGATTGGTTGCCTGACATGGCCGGATCAATGTTATGTTCCATTGGTGTGAGCATCCGTCACTCAAATAGAACACAGTGTCTGATTGGCTTAGCCTTAAAGAGGGTTTTTTTTAATGTAATTATTCAACACTTTCATGCTCACTACACTATTATTTGACACTTTCGTGCTGACGACATAATTTTGCAACACTATCATGTATATTTGACACTATTATTCGACACTGTCATACGTTCAACACTATTTTGTGACACTACTATTTGACAGTGTCATGCTGACGACATCAAAATTTGTGACACGCATGCTGACGACATTAATATTTGTGACACTATCATACATTCGACACTATGAAAAATGTTGCAAAAACACTTTTTTGAGGAAAATAGTATGAATAGTTAAAATGTTCACAATAATTTAGTTTCTGCCATATTAATAGATATTTTCTCATGTTATAAGTCAGCTTCTGTTCTGTGACATCTAAAAACATTGAATGTTACATTCACTAGTGTTCTGCTGTGAGAAGGACTGCCTGTGCAACACTTTGTTAGCAATGCTATCTATTCCTGTAAAATGACACATGAACAGTGTGTGTGACTATGTAATGTTATTACAAAAATGTTTGCTCACCATTAAATATTTATTTTTCTCTATTTTTTATGCAGGTGTCTGATACTTACGGAACATTGTCCCACACTACTGTGAATTTCTAGAGAAGAAAGATGTCATCTAAATAGAGACACAGTTCTATGCAGAGATGAAACATGTATCATAGTAGTACACTGTTGCTTAAAAGTGGTCAGAAAACCACACATGGTACATCAAGACGTAAACTGAATCAGTGTTCACTCAAGGATTGACTTCACAGGTTGCACACTCCACAGAAACGGTACGTCCTTGCTCAACTGCAAGGCAAAAATGCACAGCTCAGCAACAGTTGTGGAAATCTTTCAGACGGAAGACTAATGTTGCAAAGGCAAGCATAAAGAAGCGTACTAAGCAACAGAGTAAAGGTATGGCTGCTGATGCTCATCTGAGGAAGCAAAAGTATTTCTGATCACTAGCTTCTAAAGCTAAGATTGATAGACTTATTGCTGCAGTGATGAGACATGAGTGCAAAAAACTGAAGACTCATCTGTCTTTGATGAAATTGCATCTCAGAGTCCATACATTTGTCAACATAGCACTATTTGTTCTTCAGCGCTTGTGGCGTAAAATGGCACATGTGCTTGAGCAGTTCAGGAAAGTTGTGTACAGCATTAAGATGAGACTACAATGCTAATCTTTCTTGAACAAACATGTCTGTGATGTTTTCTCAGGTAGCTGGCTACACACACAGCACTCAGAGGCATATTTCTGGGAGGAGTCATATTACTCACAGAAAAAGGACAGCAAGTTCTACATTGATGAGTCCAGTAAACTGTGTAATGTAATGAGTTTATGTGATGACATTACAACGTAGTCAGATGATGAGTCTGAGGCAACTGATCAGCCTCATAAGTGTCACTGTCTGTCATGAACATGTGATGTGACTTGCAACCAGAGGCAATCATCATTTGACAAAGTCGAGCACTTTTACAACCTATTTGTCATTACTGAACATAAAGACAGACAAACTATTTGAGACTATAGACTTTCATAAGATCCATTCACATACTGGACTTATGGGTCATTCACTTTCATGCCTAGATAGTGGTGTTTGCGACAGTGTATTTCGCCACATGTGGATGCTGGGAGTGAATCAATCAGGGATGCGGAACTTTGTCTATAGGGTCTATGAGATGTGATGAGTTGTTGCACAGTATACTTGTCTGAATGAGTTACTGCAGTCTGGTGACATGCATGGTGCCATGACATTTCTGAAACAGCTGCGACGTGACAACAGTGTCACAGATACTGTGATTGATCAGTCATCAATTGCTGATGGAAATTCTGTCTCTGTCTTAGAAACAGATATTCTCAAGCAGTTTGAGAAATCCATTGCCAAATATGAGTTGGCAAAGACAAATAAATTTGACTCTGTATGTGTGTCATGTGATCGGTTCTGTTATGAGAAACAAATGGTCAGAGTGCACCTGGAAACCTTGTCACCGTACCATGACATGTGGTTTCAACTGTCAGCATTTCTGCTGTTAAAGTGTGACTTCCAGTTGGACCCAATCATTGTGATGTGCAAGCACTGTTTCTCCAAGGTGAAGGCTAACACTCTGCCACTAAGGTCACTGTCAAACAATTCGGAGGCACATGTCATACCTGCTGAGATTGCCACATTGAACATGTGTGAACAGATTCTTATTCAGACTGTGAAACTGTTTCAAACTATTCCCGTCTGAATACAAAAACACAGAACATTCCACAAATAGAACTCATTAGGGGCCAGATATTCAAAGCATAGCGCGGTGTGCAAACCAATAGCGCGGCAATAGCGTTGGAATAGCATGAAGCCGCCATATTTAAAGGACCAGTAAGCGTGCGCTAACAGCATTAGTGCAGGGCAACCACTAATGTATGCAAGGGGCAAAAGGAATGGGGGGCCAAGAGAGACACGAAAGGGGATATTCAAAGGTCCAGTGCCACACTAGGATACATAGAGCGGCACGTAGCATGGCGCTAGTTACCGCCTATAAAAGGCTGTTCTTAACCCAGGGCAAAACACAGAGGAGGAGGGACCAGCACAGGAAGTGGGAATGTGTGCAGTGCCAGTAGCAGTGATGCTGCCATTGATGGCAGCTGTAGTGGAGGAGGAGGAGAGGGAGCAGGCACAACATGGGCCACAACTCAGGCCAAGGAGACAGTATGCTGCAAACAGGTTGTACTGGCCCAGGGTCTCCTTTGAGACCCTGCCTGATGACCACATCACTGGCCAGTACAGGATGAACAAGGGAATGTTGAGGCAGCTCTGTGAACTCCTGCATGAGCAGCTACACTCAAATACCAGATGCAGCCATGCCATGACAGTGGAGGAGAAGGTGACAGCAGCGATGTGCTTCCTTGCCACAGGGATGTTCCAACAACCAACGGGGGACACCATTGGGCTAACGCAGTCTGCCACCTCATGCCTCCTGACCCAGTTCCTAGAGGCTCTCCTGCCACATGCTGGGGAATTCATAGTATTTCCCAGCATGGCAGAACAGTGCAGATAAACAATGCAGCAGTTCCATCGAGTTGCGCACCTACCATCCGTACTGGGTGCCATTGACTTCACTCATGTCCCCATCTGTGCACCACCTGGCGATGGCAGTGATGTGTACATCAACACGAAGGGGTACCACTCCATCAACTGCCAGGTGGTGTGCGATGCGGCTGGGTGCATCAGCAATGTCTATGCACAGTACCCCAGCAGTGCCCACGATGCCTTCATCTGGCACCAGTCCCAGCTGTGCCAGGCTTTTGAGGAGGGCAGGATACCCAGTGGGCAACTAGTCGGTAAGTAGTTGCATACAAGGCATACACACAACAGCATGGATGGGGGCAGGCATTGCAGGCCAGGAAAGGGGTGTGGAAGGGCCACATAGAGGTGCAGGACAGCAGCTGACAGACTTCAGTACAGCACTAACAGGTATATATCTCTTGACAGGGGACAGTGCCTATCCCCTGCGACCCTAACTGCTGACACCAGTACTCCAACCAGCCACAGTGGCCAAGGAGCTGTACAACGAGGCACATGCCAGAACAAGGAACATCATAGAGAGGGTGTTTGGCATCCTGAAGATGTGATTCAGATGCCTAGACACATCAGGCGGTGCCCTACAGTATACACCTCAGAAGGTATGCCGTATCTTCTTAGCCTGTTGTATGCTGCACAACATGACAATGAACCATGGGATACAGGCACCTGAACCTGAGGGACAGTCTGACACTAAGCCAGAGCCAGCGGCCAGGGGGATGGTGGAGCAACTCGAGAGGAGAGACCCTCACATGGCACGCAGGGCCATACAGCACTGGGACAACATCATCAGGACACTGCAACAGACCAAAGGGTAAGTACAGGCTGCACAACAACTTGAAAGAGTACAAGTAATTATCAATTTAATGTGCACAAACAAACATAACACTGACACCAACAATCACGCCAGTAAACAAACACAGTGTAACAGACAAATAATGCGTGCATGTGGTGTGAGGTCGGGATTGTGCAGGACATGGGGGACACACACAAATGGTGTAGTGTCGATTGGGGAAGTGTGATATGTGATCGCTGTGTGCTGTGAGGGTAAGGGAGGAGGGCAGCTTTGGTGGTGGAAGTGTGTGTGTGTGTGTGTGTGTGTGTGTGTGTGCACGTCCGCACATGCATGTGGGTGATAGTCACAGTACTGCAGACCGATTGTGGGCATCACCAACGCCGACACCCACGCATGCACCGTGCACCTGTACCATGGGACACAGACCCTGGGGTGTTCTGGGCAGAGGAAAAAGCCGAAGAGAAAGGTGAGGCAGGCAGAGTCTGCCTCCTGTGCCCCCGGGGGGATGGTGGAGACTGACAGGGTTGATGGACGGCCACGGCAGCGCTGGGTTGCAGACGGAGTGTGTGATGCTGTTGAGCTTGAACCACTGGCAGCCCTGTGGCCACGGTGTGCCTGCCTGTGTGCCCCTCTGCCATCTGCACCACGGCCAACCATCCCATGGTGGCGACCAACAGGCACACCATGCAGGACATTCCCGATGTCCACCACTGCAGCAGTCAGGCCAGAAAAGCCACGGTCGATGGCACCCACCAGGCGGCCCAACCTGTCCTCCGCTTGCTGCTCAGCATGGGCAAAGCCCACTGAGATGGCCTCCCTTATCTTTCCCAGCTCATTTCGCAGCTCCCTTCACATGCCATGCAGGTCCAGACGGGCCTCCTGCTGGGAGGTAAAAGCAGCCTGCAGGAGTGGCCAGGCACCATGGCCATAGTGCCCCAGAGGCACAGAACCCTCAGCTGCAGCTGGCAGAGGTGCCTGCGGCACTGGAGCAACTGGTACGTCCTGCTGCTGACTACTACTGGTGGTGGTCTGTGGCACCGTATGGACATTGACCCCAGCACATGTTTGAAACTGCACACCCTGGGGTTCTGCAATATACCCCACACCGCCCACCACCGTGTGCTCAGGTAAAGCCACACTGGTGACACTTAAGAAACCACTTGGACCTGTTCCATGGCCTGCAAGCAGCCCACCCCTGTATGCCCTTGCACAGGAACGGCCAGGTGTTGTGAATAGTTGGATACATCAGTGTCATCCACACTGGTGACAGTGACCAGTAGGACCTCCCTTACACCATCATCCTCTGTCTGTGCAGCATCCAGGTGGCCA
The DNA here is from genome assembly GCA_016271365.2 of Neoceratodus forsteri. NCBI lineage: Eukaryota > Metazoa > Chordata > Ceratodontiformes > Ceratodontidae > Neoceratodus > Neoceratodus forsteri. Next base: position 323,480,059 of record CM028134.1, read on the forward strand.
CTGTATCCCAATACCCCTAGTGAGGTGTGACCCCCCACCACAGACAGTTGCACAGGGCGTCCATGGGAATGCCACACATGCATGGTGTCCATGCGGCCCTGAGCTTGACATAGGCCAGATGTTGATGGACGTTCCTCATCCACCTCATCCACGACATCAGAAACCTGGCTGTACATCTGTGGCACATCCTGTAGTGATGCAGGCCTGTCAGACATCGCTGTGGAGACAATAGGGACAGGGTCAGTCACCCGTCCATGGACACTGTGACCAAACACCACCACCGCTACCACCACTATACCATGCAGTCCTCAGGACAGGTACCCCCTTCACACAAGCCTGTGACAACATGCACCAACCCAACCCACAGTGACCATGGCCATGCCAGGCATCAGTTCAGCAGGATACAGTGCACCCTGTGCAGGACACCAACAGAATGACCATGCACCCATGCCAGCACAACATACAGGAGTTACACATGCGAATACAGACCTGGCATTGGAAGTGCGAGGGTCATCTCACATCCACCACCTGGCACACCTGTTACTGCCGCCATCATTAGTGTTGATGCCACCACTGCCATGTGTGGCTCCTCCACACGCTGCTGGAGTTCAGGTGGTCCACCACCGGTCCTCATCCTGTCCTCAGTCACTGTGCCTCCTCCTCTCGCACGTCGCAGAAGGTCATTCCATCTTTTGCACAGCCTCTGTCATTCTTCCATGACCTCCGACAGCATTCACAGCCGCAGTAACCTCCTCCCAAGCTTGCCGCACCACATCATCAGTGGCCCTGTGTGTGCGTAGCAACTGCTCCCTCTCCTTAACCGCATGTACAATGGTGTTTAACTCATCCTATGAGAATTTGTGGGCACGGATGTGCTCCTGTCATGCCACCACACCTATGGGATAATCGAAAGGGGACAGGTGTCATTGGCTGTGTCAGTGCTGCTTTGCATCACACATTAGACATCACGATGTCACCCCCTACAGTGCCACAGGCCACGTGGACATATCAGATTGCTGCATGTGCATGTACGGTGCACATGGCCACATAGTCACTGTCTGTCCCGTGTATGGACAGCAAGCAGTGTACACACATGTGCACTGCTGTGGCCTATGTCCACCATGTACTCCCATGACTGGGCCCACCCCTACACTAACCACCTTGCACTGTGATGTGCCCCTTTTGAGCACTACAGTGTTTGCATGGACAAGTGCACTAGCAATGTCAGGACACCATGCTGCATGGGACGGCACATCACTGGTACACTGTGCACATCCTGCGGGGGGGGCCACAGACCATCACGCCACACATCCAGGGAGACAAGTCAGTGGGCCAATGTCGCAGGACACAGCACAGTAGTGCACTAGTGCACCTGGCTGGCAGACACATTGTGCAGGCAGTGGCACGTGGAACAGTTACCTGCAGGGGAATGTGCACAATGCAGTGGACGGTAGTAGTCCCATGCAGCCATCAGCACAGTGCATGCAAGTGTGTCCCACAGCAGTCATTCATACCTGCCTCTCGCTGCTCATCCCCCTGTTGCATATCTCCAGCATTGTGTTGTTGATTCTCACTTCTGTAATTACGCTGCATTACCACAACAATACACTGGTGGTGCACTGCTTGCCCTTTTATAACCGACCCAAGCAATCAAGCCTGTTAGTCATGTAAATGAGCGCATAATGATATGCTAATCACATGGTTTGCCCCATGCATACACAAGTACCCCCATTTGCATACACCTGTTGAATATGGCTCTGATTAGCCCCGCGCTAGCACAGCAGTGCTGTGCAAAGCCCAGTACAGGGCTAATGGAGGGTCAGCACCAAGCTATCCAACTAGCGCAGCGCTATGTGCATTAGTGTGGACTACACGCATGCTCATGAGGCCCCCATGTCCGTGCTATCACCCTGTCTTAGCATGATGTAGCATGGCGCTACACAGCATAGCGTGGCTCTATACACATGCGTGATACATGAGCTCAGGGTCATGGTAGGGGTCATGCATGTGCATTGCGAACACTTCCTGTTAGCGCAGCGTTACGGCATACGTCTGCGTGGTGCTAGACTGCAGTGCTTGGGAGTGTCAGAGTGTGTGGCCAGTCATTCATACACCATTGGAGCATTTCATTTGCCCCCTCTCACAACAGCCATGTCTGGGAGACGTAGGCAAAGGGCAGTGGTGGGCCATGACAGGCGTTGGAATGAGGTGGAGATGGCCAATCTGGTGAAATTAACTGAAAGGCACCATCGGCACCTATTTGGACCAGTCTGGGAGGGTGACCATCCCCGTAGCCAGGTCTGGGCTTCAATTGCCCATCGCCTCACAGCTATCATGGGTATACCCCGTGATGGTGAGATGTGCCGCCATCGATATGTGAATATCAGGCGCAGGCAGCGCCCACTGCTTGAATGATGCAGGGCGATGGTTCGGGAGGGGACTATGCCTGTGCCAGGTAAATGATGACCTCCATGCCATGTCATGGGTGGCAGGATGTGTGCTCAGTGGTGCTTGTGTGCATGTGTGTTACAGTTGGTGGGTTCTGTCAGTTATACCATGCATACTGTGTGCACCGCGAGGCATGTATGTGACTCTGGTCACTGCTGACATGGGTTCAAACTTCACTGCCATTTAAACATTCACACCACCAAAGGCAATAATTTTAATTAGTACTCAGACATGTTGCTCTTATGCCATGGGGTCCTCCTATCCATTCTGTGTGTACTGTGTGGCTAGGGGAGAAGGCATGACTGACCCCGCTGCTTGGCATGGTTTTTGGTGTGGTGCACTGCACCTAAAAGCAGTGATGTGTTGTGCTACACCACCAGGGCACAGGGGTCTTTAGCACTCTGTTGCGTATTGCGTAATGTTGTACCATCTTCCCGCAGAGTGCAGAGGACACACTGAGACAAGAGGGCAGTCAGAACTGAACAGGAGGCCATCCAAGGAGTACAGGTGCCCACTGGTGCAGCGCATCATGGAGAGCAGGACGCGACAGGGGTGTGCTAGGGAAAGTACTGTGTGAGCTGTGCTTTTTACCATGTGTCTGACCTTCACTGCAGGCACCTGGAGCAAGGGTGTAGGCAGGAAGATACCTACCGTACACATTTGTGTGCTGGTTTGTGGAGTGTTCAATATGCCTTTCTGTTAACGCTACTAACTAATCCGTACTATTTGGGTCACTGTAGTCACTGGGGTGTATTCTGTTTGAACTGCTGTTGTAGAGAAAGATATGTATAACCCTTAGAGGTAGGAATCATCTGAATCTCACCCTTTTGGAGGGGTACCATTTGGTTACGAGAACATTATATTTAAGGGGTGACTGCTGGGGATTGTATGACATAATGTCTGGCTACACCCCTGCACTGGAGTGCTGTGTCAGGTGTCAGGCACACCACATAATCCAGGCCTGCTGTGATTTGGCTGTGCATTTGTGTTGTCTTTCTGCTCCAGTGCCTTGCTCTGCTGTGAACCTGAGACATGGCTTGTTGTATGTCCATCTATTGCCGCCATTACCACAGGCACTGATACTGCCTTGTACTGTCATGCATTATGTTGCTGTTATGTCCACCATTGTGGAAGGATGCTGATCTGCACATGACTGGACATCGTCATGCCTGGGGTAGAGATACTGAGGTCAGCCTATTTGCTGCCTGTTACACTGCTACTTTTATCCTGTTGCCGGCACTGTTCTCCCTTCTCATAGCTATCTCATTCATAGTACCATGTATAATGTGAGGTCTGTGCAGGACATGTTATTGCTGCCAGAGATAGTCACCTATGGTGAACAGGGGCCACAGTGTCACAGCCTGTATCCCTGCAGTGTAATGCCATGATAGTGAGGACACGAGTATGTGTGTGTGGCCTTGTCGGCCTCCATGGTGGACATGCAGGGCTGTTGGGAGAACCCTGGGACCATGGTGCCACATAGGCCTGTGTGGCTGCAGACATGTGCCTGTTATGCATAGCAGGCATCTCAAGCACTCCACGTGTGCTATATTTCATTTCTGAGGCAGCAAATTGCTCTGCACTGCTTCCCTTGTTCATGGAGCCAACAGACAATGTAGTACCTTTCTGTGTTGTCATTCATCAGGGTATAATCTAGAACTGGTCACTGAATGTCTTTGTCTCTAAGAACATACACCTGCTTCAGGCTGGGGGCTGGTCTGTGAGTGTCGTGGGTTGCTATGCATGGTTGTATTTACCCATGCAGGAAGCCCATTGTCATGTATTTCATAAGTGGTATTTCTTTATGCCACTGGTGGCAACCTACACAGTCTGATGTCGTTTGTATAGTATCTGGCTACAATCCAGGTGAGGTAGCTCACACAGACAATGAGGGAATAGCAGTGTGTCCACATGCTGTGCAGCCAGCCCCCCTAGCTACACCCCTGCCTGTTGGCTCCAGCTCTGTTGTGGGAGCCAGTGTCCCCTACAGGGTGCTGTCCTTCAGTCCCTGCAGTGCATGGTATTTGTGTATTGGTTATGCAGGTGTGCAGGGGTTGTTCTGGGGTAGCATAATTGTGCTGGGTGTCAGATCCTATGTGGGTGCTGCTCCCATGTGTAGATGTGTGCCTCCTACATGCCTTGGCCTGGGCGACACTGTCCTATGCATATCATTGGCTCCACTGCCTGCCACTGGTGAACCATGGCCTGTGTCCCTGTTTCACTGTGTGTGTCTTCTTGCATGTACCTTCACGGTGCTACAAATTGGCAGGTGGCATAGCCCCACGCCATGCTGTTTCCCAGTGTGGGCTCATCATCCTTCTGTTGTGCCATGGGTGTGGTGAGCATTGGCACTTCTCTGTCTGTGTAACTCTTGGTTACATGTCCTGCAGTCACTACTGTACTATTGCCAGTGTCGTTATCCTCTGGGTCATTTGCTGTCTATGGTCCATGTCAAGTCTATCTGTGTGACTTGCCACTGTTCCAAGTTACGTCAGTCACACACCTGTTCAGGGCCTCCTGCCATCATTTGTACAACTGCTGTGTTCTAGCATAGTGGAGTGAGTGGTTTGGCTGAGTCTCTACAGTTGTGGGGGAGGCACCAGTGAATTGAGCCACTGTTGCGCGAGTATGGGACAGACTTGTCTGAGTTACACACCTGGGTCTGGCTGTTGCACCTTCCAGGCGTGGATCTGTACCAATCATAGCTGTGTGCCTGTAGGCAGCATGCCCACCATGTGTCATCCATGTGCATGTCATTCAGTGTCCACTTGTCGCTCGCATCTCAGTGGGTGGCTGTCTGTTTGCACTGTTACAGTCTGCACAGCTGCAGCTGGCTGGATTCCACTGTGTGATGCTTCCAGCATCCATCTATGCATATCCATGTACATTGGGGTGTTGCATGCTGCTGTTACATACTGCCTTGTCCTGCAGGCACATGTTTGTATGCATTGTGTTTGTTCTGTGCTGGCACATGGGCATGATTGTTGGGGCATGTTGTCCACCGTGTGGTGGTACATGGAGCCTTTGTTTCATCGCCATGTCCTGATCTGGTCACTCTGTCTCCTGTGAGTCCACATCGGGCATCACTGTGGGCCACCCGTCCAGAGGAGGATGAGTTGATGATCTGGCTGAGGCGGTGGTACGACAACAACGTACACTCATTGAGCAGCAGGCTGTACTGATAGTCAAGTGAGATGGGTGGCAGCCATCCTTCATGACCAGTCTGCCAGCACCTGCCCACCCCTAAGTCATACCTCCTATTGTTCTCCTGCTTCCTGTCCCAGGCCCACTGTTCCTAGCCCTTTGTCTGCCATCCTGTTTCCCTCCATTCCTTCCTATGTCCACATCCCTCTCCCTTCCATATTCTTTCCCCATTGCACTGTACATAGTTTTCACAATAGCAGTTTATATAGTGTTACACTTTTCCCCATTGTTTGCAGTCCTTTTGTTAGCCTTGCCCTTTTCCTTTTCATTGTGTTTTTCTTGTACCCCATTTTTGCATGCTGTATTCTGCTGTTTTGTCTTGTTTTTCTGTTTCTGTTTTCTTGTTGCCTTTGTGCCTTACCTGTTCCCTTTTTGAATTATAATATGTTATGCTTGGCATTCCTGTGTCCTGTGTCTTTTTGGGGGGAGTCGTGATTTGACAGTGTTCTGTGGTATTCTGGTTTCACTTGTGGGTTTCAGTTATTCCATGCCTTTCACTGGTACTGCAGTTATGTCTGGCAGCGCTGATTTTCTTGTGTGTTCCTGGACAGCTGCTTACACCTCTGACACTTTGTTTATGTGGGGGTTTGCACTGCCTCTGTCTGATTGCTATTTTCAGTGCTTTCTTATCTGCTATGTTTAGTGCTGTCTTGCTCCCAGGCAACTTTTTCCCTGCACTTCTCAGCCTCTTTTCCCGGCTTCCTTGGCTTGCTATATTCAGCTGGTTTTGCACCAGGCTTTTCCTTTTGAATATGGCTCTGGTTTTGCTCTGGGCACTTTTTGCCCACCGGGCAGTGCTAATTTTGCCCTGGGTCACAGTTTTGAATATATGGCCCTAGGTCTCTTAAGTGTTCTCTTATGTATATTCCACTTCCTTTGCAGGAAAATGTGGAGGCAATCTCCAGTGAGAACAGTTTGATGATTCTCATCAGTGGTGTTCCAACAAAGTCAAAGGTCATTTGGCAGGATGTTGTCGATGTAGAGAAGGTGAAGCTTGCTGTTACTTATTTAAAGAGCAACAATCCCTTTTATGCGGACCTTGACATTGATCATATGAGTACCGTGTGTGCTGAACACGATGTGTTGGATATCACAAAACCAATCATTGAGAAGGTCAATGTCGAGACAAATGATAATGTGTATGAGCAGTTCACAATACACCCACTGCATGGCAGAGATCCAGTAAGGAATAACATTGATCTGTACCAAATGAAACAGTTGGAAGGTGGGTCTGTCAGCATTTGGAAGGCAGCATTGGAAGCTCGTTGCTTTCCAGATTTATTTCCAAAACAGTCAGGTGGATGTCTAGATGATAGAGAAGTGCATGTGCAAGGTGCTGAATACTGTACTAGTTGTGTGCTCAGTAAGGATGGCAAATTCAGATGCAACATACAGTACCAGTTCCATCTATTCTGAGAGAGTGAGCTTAGCACTTTGTCTGCATCTATTGCACATACCTCGGCTCTAGCTCACTTGATGGAATCACAGCCGTGGGGTTTTGCAGTGGGCAAAGGATGAAATGTGCAAGTCAATTTGTCTTCCATACTGTCAAGTCTACGTGGCACCAAAGAATACTGATATTGCAGACACTCTGTGGTGATGACTATGCTGCGAGAGTATGGCACAGCCACATGGTTTATCACACTCAGCTGTGCCAAGTATACCTGAGAGGCGGTCATTGAACTCTTGAAGTGGGCAAATTGTGATGTAGAGGGCATTTCATCAATGAATCTTAGAAAAATGTGCTCTCTTGACCCAGTGTCTGTGACTAGACATTTTCACTAGTGATTCCATGATATTCTGACTTTCATTTTATCAAAGAACAATTCACCCCTTGTTATTGTAGAGCATTACTTCTGGAGGGTGGAATATCAGGCAAGAGGTGTTCCTAATATTCATATGTTACAGTGGATAAAGAATTCCTAGCACATAGGCAAACATGAAGCAGCAGAAGTGGTAGCATTCATTAAGCGATGCATCACTTGCCGCATACTGGACAAGTATGACAGTCCTACACTATGGAAGTTGGTGCAGAAGTTCCAACACCATATTTGTGTGAAATACTGCCACTGGGTAGTGAAGAACAAATCCGATTTGTACACAAGATGTCGCTTCGGATTTCCCGGATGTGTCTGTCAGGATGGTCACATGAATGAACTGTTTTCAGCTATGTGACACCACTTGAAGGCAAAATTAACCAAGAGGATATATGTGTTACCCAGGGATAAAAATGAGGTGTACATCAATGACTACAACCCCACTCTTCTTCTAATGTGGCAAGCAAACACAGATGTTCAGTTTGTGGCTGACAACTCGTTGTCTAGCTTGCAAGATCTTTGGGAAGATACTGCCAGTTCAAACAATTCACAGACATCTCAGTTGTGGTCACTGAGATTGAAAACCCTATCACACAGAGAATGTGATGCTTATGAGGCCGGCGATCACTTGATTGGTACACATTTTGACAGCAAATCTGATGCTGTGCGATTTCTCAGTGTAAACTACAAAGAGAAGTGCAAATGTGTACTTATTCCTCACGCTGACGTTGAGGAACTGGCTCTCAACAGACTTTCTTCAAGACATATCTTGAAGAATAACCTCATTGACACATAATACCCTCATAGACATGAAGCCATAGATGGTATGTCTCTATTTGAGGTGGCTAAATGGTACGACTTCATGACAGATGTCTCACCTGATTGCACACGTGACATTTGCAAGGTCAGAGGAGTGGATGGCTGTCTCATAAAGAGACATAAGTCTTGGCTCATTGACCATGGCAAATTACATTTAGGCACATCTGAGAGCAGAGAGAGTTACTTCTTTGCCCTGCTATTCTTATTTAAACACTGGAGGAATGAGTCTGAATTAAAAGGTGACTGTGACACATTTGAGGAACAATTCAATCACAGTTACAAGACATTAAAAACTGAATACTCTGACACATATATACAGAGACTAGATGCTGAGAAGGGCTGCTTGAAAAGGCACAGAAACAACTTGAAGAGGACACTCCTGTTAGTTCACAGGACAACCTTGAGCTGGAAGGATAAGGTATACTTGGAGTACCTCTGCCTCTGAATGCCCCAGAAGTACTCATGTCAGAAGTGGAGAGTGCTATGGAACATGGCACACACTGCACTGTTGATCCAGCAGAATTGAGAGAGAGACTCAATCAGCAGCAACGTGTGGTGCACTCTGTGGTCACTGATGCTGTCCAGCATGGTATACTACATGAACAGAAGAAATGTGACTGTCTTGACCACAAGCCACTATTGACGTTTGTTAGTGGCTCAGCAGGTACAGGAAAGAGTTTCCTTATAGAGGCCATCACAGCTGAAATACGGAAACTGACAGATCATCAATGTCTGTTGCTGTTAGTGCTCCCACTGGACTGACTGCATGCAACATTGGTGAAGATGCATTACACCATCTCTTCATGTTGCCAGTGAAACATGGCAAAGCAGGAGAGTATCATAAGCTGTCATTTAAGGCTGCATCTCAGCTTCGTTCTATGTTTACTAAGATGAATTTACTCATCATTGATGAGATTAGCACGGTCTCTAATTTGTTGCTTCCCTGTATACACCTACGTCTACAGGACATTTTGGGGACTGACTATGGAGATGCATTTGGTGATAAAAGCATTGTTGTATTCAAAGACCTTTAACAACTTGCACCAGTTAATGCGGAAAGTGTATTGGCAGCTGTGACTGTCAAGTTGGCTAAGAATACACTAGGCAGCTTTGGAGGTGTTAACCTGTGGGAGTTATTTACCTATGTCGAGTTGTGTGAGAACATGTGGCAGAGTGGTGATCTGGCTTACAAGGCACTGTTGGATCAAGCTCGTACAGGTTCTTTGTCACCAGACTATCTTTCAATGTTACATGGTTGAAGAATCACAATGGATACTACATCTATACATACAGCATGTGATGTTTTCAGCTATGTGTACTCCAAGGGCACATGGATTGTGTGTATTATGCCATGACTTCAGAAATGTGTTGAGTTCAACAGTGTTATGTTGCAGAGAGAGAGAGAGAGACTCAAGAAATTCTTATGCTGCATGCTATTGATACAGTTGATGGTGTCATTCTAAGTCGGAAGCTGGTAGCAAAGATGACTGAATGACTCTCTGAACTGAAGTCGGACGTTTCACGCACAGCTGGCATGGAAGCTGTTCTTACAGTTTGTAAGAATGCGTGAGTCATGCTATGGCGTAATCTTGATGTTGAGCAAGGCATGGTAAATGGTGCCATGGGTCACATCATCAACTTCAGATACAATGTTCAGAAGATGTTTATCAAGACACTTGTTGTCCACTTTGACAACATGGAACAACCTGTGCAGATTAATCATACCTGTGTTAAGTTCCAGGTATTTAAGGATATCTATGTCAACAGGAAACAGTTTCCAATATGTGTTGCGTATGCTGTTTCCATTCACAAGTCATAGGGCTTGAGTTAGTATTCAACAATGGTGGGCATAGGCACAGACATTTTCAAAGATGGCAAGAGCTACGTCACACTTTCACATGTCCGTAGTCTTTCTGGGTTGCACTTCATAACACTCGCACCACAGAAGATACATGCTGACAAGCAATATATTGTCACATACAACAGATTACGTACTCTATCAGCCACAGATGTCTCTAATCCTACTACCTACGTATGTGGTTGTCTCACATACCACAGTCACAGCTTCAGCTGGCAACCAGAGAAAACGAGCTGCAACTAGTGAATCAACTCTGCACAGTAATAAGAAGGTCAGAATGTCAAATGCAGATGCAGAACCAGCTGTTGCTCAGAAGTCGCTTGGTATGGCTGTTGTTCCAGTGTTTGATAACAGCACTAGAGTAAACTGCTATGCTAATTCAGCTATGCAAGCTTTTCTCCACATGCCACATTTTGTGCAGGTAATATCAGCATCACAAGACACTCCCTTAAAAAAGGCATTGAAGCAAGTTCTCAACATGACTTCTGATCAGTCAAACAATGTATAGTCACTGACATCTTTTTGGCAGGTCTTAGGTACATATGATGGGAGCAGTACGTTTGCTGCTAACATGCAGCAGTATGCCACCGAGTTTATGATGGCCATCATAAACAGTTTGGATGAAGAGGGGATTCCAATGCACCAGTACATCACTGTCTCATATGTTACCAGATAAGTATGTCTGTCATGTGGTCATTCAGAGTGAGAAACCACTGAGGACATACCTTGGGTTTCTCTGTTTGTGCCTCAGTTTCAAAGTGTCAAGTTCCAGCAGCTTTTTACCAATGCTGAACGTGGTCACTTATGTGTAAGGTGTGGAGGTACTTTACTCAGTCCATATGTCTCAGGACTTAATCTCAATATCTTATGCTTGTATTACATAGATTTCACTCTAACGGGCTCAGAGTTGACACACCTAGCCCAGATTTCACAGCTGGTAGAATTGTATTTAACCAAGCAGTATCTGACACTCATTCTGTGATCTACCACTATGGCCAGTCTGTACATTCTGGACATCACACTTGTTTGTTGAGGTACAGAACTGGCTGGGTTGAATGCAATGACTCCACAAGCACTTTTAAACAGAGACTACCGCAACACTTAAAAAATGCATACATGCTGATATTAAAGAATTACTACAATCTTCATACATCAGAGGAATGGTCACACAACGTGTGACATAACTTGGTGTCCATTTTGTTATGGAGTGAGTTCTGGTAGATAAACATTATTTTTTTTATGAAAATCTGTGTTCAGTATTACACTGTTAACACATCACATGGTTTAAATGCATATGTTTACTCAATCTGACTTATAAGATTTTTGCGTTGATCAGTGACACAGTGAAAATAGTTGCAGTGGTCTTCAATTGGCACCAACTGTCTTCACAGTCACTAGAGAAACCACACTTACATGTCTAAGAAAGACTTTGAAAGGGCAAAAGAGGTATGCCTATCTGGTCATTCACTTCTGTCCTTGTCTTTTCTTCTGAGTATGTCATATGCAGCCATAACAAGTACTACTTGGCACATTTGCCAACTGTGTGCCTCTACTAAGGCACAATACTTTTCCATGTGCATGAAAAAAACTGTGTAACACATGTCTTTATAAAGACTTGTCTGTGTCATGATATGATTTGGATCTTTTATAAGTAAAAGATATGCTGCTTTTGTTTGTGCCACTTCTGTTAGGACACTTGAACACTCTTTTTTTACATGATCTGCTGACCTCTACTTAAGAGTAACATACTCTGAAATATGCATCACTCTTTGACATGTTGAGTATCACCAGGTGTGGCTTGTGGGTTTTTTTTTGTCTGTTTGTGTCTTCAGTTAATCCATCCATATTGTTCTGCAACAGTGTAGTACTTTGCCTGTTTCCTTTTCATACATCTGTGTTGTACATATGTATATATGATTATTAATAATGTTTTTGATTAAAGTCGGTACTGTTACCTTTTAAGCAGTTTTATTGATTGCTATTTAACTGAATGTATTAAACAATGTTAAGTATTTTGCTGTTTAACAGTATTTGATTCACAAGTGTTTAAACATATTCTTAATATATTTATTTATATAACATAGATATTTAGTAGAACTTTTCTAGTTTGTAGTAATTTCATATTGGTATTATTAACAGTAATATAGCGTGTTGTGATAGATATTTGTTTCTTACCAAGAGGTGACATTTTCTGAATTATAGATTATTTATGTAATATTCATAGCATTGTCCGCAACCATTACTTGTTATTAACTAAACGTTTTTAGTGACGTAGATACTTCATTAATTCATTATGAATGTTGATTATAGCTTTGATGATTTTCACTGATGTATATAGTACCTGTTACCATATGCCATTTAATTTTGGTTTGTGTAAGAAGTCGTGCCTGAAAATAGGCAGGTTATGTTGCCTAGTGCACTTACCCAGCTACCAAAAGCAAATAAATAAATAAATATAAATAAATGTATGTATAGAATTGTGCACTACTGTAAATCAGACACTTTCACTGATAACAACTGATTTTTATGTTCCTGATAATATTTCTCTGTCACTTCTTGAGGGGTCGGGTGGGAATTTTCCAAATGCACCCATAGATCTATAAGTCTTTACATATATGTATGTGTATATATATATATATATATATGCATATGTCTACACATAAATATATTACAATTAAATGTTTTTAAATAGCTTAAAGATGTATATTTTTTTATACACCATTATGTGTTTCTGCTGCTATTATTTAAACAGCTGGCATCTGGTTTTTCACCCACCCCAGGAACATTCACACTATCAGTCACACAATGACAATAGCATCATCACTGTTTGATGCATGTAAGCAGTGTACAGAGATTATCATGGTAGCTCTGTTCATGTGTTGTGTGCTACTGTCACAACTTCCTCATGAAGTACCTGTCAAACTGTTTTACATGTATTTTTAACTTTGATGTAATACTTTTTAAACATTGTTTTGTGAGACTGATTTTGTGTACCAATTGAACTTTTAATTCGGCCTTTTTAATCAACTATTAATTGGTCAATAAATATTTTTTAAGCCTTATCATCCTGTGTTGTGTCTTTTATTATATGTTATGTTACATTGCTGATATGTATACTGGTCTTGGTATATTGCTGCATAGAAAGAAAGTGCAAGAGGTTCATCTATGCATATTTTCTACTTAGCAGATTACATGTACTATTGGTCTATGTGGTGCACATATTACTGTCCTATTCGATTTGTTTATGACTTCATTTTCATGTGACAGATGTAGCACATGAACTATTGCCAGATGAATAGCATAAGACAAGTAAGTATTCTGATAAAGCTATCTATATCTTGGTCAGACTGTGGTGCAAAAAGGGAGGCACGCTCTCACCAACATATACAATATAGTATGAGATAATGATTTCTCAAAAAGACAGGAAGTTCATGGCAAAAAATCTCTGTTTAATACATCAGTTAGTGTTGTTCCACAGTGACAAAAGTGAGGAAATTTGGTCTTAGGGTTGAAAACCCTAACGCCGCATTGTCCCGGATTCCCTCCTTTTCCTTCACAAAAACACAGAGACCATTGTTTGTTGTTGTGCTCAGATTGGCAATTAATTTATTTGTATTCATAAATCCATTATCCATTTTCCATTTCTTTATTATCATATTTCCATAATTTTCCTTTATTTCCATCCATATATCACTCTCTGATTATCCATCCCCCAGGCGAAAACCTGGGTGCCTTCTTCTTCTCCTTTTCTGTTAGGTAATGGTGAAAACCGAGACCGCCTTCTCCTTCATCTTCTTCTTCTTCCTTTTGTGTTATTCCTTTTCTCTTCCCCCCTCCCATCCTCCTCCCCTTCCCCCCCCCGCCATCCACCTTGGCAGTCCATAGCCTTATTATTCCTGCCATCCACTTCTTGGCAGTCCACCAGCATTTCCTCCTGCCATTCACCTTTGGCAGTCCATTCCATATTATCTCCTGCCATCCACCTTTGGTAGTCCATAACCATATTTTCCTCACCTGCCATTCACCTTTGGCAGTCCCTTGTCCTACCGGAAGCGTCTGTCCTCCACCTTGACAGACCCACCATACAGCCCCAAATTGACTGTCTTTCCCTTGTACTCTGTCCTGCAGGGTGGGTGGGAGGAATCAAAACTCCAGCAAAAAGTGGCTGAGGACCCCTTGTGCTGTCCCTTATGTACCTCCTTTCTCCCTTCCCCTTCCTGCTGCCTGGCCTATTGTTCAGGCTCTTAGCTCCTCCCCTTCCTTGTCCCTTCCCCTTCTGAGCACAACCATTCCCTAACGGAGGAAAGGGGTGCACCAGGACAACATGGTCTGCCCCTTAAAGAGCAAACTCCATTGTCCTGGATTCCCCCCTTTTCCCTCACAAAAACACAGAGACCATTGTTTGTTGTTGTGCTCAGATTGGTAATTAATTTATTTATATTCATAAATCCATTATCCATTTTCCATTTCTTTATTATCATATTTCCATAATTTTCCTTTATTTCCATCCATATATCACTCTCTGATTATCCATCCCCCCAAGCAAATACCTGGGTGCCTTCTCCTTCTCCTTTTCTGTTAGGTAACGGTGAAAACTGAAACCGCTTTCTCCTTCATCTTCTTCTTCCTCTTGTGTTATTCCTTTTCTCTGCCCCCTCCTGTCCTCCCCCCTTTTTCCCCACTAGCCAGTCTCCAGCTTGCATTGGATGGCTGGCTTCCCCCCAACTTAGGGTTTCCTTCTCCCTTACCTCAGGGATGAAAACTTCCTCCCCCCCCTTTTTTTTTATGTACCCGCTTCTGTCTGTTTTCTCCATTCCTCTATGAAACCCATTGTTTCCGCATTAAACATATCAATTGCTATGTCTGACAAGTTTACCCCATCTGACCTGTAGAAGTCATCCACCCATTCTTCTACTCCCCGCAGTATCACTTGTCCTGCCATCTATCTTATCAATGTCCCCACTCATCTATTCATCTTTCTCCTGGCCCTCTCCACCTCCCTGTGGCTGTGTTCCTGTCTCCATACCCTTCGAGGTATCATATCCGACCAGGCAAGGGATACTTGAGGCCACCACTCTCTTACTGCCACCAGGTCCCTCTTTATCTGCAAATACATGTGTACTTATGGTCTGCCTGCCAGGTCATTGCCCCCAAGGTGTATAATGATTAGGTCTGGACTGGGCCGATATCCCTTGAGTTCTGTTAAGGTGGACAGGAGCTGTGCCCATCTCATCCCCCGAAGCCCGTGCCATACCAACCTACACTGTCTTGCATCCTGGAACAACTGTTTACCCCCAGCTTTTGTTTCTGCTCTCTTACCAGCCCAGTAAATATAGGAATGGCCACAGATCCAGACTTCTGTGCTCCTCCCCCTACCGATAGGGTGCAAAGAAAATTAATTAATTCATACCCATACTCAGTGCCCCCATTGTATCATCCCCTGTCTTTTTTTTTTAAACCATGCTGCTCCTTCCCCTTTCCCTTTCTTTTTTTTTATTTCAGTGCTCTGATGTATCTTTTGTAACTGGCTGACCACCAGTGCCCTTTTTCCAAAATGTCCTTTACAGGTTCCCCCGTTGCTGCCCACTGTAAGGCAGCCCCAATCCACAGGGAATGGGAAGAGTAATTGGCTGGGTCCTCCCAGAAAACATGCCTTTTTTCAGCACTGCTGTATTTTGAAAGCTGGTGACCCTTTTTCTTTCCCCATGCACAAATAACTTCCCCGTCCTGGTCACCTGCGCTGCAGCGAAAACCCACAGGGCATGCACTGGGCATATCACACTCTCTGACCACCCTTTAAGTGTTATCATGCACCCTTGCCCTTTCTGGTTCACCTTTGACCTCTTTAGCTTGATTTGTATTTCTCTTATCCCCCAACTAACATCCTCCCATTCCACATCTCCTTCCTTGTCATCATTCCCATGGCTTACCACTTACTCTCACTCATAGTCCCTGCAAACATTACCACATAAATTGTGTGAAATAGCTGGGCCTCCCCTTTTGATCTGCATATTGCCGGCAGCACCTCTTTTAGCTTTATTAGCCACTGCTCACCTATTGGCCTCCTATTATCCCCTGTCCCTCGCTTCAATCTGCCCAACCCCTGCACCATTCTCCTAATGAGCATTGATTTTGTTGGGTCATTCCACCTTTTTAGGCTGCAGAGCACACTGATCCCTGCAAGATAGACCCCCATTGTGGCGTGAGCAGTCCATTTTTGCCATTGTTCCACTGTGAACATTCCCAACTGTTCCTCGGAGAGTGGCCCACTTACCTCCATCTGGTGTTCTTCTCTGAATGTTTGAAAAAAAAAACCCAGGCCCCATCGTAGGCCCTCAGTGTCTGAGGCACCCATGAGCTGTGAAACAGCATTTCTGCTTCTTCTTGCCAATGTCCCAGATGTTCATTGGTATGGGCGTATTTTGTTCTTCCGCTGCTGGTGCCAGCTTCTGGAAATGGTCCAGCTGCAGACGGGAAAGGCTGTCAGCCAGGGTATTGTGTACCTCTTCTATGTGTTTTGCTCTGAAGGACATGTTCAGCTGCAAAGCCCTTAAAACTAACTGTCATACCACCTGCATGACTGTATCCGCCCTGGCTTCCTTGTTGTTTAGCACATCGACCACCGCTCTATTGTCACACCAAAATGTCACCTTTTGGTCACGTAAATCTTCTCCCCACACCAGAGTGCATGCCCATATTGGCATGATCTCCAGTAGTGTTATATCTCTCACTTTCCCGTCCTTTACCCAACTGGCCAGCCATGGTTCCGCAAACCACTTGCCCCTCATGTAACCCCCCCATGTCCAACCCTCCAGCCGCATCTGTGTATAGGTCTAGGTCTGTGTGGTACAGCCACTCCTCCTGCCAGAACGAACACCCATTGTAATCTTTCAAGAATTCTTCCCATATGCTAAAATCCTCCCTGACACCTTGCGTCAGATCCACCCAGTGATGCGGTCTGGTGACCCCTGCTGTAGCTCTGGCTAACCTCCTTGTGAATGCCCTTCCTGGTCCTATGGCCCCTGCATGCAAGTTCAGATGCCCCAGTACCTGCTGGACCATTCTTAGTTGTACCACGCCTCCTACTGGTGTGCACCCAAATTAGTTCCTTCAACCTCCTTACTTTTTTGTCCGGTAACCTAAACACACTGTTCATTGCATCACTCTCTATCCCGAGGAATTCCATAATCTTGCTGGGCCCTTCTGTTTTTTCCATGCCAATGGGACTTCCAGCTCCTGGAACACTTCTTGAAACTTGTCCAACATCCTTTGCGTCTCCCTTTTTCCCTTCCCAATGAGGAGAAAATCATCCAAGTAATGGATGACTGACCTATAACACGTCTTTTCTTGGAATATCCACTGTAAACCCATGCTGAACACCTCAAACGTGGTACATGCTGTGAAACACGCCACTGACATTGCTTTGTCGAAATAATACTGTCCCTCACTTTTAAAACCCAACAGATCCCAGTCTTCCCTCCTGACTGGAAGCAGTCTGAAGGTGGACTCAATGTCTGTTTTTGCCATCCATGCATCTCCTGTGGCCCGGATTATCCGGACTGCGTCCTCTAGTGTTGCGTATGTCACCCTACTTTCTTCACTGATAAAATCATTCACTGACTCACCTTCCGGATATGACAAGTGGTGGATCACCTGTATTCCCCTCTTGTTTCTTGAGTACCAAACCCAAAGGCGATACCTACATATTTACCAATGGGGTGTTAAATGGCCCTCTACCCTGCCTACTGCTTTTCTTTCTCAATCTTCCTCTTAGCACTCCTCTTTTCCTTTTACCGACCCCAGGTTGCGTGCCTCCTTGGTTGCCTGGGTTCCTAAAACTGCAATGAAAACCCTGTGTTAAAACCACTTAATATCATATCCTGCTCCCTTGCATCTGGATATCCGTCCAGGCAAACCGACCATGCTGCTAGGTTGATGGGGGTTCTGGCCATACCAAATTGTTCCTTGTTGTGCCACCTATACCCCCTCCCTGACCCCACCTTTTCTTCCTGTCTGGCCTTCCTTGCTTCAGTGGTTCTGGCCTCCTCTGTTCCTGTTCCCTCTGCCCCTCCCTCCCTTGTTCCATGTTTGCCCTTTAAACCCCAGGCCATCTCAAAAGGACTGTTGACCCAATCCTTGCCCCACATGCCCTTGTGAACTCTGCGGCCGAGTTGTTCTGCACTTGCTTGCCGGCTGCATCCCCCCACATTTTGAATAGGCATGTCGAAAATGACACTGAGGCCACAAGCAAAAGGCCCTGTTATACGCCCAGCAACATCTCTGTGGCATAGCCCCCTTTTTGCCCCACCCACCTTCGGGTGTGGACTGGTCTGTTACATAATCCGTCCATAAATCTATCTGCTTGGTGTCCCATCTTACATCCCCAGATGTTGCCATTCTCTGCCAAAAACTTTCATCATAGTATAGCCATCCTACCCCGCCTTTCACTTTTGCCCTTCATATTATCAATGAATAGGTAATGAGCGGGATGCCCAGCTCCGGCCGCTTTTCCAGAGCGATGGCTGAAAAAATGGCAAAACCTAGAAACCAACCATCCCAGGTCTTCTCTTTCGTGAACTTGTCATCCTCTTTCTTTCCTAAAAGCACTATGGCAGCTGCCATCTTGCTCTTACCTATGCTCTCTGTCTCTTCGCATTTGGCCACCGCCTCTCCACTCACCAAGGCAAATATATCCAAATATTCCCCTTTCCATATTTTTTCTTTCGTGGCGAGTGGCACATGTTCGCCTATTCTCATCCCAGGCGCACCTACCTCCCTTGTACCATTTCCTCTCTTTCATCTCTGTTTACAGTATTCCTGGTACCTCTTTTCCCACCTTAATTTCTGCCACAGCCGATTCCATCTGCCCCAGCCCTCCTGTCCCCAGTTCTGCCACAATTTGCCCTATATATTCTTTTTATACTATCCCCACTGGGTTGGACGTGTTACCTGTAACCTTGTTATGGCGGGCTGTCTGAGGCCTCCACAGGTCCCTTGTTTCTTCCTGTGGTTGAGGTAGAGGTGGAAGCCCTGGGATCTGTAGGCAGGATCCCCCGTTCGGGCTCAGTGTCCAGGTTCCACGGAAGGGTTCCCCTTGATCTGGGGTGGGTATTAGCAACACTGGGTCCACTGCCATGTGGGTACTGGCTCAGTGCCCTGACTGGTCCCGCCATCACCGGTGCTACCCTAGCGGGCCTGTGTAGCCCCTCGGCTGGCCTTTTTCCCTTGCCACTTTTTTTCATACCCACCTTTCTCTTCTCCTCAGGCCTCCCCGGTTCCTCCCTCTCCACGAGTTCCCACATCTTGTTTGCTTTTTCAGCCAATTCAATTATAGCCTTGTAGGCATCTTCCTTCGATGGCCTGCTCTTCCTGGGTGCCATGTCCGTCTCAACTTGTGCTCTGTGAAAACAACTATAGGAAAATAAAAACATGGTTATTACGTATTTCCGTACCTCCAAACTAGAAACCACCCTTGTACTTCTTCATCCTGTCCGTCACACCTCCCTCATGCCAACATAGCTCGAGGCCACCGGGAAGAACCACCATCCTGCCTGGCAGGTCGTCCTCTCTTATCCTGGACAGCACTCATTGTGATCCCATCACCACGTGAGGTGTCTCCCGAGAATTCCCGGGTCAGATTCCACCCTTCGACCTGGGCTCTTCTGGCCATTTAAAAGTTTTTTTATTTTATTACCCTCAGCGTGCCCTCCCAGGGAGGAAGGCTTCCCGAATCCCCTATCCCTTGGCATGTGATGCCATGCTGTGCATGCCCCATTTCTACTTGCCTTCCAATGTTCCCTGGCCCCATCCCCCTTTATACATTTCTTTTTTTTTTTTGCCCCCTTTGAAGCTTCATAAGGAGCAATAATGTAAAGCTGGGTAATTCAGTTGTGGCATGCTTGACCCAAACTCCTGTATGGCCCAAACTATGGCACAATGAGTGGCCAGCTTTATGCCACCAAAATGGAACATACTCCATAGTGAAACCTGGATCTTGTGGACCACGGGCGCTCCCCACCCCACCAGTTCCTAAACCTCTCATTCCTGCTACCCTGCCTCCTTTGCTCTCCCTGCCTTCCCTGTATGCTGCCCAGGTAAAAATTTATGCCTCTTCCTGAGGGGATGCTCTCCCAGGAAGCCAACCACTGGAGACAGCCCCAGGGTTCCCTTAGGGTAGGGAAGTGTCCACTTCTCCCCCATGCCCCCCACCCTGCATGTGCATCTACACCCCCCTTCTTCCGTTGATGCTGGTCCTTCTGTAGGGGCATGTGGTATACCCCTACTCATGGGAAAAGGCCTCTATCCCTACCCTCCACGTGGCATGTGACATCACGCCATATGGTCGCCATTCCATGCTCACCCTCCCAGCCCTTCAGGGCCTCCTAAGTCCTGCAACAACGGGCCCTACTCTGCAAGCAGCCCTTATACAAAAGAATCAAGCTTTTTTGTGATGCACCATGAGGCATGCTACCTCGCACCACGTCCTCCCAAGATCACGCACTCTCCTCTTCCCTTTGGGGCCTCTACAGGCCTGCACTTTTTCCCAACAGTGAGTCCCAGGTCCCTAACCAAGGCCGCATGCCAAACCAACAGGGCACAGGCTTCATTGTGCCTCTAGCAGCATGTGACGTCCTGCCCCCCAGCTCTCCGCTCACTCCCTCCTTTAATACTCTTGAAAACTGAATCAAGCCTGCTGATAGGAATCACAAACAACAGCCTAAACAGCCCTAAAAGGCCACAAACTCCCCCAAACAAACGGGGCAACCCTTCTCGCAAGCACCACGTGGTGTGTGACCTCACCGCTTGGCCTTGGTAATGCCCCACATGGAGTGCTGCGTCACGCCACGTGGTCTCACTCTCTTCCATCAGTGCCTCCTAAAGGCCTAACTTCTACCACCGCAAATGCATCAAGGGCTCCCAAATCATCACCTACCTCCAAGAAACAAGACTGGGGAACTTCCTCATGACCCTAGCCGCGTGTGCTGTCACGCTATGGGTCTCGGGTCAAACCTTCACCTCCATAACCTCAAGGTCTAAACCAGGCCTATCCCTTTATTGGGCCCCCTCCAATCAGCCCTAAACACCATGAGCAGCCTAATGCAAATGGGGCGACCTTCCTCGCAAGCACCACGTGGCTTGGACTGCACCACGTAGCCTCAGAACTGGCTCTCACTTCCTTATTTCAGGGCCTCTTCCAGACCTGCTAATTACCAGTCACCGCAAATATTTCCCCCTTTGTCCTAGCTTCTAAAACTGGCTCCTCTGTTCAACAATAGCATAAAACAAGTCTCCCCCTCTGTGCTGCCACAGCCTTCTCCCTTAACCTCTCAACCTGTAAGGAGCTCCCAACAAAATACCTTGCTTCATCTTGTACTTCTAACAGATCACTCATTCTCTGCTAACTGTTGCAGCAATTTTTCTTTTCTCTCCTCTTTTTCATTATATTATTATTATTATGATTTTGAAACAAAAACAGCTTCGCATATGTATCCAAATTGACTATTCCTTACCTTCTTCTGCTTGTGAACAAACCTCAAAATTATTGCCAAATCCGACGTGCTGCAGCTGATGTCAAATCAAAACTCCAGCAAAAAGTGGCTGAGGACCCCTTGTGCTGTCCCTTATGTACCTCCTTTCTCCCCTCCCCTTCCTGCTGCCTGCCCTATTGTTCTGGCTCTTAGCCCCTCCCCTTCCTTGTCCCCTCCCCTTCTGAGCACAACCATTCCCTAATGGAGGGAAGGGGTGCACCAGGACAACATGGTCTGCCCTTAAAGGGCAAACTCCATTCCACCCACCCCCAGCACCACACACACACACACACACACACACACACACATACAGCTGTCTAAATGTACTACAAGATGCATCCATCATCATGGACCAACAACTGAAGTATTTGAACAGGCATGGGTTTACACAGCATTGTGGACATCTTCACAGGGTCACATGGCAGAACAATAGTACTCTATACAGAATTCCTATGATATGCATTGTTTGGTTATGCTGTGATAATATTATGAGGTATCAACATAGAAGAAAGCATGTATAAAATGATGCATAATATAATGTGGACATAGGCATAAAAAAATTGACAGTATGGGACCCTTTCAGTAACATGCACTGTCCAATGTACCCCTGCTCAAATCATGATGGGCATGGTCACATTGACACACATATGTTGTATGAATAATGAGTTCTGGTCACAAATCTATTAATACATGACGCTCAATAGTTTTATGTCAGTTCTGTTATTTACAATTCAATATAGTATGTAGAATGGATATTTGGTTATTATACTGCCACATGCAGAAGCACTAACATAACTAACAGTGGTATGACTGCTCCTTGATGTTTCCAGCCTATGATAATAGTCATATTATTGTAAATATGTGAAATGTTTGTAAATAATGCCAACCATGGGCCTTGATGATATTTAACAGTTTGTGACCTACAGTGACACGTAGCTGCCGAACTGTTTAGGATTACATTACAGTGCAGCAGCAGAGTGTATATCATTGTATTCTGATACATTATTTGCTACTGTTAAGGAAACAATAGGAACCATTTACCCGTGAAAGGTCAGTGTAAATGGTGTCTAATGTTATCCATTGATAGGTACAGAAGTGGTAGCTTGGTGTGTTTGGCACCCCTGTTAAAACATAGGTAGGAACTTATATGCAAACAGAAACATGTGTTTGCACGCATAAACTCACAGCAAGGCAAAGAGATTGAAGTTGAAGTGGTACCATGGAAAAGTTTGGGTGATACAGTTTCATAAACAGCTGTGCAGCTTCAAATAATAGTGAGAAGGACTTTAGATAATACTGTACTGATCCAATTTTTCTTATGGCATGATAAGATCAATTGGCATAGACACATGAAACTGTGTTACAGTGATCTGAGGTACTACAGTCATAAACACAAACATGTGAACACGGGCCTTGAACACCATGCTAGCAGCAATATGACAAATGGAGAAACACACTTGCCTGTTTAAAATGAGAAACTTTCCAGAACTCAGCCATTGTGTAGTGTGACCATGTGAGTTATCGGGTCTGACACTTCCACACACATCCAAATTCTACAATGTCAGATAATGGTACAGCAGTACTGTGCACTAATAGTGTACTAACACATAATTGTCTTATTCCGAGGTAACATCAGAGACATTAACAGTCAGTAATGGTCCATAAACCACTGCCAGATATTGGCATGTTATTAGAGTGATGATTACCAACACACTGTCATTCAGAAGAGATAAGAAATACATTAGATATAAAAATGTTTAATGTGATACAGCAACAACTGCTGGACAGTATGCATGCATAGCACCAAGTCACTCAGATGGCAGCAGAACTTCTACGCTTGTTGGCCCAGGATGATGGATGTGTCTTGTAGTACATTTAGGCAGTTGTATGTTACATCTGTCACCTGCAGCTGGTTGTCTGTGATTGGTCATGTTGCCTCGGTCCTCCCCCCACTTGCATGTGTGTGTGTGTGGTGCTGGGGGGTGGGGTGGGAATTGCAGAGTTAAGCAATATACCATGACAGAGAGTGGGTATATTGGTGGATTTACCACGCCTAGTGTGGTTTGGTCACGAGGTGCAGCCGAGTGACTTAACCACACCAGAAGTGGTAAATCCACCCATATACCTACTCTCTGTCATGGTATATTGCTATTATACAATGTTCAACTAGTTTTTTTGTTTTTATAGTGATATAAAACTTTTACAGTGGGTATACTGGAGGATTTATCACAGTCACATGATGTGTTTTGACCAATGAGGTTACAGGATTTTCATACCCCATTGTATAATTAGGGTTTTTTACCCTAACACTGAATTTCCTTGCTTTTGTCACTGTGGAACAACCCTAACTGATGCATTAAATAGATTTTTGTTGCCGGTATATATATATATATTTATACAATAGGGGTGAGCATGTAACACTGATAATAAAACATGTATTTTCCTGCAGTGGAATAACTCTGTAATGACACAGACACTGTGGGTTTATTTCTAAAACCCACAGTGTCTATCCTCAACAAATATATTCACAATGGTGATGTCACCAGAGTGAGACTATCTACACTGCAGCCTGCATGCAATAGCTTCACAGTTTC
Organism: Neoceratodus forsteri; assembly: GCA_016271365.2. Taxonomy (NCBI): domain Eukaryota; kingdom Metazoa; phylum Chordata; order Ceratodontiformes; family Ceratodontidae; genus Neoceratodus; species Neoceratodus forsteri. Next base: position 323,504,327 of record CM028134.1, read on the forward strand.
TCTTTCTCACTGAATCCTGCAACTAACTCAATTAGCATTGTGAAAGACAATCACCTGTGTCCCATAGTTATTCTGACAATCCTAGCACATTACTGTGCTGCTCTAATCTTCAAACCCGCCTCCTTCATAAACCAGTTTCTCTTTCTGAGTGCTGACCACAACAGTTTCTCTTTCTTAGTGAAGCCTGCAACTTACTGAATAAACAGTCTGTTTCTTACTCCTGGCTGCAGGTAACACAATTATCATTGCAAATCACATGCACCTGTTTCTCATAGTGTCTAACACTCCCAGCCTATTCAGAAACACTTACACACACTCTCAGACCACACACAAACAGTGCTGTCAGTATACCCTAGAGGTTAGAGTAACAAGCAATGAACCAACTTCCTACATCCAGCTGCCCAGACCAGTGTTTAATTCTCACAACTTCCATTTCAATACTGCGTGACTCTGAACAAATCACTTAACTGCCCAGTGCTCCCAAGTCCCCCCCAAAAAACTTACCCAATTACCAAAATAAAGTAAACAGGGAGAGAACACAGAAAAAAAGTTCCTAAAGGGTACTAGCCCTACTGTATAAATTGCACATATGATATGCGACTTGTGGAATATGGCAAACATTTGCACTCATGCAAATATTTCCATATTCACAGTTACCATCATGTATCCTCTATATATATATATTCATTGCAAAAAAACTTTATTTAATGCATCCATTAAGGTTAAAAGCAACAAAAGTGGGAAATGAGATGTTAGGGTGGAGCCCTTAACCCCCACACCCACCCTGCATCCTCCACAGACTGAAAGATGATGGGGTGTGCCATGGGGTCCAAAGGCCCAATTCTCACCCATTCCATGTGTAAACAGGTTGACATGCTACAATAAAGGAGAATGGGGTGAAAGTTAGGTCTCATGACCCCATTGCATGCCCTGGCATCTGTCAGTCTGTGGAAGATGAGGGGTGGGGTGAGGTAAGGGGTTAGGGACTCAACCCTAATTTATTATTTCCCTACTTTTGTCACTTTAACTCTAACTTATGCATTAAATGAAGTTTTTTGCAATGAATTTCCTTACTTTTGGAAAAAAGTATAATATAGCTAGTAAGTAGCAAGAGTTGGTGGGCCTCACGCACCCACCAAGCTGCCCATTTCTGCATAACGGTATGTGTCTGTGAGCACGGGCCCTCTTGGCCCACCCTCCACTTATACATAGCTACAGAGCCATACAGCAGCCCTATAGGGCAAGAAATCTTTGTTACACTAATTTGCCAACATCTCAGGAACCATAGCAGCTAGGAAAAAAATTCAAGTGTTGTTGTAATCATGAAATCAAGATGTCCACACAAGAACATCAACCAAATCCATATCTCTCATTCTTTACAAGCTACGGGCACTAAAAAACACCAAAAAAGCACCCTTACAACCCTTGTAACACGTTTTTGCCAATATCTCCGTAACCATAGCAAGTAGGAAAAAAATTCCACTGCTGTTGTAATGTATGATTTCCAAAACTTGTTTCTGCATATTAGTTCACAGGTGAACTAAACTGCAGGTAGTGAAAAATCTGTATCTCTCTTCATTTGCTAGATATGGGCACTGAAAGTTGCTATGGGCACTGCAATGTTATTCTACGGGAAAAATAAAAACTTTGGCGATACCATATCTATGGAACTGATTAACTTTCAACACCTAAATAGTGTCATTGACATCTCTAGGGCATTCTCTTAACATCCTGCAAATTTGAAGTTAAAAGACCAAACCATTTATTTACAGTGCAGTGGCAAAGTATTTAAAAATCTTTGTGTGCAAGGTAGCAAAATTCCGACCATGAGATCAAGCCCCTTTCATGAGCTGTCAAAATCCCCATCCATTAGAAATCCTTGGCTGTCAGATTTTGGCCATCAGGTCACGAAGTGACAGTCAAGGATTTTACTACCTCATGAAAGGGGATTGCTCGCAGACTAGGATTTTGTCAGGAAGCAGATAAGGATTTTACCAGCTCATGAAAGGGGATCCAAACACCCAATTCCCTTTCATGAGCTGACAAAATCCCAGTCTGCGAGCCAATCCTCTTTTGTGAGGCAGAAAAATCCTTGACTGTGAGTCAATTCTCATCTGCGAGAAAGGCCATCTGGTCACAAAGTGACGATCAAGGATTTTGCTACCTTACAAAAGAGGATTGCTTGTGGACTGAGATTTTGACAGCTGATGAAAGAGGATTCAAACACCCAATCCCCATTCATGTGCTGACAAAATCCCAGTCCATGAGCTGATCCTCTTTCGTGAGGCTGCAAAATTCTTCACCATGCATCAATCCTCATCCATGAGAAGGGCCATTTGGTCACAAAGTGATGGTCAAGGATTTTACTGCCTTGTGAAAGGGGATCGGCTTGAGGACTGGCAGTTTGTCAGCTTGTGAAAGAGGATTGGAAGTGAGTCATGAAAGAAGAATTTCAAAATTTGAAGCAGCCATGTTTTGGTGAAAACAAAGCAAACCAAAGCTATAGTTTTGTAGAGGGTATCACCCTGAACAAAACCAATGCCTTATTGCAACAAGAAGTCACCCGTGGTGGAGGAAGCTACAACATTTTGTTTGGGGGAAAAAATGAAAACAAGACGGCGGCTTGCAGACAAGGAATTTTTCTTCACAGACGAGGATTTTTTAAATCCCCTTTCATGAGCTGACATAATCTTTGACCATGAGCCCAATCCTCTTTCGCAAAACATAAATATAAATCTTGGAGTGAACTGAGCATGCTCAGAACCCAAACATTTAAAATTAAATAACTTTGAAAAGGATTAATATTTTTTCCCCAAACCAATGCTGGATTGTTCTATGACCAAAACTCTTTCTACATTCAAAATTTCAGACCAAATCACCAAAGGGTATGGTGGCAGCAGGCTGTGCAAAAAAAATGTCAAAAATAGCAAAAAATTTGTTATTCAGTGCTTCACTGCACAGAAACCATAAGTCTGACCATAACATAACAACTCAAATTAAGATCTACCACCAGACCACGCATTCCAAATTCATGCAAATCTGTTCAACGGCTGCAAAGTTAACATGCAAAATTTGAGGTTAACTTACATATATATATATATATATATATATATATATATATATATATATATATATATATATATATATATATATACTAGTGCAGTAGTGCCAGTATAGTTGGAGTTGAGTAAGTAGTTTAATGTTAAACCCCAAATTTTGCATGCTAATAACTTTGCCACTGTAAGATGGATTTGCCTGAAATTTTTCATGCCTGGTCTGGTACCATAGATCTCTGGAGAGAGGAAGTTAAGTTATGGACAGATGAGTGGTTGTGGAGCTGCAGAATACCAAAAAATGCAAAAACATGGACTTTTTGTGCATTTGTTTTGCTCACGGCTATAGCCCACACGATTTGTCCATCTTCAGGAAAGATGCAGTCTGAGTCACTGATGTGCCTTTCGAAGAGTTGGTGAAAAAATTTTAAACCGTTCAAACGTTATTCAAAAAACAAATTTCCCATTATAGTCGATGGGAAAAAAATATATGTGTCTCTTGAAAGCTGCTGCCACTACATTTTACTTTCACAAATGGCCCTTTTACTGTCATGCAATGGCCATCTTGTTTTAAGTTAGCGAGAGAGAGAGAGAGAGAGAGAGAGAGAGAAAAATGCCTGATATTTAAATTTGGGACCCCAAGGTTAACACTGACTGTTGTATTTACCTAGTCGTGTCCTGAGGATGCCAGCCTATCTTTTTGGTGTAACCCCAAATGCCATTTTGAAAAAGGCAGGCCCAGTACTTTCACAAATTTGACAGAAACAGCCATGACAATTTTCGTGATCACGAAGTGTTGTGCTGTTTTGCAAACCGCTGGGTAAATTATGACAGTACTTTGTCCAAAACTACAAATATTTGCCATCCCCCTGCAACAAAATGGTTGGGTTTTTTGGGCTGAAATTTGCAGGGTGGCAAGCCCTGCTCCCACAGATGTGCCTTTTTGTGATGTGGTACCAAAACATTCAAAGGGCCGAATGTTACAGTGTTCTGAAGTTGAGAAATTTCCCATAGGATAACATTGGGGCAACTGTGACACTTTTTGGTGTCTGTATCTCGAAAATGAAGTGATATACTGATTTTTCACTACCCACAAGTGATCTAAGCTACAAAAACAAGTTTGGAAATCATAGATTACACCTGAAGTGGAATTTTTTTCCCTCCTTGCTACGGTTATGGAGATATTGGCAAAAACTTGTTACAAAGATTCCTATGGAGTACTATGGCGCTGCTGTATGGCTCTGTAGTAATGTGTAAGTGGGAGTGTGGGCCACATACACATACCATTATGCAAAAAATGGACAATGTGAAGAGAGTGCAGGGCCTGGAGGGACTGTGCTCCCACTAACACATATCAGTTACCAGCTACATTAGAGTTTCTCTAAAAAAAAAAGGTAATTCATTGCAAAAAACTCTGTTCATGCGTCAGTTAGGGTTGATAGAACAGTGACAAAAGTTTGGATATGTGGTGTTAGGGTTACACCCCTATCACCACCCAACCCCTCTGCACACCAATAGGCATTGGGGTACATGTTGGGGTCATCAGGCCTAACTATCACCCCATTCTTCTATACTGCACCACCTCAGCTTGTTTTACATGGAATGGGGTGAGAGAGTTCAGCTGATGATCCCAACACACACCCTGATGCCTGTTGGTGTGAACCACTAAACATTGCTGGTACATATTCAAATGCCATACTACAATGTATGAATCTCTAAACATACCAGGTACATATACTGGAATACTGTGTTTTAGCACTGTTTAACTCACTGAGTGTCTTCTCCTTCACAGACTCAAACACCCCAACACCACACACACACACACACACACACACACACACACACACACACACACATACATAGTTACACACACATGACACACAGACATGCACAAACACAAGTACACACATGCAATCCAGGTGTGTATTTTAGTTCAGGAACACAGTGATGTCAGTGTTAACCACATACCAACAGCCTCCCGCAGTCCCCTCCTCCACATGCCACTCACAGTACACACAACAACAGATGGTGGTGTGTTATGGGGTTAGCAGAGCCAACATAACCACACCACCACCCCATTCTCCTATGTTGCATCAGACCAATATGTTGACACATGGAATGGGTGATGAGTTCAGTCTGGTGACACCATTGATCCCCTTCCCCACCCACAGCTCACTTATGAACCGCTGAACATTGCTGGCATATTCAAGGCCACTCTCTAATCTATGAACCTCTAAACATGCCTGGAACATATTACTGGTGGTGATCAGAACATATGCTGGAATATTGTTTTCTTGCACTGTTTAACTCAATGAGTGTATTCTCCTTCACAGACTCTACCCCCAACAACACACACACACACATAACCACAGACACACATACACACACATACATAGTCACACACACACACACATACACACACACATAGAATCTAGGTGTGTATATTAGTTCAGTAACACAGTGATGCCAGTGTTAACCACACACCAAGAGCCCCCAGCCCCCAATGACACTCACAGAACACACAACAACAAACATGTTTAATAGTGGAATGATCAGCATCCCCAACATTAGCCACTGTCTCAAGTTTATTGACACAGCCCTAATGAGCCATTACTCATTAGTGTCACATCTACCTAATATGAATCACACATATATGACAACAGTGTGAACTTGTACTATGCAAGTAAGGAATATCTCACCACCCTCACCATCTAGTTATGTGTCAGTTCCTTACATCCAAGGAATGGATTTTAGTGTTTCTTTCATTGTTAAATTGTAATTAAAACAATGTTGCAAAACAATATACAGTCACCCCACACCAATACAAACTCCCCCCCCACCCACACAACATACAGCAACAGATGTAGGTAGTGTGCTGTAGAATCATCTGACCTACTCTCACTCTCTTCTCATATAATGTAGCATATCAACAAGTTTACACATGGAATGATGTGAGAGTTGGTCTGATGATACCATGGCTCACCACAATGTCTGAATCTCTAAGCATAGCTGGTAAAGAATCCTGCAATTTATTATATATATATATATATGTCAGAATACTGTGGTCTTGTACTCTTTGCACTACTGTCTCCCTCCACCATTCACACACAGAGACACAATCTATATTAATATGTATAAGATGTACACAACTGTAAAAGATGCAAATCCTTTTATTTCTTGATTTTTTTAACAAAATATAAAATGTTACAAGTATAAAAATATTTTTTTTTATTTCAAAATAAAGTTCTTATATTGATTTCTTTTTTAAAATAAACAAAATCTGGATTGAAAAATAAATAATAATATTTATAGAACAAAAAGTCTTTGGAGAGGTACCTCTCTTTTGTGGAGAGTGATGTGGAGGTGTGGCTGGAGCAGACCTGAAGGCAGCACATAAATGGAAGCTGCTGAGAAAAGTAGCTCTGAGGTACCAGTCTGTATGGAGGGGTGGGTCTTCACACATCTTCGGGAAGACTGGTAGTTAATGGTCCCCCTGACCTGTGGTGAAACAGTGGCTATAGACAGTTGTGCCTCTGCAGCTGTGTCAACAGGTTGTAGCAGAAGATGGATAGATCCATCATAGCCCTGCTGCACACTCAACGTTAGTTAGTGGAGATGCAGCTTGGCTGTGAGGGTCTCTTGAATTTTGTTCATCTTCTGCAACATCATGTTCACACAGCTGCAGTGATGATGGCACTTTCTGCTGGTGAATGGGCTTGTGTTAGGAGCTACTGTATAAACAGAAATATTTAAAATCAATTTCTGATTTCAGTTGACAAGAAATAGCATTTTTAATATGTTGACACATTCACAACATTAATAATTTCATTTCTTAATACCATGCCTGCATAATCTTTCTTTTTTTAATTCAATAAACTTTATTTCATTTTAATGTATTAATTCACAAAAATATAAAATAAAATATAATATAGTATGCATGGATGTTAGGCCAGTCCTGGTCGCAGTATCTGAGTTTAGATATATCTATATAGGCATGTCACAATGTCATAAAGGCAAAATCATATAGTCGAGTATGAGCTTAGCATAAGAATATACCGCGATAAGGCAGAAGGATCAGTATAATCTTTGGTTAGTCAAAAGCAATAAAACAGTGAAAAATAAAATAAACCGGATAACCCCCCCAACATACTCCCCTCAACCACATACCGCCCCATACTCTCCCCTCTCCGCCTAATGGCATCAGGTACAAAATTTTTCTCAATTACAATTAGGGATAATTTTCGTAGAAAAAAGAAAAAAACAGTCAATCATTGAGTTATCTGCTTAAGGTTTCCATATCGCTAACAGTGCGTCTGAAGTGCCCATCTGTCTAGATAGCTTTGTAGTCGATTGTCCATACTAGCAATATGCTTTTCCAACTGTAAGGCTTGTAAGATTTCTCTATACCACTCTAATATTGTAGGTAAGGAATCCTGGGTCCAATATCTCGTGAGTACAAGTTTAGCCACTGCAGAAGTAAGAGCCATATAGTACTCCTTAGACTTCAATGTTCCTTTTGGAAAGCAATTAAGTAAGCAAACTTCTGAGGAGAAAAATGAATCCAGGGCTAGCATAGGATTTAAGGAGTTTTCTATAGCCCTCCAGAATTATCAGACTTTAGGACATGTCCATAACACATGATGGAGGTCTCCATTTCCATTAAGGCACCAGGGACAGTAAGGGGATGGTACTTTACCAATTTTGTAAAGTTTCTGGGGAATATAGTATAGATTATTTATAATATTGAACTGTATAAGACGCAGGCGATCTTGTTTAACAAACTTATATAGGTTTCTCCAGTTTTGTTGCCAAAAGTCAGGTGCAGGTGGGAGAGATAGGACATTGACCCAATAATGGCATATACCAGTTGGCAACTGCATATCAAGGGTCTGCAGTTCCTTGTACACCGTGGATATTGGATGTGGATGGTTAGCTGCTCTCAGTAAGGAGGAGGATAGGTCAATTTTAGGAAATTCAGAAGTTCCAATTGTAGTTATGAAGGAAGAGACCACTTGCGCAATTAGCAAGTATTTAAAAGGGTGACTTTTAATTCAGAGAAATTTTATAGGAGTTCATTAAATGAAAGTATATTGCCACTCGGCATGAGGTCTTTGAGCCTAATGTTCCTTAAAGAGGGCCAAAATGTTATTGTGATGGGTTTCTGCAGGATCCTGAAATGTGGATTATTTAAGAGTGGTTGTTCTCTGTCTACTTGCCAATTTATTTTCAGGTAGCTCTGCAGCTGATTCAGAGCTCTCAATGACCACCCTATTGGGGATTTCCAGAGGTTTTGGGGGATATATTTTGAGGTGGAATATAGCAAAGACGGTAATGAACATAATGTGGGGGACACTAGGGTCTTTTCAATATCTAGCCTCGGGGGAGAATAGGATCCAGGGTCTCCTTCATGTGGTTGGAACATCCAAGGTGCTAATTTTGTAATATGGATTGCTCCATAATAATTAAAGAAAGATGGTAAGGAAAGTCCACCGTGGTTTTTTGATGCTGTTAATTTATGATATGCCCGCCTCACCATTTTGCCCTTCCAGATAAATTTATTAGATGAACTTCTGAGATTCGAGAACCATAATTTAGGGAGATAAGAGGCCAACATATTGAGAGGGTACAAAATTCTGGGGAGAACATTCATCTTGATGATATTGATCCTTCCCCATAGGGAAATCTGTAATGTGTTCCATCTTTCCAAGTCCAATTTTATTATTTGTGTTAATTTAAAAAGGTTCTCTTTAACAATGGAGGAATATGTTTTAAATATTTTAATACCCAAGTAGGTTATACTTTTATTTTCCCATTGCAGTCCAAATTGTTCTACATCTGTTTTAAGTAGTTTCTGATTCAGAGGGAAAATGGTAGATTTTGTCAAATTAAGTTTATAATAGGAGATTTTGGAAAAAGATTCGATTTCTTGTAAAAGGATAGGGACACTAGCAATCGGATTCATTACATGCAGTAGCAGATCATCTGTGTAGGCAGACAAAAGGTGCTGTCGATTTCCTATTTGAACTCCTTGTAGACCCTGTGTCATAAGTAATTTTCTAATGAAAGGGTCTAAGTTAAAACTGAAAAGGAGTGGGGAAAGGGGGCAGCCCTGCCTAGTACCATGAAACAATGGAAATGGGTCCGATAGGTGGCCATTGCACCAGACCTGGGCTGTAGGAGATGAGTATAACAGTCTAACCCATTTAATAAATGTTTGTGGGATGCCATGTTGGGATAGTGCAGTAAACAAAAAGTGCCAGGAGACCTGATCAAAGGCCATTTCCGCATCTAAGGCTGTAAGGGCCATGGGTATAGTTGACTCGCTAGCTAGGGGGATAAGGTGTAGTAATCAGTGCGTATGACCACTCAAGGATTTCCTTGGCATAAAACCAACCTACTCATTACTGATTAATGTATCCATTAGAGGTCCCAGATGATTAGCTAATATTTTTGCTAGTATTTTAACATCAGTATTAAGTAGCGAGATAGGGCGGTAATTTTCAACATAGTGTGGGTCGCGACCTGGCTTGGGAATAATAATAATTAGGGTTTTGAGGTATGTATGGTCTGAAAGACCAAATTCATACCATGAGTTGAAAACTCTCGTTAAAAGACGGGAGAGTTCTGCATTATATAATTTATACAAGTTGGATGGGAAGCCATCTGGGCTGGGTGACTTATCAGCTGCGAGTTGTTTAATTGCTTGGTTACTTCCCATTCCATTATAGGGGAGCCCAGGGATTTTTTTTATCTTCGGGTAGAGTCAGGAGGGTCAGGTGATCAAAATATGTTTGTAATTGTTTGTTTGGGATATCTTCATCTGCAACGTGATACAGGTCTCCATAATATTTTGCAAAACTGGAAGCAATTTCCCTCGGGTTTGTAACTAGTGGACCTTCTTTATGTAAATACAACCCAGGCACAAATTGAGTGGAATCTCTCTGCTTAATTTGGAGAGCTAGTAATTTACCAGCATGTTCCTCAGATTCCAAGTATCTCATCTGGACACGTTTTAAAGAGAGCTCTGCCTTTTGGTACATCAGGTCTGAAAATTCAGCATGCAGTGTATGGCGTCTAGTCCATTCGGAATCTGAGGAGCACTTGCTGATATTTAATTCTAAGGCTTTAATTTCCTGGAGCAGGGTTTCGGTATGCATTTTAAACTTTTTTGATCTGATAGAGGCTAAACGGATGCATTCCCCACATAACGCTCATTTCAGGGCAGACCAAACTATATCAATTTTAGGGACTGTTCCTATGTTATTATCTAGAAATGAAGTAATAACATTTTTAAGATGGGTCTGCGTATTGGGGGTCTGGAACAGTTGTGTGTTTAGTCTCCATATGGAGTCTCTTTTAATTCCAGGTCCTAATATATATGTTATAGAGACTGGGGAGTGGTCTGATATCACCCGTGGGTGAATCAAAGCTTCCATTATTCCAGGCATAATATGGGAGCTTATCAGGATGTAATCAATATGTGAACAAGTACGATGGGGATGAGAAAAAAAGTGTATTGCTTTTCGTTGGGATTAAACACTCTTCATATGTCGAAGAGACCCAGACCACTTATTAAATCTTGTAGGGCTCTCTAAGCAGGAGAAAGACCAGACCTTTTAGGCTCTGACCTATCTAGAGAGAGCTGGGGAGTAATATTTCAGTCTTCTCCTAAAAATGTAGTTCTAGGGGGAGTAGTGGAAGTATTTCCCATTAAGTTAGTGAAAAATGCTGAGGAGTCTACATTTGGTCCATAAATAGACCCAATTGTTACTTGGTGTATGCCCAATAAACCGTGTAATATAATACATCACCCTTGGCTGTCCCAAATCTCATTTTCTAGTCTGAAAGGAACATTTTTATGAAATATTATGGCAACTCCACCTCTGTTTGTGCACTGCCCCATAAGATTGTTCTACCCACCCCTTACACCATAAGGAGGTATCCTCTCGCCTAAGGTGTGTTTCCTGTAAACAGATTACATTTGCTTTAAGGGACCGTAAATGCCTTAATATTATTTGCCACTTGGTTCTCTCCCTAGCATCCTTCACATTCCAACTAAAGATATTATAAGGACCTGACATTATTTTATATTAAGATTAAGTCTCCAAGCAAGATGGGGCACATTGGGGTCTTGATAAGTATCTGATACCTTTATCAATAACTAATAAAAGTAAGTGAAGAGGAGGTAACCCACCCCTACAATTCCCCGCCCATCTACTCAGTTTAACCCGTGTAAATCCCTTAACTACCCCCAGTTCTAATAACTGATCTACAATCAAATATGTCAAGTGATGTACAAAAAAAAAAAACAAGCCCAAAAGCCACTGCTTTCTCCATAAATCCCTCCCCCAACTCGCTAATTTTATTCAGTGATTATAGGGTTTTAAGGAATCAAGTAATTGCCCCTGAAAAATTATAAAAATAACTTACTGATTTATCTAGGGGTAAAACTCCCGTTACAAAAGAGGCTAATTATTTTGATTCATTAGGCAGAACAATGATATTTTGCTATGTACATGTGAATAGTAAAAAGAAAACATAGTATATAGAATACTAGTAGACTAAGTGTTAAACCTTCTTGTAGTTGCTACGTTACTTTGCGGGTAAGCTTTATTAGCAAGTTTCCAGCTCTACATGGGCTTCATTGCAAACTCAAACACAAACAATGGAGGTTAGTAATGCTTCAGCATTGGTGAACGAATTTCCAGGAGTCACAATGTAGAACTCACAGATTGCAGGAATAATCTTGTGTCTTTGTTCAAAAAGAATTACTCGTAGAACCATTTTCTCATTAGGAGCAACAGTGACCTTTTATCAGATCAGGTAGACCATTCATGGCAGTGTTGTTCACACATATTGTATTCAGTTAGGCATCTGATACAAAAAGACATATACTTTTAATCATTTCCAGCATTTTGGAAACTGTCCACTTGTATGAGAAAGCGTGACTTTCATAGCATTGGCACAGAAAAGCTGCCGCTACTATTAGAGCCAAATGCAGTATTACATCCCTTTCAAGGGGAAGCTCACTTAAATAAATCTGGGAGTGCTACTTTCAATTCTCTCAGTGCTTGCTCCTGGGAATCAAAGGTTTGCCAGTGGTCACCAAGCTTCACTTGCAGGATCGCAGGGTATTTAACATGAAAAGGCTTGCTCGCTGTGATTAGCTTTGTTACAATTGGATGCAATTCTTGGCATTTCATTCAGACCGACTGTGGCAAATCTTGGGTCGCTCTAACTTTTTTCCCCTCCCAGAGAACTTCTTGTAGTGCTTTTACTTTTGAAATAATGTGTTCCTTATCCTAGAAGTTAAGTACTTTGGAAATTATAGGCCTGGGCACAGAGCCAGGGGTTGGGGGTGGTTGAAGTGCCCTGTGCGCTCTCTCCACAATATAGGCAGGACTGTTAGGAGAGGGCCCTGTGATCTTTTCACAAAACTTCTGGATGAAAAGTATAGGTGTTGTACCTTCTTCTTTTTTGGGAATGCCCATTATTAGCAGGTTGTTTCTGCGACTCCTCTCCTCCAGGTCTTCTAATTTATCTTCTAATTTTTTGACTCTTCGATTGGTAAGGGTATGGTCCATAGCAAATTTATCTAGCTTTCTCTCTGCTGATACGAGGCGAGCTTCCGAGTCCACCATTCAGATAGACAGTGAATCAGTTGCCGCTTTGATCTGGTGCAATTCTTTAGCAATACTATCCATTGATTCCTGCATAGGTCTCATAATCTCTAGGAATCTGTCTTCTGTGAGCAGCACAGCCCCCGCAGATGTTTTCGGCATCTGAACTTAGGCCGCTTAGGGGGCCTTTGTCTTTTTCAAGGGATGGTGGCGGTGAGGACGTGGTGGAGCTTTCCACATAAAAACCTCCATGTCTGGCATTTCTAATGCAGTGAAGAGATCTACTGTTGTAATCTGATTCAAATCTTCTACTCTGGCTTCTGAAAGAGTGTTTAATTAGCGAGTTTAGCTAGTGGGGGACGGAGCTAATGGAGTTTGCTGCTACTCTTCTAGGCTGCCATCACGTGACCCACCTATTTTTCTAAAACCTGGCGCAATTGAATGACATGTAGTACTTTTAGGAGCTTGCACATTCCACATATTTTACTTCTGTCTGTCTCCCCATCCTACACACTATGGTTAATGCATACAACTTGTGTGTCCTCTGACAGGGAATCTGAACCACAATTGCCCCCACCTGTCCCCCTCTCACCACTGAGACACAGAGACACATAAATAACAACTAGTGCATCCTGAGGTAACAGACATAGACTAAGTAAAAACTTAAAAGTAAGTGTCATACATCAATGATACTACATGCAGAAATGACAGAATGCTGGGACTTTAACTATGTTAATAAATGCACTTTTAAACGGTGCCCCACTGCAACGCAACTGATTTCTCAGATTTTGCATCTTTAATTTCTGTTTGTCTTTCCATACCACACAATATGATTATTGTGTTTAATTTACATGTTTTCAAGCAGGGAATGTCAACCACACCTGCACCCCCGACCACCACCACACCGAGACACATAAATAACAGTTATTATAGCCTAAGGTAACAGACAAAGACTAACTAAACCATTAAAAATAAGTGTTACATATCGATAGTAAATACACAAATGTCATAACACTGTGACATTTAACTGTGTAAATAAGTACATGCCCCCTTATAAAACCTCCAAACACTCTTTGTCATGGTGAAGGCCACAATACTACATATACATTAGCACATACTGTATATCAGATAGTGGAATGGCAACTATACACAAACAGTGTCCTGTACCAATGAGGGTTGCTGATTACCTGTTACCTTGAGAACAAACATAGAGATGTCTATGTAAATGTGATTGCCGAGGTGGCAAAACACAGCAGTTGTGCATGTAGTTCTCCATCCACTATTTTATATATATATATATATATATGTAGAGAGAGAGAGAGAGAGAGAGAGAGAGAGAGAGAGAGAGAGAGAGTGTCTGTCCATCAGTTTAATGTTTGGATAGAACACTTTGTTTCAGTTAACTGGCACTTGAGATGGAGTACTTAAGGGTTGTTGGAATGCTCAAATAAGTTACAGAGTGTGCTGCAGATGCTTCTGCAAGTTGAAGTATAAAAATATCTATTATACATTTACAATTAAAAAAATTGCTACCTTATTGGCTGTCTGCCCTTGGCAGCAATGAGGTTATCTGAGCACAACCTCACTGTATTTATTTTTCATTGCATTCTCGCACCTTCACTACAGAAAGAAAGCTATATTGCTACACAAAAAATATACTAAGAACATTTTTACTATGTTGTTTTGTATTTTGTATATCAGTGATTCATTGTATTATAGCAATCATGCACTCCTGGGTGTGGGTCGTGCAGGAATAACATCACTTTTGTGACTTTGGGTGCACTTAGCCTGCAACCCCATGCTGAAACACACAGTCATGAGGTGATCCCAGCACGAACCACAACCTGGAGTGCATTACTGCTGTTTGAAATGGGTAATCAAGTGTCTGGTATGCATATCAACATTACACTATACATTAAACAGTTTATTGTGTCATTTAACATGTATGCAATTGGTTGTGACACTTATAACATGTAGATCTGCAAGAATTGTATACAGGTACCATTAACAATATATAGGATAGTGGATGGGCAACTATGCTTAACCAATGCGTTGTGCCACCGAGGGGTACTGATTTCCTGTGACCTCAAGAGGGAAGCTCGAGAGGTCCATGGGAATAAGATCTCTGAGGTGGCACAACACACTAGTTGTGCATAGAGCTGCCCATCTGCTATTCTATATAGTGTATGGGCATAAATGTCAAATTTGGACACTGCACTTTGTTTTGGTGAACTGGTGTTGGTGGGCATTTGAGGGTTGGTGGTAGGCTCAAATTACTGACAGAGTGTGTTACAGATATTTCCAAAAGTTCAAGTTAAAAAAACAACTTCCAACTTCATTGTATTGAGGACATCAAGTATGTGGCAGCATTCCAATTTGATCTGTTGCAGTAGTGACATCACTACTACAGCATAACAACATAATAATGTCACTACTGCAACAGAACAAGCATATTCCAGGTATAGAATTCCATGCACTGCACACACCTGACTGCAAGTGCATAAATTGTGGGAAAGAGTTTCAAATTATTTCATTTAACTTTTGTGAAATCCCTAAACCTTATAAAAGATGAGGACACTGTATTCTGAGATGACAAGAACAAACTAAGTGATGCAACAAACATATCCATTACATTGTACTGGTAATGGACACAAATATGTAAGAGCAATGTGCCCTTTAACATTTGTAGCTATGACCCCCCCCCAACAAAACAAGATAGATAACTGTGATTTGAGGGACACTGTCCAACTGAACTCCAGAACAGCATTGTAGTACATGCCTAGTGTCAACAACATATATATTTTCTGTACTGTCTATGCTTTATCTAGCTCACACAGGGATTGACACTCCCCCTACCCCCCACACAAGAACTGTTACAGTAAATATTGTACTAACCTTCAGTGCTGTTGTCTGCCTCCTGCTTCACCACAACGGGTGGGCCACCATCTCCGATCTCCCCGGGGGCTGTTGGTTGTAAAAATATAAAAATATTTAATATATAATATATGTTACTTTGCGTTTTGGATAATTGATCTAATTCATTGCTTTATATTAATTGTTTTTTAGGTGTGCTTACATTTTAGTATTTATATTTCTATGTTTATTAACAGATAACAGATTACTTTTTAAATCAGAGACATTGTACTGTTTATCACATAGAGAATAAAGTATGGGTCTGGTGTGTAATGAGAATTTGCACACACCTAAGAGTTTGAGCTATATAAACCCAGAGCGAAGCTCGAGGGGTTTATGCATAGCATCTAACTCAGGGGTGTGTGTGTAAATTGAAGCTATACACGAGAACTATACCTCTTATTTTATATAATTGCCGGGATGTCCTTTTTCCCAAAGCAACTATATAAAATAAAAAAAGACGTTGTTGTGCGACCGCGGCAGTCTGCTTAGCTGTGAGCACGTGCTGTACGTTTGTCGGTCGCTCGCTTTTTATTCATTTATTTTTTTTATTTCATCTTGAGGGTATTTCCCTCATTTTGATTCAATTCTGCCTGCCAGCACTTACCACAGTTAAGAGTAGCGGTCCAGAGGGGGAAAGATGAGGTGGACAGTGGCTGGTAGGAAGAGTGTCAGAGGTGAGGGCACCAGCGCAGTGCAAGAGAAACCGGGCGCGTGTTCGCCATTATAAACGCTCCTTTACAATGGTGAATTACGCCACAGTTTCCCAATGGGAAAAAGGACATGCCGGTTATTATTAAACGATTATACTAAGCAAGGTACATAGTATTGCTAGACCTTATTGTATTAGCTGTATATCTTTATCCTGGTTGTACTATTGATTGAAACAAAAGAAAAACAATTATTTTTTATTTTAGAAATACTGGGTTGTACAGTATCTTATTACAAAATCAGTTACATATGCCAGCAATCTATTACTTCTCACACAATAATTATGCTTTATCATTATACAGTGTTATTTTACTGTAATATATTTTTTGTTTGCTGTATCATGTACTTACAAGATGATTCAATGAAGATGACCTTGTCATCTTTACCTGACCCCACTTCTTCCATCTGCTCTCCCTGGGCTGGTACTACCTCCTGCCTTGTGGGACCTCTTTTAACAGGCTCTGAAACAGTAATGTTATGCATAGTAAATACATTATTGCTTCATTGCAGAAATGTACTTGTTATTGCTTGTTGTATTTGTCTACAGCTATAAACTATATTTCTTTGTATACTACATATCACTACCAGACCACCACAGAACTCAACAAAAAAAATAGGTAAACAGTATCCACAGGCTCATGAGGACACAAGTACAGTTGTATTTATCCTCCAAAACGTCAGCTTACAATACTGTAATGTCAACAACATATATATTTGAACACTGGTACATTTAATTGTGTTCATCAAGGAAGCCCCATCACCACACAAGCCCAACCCCCCACCACAAACATACTCTTTACTTAATTATAAGTTAACATTCACAGCTTTCATAAACCATTTAACAGTACCGTTACACCTCCTGGAGTAATGTACAGATAGTTTTGAAGAATATGAGATTGCTCGGTCTTAGCTTTTGAACCTATAATACCCACCCAACTGCTCCCCTCTCCCCCACACACACAAATGGAAATGGTACACTGTTTCACCAGGAGAAGCATACTAAGCTGCTGTTTTTTTTTTTTTAGCTACAGTCTGGCAGTACAAGTAAGTTATGTGACTAGCTCATGATCACACAGTATGCACCTAGACAGCTGTGGGATTCAAATACAGGTGTACACACACCATGTGAATCATGGTGTCATAGGCATAACTCAACTAATTGACTACATATTAATATTACTACTTAATGTTCTCACAAACATATATGTTTGATGAAAAAATAGCTTACACTATCTTACTCAGTAATCCCCCCACCCCCACACACACATATCTCCCAACACTGGTGATTGTATACTGAGTTCACAGTCACAAACAAAATTTACCACTTAATATTCACAGTATAGCTACCTGGTAGCATGAGCACATATGTTCGAATACAAGGACCTTGCATGTTCTCAGTCTGGGAATGCCTCACCACCCCCAGCCCTCCCCCACACACAACCTCACTTCTTGTTTACTTACAGCTGATGACAAGCTCCCCTGCATGGGGTTTCCCAGCCTTCTCCCACAATTCATAGGTGAGGTAGTACCAGCCCAGATCCTGAGCTGGTTTCTCAGGGTATTCTAAAAGATCGTAGAACCTTTACCTCAGCAGCTTCCATTTGCATTTGCACATGCCTGGGTTCTTATTCCTAATTTTTTACTTTTTGTTGAGATACTGGTTCACTGCCTTCCAGGTCTGCTCCAGCCTTAATTTGGTACTTTTCATCATTATTTTGGCATCACCTTTCTTCCCCACCACCTCAACAAGGAGATTCACCTCTCTGATTGTCCACAGTTTCACCATATTCTGAAAAACATAACATACAACTTACTAAATAATTGACGAAGATGTGTGACATATTATTATATGATATTTTGTTATAAACCATTTATTTACTGTTTGTTTACTGTTATGATACAAGTAGTATCTCTTTACATTCATGTGTACATCAGTAATGTGTTTTCTCTGCCATTAGAATAAAAAAAATGTGGTAACACTGTGAAATCTATTAATGCACTGATATATACAGATACATCATTTTATCTACTTCACATGTTTTGCAACTGTGTTTGTGTAGGTGAGGTACATAATCTATTTTTTGACCAAAGAAATGAGTTGGCTCTTAAAAGAGCCATTTGGTTTATACAGGTCACATTTTTACACTCTAATGTTTAGAGCACTCTGAGGATGCCATCTCAGAGGTCTCCCAATAAGAGGCAATTGCCAGCATGTGAAAAGTGCACACCGTCTTGTAAGTACTGTATAGGAAATCTTTATAATACTTAATGTTTGGGTGACATATGGTGTACATCCTGAACATACATAAATATCCAGATATTTGGATGTTAAACTTTCTTCTGGCTCTGTCAAGTAGGTACATGTGCTGTTCTGCATGTCAGACCACCCACTTTATGATGTCTGAATAGACAATCTTACAGGCAGGTAACATCTCTATTAGTGAAGCCAGGTCCATTTTGCCTCATCAACCAAATCTACTCATCTATTGTCACCTAAATCATTATCTCCAAGATAGATCAGCAGTATATCTGGTGGAGGTTGGTTGCTCAGTAGCCTGTGCATCGTTGGCATAAGATGCTCCCACCTGATCACTGTCAATGTCACTTGTTCGAGCATATTCACCACCTCTTCTAATTAAACTGCTTCCCACCATCCACAGAACACATTTGCTATTTTCAGCCATTCTACATTGATTACACAGAGAAACTGACAGCTAGCTACTAAAAGAATCAGTGTGTGCACTGCAATGTCCTGTCAGTACTGACTGAGTAAAGAAGTAGTTTTCCCTCCCTCATTTACTAATTTTTTTATGGGCTGACAGCAATGGATTTAAAAAAAATCTATTGACTTACATAATTATCTGCCTGCCAGTTGAGAAACAGCACCTCACATTATGTAAATGATGCCTTTACACTGGCTAGCACAATACAATGTAGCAAAGTTATTGAGAGGGAAAATGCAGCTTGCTAACAAGTCTGTGTAAAGAACAACAAATGACTGCTTTTCATTTATTGGCTGCTAGTTCCTTTATAGAACATGTGCACACTGTTTACTGCCTCCATTTTCAGCTGCCATTTGTGGTGGTAAGTTTACAATGCTGGTCTGACGTCAAACATTGGTAACTTCAGTTTACAGTATAACTTATTATTTTGGTAACACTGTCTAGTAGCCCTCTACAAAATGTGTTGTTATATGCTATTTTTCTGCTAATAAGCTGTAAATTAGTTTATTAAACATTAAGTAGAAACTAACTGTACTTACTACTCTCTCAGAAGCTGTTCTCCAGTATAATCTAAGATGGCTGCTGAGTGTTTCTTCTTCAATTTTCTGTGTCTCTGATTGATCCTTGTAACATTACATGATTGCCTCCAGAGACAATTAATTTAAATAAATACATATTTCTATATTGTGCTATAAAATTGGTTTAAGTTGATGTCAATCAACTGTCATGAACAATCTGAATGGTTAAAGCTGCTGTGTTGTTGTCTTTTTCAGAAAAAAATATGGTTGCTCTTAATGGGTGAAGGCTGTTATATTTTTAAATTGCAACATTTAGCCTTTTAAGTAAGTTAATTTGAGGCTGTTAATCATGTACATTGCTGGTATATGCTTTATTTTATTATATTTTACTCTATTTCGGGTTGCTGACATTTTTAACATGATTTGGCAGCATTTCCTGGTTATGCTGCATCATGGGAACCTCCTGGTTCAGAGGTTAAATATTTTTCTTTGCAAAAGTGTCGCATATGTAACACTACTTTTTCAAAACTTTCATGATATGCGACAGTATATTTGCAAAACTTTTGCATTTTGTGACACTGTTCATGTGAAATGCTTTGCTTGCAAAAGTTAATTTGCGAACATTTCATGTTTGCAAAAGGACATGCTTGACAGTTTCACAAACATAATAACAAACACACGACACTTTTGTGATTTGTGAAACTATCTCTTGTATTCTTTTGCAAACATGAAACTGTTGCAAACGTACTTCACAAACAGAAAACCTTTGCAAACATACTTTTGCAAACATGAAACTGTCATAAACGTGATGTTGCAAACATGACAGTTTCATGCTCTGGAAGAGCAAAACACAACACTTTCATGATTTGTGCTACTATCGATGAAAATTTAGAATAATTATTTACAAGTTCATTGCAATTAAACAGTTTGTTCTATTCATCTCAGATTTGCTGTGTAACAAGCTGTATACCCACAGATGTGAAAGTTTCTGGGTTCCAGACATGATGTAACATAGAAACAGAAACATAGAAGTTGACGGCAGATAAGGACTGCAAGGCCCATCCAGTCTGCCCACTTCTTTTTCTGCCTAATGAATGTGCCATCGGCCTTTGCTCTGTCAATGGCCTATCTATTCATACTCATCGATATTGCTTCATTATGCTTATATCATGATTGTTTGAAGCCCTACACTGTATTCATATCCATCACTTCCTGAGGTAGGCTGTTCCATGCATCCACCACCCTTTCTGTGAAAAAAGAACTTCCTCACATTACTCCTTAATCGACCTCCCTCTAATCTCATGGTGTGTCCTTTTGTCCTGTTTTTTTTTTCTAATATTGAAACATGTTACTCTCTTTCACCTTGTTAATGCCCTTAAGGTGTTTGAATGTTTTGATCATATCACCCCTCTCCCTCCTTTGCTCTAGGGTATACATATTGAGCTCTGTTAATCTGTCCTCATATGTTTCTGATGCAGTCCCTGCACCTTTTTGGCCGCCCTTCTCTGGACTGCCTCAATTTGGTTTAGGTCCTTGAGAAGGTGTGGCCTCCAGTACTGCATGCAGTACTCCAGATGGGGCCAGCCAGTGTCTTGTAAAGAGGGATTATTGCCTCCCTCTTCCAACTTGTGAGACCCTTACTAATACACCCAGCATCCCCATAGCCTTACCTACTGCCTTAGTGGTCTGCTTGGATGATTTCAGGTCATCAGTGATGATGGTGCCCAAGTCTCTTTCTTCCCTTGTGACTGCCAGCAACTCCCCTCCCAGCCTATAGATGGCTTCAGGGTTTCTCTTCCCTATGTGCATGATCTTGCACTTCTTTGTATTAAACCCCAGTTACCACTCTTTCAATCATTTTGCTAGTTTATCCAGATCTCTTCTCATTCTGCCCACCCCATCTGGATCATCTGCTTTTTTGCAGATCTTGGTGCCATCTACAAACAGACAAACCTTACCCTCCAGTCCATCTGCAATGTCACTAATGAAGATATTGGAGAGGACTGGCCCCAGGACTGATCTCTGAGGTACCCCACTTGTGACTTGCATCTCTTCTGACTGTATGCCATTTACCACTACTCTCTGTTTTCTGCCCGTCAAACAGTTTGCCACCAGTTGACCAACTTCGGACCCCCCCGAGCCTACCCAGATTATTAATCACTCTTCTGTGTGAAACAGTATCGAAAGCTTTGCTGAAGTCAAGGTAGGTGACATCAATTGCTCCCACTTGGTCCACCACTCTGGTTAACCAGTCAAAGAAATCTATGAGATTAGTTTGACAGGACCTTCTTTTTGTAAACCCATGCTGTCTTGGATCCTGTGCTCCTATGGATTCTAGGTATTGCACTATCCTTTCCTTAAGGAGTGCCTCCATAATCTTGCTCACTACTGAGGTAAGACTGACTGGTCTGTAGTTCTCTGCCTCCTCCCTGCTACCCTTCTTGTGGAGCGGGATCACATGAGCCCTTCTCCAGTCTTCTGGGACCTCTCTTGTGCTCAGAGACCCACTAAACAGTTCTGATAATGGCTTGCTAGTTCCACCCTTAGCTCCTTTAGTATCCTGGGATGTATGCCATCAGGTACCATTGCCTTGTCCACCCTGAGCTTATCAAGCTCTTGTAGGACCCTTTCTTTTGTGAAGGGACTAGTGCACGCCTCCCTCCTCCAGTGTCCATGGTGCTGAGCTGTGGGCCCTGCCCTACCTTCTCTACAGTAAATACTTAGCAGAAGTATCTATTTAGGATAGATGCTTTTACATGGTCCTCCTCATCACATGTCCCCTTATCCTCTTTGATCTTAGCAATACCCCTTCTAGATTTTCTTCTTTCACTAATGTAATGTAATGTAATGCCCCAGCGGGCGGGCGGTGACAGCGAGGCTGAAAGGAGAACCAGGAGGCCGGAAGAGACAGCCAGCAAGGTACGGGAAAGCCACAACCAATCGGAGGGCGAGCGCTACCTCAGCCTTGCTTCCGATTGGTCCTCCTTCTTCACTGACTTTGCTCAAGCTTGCACTTCCAAATACTGCCCGGGAATAGTGGGTTTTACCTTAATTTTTCTCAAAAAGAGCTGTTTTTACCAAATTGTTTAAAAATTCTAGGTTTTATGTTGTTTTTCTTGTAAATGTCTAAGTGATACAGTCCTTTGGTGGGATTTCTGGTGGGCCAGATGCTAAGGCGCCGTACCCCCAGTCTTTTGTTGTGCAAAACTTTTTAGCACCTCATTGCAGAATCGCTTGATTACTGCAATTGTGCTTTCCTGACTGTCCTCTCCTCTGTCTCCTTCACTTTAGCCGACCCTGCCCTCGAGCACCCAGTAAGCGCAGGGGCTCCGAGCCCTCAGCGGGTGGGCGGCGACCATGAGCCGAAGAAGGAGAAACAGGTGGCCGGAGACAGCCAGCAAAAGGTATGGAAAGCCGCAAAATTTTTGCCGCCCTCCCCTCTTGGGTGTTTCTTTTATACACTCCTTCCACCCAATTTCCTATCTCCGCCCAAGCCAAATTCTAGCCAATAATCTGAAACAGTCCCCACTGCCTTCACTATTATTAACCCTTAGTTACCGTAATCATGCTGATGCTTCTCCTACTGTTTCTTTCTCTCTCACCTATATTATATCTTGAGGATGATACCTTTCCAGTCCATGCCTTCTTGAAAAATGTGGCTTGCCAGGGTGACCTCCCTTTCTCACCCCCAGTGGATGACTATCAATTCCTCAAGTATGCACTACCGTTGCTTCATCGTAATCCATGGGGTAGCCCTCTAAAAGGGTCACAAGCATTCATGTATCCCCTATGCCCCATGCTCATATCTTGGCTCTATAGTGCCCCCTTGTACCTGTCCATCAAGTTGGTACTCTGTGAAAATTTATTAAGCCTCAACCCATCCTGGACCGTCTCTAAAGATTGGATCCGAGCAAGAAGAAAAACCCTCTTTTGGTCCCTCATGCTATCACTTGAAGCCCTTATTAAACTATTACTCTTCTTGATCTGCGCTGGCAATATTGAAATCAATCCAGGACCCCCAGAAGGCTTTACCTCCCCATCAGATCTAGCCTCCAATAAAGGTTTAGCTTCCTTCACATCAACATGCAGCCTCCTATAAAGATCTCATTAATCCAGGCCTGGGTCACCCACACCTTGCCAGACTTTCTGTTAATCTCTGAGACATGGCTTAAACCTGCTACACATGACAGGGAAATAAATCTACCCAACTACCAGCTATTCAGATCGGACCGCCTGACAAGGGGCGGTGGAGTGGCTATCTATGTTAAATCAAATATTTCTGCATCTTGCCTCAGTGTAACATCAGTGCCCAAAGAATTCGAATGTTTATCCCTTAAAATAGCTCTCCCCAATATGACAGCTTTTCAATTGGTTGGCTGCTATAGGCCCCCCTCTGCCGGCCTTCAACTCCTAAACCACTTGGGAAATATAATTAATCTGGGCCCCGAGGACACCATCATTTTAGGTGATCTAAACTTTAACTGGCTCTCCAATGCATCTGCACCCCTAGTATCTTTTTGTGACACATATGGATTCACTCAATTAATAAATGAACCGACAAGATTTAACTTAAAAAACAAAAGTAACAGCACCCTACTTGACATTATCTTGGTAAACAAACCGCACCTGTTTTCCCATGCTGGAGTGCTTTTCAGTGATATAAGTGATCACTGTCTTATTGCAGGGATAAAATCATCAGTCAAGCCATCCAACCCTGCGAAATTCCTCACAAGAAGGTCTAAAAAAAACCTTAACATCGAAGGATATCTCCACGGCCTATATCATTCCCTCGCTGGCAAGGAATTCTATCACACAGCTTCTGTGAAACAGCACTCAAGGTGCTAAATGACATTATCATAAAAGCCCTCAATACTCATCACCTTTCACTAGCGTTAGAATAAAAGCAAATCCTGCCGCTGGTTTTCTGCCGATCTTAAATTTGCACTGCTTGCTAGAGATAAACTCTGGAAAAGGGCTAGAAAGACCAAGGATCCGTCTGACTGGCTTCAGTTCAGAAAAGCCAGAAACAGCTGCACAAAAAGTGAGAGAAGCCAAAGCTGCCTTCTATACAGCTGAGCTTGATGCCTCCTACCTTAACCCAGCCAGATTCTGGGGCACCATCAAGGGGATCCTAGGGCAGGACTCCAGTACTTCCTTGCCATCCCAAGTGCACCTTAACAATGCTGTTATCACTGACAAGCGTGAAGTCTTAGATGCATTCAATAATCATTTCACTATGGCTGGCCTAGCTTTTGATTCCTCCCCAGCAAATCTATTACGGTCACAACTTAAATTCCAGTCTATCGATGGTCAGAAGGCTGCCTCTTCATTCTCCTTCAAGCCCATTTTATTAAAACAAGTGGAAGACCTACTGCTACATCTAGACACCAAGAAAAGTGCAGGTGCAGACTCTCTGGACCCCTACTTCTTAAAAATTGCTCTACATGCCATGCAGTTCCCCTAACTCATCTTTTAATCTGTCCTTATCCACTGGTTCTGTTCCTACATTGTGGAAAACAGCACAAGTGTTTCCCTCTCAAATCAGGGACCCATGGATCTCAACAATTATAGACCCATATCCATCCTACCTGTGCTGTCTAAAATGTTAGAAAACTGGTGAGTATCCAACTAAGAGACTACCTCGATGCTAATAACCTACTTAACCCTGCTCAATCTGGGTTTAGGACCAGACACAGTACCATTTCTGCATTAGCAAAAGTAACAAATGATTGGCAAACTGAGTTAGACAAAAAAAGCAGCATCTGTGCTGTATTTCTAGACCTAAGTAAAGCCTTTGATACAGTGGATCATGAGCTGCTAATTTCCTCACTGCACTCCTTAGGCCTGGATTCAACCTCTCTTGAGTGGTTCAGATGTTACCTCACTGATAGAATACAGCAGGTGAAAAATGAAGGTGTCCTATCCTCCTCAAAACCACTTCTAAGGGGAGTACCGCAAGGATCCATCCTGGGCCCTATCCTTTTTGCTATCTATATCAATAACATTGATTCCAACCTCACTGTTGCCAATGTCACCTTTTGCTGATGACACTGTCTTGTATGTCAGTAACCCCTCACCATCAAAGGCCTGTGAGTTATTACAGTCAGAATTCTCCCTGCTGCAACATCAACTACTTGAAAAGAAACTACTATTAAATGCCAAGAAGACAAAGGCTATGTTCTTTTCCACCAATATATATTCTACCACTCTCTCATCAAACATTCTTCTCCAACTATCCACCATCCTTGGAAAAAACTTGATTATGTGGATAAATTCAAATATCTAGGGGTATGGATTGATAATAGACTTGATTACACTCAACATGTTGAGGAGCTCCTGAAAAACTCAGACAGAGGCTCAGCCTATTCTTCAGAATCAAACATTATCTAACCAAAGAGTCTAAACAGAGACTAATACAGGCATCATTTCTATCTCTCATCGATTATGCAGATTTCCTATATGGCCACTGTACTATGTCCTATTTAAGTAAATTGGATACCTTGTACCACAGAGCTCTAAGATTCATCACAGATCTTCCTTTCAACACTCATAACTGCTCTCTCTATAATGCTGTTGGCTGGACATCCTTACACCTTAGGAGGAATAAAATGCTGCACTATGGATTTACAAAGCTCTGTCAAACAAACTTCCATCTTATATTTCTGATTGCTTTACCCTGGCTACACCTAGATCATATGCCCTAAGAAGCAATAACCTTATCACCTTGAAGATACCTTAAAGTCTGTACCCGGCATGGGAGATCTGCAATCAGCTACTCTTAGCATCTACCCGAATTCTCTGCAGAAGACCCTAAAGTTGAACACCTTCATCCCTATAGCATCCTTTAAAAGCTCTTCATAAGTCTCTTTCCTGAGATATGCAACTGCTTTCACTAAGCCTAGTCCCTCTTACCCTTTACCCCTTTTTTTCTTTCTATCACAGTTTATATACTTTTTCTAAACTTAGCTACAATATACCCTAAAATCCATTGCCATTCCCTTTCTTTTTTTATCCTCCCATTTCTACTTGCTTAAGTATCTACCCAATTACAACACAACCTGACCAATTCCACAATCCCAATACCTTACAGGCCTCGCTGGCTAGCTTCAAATACAGACTTAAAACTCACCTGCTCACTTCTCACTCCTGCCATTGCCCCCTGACCCCCACCTCCACCCCTAGACAAAGCTCGCTGAGCTGCATTCCTCCTTATCCCCAGCTCCCACCCCCAACTCTTCTACACTACCTCCTCCCTAAAAAAAAAAAAAAAAAGGGCAGATTTCATATTGGCTGCCAAGAGCCAGGGAATCACATATTGCTGAACTGTGCTGCTGATTGCTTTGCCTTACATGTACCTGCCTGTGCCTTTTGCTGTGCTGTATTGCATTTGTCTATTATATGTAAGTCTTTGTCTCCAATCTTGACGAGGTACCTTTGTAAATGAGCCTCTGGCTCAAAGGTTGTTAAACTGATGTTAAATAAACTAAACTAAACTAAACTAAACTACAGTCATCTGGGTCAAACCTGTCTGAATTATTTTGTTTTGTGGTCCAAAATCATTAGCTACCTTGCTTGTATATACTTTTTTTATTACTGTAGCTGTTTATTTATATTTAAGTCTTTGTCTCTTTCTCTGTATTTGTTTATGTATGCTACTGTACCTTATTTTGATCTTGACCTATCAGGTCCATCTTGTAAATGAGCTTGGCTCAATGATGTCCGCCTGAATAAATAAAGATTTTGATTGATTGATTGATCTATAGAAAATCTTGTCACCTTCTTTTACTGTTTGTGCTAGTGTTTCCTTGGTTTGGGCCTTTGCATGCCTTACTGCCTTCCCTGCTTCCCATAGAGAAGTTTGGTATGCCTCCCTATCTTCATCCTGCTGCGTTTCCTTATATTTCCTGAAGGCCAGCCTTTTGTCTCTGACCTTTTCTGCTACTGTTTTTGAGAACCAAAGTGGTTTCCTTTTTCTTTTGCACTTCCTTTTCTCTCTAACACAATGGGATGTTGCTTCAAGTATTGCTTCCTTAATGCTTGCCCACTTTGCCTGTATCCCCTCACCTGTATTTCTTTTTTCCAGGGTTAGCTTAACTCTGTTGGCCATCTTATCAAAGTCAGCTCCTTTGAAGTCCCATATGTTTGCATTGGAATGGGATGATTTAGTTCTAGTTGCCAAATTAAACCATACCATGTGATGGTCACAGGCTCCCAGGTGACCTTCTACCTGGAGATCTGTGATATATTAAGGAGTTTTGTTTACATATGTACATGTAACTGTTAGAGTGTGGCTTACAGGATCTCTGCTCCATAATAAACAAAACAGGTATATGCATAAACTGTAAGTTATTAATCAAAGAACCTGGGAGGGCAGTGGCTGTGAGACCACTACGGGGGCCAGGGTTATGTTTTGGACATTCCAAAAGTTGTTTATCAATGGGAGGTAACACAGAGAGATACATGGCAGCAGAGGCCATGTGGTGTATAGCACAAAATCTGTGAGCAGAATCTTTGGATAGAGAATTACAGTAAGAAGGATCTAGTAAGGCAGTAATATTGTACAAACCAGAATGTCTTAGTGCAGTTTGTAACAAGGACAGTGAACCATTTGGGGATAATTTAGCATTGGGCCAACCCTGAAAAGTTCCTTTGGAGAGTTTTGCCATGGAGAGAATTTGTCCTTGTGATGTGGTTTGCCACTCAATTTGAAGGGTAGATTTATCAGGAGCAATGACCGAGGAAGTGAGGTAAGCATCAGAACCTTCCTGGACAGTGATCATGGTATCTGGTGTTTTGATGGAAACTCCCTCTGAAGGAGGTGCTGGAGGATCCAGTTGTTGGAGGAGGTCCGGTATCGTGCCTTGGATGCAGGGGATCACTCCTGAAAGGAGAAAATATAGGAACACGATAGCCATCTTGTCAGTGTATCTGAAAAGGAAGATGAAAGATTAGTGTATTAGTACAATTCTGCCCAATGGGGTTAGGAAAAGTAAGTTAAGCTCCTTTGTACAATTTCAATTGGTTTGCATGCAACCATTTGTCAGTCAGTTTGTTGTTGTGTAGGAGTCTAACTTGATAGACTGCCGGACTGAGCTTGTTGACAATGGGGTATGGGCCTTCCCATTTGTTGGAGAAGGAGTGGGTGGGATGTGCAAATCGAAGTACCATCACCTGATCTCCAACCTGCCAATCCACTTCTTGTGCGTGTTTGTCAAATTGTATTTTGGATTGTTGCTGGGCTTTGCCCATGCAGTTTGCAGCATACAAGTGTGTGTGTGTATGAGGTCTTTTCTGAGTTTTTCCACATACTGGTCCACAGACATGCGGTCTTCAGTGGGGGTGTGCAGGTCAAACAGTAAGTGTTCAGATAATCTCATCTGTCTACCAGTCATCACCTCAAAGGGTGTCAGCTGGGTAGTGGCTTAGGGCGTGCCCCTGATTGCCATAAGGAGTAAAGGCAACAGGGAATCCCAGGTTTTGGGATTGTCCTCAATGAATTTGGAAAGCGTTTGCTTAATCCATTTGTTGGATCTTTCTACTTGACCTGAGGATTGAGGTTGATAAGGTATGTGGAACTTTTGTTGAACTCCAAGGAGTTCAAGGGACTCTTTCATTAACTCACCTATAAAACTAGTTCCTTTGTTGGAGTCTACCTTAAGAGGCAGGCCCCACCTGGAGAAAATCTGTTCCACCAGGATTTTGGCAGTTGTTTGTGCTGTGCATGTTTTAGTGGGGAAAGCCTCTACCCACTTAGAGAATAGGTCTGTTACCACAACAGCATACTTATTGTTTCTACTTGTATTGGTCAAAGGGCCAATAAAATCAATTTGGATGGCATGTCAAGGGCCGGAATGTCTTTGTGGTAAAAGTTTGGCATTTCGTTTTGTAGGTATGGGATTGTTTTGTGCACAAACAAGGCAATTGTCTATGTATTGTTTAACATCTTTGGTGATACCAGGCCACCAGGCGGTGGTCTTGAGTCATTGGAGGGTGTTTTCTGCTCCCTGGTGTCTACCAGTAGAAGTATCTTGTACTTGGTGCAAAAATTCAGATCTTAGGTGTCTGGAGACTACCCACAACTTGGTGGTAGTGACATCTGGTTGGAACCAAATGAGCTAGTCATCAGGGGATAAGTGCAACTTACCTTCATGCCTTCAGTAGGGGTTATGTGTAGGTAGTCTTTCTTCAGTACCCTTGTCGAGGAATCTGAACACCTCTCTGAGTTCAGTGTCCAGATGTTGGGCCGTTGAGAGGTCCAAGGGGGAAAAAGACTCAGATTTCTTCTTGAGGGCTGCAACATGCACAGCTGCATTAGCTTCTGGATGATCCATCATCCAGACGTCCCCCCCTCGGGCCCCTTCCTTAGCAAGGGTGTCTGCGATGTCATTGAAAGCATGATAAGGGTCATGAAGAGTGGGCTTTGACCTTGTGAACATAAAGTTTGTGTTTGAATTTCTGTGCCAATGCATGTATGTATATTACCAATTCTTTGTATTTCACTGGGCTGCCGTCAGAAGAGAGGAAGGAGTTCTTCTGCCAGAAAGGAAGAAATTATGTAAGGGAACAACAAACCCAGTTAGAGTCTGTAAAGATGATAGTACCCTGAGTTCCATGTTGGATGAACTCAAGGGCACAGGCCACCGCTGCCATCTCTGCATACTGTGATGAAGCTACACTACAGCATTTAGATATCATGACGGTGTTTCCATAAGGGTAGATTACCAAGATACCTATCCCTGCAATCTGTTCTCCCTGATAGTAGGATGCTGAACCATCAGTAAAAATATGGCACAAAGAGGTACCCTCGAGTACTTGTGGCGTGGCAGGGAGGAAAGGACTTGGATCTGGGAGATCAGGTGACTGTAGTGTACAGTCATGGAGTTCTCCCTGAAAAATGAGCTAGCAGAGATGGAACTTTGGCCGGGTAGACCTGGATATCTCTATCCTGGAGGAGAAGTGACCAGTGTGTCAGCCTAGTGTTAGAGACTGACCCATCCTTCACTCTATCTGAGAGCAAAAGGTAGTTGGCATGTGGTTAGTGTTAATGATCAATGGTGAGTACCCAATGATATACAAGAAGTGCTTGACAGCCCAGTAGATGGCCAGAAGGTTCCTTTCACAAAGGCCATACTTCTGCTCCACTGGGGTCAAGAGCTGTGATGGATATGCAGTGGGTCTCAAGGTGCCATGCTCCTTCTGGGCCAGCACAGCTGACATGGCAATGTCAGAGGTGGCACACTCCAGATAGAATGGTAGTGCTGGATTGGGGTTAACCAGTGCTGGGGCGGAGGCCAAAGCTTGCTTCAGTGACATCACAGCCTGGGTGTGAATAGGGCTCCAAGTCCATGGTACATCCTTTTTGAGTAATTCATACAGAGGAGCGGCTTTCTGAGCAAAATCACAAATGAAATCTCTCGAATAGTTTACCATACCTAGAAACCTTCGAAGGGTTGCCACACTGGTAGTCAATGGCAAGTCTTGTAATCCCTGTACCTTCTTCCAGGTAGGGCTTCGACCTTGGTCAGTTATTTTTAGACCCAGAAAGAATATTTCCTTCTGACACAATTGTGCTTTTGCTGGGTTACATTTCAGGCTAGCTCTCTGGATGAGAGTCAGTAGTTCATCCAAGAGATCCAGATGTTGTTCCTGCGTGGCCGTGGCTAACAACAGGTCATCCACATACTGTGAGAGACATTGGGGGTTAGAGAAACTCTGGAGGGTGTCCATCATGTGGAGATGGAAGAGGGATGGACTGTTATAGAATCCTTGTGCCAAGCAAGTCCACGTCTACTGTCGTCCTTCAAAGGTGAAGGCAAACTTATATTGACTCTTGAGGGCCAATGGCAATGACCAAAAACCATTGGAAATGTCCAGGGCACTGAACCATTTCTGATCAGATGTTAGAAGTCAGAGCACATCTGGTGCCAATGCAACAGTTGGGGAACAACTGGGAGTGACCTGATTCAGCTTCCTGTAGTCGATAGTAAGTCTCCAGGCACCTGTGGGTTTCTTCTTCACTGGGAGTTGGCAGTAGAAACACAAGTTCTGATTACTCCTTGTTTAAGGAGTGACTTGATTGTTTCTCTAAGGGAAGGCAAGGCCTCAGTTGGAAAAGGGTATTGGCTTTGCCTTTCATGTGCCGGGCCAGGCATCTCAATGACAGTGTGCATTCTACCACAGTCATGCTTGTTAACTGCAAACACTTCCAAATGTCATTGCAGAATAGGTAAGAGTTTTGGAAAAAGTTCATGATTCTTGAACAAATCTATGATGTCATAATCTTTGTCATTGACAGAGATCGTTGCCACAACATGTGAGTCGGGAATCAGGATGGTATGGTATTGACCCTGAATCTGTATCAACAGCATGTTAGCTAGGTCCACCACACAACCGTGTGGTGCAAGGAAATCAATTCCTATGATACTAGGATGATCATGCAGTACCATCAGTTGGAAAGTATGTGAGGCCTTCAAGTGGCCTAGCTCTACCGGTAAGGGTAGAGAAAGGTATGCGGGCAGCCTAGTACCATCGACTCCTGACATATTGGTCTTCCGTCCGGTAGACCAAGGGGACATGTCCAGGTGTTTGTCATGTAGCACAGATACAGCTGTACCTGTATCTAATAAGACTACTAGTTGGTGGCCCCCAACCTCGACCTCAGTGCAGGACCTTCCATTTGTATCAATGACCAGCTTGTTTACAATACGGACTGGGGCCTGTAATTGTCAATCCGTATTGTCGGAAGCATGCAGAGGTTGGGCCTGACTTGCGTGAATGACTTCACAGTGCTGTACTTATGCAATATAGGGAGGAGATTCTGGGTTCAGGCCTGTATGGGCCTGTGGGCTAGTACTGCCATCATCCCCATGGCCGGTTGTGGCCTGGACCACCGGTTGCACTGCCGCAAAGGTCTGTGCGGGAACAGCATCCACTACAGAGTGCACTTGCCCCAGGAGCTCTCAGAATTTTTGATTTTCTTCAGCTATCTGCCTATGAAGGACCCACTCTCTGTGATGGTTTACCTCTGCCCTTATGCCTCCTGTTCTTAGGCCAATTCCGGTTCCAACCCCACCCCACTGCTGTTGTTGTTGGGCCTGTTGGGGGTGTTGGTTACCATCTGGAGGGGCTGACGGAAGTTTGGTCTGCTAGCGTTGGGCTTGCCCTTCCACTGTATAATGTGTTGTGGTCCTGGGGGCGGGTTCCATGGCAGCTACTTTCTTGGAACTGGAACCCAAATCACAGATGTACAGCTGATACACCCTCTTGGTTTTC
Organism: Neoceratodus forsteri; assembly: GCA_016271365.2. NCBI lineage: Eukaryota > Metazoa > Chordata > Ceratodontiformes > Ceratodontidae > Neoceratodus > Neoceratodus forsteri. Next base: position 323,537,137 of record CM028134.1, read on the forward strand.
TGAAGGATATCGGCAAACCTATCCGTATTTGGGTAAGTGGTTGGCTCCACCTTTTCTCTTACTGCTGGAATCATGTTCCTAAGGAACAGGGTCTTATATTCAATAAGATCTACATCCGCAGCTTTTTGTGCCAGGTGTTTTCCTGCTTGGTAGGCCATCCAGAGTCTCTGGTGGTAGGTTGCTGGGTTTTCTTTTGCATTTTGCTTGACGGGGTATGCCAGCATCGCTCCTACTACACCTGGGCTGTGAGCAGAAATGAGCTCAGCTGCAACCTCGTCAAAGGTAGCGTTCCCATCCTGGTGAACTGCTTCGGGGAGTTTGGCCCATAAACCAGGATCGATGGTCTGGCGTAGTATTTGGACCTGATATTCTGCAGCGAGGCTGAGCATCTTGCATTTAGAATGCACCTTTTCCAAGTGACAGCTAAGGTTGTTGGACAGGCTCATCCGACCGATACTATCAGTGATTTGCTGAACAGAGTAGGCCATTTGTAGGGGATTAGTAGGCGGTCGATCAGGCAAAGGTAACACATCTCACGCACCATCCAAGGCTGCGCAAGCTGCAGCTTCGGCTGCAGTGCGGACAACACCTTTCTGAGTGCCAGCTTCTTGGAAAATCTGTCGAATCTGACTTTTAATAGCTTTCATGCTCCTTTCAGGAAGAGAAGCATTGCCTAATGCTCTGTCAGTAATGGTTTCTATCTCTTGCCTGTCTTCCAAACTAATAACGGCTACCAGAGGCGCCATCGGGAGCAGGCTTGAGCCTGCTCCCCCCATCATGGGCGCTGTCATGTTGGCATTTCCCATGATGAATGTCACAACGTCATCAACGTGTGACCTGGGGAGTTGGGGGTGGGGACTCTCCATGCTGTGGATGGCTGGGTGGGTATTCTGGGCCATAGTAGGGGCATGACTGGGCATTGTACTGTGAGACATCATCATCGGCTAACTCCCCTTCTGATGATGAGTGAAAGGCAGGGGCTACGCCTCCCATTGCCTTAAAATGGCCAGCCAGAACCTCTCACTGATGGCGCAGTGTTGCCATCTTAGTTCTACATTCATCATGATTCACACTTGCAACATCCATATCAACCTGATCCTGCTTCTGTTTTTGCAAAACTCGGTACGCAGCGCTCAATTCATGATTATCCCTATAGGCTATTTCTAAATCATTACGTAACTGGTTGATCTTGTCCTGAAGCTCACCCATTTCATCACTCAACTGTGCATTTGCAGCACTCAACAAATCATTCATTTGCACAACCTGACTCTTATCCTGTCTCAAACTTTCACACTCCTGCTTCAAGGTACACATTTCTTGTTCACCAGCCTGTGCTGAATGATGCAATAGTGGATCCTTTTCATTTTGCAGAGTTTGGAGCTCAGACTCCAAGTTCTGCTGCAGTCTAATACATTCTATTTCCTGTAAACCCATCTCTTGCTTAAGAGATACTATCTGCAGATCAAGGGTTCAAAACCTCACTTCAGAGGCTTCCAAAGTAGCGTAGAGAGCGGCGACCATCAACCCTTTAGTGTGACGCTTATTGGTTGAATGTTGCGTCTCTGCATACTGGGCTGAAATTCCCAGTACAGGGATTTTGGATTGACTTGCATCCCGTGCGAAGTCAGCCCATCTTCTATGGGAGGCAAGGAAGTTAGAGACATCAAGTCTCAGTTCTGCGAAGATATCTGATACTGTGGCCATTGTGTGGGAGGGAACAAAAATTCAAACTGTGAAAAAGACAGCGTGTTGCGTATCGATCCACAACACGAGTACTTTAAACACAGCCAGGCTACTGTATAAGTTGAAGGCTTGCAATTGAAAGCTGCTATGGAATGGGTCGGGATGGCATCAACCACACCCAAAAAGTCAGCCAGACTTTGCAAGTGACTACAAACTGGTCTTCTTTAAAAATGGGAGAGGTGGTACGGGAATGTACACCTACAGTCCCCGTGGGAAGGAAAAGTTGAAGTAACAAGTGAAAACTTACAAACACCAAATATCACCTGCACACGGTCGCCAATTTGTTGAGAGGTCTAAACCTCACCTTCAGATTCTTTACAATATTGGGAATGCAAGTAATCACAAACAAGTTGCATTTAAGTAATAAATGAGTTTATTACTACAAAAGGGATAAATCACAGTTGCCCATAGTAGTTCTTACCAATACAAACCGGGAGCCAGTGCTAAGTGTTTCCTACACCTCGAGGCTTCTCTGTAGTCTCTTGGGATCTCTCGGGTCTCCGAGGTGTAAAGCCTGTGCATTACATTATATACCTATGATAATTACTATGGTTACTAAAAGATAGAAACATTTCTAGTTACAGAGATGAGCCCTATTGGCTAAATTAGAGATGGCTCCATGGTCCAAGATAACATTATACAATTCTGTAAAGTCATCAGTTTTAGAACAAAGAAGGTCTTATACAGAGTCTTACATAACCAAGTGTAGTGGTACACATCACCAAAGGATGGCAATATTGCCTTACATATTATAATTACTTCAAGGACAGGTGTCTTGGCATCTGACAAGTAAGAAATAGACAGAAAATACATGGTATAGTATGTGTGCATTAGCAAGCAAAGTGGATCACAACAATATGCATTCATATCCTGTCATCTACTCTTATACGGTAGATGTCCTTAGCCCTAAGTATTAGTGTAACCTATACATAAGCATTAGCTGTCTACGGTGTACCTCTGGGGGTATCAATTAGGGTGCAGGGACCTCGTGTAACACTTTCACCATATGCAGATGCTAGCGGTGCATCAGTCTGGCATGCGCACCTTTGTATGCAAGATATGTGAAGTAAGGTGAGCTGTCTCACTGTACTCATGCCTTTCTGAGTTGTTGCAATCTGGTGACATGAAATGTGCTACTAAAGTTATTGAAAAGGTACAACGTATCAGTCATGCTACAGGTACACTTCCTCAAGAAACATCAGCTGTTGATTATGGAAGTGTGTCTCTCAAGGAAATAGAGATTGTTAAAGTCTTTGGTAAACCCATTGCCAAATATGAGTTTGCAAAGAGAAAGAAATTCAACTCTGTGTCTCATATTATAGACTGTGTTACCAGAAACAAACTGTTATGGTTGATCTGGAAAAGATACAGTCTTTTAATGAGATGTGGGCATGATTGTTGGCATTCTTATTATTACAACATAACATTGATCTGGTACCAATGGCTATCACGTGCAAATACTGTTTTTCTAAGGTAAAAAATGACACAATGCCACCTAGGTCAGATCTAAACAACATGGAGGCACGTGTTACATCCAATGAGATTTCTATGTTGAATATGTTTGAACGGATTCTTATACAAACCATGAAATCATTCCAGACTATTCTACATCTGAATACTAGGACATGGAACATACCCCAGAAAGAGCTCATTAAGTCTCTAAAGGGCTCTGTCATGTATCTGCCACTTCCTTTACAAGAAAATGTGGAGGCAATCTCTAATGAAAACAGTCTAGTTTTTCTTGTTAATGGAGTACCAACTAAGTCAAAGGTTATCTGGCAGGATGTTGTCAATGTACAGAAGATGAAAATTGCTCTCACTTATTTGAAGAACAATAATCCCTTCTATGCAGACCTTGACATTGACAGAATGAGCAGCATCTCTGCTCAGTATGAAGTGTTGGACATGAAGAAGCCAATGATTGAGAAGGTTAATGTAGAAACAAATGAAAGTGTGCATGAACCGTACACAATTCACCCTCTACATGGCAGAGATCCAGCTGGAGACAATGTTGATCTATCTTTGTCAGATGAAACAGGTGGAAGGCACCCCTGTTAGTATCTGTGAGGCCACATTGGAAGCATGTTACTTTCCTAATTTGTTTCCACAAGGATCAGGTGTTTGGATACAAGAGAAGTGTGTGAACCAGGTTCTGAATACTGTTCATCTAGAGTTTTGAACAAGGATGGCAAATTCCATAGAAACATTCAATATCTGTTTCACCTATTATTATTAGCTTAGTACACTCACTGCATCCATTGCACATACTCTATGGCTCATGACTCCACTTGATGAAATCACTGCCATAGAGTTTCTTCAGAAATTGAAGGACAAGGTTGACACATTGCAGGTTAATTTGCCATCTATACATTCAAATCTATGTGGTATTAAGGAATACTGGTATCGTAGACACTCTGAGGCTATGACAATGCCATAAGAGTATGGTGCAGCAACATGGTTTTTTACTCTCAGTTGTGCTGAATACACCTGGTATCAGTTGATTGAACTTCTAAAGTGGGTGAATGCTGATGTTGAGGGCATTTCATCAATGACTCTTGGCGAGATGTGCTCTCTTGACCCAGTGTCTGTCACCAGACATTTCCACCAATGATTCCATGACATTCTAACATTCATTTTGTCAAAGGGCAATCCACCTCTTGGTCTTGTAGAACACTATTTTTGGAGGATGGAGTACCAGGCATGTGGTGCTCCTCATACAGTATTCATATGCTACTATGGATCAAGGATGCTCTGTGCATTGGCAAAAATGAAGCAGCAGAAGTGCTAAGCTTTATGTCACTTGTCACATACCTGACAAGTATGCCAGTCCTGCATTGTGGAAGTTGGTGCAAAAGTTCCAAAGACATATCTGTGCCAAATACTGCTAACATGCAGTCAAATGTCATACTGATTGGTTCATCAGGTGTCACTTTGGTTTTCCTAGACGGATCTAGCAGCAAGGTCGCATGAATGAGCTGTTTTCATGAATTGTGCCATCACTTGAAGGCAAAATCTATCAAGAGGGTATTTGAGTTACCCAGATGGGAGAATGAGGTGTACATCAATGATTACAACCCCAGTCTTCTACTCATGTGGCAAGCAAACATTGATGTTCAGTTTGTTGCTGACTATGCTTTGGCTCTTGTTCGGTACGTAACATCATACATTACTAAGCATGAGCAGACCAGCTTGCAAAAACTTTGGGAGGCTATTGTCAGCTCAGGCAAGTCAATTACATCACAATTGTGGTCACTTGGGTTAAAGACACTGTCACACAGAGAGTGTGGTACATACGTGGCCAGCAATTGTTTGATCAGGAAACACTTGTATGGCAAATCTGATGCTGTAAGGTTTCTCAGTGTGAACTACAAAGAGAAACACAAATGTGTGCTTAGACCTCATGACAAGATTGAGGAACTGGCTCTCAACTGATCTTCTTCAAAGCATATCTTGCAGAACAACCTGGTCGACCCATACTACCCCAGCAGACACAATATCATGGACAGTATATGTCTCTTTGAGGTAGCAAAATGGTACGACTACAAAACTGATGTTGCACCTGATAATACATGTGATATTTACAATGTCAGAGGCCTGGATGGCTGTCTCATTAAAAGTCAAAAACCTTGGCTGATTGATCATTGTAAGCTAAGTCTGTTCACTACTGAGAGCAGAGAACATTATTATTTTGCTCTATTGTTCTTGTTCCACCCCTGGAGGGATGAGACTACATTGAAAGGTGGCTGGGATACTTTTGAGGAGCAATTCAACCACAGTTATGACACCTTCAAAACAGAGCAGTCTGAGATGTATATATGCAGGCTAGAAGTGGAGAAAGAGCAGCTTGACAGAGCAAAGAAATAGCTTGAGGAGAATACTCCTGTTAATTCACAAGATAACCTTGATCCAGAAGGACAGGACACACTTGGAGTACCTCTACCTATGAATGACCCAGAAGTACTCATATCAGAAGTGGAAAGTGCTATGCAGCATGGATCACACTGTCCTGTTGATCCTGGTCAAGTGAAAGAAAGTCTTAATGAACAACAGCTTGTGGTTTATGCCGCTGTTAAAGACACAGTTAGACATGGTATCCTACATGAAAAGAAACAATGCCAATGTGATAACTACAAGCCATTACTAATGTTTGTTAGTGGTTCTGCAGGAATAAGGAAGAGTTTTCTTATTAAGGCCATCACAGCTGACATAAGGAAACACACTGGGACAACAGTGTCTGTTGCTGTTAGTGCTCCAACTGGACTGGCAGCATACAATACTGGTGGAGTTACTTTACACTGTGTGTTTATGTTGCCAGTAGAGAATGCCTGATGAGATCAGCATTGTCTCTAATGTGATGCTTGTCTACACACACCTGCGACTGCAGGAAATTCTGGGCAGTGAGTATGGTGATGCATTTGGTGGAAAAAGTATTGTTGTATTTGGAGACCTTCTACAAGTTGCACCCATAAATGGAGAGCATGTATTTACTGCATTGACTGTGAAGCAGACTAAGAAGACATTAGGGTGCATTGGAGGTTTTAACCTATAGGAGTTATTCAGTTATATTGCGTTGTTTCAGAACATGCGACAGAGTGGTGATCTAGCTTATAAGGCATTGCTGGATCAAGCTCACACTGACAGTTTATCACTATTGCGTCTTTTGATGTTGAATACACATAGAATCACTGCTGATGGTGCATCAATTCATGCTGCATGTGATGTGTTTAGTGATGTGTACTCAAACAGTGCACATATCATCTGTCTTATGCCCTGGCTTAAGCAATGTGCTGAATTCAATAGCATCATGTTACAGAGAGAGGCTCAAGAAATCATCACTGTTCATGCTGTTGATACAGTTGATGGTGTTTGCTTATGTCACAACCTAGTAGCTAAGCTGACTGAACGACTGTCTGAACCTAAGTTAGATGTGTCCCATACAGCTGGTCTAGAAGCTGTTCTTAATGTTTGTAAGAATGCATGGATTATGCTACATCAAAACCTTGACGTTGAATGTGATATGGTCAATGGTGCTATGGGTCACATTATCAACTTTCTGTACAATGTTCAGAAAACATTCATAGAGGCACTTATTGTTAAGTTTGACAACATTGAACAGTTTATGCAAATTGATCAAACTTCTGTGAAGTTCCAGATTTTGAAGGACATATATGTGACCAGGAAACAGTTTCCACTATGTGTTGCATATGCTGTTTCCATACACAAGTCACAGGGTTTAAGTCTGGACTCAGTGATGGTTGACATAGGCAGTGACATCTTCAAGGATGGCATGAACAATGTTGCACTTTCATGTGTTCACAGTCTTGCTGATTTATATATCATCAGTCTGTCACCACAGAAGATTCACACTGACAAGCGATGTATTGTAGAGTACAATAGGTTTCGTAGTCTGTTCTAGCCAGACATGCATCTAATACCACTACCCATGTGTGTAGTACAGTCAAATGCAACAGTCACAGCTTCAGGTGCAACCAAGAGGAACAAAGCAACAATTCATGAATTACCTTCTAACACTATTGAGAAGGTTACCATATCATACAGATACAAAGTCACCTCCTCATAAGAAGTCACTTGGTCTGGCTATTGTCCCAGCATTTGATAACAGTACTGGAGTTAACTACCTACTCTGGTGACAAAAATAAAATATTTAGTTTGTACCCTGTACCAAACTCTGTACTTTACTCAGATTGTTTATGTATAATACCCCTTTTTTGCAGATTACCTTTTCAAAGCATTGCTCTAACCTTATGTCTAATGCCCTGTGATACAAAATGCCCTTTGTTTTGTTTACTACTTGTTCATGTTTCTCCTTATCTCAATGTTTAATTCCCTACTCAGAATATTACTGTTTCTTGCCTTCTGTATGTATTCCTGTAATTTGTTTAATTCCCTATTTCAGAATATTACTGTTCTTGCCTTCTGTATGTATTCCTGTTATTGCTCTGTAACCTCCCGGGTCATGCCTGAAAATAGTCATCCCTATGGCTAGTGCACCCACCCAGTAAACAAAAACTAAATAAAAATAAATAAATAAACTGCTACGCTAATTCAGCAATGCAAGCATTTCACCACATGCCTCAGTTTGTACAAAGAAGAACAGCTTCTCATGAGACTACCTTATCTAAGTCATTGAAGGAACTTGTACATGTGACTTCACAACATACTGACAATGTACAGTCACTTACACCTCTACGACATGTTTTAGGTACGTACAGTGGATACAGAATGTTTGCAGATAACATTCAACAGGATGTTACTGACTTTATGATGGCCATCATAAATAGTTTGGATGACGAGCATATTCCAATGCAACAGTACTTTACTGTTATCTGTGTCACCAAATATAAATGCCTGTCATGCGGTCATTCAGAGCAAGAAATTATAGAGAACATGCTTTGGATTTCTCTGTACATCCCTCAGTCATGCACAGTTAAGTTTTGAGAGCTGATTAGGAATAGACAAAGTGGTCACCATTGTGTTAGGTGTGGAGGGGCATGTTCTCAGTCTATATGGATTAGGACTTCTTCTCAATAACTTATCCTTGTATTGCATAGATTTGACTCTCATGGACTAAAAGTTGACACACCTATCACATATTTCATAGTCATTAGAGTTTCATTTGCTCAGGCACTAATTGATACTCATGCTGTGATCTACCACCACAGCCAATCTGTACATTCTGGACATTACATCACTTGGTTGAGGAACAGATCTGGCTGGGTTGAATGCAATAACTCAATAAGTACTTTTAAACAGAGGCTACCTCATAAGTTAAAAGATGCTTATGTATTGATATTGAAGAATTACAACAATCTTCGTCAGTCAGAAGAATAGTCACACAGTATGTGAGATAGTTAGCCATCCCACAGTGCTAAACTTCAAACAACAGCAAACTATGCCTATTGTTTGAGTGATGTACTGAGTGAGTCAATTAAATTCACACAAACAAAAGTTATCTACACCACATAACTGTGTTTTTATGAATCATGCAACAAAGATGAGTGTGTGATTCAGTAATGCAGTAAACATGGTTGAAAGGGTCTTAAATCGGCTCCAACTGTGTTCATAATTAATTGTCAAATCACACTTATATAGTTGTACGATACTTGTACAAAGATGAGCAGATATAACTATGTGTTGAACTATGCTGATATTCTCTTACTTTAACAAGCTGCATTCTATCACTGGAAGTATGACTTCACATACTTTCTGACACATTACCTGTTCATGTATTGCACATGTACATGAAGCATCTGTGCATTATGTATTGCTACATGTTTCAGCATCTATGAAATGTTGTTAAGATCTTAAATGACTTAACACAATTCTTTTTAAAGTTGATGTGACATTTTACATGTCCACACAACTTAAAATTATGGTTTACAGTTTTTTATAGAAGTGTGCTTACCACTATTACACTACAGTACAAGTCACATTAAACTGTTCCCTCAATGAGTTGCTTTAGCATTTCTGACTGAGTTGCACAGGTGCTGCTGGATCCAGATCAAAGGCCTGCATAAACTGGTTCTTAAGAGATACAACTCAGTTTTGCATTGCTTTGTAACTGGACAGCAGATGCATTCCAATTGACTTGCAAAAACATGTTATAAACGTTGCTCTTGGGGTGGTTAAGCATTGAAAAACAATGCAACATGAGTTGCCAATGAATTGGCAACTCTAAAAAAACAATGCACACCAACTCATTGGAGGAACAGTTTAATGTGACTTGTACTGTACCATATTACGGTACAGTAACTGCAGCTACAGGAAACAACTAACGTGTGACTGTTGCTTGTTACATGTTACAGATTATCATCAAACATAATTTCACAATAGCAGCACTCAACTACTAAGTGTTTACTGTTATGCCACAGTCTTGTTTTATTAATGTATATACCATTGCACACTTGTAATATAACATACTATAGTGTTTATTTTTTGCAACGCTGTTATATTAATCTATTCTTCTTCAGACATGAATAAATAGCACATGTAGATATTAATTATACTGTTCATTGTACTACTATGAGGTTTCAGTTATTTCTTTTATATGTGCTAATTCAACTGAATATGTAACTTCACTTTAAAAAATGTTTTAATATAATTAGAATAAACAGTAGAATGCATACGAGTTACATGTATCAATTTGTACTGTGTTAATAATAACCAGTATCATACTTACCAGTTTACCATGCTGCATATACTGTCCACAGTACTGAATAATTTCTTAACATATTAGAAATGTGTCTGTTTCACAATTATTGTCTACATAGTTATATGCTCTATTACTATTTATGAAACCGTTATCTTGGAAGTTACTCATTTATAAATTTTGACATGCTAGTAAATACAGATAGTACAGTTTGTTTTATTGCTATAAATATATATATATATATATATATATATATATATATATATATATCTATGCAAAGAGCTGTGTTAATGCATCATTTAGGGTTAAACCACAAAAAGTCAGGAAAGGAAAAATCTTTAGGGTTGCCCCCCTCCGGACACACCAGTCATCCGAAGATTGACAGATGATGGGGTGTGACATTAGGGTTGTAAGGCCTAAATGTCACCCCATTCCATGTGTAATGATATAGGCAAGGGACAGCAAAAAAGAATGGGGTGACATTTAGGCCTCGCAACCCCAATGACACACCCCATCATCTGTCAATCTTGGGATGACTGGTGGGTCTGGGAGGGAGGGGCAACCCTAAAGATTGTTCATTTCCTGACTTTTGTGGTTTAACCATAAATGATGCATTAACACAGTTTTTGTATAGAATTTCCTTACTTTTGGGAAAGAATACAAAAGTAAGAATTATATGACGCTAGGGAAGATGGGCCCTTTGGGCCCTGCACTCCACCAACCTGTGGAAGTGTGGATGAGTCGACCCTTTGGGCCCCTGCGCTCCACCCATCTTGTAAATGCGTATGTACCATCAACACCCTCCAAATTTCAATGTAAAACACCAAACCGTGTCCAAGATATAACATGTAAAAGTTTGACATTTTCATTTGTCAGAGATACAGAATTCCACACCTGTTAACATTTTACAGACACAACTGAAAACTACATCCATGACACTAAGGCTAAGTACCCTATCAATTTCAAGCCACCAGCACAATTCAAAACACTGTCCACAACACGTAAATTGTGTCACACAATATCTTCACAAAAGTAACTTTCTCCAACACGTAAATACTGTAATTCATGTCTACAGGACATGCCAAGAACAACCTCCAAATTTCAATGTAAAAGACCAAACCGTGTCTGAGATATAACATGTTAAAATTTGACATTTTCATTCATCAGACTTGCAGAATTCTGCACCTGTTAACATTTTACAGGTACAACGACTGAAAACTACATTCATGAAACTAAGGCTAGGTACCCTATCAAGTCAAGTTCTTTTTTTTAGGTCAAGTCAAGTTATTGTTCAGCTATATAGCCATTACAATTTTCTAAAAAACAATATGTACATTTCATATCAGTACGAATGCAAATTACATACAGGTATTACTTTAACAAATCCATAAGCAACTATTAGGCTCCAGCAGTCATGAATTATATTTAACATTTCACATATACTTAATTTTAATACCATTATTCATGCTATGAACTCAACACTAGGAAGGTACTATATATTTAAAATACTAATCTGCCGTCGGCCCTGGTTCAGGAACGGGCTTGGTTCATCGGGGGCTAGCTGGGAAAGGAGAGGATTGAGAGTCTGAAGGACTGCTCTCCTCTCCTAGAGAGGGTGGTTGGGAAACCCCACTCAAGTAGTGGCCCCAGTGGAGACCAGGGGTACTACATGCAGTGGCACAGGGGGGACAACCAGAAAGCCGGAAAAACAGTTTCGGTGCCACCAGTTGATGGCCTCCATGCTCCATGTTCCCCAGAACCTCTGGGAGCATCCTTCACCACAGCAGCACCTCCAGACCATGGAAAAATAGTGTGCCAGGGATCTGCACTACCCGGTACCTTCCCCCTCAGAGGAGGGGGACCCACCCAGCAATGGGATACATAGGGGACAAATCGGGGGTTGGCTGTGATGTGTGTGTGGGAGGAGCTCCAGAAGAGGACAGCCAAGGCATGGAAGCACTAGGTGGACCAAAGGAGAGGTGGAAGCTGGAGTGTGAGGGGAGGTAAAAACATCACACACAAAAAAAATACTAATCTTCAGTTCATAAACATGGAAGCTCAGACTAACTTAACAAACCTTATCATGCTCATTAAATATATAATTGAAATGTTTCAACAGATCAGCAAGCACAATTTCCCTTAAAGCAATAGATCTGCATGAGCCCTCATTTTGAGCTCATAAGCCCAGTATCACTTAAAATATTTCAGCTATAGCTGTTAGTTATTAGACAGCTTGCGAGTCATACCTGCTATCTAATTGTACACCAGCCCCTAGTGAGGTCTGTTAAGATTAAAATGATAATCCTCTCGCTATCTCCACTCTTTAATTAATTCAATTAATCATTACCAAACACATAAATGCACTCAGAGTTAAAATGCATACATTATTTCAGTTTAAAACTTTTAGTTAAAAAATACTCTGATGCACTGGTATTCAAATTTTTAAGCTTCAAGACAAATGTACTTAACACTCCATACAAAGTATTACCAATATCGGCAATAAGTATTTGACAAGTTACTGCCTCCCTTTGAATCCGAATTATTAGGCTTCAAAAAAAGAAGTCCATTTATAAAGTAAGATTAAGTAAAATTGGCTGTACATCAACAGTATAAACTAGGATCTGACAATCCACTTTTTAGGAGAATAGACAAATACGAGCAGCCATTCTACATCTGTGGTATTTTGCAAACAGCTAGACTACATCTCTCTTTATCAAAGTTGATGCTCCCATTTTGCACAGAAGTCCATTGCTGCCACCAGCCCACTACATTTGATATCCAACTTTTTCCACACCATACAAAATATCTAAATAGATGCCTCTATCTCCCCTCCATCGCAATCCACACTACAACATAAAACTGTGTGGGAAAGGTGAAAATTGCATAGGCCAGTGTACACAGCTTCAAACAGGGAGTCTCCAGGATCAACACACCGCTTTAATTCCAGAAAAAGCACCCCCGTTGTTAGCAGGGTTTGTAATCCTCAAAATAAACCATCAGCTAAAAATTAAATTCTAGACTAAATAAGGATACCAGGGAACACCATAGTATCCTAGACGTGATGAGTAAATCATATAATCTTTTCCTTTTTGATCCCAGTAACCATTACTAGTTACCGACCACGAAAGTTTGCCACACAAACAATTTATATTTCATGCTAGAGAAGCATTTTTTTGAATAGCTGACAGTAAAAAAAAATGAATACACTTTACCTGCCTCTGGGCACACCTGGCTCCTCCACAAGTCTCTTATATTTTCCTGTTTTCTAGTCTTCCACACTGAGAGTGCATTTGGCTGTGCAGACACTCTCAAGTGTTTCTGTCATTTCCAGGCAGCGTCACGGCTGCTTTGTATCAATTGTACCATCTAGCCTCCATCTTCTCCATGGCTCTGTCTATGCCTGTGCTCGCTTCTAGGGCTGTGTCTCCATATTTCTCCACTTACAGTTCCAAGAATGGCCAGGCCAGTACATGAAAATTAAAACAAAAGAAAACGCTCCACTGAGTGCAATAACTTTAGATTATCATATCCAAGCCCTTAATATGCAGGTCCCCGAGGCAATGTTAGCATACCTTTACCAGGTTGAAACAAACCTGCAACACCAGAGGTGGAATGGACATCCTGGATATCTCCTTTTCCTCTCCTGGGCATCCTCATTCAGGCACCACAACTTCTTATTTCAAGCAGCTTTTCTCCAACAGAAATTCTATGCAGAAATTAATTCCTTCTCAACACACCGACAGTCCGGGGGAACGTCCACAACATTGCTGGGGAGAACTGTGCCCTTTTGAAATTAACTCCCCACTAACCAGTTACTCACTTATGGTGTGTTCACAATATAAATGGAACAGCGTTACCTCCACAGTATAGATTTAAATACGGATTAAACATAGATTTCCTTCATTTTTTAAATAAGTCAAACATTTTTGCGTCTTTTAGCTAAAAGCTTACAAACATACTTCAGAGTTGAAGCTCTCACAGGGAATGGAGCAGCAATGCAGCCATCTTGCTGCCCCTCCCTCTCCCCAATAACCTATCAATTTCAAGCCACAATGCAAAACACTGTCCACAACATGTAAATTGCATCACGCACTATCTCCACAATAAAATGTTCTCTGACACATAAGCACCATAATTCACATCTACCAGACATGCTGAGAACACTCTTCAAATTTCAAGTAAAAAGATCAAACCGTTTCCGAGATATTTAAACTTAAAGATTGGTGAAATTGCCCTACCTAATGCATTATAAAATCTGGCCATCTCGTCCCTCCCTTGCGATCAAAGATCGCGATTAAAGAATCACACGATCAAAGAATTTGCAGGCTCATGATCAAAGAATCAAAAATGCTGAAGCTCAAGTTTTAGGCAGAATTACATGGAACCACCACCATGCCTCTATAGAATGAAGCCCCCTGAGCAAAACCCACCCTCATTTGTTTTCCTAGGCCACCCCAGGGCTGAGAAAATAGAATTTTTAAAAGGGCCATTTCATCCCTCCCTTGAGATGCAGGATTGCGAGCAAAGAATCTTGCAATCAAAGAAATTTCAGGTTCGCAATCAAAGAAATTGCAGGCTCACGATCCTGTTCACCACTGGGTGGGCTTGTTATTTGATTCTCTTTGTGCTACTAATGCTGAAGTGTAAAGCTAGGGACTCACTGGCTTTTCTAGAGTTGCCTTGCTGATTTCATCTTAAAGCCAGATATACCAAGCAGCTAATATAGATCAGACTTGTTTAATATGGTGGTATTTGGAACTAATTGCTGATTTCATCTTAAAGCCAGATATACCAAGCAGCTAATATAGATCAGACTTGTTTAATATGGTGGTATTGAGCTAATTGTGCTTGTTACTGAAGGCATTAGGTTAGCTGGGTCCTAGTGTGACCTCATTTTGGAATAGCCCTGTTTGCTTAGAGTGGAGCTCCTTTGTGTAAGTCACAACATATTCCCCGCTGCATAGTAATGAGAGGCTTTGTTTTCTCCACAACATAGGCAGCTCCCCCAAGCTAGGCACTCGGGACAATCAAGCAACTGAAGCAACAAGCAGCTCACCTGAGTAGCTGAGGAATCCAAATCTCCAGCCTGATAACTTTTGAGGTAAAGAGGCCTTTTCTCTTCATCTGGATGCCTGCAGAGGGTGCTAGCCCGGTGGCTTGGCGCCGTCTGCCCATCACCCCAGCCACCTCCTACCCAGGCGGCTGTCAATTTAAGGGATCCACCCGTGACATCACATCCGGTGATATCACGTCCTGTTGCCCAGAACCCCACTTTCCCATTTGCAGGTTATACCTGCTGGCCACTAGAGGGACCTATGCTCCCTCACTACTTCCTACTCCTACCTGTACAGCACTACTTCCCTGGGATCTTGCTCACCACAATTTATTGGCCCTGCCTCACACTCTGCCTGTGCCTATCCCCACTAGCAGTGCACTTACCCACTTACCCATCTGCTAGTCCACACTGTGCCCTGGCACCCCTCCCTCCCCTTGCTCCTGAACCTCCTCTCCTGCCCCTTGGGACCTCTGTGTGTCCCCATCCCCCTGCCCTCCCCATAGCTTTCTCTTCACCTCAGGCACATCTGGGTGTCTTCTTATTCTTGCTTTCCCCTCCTGTACCTCCCTGCCCACCCCCTGCTCCCTTAGCCTCCCCTCCCCCATGTCAATCGTAGGAAAACCTCTCACCATCTCCCAGCCAGGGTGTTAGTCATGCTACTACTCCTGTTAGGGAACATTCATCCAAACCCTGGTCCGGTTCCCAGGAGCTCCCCAACTAGCACCACAGGCCTATGCATGGTCTCCATGAATATCTGTAGCCTCCTAAAAAAGTTTGACTCACTACAATGCCTGGTCATGTCAATTAACCCTGATGTCATCACCCTGGTTGAGACTTGGCTGTCGAAATCCTCCTGACTCTCTAGTCTCCTCCTGGTTTCACCCTTTTCCGGTCCGACCGTGTTGGGAACAGGGTAAGCTGCGCTATTTATGTCAAGGAATCTCTCCCAGTACTAGCCCTGCCCTCCCATCCCTTGACTCCAGGGCCCAGGCGCTTACGCTGAAACTAACCCTGACCTTTAAAGGACCCCTTTATCTGACTACTGCATCACGTACCCCCAGGGACGAAAGCATGAGCCGTTGCCTCTCTTACAGAATACCTTACCTCTCCACCTCCTTCCGCTGATCAAATTCTGGTGGGTGAATTAAATGTCAACTGGCTCAACCCCTCCTCCTCCTCTACCGAGACTCCTTTTCTGCAATAGACCTAGCATGACAGATTTACCCACCTACCAGGACTAACCCCAGAGGCTCCAGTACCCTGCTTGATGTGGTACTCACCAACCGCCCTAATCAGATCCCCAATGTACAAGTCCTCCCAGACTCTCTCAGTGATCACTCCCCCATTCTATTCCACTGGTCAACCTCAGTCCCGAAACCGACAGCACAGTCCACATGCCGGCGGCGTCTAATACCTGGTGGACTGATAAAACTTAAGGAACTTCTGTCCCAAATTGACTGGTCTCCTATACAGGCAACTCCTGACATCGACACAGCTCTCTCCTTCTTTACTCAAACTTTTAATAATGCCTGTGATATCTTTGCCCCAGTGTTGACCCGCTGTTCTAAAAGGAAGAATGCCCCTTGGGTTACCTCAGCTTTGATCCACCAGCTCAAATATAGGGACAACCTATGGCATCATGCCATTGAGACTGGCCAGCCCAATGAAAGGCGGTTATATGCTGCTGCCCAAAACAAGTGCACTCGGGCCATCAGAAAGGCCAAGTGTGAGCACTATCGGTCCTCACTCACTGCCTCATGGGGAATCCCAGAACCTTCTGGGATAACATTAAACAGTTAAATGGGAGTGCACTCCCCCACCCACCAGATCAACATTAATGGTGTGATCTCCTCAGACCCAGCCCTCATAGCCAACCACCTCAACACCTCATTCCTGACCTTAGCCCTATCCTCCCTACAAATTTTTTGACCCTCCTCCCCAGCACCTGCCGTAAATCTTTCTGGCCATATTTTCTCCTCATGCGCGTGTTTTTGCCAAGAACTTGGCCGCACCTTATCACTGCCTTCAAGAGTAATAGTACAGGCAGTGACACCCTGGATCCGATGTATCCTACAGCTGGTCTTAGACACAGTCCTTACCCCGATCACATGCCTCATCAACCACTCTCTTTGCCTGGGGAAGGTTCCAACTGCCTGGAAAGTCACCACTGTCACCCCTATCTTTAAAGGTGGTGATAGAACTGTGGCTGGAAACTATCGACCGATCTCCATTCTCTCTCCTCTCAAGGCCTTGGAAAAAGTGGTGCCTCTCAAATCTCTGACTACCTCTCCACCTACAATGTCCTTTGTCCTGAACAGCATGGCTTCTGGGTGGGCCACAGTACCAACACAGCCCTCCTAGAGTTCTCAACTTTCTCCACTCCTCCTTAGACACTGGTTCTCTGGCTGGTGCTGTCTTCATTGACCTCTCGAAAGCTTTCAACATTGTCTCCCACCCCCTCCTTCTTGATGCCCTTAGTCTCTCTGGTTTTGCTGCTGGGCCTATCTCTTGGTGCACCAGTTATCTGTCTGACCACTCACAGCGTGTAAAAATTAATGGGGCCTACTCAGACATCTGTCCCATCTTTTCTGGGGTTCCCCAGGGCTCCATTCTGGGCACCTTACTATTCTCCCTTTACCTTAACACCCTTCCACGCTCTTGCTCCGGGAACATTCTATTGTACGCTGATGATGCAGTCATCTTTACCTCAAATCGTAACCCTACTTCCCTCCAGGACTCGCTGCAGAAGTCCTTCACTGAAACCGAGGGCTGGTTCAAGAACATAGATTGGTGATAAATCTTAAAAACAAAACCATGTTCTTCACTCATCCCCAAAACAAGTCCTGCAACTTCAAACTCCTCATTCACTCTGGGTCCTCATTCCCCACTCGAACAAGTTTGCTCCTATAAATACCTAGGGATCCATTTGACCCCTCCCTCTCCTTCCATGGACACATCGCTGCCTAGCCACTGCCACTAATATCCGATTGGGCATCTTACGCCAGGTATAAACACTGCCTTCCCCGGAGGCTCTTGACTCATGATCACCTCCTCTATCCGTCCCTAGTGGACTATGGACTGCTGGTGTATGGTGCTGCTGATCAGACCGCACTCCATAAAGTCGCTTTCTCTGAATAAGGCCTGCAGGTTAATTACTGGAGCACCTAGGATGACACACACCTGTCTACTGATGCTAAAGTGCTGGTACTTGATCTCGACAGCGCCTCAAATATCTTACCTGTACCCTTACAAAAGACCCTTCTTGGGCTTTCCCCACCAGGATTGACCACCACCATCGCCGCTCTGTCCCACTAGTTCATACTCGGACCTCTGGGAAAACCTCTCTTGTTATCCCTAGAGCTAGAGGACCTCTCCACGACCAAAGAGCCTTCAGCTTTTAGGGCCCCCTCCTGGTTCAACACACTTCCCCTCCATCTCCGAAGCTCCAACTACGTGCTCAAAACTTCCTACGTAACCACCTTATTAACACCCGATGCTGTAACTGCGCTAGTCAAAGCCGTGACTCAATACTATGACAAAGCTTATTACTAAGCTGCTAAGGATGACATAACTCTGGTATTGTTTGCATCCATCCTACCTGTACCAGCTTGTTTGTATCTATGTCTTAATTTACTGTTATACTTATGTGTTGTACTGCTATACTGTGTATTTTGGTTCGTCTTACTGTGACAAGGTACCTTTGTAAATGAGCCTATGGCTCAAAGGTTTTCCAAACTGCTGTTTAAATAAAATAAAAATAAAAATAAAAATTAAAAAAGAATAAAAAATGCTGAAATTCAACTTTTAGGCAGAATTGAACAAAACCACTGCTATGCCTTTATAGAACGAAGCCGCCTGAACAAAGCCCACCCTCATTTGTGTTCCTAGGCCACCCCGAGCTCAGAAAAATTTATTTTTACCTCACAATGCAAGATTGCGATCAAAGAAGCTCGCCATCAGAGAATTTGCAGGCTTGCAATCAAAGATCATTAGCGAGCCGTGATCAAATATTTTAAATGCTTAAAACTCTATTTTCTGACCATTTTACACTAAACAAAAGGCATGGCTCAATAGAAGGAAGCCCCCTGAGTAAAACCCATCCAAGTTTTAGTTCCGGAGTAACCCCTGAGCCGAGATATTTGATTTTTTTCGATTGGAATTCAAAAACAAGATGGCGGACCGCGCAATCAAAGAACTCTTGGGGACAAAGATTCTTTGACCTCGAGACTGCAAATTCTTTGATCACCGGATGGGACGAGATGGCCCAAACCCCATTCTTAGTTCACAAATCAACCATATAAATTTTCCCTTTGACTTATAATGGAAGCTTCAAAGTTGCATAACTTTTGAATGCCTTAATATTTCTTCACCAAACAAAAAGTGACATGTTCAGCCAGCCAAGCTCATTCAGGTGAGTCATCTCTCAGAGTGGAACACTACATGACGGCCACACAGGGACATGGACAAAATCCCCCAAACTGCCTCTAAAACTGGATAATTTTGCAGTTTACAGCATTTTCATGCGCAAAGACCGTAGGTCTGACTGAAATGAAATTTGGTAGATCAAGAGATCTACCATGCCCCACTGCACATGCCAAATTTCAGGAAAATTCATTGAACAGGTCCATAGTTATTAACACACAAAATTTTGACTTTAACATAGATGTGCCTTCATAACCCTAAATATAGAGGCGTGACCGCGCCACTATAAAATATTATGGTAACACAGTAGTGCTACCACAGTTAGGGTTGAGGAGCCATTTACATGTTAAACCTAAAATTTTGCACCTTAATAACTTTGCAACCATTTAATGGAGTTGCCTGAAATTTGGAATGCATGATCAAGAACCCTAGATCTTGAGACCTCCCAACTTTCGTTCTGTTCAGATATACAGCTGTTAAGTTATTAAGCATGATCTGAGCGTGTTTACACTTTTCTGGAGTTATTTGGTCATCTCTAGAGGTCGCACAGTTTTCGCGACTGGTCCAAAATCTTCAAGGAATGTGTGGCCAGGGTCCCCGATGTGCCTTTTGAAGATTTCGTGAAAAAATATTAAAAGGTTCAAAAGTTATTCAAAAAACAATTTCCCATTATAAGTCAATGCGAAAAGTTAAAAAATTTGACAGTGTCGCAAATGCAATTTTTACTTTTGCAAATGACCCTTTTACTGTCGCAGATCTGCCATTTTGTTTTCAGTTGGTCATCATAAAATGCTTGGCATTTAAATTTGGGACCCTCTAGCAACCTAATTATTTTTGTATTCACCTAGTCGGACCCTGAGGATGCTAGGCATGTCTTTATTTTAGGATAAAACACCCCAGAAATATTTTTTTCAGATTTCTGGAAAAAGTGCTTTCTCAAAGTACTTTCACACTTGTGACATTGTCGAATGAATTTGTGAAAGTTTTCACAAAGTTTGACAGTACTTTTCCAGGCTGTGTGAAAATGACAGCAATTCTTTGGCACCCTGCTGCAAAACTACGGTTTGGTCCTTTGGGCTGAAATTTGGAGGGACTGCAGCCAACATCTCACAGATGTACCATTCAGTATTTCAGTGAAAAAATATTACCGTGCGGCAAAGTTACAGCACTCCAAAGTTGATGCTTTTTCCCATAGGATAACATTATGGCATCCGCCGCATTACAGGAATCCTTTGGCGCACTGCTGCAAAATAACGGTTTGGTCTTTTGGGCTGAAATTTGGAGGGAGGAAAGCCAACATCCCACAGATGTGCCTTTCAGTGGTTTGACGAAAAAATATTACAGAGAGGGAAAGTTATGGGACTGCAAATTTGTCTTTTTTCCCCATAGGATAATATTATGGTGTGCGTTGCGCATTTCGGGGCCCATATCTCGAAAACGGTGTGAGATACGGACTTTTCGTCATTAAAATGCTTAGCCCCCTAATGGGCACTAAGTACAAAACTAGTCAAGAAAGTGATAATTAATAGAACTTTGACATTTTTTTTCTGTCATATGGTTCCTGAGATATAAGGAATTTAGTATTCCAAGTCCTCATTTTCTGTTCCGAGAGCCATTATTACGCATACATTCTTTGTACTCACTGTTTTTCTATATGCAGATTTTGGGGAATACTATAGTGTGTGTTTCTATAACTGTTACCCTTAGCACTTCTGGTTGTGGTTCTGTACCTGTTTCAGTTACTTTTTATGTCTATGCCACCTTGTGCGTTACCGTGTGTGTTTTCATTTGCGCTTGTGTTTTGGTAATTTTAACCTTTTGTGTCTACAGTACTGTTTATCTTTGTGTTTCATTTCGTGCTACCATGTGCGCTAACATTTGTGTTTGCTGGCACTGTGTTAGTATGTCTGAAGACATTTTGTGGTGGGAGCGCTGGCGCTGTATTACATGCAGTATTTTTCAGTACTGTTTATCTTTTTGTTTCACTTTGTGCTACCATGTGCATTAACATTTGCATTTGCTGGCACTGTGTTAGTATGTGTGAAGATGTCTCATGGCAGGAGTGTGGGGCCCGCCCCTGTGCTCCCGCCACCGCATTACATTCACTATTTCTCATTATCATTCTCAAAATGAAGGGAAATTAGAGGCAAAAAATTCTGTTTAATGCATCAGTTAGGGTTGTTCCACAGCGACAAAAGTGAGGAAATTCAGTGTTGGGGTTGAAAGCCCCCCTTGGGTCACCCCCAGCCCATCCTCCCAACTGGGATTGGGGTGCGCATTGGGGTCATCGGTCCTAACTCTCACCCCATTCTCCTATACCTCCTTCTTTACACATGTGATGTGGTGAGAGTTAGGGCCGACAACCCAATGCGCACCCGACACCAGTTGGGGTGGTGGGCTGGGGTGGTCCAGGGGCTTTCAGCCCCAACACCGCCCTCACTTTTGTGGCTGTGAACAAACTAACTGATGCATTAAATGGAATTTTTGCCTCTAAATATAAATAAATAAATAAATATATATATATATATATATATATATATATACACTAACATACTAATTGCCAGCAGATTAGGTCTTACGGTCTATCGAGGTCTGCTCGAACCTCAGATCCCTAGTTGGGTACTGAGGCCCCTCCTTGTGTTCCAGAAACCCCTATCATCCATCCCCAGCCCCCTGGGACAGGCTATCATCTGATACATCCATTTTCTGTATTTGTCCCACCCTGTCTTGAAGCCCTCCACTGTGGATATCTGAACCAGCTCACCAGGCAGCGTGTTCCAATGATCCACCACCCTTTCAGTGAAAAACCTCCTCCTCCTTTCCCTGTTCATCCTTCCACCTTCCAACTTCCAAATCATGACCTCTGGTGATACCTCCCTGCTTTAGTCTAATGATCTCCTCCGTGTTTACCCTATTTATTCCCTTGAGGTACTTGAAGACCTCAATCTTGTCCCCCGTCTCTCCTCTTCTCCAATGAACGTAGGCCAAGCTCCTCAAGTCTGTCCTCATACGTCAAATCCCCTAGTCCTCGTATCATCTTAGTGGCCCTCCTCTGTATCCTCTCCAGGAGCTGTATGTACTTCTTCAAGTGTGGTCTCCAGTACTGTACACAGTACTCAAGGTGTGGTCTAACCAGTCCATTGTAAAGCAGCAGAATCACTTCCCTGCTCCTAGAGGTGATCCCCCTTAAGATGCTTTCCAACATCCTGTTTGCTTTGCTAGCCACTCTCCTGCACTGCTCAGAGTTATTCATACATGCATCGACCATGACCCCTAGGTCTTTTCCCCTGTTGAGGTCTCCAGCGCCTCCCCTCCCAGGGTGTTTCTGTGTTTAGGGTTTTCCCACTCAAGATTTAACACCTTGCACTTGGTGGTATTGAAATTTAATTTCCAGGTGTGAGACCACCTTTCCAGGGTGTCCAGGTCCCCTTGCAGGGCCAACTTCCCCTCTTCCACCTCAACTACTTCTCCCATCTTGGAGTCATCAGCAAAGAGACTAATTTCACACCCTATACCCTCCCTGATGTCAGATATGTATGCATTAAACCGGATTGGACCCAGGACCGAGCCCTGCGGTACCCCACTACTGACCTCTCTAGGGCTCAAGAGCTCCCCACTGACCACTACTCTCTGAGTGCATCTAGCTAGCCAGTTTCCTATCCATCTGACCATCAAAGGCCCACTCTCTACCCCATCAGTTTCTCCACCTGACCATTGTGGGGGACCGAGTCAAACGCCTTGCTGAAGTCCAAGAATAATACATCCACGGGCTTTCCCCATCCAGTTCCGATGTTACCCATTCGTAGAACTCCACAAGGTTGGTTTGACATGATCTACCTGCCACAAACCCATGTTGCTGACTATCCAGACCTGCCACCTCCTCCAAGTACACACCCAATTGTTCTTTTAGTATACTCTTCATTAATTTTCCCTCCACCGAGGTCAAACTGATGGGTCTATAGTTACCTAATACTTCTCTCAACCCCCCTTTATGGATTGGCACCACATGTGCCTCTCACCAATCCCTAGGTACCCTCTCTGTCTCAAGCAACCTGTTGAAGAGCTCCGCTAGAGGTGCAGCCAGTATGTCTGCCAATTCCCATAGTACTCTCAGATGAATGCCATCCAGCCCAGGAGATTTATCTTTCTTTAGGGCCTTAAGGGCTTGCCATAGCCATTCGGTGGGGATAGCATCATCCATCCCCCCCACCTTACTGACCTTTTTATCCTTATCCTGATGTCACACCCCGGGGTACCTCTCCCTCCATCATGCTCCATTTCTGTTGCTTCCCAAATCCCACACACTACTGCTTCTATCCCCATCATGCCTTGCTTTGTAAATATCCCATCCCCCTCCCTAGTGAACACAGAGGTGAAGTACTCATTTAACTCATTCAGGCCTAGAGACGTCTGTAGGTGGCGTCTGAAAGCATAGCCACTCAGGACAATAACGCCTGTAGACATACTCAACTGACTTTCACTCAGGCCTAGAAACATCTGAGGAAGTCAGGAGTTTATACCTAACTATTAAACAAACCGAATTGCTTAGACTTGAATGCATAGTACCGTTAGAAAGGTAATTTTGCTCTGAACAATTTTGCTGCAGATACTTTGTGTCTATCATGTATACTTTAGGAGTTATTCATATTTGTTTAAGGTATGGTGTGCATGGCTAACATTTGTCTCCCAAGCCTCACCCATGCACCTTGAATAAATCTGAAAAAAAAAACAGTTGTTTGGTATTTCAGCTACTATAAAATAAAAACTAAATGGATTACAATTGATTGCATAGCACCATTAGAAAGCTATTTTGTGCTGAGCAATTTTGTCACTGATACTTTGTGTCTACCACATATACTTTAGGAGTTATTTGCATTTGTTTAACGTATGGTGTGCATGGCTGACATTTGTCTCTCATGTGTCACCTAAGCACCTTGAAAAAATCAGTTGTTTGATATTTCAGCTAGTATAAAATAAAAACTAAATTGATTACAACTGATTGCATAGCACCACTGGAAAGGTAATGTTGTGCTGAACAACTTTGCCACTCATACTTCGTGTGTAGCATTTACGGTTCAAGAGGTTGTCACATTTGTTTGTGGCATGCTGATTATGGCTTGATTTTGCTTAGAAAGGCCCAGGATGCAGTGCTAAGAGTATACAGGACAAAAGTGGTGGAAGTCTCAAAGAGCTCTTGTGGTGTGAATAAGTTAATACCTCTGCCTGGTCCCTCAACTCTTCCACGCACCCACCTTCTGATCTCAATCTGCTGAGCTGACCCTTAGTTTTTCTCTGCTCCCTAATGTGCTGGAAGAACCCCTTTGCCTTCCCTGTATCCACTGTGCCAGACATTGTTCTTTACTGGACTTTGCCCCCTGCACCATCTGGGTGACTTTTCTAGATGCAAGACAGTACGTTTCCTTTTCCCTATCCCCTCTCATTGTTTTGAATTTTTTGTAGGCAGCCTTCTTTTCTCTGACTGCTACCTGAACCTCACTGGACCACAAACATGGTTTATGTGACCTTGCTCCCTTATGCTTCACCATAGCGCGGGTCCTGACTGCCTCATGAAGTCCCCGTTTTATGACCTTGCATTTCTTTTCCACATCTGCCATTGTTGTAATACCCATCAAGTGATCCTTGAGAATATTTCCCAGGCCCACAAATTCTGCCTCCTGAAGTCCACAGCCAGTGTCCTAGATCTCTCTCCCCCCATGCTTATTTGAAACCAGACAATATCATGGTCGCACCCAGTCAGGGGACCCTCTACAACCAGGTCCATTACCAGATCCCCATCCACCAGAACCATGTCTAGGACATGCCCTCCTTTGTGGGCTTCATCATGTACTGTATTAAGAATACATCCTGGAAGCCCTCCAGCAGCCTCTGCTCCTTGGCCACCTTAGAGGACATGGTTCCCCAGTTTTTACCTGGCATATTAAGGTCCCCCATCAACACCACTCCCTTTCCTTTTGGTCTGCACTGGGCAATGATGTTGTCCAGCAAACTATCTTCCACAACATCACCCATCTCAGGGGGCCTACATACTACACCCAGCTTGACCTTACCTCCTGCCAGGGTTCATAAGGTGACCCATAAGACCTCCACGTTTCCCTCTGCCTCTTCTACCCTAGTGATTTCTGTGTCATCTCTAATGAACATAGCCACTCCACCCCATCTGCCTTCCTTTCTATCCTTCCTAAGCATAGTGTACCCCCTCACGTTTGAGTCCCAGTCATGGTTCTTTTTGGCCCACATTTCCATGACCACTGCCACATCCACCCCCCAAACAGCATGGCCTGGAACTCTGGCAACTTGTTTCTCAAGCTCCTGGCATTTACTAACACCCCGGCCCCTTATTCCTGAACCTCTTTGTCAAACCCCATCTGGGTTCCTTATACTTCCATCCTCTCTCTACTCCTCCTGAAACCTCCTCTCCCAGTCTGTTTCCCCCTCCCCCCTTGGGTTTGAAGGCTACTCCCCTCATCTAGAGGAGAGAGAGCTTCTGGTCAGCCCCTCCCTTATCCCTCCCCTCCTCACAAGTTTAAACCCCATCTTTCTTGAATGTAGTCTGCCACCCCCTGTTTCAGGACATCCTTCCCTAGTGGGGTAAGATGAAGCCTGTCCTTGGCATACAGTCTCTTATCTTCCCAAACTCCTTCCCAGTTCTCTAACACCCCCAACCCACTTTCTTCACCCCACTTCCTGAGCCAGTCATTAACCTCTGTGATCTTCATTTTGTTCGCCACTGAGGCTTTTGGTACCAGCAATATTTCTGAAAAGGAAATGTTGCATCCATTATCCCAACAGACTCTGGCAAGTTCTAGGAACCTTGCCTGGATTTCCAAAATGCTATTTCCCTCTATATCATTAGTCCCCAAATGCACCAGGAAATCCTGTTTCCCCTCCACAATCTCTAACCAGTTCGTACACCATGAACTTTGCTCTGTGCCCCATCAGCCCAGAGATACTCACTATCTTCATCTGGCTATGGCATTCCCCCATCCCTCCCAATGGATACCCCAATCATTGAGTCTCCCAATAACAGCACCTTAACAGTGCCATCATCCTTATGGTTACCTCCACTATGCACTCTCAACCCCCCTCCCTTCCTTCAGCCATGATCTCAATTCCATGGGAATCTTCCTGCCTTATTATGAGAGACCTCTTGTCACCCCCATTTCTGCCTCCCTTATTATTTTGCCCACTTAACTCAGACCCCCCGAATAGGTATCCCCTTTAACCCTCTCTTATCTGAGCCATTTATCCTGGCCCTGATCATTTCCTCTTCCCCCACACCTCAATTCTCCCCCTTGTAATAGTACTCCTAATGCCAGAGGCCCTCTGTGGGTCCCCTTTACCTAGGGCCCCATCCTTGGTACAGACCCCCATCCTGAAAGGGGGCCCCTCCCCACCTCCTTGTCTTCCAGTTTCTCTACAGTTGTGCTCTCTTCCCTTGTGTCAGCAGTATGTTGCATCTCCCCCATCTGCTTAACATTTAAGTTTCCCTTTCTCCCTCTGGGACTATTTCTATCCTTTCCATTGCCAGACTGTGATGCACTATGAATATCTGACTCCCTTCTCCTTGCCTCTGTATTAGTTTTCTCATTTCCACCAACCCCTTCCTCCCCATCTAGGTTGCTTAGTAGCTTAAATTTATTGTAACACTCTATGCCAGCCTCCATCAAGTGACCCGAGCTTCCCCTGACTGCCCCTCTAAGCTTCCCCCTTTCTACCCTCTTGCTCTGTCCTCCTTAGGAGCTCCCTTCCCACAGTCTGCTCTTCTAGCCTTCCCCACAACAGCCCCTACCTTCCCACTGTCTGCTCTTCTAGGCTTCCCCACAACAGCCCTCTTGACACTACCCCTCCACTCCCTTTATATTCAGAACGTTTACCCCATAAGTTTTCCCCTTAGTGTGAACATCCCTATCTAACAGTCCTCTGTCACTAATACCCCCTTCTGCTTGCTGTAATGTAACCTCCTCTAATTTCTGAGTGTTGCCCCAGCCTCCCCTCAACCCTACCTGTCTGCCACCCATATCCGCACCCCTTATCCTTAGACACACTCCCCAACTCCCCCAGCTTACTCCTTAACCAATAAATGCTTCATTGGCAAGCTTTTAAACTAGTCAAGGGGGGAGGCACTAATAAGCAGCAGGAAAATCCCAGCCTCTCCCTACAAAACAGGGTACTAAATGAGAAAAAGACTGAGGTAGAAAGGTCAGTGGGGGATGCTGCAACAGAAGGTAAAGCCATCAAAAAATGGAGAACAATGAGTACCAATGCCCATAGTCTGGGTAACAAGCTTCCTGAATTAGTGGCCTTGATGGAGGAGGAACATCTGGATATCATGGCAATCACTGAAACATGGTACACACAAAACCATGACTGGGATGTAAACATACCAGGAAACACTATCTACAGGATGGACAGGGAGGGTAAAAGAGGAGGAGGAGTAGCTCTTTACATAATGGAAGGAATCCAAGCAACAGACGAAAAGGGTAAACAGGGAGGAGAAGAAGCACTGTGGGTCAATTTGGAGATGGGCAATGGCACCACAATCCGCACAGGGTTGTATACAGCTCCTCTCAGGGGAGGAAATGGACAAGAAATGATAGAAAGTATACTTAGAATGGCAGAAAGGGAGATATTACTGATGGGTGATCTGAATATGCCAGATGTTAACTGGAGTGCAGTTGCAGCAGCCACTTCGAAGAGTGGGGTTATTCTAGATGCCCTACAGGGGGCATGCCTTAGACAACTAGAAATGGAACCCAGTCGAGAGGGAGCAATCTTAGACCTGGTTCTCTCAAATGGAGATGGAGAGAGGATCACAGATATAGAAGTGGGTAGCCATATGGGAACTAGTGATCATTGAACAGTATGGTTCACAATAAACACAGCAATAGAGTCAAGCCATACAAAGGCAAAAGTACTGGACTTTAGAAGGGCTGACTTTGCCAAAATGGGTGAGTGTCTAAGGAATGCACTAGCAAATGGGCAGGAAGGAGGGGTGGAAGAACAATGGGGAATAATAAAAACTGCCATCACAGAGGTAACAAGCCTTTGAGTGAAGCAAATAAACAAAACAAAATGATGTAAGAAACCACTATGGTTCTCAAAGGAAGTGACAGTGAAGGTTCAAGAAAAAAAGAAAGCATTCAGGAAGTACAAGGAATCACAGAAGGAGCAGGACAGAGAACTGTATCAGTTAAAGCAAAGGGAAGCTGAGAAGGCAGTCAGAACAGCAAAGGCCCAAACCGAGGAAAAGATAGCCAACTCAATTAAGAAGAGGGATAAAACCTTTTATAGGTACATCAGAGTGAAAGAAGACCAAGGAGGATAATAGAGGCTTAATAAAGGGAAGGGAGTGGGAAGAGGGTGACTGTGAAAAGGCAGAGATACAAAACAAATATTTTTGCTCAGCATTTACAAATGAAGAGGAGGAGGTACCTAAAACAAACAATAGAAACACTCTGGATACAGAAGTTGATACCAGCCATTTACAGAAGAAAGGGTTCTGAAATAACTCTTAAAACTGAAGGTGGACAAAGCAATGGGGCCTGATGGGATTCATCCCAGAATTCTAAAAGAACTAAGGGTAGAACTAGTGACACCACTGACAACCATCTTTAACAAATCCTGGGAGGATGGGGTGGTACCCGAGGACTGGAGGAGGGCAGATGTGATTCCCCTTCACAAAAGTGGGAGCAAGGCAGAAGCAGGAAACTATAGACCCATTAGTTTAACCTCAGTGATAGGGAAAATGATGGAATCACTACTGAAGGAAAGAATTGTCAAGTATCTAGAGGCCAGAGGGGCACAGGACCCAAGGCAGCATGGATTCACAGTTGGAAGGTCACGCCAGGTGAATCTGATAGATTTATTTGACTGGGTGACCAAAGTAGTAGATCAGGGAGGGGCTGTGGACATGGCCTACCTAGACTTTAGCAAGGCATTTGACACAGTCCCACACAAAAGATTAACATACAAGTTAGCCAGTCTGGGAATGGGTCCCAAGATGACAGCCTGGGTAAAGAATTGGCTGGAGGATAGAACACAGAGAGTATTACTAAATGAGTCCACTCTGAAGAAAGGGGGGTTACTAGTAGGGTCCCATGGGTTCAGTATTAGGACCGGTCCTCTTCAATGTCTTCATAAGCGACATTGCAGAGGACTGGAAGAAAAGTATGTCTCTTTGCAGATGACACAATGATCTGCAACAGAGTTGATGCACAAGGTGGGGTGGAAAGGATGAGAAGGGACTTGGCAAGGTTAGAGGAATGGTCAAATGTATGGCAGCTTAGATTCAATGCTAAGAAGTGCAAGATAGCACCTGGAAACAAAACCAGGAAGAGTACACTATGGGGGTGAGATACTAACAACAACAAAAATGGAAAGGAACCTGGGGTAGTCATATCAGATGACCTAAAGGTGGGCAAGCAATGTGAGAGAGCAGCAAGGAGGGCTGGGAGGATACTGGGATGCATAGGGAGGCATCACCAGTAGAAAACAGGAAGTTATTATCCCTCTGTACAGACAGCTGGTGAGACCCCATCTGAGTACTGCATGCAGTTCTGGAGACCCAATCACGCAAAGACATAGGATGGAAGCTGTCCAGAGGAGGGCAACTAAAATGGTGCAGGGTCTGCACCAGAAGACATATGAAGAGACTTAAGGAGTTTAATATGTATAGCCTCGAGGAAAGGAGGAGAGGGGGACATGATAAAACTTTCAAGTACCTCAAGGAATCAACAAAGTCCAAGGGGAGCATCTTTCAAAAAGAGGTGTGCAAGAACAAGGGGGCACAATTTGAAGATAGATGGGGTCGGTTCAAAGGTAATTTAAGGAAGTATTTTTTCACAGAGAGGGTTGTGGATGCATGGAATGGCCTTCCAGAGGGGGTTGTGGAGTCAAAAACAGTGGTGGAATTCAAGCATGCATGGGACAGTCATAAGGCAATTCTAGGAGGTGGGGATAGGAAGAAGTTGGCTGCTGGTTAACTAGGATCTGCAGCTTATCTATTAGGTAGGGAAATGGGCAGACTATGTGGGCCAAGCGGTCCTTATCTGCCGTCAAATTCTATGTTTCTATGTTTCTTATACTTCACTCCTGATACAAGATAGCAGTCTACAGAGTGGGCAGTCTCCCTCTTTCCAGGCCCAATCAAGAATTATTGCCACCCGACAGCCTGTGCAGCCTACAACCCTTCCGAAGATGCCTGCTGTGGTGGAATGAGGTCACCCTGTTTGTCTCTCTCTCTATTCATAATGGGCACATCCCCCTTTTCCCAGTCCCATCCCCCTGGAATGCAGTCTCTCTATACTGACTGCAGTTGTTCCTTACGAACCCAGTTTCAACCCCACCAATAATGTTCCCAAGTCTCACAAACACATACAGTCCAGTGTATGTCCAGTCCCACTAACAGTGTGTGTATGCAGACATCAGTTACCGTATGATGTCACAGGCCATCAGTTTCTGTTGCTTCAAGTTTCAGTCACAAACAGAAATGCACAGCCCTTCAATGCAGACAACAGGTACCATAAGATGTCACAGGTCACCAGTTCCTGTTACTTCAAGTTTCAGTCACAAACAGAAATGCACAGCCCTTTAATCCAACCCCAGTGACTTTTCAGCATTTAAGAAAGCCTACAAAACAGGGTGGTGGGAGGGCTCTACCACCACCAGGCAAACATCACATTTAAATGTCACTCTAATTACCACTGCCAAACAAGTGTTCCTACAACCAGCACACAAGCCCCAATAGTTACAATATCACAGTCCAAGTAACAGTTCTTACTCAAAGTACTAATTTTAACACACAGAACTAATTTCAAGTACAAACTATTCAAATATTTCAGTTAAAACACAAGATAAACCTAACCTCTTTCCTGAACACCCTCCTTCTTCTGTTCCCAGGTGGTATATATATATATATATATATATATATACACACACACACATATATATATATATATATATATATATATATATATATATATATATATTAACTATTGTAAATCAGACACTTGCATTAGTAACAACTGATTTTCATGTTCCTGATTATTTTTTCTGGATCTCCCTGATTGAAGGGAAGAGTGGGAATTTTCAAATGCATCTCTGTTTCTCTTTCTCTCTCTCTCTCTCTCTCTATATATATATATATATATATATATATATCGACATCAGGATGCGCATTGGGGTTGCCATTTAACTCTCACCCCATCAGATGTGTGAAGAAGCAGAGGTATAGAAGAATGGGGTGAGAGTTAGGACTGACAACCCCAATGCACACCCCAATGCCAGTTGGAGGTGTGGGAGGTCCAAGGGGGGCTTTTAACCCTAACACTGAATTTCCTCACTTTTGTCACTGTGGAACAACCCTAACTAATGCATTAAATGGATTTTTTTGCCTCTAATTTCCCTTCTTTTTGAGAAGGATAATGAGAAATAGTGAATGTAATGCAGCGGCGGGAGGGCCTGTCTTGTCACATAGTAAAATGGTGCCCACAAATGCAAATGGTAATGCGCATGGTGATACAAAGTGAAACAGAAAGATAAACAGTACTGTAGACACAAATGGTTAAAATAACGCAAATGCAAGTGCAAATGAAAATGCGAAGGGTAATGCACATGGTGCAGTAGATGGGAACAGTAAGTGAAATGGTTACGGAACCGCAAGCAGAAGCGGTAAGGGTAACAGTAATGTTAGCGCACAGGCTGGTTTCCCCCAAAAGCTGCATATAGAAAGAGAGTGAGTACAAAGAATGTATGCATAATAATGGGTCTCAGAGCAGAAAATGAGATTGGAATACTAAATTGCTTATATCTCAGGAACCATACGACGTACAACAAAATTTAAAAGTCATATGATTTATGACTTTCCTGGCTAGTTTTGTACTTAGCCCCCTTTAGGGGCCCTTTAGGGGGCTAAGTATTTTTCCAACGGAAAGTCCGTATCTCACACCGTTTCTGAGATACAAGCCCTGAAAGGCACGGCGAATGCAGTAATGTTATCCTAAGGGGAAAAAAGAGAAGTTCGGAGTGCCATAACTTTGGCTCTCTGTAATATTTTTTCACCAAACAACTAAAAGGCACATCTGTGGGCTGTTGGCTTTCTTCTCTCCAAATTTCAGCCCAAGAGACCAAACTGTTATTTTGCAGCAGGGCGGCAAAGGATTCCTGTAATGCAGCGGGCGCAGTAATGTTATCCTATGGGAAAAAGCATCAACTTTGGAGTGTCATAACTTTGCCGCCCTGTAATATTTTTTCACTGAAACACTGAGCAGCACACCTGAGAGATGTTGGCTGAGTTCCTTCCAAATTTTAGCCCAAAAGTCCAAACTGTTCTTTTGCAGCAGGATGCCAAAGAATTGCTGTCATTTTCACACAGCCTGGAAAAGTACTGTCGAACTTTGTGAAAGATTTTGCAAATTCGTGCTACAGTGTCACAAATGTGAAAGTACTTTGCAAAAGTACTTTTTCCAGAAATTTGAAAAACTTATTTCTGGGGTGTTTTACCCCAAAATAAAGACATGCATAGCATCCTCAGGGTCCGACTAGGTGAATACAAAAATAATTAGTATGCTAGAGGGTCCCAAATTTAAATGGCAAGAATATTTCTGATGACCTACTGAAAACAAAATGGCAGATTTGTGACAGTAAAAGGGCCATTTGCAAAAGTAAAAACTGCATTTGCGACACTGTCAAACTTTTTGTTAACTTTTCCCATTGACTTATAGTGGGAAATTGTTTTTTGAATAACTTTTGAACCGTTTAATAGTTTTTTATGAAATCTTCAAAAGGCACATTGGGGACTCTGGCCACACATTCACTGAAGATTTTGGACCAGTCACGAAAACCGTGCAACCTGTAGAGACGACCAAAGAATTGCAAAAAAGCGTAAACATGCAGGCATATCACGTTTAATAACTCTGCAGCTGTATAGCTGAACAGTACAAAAGTTGGCATATCCCAAGATGTATGATTCTTGATCATGTATTCCAAATTTCAGACAAATCCATTGAACAGTTGCAAAGTTATTAAGTTGCAGAATTTTAGGTTTAACATGTAAATTGCTCCTCAACCCTAACTATAGTAGCACTACCGTGCTACCATAATATTATATATATATATATATATATATAGATAGATATATTATATTATATTATATTATATTATATTATATTATATTATATTATATTATACTGGCCCAGTAGGGTCAGTATAGTTAGGGTTTGTAAGAGTGTTTAATGTTAAAGGGCAATTTTTCCGGGTTAATAATTTTAAATTGGTTTCACAGATTTTCCAGACTTTTGGCATGCATCATCTGCTTGGGTAGGTCTGTTGATGTACCAAATTTGGTTTGAATCCATTTTGACAATTTGAGATATAAAGTGTTGAAAATACAGTGATTTCCCTGTTTTTGTTCTGTTTTTTCAGCCACCTCTATCTCAGAAACAGCTTTAGGTGCAGGGCTGAAATTTTCAGGGTGGAAAGCCTTTGCCTCACAGATGTGCATTTTGAAGGTTTGGTAAAACAATAGTAATCCATTCCAAAGTTATTACATCTTGAATTTGCCATTATTTCCTGTGGGAGAAAATAGATGTAAAAGTGAAAGTGATTTTCGTACGCTGTTATCCAGTTTTGCATACTTTGCACCTGAATAACTTTGCAACATTCTAACAGATTTGCAGGGAATTTGACAGGTATCAGCCTAGGGTACAGGTCTCTTGACTTGATGACATTTGGTTTGAAACCCTTATTTGGTTTGTGAGACACATAGTATTAAAAAAAAAGATTTTTGAGGGTTTTGCTATTTTGTTTATAAATGTTAAAGGGCAATTTTTGGATCTTAATAGCTTTGTAATGGTTAAAGTGATTTCTACAAAATTTGGCATGCATAATTACCCTGGGGAAGTGTTTGTAAGAGATAAATTTTACATTAATAGCGTTAGCTGTTTCTGAGACACAAAGTGTTGCAAATAAAGGTTTGGGGGGTTTCACACTTGCTTTGTTGACCTGTATCTTGGAAATGGCTTTAGCTTCTGGCTGACATTTTCAGGGTAGAAAGCCCTGGCATCAGAGATGTGCCTTCTGATGATTTGATGGTAAAATATAAATTTGTTCTAAAGTTATGACATGTTAAAGTTCCCATTATTTCCTATACGGAAAAATAGATGTCCCACACAACACAGGATTCTGCTTCGACCTAGGATTCTGCTTTGAACTAGGATTCTGATTTGAACAAGAATTGTGCTTCAACCTAGGATTCTGCTTTGAACTAGGATTCTACTTTATGTGAGCCCTATGGAAAGGGATTCTGCACTGAAGAAAGATGCTATTTTACAGTACTAAATCCCTTTTGGCAGACAGAACCAACACAATGGGGGAACAGGAACCAACAGTCTAACAACCCTGCCTATTCTACAGCCCCCAGGGCCCCACCCCAGGCTGCATTAACCCCCTAGAGTTTTTTTTTAAACATAATCTCCACTATGGGGTGATCTGCCAGTCTTTGTTTTCTGCAACACTGTGAACTGAGATTTAAACTTACTATAGGACTGAATGAAGTGCTGATGTTTTTGCTGGTTTTCCAGCTTGGTGCTTTTCAACTGAGTTTAACACCCTGGAAAGTGCACTTCATGCTTGAAGGCTAAACATTTTGTGCCATTGAGCATCTGTCTTTTGTTCTTTTTGCTATTTTAATATCTTATTCCTCCCCCCCCACCACCACAGTAGGACACTGTGGAGGCAATTCCCAGTGTCCCAGATAAAGCACCTCTCCACCCACTGTGGGACACTGTGGAACCCACTCCCAGTGTCCTGAATGTACTGGTTTTGCCAACAGCAGGGTGCCTAATCCCCATGTCAGCATTACACTCACCCCAACCAGCACTGTGTGACTCTAGGGAGCCCACTCCCAGTGTACATAGTGTACCCAGTTATGTTGTACCCCTCAGAGCAGTGTGGGACATTGAGGAACCCACCCCCAGTGTCCTGAGAAATGCTTCTACTGTTCCTGTGAAAAAAGAAAAGTCCACAACATTTTTTTAAACTCCTGTTAAAAAAGATCTCGCATTGTTTCCCCATCCCCTTCTCACATCCCAACCCTTCCGCTGAGCAACCAACCACTCCACACCCCATTTTCTTATACTTACCAACCAAGGTTGGTGGCTGTCATCTTTTGTGGACTGGGACATGTCTGCACTCTTCAAAGTCGAACAACAAACTTAAGAATTAAGGTAAGTGCCATATAGAGGTGGTCAGTGGCATTGAATATACTGTATGTTAATATCTCAGCCATTTGTAGATATTTTACATAGATACATAGACACTTTTGGCAAATAAGGGTCTATAGCCCTTCCAGCCTGCCCAGTTGAGCTTGTAAGTTCACTTTATGTTTTTCTAGAAGTCTGTTGCCCCATACCCCTGACCTCGAGAATGTCTGTATGTCTATCTCATGCATTCTTAAATCCTGTGATAGTTTTAGTCCCCACCATTTCCTCTGGCAGGGTGTTCCACTTGTCCACCACCCTTTCTGTGAAGAAATTCTTCTTCATGTTTCATCTGAATTGCCCTCCCTCTAACTTCATCCCATGCCCTCTAGTTCTGGAACATCTTTTTCACTGGAAAATAGTGTATTCCTGCACCCTGTTCCTCCCTGTAATGTACTTGTATGTCTGTATCATATCCCCTCTCTTCCTCCTCTCCTCCAAGGAGTACGTATTCAGGTCCTTCAGCCTGTCCTCATAGGACTTGTGATGCAATTCCTGTACCATCTTTGTTGCCCTCCTCTGAACCTCCTCTACCCTGTCTTTGTCTTTACATAGGTAAGGTCTCCAGAACTGCACATTGTACTCCAGGTGGGGCCTCACAAGTGTTTTGTATATTTAAATTATCACCACCCTTTTCCTGCTGGTGATGCCCCTTCCTATGCATCCCAACATCCTTTTTGCTTTACCTGCTGCCTTGTCGCACTGTTTCCCTACCTTGAGGTCATCAGAGATGATAATCCCAATGTCCCTTTCCTGCTTGGTGCAAGCTATATCCTCACCCCCCAACTGATATGTAGTTCCAGGGTTTTTGTGCCCCTTATGCATTATCTTGGACTTCTTTGCATTGAATTTCAACTGCCAAACCCTTGATCATTTGTCAAGCTTCTGCAGGTGCCTCCTTATTCTGTCTACACCCTCTGGCATGAACCAAATTTTAAACATGGACTTTTTGGGACCCCACCTCATGAACACTGGAACTGTCATTGTGTTACTTTGTTTTGATAGCATCTTTCAGAAAAAAGAGTTGTGCAAGAACAAGGGGACACATTTTAAAGATAGAGGGGAGATGGTTTGGGGGCAATGTGAGGAAGTATTTTTTCACAGAGAGGGTGGTGAATGCATGGGACAGCCTTCCTGAGGAGGTTGTGGGGTCTAAAACTGTGGGAGAATTCACAAGAATGCATGGAACAGACATGAGGCAATTTTTTTGGGGGGTAGGAAGAAATAGGCTGTTGGTTAAATAGGATCTGCAGCTTATCCTGTAGGTAGAGAAATGGGCCGACTAAGTGGGCAAAGTAGACCTTATCATCCATCAAAGTCTATGTTTCTAAGTTTCTATGAATGATGATTTCACTGTGGCTGAAACAAATCATCTTTTTGGACTGAGTAATAAAATGGAAATGCTATTGTGCATGAGGTGGGGACCCAAAAAGCCCATGTGAAAAATCTGGTGCAAAATACCCCAAAACACCTGAGTTATGCATGGTCATTGAAATTTTCATTTGCATCTGTGTAACTTTGCCAATTTATATTTTCACCCCAAGTTTTCAACATAGCCACTTTTCACACCACCTCATGAACAGTGCAGCTGCATTTCTCACATCCTGCCCAAAATGTGCTTTTGCACCTGTGGCATGGAATGGTGCAGTCAGTGTGCAAAATCACCTTTCAGGATTGATTAATGAAATGACAGTGCCAGTGTTGAAAAAGTAGGGTCCCAAAAAGGTAGGCCCAGATATTCAAACTGTGCCAGGCCGTGGCACAAGCCTGGGCACAGCTCAACTTGGCTGCGCAGGGGTGTGGAATGGGCAATATTCAATGGAGCTGCACCATGGCTCAGCATCATTGAATATTGTGCCCTGGCCACCCGCAGTGTGCATGGCGCAGTGGCACTACACCAGTGCCAGTGGTCAGAGTGGAGCATGGGGATGCGCCAGAGCAAGTTCCATTGCGCAAGGTGCAGCAACCGCGATATTCAAAAATTGACGTGCAAATGGAGCCATAATGTATGCAAGGTGCACATGGAGCCATTTGCATGTCATTATGGCTCCATTTGCATGCAGGTGCACTGATCCCCAATGACTTGCACCTGGAGCCCTGCCAGGCAGCAGCTGTCAGGGACTGACACCCCCTGAAACATGGCAATGTGCCCCACAGCCTGATTGCGGGCTTCAGTAAAAAAAGAATAATCCTAAATCCCTGGTAGTCCAGTGGACCGCTGCCCACCCAATCTTGGGCTTAAGTGTGAACAAAAAGATTGCGCCAAAATCCCTGGTGGTCCAGTGGACTGAAATCTGCCCGATCACAAGCTTAAGTGTGAATATAAATATTACTCCAATATCCCTGGTGGTCCAGTGGACTGAAATCTGCCCGATCGCAGACTTAAGTGTGAATATAAATATTACTCCTATATCCGGTAGTGGGGAAGATCATGGAAGCACTACTGAAGGAGATTAGTGGAACATCTGGTTGTCAATGGACTACAGGACCCAAGGCAGCATGGTTTCACCAGGGGAGGTCATGTCAGACCAACCTCATTGAATTTTTGACTGGGTGACTAGGGAGGTGGATCGGGAGGGCAGTGGACATGGCCTATCTGGACTTCAGCAAAGCCTTTGACACTGTGCCACATAGAAGACTATTACACAAACTGGGAATATGGGTGTGGGCAGGACAGTAGTGTGGTGGGTAGGTAACTGGCTGGGTGGCAGGACACAGAGGGTGGTGGTAAATGGCTGTCACTCCACAGAGGAAGAGTGACCAGTGGGGTACCACAGGGATCAGTGCTGGGACGGTCCTATTCAACATCTTCATTAGTGACATGGCGGGACCTAGAAGGCAGAATTTCACTGTTCGCTGATGACACAAAGCTCTGTAACAGAGTAGACACACCAGAGGGTGTAGACAGAATGAGAAGTGACCTGCAGAAACTTGAAGAATGGTCAGGGGTTTGGAAGTTGAAATTCAATGCAAAGAAGTGCAAGATAATGCATATGGGGCACAAAAACCCTGGCACAATATATCAGTTGGGGGGTGAGGATATAGCATGCACCAAGCAGGAAAGGGATCTTGGGGTTATCATCTCTGATGACCTCAAGGTAGGGAAACAGTGTGACAAGGCAGCAGGTAAAGCAAATAGGATGCTGGGATGTATAGTCAGGGGCATTACCAGCAGGAAAAGGGAGGTCATAATTCCGCTATACAAGACACTAGTGAGGCCCCACCTGGAGTACAGTGTACAGTTCTGGAGACCATACCTACGTAAGGACATAGACAGGGTAGAGAAGGTTCAGAGGAGGGCAACAAAGATGGTACATGGATTGCATCACAAGTCCTATGAAGACAGGTTGAAGGAACTGAACATGTACTCCCTGGAGGAGAGGAGGGAGAGAGGGGATATGATAGAGACATACAAGTATCTTACAGGAAGGAACAGGGTGCAGGAAAACACTATTTTTAAGCGAAAAAGATGTTCCAGGACTAGAGGGCATGGGATGAAGTTGGAGGGAGGACGATTCAGAGGAAACATGAGAAAGAATTTCTTCACAGAACGGGTGGTGGACTAGTGGAACACCCTGCCAGAGGAAGTGGTGGGGGCTGAAACAATCACGGGATTTAAGAATGCATGGGATAGACATAAAGGAATTCTGGAGGTCGGGGTAAGGTGCAACAGACTTCGAGGAAAACAACCTGAACTTACAAGCTCAAATGGGCAGACTGGGTGGGCCATAGGCCCTTATCTGCTGACACTGTCTATGTATCTATGTATTTATGTATCCCTGGTGGTCCAGTGGACTGAAGTCTGCCCGATCGCTGGCTTAAGTAAACTAGTACTGACCCCCATATCCCTGGTGGTCCATCGGACCCCCCTTCCCACCTGCCCACTGATCCCCACTGTCCAGCTCCCCCCAAGGTCAGTGGTGGGTGGCAGCACCCCACTCATCTGCCGCCCTGCCACTCGCCGACTGACACTGTCGGTAGGGCTGTATGCTCATTGCTCTACAACATGAGCCAATGGGCATGCAGCCCATACCATACTACACATTCAGATATGTGAATGAATTCACATATCTGGAATGTGTAATATATATATGAACTGCATGCCCAATAGCTCACGCTGTGGAGCATTGGGCATCAGCCCTACCAGGTGTCGATCGTGAGCTGTCGGGCAGCAGGAGGGTGGGTGCTGCTGCCCGCCGCTTACCTGGGGGAGCGGGGCAGTGGGGATCAGTGGGCAGGTGGGGAGGGGGTCTGCTGGACCACCAGGGATATGGGGGTCAGTACTAGTTTACTTAAGCCCACGATCGGGCAGATTTCGGTCCACTGGACCACCAGCGATATAGGAGCAATCTTTTTATTCACACTTAAGCTTGCGATCAGGCGGGCAGTGGTCCACTGGACCACCAGGGATGTAGGAGTTATATTTTTATTCACACTTAAGCCCACGATCGGGCAGGCAGCAGTCCACTGGACCATCAGGGATATAGGAGTTATCTTTTTACTCACACTTAAGCCCATGATCAGGTGGACAGCAGTCCACTGGACCACCAGGGATTTAGGATTAATCTTGTTTTACTGATGCCCGCAATTGAGTATGGGGGCCACCATGGAGGTGCAGCTGGAGCTCAGATGGCCACCCACAGGTGGCAACTGCCGTGTTCTGCCTTGCAATGTGGCAGCTCACCTGTGGGTGGACATCCGTTGTTCCTTTTTTTTGATCAACTTTGTGCTGGCATAGGTAGGGGTTGTGCATGCATGGCTCCGCACATCCTGGGCTGAATATCAGGCTGTGCAGAGTATGCATGGGCAGGCCCCCCCACCTGAGCCTGCATACATTACTGATGCGCTCCAGCACATCGGGATCTGTGCCAGGCGCAGTTCCCATTTGAATATCATGCCAGGGCACATGAGTGGGTTGTGCATGTGCAACACTGTTGCACCATGCACAACCCTTTTGAATATCTGGGCTGTAATGTTGAAATTTTGGAGCAAAAGTAAAAAGAATGCCTGAGTTTCACGCAATCAATGAAATTGTCCTATGCATGCATGTAAAAGTCAATCATTTATATTTTCAGTCTAAAGTTTGAACATAGCCATTTCTTCACAGCATCTCATGAATACTACAGATGTCATTTCTGACATCCTGTCCAAAATGTGTTTCCACAGCTATGTCACAGAATGGCATTTTGCCATGGATTAAGAAATTTACTCCTACAGTGTGAGGGTTATGTGGTGGGGTGATAAGAAGACTATGTAGAAAATACGGGGTCACAATGTGAAAAAAATGACAAACGTATGAGTATTTGTTGCAATTTTGTTACACACCTATCTCAAAAAGTAAGAACATTCATTGCAAAAAAATCTGTTTTACAAAACCAGTTAGGGTTTCCATTACACCTTTAAAAGTATGGAAATTCAATATTAGGGTTGATGTGTGTATCAGCACAACAACATCAAACTCTGTAAATATTAGAAACAAAACAGTTATTTGATATATCCCTTGGTGTCCTTCTACCTAACTAATACCCCACTTGAGCTGTTATCTT
Source organism: Neoceratodus forsteri (assembly GCA_016271365.2). NCBI lineage: Eukaryota > Metazoa > Chordata > Ceratodontiformes > Ceratodontidae > Neoceratodus > Neoceratodus forsteri. Next base: position 323,578,351 of record CM028134.1, read on the forward strand.
GTGGTATAGAATAATATATTTGTATGGTGTACGAGTTAGGTGGAAGGACAAGGGATACATCAAATAACTGTTTTGTTTCTAATGTTTCAGAGATTGGTGTTGTTGTGCTGATACAATCTAATTAACCTTTAACACTGAATTTCCATACTTTTAAAGGTATAATGGAAACCCTAACTGGTTTTGTAAAATAGAGTTTTTTCATGAATATATACATATGTATATATTCATATGTATACATATATATATATTCATTTGTTTATGCATGGTAGCATTAATACAATTGTTCTTTTTGGGTTGCACTGATAATTCTATAATTTGGTTCTTGTTACATATGGCATTTGGTTTTCGCCACTCCAGGAACATTGACACTGTCAGCCACACAGTGACAATAGCAACATAAAAGTTAAATTTATACTAATCAGTGTTCACACATGTCTGTGATATGCAATGATTACCTAACATTTACTTTCATATACAACAAGGCATGCTTCACACGTATGTGTAATGCTATATTAAGTATATGCTTGACTTTCACAAATGTACAGATTAGTTTTTGATATTGCATTGAGAGGCTGACTGTGTTTCCCAAATTGGCTTTCAATTTGGCCTTTTTAATCAGTTATTAATTTGGAAATAAATACTTTTTAAACCTTACTTATCTGTGTTGTGTGTTTCACTTATCCATTAGATCACAGTGATAGTATACTTATGTTCAGTTTTTTAAATACTGTGTACAGCAGAAAGAGACCGTATTTCAATATGTGTATCTATCATACTTAACTAATACAGTGTGGTCATGGTAAAAGGTTTTAATACTGTGTTTTAACTGCAATGTCAGTAAATCACAGTGACAATACAGTAAATCTTAAAAAATAGTCTGCTACTATGTATAATTCTAGTATCTGTTGATAATCTATGATTATCTTTAAAAAGCTGACAACTGTTCAACAAGAAAATGAATATGTCAATTATTATTGCGCATGAAAATGCGTAACTATGTCTGTCATTGCTACAAGAGACTCTGCACAAATCAAATAGCAAACATTCAACGAATAGTACGTGACATTCAGTGAGACACAAAAGGTACAACTGTGAAACTAAGGAAAATGTACTGTTTACAAATATTTTGATACAACTGTTACTATTTGTAGTACTGCAACCCGATGTTTGTAACCGGCAGTATATTAGCAAGACACCATTATGCAGAAGATTTTCTAGTGTTGGTGTTGCACTGTGCCTGGAGGATACACGCTCCTAAAAACTCATAACTGTTACATTACACTTTTTCAAAAAGAAAGGAAATTCATTGCAAAAAACACCATTAATGCATCAGTTAGTGTTTCTACTACAGCAACAAAAGTTTGGAAATATGGTGTCAGGATTCAAAACCCTAACTTTGCATCCCCCTCACACACACACACATGCAAGCAGGGGAAGAGCCAAGGCAACACAACCAATCAGAGACAACCAGCATCAGGTAACAGAAAGAACTTACAACTCTCTAAACGTACTACAAGGCACATCCATCGTCATGGTCCACCAACGTTATGAGTTCTGCTGCCATCCAAGTGCCTTGGGGTTACACACACATGCTGGGCAACCACAGGTGATGGCCCACATGACTCACTGTATCACAGAACATGGGTAAATCCTGTGAAAGTGTCTAATGTAATGTGTGTTATGAAACTGGACAATGTACTTCAATAAGGGCACAAAATATGTACTTATATGAAAATCTCATATCAAAACACTACTTACAATATTGCATTACTGTATTACATATTACTGTAAGACACCTATTGTTGGCATACTTTCATAGCAAACACTGACAGAACATGGTAAGTAACAGATATGTGTCATTATTTGAAAATGATTGCAGCTTCATCCATCAATTTAAACAGCTTGCCATGGGTTGTGCCATAATACAGTTAGGTTTGTCAACATTTACTACATCAATCATCAAATACAAGTGTTACTGCTATGTCATGACATGGAAAAGGCACCACCATAATATGATACTAAACAGTATGGGTTACATACAAAAAAAAAGCTTCTTATTCATGTTATGTTATGCAATATTTGTATTCAATACAATTGTATTACTCTGTCACGACTTCATTCGAACATTGTCAGACACTATATTAGTCAATCACATCTGTAAGCACAATAATCACAACACTGTACTAATTTTACATAATACTATGAAATGAAAAAACAAATACAGTATGATTGATTCTATACTGCCAGCACAGTATGATAACACATTATTGCTGGCATATCTTCTTCATACAATGAAACTTAGTCAGTACAAATTTTCAACATATTGATTTTTATGTGGTATAATTCAACAATTGCCTCACTGCATGTATTGCTGCTACCATGTAGGCATGTGTTAACATAGAGATCACACATACATAATACTTATTCTTCAACCCTGACATCTGCATAAGCATAGTTCTGTGCAATCAATTTCCATTGAGATTGTGGAACTGTATCCTCATTTAGACCCCCACATCAGGATGCATTTTGCCCTCCTGGCCCTGTTCCAAGGAAACAGTTAATTTTGCTGCGTGAAGACCCTAAATACTGCCATATAAGGATGTGCAGAGCCCAATCAAGACAATGGTCTATCTGGCAGCATGCAAGGATGCAACGGTAGACACCTAAGACTGCCATGCCAGGGTGCACAAGGCTCTCCAGGGTCCTGCACCAATAAAATGGTCCATCTGGCTGTTTTCAGGCAGGCACCTGAGACAGCCAGGCCAGGATGCAGATGGCCCTCCAGGTTCTGTGCAAAGAAAATATTCAATCTTGCTGTGGGCCCTGCTCACAGGCAGAGACCAAAGACTGCCATGCCAGGTCACAGAGACCAAGACAAAGGTTCAGCTGCTGCAGGGCCTGCATGCAGGCAGACACTAATGACCACCATGTCTGGTGACAATGTCAGTTTCCTATTCCATATTTTTTCACAAATTACTTAAAAATACTCATAAATGCAAAAATGCCTCACGTAAGCATTTACTAACATCACAAAAGCCATCACAAGAAAGCATAAATATGTTTTTGGTTTCATGATTTGTCACTCTGCTAATTTGTGGGTAAATATCTTTTTTGCTGGAAATATGATTTTTTAAAAAGCACAAGTCATGAAAACATAAATATTTTATGGCTTCATGGTGTGCTTTCATCACTCTGTATGCTTTTGTAAGTTCTTTTGATTTTGTGATGGCTTCAATTGTTGGCAAAAGATTGTGCGGTATCAATTTGAAAACAGGGTGGAGCATGGCTATAATGTGTGTGTTGGACAGTTTAAGTTGTGTGGGGATTCTTTTAGATGTGTATAGTCAGAACATGGCCCTTATTTTAACTGGAAATGAAAACTTGAGGATTCAAAAATGACAAAGTGGAAAACAGATCTATCTGTTCATGAGATAGCTTATGTGATGTATGGAAACGCTCTTGTGAAGAGTTTTTGCTATCTTGGTTTTGGTAATGAATTGTGAAAAATGCTGGGAATAAGACAGCATGCCTTGACAGGAATTATATGATAGGGGTGAGTCCTAATGAGCGCCAACCACAGAGTGAGAAAAAAACACCAGTCACAAACAGGGCAACGGACATTAGGTCAGCCATCGCAAATAGCAATGGTCGCTTACTACATCCAAAGAAAAAACACCTTATGTATTTTTATGTGAGGGACTATGCCTCTGCACTCCCCAAAATAAATATAATCAACTCAGTGGGGGTTGGGGGTTGGATTTAGAAGAAAACAGAAAGAAAAAGAGCATTTTATTTTGTCTACCACTAGACCTGAACCCGGGTCACTGGCTCCAGAGGTGGTAGTGTACACTGCTGCTACACAGCCAGCTCGGCAGAGCTAGGCCAACATCATTTCATATCATGCTGTAGCTAGTGTAGCTCCCTGCAAGAATCGCTCTACAAGATATAATGACTTTTCCACCAGTCGCTCTACTTTCAAGCACTATTATCAAGTTGCTCACATTGAGTCACTCAATATTAGGCACTCATATAGGGTGCTACCATCTTGACATGGTGGTCTTCTGTGTCTGCCTGCTTTCTGCCCCTGTGCTGAACTACACAGACTTTTATCTTGACATAGAGACTGAACTGCCCTTCATATCCTGGTATGCCAATCTTTGTTGTACGCCTGTGTGTGAGTCCAGATGGACCATTGTCTTGGTGCACAGCCTATAGGGCCCTGCACATCTTGGCATGGTGGCCTTAGGTGTCTGACTGTGTGTAGGGCCCTCAGGTCCCTTTGCACAGACAGGCAAACCTTCTTCTTGGTACAGAGGTAGAGGGTCCTGTGCATTCTGGCATGGCAGTCTTGGGTGTCTGACTGCTCACAGGGCCTGTAGCCAGACTGACTGGTTTCACAACACAAGACCTGCAGAGCTTGTTAATCTTGGCATGACAGTCTTAGTCTTGGTGCAGGGTTTGAATAGCCCTTTGTATCCTGGTAAGGCAATCTTGGCACCTACCAGTTATCAGGGCCCACAGGGCATGGTATGCTACCAGACCAACTGTTGTCTTGAACCAGGGTCCTGAGGTTGTGTGCATCCTGGCATGGTGGCCTTTGTTATTATGTTGTGTGCAGGACTTGTAGGGCCTAGCACAGAGCCAGACTGACCTTTGTCAAGGGCCCTGCACACCCTGACATGAAAGTTTGTGATGCAAGGCTCATGATATGACAAATATTCTGATTATTCTATTTCATGCAGATCATGAAGGGACCTTTGTGAAGGAAGATCGACTAGGGGACACAATGATGGTCACTGAACCTCCTGGCCTTTTCAAAGTCCTCACAGTATGAGTCTAGGATGGGAAGGAGGATAGGATAAGGAGTGATGTAACATAACAATTTAATGTATGGCTTAATGGATGGTGTCAGAAAAGGGTACCAATTTGTGGGACATTAGAGGACTTCTGGAACTGGAGATTCTTCAAGGGTTATGGAATTCACCTGACAAGAGGAGGCCTGTGCACTGTGAGAAGTTTGTTATGAACATAAGAAACTTGCCAGCAGCAAAGACCATCACAGTCTACCTAGGCTGATGTCTTCATTGGATACTTAAACTGACTACAAAAGAGACTAGTACTAGGGAACCATGGTGGAAGGTGAGAGGCAGGGGATCCGAGCTAGTAACCCCCCCACATCTGGTGCTCTGTAACAGCACAGTTGTGTACAAAGAGAGTTGTGGCTCTAAGTGGACTAGGTGAAGAGTCGTTAGAGAAGGGAATTTCAATGTGTACAAACACCAAGAAAAGCAAGAGGATGAGACGACAAGGAAAGCTCAAAGATAGTAGCAAAATAGGATCAAGGGTCAGATGCAAGAATGTATGCATTAATGTCATTAGCCTGGGTAGCAAAATCAGTAAGCTCCAGGCACTGATGACAGACACTGAGGTGGACCCTCTGGTCATCACAGAAATGTGGGCTTCAGAAATAATGACTGGGACCTGATGGTCCCCGGGTGCTCAGTGTTCAGAAGGGATAGAGGAACAGATATTGGGGAAGGAATTGCTCTCTTCTGATGCTTGGAAGCTGAAGTGAAAATGGGTTGAAGTGGAAATACACAGCTCAGCCCCAGTTAAAAAAAGACGAGGGTCCATGTCTTTCCTAACTCCTTGCATTGGAAAGTCATCAAGACAGAGCAGGATTCAGACAGCAGATGGGTGCTAGCTGTGATTCATGCCAGGGCAGGACCCTTACTTCTAGGCAATCTGTATGCATCTTGTCATCAGCTTGCCACCAAATTGCTAGACTTTAATAACAGGGGGATTCCCCTGGTGATGAGGGCTGACTTTAACATAGAAACATACAAATTGTTGTCAGATAAGGACAGCCAGGCCCATCCAGTCTGCCTGTTGGCCCTATACATTGTATGTTAATCTTGTACTTGATCATACTGTGGACCATAGCCATAACATGGTGAACGCACCTGAAGGCACAAAAAGTGATTAAATTACAGAAGTCCAACCAGGCCCTTACTGACATATGGCAGTGGCATAACCCCAGGATTAGGGATTACACCTGCTATTCTGCAGTACACAAATCCTATAGCAGGTTGTACCTATGCTTTGGCTAGCAACCAACTAACTTCTCCACACTATTACAGTGGTTAATATCAAGCCCATAATAATTTCAAACCACGCCCCTCTACAGATAGAGATGCAGTGGGGGATGCCAGTGAATAAATCCCCCTCCTGGTGGATGGACCCATTATGTTTACATGGCAAAGGTTCATAGCTTGGATCCAGGTAGGGCTAATGTCTACTTCTGGGCCAATGATATGGGAGACACCATAGTGAGCACCATCTGGGAGGCTTTTAATGTCACTATGGGGGGGCTAATCATCAGTTACACCCCGTGAAGACACAAGGAAAGGGAAATCCAGCTAGCAGAACTGGAGAGCAAACACAAGATCATGGAGTCAGAACATAAAGCTCTATCTAATAAGGATGCAGCATCAGCACTCCACAAGGAGGTTCTCAAGGTCTGTATGGAGATTGACAACCTGCTGTCCTGGAAAGCTGAGTTAGTACTGTTTCAGTGTAAGCATAAATATTGGCAGAGTGGGGTGAAATACAATAAAGTTCCAGCACACTGTCTGAAAAAGCAACAAGCAGAACATTACATTGCTGGTCTTAAGGACTTCCAAGGTTTTGTGCACTCCAAATGTGATGCTATCAATGTGACAATGATGGCTTCCTACAGAATACTATATAGTTCGACCTCAGCCCCATCAGGCCCACAAACTGAGGCCTTCTGTGGCTGCTACCACTCCATAAACATAATGCATCTCAAGTTCAGACTCTGGACACCCCCATCATACTTCAGGAGATCGGAAATGTGCTCAAAGTACTTAACCTGAGCAAGGCTCCAGGAGGAGATGGCTTACCAGCTCAGCTATTACAACTTCTAGCTCCCACAATAGGCCCTATTTTGGAACACCTCTATCAAGAGCCATGTCCCGGGCTCTTTCCCACCTTCTGTGTACAAGCAACAAATACAGTGCTTCCCAAAAATGGAAAGACCCAAGAGATCCAGCTAACTAGAGAGTGAGCTCTCTGATCACAATGGACAGCAAGGTGTTTCCTAAGATTTTGTCTGCTAGATTAGAAACTGTTGCCTTCCAAATACACTCCCCTCAAGTAGGCTTTGTTAAGGTTCAGCATAGCACAGATCATAGCTGCACCCTGGTCAACCTGATTCATATTGCAAAGGATGCTAAATACCCTGCAGTGGCAATAACAATTGATTTTGAGAAGGCCTTCGATTCAGTGGAATGGGGATACCCATATGGGGTTTTGGAATGTATGGGATTCATGCTCCTGTTTCTTGTCAGGGTATGCACCATGTATTTCAACCCTATTGCTGAAGTGTTGACTAATTCAACACTATCTGCCCCCTTCCTTTTGATGAAGGGAACTCATCAGGGGTGCCCACTTTCACCTTTGGTGTTTGTATTGGCCATTGAGCACCTGGCCCTCGTGATCCACAAAAAAACACTCATATCAGTACTTCATGTGGGGCAGGAGGTGTACAAGATTTTTCTGTACTCAGATGATCTACTGGTTGTTACAGACCAAGCCCTCTCTTTGGCAGCACATCTCCTGCAACTACTCTTTTACTTTTTACATGTCTCAGGACTCACAATCAACAAGCCCAAAACTGAACTCCAGTGTCTGAATAATCTATGCAAACCCTGTTTGTTCACTCAGCTTGACCTGAGATGGGTGCCAAAAAAAAATAAAAATATCTGGAAATGCATGTATCCTCCAAACTCTCAATGATGTGTGACATGAACCTAGCACTCTTGACATTGTAAGTCCACACTGAATGCAACAGGTGTAAACCTCTTAAACTCTTCACGGCCAGAGATATTGAAGCCATCAAAATGGTCACAGCTCCTAAATTTTCCATGTCCTAGCCCATCTGTTACTATGCATTGACACCAAATTGTTCAGACTCATCAACAAGATGATTGGGAACTTTCTCTTAGTTAGGGGCAGCCCAAGATACAGTCATGCAAAACTGCAGGCATACTGGAGCAGAGGCGAATGGGGCCTCTCTTGGTTCCAAGCTTATTATTGGGCCTTCCACATCAAGCAGATGCTCAAATGGTTATCCAATCTGGATCCATCTCTCCCCTTTGGGTGGCCATTGAGTCTGCACTAATGACAGGAGTTCCCAAGCCTGATCCCTATATGACCCGTGTCAAGTTTCCAGTCTTTCATCCCATGATGGGGACATCACTATATGGAAGAAAGGTGCTGCACAGGCTTGGTGTACCTCTAGCCTATCCTGTAGAGACCCCTTTATGGGACATCACCAGGGCCACTGGAAAATTGCGGCCATGATTATTTGGTGGAAAGTGCAATTTTCGGACCCCCCACAAAAAATCACACTTTCCGCAAAACAGAACATTATTCATTTATTCCTGCACTCCCTGCCAGAACTGTGCCTAATGTGAGCTCCCGCTCTCTGCAAAACATTCATTCCTGCAGTCCTCACAATCCTACTATTTTTGTGCTAACACAAGCCCTATCTCATAGTCACTTACAAGCCAGTAAACATGGTCTGCAGGTGGTAGCTCCTTATATTCTGCTGCTGCCTGATGCAGCATCCTCCTGATGTGCCCCCAGCCATCCATGCCATGCAGTATGTTCAGTCAGGTAATGTTCTCCTGCCCCATCTCTCTGCCTGCTTTGTTTTCCTGGTGTGTGACGTGCTACTGACATCATCAGTGCAGCGCGTCACACTAGTTGGGGCCAATCACACCGGTCTGTTTTCTTTTAAACCCCCTGCTCTTTTCCATTTGCTCAGGCAGCCCTCAGGTCCACCAACCAAAGTTAAATGTATGCGGACAGGTGACGGGGGCTACAGAGCAGGAGCTGAAGGCGAGTGAGCAGGAGCTGAAGGTGAGTGAGCATCGCGGTCAGTGAGAGTCCATCGTGAGTCGAGTGAGAGTGACCAGAAGCTACAGAATACAAGGATGTGGAGAGCTGAGGTGTGTGACTGCACAGAATGAAGACATGGAGCAGAGTAGGAGAAGAAGTAGAGGAAAACCTGAAGAACCTAATGCTGCAATTACCCCAAAAAGAGCTGAATCACTTGCTGAAACTCCCCTATTCTGTGCCAGTTCTGTGCTGACAATCTAAAACAGGTAGATTTTTATACAGTTTCTGAGAAAATGTTTCTTCTGATGAGGGTGGCATGTTTGGAGGGAGGGAGGTGGGAGTCTAGTAGGGCCAGCTATTGTAATTTGTTTTATTTATTTCTATGTATGGGGCTGTTCTGTAAAAAAGGCTTGTCAGATAGATGGAGTGGACAGGTGGGCCTGGTAGACTGGCACATGGCAAAAATTGTTCTGCCCCTGGTGAGAGAGCAGGTGGGGCAGGCGACCAGAGTGGCACAGAACAATTTTTTTCCCATCATGTATGGCAGTCACTTGGGTCCTTCCCTCACTCCCATGATGTGTCCTTGATCACTGCTGAGGTTTCTCATTCATGGAGTGAAGGGGTGGGCCTGGTGGACTGGCACACATGGCAAAAAAAATTGTTCTGGACCCTGGAGAGTGATCAGGTTGGGGCGGGTGACCAGAGTGGCATCGAATAATTTTTTGTTTTGAAATTAAATAAACTTTATTCATTTTATACCATTTCAACATTCTATAACAGGCTTATATCTCTCCAGCAGTACTTACATTGGTACAATGGCATGAGTCCTTAACAAAGCATGTAACAGAACATATATAACCTTTCAACAGTTCTGCCATATGTTAAGTACATGAAAAACAATAACCTGCTCATGCCTTCCAATCGGCGGTTAAGTACTCCCCCCATACTTCCCCCATCCCATGATCCCCCCAACCCTACCCCCTAGAGCCAGGTTTGCCTTCCCCAATGGTGCCATTTTCATTTACTAGGTGACACCACAACCCCTTTTATCTGTAATACATGAAATAAAGAGGTCATCTGTGTGAGTTTCTCCAAGAAAGGACCTTCTATGGTTCCTTATGGGGTAACCATATAGGGTATTACTATTCCCTTATCGATTCTTCTCTTCTAATTTGGTTTACTAAGAAACAGGAGGGAGGGACCAAAGCATAAAAAGCTTCTCCCACCTGGATTTATACAGGAGGAATTTACCCCTTAAGCTCTCAATTGTCTTTTCCATTCTTAAACTGTGTAGGAGTTCCTTTACCCACTCAAGGTAGGAGATCACATGCTGATCTTTCCAATAGCGAAAGGACAAGCCTTTAACCGACAGAGAGATAATGGCCATATGGTACCTCTTCTCCTTAAAAGGGACAGTGGTATAATCCCCACTATACAAACCTGTGGGAGAAATGTTCCTACAACCTCAGCAGTGGGTCAGCCCTTTCCTGAATGGTTCTCCAGAGGCAGACTACCTTGGGGCAATCCCATAATATATGGAGTAGCATCCCAGGTTCCTGTTCACACCTAAAGCACACTGGATTCTGTAACTTCCCCATTCCATACAATTTAGTTGGAGTATAATAGATATTATGCAATGTATAGAACTGTATTAGTCTTAAGTGGTCATTGGCAATGTATAAGCGGACTCCCTCCCTGATTTTATCCCATGAAAAATTGTCATGTGGGAAATTACACACCCAGTAACTAGAGTGGCCTGATATCTCCGGATTGAATTTCCCGTATAACAATAAAACCAACTGGGATACCGCGTGAGGTTGCTTAACACATTCAACGAGCTCCTGAAAAGGAGGCACCTGTTGCATACTCCATATTCCTGAACTGAACCATTTTATCAGCATGTGCCTAATTTGGAGCACAAAAAAGGAGTATTTATTGGGAAGCTGAAGAAAATTTAATATTTCCGACATTCCCCCTAGTTTACCATCAGCTACCAAATCGCGAACTTTGATTTGGGGGTCAGAGCATTCTTTGGGAGCAGTAATTGTCTTATCACCTACTTTAAAACTGGGGTTATTAAACACTTGTTGTGAAAGGTCCATTTGGTTATTGTATTTCATTGACCTACAGAACTGTGAATGGACCTTTAATGAGATGTATGATGCACCGAGCCTCATAGATTACTGGGTAATTTGCCCGGGCTATGAATAAGAGGCTCTCCGGGATAACCCAGCTAATAAGTACTATTCCAGCTGTAACCAGATGGGAAATTTGGCAACATTGTCTATATCTGAAGAGATAGCCCTCCAAAGCATATATTTAGCCATCTGACTAGCTGAGTAATAGTGGTATAAATTAGGGAGTTTTAGACCCCCAAATTGCATTGGAGCACTTAAACGATTATATGTTCTATGTGGGGGCTTGCCTCTCCATATAAATTGGGAGATTATGCTATGGAGTCTACGGAACCAATTCAGGGGAAGATAAACATTCATCATGTTAAGTGGATAATATACACTCAGTAAAACATTCAATTTAATTACACTGACCCTTGCTTGGATGGACAAGTGCATAGAATTCCACCTATTTAGATACAATTGGATTTCTTTTACTATTTTATCTAAGTTCAACTTTTTCTTCAGAGACCCAGATGTAAATAAAGTTATTTCTGAGTATTTAAGATGGGTGTCCACGCCATGGCTAACGGGGTAATGTTTTCCCTAGAAAGCAAGGGATTCATGGGCATCACTTCTGATTTACTGATATTAAGTTTATAGTTCAAAACCTTACTGAACCTGTAGATTATCTGAAGGGTGGCTTGGATAGATTCGCAGGGGTTAGTGACATGAAGAAGGATATCATAGATAATTTCAAGTGAAACGTCCCTATCCTAATACCTTGCAACATTGGTGAATCCTTTAACTGTTGTAACAGTGGTTCCAGATATAGGTTAAATAATAATGGGGAAAGTGGGAAGCCCTGCCTAGTACCTGATATTAAAGGGAAAACCGAGGTAAAAACTCCATTGCAGTAAACATTCGCTCTAGGTTCCGAATATAATGCTTTGACCCAGGAAATAAAAGGGTCTGGAAAACCCATTACAGCCAGGGCATCAAACAAATATGTCCAATTGACCCTGTCAAATGCCTCTCTGCATCCAGGGAAACCAAAGCCATTGGTTTATCTGCATCTCTGGACGCGGGGAAGACATACGCCAACTTACAGATATGGTCTGATGAGGCTCTGCCCTGCACGAACCCAATTTGTTCAGGACTCAGAAGCTCTATCCAAACTTTGGACACGCATGCTGCCAATATTTTGGCAAAAATCTTTATATCATAGTTCATTAGTGAAATGGGACAAAAGTTCATAACCCTATTCTTCTCCTTACCTGGTTTCGGCAGTACCACAATAATGGCCTCCTAGAGTGTCATATCCGTAATCCCCTTCTCACATATAAAATTAAACAGGTGAAGAAGAATAGGGAATAAATCCACCTCAAAGACCTTATAAAAATTTGATGGAAAATCATCTGGGCCCGGGACTTTTTCTTTGGTTAAAGATCTAATAGCATCCCTAATTTGTTGCTGAGAAATAGGACATGCCAAAAATTCCTGCTGGGCTACCTCCAGTGAAGGCAATGATGAGGCTAGCAGATAATCCCGGATTTCATTAGGGGGAGGGTTGGGTTCAGGAGGACTATACAGTTGCATATAATATTGTTCAAATTCTTTGGCAATTTGCCTGGGGGTGGTTAAGACAGTGTTGTTCAATAGGGAAAACACAAAGGGAGCGAGGCGGGACTCCTCTTGTTTTCTAACTTCATCACCAAAAGATGGCTGGCTTTATCCCTTGTTCAATATATTTAGCTTGGGTTTAAAGAGGCATACTCATCTTTCCTCAAAATTTCCATAATCATTCCATAACACTACTAAGCATAACATTTCTTCATCTAGTGGAGGTTTGATAATAAAATTTCTAAGGCCTTAATTTCCTCTAAGAGAGCTTTGGCTTTTGCATCTTGTTTTCGCTTCTTGGTAGCCGAGATTCTAATAAATTCCCCCTGTAAAGCACATTTTAATGCACATCATATTTTGTCAAAATCGGGAATAGATCTCTCATTTTGACCCATAAATTGGTTTATAAGATCTTTAATCCGATTGACTACACCCTCTTGATTAAGAAGCTGAAAGTTTAGTTTCCACATAGTGTCTTTTTGACTACTTGGGGCTAAATTGGCTTCCAGCCATATTGGGGAATGGTCAGATAGCACTCTAAGGGTAATCCCACTTCCCCGTAGGCCTGCAATTACTCTCTGATTAACCAGAAAGAAGTCGATCCAAGAAAGCAATTTATACACAGGGGAATAGAAGGTAATAACAGAACAATTTTTTTCCATCATGTATGGCAGTCGCCTGGGTCCATCCCTCACTCCTGAGGTGTGTCCTTGATCACTGCTGTGGTTTGTCATTCATGAAGTGGAGAGGTGGGCCTGGTGGACTGGTACACATGGCAAAAAAAATTGTTCTGGCTTCTGGTGAGCGAGCAGAGTGGGGCAGGTGACTAGATTGGCACAGAACATTTTTTTCCATCATGCATGGCAGTCACCTGGGTCTGTCCCTCACTCCCGTGATGTGTCCTTGATCACTGCTGTGGTTTTTCATTCATTGAGTGGAGGGGTGGGCCTGGCAGAGTGGCACATATGGCAAAAAAAATTGTTCTGGCCCCTGGTGAGAGATCAGAGTGGGGCGGGTGGCCAGAGTGGCACAGAACAATTTTTTTCCATCATGTATGGCAGTTGCCTGGGTCCATCCCTCACTCACGTGGTGTGTCCTTGATCACTGCTGTTGTTTTTCATTCATGGAGTGGAGGGGTGTGCCTGGCAGACTGACACACATGGCAAAAAAAATTGTTCTGGCCTCTGGTGAGTGAGCAGGGTGGGGAAGGTGACTAGATTGGCACAGAACAATTTTTTTCCATCATGTATGGCAGTCACCTGGGTCTGTCCCTCACTTCCATGGTGTGCCCTTGATTGCTGCTGTGGTTCCTCTGAGATGGAGTGGAGGGGTGGGCCTGGTGGACTGGCACATGGCAAAAAATTGTTCTGGCCCTGGTGAGAGAGAGCAGGGTGGGGCTGGTGATCAAGTGGCACAGAAAATTTTTTTCCATCATGTATGGCAGTCACCTGGGTCTGTCCTCACTCCGTGATGTGTCCTTGATCACTGTTGTGGTTTTAATTCATGGAGTGGAGGGTGGGCCTGACAGAGTGGCACATATGGCAAAAAAAATTGTTCTGGCCCCTGGTGAGAGAGCAGGGTGGGGCGGGTGACCAGAGTGGCACAGAACAATTTTTTTCCATCATCTATGGCAGTCGCCTGGGTCCATCCCTCAATCTCACGGTGTGTCCTTGATCGCTGCTGTTGTTTTTCATTCATGGAGTGGGCCTGATAGAGTGGTACACATGGCAAAAAAAATTGTTCTGGCCTCTGGTGAGTGAGCAGGATGGGGCAGGTGACTAGATTGGCACAGAACAATTTTTTTCCATCATGTATGGCAGTCACCTGGGTCTGTTCCTCACTCCCATGGTGTGTCCTTGATTGCTGCTGTTGTTCCTCTGAGATGGAGTGGAGGGTGGGCCTGGTGGACTGGCACACATGGCAAAAATAATTGTTTTGGCCCCGGTGAGAGAACAGGGTGGGGCTGGTGACCAGAGTGGCATAGAACAAGTTTTTTCCATCATGTATGGCAGCCGCCTGGGTCCATCCCTCACTACCGTGGTGTGTCCTTGATCGCTGTGGTGGTTCCCTGGAGATGGAGTGGAGGGGTGGGCCTAATGGACTGGCACACATGGAGATGGAGTGGAGTGGAAGGGTTGGTTGAGCCGACATGGCCTACATGGCACAATGCCTAGCTGCTGTGTTCTATATTGTGCCCAAATTAAAAAGAAATTGAAAGGTAACAAGAAAACTGAATTTCTGTAGTCTTTTGTTCCATGGATACTAGCAAGTCTATGGCAAGCTCAGCACCACAACAAGGCAACTGCAGGAGCTGAGGGTTTGAAACCAATCTGTCAGCTTAGAACATTGTGGGATGCAAACTAGTGGTGTGATATTGGAGGATCAAGCATCCCAAAGAAGGTTCTCCTCCCTCTATGCACTGATGTTCTCATTCAAGTCTTAATTTTTTTGGTTTAATTTTGTTTTAGTTAAACTACACCATGTCTCGCACCACCAAAGTGCTTCCGTCTTTCTCATGAAGAGCCAAGAACTGTCATGTCTCTTATCTTGTGCATGCTCAGGATTGGGTTAGTTATATCTGGAGGATCTTTACAAGGATGGAGGATTGCTGTTTTGTCATGCTTGCACCCACACACTCGACTTCATGTGGTATCATACAGTTGACATGTACATGAAGTCGCTAGAAACATCTAGAAAGAAAAGAAGCTGCAAAGAAAAAATGCAAAGTAAGTACTAGTCGCACAGATGTTTGCAGTTATTTTATTTTTATGTAGTCTGTTTTCCCCGTGGGTGACTGTATCTGCTCTCCCTACCTCCCAAGTCCATCTCATCTCTCTCTGGCACAGTGGAACCCCATCATCCCCACTATGCACATGTCTCTTCTTCCTGCATCCACCTTCCTTGCTGCTAGAGTTCAACACTACCATCTCGCCTCTAAGAGCAAGACAGCAGATTCCCACTCCCACTCAGGAGAGGAGAGGAGAGCAACCAGTTGGATGCTCGATCCTCTCTCCCTGCTGACCTCATTTTGTTCCCAAACAGGTTGCCAGTGTCGGAGGTAAAGCTCACAGTTCCTCAGCCCTTCATGACACTGGACTGGCCTACAGTTGTTTTCCCCTGTAAAATATTAAATCTTGTTTTTTTTTTTTTTAGGCACATCTCTACAACAGCAGTCACTGTCTTCTTGTTTCAGTCAAGCAACAGAATCTTCCTTGAATGGCAGGAATTTGTTCTGGACTTCATCCGCTGTTTGACCCATGCAGACATACCACTGGAGAAGGCTTCTGGCTTTCAAGAGTTCTTAAAACACACAAAACAAGGTGGTAGTCTTCCAGTATAAGCACAGCTTTGGAGCATGTACCTCCAAGAACTTCGGCCTGATCACGAACAGTCCCTGAAAGAGGTGGTGGAGGATCAAGATGTCTTCATTTTTCTGGATGAGACAACAGATGCCTGTGGGTGTAGAGTGTTGGCTATTCTGGCCCAATCTTTGCTTAATGTGGGGGAGCAGCTACTCCTAATTGGTATGAAGTTTTTGCATCATGTGAACAACACCACAGTATCTCAAGCTGTACTAAAAGTACTTAACACCAAGGGGAACTTCAATAAAGTCTTTACCCATTATCACGGACAGTGCAAGTTATATGCACAAGGCTTTTGAAACTGTGCTGTCCTGTGTCCTATCACATGCAGTGCATGTCACTTGCATTGCCCACCTCCTCAGTTTGGTCTTGGAAGTCTGGGCGGACACACTGAAAGACTTAAACACTGCTGTTTCACTTGTTAAAAAAATATTTTGTCAGAGCCCAATGCGTAGGCATCAGTACTTTGCCTCCATGGAATCCAAGCAGGGCATTTTACCCAAGATGCCAGTGTATGCAGTGGTAACTAGGTGGTGCTCCTGGGTTAACACTGTTCAGTATTTGGCAGACTATTTGCCTGTGTTAACAGAATTTGTTGAAATGCTACAATCTGATGCAGCAACCTTGAAGTGCCTGAAGTGCTTATTGAAAGGCAAAGCAGCAGAGCTGGTAACGCAAGCCACTTTTGTGGTGGGACACTCTTCTGAACTTGTTAACCTTATTCTACAATTGCACTCAAGCAACCAGCAACAGACACAACATATTGGGAATGGTGCAAGATGTGCATATGTTTTTGGACTTCTGTGCCACTGCAGGGGAAACTGAATACAGACCAAATACAGTAGAAATGTTGTCCTGCTGTCAGTTACATGAAAAGCAAAACTGTGTGGACCTTTTTCAGAAGGTTATGTTGGACAGCAGTGAAAACTGGACAAAATTTTAAAATCTCATCCCTCAGTCAGCACATTCAAAGCTGCCTGAATCTTTGACCCAAAGCAGCTGCCAACACTGGACAAGGAAGAAGTAAAACACACTCAGGAGCTACCATCTCTGGCTGGTGTTTCAAACATTGAATGACATGGGTACAGAATGTTCACCCAGTCAGTATCCAGTGATGATTTTAATATTAGTGAGTGGTGGGAAGCACAAAGGGATACACTAGTAATATATATGTATACTAACTGTCAAAATTTGATAGCCAGATATGACGTATGATTGATTGCCAGATATTGCGTAATGTCCCGCCCTTTTCTGACTGATGGCCAGACATGACGTAATGCCCTGCCTCTTCCATTTCCTGTGTGCAGCCCCTCCCAAGTGCACCAGAAATTACACAATGTCACCCCTCCATGTGGGTGCCTGATATGACATAGCACCCCACCCCTTTCATGTCCCTGTCCACCAGAAATTACACACCCCACCCACCCCACCCCCTTCCATGCTGTGATGCAGCTATGGGTGGAGTGAAGGTTGGCTTATCTGGGCTAGCCCCAGACATATTAGAAATATTATGCTGATAAAAGCATTTAGTGCTGTTCCTCCATAGTTGGTTTATGTTTTGCACCTGTGTGTGTGTGGATTGCCTGAGGAAAACAGCAAAATGGATGAATATAGCCCATCAACATCTGCTAGTACCACACCGGAGGATTCTGTTATGACTGAATTGACTGAATCATTCTTGAGACTTGGTCTGCATGATAATCATAAGTGTGTTAATATGGATGAACAGTGGGAAGAAACAAATGTTGAAAAATGCCCTGATGAAAAGCCCGATGTGGCCATGACTGCAATTCAAGTGCCACCTGAAAAGAGTATTATGTTGGACCTGATAAAGGGTATTCTAATACAGCTAATGCAAGACTTGATGGCTTAGGACTTGAAGATAAACTGTGAGAGGTACACCATAGAACACCCCTTGCAGATAAGACATAGTTGTTTATATGAACCAGAGATGGGGTACTGGGAGCGTGCTTTTCCTGAAGTTTGTGACAAGTAGAGCCTGTGTAGGATTAAGCTAGTAGTCAAATTGACAGCATGGAAACTTGGGTGCACAGCATCCTATTTTGATACAATACAAGCTATAAATGACACTTTCTCTGAATTTAAAGAGATGCCATGTATTGCTAAGGGACTCGACACATTCTATGAACAGTTGCGTGTAACACTATGGAGTGCTGTTGAAGAAGTGGTTTCACCAGGAAGTCATAAAAAATATTTTAAAAGCCCGCTGCAAAAAGGAAGCCCTGTGCCATATCATATGTATTTGTATGATGCTGGGAGTTCTGACGAGGAACACAGTGCTGCATGGTGAGAACTGTTAAGATGGGTAGCCTGTGGGGAAAACACCAAAGAATGTCTGAAAAGCAGAAAATAGAAAATCTTTTACAGACATTGATAACCGTGCAAATTTTAAACCATGCAGATCAAACTCTGTGTAACCCTGTAAATTGTGAAAAACTTCAGTTTATACAGATTTTAATGAATGACATTAAAAAAAATGCATGTTGGTGTGAAATAATGAACATGAGCAGATGCCTAAGTAATAATGTGTTAGAAATTATTCTAAATGTGCTACCAGTAATATTTGAAAATATGGATGTGGTTTCTCACGGCCAAGTATTGGTAGCTGTGACCTACATTGTTGACATTTGTTGTTATAGTTTAAAATGTCAAAGACAGGAACATGTTAGCAATGTAATTGAATTTACATCCAATTTTCTTGTTACACAGCAAAACAAGGCCTGGCTTTTTTTATTGTAATATTTATAATGCAGTATAACATCAATTTATTACAATGGTTAACACATGCTCTGTTTTGTTATATAATTAGATGTATACATTGTGTGGTGTTTCATAATAACATTTTCACATCTGAAAAAAACAATGGTTGTATTACTAAACAGCAGTCATGGTTAAGAAATTATTGAAAAAAATATATTATGACCCCCATACACCTGGTAGCTTAGAAGGTGTTCAGAGACTACATGGTGCTGCTGCAAAACCGGGAAAAAGAATTACACTCAGGTAACACGGTGGCTGTCTTTACAAGATGCCTACACTATGCACAACCTGTGAGGAAATGACTTCTTAGAAACAGAGTGGTGGTTAACAACATTGATGCACAATGGCAGGCTGATTTGGTTGCTATGTCTAGTCTTTCCAAAGACAATGATGGCTTCCGGTTCATTCTAACAGTTATTGATGTCCTATCAAAATATGCATGGACCAAAGTGCTAAAAAAAAAATCTGGAAGAAATGTGACAGAGGCTTTTAAAATGAAACTCAGAGAGGGCTACAGGCCTAAAGAATTACAAACAGATGAAGGGGCTGAATTTGTTAATACTAATTTTCAAGTATTTTTGCAAGAACAAAACATACAACATTTTACAACATCAAATGATGTTAAAGTTTGTATTGTGGAAAGATTTAACTGTACATTAAAAACGAAAATGCAGAGATATTTGTCTGCATTTAACACATATAGGTACATAGATGTTTTGCAAGCTTTAACAATGGCCTATAATCAGAGCTATTACCGGTCCATCAAAATGAGGCCTAACGATGTGACAGCGGCCAATTCTTTACATGTTTGCAAAATTCTGTATGGTGATCTTACACTCAGTGTAAAAAGGCCTATTAAATTTCATGTGGGTGATCATATGTGGGTTTCTAGAGTTAAGAAAACATTTGAAAAAGGTTATGAGCAAAACTTTGCAAGTGAGGTATTTATTATTTTTGAATGTATATCTAAGCCTGTACCAGTTTACAAATTAAAAGATTATGATGGAGAAGAAATAAGAGGTACTTTTTATGAGCAAGAACTGGTAAAAGTCGAACACACAGCAAACCGTGTACACAGGGTTGAAAAAATAGAGTCACAGAAAAGACAAGGGGAAAAAAATGGTTTTAGTAAAATGGCTAGGCTGGCCATCAAAATTTAACAGCTGGGTAGAATCCACACAGCTGAAAAATGTAAAAGTATAAGGGTGCTGCCGTGTTTTGTATGACATCAGTTGAGAGAAGACATTATTGGTAAAACAATGTCTGAGAATGGGATTTATGTTACATTGCCCAACAATGCCTCTTTTGAAATGTTTCCCAAAAATACTATTTCAGAATATACTGTGAAACTGGCAAAACCTATCAATTTAGTAGAGGTGTGGGAAGTTGGCTTGTCACAAATACAATACCAAAGGACTTGGGACAATATTACACAACAAGACAGGAGATTTCAAGCAGGTGAAACGTCTAAGCCATTAATAGCATGGTCAATTCACAGAGGTTATTATCACAATATTGGTGATGTCACGGCAGCCATCATTGAGGTCCTGGACCAGGTACAACTAGGCATGTTTTTAGAATATGACAGTCAGGAATGGAAAACAAAATTTAACAACATCAGTGGTGGAGCATGTATTGCACGCCATAATCTGGCTAGTATTTTGGGTGTACCACATGGTATACCACAACTAAAAGCAAGCATAGGACCATATTATGCTGTCATCAATATGGGTTTTTACACACTGTATGTGTATACAGACATTGTTGAACACCAAAGAGTCAATGATAGTCACGTGCCCCTACTCCGGTGTGTGGAAATATCTGGTAAAAATAATGCAATCATAACCATCCGCTATGATAAGCTGGATTATATACCAATCAGCAAACAACAGTGTAACACCATATGTATTGTGATAAAGAATGATCAAGACAAAAATGTGTTATTCTTGTTTGGCAAGGTGATTGGGAAGCTTAATTTTCAACCTGTTAAAGGGGCCTTCTAAAGGACAACCATGTCACAAAAGTTGTACAGTGACCCAAATCTTTATATAGCCTATTATAAAACACAAGTCAGTCATGGCTTATCTGGTTTTCATGGTGCCCCTGTTATGTATGGTGCTGGTATAGGTGGTATATTTAGAACTTTATTTAGAAAAGCTGTACCACTATTACGAAAAGACTTCCAAACAGTAAAACCACACCTTAAAACAGCTGCTAAAAATATTGTGAAAGACGTCGTAGGAAACCTTGTGAGTTCCTTCACGACTCCAGATCTGGGACAACAGCATGATGGGGCAGGAATGAGTGTTTACAAGAGGCCCAATAAGAAGTGGAGAATGGTCCTACTGAGGGCCCATGAAAGTGTTATTAAAAGGTAGCCTGTTCAAAAGAAAAAAACAGTTGTGAAATGTAAGCGCAAGGAGAGAAAACCTTGTAAAACTAACAGTAAAAGAGACTTATTTTAAGCCATGGCTCTGGTACACTGCATGTCTCAAGAATGTGGAAAGTCAGAATTAGACCTTTTCATGTTACCACCAACCCAAACCAGTATAGAGAAAAACCCTGTACATTGAAATCCCTCCCTTGTCAGCTATAATTGATAATGCACCAGTGGAATTTTATGTGGCTGGTAACGGTGAAGATTACATCGACCTAAACAACACCTTGTTATACCTTTTGTGCAAGATCACTAAGGCTGATGGTAGCAACATTGATGATGTAGCTAGAGTAAGTTTAATTAACTACCCCCTGGCAACCATCTTTAGCCAGGTGGATATAGTGGTGGGTGACCAGCTGATTAGCCAGAGTAATAACTGCTACCCCTACAGAGCAATTATCGAGTCACTGCTTAATTACAGTGATGACACCCTGTGTACACCATTTTCATCTGGATTATTTTATAAGGACACACCAGGACAGCATGAGAACACCACTCTTAATGGTCCCAATGAGGGTTTTAAAAAGCATGCAACTTTTACAGCAGAGAGTTGCAGTGTAGAACTGCTTGGACCAATTAATGCAGACTTCCTCCTCCAGGAAAAGCTGCTCCTGATTGGCATGGATGTTAAAATTAAACTTGTTTGTAACAAGAATGAATTTTGTTTAATTAGTGGTGAAGTAAATGAAGATTATAAACTACAAATTAAATCTGTATCTATCTATGTAAAAAGGGTAAAAATGTCACCAGCTGTACATATTGGCCATGCTCAGGCTTTACAAGCTGCTAATGCAAAGTACCCTACTTACCAAGTTAGCATGAAAGTGTTTAGTATATCTGAGGGCAGCCGTGTGTGTAACCAGGATAATCTGTTTCTGGGGCAGATACCAAAATTGTTGATGATAGGATTTATTGATAATGATGCTTTCAGTGGTGTGTACAATAAAAATCCATTCAATTTTAAACATTTTAATATTAACTTTATAGCCCTGTATGTGGATGGTGAACAAGTTCCTGCTAAACCACTGCAACCTAACTTTACAAATGGTAATACTGTGAGAGAATATATCAACCTGGTCCACGCTAGTGGAAAACATATGAAAGATAGCCTGCTACTGATAGACCATGTAGGTTTTTGTCAGGGGTACACGTTATTTGCTTTTGACCTAAGCCCTGACCAAGGTTGTGGTGACCATTATTCACTAATCCACTCTGGCAATTTGAGAGCTGAAATACATTTTGCTGACCCTCTACCAGCTACTGTGAATATGTTGGTGTATGCTATCTTTGATAATGTGGTAGAAATTATTCAAAGACGAAACGTTGTGTTTGACTTCAATTAAATATGAACACTCAACAACTGGATACCATTCTCCAGGCAGACTCTTTTACCAGGCACAGTTTTTTTTTTGGGGGGGGGTTTGCAAGTGATCAACTACCTTCAGAAGACTAACTTGTGTGCCAGCTTCTTTAGTGGTGTACACACAGCCCCAGTCTATGCCTGGTGAACATTGGTTAGCTATTTATCTTCCTGCCCATACTACTGGGGAGTTTTTTTAACTCTTATGATTTTCCTCCAGACTTTACATTTTTTCCAGCAGCAATTGTTAATTTTTTGTGGAGGAATGTGGCAGAAACACTGTTTAACCCTAAACAGGTTCAAGATATAACATCTATGACCTGCGACCAACATTGTATATTTTTCCTTCATCATAGGTGCAAAGGTACAACCTTTAATGATGTAGTTAGGTTGTATTCTGATAATTTAATGTCAAATGATCAAAAGGTTTATGCATTTGTCAATCAATGGAGAATTGTTAAAAGGTTAAAGCCTTTTTCTTTTAGCCCACAGTCAGTAATTTCACGTCATGATTATAACCA
Organism: Neoceratodus forsteri; assembly: GCA_016271365.2. Classification (NCBI taxonomy): domain Eukaryota; kingdom Metazoa; phylum Chordata; order Ceratodontiformes; family Ceratodontidae; genus Neoceratodus; species Neoceratodus forsteri. The sequence goes on from CM028134.1 coordinate 323,601,474, forward strand.
GCGCTATTACTGCTAGTAGATATTGAAATAAAGCATGCTGTATGTTATAGCTAACAAATGTAGTTTACTTTTATAGAGTATAATTACTAATTGTTCTTACTGTAAGGAGACAATAAAACACAACCATTTGTACAATGCACCAGACTGTCTTTATTTTTTACAATATGACAGCAAAATCAATGTCAACATGTACATAATTCACAAAAGATGTACAAAAACTCATTGTCCTGGATTCCCCCCTTTTCCCTCACAAAAAGACAGAGACCATTGTTTGTTGTTGTGCTCAGATTGGCAATTAATTTATTTATATATCATAATTTCATGTTCCATTTCATCATCTTTTATTATTATATACTCTCACAATTTCATTTATTTCCATCCATATATCAATCTCTGATCAACCCTCTTTCTTCCTTTTTGGTCCCCCCAGATGAAAACCTGGGTGCCTTCTTCTTCTCCTTTTCTGTTAGGTAACGGTGAAAACCGAGACCGCTTTTCTCCGTCAGCTTCTTCCCTTTTCGTCTTATTCCTTTTTCTTTCCTCCTCTCTCCCCTCCTCCCCCCCTTCCCCCCTTTTCTGCCATTCACCTTTGGCAGTCCAATAACCATATTATTTTCTGCCATCCACCTTTGGCAATCCAATAATCATCCACTGGACACATCTGTCATCCACCTTTGACAGACCTACCATACAGTCCCTTTTTGACTGTCTTCCCCTCTTTGCTCTATATTGTAGGGTGGGTGGGAGGAATCAAAACTCCAGCAAAAGTGGCTGAACCACTCTTGAGTTGCCTACTATGTACCTCCACTTGCCCCTCCCCTTCATGTTGCTTGGCCATTGTTCTATCCCCTAGCCTTCCCCCCTTACCCCCTCCACTTCTGAGCACACCATCTTGATGAAAAGGGAAGGGGTGCACCAGGACAACCTGGTCTGCCCCTTAAAAGACAAACTCCAAAGTTACCAAAAATGTTTGGTGCCCTATCCAACACATTACACTATCAACCATGCCGGTTTTTTAAAAGGAGTTTTTCTTATTTTCGCCACAGGTGATGGTGTGCAGGTTTCAGGTATTAGTGCTGTAGAAACACCTGTCAGAACCTTAGAGAGGTTGTTCTTAGCGCTCTGAATCAAAGACTTGTTTTGGATGTTAGGCATACTGATTCAGGAGCTGTAATTTCTGCTAAAGCTCTGATAAAATGTTCCCACCCCCTAGGTTTTTTAGCATCAGATGTGTGTCTTTTTGAAGTAACAGCCTTGACTAAGTCATACATATGAGACCCTTCAATAAGCACACCGTGATATATAAATTCACCACGATCATTCCAGTCTGTAATACTGACAGACCTTTTCAGTTTGTTTAACAATATTTCAGTGTGTTTTCTGGCATGCACAGAAACACCTTGTAATATGTCATTGTAAATATCATTGGTGCCAGGTGGCTTTGCCATGCTATCTTGTGGTTGCACTAGCTCATGCGGTGTCAAAGATAATGACAAGTTTGCTACATCTTTTTCCCCTTGGTGTACAACTGTGAGGTAGCATTGCAACACACTCTCATATACTTTAGCCTTCTCATAGTCAAAGAGGTCAGTCCTTTGAAGAACACCCCGCATTTCAGAATCCAGCCATCATTACACAACCTTTCTCAGTGGCTCTTCAGGGGGTGGATGACCTCTTAGAAAGTCCAGCTGTTGTTGTTGTACTAAATACATTTTTTGTGCATAATCCATGTCTGTTCACCTGCTTGTTAGAAGGCTGGTTAAAAAGGGTATAGCAACGCTAAGCAAGATGCCTATAAATCCCCCAGACTGTGTTATAAGTTATTTTTTATGTTTTACAGACAGCTTTTTATTGCTTAATTTGTTGATAATGTTGTGTTTCCTCTGCAGCATTTTAATCTGGTAAGCTGTGAGAGGTATAGTCCCTTTATTAGCATTGAGTGCAACCTCAGCAATTGTGGCTATTAAATCATCAGAGGCTGAACACAGTATAGCTTTTCTTTGCTGTGGTGGCCCAATCACCAACAGCTTAAGCAATGCAAGGTTTCTTTTCAGACATGCTGACATGTCTCAGTACTATGAATATCTGGCTACAATGAACAATTGACACATCTCTTATTTTTGTGGTGCTCTTTTTTTCATGGTGTATGCAATAAGTAAATCAGGGAAAAACAAGCCAGACCTTAAGCAGTAAGATTCAGGTGTTGAGGCTTTTAAGTCAACCAAAAGATAACCATAGGCCTTGTGAGTTGCAGCCTCAAAGGCCTCTTCAAAAACTTTCATCTTTCCAAGATACATCTGGTGAGCTAGTGTACTAACCTGTAGCTTATCTCTGGGGTTCTTAAATAATACTATACAGTTTGCATTTAAGTTAATGGTCTGGCTTTTTTTACCCTGAACAAACAAATTTTGTGTGACATATATGATACTAACATTTCTGTGATGACAGTATTGGGTAAAACATTTTTGAATCTCACAATTTTCAGATGCTGTTTCCATTAAGTCATCTATAATTAAAAGATTTACATTTTGGGGAGGTAAAAGTTTGTCATCTTGTAGAGTGCTAGTAGTCACCTTCTATAAATTTCAACTGAGGAAATTTGCCAGCAACTATAGCACCAGATAATATTTTATGGAAATTTGGTTAAAGCATTGAGACCTGCATCCGGAATGCTTTTAATAAAGTAACTTTTTCCAGAGTTTGATTGACCTGCCAAAATACAGGAAAATGGGTGCTCCAAGAGTATATTCATTCCATGGTCAGAAGCCATAAGGCAGTGTTTTAAAATCCTCAGTTAAAACCCTTTTGTTGTATACAACCCTGAAAGTTTTTTTTTCTGGCTTGTTTTCAATAGTGATGCTTTTTATTGTTCCACACAATTTTTTTCAATCCTATACTGACTGACTGTACCCCAACACCTTCTTTCACACCCCCATCCTTGACAAAATGGTCAACTAGTGATTTGAGACAGCTGTAATTAACCTTTTCATTATTTGTCACATAAAGCATTAATTCCTTTACACTTCATACAAATTTTGCCATTGGTCAGTTTGTAACCATAGGTTTTAGGACCACCTGCCACAAACTCCACAATGTGTTCAGCAGGTGGTACTTCACTGGTTAGATTACCCAAATAGTCACCCAGTGATGGATCCCAATTGCCAGACCTGCTAACAAATATGACAGAGTCTGTGTCATGGTACAGACAGCGGCCATATAAGCTTTCAAGTAAACTGTACAGTTTAAGTCTGGCATAGGCTGTGGTAAAGGCCGCTATAACTACATTAATGTTTGTAGCATTAGCATAGTGTTTTTCAACATATTTCCAGCATACTGATGCTGTATCGTCATTGATAAAATACAGACCAGATACATGGTAGCGGTCTGTAAAAAGATACTGAGAGAGATCTTCAGCATCCTTAACAATGGCAGTATTCATCAAATTGGGTAGCTGACCAAATTTGCCCCACAATGAATTCAAAAACAGCTTTGAAATCTGTCTTTGTACAGGGCTATATGCTATATTTTCTGACTCTAAAACAACACTCTCCTTAGCATAATACTGCTCGCTAGATGCTTTATGTTCTACATAAGTAGTACACCAAGTTGGATACACTGAAGCTTCCTGTTTCCCCTTTAGGTGTAATTTAATATACTCTGTGAAAAGACTGTCATATTTCTTTGGGTAGTGCCATACTTCATACACCTCTGCCACCTTGTACCCCCTCTCTAAAGCAAAATTTAATTCCTCAGAACACCATGTACTCTCCAGAGATCACTGATCATCTAAATGGGTACAAGGCTGTGACTGTTGTACTGTCTCGGCACACGTGTGACACAGCGCAAACATCAGCTTTCCACCTATCCTGATGGGGCAGAATAGGTAAAAAGAGGCCACTGGGTGGACACACTTTAGCTTTAATAAGTCCAAAATAATGTCTGAGATCCATAAAATTCTCACATATGACCATTGGGTGCCCTATGGGGTATATCTTGGGCTTGTTCACATAGGGATACAAACTGGTAAAATCATAATAATGGATTTTCTCATTAGGTTGCGCATGGTAATATAAACGCAGTGCATTTGTGTGTCCCCATAAAGTGATTCACGGGGGTCCGTCAGCTCTGGAAAGTGGTTTGCTTTCAAAAATGCATGCACCTGTGGATTGTCACACACCAACTGCTTCCATTCATGCTCCCACATAATCCTAACATGCATACCTTTTTCATGTCTGAGATAGTTTAATTTCTTGATGGTTAGGTAATATAAATGTCTGTAGGTTGTGTTCAGCACTGGGTTCAACAGGTCTTCAAAGTAACACACCTGACAGCTGTGATAAAAGCAGCCTAAAAACTCAAAGGCTGTGGGGACACCATCTGTTACAGAATCACCATCAAGAAAATAAGAACCTACCTGTACTTCCTCTACCATTTATTGCATGCTGTATGGAAATGTTTTCTTGCTTACTGATGTACATCAACCACTGTATAGCCGTTGTGGAGTAACGCTTGCATTGTCCCGGATTCCCCCCTTTTCCCTCACAAACACACAGAAACCATTGTTCGTTGTTGTGCTCAGATTGGCAATTTATTTATATTCATAAATCCATTATCCATTTCCATTTCTTTATTATCATATTTCCATAATTTTTTCTTTATTTCCATCCATATATCACTCTCTGATTATCCATCCCCAGGCTAAAACCTGGGTGCCTTCTTCTTCTCCTTTTCTGTTAGGTAACGGTGAAAACTGAGACTGCTTTCTCCCTTATCTTCTTCTTCCTCTTGTGTTGTTCCTTTTCTCTTCCCCCCTCCCGTCCTCCCCTCCTTTTCCCCCCTGCCATCCACCTTGGCAGTCCATAGCCTTATTATTCCTGCCATCCACTTCTTGGCAGTCCACCAGCATTTCCTCCTACCATCCACTTTTGGCAGTCCATTCCCATATTATCCGATGCCATCCACCTTTGGCAGTCCGTAACCATATTATCCTCACCTGCCATTTACCTTTGGTAGTCCTTTGTCCTACCAGACGCGTCTGTCCTCCACCTTGACAGACCTACCATACAGCCCAAAATTGACTGTCTTTCCCTTGTACTCTGTGCTGCAGGTGGGTGGGAGGAATCAAAACTCCAGCAAAAAGTGGCTGAGGACCCCTTGTGCTGTCCCTTATGTACCTCCTTTCTCCACTCCCCTTCCTGCTGCCTGCCCTATTGTTCTGGCTCTTAGCCCCTCCCCTTCCTTGTCCCCTCCCCTTCTGAGCACATCCATTCCCTAATGGAGGGAAGGGGTGCACCAGGACAACATGGTCTGCCCCTTAAAGGGCAAACTCCATTGTCCCGGATTCCCCCCTTTTCCCTCACAAACACACAGAGACCATTGTTTGTTGTGCTCAGATTGGCAATTAATTTATTTATATTCATAAATCCATTATCCATTTCAATTTCTTTATTATCATATTTCCATAATTTTCCTTTATTTCCATCCATGTATCACTCTCTGATTATCCATCCCCAGGCGAAAACCTGGGTGCCTTCTTCTTCTCCTTTTCTTTTAGGTAACGGTGAAAACCTAGACCGCTTTCTCCTTCATCTTCTTCTTCCTCTTGTGTTATTCCTTTTCTCTTCCCCCCATCCTCCCCCCCTTTTCCCCACTAGCCACTCTCCAGCTTGCGTTGGATGGCTGGCTTCCCCCCAACTTAGGGTCTCCTTCTCCCTTACCTCAGGGATGAAGTTTTTTTTATGTACCCGCTTCTGTCTGTTTTCTCCATTCCTCTATGAAACCCATAGTTTCTGCATTAAACATATCAATTGCTATGTCTGACAAGTGTACCCCGTCTGACCTGTAGAAGTCATCCACCCATTCTTCTACTCCCCGCAGTATCACTTGTCCTCTCATCTGTCTTTTCAATGTCCCCAATTGTCTATTCATCTTTCTCCTGGCCCTCTCCACCGCCCTGTGGCTGTGTTCCTGTCTCCATACCCTTCAAGGTATCATATCCGACCAGGCAAGGCATACTTGAGGCCACCACTGTCTTATTGCCGCCAGGTCCCTCTTTATCTGCAAATAAGTGTGTACCATGGTCTGCCTGCCAGGTCATTGCCCCCAAGGTGTATAATGATTAGGTCTGGACTGGGCCGATATCCCTTGAGTTCTTTTAAGGTGGGCAGGAGCTATGCCCATCTCATCCCCCATAGGCCATGCCATACCAACCCACACTGTCTTGCATCCTGGTACAAATGTTTACCCCCAGCTTTTGTCTCCGCTCTCTTACCAGCCAGTAAATATAGGAATGGCCACAGATCCAGACTTCTGTGCTCGTCCCTCTACCTAAGGGGTGCAAAGAAAATTAATTAATTCATACACGTACTCAGTGCTCCCATTGTATCATCCTCGTCTTCATTTTTTTTAAAACCATGCTGCTCCTTCCCCTTCCCCCCTTCTTTTTTTTATTTCACTGCTCCGATGTATCTTTTGTAACTGGCTGACCGCCAGTGCCCTTTTTCCAAAATGTCCTTTACAGTTTCCCCCGTTGCTGCCCACTGTGAGGCAGCCCCAAACCGCAGGGAATGGGAAGAGTAATTGGCTGGGTCCTCCCCCAGAAAAAGCATGCCCTTTTTCAGCACTGCTGTAATTTGATAGCCGGTGACCCTTTTTCCATCCCCATGCACAAATAACTTCCCCATCCTGGTCACCTGCTCTGTGGCGAAAACCCACAGGGCCTGCACTGGGCATATCACACTCTCTGACCACCCTTTAAGTGTTATCATGCACCCTTGCCCTTTCTGGTTCACCTTTGACCTCTTTAGCTTGATTTGTATTTCTCTTATCCCCCAACTAACATCCTCCCATTCCACATCTCCTTCCTTGTCATCATTCCCATGGCTTACCACTTCACTCACTCTCATAGTCCCTGCAAACATTACCACATAAATTGTGTGAAATAGCTGGGCCTCCCCTTTTGATCTGCATATTGCCGGCAGCACCTCTTTTAGCTTTATTAGCCACTGCTCACCTATTGGCCTCCTATTATCCCCTGTCCCTCGCTTCAATCTGCCCAACCCCTGCATCATTCTCCTAATGAGCATTGATTTTGTTGGGTCATTCCACCTTTTAGGCTGCAGACACACTGATCCCTGCAAGATAGACCCCCATTGTGGCGTGAGCAGTCCATTTTGCCATTGTTCCACTGTGAACATTCCCAACTGTCCTCGAGAGTGGCCCACTTACCTCCATCTGGTGTTCTTCTGAATGTTTGAAAAACTCCAGGCCCATCGTAGGCCCCTCGTGCTGAGGCACCCATGAGCTGTGAAACAGCATTTCTGCTTCTTCTTGCCAATGTCCCAGATGTTCATTGGTATGGGCGTTTTTTGTTCTTCCGCTGCTGGTGCCAGCTTCCGGAAATGGTCCAGCTGCAGACGGGAAAGGCTGTCAGCCAGGGTATTGTGTACCTCTTCTATGTGTTTTGCTCTGAAGGACATGTTCAGCTGCAAAGCCTTTAAACTAACTGTCATACCACCTGCATGACTGTATCCGCCCTGGCTTCCTTGTTGTTTAGCACATCGACCACCGCTTCATTGTCACACCAAAATGTCACCTTTGGTCACGTAATCTTCTCCCCACACCAGAGTGCATGCCCATATTGGCATGATCTCCAGTAGTGTTATATCTCTCACTTTCCCGATCCTTTACCCAACTGGCCAGCCATGGTTCTGCAAACCACTTGCCCCTCATGTAACCCCCCATGCCCAACCCTCCAGCCGCATCTGTGTATAGGTCTAGGTCTGTGTTGTACAGCCACTCCTCCTGCCAGAACGAACACCCATTGTAATCTTTCAAGAATTCTTCCCATATGCTAAAATCCTCCCTGACACCTTGCGTCAGATCCACCCAGTGATGCGGTCTGGTGACCCCTGCTGTAGCTCTGGCTAACCTCCTTGTGAATGCCCTTCCTGGTCCTATGGCCCTGCATGTGAAGTTCAGATGCCCCAGTACCTGCTGGACCATTCTTAGTTGTACCCGCCTCCTACTGGTGTGCACCCAAATTAGTTCCTTCAACCTCCTTACTTTTTTGTCCGGTAACCTAAACACACTGTTCATTGCATCACTCTCTATCCCGAGGAATTCCATAATCTTGCTGGGCCCTTCTGTTTTTCCATGCCAATGGGACTTCCAGCTCCTGGAACACTTCTTGAAACTTGTCCAACATCCTTTTATGCCTCCCTTTTTCCTTCCCAATGAGGAGAAAATCATCCAAGTAATGGATGACTGACCTATAACACGCTTTTCTTGAATATCCACTGTAAACACCATGCTGAACACCTCAAACGTGGTACATGCTGTGAAACACGCCACTGACATTGCTTTGTCGAAATAATACTGTCCCTCACTTTTAAAACCCAACAGATCCCAGTCTTCCCTCCTGACTGGAAGCAGTCTGAAGGTGGACTCAATGTCTGTTTTTGCCATCCATGCATCTCCTGTGGCCCGGATTATCCGGACTGCGTCCTCTAGTGTTGCGTATGTCACCCTACTATGTTCTTCACTGATAAAATCATTCACTGACTCACCTTCCGGATATGACAAGTGGTGGATCACCCTGTATTCCCCCTCTTGTTTCTTGAGTACCAAACCCAAAGGCGATACCCACATATTTACCAATGGGGGGGTGTTAAATGGGCCCTCTACCCTGCCTACTGCTTTTTCTTTCTCAATCTTCCTACTTAGCACTCCCTCTTTTCCTTTTACCGACCCCAGGTTGCGTGCCTCCCTTGGTTGCCTGGGTTCCTAAAACTGCAATGAAAACCCTGTGTTAAAACCACTTAATATCATATCCTGCTCCCTTGCATCTGGATATCCGTCCAGGCAAACCGACCATGCTGCTAGGTTGATGGGGGTTCTGGCCATACCAAATTGTTCCTTGTTGTGCCACCTATACCCCCTCCCTGACCTCCACCTTTCTTCCTGTCTGGCCTTCCTTGCTTCAGTGGTTCTGGCCTCCTCATTCCTGTTCCTCTGCCCTCCTCCCTCCCTTGTTCCATGTTTGCCCTTTAAACCCCAGGCCATCTCGAAAGGACTGTTGACCCAATCCTTGCCCCACATGCCCTTGTGAACTCTGCGGCCGAGTTGTTCTGCACTTGCTTGCCGGCTGCATCCCCCCACATTTTGAATAGGCATGTCGAAAATGACACTGAGGCCACAAGCAAAAGGCCCTGTTATACGCCCAGCAACATCTCTGTGGCATAGCCCCCTTTTTGCCCCACCCACCTTCGGGTGTGGACTGGTCTGTTACATAATCCGTCCATAAATCTATCTGCTTGGTGTCCCATCTTACATCCCCAGATGTTGCCATTCTCTGCCAAAACTTTCATCATAGTATAGCCATCCTACCCGCCTTTCACTTTTGCCCTTCATATTATCAATGAATAGGTAATGAGCGGATGCCCAGCTCACGCCGCTTCCAGAGCGATGGCTGAAAAATGGCAAAACCTAGAAACCAACCATCCCAGGTCTTCTCTTTCGTGAACTTGTCATCCTTTCTTTCCTAAAAGCACTATGGCAGCTGCCATCTTGCTCTTACCTATGCTCTCTGTCTCTTCGCATTTGGCCACCGCCTCTCCACTCACCAAGGCAAATATATCCAAATATTCCCCTTTCCATATTTTTTCTTTCGTGGCGAGTGGCACATGTTCGCCTATTCTCATCCCAGGCGCACCTACCTCCCTTGTACCATTTCCCTCTCTTTCATCTCTGTTTACAGTATTCCCTGGTACCTCTTTTCCCACCTTAATTTCTGCCACAGCCGATTCCATCTGCCCCAGCCCTCCTGTCCCCAGTTCTGCCACAATTTGCCCTATATATTCTTTTATACTATCCCCCACTGGGTTGGATGTGTTACCTGTAACCTTGTTATGGCCGGGCTGTCTGGAGGCCTCCACAGGTCCCCTTGTTTCTTCCTGTGGTTGAGGTAGAGGTGGAGCCCCTTGGATCTGTGGGCAGGATCCCCCCGTTCCGGGCTTCGTGTCCAGGTTCCGCCGGAAGGGTTCCCCTTTGATCTGGGGTGGGTATTAGCAACACTGGGTCCACCTGCCATGTGGGTACTGGCTCGGCTGCCCTGACGGGTCCCGCCGTCACCGGTGCTACCCTAGCGGGCCTGTGTAGCCCCTCGGCTGGCCTTTTTCCCTTGCCACTTTTTTTCATACCCACCTTTCTCTTCTCCTCAGGCCTCCCCGGTTCCTCCCTCTCCACGAGTTCCCACATCTTGTTTGCTTTTTCAGCCAATTCAATTATAGCCTTGTAGGCATCTTCCTTCGATGGCCTGCTCTTCCTGGGTGCCAAGTCCGTCTCAACTTGTGCTCTGTGAAAACAACTATAGAAAATAAAACATGGTTATTATGTATTTCCGTACCTCCAAACTAGAAAACCACCCTTGTACTTCTTCATCCTGTCCGTCACACCTCCCTCATGCCAACATAGCTCGAGGCCACTCTGGAAGAACCACTCATCCTGCCTGGCAGGTCGTCCTCTCTTATCCTGAGACAGCACTCATTGTGATCCCATCACCACGTGAGGTGTCTCCCGAGAATTCCCGGGTCAAGATTCCACCCCTTCGACCCTGGGTCTCTTCTGGCCATTTAAAAGTTTTTTTTTATTATTACCCTCAGCATGCCCTCCCAGGGAGGAAGGCTTCTCCCGAATCCCCTATCCCTTAGTGGCATGTGATGCCATGCTGTGCTGCCCCATTTCTACTTGCCTTCCAATGTTCCCGGGCCCCATCCCCCCTTTATACATTTCTTTTTTTTTTTTTGCCCCCCCTTTTTGAAGCTTCATAAGGAGCAATAATGTAAAGCTGGGTAATTCAGTTGTGGCATGCTTGACCCAAAACTCCTGTATGGCCCAAACTGTTGGCACAGTGAGTGGCCAGTTTTATGCCACCAAAATGGAACATACTTCATAGTGAAACCTGGATCTTGTGGACCACGGAACGCTCCCCACCCCCACCAGTTCCTAAACCTCTCATTCCCTGCTACCCTGCCTCCCTTTGCTCTCCCTGCCTTCCCTGTATGCTGCCCAGGTAAAAATTTATGCCTCTTCCTGAGGGGATGCTCTCCCAGGAAGCCAACCACTGGAGACAGCCCCAGGGTTCCCTTAGGGTAGGGAAGTGTCCACTTCTCCCCATGCCCCCACCCTGCATGTGCATCTACACCCCTTCTTCCGCTGATGCTGGTCCTTCTGTAGGCATGTGGTATACCCCTACTCATGGGAACAGGCCTCTATCTCCTCCTCCACGCAGCATGTGACATCACGCCACGTGGTCGCCATTCCGTGCTCACCCTCCCAGCCCTTCAGGGCCTCCTATGTCCTGCAACAACGGGCCCTACTCTGCAAGCAGCCCTTATATAAAAGAATCAAGCTTTTTTGTGATGCACCATGAGGCATGCTACCTCGCACCACGTCCTCCCAAGATCACGCCTCTCCTCTTCCCTTTGGGGCCTCTACAGGCCTGCACTTTTCCCAACAGTGAGTCCCAGGTCCCAACCAAGGCCGATGCCAAACCAACAGGGCACAGGCTTCATTGTGCCTCTAGCAGCATGTGACGTCCTGCCCCCAGCTCTCCATCTCCCTCCTTTAATACTCTTGAAAACTGAATCAAGCCTGCTGATAGGAATCACAAACAACAGCCTAAACAGCCCTAAAAGGCCACAAACTCCCCCAAACAAACGGGGCAACCCTTCTCGCAAGCACCACGTGGTGTGTGACCTCACCGCTTGGCCTTGGTAATGCCCCACATGGAGTGCTGCGTCACGCCACGTGTCTCTCACTCTCTTTCATCAGTGCCTCCTAAAGGCCTAAATTTTACCACCGCAAACACACCAAGGGCTCCCAAATTGTTACCTACCTCCAAGAACCAAAACCGGGGAACTTCCTCGTGACCCTAGCCGCGTGTGCTGTCACGCTATGGGTCTCGGGTCAAACCTTCACCTCCATAACCTCAAGGTCTAAAACCAGGCCTATCCCTTATTGGGCCCCTCCAATCAGCCCTAAACACCATAGAGCAGCCTCAATGCAAATGGGCCATCTTCCTCATAGCACCACGTGGCTTGACTGCACCACGAGCCTCAGACTGGCTCTCTTCCTTATTTCAGGGCCTCTTCCAGACCTGCTAATTACCAGTCACCGCAAATATTTCCCCTTTGTCCTAGCTTCTAAAACTGGCTCCTCTGTTCAACAATAGCATAAAACAAGTCTCCCCTCTGTGCTGCACAGCCTTCTCCTTAACCTCTCAACCTGTAAGGAGCTCCCAACAAAATACCTTGCTTCATCTTGTACTTAACAGATCACTCATTCTCTGCTAACTGTTGCAGCAATTTTCTTTCTCTCCTCTTTTCATTATATTATTATTATTATGATTTTGAAACAAAAACAGCTTCGCATATGTATCCAAATTGACTATTCCTTACCTTCTTCTGCTTGTGAACAAACCTCAAAATTATTGCCAAATCCGACGTGCTGCAGCTGATGTCAAATCAAAACTCCAGCAAAAAGTGGCTGAGGACCCCTTGTGCTGTCCCTTATGTACCTCCTTCTCCCTCCCCTTCCTGCTGCCTGCCCTATTGTTCTGGCTCTTAGCCCCTCCCTTCCTTGTCCCTCCCTTCTGAGCACAACCATTTCCCTAATGGAGGGAAGGGTGCACCAGGACAACATGGTCTGCCCTTAAAGGGCAAACTCCATTCCACCCCCCCCCAGCACCACACACACACACACACACACACACACACACATACAGCTGTCTAAATGTACTACAAGATGCATCCATCATCATGGACCAACAACTGAAGTATTTGAACAGGCATGGGTTTACACAGCATTGTGGACATCTTCACAGGGTCACATGGCAGAACAATAGTACTCTATACAGAATTCCTATGATATGCATTGTTTGGTTATGCTGTGATAATATTATGAGGTATCAACATAGAAGAAAGCATGTATAAAATGATGCATAATATAATGTGGACATAGGCATAAAAAAATTGACAGTATGGGACCCTTTCAGTAACATGCACTGTCCAATGTACCCCTGCTCAAATCATGATGGGCATGGTCACATTGACACACATATGTTGTATGAATAATGAGTTCTGGTCACAAATCTATTAATACATGAAGCGCTCAATAGTTTTATGTCAGTTCTGTTATTTACAATTCAATATAGTATGTAGAATGGATATTTGGTTATTATACTGCCACATGCAGAAGCACTAACATAACTAACAGTGGTATGACTGCTCCTTGATGTTTCCAGCCTATGATAATAGTCATATTATTGTAAATATGTGAAATGTTTGTAAATAATGCCAACCATGGGCCTTGATGATATTTAACAGTTTGTGACCTACAGTGACACGTAGCTGCCGAACTGTTTAGGATTACATTACAGTGCAGCAGCAGAGTGTATATCATTGTATTCTGATACATTATTTGCTACTGTTAAGGAAACAATAGGAGCCATTTACCCACATGAAAGGTCAGTGTAAATGGTGTCTAATGTTATCCATTGATAGGTACAGAAGTGGTAGCTTGGTGTGTTTGGCCACCCCTGTTAAAACATAGGTAGGAACTTATATGCAAACAGAAACATGTGTTTGCACGCACAAACTCACAGCAAGGCAAAGAGATTGAAGTTGAAGTGGTACCATGGAAAAGTTTGGGTGATACAGTTTCATAAACAGCTGTGCAGCTTCAAATAATAGTGGAGAAGGACTTTGTAGATAATACTGTACTGATCCAATTTTTTCTTATGGCATGATAAGATCAATTGGCACTTAGACACATGAAACTGTGTTACAGTGATCTGAGGTACTACACAGTCATAAACACAAACATGTGAACACGGGCCTTTGAACACCATGCTAGCAGCAATATGACAAATGGAGAAACACACTTGCCTGTTTAAAATGAGAAACTTTCCAGAACTCAGCCATTGTGTAGTGTGACCATGTGAGTTATCGGGTCTGACACTTCCACACACATCCACAATTCTACAATGTCAGATAATGGTACAGCAGTACTGTGCACATAATAGTGTACTAACACATAATTGTCTTATTCCGAGGTAACATCAGGAGACATTAACAGTCAGTAATGGTCCATAAAACCACTGCCAGATATTGGCATGTTATTAGAGTGATGATTACCAACACACTGTCATTCAGAAGAGATAAGAAATACATTAGATATAAAAAATGTTTAATGTGATACAGCAACAACTGCTGGACAGTATGCATGCATAGCACCAAGTCACTCAGATGGCAGCAGAACTTCTACGCTTGTTGGCCCAGGATGATGGATGTGTCTTGTAGTACATTTAGGCAGTTGTATGTTACATCTGTCACCTGCAGCTGGTTGTCTGTGATTGGTCATGTTGCCTCGGTCCTCCCCCACTTGCATGTGTGTGTGTGTGGTGCTGGGGGGTGGGGTGGGAATTGCAGAGTTAAGCAATATACCATGACAGAAGTGGGTATATTGGTGGATTTACCACGCCTGGTGTGGTTTGGTCACGAAGGTGCAGCAGAGTGACTTAACCACACCAGAAGTGGTAAATCCACCCTTACCTACTCTGTCATGGTATATTGCTATTATACAATGTCTCAACTAGTTTTTTTTTTTTTAGTGATATAAAACTTTTACAGTGGGTATACTGGAGGATTTATCACAGTCACATGATGTGTTTTGACCAATGAGGTTACAGGATTTTCATACCCCATTGTATAATTAGGGTTTTTTACCCTAACACTGAATTTCCTTGCTTTTGTCACTGTGGAACAACCCTAACTGATGCATTAAATAGATTTTTTGTGCCGGTATATATATATATATTTATACAATAGGGGTGAGCATGTAACACTGATAATAAAAACATGTATTTTCACTGCAGTGGAATAACTCTGTAATGACACAGACACTGTGGGTTTATTTCCTGATAAACCCACAGTGTCTACATCACCAGCAAATATATTCACAATGGTGATGTCACCAGAGTGAGACTATCTACACTGCAGCCTGCATGCAATAGCTTCACAGTTTCTCTTTCTCACTGAATCCTGCAACTAACTCAATTAGCATTGTGAAAGACAATCACCTGTGTCCCATAGTTATTCTGACAATCCTAGCACATTACTGTGCTGCTCTAATCTTCAAACCCGCCTCCTTCATAAACCAGTTTCTCTTTCTGAGTGCTGACCACAACAGTTTCTCTTTCTTAGTGAGCCTGCAACACTGAATAAACAGTCTGTTTTCTTACTCCTGGCTGCAAGTAACACAATTATCATTACCAAATCACATGCACCTGTTTCTCTCATAGTGTCTAACACTCCCAGCCTATTCAGAAACACTTACACACTCTCAGACCACACACAAACAGTGCTGTCAGTATACCCTAGAGGTTAGAGTAACAAGCAATGAACCAACTTCCACATCCAGCTGCCCAGACCAGTGTTTAATTCTCACAACTTCCATTTCAATACTGCGTGACTCTGAACAAATCACTTAACTGCCCAGTGCTCCCAAGTCCCCCCCAAAAAACTTACCCAATTACCAAAATAAAGTAAACAGGGAGAGAACACAGAAAAAAAGTTCCTAAAGGGTACTAGCCCTACTGTATAAATTGCACATATGATGTGCGACTTGTGGAATATGGCAAACATTTGCACTCATGCAAATATTTTCCATATTCCACAGTTGCCCATCATGTATCCTCTATATATATATATTCATTGCAAAAAAAACTTTATTTAATGCATCCATTAAGGTTAAAGCAACAAAAGTGGGGAAATGAGATGTTAGGGTGGAGCCCTTAACCCCGCCACCCCACCCTGCATCCTCCACAGACTGAAAGATGATGGGGTGTGCCATGGGGTCGCAAGGCCCAATTCTCACCCCATTCCATGTGTAAACAGGTTGACATGCTACAATAAAGGAGAATGGGGTGAAAGTTAGGTCTCATGACCCCATTGCATGCCCTGGCATCTGTCAGTCTGTGGAAGATGAGGGGTGGGGTGAGGTAAGGGGTTAGGGACTCAACCCTAATTTATTATTTCCCTACTTTTGTCACTTTAACCCTAACTTATGCATTAAATGAAGTTTTTTGCAATGAATTTCCTTACTTTTGGAAAAAAGTATAATATAGCTAGTAAGTAGCAAGAGTTGGTGGGCCTCACGCACCCACCAAGCTGCCCATTTCTGCATAACGGTATGTGTCTGTGAGAGCACGGGCCCTCTTGGCCCACCCTCCCACTTATACATAGCTACAGAGCCATACAGCAGCCCTATAGGGCAAGAAATCTTTGTTACACTAATTTGCCAACATCTCAGGAACCATAGCAGCTAGGAAAAAAATTCAAGTGTTGTTGTAATCATGAAATCAAGATGTCCACACAAGAACATCAACCAAATCCATATCTCTCATTCTTTACAAGCTACGGGCACTAAAAAACACCAAAAAAGCACCCTTACAACCCTTGTAACACGTTTTTGCCAATATCTCCGTAACCATAGCAAGTAGGAAAAAAATTCCACTGCTGTTGTAATGTATGATTTCCAAAACTTGTTTCTGCATATTAGTTCACAGGTGAACTAAACTGCAGGTAGTGAAAAATCTGTATCTCTCTTCATTTGCTAGATATGGGCACTGAAAGTTGCTATGGGCACTGCAATGTTATTCTACGGGAAAAATAAAAACTTTGTGATACCATATCTATGGAACTGATTAACTTTTCAACACCTAAATAGTGTCATTGACATCTCTGGGGCATTCTCTTAACATCCTGCAAATTTGAAGTTAAAAGACCAAACCATTTATTTACAGTGCAGTGGCAAAGTATTTAAAAATCTTTGTGTGCAAGGTAGCAAAATTCCCGACCATGAGATCAAGCCCCTTTCATGAGCTGTCAAAATCCCCATCCATTAGAAATCCTTGGCTGTCAGATTTTGGCCATCAGGTCACGAAGTGACAGTCAAGGATTTTACTACCTCATGAAAGGGGATTGCTCGCAGACTAGGATTTTGTCAGGAAGCAGATAAGGATTTTACCAGCTCATGAAAGGGGATCCAAACACCCAATTCCCTTTCATGAGCTGACAAAATCCCAGTCTGCGAGCCAATCCTCTTTTGTGAGGCAGAAAAATCCTTGACTGTGAGTCAATTCTCATCTGCGAGAAAGGCCATCTGGTCACAAAGTGACGATCAAGGATTTTGCTACCTTACAAAAGAGGATTGCTTGTGGACTGAGATTTTGACAGCTGATGAAAGAGGATTCAAACACCCAATCCCCATTCATGTGCTGACAAAATCCCAGTCCGCGAGCTGATCCTCTTTCGTGAGGCTGCAAAATTCTTCACCATGCATCAATCCTCATCCATGAGAAGGGCCATTTGGTCACAAAGTGATGGTCAAGGATTTTACTGCCTTGTGAAAGGGGATCGGCTTGAGGACTGGCAGTTTGTCAGCTTGTGAAAGAGGATTGGAAGTGAGTCATGAAAGAAGAATTTCAAAATTTGAAGCAGCCATGTTTTGGTGAAAAACAAAGCAAACCAAAGCTATAGTTTTGTAGAGGGTATCACCCTGAACAAAACCAATGCCTTATTGCAACAAGAAGTCACCCGTGGTGGAGGAAGCTACAACATTTTGTTTGGGGGAAAAATGAAAACAAGACGGCGGCTTGCAGACAAGGAATTTTTCTTCACAGACGAGGATTTTTTAAATCCCCTTTCATGAGCTGACATAATCTTTGACCATGAGCCCAATCCTCTTTCGCAAAACATAAATATAAATCTTGGAGTGAACTGAGCATGCTCAGAACCCAAACATTTAAAATTAAATAACTTTGAAAAGGATTAATATTTTTTCCCCAAACCAATGCTGGATTGTTCTATGACCAAAACTCTTTCTACATTCAAAATTTCAACCAAATCACCAAAGGGTATGGCAGCAGGCTGTGCAAAAAAATGTCAAAATAGCAAAAATTTGTTATTCAGTGCTTCACTGCACAGAAACCATAAGTCTGACCATAACGTAACTTGACAAATTAAGATCTACCACCAGACCACGATTCCAAATTTCATGCAAATCTGTTCAACGGCTGCAAAGTTAATACTATGCAAAAATTTGAGGTTAACTTACATATATATATATATATATATATATATATATATATATATATATATATATATAGATAGATATATATATGTATATATCATACTGGTGCAGTAGTGCCAGTATAGTTGGGGTTGAGTAAGTAGTTTAATGTTAAACCCCAAATTTTGCATGCTAATAACTTTGCCACTGTAAGATGGATTTGCCTGAAATTTTTCATGCCTGGTCTGGTACCATAGATCTCTGGAGAGAGGAAGTTAAGTTATGGACAGATGAGTGGTTGTGGAGCTGCAGAATACCAAAAAATGCAAAACATGGACTTTTTGTGCATTTGTTTTGCTCCGGCGCTATAGCCCACACGATTTGTCCATCTTCAGGAAAGATGCAGTCTGAGTCACTGATGTGCCTTTCGAAGAGTTGGTGAAAAAATTTTAAACCGTTCAAACGTTATTCAAAAAACAAATTTCCCATTATAGTCGATGGGAAAAAAATATATGTGTCTCTTGAAAGCTGCTGCCACTACATTTTACTTTCACAAATGGCCCTTTTACTGTCATGCAATGGCCATCTTGTTTTAAGTTAGCGAGAGAGAGAGAGAGAGAGAGAGAGAGAGAGAGAAAAATGCCTGATATTTAAATTTGGGACCCCCAAGGTTAACACTGACTGTTGTATTTACCTAGTCGTGTCCTGAGGATGCCAGCCTATCTTTTTTGGGTGGTAACCCCCCCCCCCAGAAATGCCATTTTTGAAAAAGGCAGCCCAGTACTTTCACAAATTGTGACAGAAACAGCCATGACAATTTCGCAGATCACGAAAGTGTTGTGCTGTTTTTGCAAAACCGTTGCAAATTATGACAGTACTTTGTCCAAAAACTACAAATATTTGCCATCCCCCTGCAACAAAATGGTTGGGTTTTTTGGGCTGAAATTTGCAGGGTGGCAAGCCCTGCTCCCACAGATGTGCCTTTTTGTGATGTGGTACCAAAACATTCAAAGGGCCGAATGTTACAGTGTTCTGAAGTTGAGAAATTTCCCATAGGATAACATTGGGCAACTGTGACACTTTTGTGTCTGTATCTCGAAAATGAAGTGATATACTGATTTTTCACTACCCACAAGTGATCTAAGCTACAAAAACAAGTTTGGAAATCATAGATTACACCTGAAGTGGAATTTTTTCCCTCCTTGCTACAGTTATGGAGATATTGGCAAAAACTTGTTACAAAGATTCCTATGGAGTACTATGGCGCTGCTGTATGGCTCTGTAGTAATGTGTAAGGTGGAGTGTGGGCCACATACACATACCATTATGCAAAAATGGACAATGTGAAGAGTGCAGGGCCTGGAGGACTGTGCTCCCACTAACACATATCAGTTACCAGCTACATTAGAGTTTCTCTAAAAAAAAGGTAATTCATTGCAAAAACTCTGTTCATGCGTCAGTTAGGGTTGATAGAACAGTGACAAAAGTTTGGATATGTGGTGTTAGGGTTACACCCCTATCACCACCCAACCCCTCTGCACACCAATAGGCATTGGGGTACATGTTGGGGTCATCAGGCCTAACTATCACCCCATTCTTCTATACTGCACCACCTCAGCTTGTTTACACATGGAATGGGGTGAGAGTTCAGCTGATGATCCCAACACACACCCTGATGCCTGTTGGTGTGAACCACTAAACATTGCTGGTACATATTCAATGCCATACTACAATGTATGAATCTCTAAACATACCAGGTACATATACTGGAATACTGTGTTTTAGCACTGTTTAACTCACTGAGTGTCTTCTCCTTCACAGACTCAAACACCCCCCCAACACCACACACACACACACACACACACACACACACACACACACACAGCCACACATACATAGTTACACACACACACACATGAGCACACAGACATGCACAAACACAAGTACACACATGCAATCCAGGTGTGTATTTTAGTTCAGGAACACAGTGATGTCAGTGTTAACCACATACCAACAGCTTCCCCGCAGTCCCCCTCCTCCACATGCCACTCACAGTACACACAACAACAGATGTGGTGTGTTATGGGGTTGGCAGGCCAAACGCTAACCACACCACCACCCCCATTCTCCTATGTTGCATCAGACCAATATGTTGACACATGGAATGGGGTATGAGTTCAGTCTGGTGACACCATTGATCCCCCTTCCCCACCCACAGCTCACTTATGAACCGCTGAACATTGCTGGTGCATATTCAAGGCCACTCTCTAATCTATGAACCTCTAAACATGCCTGGAACATATTACTGGTGGTGATCAGACATATGCTGGAATATTGTTTTCTTGCACTGTTTAACTCAATGAGTGTATTCTCCTTCACAGACTCTACCCCCCAACAACACACACACACACATAACCACAGACACACACATACACACACATACATAGTCACACACACACACACACACACACGTACACACATAGAATCTAGGTGTGTATATTAGTTCAGTAACACAGTGATGCCAGTGTTAACCACACACCAAGAGCCCCCAGCCCCCAATGACACTCACAGAACACACAACAACAAACATGTTTAATAGTGGAATGATCAGCATCCCCCCCAACATTAGCCACTGTCTCAAGTTTACTGACACAGCCCTAATGAGCCATTACTCATTAGTGTCACATCTACCTAATATGAATCACACATATATGACAACAGTGTGAACTTGTACTATGCAAGTAAGGGAATATCTCACCACCCTCACCATCTAGTTATGTGTCAGTTCCTTACATCCAAGGAATGGATTTTAGTGTTTCTTTCATTGTTAAATTGTAATTAAAACAATGTTGCAAAACAATATGCAGTCACCCCCCCACCAATACAAACTCCCCACCCCCCACCCACACAACATACAGCAACAGATGTCGTGGTGTGCTATGGGGTCATACGGCCTTACTCTCACTCTCTTCTCATATAATGTAGCATATCAACAAGTTTACACATGGAATGATGTGAGAGTTGGTCTGATGATACCATGGCTCACCACAATGTCTGAATCTCTGCATAGCTGGTAAAGAATCCTGCAATTTATTATATATATATATATATGTCAGAATACTGTGGTCTTGTACTCTTTGCACTACTGTCTCCTCCACCATTCACACACAGAGACACAATCTATATTAATATGTATAAGATGTACACAACTGTAAAAGATGCAAATCCTTTTATTTCTTGATTTTTAACAAAATATAAAATGTTACAAGTATAAAAATATTTTTTTTTATTTCAAAATAAAGTTCTTATATTGATTTCTTTTTTAAAATAAACAAAATCTGGATTGAAAAAATAAATAATAATATTTATAGAACAAAAAAGTCTTTGGAGAGGTACCTCTCTTTTGTGGAGGTGATGTGGAGGGTGTGGCTGGAGCAGACCTGTAAGGCAGCACATAAATGGAAGCTGCTGAGAAAAGTAGCTCTGAGGTACCAGTCTGTATGGAGGGGTGGGGTCTTCATACATCTTCGGGAAGACTGGTAGTTAATGGTCCCCCCTGGACCTGTGGTGAAACAGTGGCTATAGACAGTTGTGCCTCTGCAGCTGTGTCAACAGGTTGTAGCAGAAGATGGATAGATCCATCATAGCCCTGCTGCACACTCAACGTTAGTTAGTGGAGATGCAGCTTGGCTGTGAGGGTCTCTTGAATTTTGTTCATCTTCTGCAACATCATGTTCACACAGCTGCAGTGATGATGGCACTTTCTGCTGGTGAATGGGCTTGTGTTAGGAGCTACTGTATAAACAGAAATATTTAAAATCAATTTCTGATTTCAGTTGACAAGAAATAGCATTTTAATATGTTGACACATTCACAACATTAATAATTTCATTTCTTAATACCATGCCTGCATAATCTTTCTTTTTAATTCAATAAACTTTATTTCATTTTAATGTATTAATTCACAAAATATAAAATAAAATATAATATAGTATGCATGGATGTTAGGCCAGTCCTGGTCGCAGTATCTGAGTTTAGATATATCTATATAGGCATGTCACAATGTCATAAAGGCAAAATCATATAGTCGAGTATGAGCTTAGCATAAGAATATACCGCGATAAGGCAGAAGGATCAGTATAATCTTTGGTTAGTCAAAAGCAATAAAACAGTGAAAAATAAAATAAACGGATAACCCCCAACATACTCCCTCAACCACATACTACCATACTCTCCCCTCTCCGCCTAATGGCATCAGGTACAAAATTTTTCTCAATTACAATTAGGGATAATTTTCGCAGAAAAAAGAAAAAAACAGTCAATCATTGAGTTATCTGCTTAAGGTTTCCATATCGCTAACAGTGCGTCTGAAGTGCCCATCTGTCTAGATAGCTTTGTAGTCGATTGTCCATACTAGCAATATGCTTTTCCAACTGTAAGGCTTGTAAGATTTCTCTATACCACTCTAATATTGTAGGTAAGGAATCCTGGGTCCAATATCTCGTGAGTACAAGTTTAGCCACTGCAGAAGTAAGAGCCATATAGTACTCCTTAGACTTCAATGTTCCTTTTGGAAAGCAATTAAGTAAGCAAACTTCTGAGGAGAAAAATGAATCCAGGGCTAGCATAGGATTTAAGGAGTTTTCTATAGCCCTCCAGAATTATCAGACTTTAGGACATGTCCATAACACATGATGGAGGTCTCCATTTCCATTAAGGCACCAGGGACAGTAAGGGGATGGTACTTTACCAATTTTGTAAAGTTTCTGGGGAATATAGTATAGATTATTTATAATATTGAACTGTATAAGACGCAGGCGATCTTGTTTAACAAACTTATATAGGTTTCTCCAGTTTTGTTGCCAAAAGTCAGGTGCAGGTGGGAGAGATAGGACATTGACCCAATAATGGCATATACCAGTTGGCAACTGCATATCAAGGGTCTGCAGTTCCTTGTACACCGTGGATATTGGATGTGGATGGTTAGCTGCTCTCAGTAAGGAGGAGGATAGGTCAATTTTAGGAAATTCAGAAGTTCCAATTGTAGTTATGAAGGAAGAGACCACTTGCGCAATTAGCAAGTATTTAAAAGGGTGACTTTTAATTCAGAGAAATTTTATAGGAGTTCATTAAATGAAAGTATATTGCCACTCGGCATGAGGTCTTTGAGCCTAATGTTCCTTAAAGAGGGCCAAAATGTTATTGTGATGGGTTTCTGCAGGATCCTGAAATGTGGATTATTTAAGAGTGGTTGTTCTCTGTCTACTTGCCAATTTATTTTCAGGTAGCTCTGCAGCTGATTCAGAGCTCTCAATGACCACCCTATTGGGGATTTCCAGAGGTTTTGGGGGATATATTTTGAGGTGGAATATAGCAAAGACGGTAATGAACATAATGTGGGGGACACTAGGGTCTTTTCAATATCTAGCCTCGGGGGAGAATAGGATCCAGGGTCTCCTTCATGTGGTTGGAACATCCAAGGTGCTAATTTTGTAATATGGATTGCTCCATAATAATTAAAGAAAGATGGTAAGGAAAGTCCACCGTGGTTTTTTGATGCTGTTAATTTATGATATGCCCGCCTCACCATTTTGCCCTTCCAGATAAATTTATTAGATGAACTTCTGAGATTCGAGAACCATAATTTAGGGAGATAAGAGGCCAACATATTGAGAGGGTACAAAATTCTGGGGAGAACATTCATCTTGATGATATTGATCCTTCCCCATAGGGAAATCTGTAATGTGTTCCATCTTTCCAAGTCCAATTTTATTATTTGTGTTAATTTAAAAAGGTTCTCTTTAACAATGGAGGAATATGTTTTAAATATTTTAATACCCAAGTAGGTTATACTTTTATTTTCCCATTGCAGTCCAAATTGTTCTACATCTGTTTTAAGTAGTTTCTGATTCAGAGGGAAAATGGTAGATTTTGTCAAATTAAGTTTATAATAGGAGATTTTGGAAAAAGATTCGATTTCTTGTAAAAGGATAGGGACACTAGCAATCGGATTCATTACATGCAGTAGCAGATCATCTGTGTAGGCAGACAAAAGGTGCTGTCGATTTCCTATTTGAACTCCTTGTAGACCCTGTGTCATAAGTAATTTTCTAATGAAAGGGTCTAAGTTAAAACTGAAAAGGAGTGGGGAAAGGGGGCAGCCCTGCCTAGTACCATGAAACAATGGAAATGGGTCCGATAGGTGGCCATTGCACCAGACCTGGGCTGTAGGAGATGAGTATAACAGTCTAACCCATTTAATAAATGTTTGTGGGATGCCATGTTGGGATAGTGCAGTAAACAAAAAGTGCCAGGAGACCTGATCAAAGGCCATTTCCGCATCTAAGGCTGTAAGGGCCATGGGTATAGTTGACTCGCTAGCTAGGGGGATAAGGTGTAGTAATCAGTGCGTATGACCACTCAAGGATTTCCTTGGCATAAAACCAACCTACTCATTACTGATTAATGTATCCATTAGAGGTCCCAGATGATTAGCTAATATTTTTGCTAGTATTTTAACATCAGTATTAAGTAGCGAGATAGGGCGGTAATTTTCAACATAGTGTGGGTCGCGACCTGGCTTGGGAATAATAATAATTAGGGTTTTGAGGTATGTATGGTCTGAAAGACCAAATTCATACCATGAGTTGAAAACTCTCGTTAAAAGACGGGAGAGTTCTGCATTATATAATTTATACAAGTTGGATGGGAAGCCATCTGGGCTGGGTGACTTATCAGCTGCGAGTTGTTTAATTGCTTGGTTACTTCCCATTCCATTATAGGGGAGCCCAGGGATTTTTTTTATCTTCGGGTAGAGTCAGGAGGGTCAGGTGATCAAAATATGTTTGTAATTGTTTGTTTGGGATATCTTCATCTGCAACGTGATACAGGTCTCCATAATATTTTGCAAAACTGGAAGCAATTTCCCTCGGGTTTGTAACTAGTGGACCTTCTTTATGTAAATACAACCCAGGCACAAATTGAGTGGAATCTCTCTGCTTAATTTGGAGAGCTAGTAATTTACCAGCATGTTCCTCAGATTCCAAGTATCTCATCTGGACACGTTTTAAAGAGAGCTCTGCCTTTTGGTACATCAGGTCTGAAAATTCAGCATGCAGTGTATGGCGTCTAGTCCATTCGGAATCTGAGGAGCACTTGCTGATATTTAATTCTAAGGCTTTAATTTCCTGGAGCAGGGTTTCGGTATGCATTTTAAACTTTTTTGATCTGATAGAGGCTAAACGGATGCATTCCCCACATAACGCTCATTTCAGGGCAGACCAAACTATATCAATTTTAGGGACTGTTCCTATGTTATTATCTAGAAATGAAGTAATAACATTTTTAAGATGGGTCTGCGTATTGGGGGTCTGGAACAGTTGTGTGTTTAGTCTCCATATGGAGTCTCTTTTAATTCCAGGTCCTAATATATATGTTATAGAGACTGGGGAGTGGTCTGATATCACCCGTGGGTGAATCAAAGCTTCCATTATTCCAGGCATAATATGGGAGCTTATCAGGATGTAATCAATATGTGAACAAGTACGATGGGGATGAGAAAAAAAGTGTATTGCTTTTCGTTGGGATTAAACACTCTTCATATGTCGAAGAGACCCAGACCACTTATTAAATCTTGTAGGGCTCTCTAAGCAGGAGAAAGACCAGACCTTTTAGGCTCTGA
Organism: Neoceratodus forsteri; assembly: GCA_016271365.2. Lineage (NCBI taxonomy): Eukaryota > Metazoa > Chordata > Ceratodontiformes > Ceratodontidae > Neoceratodus > Neoceratodus forsteri. The sequence goes on from CM028134.1 coordinate 323,627,287, forward strand.
CCTATCTAGAGAGAGCTGGGGAGTAATATTTCAGTCTTCTCCTAAAAATGTAGTTCTAGGGGGAGTAGTGGAAGTATTTCCCATTAAGTTAGTGAAAAATGCTGAGGAGTCTACATTTGGTCCATAAATAGACCCAATTGTTACTTGGTGTATGCCCAATAAACCGTGTAATATAATACATCACCCTTGGCTGTCCCAAATCTCATTTTCTAGTCTGAAAGGAACATTTTTATGAAATATTATGGCAACTCCACCTCTGTTTGTGCACTGCCCCATAAGATTGTTCTACCCACCCCTTACACCATAAGGAGGTATCCTCTCGCCTAAGGTGTGTTTCCTGTAAACAGATTACATTTGCTTTAAGGGACCGTAAATGCCTTAATATTATTTGCCACTTGGTTCTCTCCCTAGCATCCTTCACATTCCAACTAAAGATATTATAAGGACCTGACATTATTTTATATTAAGATTAAGTCTCCAAGCAAGATGGGGCACATTGGGGTCTTGATAAGTATCTGATACCTTTATCAATAACTAATAAAAGTAAGTGAAGAGGAGGTAACCCACCCCTACAATTCCCCGCCCATCTACTCAGTTTAACCCGTGTAAATCCCTTAACTACCCCCAGTTCTAATAACTGATCTACAATCAAATATGTCAAGTGATGTACAAAAAAAAAAAACAAGCCCAAAAGCCACTGCTTTCTCCATAAATCCCTCCCCCAACTCGCTAATTTTATTCAGTGATTATAGGGTTTTAAGGAATCAAGTAATTGCCCCTGAAAAATTATAAAAATAACTTACTGATTTATCTAGGGGTAAAACTCCCGTTACAAAAGAGGCTAATTATTTTGATTCATTAGGCAGAACAATGATATTTTGCTATGTACATGTGAATAGTAAAAAGAAAACATAGTATATAGAATACTAGTAGACTAAGTGTTAAACCTTCTTGTAGTTGCTACGTTACTTTGCGGGTAAGCTTTATTAGCAAGTTTCCAGCTCTACATGGGCTTCATTGCAAACTCAAACACAAACAATGGAGGTTAGTAATGCTTCAGCATTGGTGAACGAATTTCCAGGAGTCACAATGTAGAACTCACAGATTGCAGGAATAATCTTGTGTCTTTGTTCAAAAAGAATTACTCGTAGAACCATTTTCTCATTAGGAGCAACAGTGACCTTTTATCAGATCAGGTAGACCATTCATGGCAGTGTTGTTCACACATATTGTATTCAGTTAGGCATCTGATACAAAAAGACATATACTTTTAATCATTTCCAGCATTTTGGAAACTGTCCACTTGTATGAGAAAGCGTGACTTTCATAGCATTGGCACAGAAAAGCTGCCGCTACTATTAGAGCCAAATGCAGTATTACATCCCTTTCAAGGGGAAGCTCACTTAAATAAATCTGGGAGTGCTACTTTCAATTCTCTCAGTGCTTGCTCCTGGGAATCAAAGGTTTGCCAGTGGTCACCAAGCTTCACTTGCAGGATCGCAGGGTATTTAACATGAAAAGGCTTGCTCGCTGTGATTAGCTTTGTTACAATTGGATGCAATTCTTGGCATTTCATTCAGACCGACTGTGGCAAATCTTGGGTCGCTCTAACTTTTTTCCCCTCCCAGAGAACTTCTTGTAGTGCTTTTACTTTTGAAATAATGTGTTCCTTATCCTAGAAGTTAAGTACTTTGGAAATTATAGGCCTGGGCACAGAGCCAGGGGTTGGGGGTGGTTGAAGTGCCCTGTGCGCTCTCTCCACAATATAGGCAGGACTGTTAGGAGAGGGCCCTGTGATCTTTTCACAAAACTTCTGGATGAAAAGTATAGGTGTTGTACCTTCTTCTTTTTTGGGAATGCCCATTATTAGCAGGTTGTTTCTGCGACTCCTCTCCTCCAGGTCTTCTAATTTATCTTCTAATTTTTTGACTCTTCGATTGGTAAGGGTATGGTCCATAGCAAATTTATCTAGCTTTCTCTCTGCTGATACGAGGCGAGCTTCCGAGTCCACCATTCAGATAGACAGTGAATCAGTTGCCGCTTTGATCTGGTGCAATTCTTTAGCAATACTATCCATTGATTCCTGCATAGGTCTCATAATCTCTAGGAATCTGTCTTCTGTGAGCAGCACAGCCCCCGCAGATGTTTTCGGCATCTGAACTTTAGGCCGCTTAGGGGCCTTGTCTTTTTCGGGGGATGGTGGCGGTGAGTGACGTGGTGGAGCTTTCCACATAAAAACCTCCATGTCTGGCATTTCTAATGCAGTGAAGAGATCTACTGTTGTAATCTGATTCAAATCTTCTACTCTGGCTTCTGAAAGAGTGTTTAATTAGCGAGTTTTAGCTAGTGGGGGACGGAGCTAATGGAGTTTGCTGCTACTCTTCTAGGCTGCCATCACGTGACCCACCTATTTTTCTAAAACCTGGCGCAATTGAATGACATGTAGTACTTTTAGGAGCTTGCACATTCCACATATTTTACTTCTGTCTGTCTCCCCATCCTACACACTATGGTTAATGCATACAACTTGTGTGTCCTCTGACAGGGAATCTGAACCACAATTGCCCCCACCTGTCCCCCTCTCACCACTGAGACACAGAGACACATAAATAACAACTAGTGCATCCTGAGGTAACAGACATAGACTAAGTAAAAACTTAAAAGTAAGTGTCATACATCAATGATACTACATGCAGAAATGACAGAATGCTGGGACTTTAACTATGTTAATAAATGCACTTTTAAACGGTGCCCCACTGCAACGCAACTGATTTCTCAGATTTTGCATCTTTAATTTCTGTTTGTCTTTCCATACCACACAATATGATTATTGTGTTTAATTTACATGTTTTCAAGCAGGGAATGTCAACCACACCTGCACCCCCGACCACCACCACACCGAGACACATAAATAACAGTTATTATAGCCTAAGGTAACAGACAAAGACTAACTAAACCATTAAAAATAAGTGTTACATATCGATAGTAAATACACAAATGTCATAACACTGTGACATTTAACTGTGTAAATAAGTACATGCCCCCTTATAAAACCTCCAAACACTCTTTGTCATGGTGAAGGCCACAATACTACATATACATTAGCACATACTGTATATCAGATAGTGGAATGGCAACTATACACAAACAGTGTCCTGTACCAATGAGGGTTGCTGATTACCTGTTACCTTGAGAACAAACATAGAGATGTCTATGTAAATGTGATTGCCGAGGTGGCAAAACACAGCAGTTGTGCATGTAGTTCTCCATCCACTATTTTATATATATATATATATATATGTAGAGAGAGAGAGAGAGAGAGAGAGAGAGAGAGAGAGAGAGAGAGAGTGTCTGTCCATCAGTTTAATGTTTGGATAGAACACTTTGTTTCAGTTAACTGGCACTTGAGATGGAGTACTTAAGGGTTGTTGGAATGCTCAAATAAGTTACAGAGTGTGCTGCAGATGCTTCTGCAAGTTGAAGTATAAAAATATCTATTATACATTTACAATTAAAAAAATTGCTACCTTATTGGCTGTCTGCCCTTGGCAGCAATGAGGTTATCTGAGCACAACCTCACTGTATTTATTTTTCATTGCATTCTCGCACCTTCACTACAGAAAGAAAGCTATATTGCTACACAAAAAATATACTAAGAACATTTTTACTATGTTGTTTTGTATTTTGTATATCAGTGATTCATTGTATTATAGCAATCATGCACTCCTGGGTGTGGGTCGTGCAGGAATAACATCACTTTTGTGACTTTGGGTGCACTTAGCCTGCAACCCCATGCTGAAACACACAGTCATGAGGTGATCCCAGCACGAACCACAACCTGGAGTGCATTACTGCTGTTTGAAATGGGTAATCAAGTGTCTGGTATGCATATCAACATTACACTATACATTAAACAGTTTATTGTGTCATTTAACATGTATGCAATTGGTTGTGACACTTATAACATGTAGATCTGCAAGAATTGTATACAGGTACCATTAACAATATATAGGATAGTGGATGGGCAACTATGCTTAACCAATGCGTTGTGCCACCGAGGGGTACTGATTTCCTGTGACCTCAAGAGGGAAGCTCGAGAGGTCCATGGGAATAAGATCTCTGAGGTGGCACAACACACTAGTTGTGCATAGAGCTGCCCATCTGCTATTCTATATAGTGTATGGGCATAAATGTCAAATTTGGACACTGCACTTTGTTTTGGTGAACTGGTGTTGGTGGGCATTTGAGGGTTGGTGGTAGGCTCAAATTACTGACAGAGTGTGTTACAGATATTTCCAAAAGTTCAAGTTAAAAAAACAACTTCCAACTTCATTGTATTGAGGACATCAAGTATGTGGCAGCATTCCAATTTGATCTGTTGCAGTAGTGACATCACTACTACAGCATAACAACATAATAATGTCACTACTGCAACAGAACAAGCATATTCCAGGTATAGAATTCCATGCACTGCACACACCTGACTGCAAGTGCATAAATTGTGGGAAAGAGTTTCAAATTATTTCATTTAACTTTTGTGAAATCCCTAAACCTTATAAAAGATGAGGACACTGTATTCTGAGATGACAAGAACAAACTAAGTGATGCAACAAACATATCCATTACATTGTACTGGTAATGGACACAAATATGTAAGAGCAATGTGCCCTTTAACATTTGTAGCTATGACCCCCCCCCCAACAAAACAAGATAGATAACTGTGATTTGAGGGACACTGTCCAACTGAACTCCAGAACAGCATTGTAGTACATGCCTAGTGTCAACAACATATATATTTTCTGTACTGTCTATGCTTTATCTAGCTCACACAGGGATTGACACTCCCCCTACCCCCCACACAAGAACTGTTACAGTAAATATTGTACTAACCTTCAGTGCTGTTGTCTGCCTCCTGCTTCACCACAACGGGTGGGCCACCATCTCCGATCTCCCCGGGGGCTGTTGGTTGTAAAATATAAAAATATTTAATATATAATATATGTTACTTTGCGTTTTGGATAATTGATCTAATTCATTGCTTTATATTAATTGTTTTTTAGGTGTGCTTACATTTTAGTATTTATATTTCTATGTTTATTAACAGATAACAGATTACTTTTTAAATCAGAGACATTGTACTGTTTATCACATAGAGAATAAAGTATGGGTCTGGGTGTGTAATGAGAATTTGCACACACCCAAGGAGTTTGAAGCTATATAAACCCCGAGAGCGAAGCTCGAGGGGTTTATGCATAGCATCTAACTCAGGGGTGTGTGTGTAAATTGAAGCTATACACGAGAACTATACCTCTTATTTTATATAATTGCCGGGATGTCCTTTTTCCCAAAGCAACTATATAAAATAAAAAAAGACGTTGTTGTGCGACCGCGGCAGTCTGCTTAGCTGTGAGCACGTGCTGTACGTTTGTCGGTCGCTCGCTTTTTATTCATTTATTTTTTTTATTTCATCTTGAGGGTATTTCCCTCATTTTGATTCAATTCTGCCTGCCAGCACTTACCACAGTTAAGAGTAGCGGTCCAGAGGGGGAAAGATGAGGTGGACAGTGGCTGGTAGGAAGAGTGTCAGAGGTGAGGGCACCAGCGCAGTGCAAGAGAAACCGGGCGCGTGTTCGCCATTATAAACGCTCCTTTACAATGGTGAATTACGCCACAGTTTCCCAATGGGAAAAAGGACATGCCGGTTATTATTAAACGATTATACTAAGCAAGGTACATAGTATTGCTAGACCTTATTGTATTAGCTGTATATCTTTATCCTGGTTGTACTATTGATTGAAACAAAAGAAAAACAATTATTTTTTATTTTAGAAATACTGGGTTGTACAGTATCTTATTACAAAATCAGTTACATATGCCAGCAATCTATTACTTCTCACACAATAATTATGCTTTATCATTATACAGTGTTATTTTACTGTAATATATTTTTTGTTTGCTGTATCATGTACTTACAAGATGATTCAATGAAGATGACCTTGTCATCTTTACCTGACCCCACTTCTTCCATCTGCTCTCCCTGGGCTGGTACTACCTCCTGCCTTGTGGGACCTCTTTTAACAGGCTCTGAAACAGTAATGTTATGCATAGTAAATACATTATTGCTTCATTGCAGAAATGTACTTGTTATTGCTTGTTGTATTTGTCTACAGCTATAAACTATATTTCTTTGTATACTACATATCACTACCAGACCACCACAGAACTCAACAAAAAAAATAGGTAAACAGTATCCACAGGCTCATGAGGACACAAGTACAGTTGTATTTATCCTCCAAAACGTCAGCTTACAATACTGTAATGTCAACAACATATATATTTGAACACTGGTACATTTAATTGTGTTCATCAAGGAAGCCCCATCACCACACAAGCCCAACCCCCCACCACAAACATACTCTTTACTTAATTATAAGTTAACATTCACAGCTTTCATAAACCATTTAACAGTACCGTTACACCTCCCTGGAGTAATGTACAGATAGTTTTGAAGAATATGAGATTGCTCGGTCTTAGCTTTTGAACCTATAATACCCACCCCAACTGCTCCCCCCTCCCCCACACACACAAATGGAAATGGTACACTGTTTCACCAGGAGAAGCATACTAAGCTGCTGTTTTTTTTTTTTTTAGCTACAGTCTGGCAGTACAAGTAAGTTATGTGACTAGCTCATGATCACACAGTATGCACCTAGACAGCTGTGGGATTCAAATACAGGTGTACACACACCATGTGAATCATGGTGTCATAGGCATAACTCAACTAATTGACTACATATTAATATTACTACTTAATGTTCTCACAAACATATATGTTTGATGAAAAAATAGCTTACACTATCTTACTCAGTAATCCCCCCACCCCCACACACACATATCTCCCAACACTGGTGATTGTATACTGAGTTCACAGTCACAAACAAAATTTACCACTTAATATTCACAGTATAGCTACCTGGTAGCATGAGCACATATGTTCGAATACAAGGACCTTGCATGTTCTCAGTCTGGGAATGCCTCCCCACCTCCCCCCAGCCCTCCCCCCTCCACACACAACCTCACTTCTTGTTTACTTACAGCTGATGACAAGCTCCCCTGCATGGGGTTTCCCAGCCTTCTCCCACAATTCATAGGTGAGGTAGTACCAGCCCAGATCCTGAGCTGGTTTCTCAGGGTATTCTAAAAGATCGTAGAACCTTTACCTCAGCAGCTTCCATTTGCATTTGCACATGCCTGGGTTCTTATTCCTAATTTTTTACTTTTTGTTGAGATACTGGTTCACTGCCTTCCAGGTCTGCTCCAGCCTTAATTTGGTACTTTTCATCATTATTTTGGCATCACCTTTCTTCCCCACCACCTCAACAAGGAGATTCACCTCTCTGATTGTCCACAGTTTCACCATATTCTGAAAAACATAACATACAACTTACTAAATAATTGACGAAGATGTGTGACATATTATTATATGATATTTTGTTATAAACCATTTATTTACTGTTTGTTTACTGTTATGATACAAGTAGTATCTCTTTACATTCATGTGTACATCAGTAATGTGTTTTCTCTGCCATTAGAATAAAAAAAATGTGGTAACACTGTGAAATCTATTAATGCACTGATATATACAGATACATCATTTTATCTACTTCACATGTTTTGCAACTGTGTTTGTGTAGGTGAGGTACATAATCTATTTTTTGACCAAAGAAATGAGTTGGCTCTTAAAAGAGCCATTTGGTTTATACAGGTCACATTTTTACACTCTAATGTTTAGAGCACTCTGAGGATGCCATCTCAGAGGTCTCCCAATAAGAGGCAATTGCCAGCATGTGAAAAGTGCACACCGTCTTGTAAGTACTGTATAGGAAATCTTTATAATACTTAATGTTTGGGTGACATATGGTGTACATCCTGAACATACATAAATATCCAGATATTTGGATGTTAAACTTTCTTCTGGCTCTGTCAAGTAGGTACATGTGCTGTTCTGCATGTCAGACCACCCACTTTATGATGTCTGAATAGACAATCTTACAGGCAGGTAACATCTCTATTAGTGAAGCCAGGTCCATTTTGCCTCATCAACCAAATCTACTCATCTATTGTCACCTAAATCATTATCTCCAAGATAGATCAGCAGTATATCTGGTGGAGGTTGGTTGCTCAGTAGCCTGTGCATCGTTGGCATAAGATGCTCCCACCTGATCACTGTCAATGTCACTTGTTCGAGCATATTCACCACCTCTTCTAATTAAACTGCTTCCCACCATCCACAGAACACATTTGCTATTTTCAGCCATTCTACATTGATTACACAGAGAAACTGACAGCTAGCTACTAAAAGAATCAGTGTGTGCACTGCAATGTCCTGTCAGTACTGACTGAGTAAAGAAGTAGTTTTCCCTCCCTCATTTACTAATTTTTTTATGGGCTGACAGCAATGGATTTAAAAAAAATCTATTGACTTACATAATTATCTGCCTGCCAGTTGAGAAACAGCACCTCACATTATGTAAATGATGCCTTTACACTGGCTAGCACAATACAATGTAGCAAAGTTATTGAGAGGGAAAATGCAGCTTGCTAACAAGTCTGTGTAAAGAACAACAAATGACTGCTTTTCATTTATTGGCTGCTAGTTCCTTTATAGAACATGTGCACACTGTTTACTGCCTCCATTTTCAGCTGCCATTTGTGGTGGTAAGTTTACAATGCTGGTCTGACGTCAAACATTGGTAACTTCAGTTTACAGTATAACTTATTATTTTGGTAACACTGTCTAGTAGCCCTCTACAAAATGTGTTGTTATATGCTATTTTTCTGCTAATAAGCTGTAAATTAGTTTATTAAACATTAAGTAGAAACTAACTGTACTTACTACTCTCTCAGAAGCTGTTCTCCAGTATAATCTAAGATGGCTGCTGAGTGTTTCTTCTTCAATTTTCTGTGTCTCTGATTGATCCTTGTAACATTACATGATTGCCTCCAGAGACAATTAATTTAAATAAATACATATTTCTATATTGTGCTATAAAATTGGTTTAAGTTGATGTCAATCAACTGTCATGAACAATCTGAATGGTTAAAGCTGCTGTGTTGTTGTCTTTTTCAGAAAAAAATATGGTTGCTCTTAATGGGTGAAGGCTGTTATATTTTTAAATTGCAACATTTAGCCTTTTAAGTAAGTTAATTTGAGGCTGTTAATCATGTACATTGCTGGTATATGCTTTATTTTATTATATTTTACTCTATTTCGGGTTGCTGACATTTTTAACATGATTTGGCAGCATTTCCTGGTTATGCTGCATCATGGGAACCTCCTGGTTCAGAGGTTAAATATTTTTCTTTGCAAAAGTGTCGCATATGTAACACTACTTTTTCAAAACTTTCATGATATGCGACAGTATATTTGCAAAACTTTTGCATTTTGTGACACTGTTCATGTGAAATGCTTTGCTTGCAAAAGTTAATTTGCGAACATTTCATGTTTGCAAAAGGACATGCTTGACAGTTTCACAAACATAATAACAAACACACGACACTTTTGTGATTTGTGAAACTATCTCTTGTATTCTTTTGCAAACATGAAACTGTTGCAAACGTACTTCACAAACAGAAAACCTTTGCAAACATACTTTTGCAAACATGAAACTGTCATAAACGTGATGTTGCAAACATGACAGTTTCATGCTCTGGAAGAGCAAAACACAACACTTTCATGATTTGTGCTACTATCGATGAAAATTTAGAATAATTATTTACAAGTTCATTGCAATTAAACAGTTTGTTCTATTCATCTCAGATTTGCTGTGTAACAAGCTGTATACCCACAGATGTGAAAGTTTCTGGGTTCCAGACATGATGTAACATAGAAACAGAAACATAGAAGTTGACGGCAGATAAGGACTGCAAGGCCCATCCAGTCTGCCCACTTCTTTTTCTGCCTAATGAATGTGCCATCGGCCTTTGCTCTGTCAATGGCCTATCTATTCATACTCATCGATATTGCTTCATTATGCTTATATCATGATTGTTTGAAGCCCTACACTGTATTCATATCCATCACTTCCTGAGGTAGGCTGTTCCATGCATCCACCACCCTTTCTGTGAAAAAAGAACTTCCTCACATTACTCCTTAATCGACCTCCCTCTAATCTCATGGTGTGTCCTTTTGTCCTGTTTTTTTTTTCTAATATTGAAACATGTTACTCTCTTTCACCTTGTTAATGCCCTTAAGGTGTTTGAATGTTTTGATCATATCACCCCTCTCCCTCCTTTGCTCTAGGGTATACATATTGAGCTCTGTTAATCTGTCCTCATATGTTTCTGATGCAGTCCCTGCACCTTTTTGGCCGCCCTTCTCTGGACTGCCTCAATTTGGTTTAGGTCCTTGAGAAGGTGTGGCCTCCAGTACTGCATGCAGTACTCCAGATGGGGCCAGCCAGTGTCTTGTAAAGAGGGATTATTGCCTCCCTCTTCCAACTTGTGAGACCCTTACTAATACACCCAGCATCCCCATAGCCTTACCTACTGCCTTAGTGGTCTGCTTGGATGATTTCAGGTCATCAGTGATGATGGTGCCCAAGTCTCTTTCTTCCCTTGTGACTGCCAGCAACTCCCCTCCCAGCCTATAGATGGCTTCAGGGTTTCTCTTCCCTATGTGCATGATCTTGCACTTCTTTGTATTAAACCCCAGTTACCACTCTTTCAATCATTTTGCTAGTTTATCCAGATCTCTTCTCATTCTGCCCACCCCATCTGGATCATCTGCTTTTTTGCAGATCTTGGTGCCATCTACAAACAGACAAACCTTACCCTCCAGTCCATCTGCAATGTCACTAATGAAGATATTGGAGAGGACTGGCCCCAGGACTGATCTCTGAGGTACCCCACTTGTGACTTGCATCTCTTCTGACTGTATGCCATTTACCACTACTCTCTGTTTTCTGCCCGTCAAACAGTTTGCCACCAGTTGACCAACTTCGGACCCCCCCGAGCCTACCCAGATTATTAATCACTCTTCTGTGTGAAACAGTATCGAAAGCTTTGCTGAAGTCAAGGTAGGTGACATCAATTGCTCCCACTTGGTCCACCACTCTGGTTAACCAGTCAAAGAAATCTATGAGATTAGTTTGACAGGACCTTCTTTTTGTAAACCCATGCTGTCTTGGATCCTGTGCTCCTATGGATTCTAGGTATTGCACTATCCTTTCCTTAAGGAGTGCCTCCATAATCTTGCTCACTACTGAGGTAAGACTGACTGGTCTGTAGTTCTCTGCCTCCTCCCTGCTACCCTTCTTGTGGAGCGGGATCACATGAGCCCTTCTCCAGTCTTCTGGGACCTCTCTTGTGCTCAGAGACCCACTAAACAGTTCTGATAATGGCTTGCTAGTTCCACCCTTAGCTCCTTTAGTATCCTGGGATGTATGCCATCAGGTACCATTGCCTTGTCCACCCTGAGCTTATCAAGCTCTTGTAGGACCCTTTCTTTTGTGAAGGGACTAGTGCCGCCTCCCTCCTCCAGTGTCCATGGTGCTGAGCTGTGGGCCCTGCCCTACCTTCTCTACAGTAAATACTTAGCAGAAGTATCTATTTAGGATAGATGCTTTTACATGGTCCTCCTCATCACATGTCCCCTTATCCTCTTTGATCTTAGCAATACCCCTTCTAGATTTTCTTCTTTCACTAATGTAATGTAATGTAATGCCCCAGCGGGCGGGCGGTGACAGCGAGGCTGAAAGGAGAACCAGGAGGCCGGAAGAGACAGCCAGCAAGGTACGGGAAAGCCACAACCAATCGGAGGGCGAGCGCTACCTCAGCCTTGCTTCCGATTGGTCCTCCTTCTTCACTGACTTTGCTCAAGCTTGCACTTCCAAATACTGCCCGGGAATAGTGGGTTTTACCTTAATTTTTCTCAAAAAGAGCTGTTTTTACCAAATTGTTTAAAAATTCTAGGTTTTATGTTGTTTTTCTAGTAAATGTCTAAGTGATACAGTCCTTTGGTGGGATTTCTGGTGGGCCAGATGCTAAGGCGCCGTACCCCCAGTCTTTTGTTGTGCAAAACTTTTTAGCACCTCATTGCAGAATCGCTTGATTACTGCAATTGTGCTTTCCTGACTGTCCTCTCCTCTGTCTCCTTCACTTTAGCCGACCCTGCCCTCGAGCACCCAGTAGCGCGGGGGCTCCGAGCCCTCAGCGGGTGGGCGGCGACCATGAGCCGAAGAAGGAGAAACAGGTGGCCGGAGACAGCCAGCAAAAGGTATGGAAAGCCGCAAAATTTTTGCCGCCCTCCCCTCTTGGGTGTTTCTTTTATACACTCCTTCCACCCAATTTCCTATCTCCGCCCAAGCCAAATTCTAGCCAATAATCTGAAACAGTCCCCACTGCCTTCACTATTATTAACCCTTAGTTACCGTAATCATGCTGATGCTTCTCCTACTGTTTCTTTCTCTCTCACCTATATTATATCTTGAGGATGATACCTTTCCAGTCCATGCCTTCTTGAAAAATGTGGCTTGCCAGGGTGACCTCCCTTTCTCACCCCCAGTGGATGACTATCAATTCCTCAAGTATGCACTACCGTTGCTTCATCGTAATCCATGGGGTAGCCCTCTAAAAGGGTCACAAGCATTCATGTATCCCCTATGCCCCATGCTCATATCTTGGCTCTATAGTGCCCCCTTGTACCTGTCCATCAAGTTGGTACTCTGTGAAAATTTATTAAGCCTCAACCCATCCTGGACCGTCTCTAAAGATTGGATCCGAGCAAGAAGAAAAACCCTCTTTTGGTCCCTCATGCTATCACTTGAAGCCCTTATTAAACTATTACTCTTCTTGATCTGCGCTGGCAATATTGAAATCAATCCAGGACCCCCAGAAGGCTTTACCTCCCCATCAGATCTAGCCTCCAATAAAGGTTTAGCTTCCTTCACATCAACATGCAGCCTCCTATAAAGATCTCATTAATCCAGGCCTGGGTCACCCACACCTTGCCAGACTTTCTGTTAATCTCTGAGACATGGCTTAAACCTGCTACACATGACAGGGAAATAAATCTACCCAACTACCAGCTATTCAGATCGGACCGCCTGACAAGGGGCGGTGGAGTGGCTATCTATGTTAAATCAAATATTTCTGCATCTTGCCTCAGTGTAACATCAGTGCCCAAAGAATTCGAATGTTTATCCCTTAAAATAGCTCTCCCCAATATGACAGCTTTTCAATTGGTTGGCTGCTATAGGCCCCCCTCTGCCGGCCTTCAACTCCTAAACCACTTGGGAAATATAATTAATCTGGGCCCCGAGGACACCATCATTTTAGGTGATCTAAACTTTAACTGGCTCTCCAATGCATCTGCACCCCTAGTATCTTTTTGTGACACATATGGATTCACTCAATTAATAAATGAACCGACAAGATTTAACTTAAAAAACAAAAGTAACAGCACCCTACTTGACATTATCTTGGTAAACAAACCGCACCTGTTTTCCCATGCTGGAGTGCTTTTCAGTGATATAAGTGATCACTGTCTTATTGCAGGGATAAAATCATCAGTCAAGCCATCCAACCCTGCGAAATTCCTCACAAGAAGGTCTAAAAAAAACCTTAACATCGAAGGATATCTCCACGGCCTATATCATTCCCTCGCTGGCAAGGAATTCTATCACACAGCTTCTGTGAAACAGCACTCAAGGTGCTAAATGACATTATCATAAAAGCCCTCAATACTCATCACCTTTCACTAGCGTTAGAATAAAAGCAAATCCTGCCGCTGGTTTTCTGCCGATCTTAAATTTGCACTGCTTGCTAGAGATAAACTCTGGAAAAGGGCTAGAAAGACCAAGGATCCGTCTGACTGGCTTCAGTTCAGAAAAGCCAGAAACAGCTGCACCAAAAAAGTGAGAGAAGCCAAAGCTGCCTTCTATACAGCCGAGCTTGATGCCTCCTACCTTAACCCAGCCAGATTCTGGGGCACCATCAAGGGGATCCTAGGGCAGGACTCCAGTACTTCCTTGCCATCCCAAGTGCACCTTAACAATGCTGTTATCACTGACAAGCGTGAAGTCTTAGATGCATTCAATAATCATTTCACTATGGCTGGCCTAGCTTTTGATTCCTCCCCAGCAAATCTATTACGGTCACAACTTAAATTCCAGTCTATCGATGGTCAGAAGGCTGCCTCTTCATTCTCCTTCAAGCCCATTTTATTAAAACAAGTGGAAGACCTACTGCTACATCTAGACACCAAGAAAAGTGCAGGTGCAGACTCTCTGGACCCCTACTTCTTAAAAATTGCTCTACATGCCATGCAGTTCCCCTAACTCATCTTTTAATCTGTCCTTATCCACTGGTTCTGTTCCTACATTGTGGAAAACAGCACAAGTGTTTCCCTCTCAAATCAGGGACCCATGGATCTCAACAATTATAGACCCATATCCATCCTACCTGTGCTGTCTAAAATGTTAGAAAACTGGTGAGTATCCAACTAAGAGACTACCTCGATGCTAATAACCTACTTAACCCTGCTCAATCTGGGTTTAGGACCAGACACAGTACCATTTCTGCATTAGCAAAAGTAACAAATGATTGGCAAACTGAGTTAGACAAAAAAACAGCATCTGTGCTGTATTTCTAGACCTAAGTAAAGCCTTTGATACAGTGGATCATGAGCTGCTAATTTCCTCACTGCACTCCTTAGGCCTGGATTCAACCTCTCTTGAGTGGTTCAGATGTTACCTCACTGATAGAATACAGCAGGTGAAAAATGAAGGTGTCCTATCCTCCTCAAAACCACTTCTAGGGAGTACCACAAGGATCCATCCTGGCCCTATCCTCTTTGCTGTCTATATCAATAACATTGATTCCAACCTCACTGTTGCCAATGTCACCTTTTGCTGATGACACTGTCTTGTATGTCAGTAACCCCTCACCATCAAAGGCCTGTGAGTTATTACAGTCAGAATTCTCCCTGCTGCAACATCAACTACTTGAAAAGAAACTACTATTAAATGCCAAGAAGACAAAGGCTATGTTCTTTTCCACCAATATATATTCTACCACTCTCTCATCAAACATTCTTCTCCAACTATCCACCATCCTTGGAAAAAACTTGATTATGTGGATAAATTCAAATATCTAGGGGTATGGATTGATAATAGACTTGATTACACTCAACATGTTGAGGAGCTCCTGAAAAAACTCAGACAGAGGCTCAGCCTATTCTTCAGAATCAAACATTATCTAACCAAAGAGTCTAAACAGAGACTAATACAGGCATCATTTCTATCTCTCATCGATTATGCAGATTTCCTATATGGCCACTGTACTATGTCCTATTTAAGTAAATTGGATACCTTGTACCACAGAGCTCTAAGATTCATCACAGATCTTCCTTTCAACACTCATAACTGCTCTCTCTATAATGCTGTTGGCTGGACATCCTTACACCTTAGGAGGAATAAAATGCTGCACTATGGATTTACAAAGCTCTGTCAAACAAACTTCCATCTTATATTTCTGATTGCTTTACCCTGGCTACACCTAGATCATATGCCCTAAGAAGCAATAACCTTATCACCTTGAAGATACCTTAAAGTCTGTACCCGGCATGGGAGATCTGCAATCAGCTACTCTTAGCATCTACCCGAATTCTCTGCAGAAGACCCTAAAGTTGAACACCTTCATCCCTATAGCATCCTTTAAAAGCTCTTCATAAGTCTCTTTCCTGAGATATGCAACTGCTTTCACTAAGCCTAGTCCCCTCTTACCCTTTACCCCTCTTTTTTCTTTCTATCACAGTTTATATACTTTTTCTAAACTTAGCTACAATATACCCTAAAATCCATTGCCATTCCCTTTCTTTTTTTATCCTCCCATTTCTACTTGCTTAAGTATCTACCCAATTACAACACAACCTGACCAATTCCACAATCCCAATACCTTACAGGCCTCGCTGGCTAGCTTCAAATACAGACTTAAAACTCACCTGCTCACTTCTCACTCCTGCCATTGCCCCCTGACCCCCACCTCCACCCCTAGACAAAGCTCGCTGAGCTGCATTCCTCCTTATCCCCAGCTCCCACCCCCAACTCTTCTACACTACCTCCTCCCTAAAAAAAAAAAAAAAAGGCAGATTTCATATTGGCTGCCAAGATGCAGAGAATCACATATTGCTGAACTGTGCTGCTGATTGCTTTGCCTTACATGTACCTGCCTGTGCCTTTTGCTGTGCTGTATTGCATTTGTCTATTATATGTAAGTCTTTGTCTCCAATCTTGACGAGGTACCTTTGTAAATGAGCCTCTGGCTCAAAGGTTGTTAAACTGATGTTAAATAAACTAAACTAAACTAAACTAAACTACAGTCATCTGGGTCAAACCTGTCTGAATTATTTTGTTTTGTGGTCCAAAATCATTAGCTACCTTGCTTGTATATACTTTTTTTATTACTGTAGCTGTTTATTTATATTTAAGTCTTTGTCTCTTTCTCTGTATTTGTTTATGTATGCTACTGTACCTTATTTTGATCTTGACCTATCAGGTCCATCTTGTAAATGAGCTTGGCTCAATGATGTCCGCCTGAATAAATAAAGATTTTGATTGATTGATTGATCTATAGAAAATCTTGTCACCTTCTTTTACTGTTTGTGCTAGTGTTTCCTTGGTTTGGGCCTTTGCATGCCTTACTGCCTTCCCTGCTTCCCATAGAGAAGTTTGGTATGCCTCCCTATCTTCATCCTGCTGCGTTTCCTTATATTTCCTGAAGGCCAGCCTTTTGTCTCTGACCTTTTCTGCTACTGTTTTTGAGAACCAAAGTGGTTTCCTTTTTCTTTTGCACTTCCTTTTCTCTCTAACACAATGGGATGTTGCTTCAAGTATTGCTTCCTTAATGCTTGCCCACTTTGCCTGTATCCCCTCACCTGTATTTCTTTTTTCCAGGGTTAGCTTAACTCTGTTGGCCATCTTATCAAAGTCAGCTCCTTTGAAGTCCCATATGTTTGCATTGGAATGGGATGATTTAGTTCTAGTTGCCAAATTAAACCATACCATGTGATGGTCACAGGCTCCCAGGTGACCTTCTACCTGGAGATCTGTGATATATTAAGGAGTTTTGTTTACATATGTACATGTAACTGTTAGAGTGTGGCTTACAGGATCTCTGCTCCATAATAAACAAAACAGGTATATGCATAAACTGTAAGTTATTAATCAAAGAACCTGGGAGGGCAGTGGCTGTGAGACCACTACGGGGGCCAGGGTTATGTTTTGGACATTCCAAAAGTTGTTTATCAATGGGAGGTAACACAGAGAGATACATGGCAGCAGAGGCCATGTGGTGTATAGCACAAAATCTGTGAGCAGAATCTTTGGATAGAGAATTACAGTAAGAAGGATCTAGTAAGGCAGTAATATTGTACAAACCAGAATGTCTTAGTGCAGTTTGTAACAAGGACAGTGAACCATTTGGGGATAATTTAGCATTGGGCCAACCCTGAAAAGTTCCTTTGGAGAGTTTTGCCATGGAGAGAATTTGTCCTTGTGATGTGGTTTGCCACTCAATTTGAAGGGTAGATTTATCAGGAGCAATGACCGAGGAAGTGAGGTAAGCATCAGAACCTTCCTGGACAGTGATCATGGTATCTGGTGTTTTGATGGAAACTCCCTCTGAAGGAGGTGCTGGAGGATCCAGTTGTTGGAGGAGGTCCGGTATCGTGCCTTGGATGCAGGGGATCACTCCTGAAAGGAGAAAATATAGGAACACGATAGCCATCTTGTCAGTGTATCTGAAAAGGAAGATGAAAGATTAGTGTATTAGTACAATTCTGCCCAATGGGGTTAGGAAAAGTAAGTTAAGCTCCTTTGTACAATTTCAATTGGTTTGCATGCAACCATTTGTCAGTCAGTTTGTTGTTGTGTAGGAGTCTAACTTGATAGACTGCCGGACTGAGCTTGTTGACAATGGGGTATGGGCCTTCCCATTTGTTGGAGAAGGAGTGGGTGGGATGTGCAAATCGAAATACCATCACCCTGATCTCCAACCTGCCAATCCACTTCTTGTGCGTGTTTGTCAAATTGTATTTTGGATTGTTGCTGGGCTTTGCCCATGCAGTTTGCAGCATACAAGTGTGTGTGTGTATGAGGTCTTTTCTGAGTTTTTCCACATACTGGTCCACAGACATGCGGTCTTCAGTGGGGGTGTGCAGGTCAAACAGTAAGTGTTCAGATAATCTCATCTGTCTACCAGTCATCACCTCAAAGGGTGTCAGCTGGGTAGTGGCTTAGGGCGTGCCCCTGATTGCCATAAGGAGTAAAGGCAACAGGGAATCCCAGGTTTTGGGATTGTCCTCAATGAATTTGGAAAGCGTTTGCTTAATCCATTTGTTGGATCTTTCTACTTGACCTGAGGATTGAGGTTGATAAGGTATGTGGAACTTTTGTTGAACTCCAAGGAGTTCAAGGGACTCTTTCATTAACTCACCTATAAAACTAGTTCCTTTGTTGGAGTCTACCTTAAGAGGCAGGCCCCACCTGGAGAAAATCTGTTCCACCAGGATTTTGGCAGTTGTTTGTGCTGTGCATGTTTTAGTGGGGAAAGCCTCTACCCACTTAGAGAATAGGTCTGTTACCACAACAGCATACTTATTGTTTCTACTTGTATTGGTCAAAGGGCCAATAAAATCAATTTGGATGGCATGTCAAGGGCCGGAATGTCTTTGTGGTAAAAGTTTGGCATTTCGTTTTGTAGGTATGGGATTGTTTTGTGCACAAACAAGGCAATTGTCTATGTATTGTTTAACATCTTTGGTGATACCAGGCCACCAGGCGGTGGTCTTGAGTCATTGGAGGGTGTTTTCTGCTCCCTGGTGTCTACCAGTAGAAGTATCTTGTACTTGGTGCAAAAATTCAGATCTTAGGTGTCTGGAGACTACCCACAACTTGGTGGTAGTGACATCTGGTTGGAACCAAATGAGCTAGTCATCAGGGGATAAGTGCAACTTACCTTCATGCCTTCAGTAGGGGTTATGTGTAGGTAGTCTTTCTTCAGTACCCTTGTCGAGGAATCTGAACACCTCTCTGAGTTCAGTGTCCAGATGTTGGGCCGTTGAGAGGTCCAAGGGGGAAAAAGACTCAGATTTCTTCTTGAGGGCTGCAACATGCACAGCTGCATTAGCTTCTGGATGATCCATCATCCAGACGTCCCCCTCGGGCCCTTCCTTAGCAAGGGTGTCTGCGATGTCATTGAAAGCATGATAAGGGTCATGAAGAGTGGGCTTTGACCTTGTGAACATAAAGTTTGTGTGTGAATTTCTGTGCCAATGCATGTATGTATATTACCAATTCTTTGTATTTCACTGGGCTGCCGTCAGAAGAGAGGAAGGAGTTCTTCTGCCAGAAAGGAAGAAATTATGTAAGGGAACAACAAACCCAGTTAGAGTCTGTAAAGATGATAGTACCCTGAGTTCCATGTTGGATGAACTCAAGGGCACAGGCCACCGCTGCCATCTCTGCATACTGTGATGAAGCTACACTACAGCATTTAGATATCATGACGGTGTTTCCATAAGGGTAGATTACCAAGATACCTATCCCTGCAATCTGTTCTCCCTGATAGTAGGATGCTGAACCATCAGTAAAAATATGGCACAAAGAGGTACCCTCGAGTACTTGTGGCGTGGCAGGGAGGAAAGGACTTGGATCTGGGAGATCAGGTGACTGTAGTGTACAGTCATGGAGTTCTCCCTGAAAAATGAGCTAGCAGAGATGGAACTTTGGCCGGGTAGACCTGGATATCTCTATCCTGGAGGAGAAGTGACCAGTGTGTCAGCCTAGTGTTAGAGACTGACCCATCCTTCACTCTATCTGAGAGCAGAAAGGTAGTTGGCATGTGGTTAGTGTTAATGATCAATGGTGAGTACCCAATGATATACAAGAAGTGCTTGACAGCCCAGTAGATGGCCAGAAGGTTCCTTTCACAAAGGCCATACTTCTGCTCCACTGGGGTCAAGAGCTGTGATGGATATGCAGTGGGTCTCAAGGTGCCATGCTCCTTCTGGGCCAGCACAGCTGACATGGCAATGTCAGAGGTGGCACACTCCAGATAGAATGGTAGTGCTGGATTGGGGTTAACCAGTGCTGGGGCGGAGGCCAAAGCTTGCTTCAGTGACATCACAGCCTGGGTGTGAATAGGGCTCCAAGTCCATGGTACATCCTTTTTGAGTAATTCATACAGAGGAGCGGCTTTCTGAGCAAAATCACAAATGAAATCTCTCGAATAGTTTACCATACCTAGAAACCTTCGAAGGGTTGCCACACTGGTAGTCAATGGCAAGTCTTGTAATCCCTGTACCTTCTTCCAGGTAGGGCTTCGACCTTGGTCAGTTATTTTTAGACCCAGAAAGAATATTTCCTTCTGACACAATTGTGCTTTTGCTGGGTTACATTTCAGGCTAGCTCTCTGGATGAGAGTCAGTAGTTCATCCAAGAGATCCAGATGTTGTTCCTGCGTGGCCGTGGCTAACAACAGGTCATCCACATACTGTGAGAGACATTGGGGGTTAGAGAAACTCTGGAGGGTGTCCATCATGTGGAGATGGAAGAGGGATGGACTGTTATAGAATCCTTGTGCCAAGCAAGTCCACGTCTACTGTCGTCCTTCAAAGGTGAAGGCAAACTTATATTGACTCTTGAGGGCCAATGGCAATGACCAAAAACCATTGGAAATGTCCAGGGCACTGAACCATTTCTGATCAGATGTTAGAAGTCAGAGCACATCTGGTGCCAATGCAACAGTTGGGGAACAACTGGGAGTGACCTGATTCAGCTTCCTGTAGTCGATAGTAAGTCTCCAGGCACCTGTGGGTTTCTTCTTCACTGGGAGTTGGCAGTAGAAACACAAGTTCTGATTACTCCTTGTTTAAGGAGTGACTTGATTGTTTCTCTAAGGGAAGGCAAGGCCTCAGTTGGAAAAGGGTATTGGCTTTGCCTTTCATGTGCCGGGCCAGGCATCTCAATGACAGTGTGCATTCTACCACAGTCATGCTTGTTAACTGCAAACACTTCCAAATGTCATTGCAGAATAGGTAAGAGTTTTGGAAAAAGTTCATGATTCTTGAACAAATCTATGATGTCATAATCTTTGTCATTGACAGAGATCGTTGCCACAACATGTGAGTCGGGAATCAGGATGGTATGGTATTGACCCTGAATCTGTATCAACAGCATGTTAGCTAGGTCCACCACACAACCGTGTGGTGCAAGGAAATCAATTCCTATGATACTAGGATGATCATGCAGTACCATCAGTTGGAAAGTATGTGAGGCCTTCAAGTGGCCTAGCTCTACCGGTAAGGGTAGAGAAAGGTATGCGGGCAGCCTAGTACCATCGACTCCTGACATATTGGTCTTCCGTCCGGTAGACCAAGGGGACATGTCCAGGTGTTTGTCATGTAGCACAGATACAGCTGTACCTGTATCTAATAAGACTACTAGTTGGTGGCCCCCAACCTCGACCTCAGTGCAGGACCTTCCATTTGTATCAATGACCAGCTTGTTTACAATACGGACTGGGGCCTGTAATTGTCAATCCGTATTGTCGGAAGCATGCAGAGGTTGGGCCTGACTTGCGTGAATGACTTCACAGTGCTGTACTTATGCAATATAGGGAGGAGATTCTGGGTTCAGGCCTGTATGGGCCTGTGGGCTAGTACTGCCATCATCCCCATGGCCGGTTGTGGCCTGGACCACCGGTTGCACTGCCGCAAAGGTCTGTGCGGGAACAGCATCCACTACAGAGTGCACTTGCCCCAGGAGCTCTCAGAATTTTTGATTTTCTTCAGCTATCTGCCTATGAAGGACCCACTCTCTGTGATGGTTTACCTCTGCCCTTATGCCTCCTGTTCTTAGGCCAATTCCGGTTCCAACCCCACCCCACTGCTGTTGTTGTTGGGCCTGTTGGGGGTGTTGGTTACCATCTGGAGGGGCTGACGGAAGTTTGGTCTGCTAGCGTTGGGCTTGCCCTTCCACTGTATAATGTGTTGTGGTCCTGGGGGCGGGTTCCATGGCAGCTACTTTCTTGGAACTGGAACCCAAATCACAGATGTACAGCTGATACACCCTCTTGGTTTTCTGAAGGATATCGGCAAACCTATCCGTATTTGGGTAAGTGGTTGGCTCCACCTTTTCTCTTACTGCTGGAATCATGTTCCTAAGGAACAGGGTCTTATATTCAATAAGATCTACATCCGCAGCTTTTTGTGCCAGGTGTTTTCCTGCTTGGTAGGCCATCCAGAGTCTCTGGTGGTAGGTTGCTGGGTTTTCTTTTGCATTTTGCTTGACGGGGTATGCCAGCATCGCTCCTACTACACCTGGGCTGTGAGCAGAAATGAGCTCAGCTGCAACCTCGTCAAAGGTAGCGTTCCCATCCTGGTGAACTGCTTCGGGGAGTTTGGCCCATAAACCAGGATCGATGGTCTGGCGTAGTATTTGGACCTGATATTCTGCAGCGAGGCTGAGCATCTTGCATTTAGAATGCACCTTTTCCAAGTGACAGCTAAGGTTGTTGGACAGGCTCATCCGACCGATACTATCAGTGATTTGCTGAACAGAGTAGGCCATTTGTAGGGGATTAGTAGGCGGTCGATCAGGCAAAGGTAACACATCTCACGCACCATCCAAGGCTGCGCAAGCTGCAGCTTCGGCTGCAGTGCGGACAACACCTTTCTGAGTGCCAGCTTCTTGGAAAATCTGTCGAATCTGACTTTTAATAGCTTTCATGCTCCTTTCAGGAAGAGAAGCATTGCCTAATGCTCTGTCAGTAATGGTTTCTATCTCTTGCCTGTCTTCCAAACTAATAACGGCTACCAGAGGCGCCATCGGGAGCAGGCTTGAGCCTGCTCCCCCCATCATGGGCGCTGTCATGTTGGCATTTCCCATGATGAATGTCACAACGTCATCAACGTGTGACCTGGGGAGTTGGGGGTGGGGACTCTCCATGCTGTGGATGGCTGGGTGGGTATTCTGGGCCATAGTAGGGGCATGACTGGGCATTGTACTGTGAGACATCATCATCGGCTAACTCCCCTTCTGATGATGAGTGAAAGGCAGGGGCTACGCCTCCCATTGCCTTAAAATGGCCAGCCAGAACCTCTCACTGATGGCGCAGTGTTGCCATCTTAGTTCTACATTCATCATGATTCACACTTGCAACATCCATATCAACCTGATCCTGCTTCTGTTTTTGCAAAACTCGGTACGCAGCGCTCAATTCATGATTATCCCTATAGGCTATTTCTAAATCATTACGTAACTGGTTGATCTTGTCCTGAAGCTCACCCATTTCATCACTCAACTGTGCATTTGCAGCACTCAACAAATCATTCATTTGCACAACCTGACTCTTATCCTGTCTCAAACTTTCACACTCCTGCTTCAAGGTACACATTTCTTGTTCACCAGCCTGTGCTGAATGATGCAATAGTGGATCCTTTTCATTTTGCAGAGTTTGGAGCTCAGACTCCAAGTTCTGCTGCAGTCTAATACATTCTATTTCCTGTAAACCCATCTCTTGCTTAAGAGATACTATCTGCAGATCAAGGGTTCAAAACCTCACTTCAGAGGCTTCCAAAGTAGCGTAGAGAGCGGCGACCATCAACCCTTTAGTGTGACGCTTATTGGTTGAATGTTGCGTCTCTGCATACTGGGCTGAAATTCCCAGTACAGGGATTTTGGATTGACTTGCATCCCGTGCGAAGTCAGCCCATCTTCTATGGGAGGCAAGGAAGTTAGAGACATCAAGTCTCAGTTCTGCGAAGATATCTGATACTGTGGCCATTGTGTGGGAGGGAACAAAAATTCAAACTGTGAAAAAGACAGCGTGTTGCGTATCGATCCACAACACGAGTACTTTAAACACAGCCAGGCTACTGTATAAGTTGAAGGCTTGCAATTGAAAGCTGCTATGGAATGGGTCGGGATGGCATCAACCACACCCAAAAAGTCAGCCAGACTTTGCAAGTGACTACAAACTGGTCTTCTTTAAAAATGGGAGAGGTGGTACGGGAATGTACACCTACAGTCCCCGTGGGAAGGAAAAGTTGAAGTAACAAGTGAAAACTTACAAACACCAAATATCACCTGCACACGGTCGCCAATTTGTTGAGAGGTCTAAACCTCACCTTCAGATTCTTTACAATATTGGGAATGCAAGTAATCACAAACAAGTTGCATTTAAGTAATAAATGAGTTTATTACTACAAAAGGGATAAATCACAGTTGCCCATAGTAGTTCTTACCAATACAAACCGGGAGCCAGTGCTAAGTGTTTCCTACACCTCGAGGCTTCTCTGTAGTCTCTTGGGATCTCTCGGGTCTCCGAGGTGTAAAGCCTGTGCATTACATTATATACCTATGATAATTACTATGGTTACTAAAAGATAGAAACATTTCTAGTTACAGAGATGAGCCCTATTGGCTAAATTAGAGATGGCTCCATGGTCCAAGATAACATTATACAATTCTGTAAAGTCATCAGTTTTAGAACAAAGAAGGTCTTATACAGAGTCTTACATAACCAAGTGTAGTGGTACACATCACCAAAGGATGGCAATATTGCCTTACATATTATAATTACTTCAAGGACAGGTGTCTTGGCATCTGACAAGTAAGAAATAGACAGAAAATACATGGTATAGTATGTGTGCATTAGCAAGCAAAGTGGATCACAACAATATGCATTCATATCCTGTCATCTACTCTTATACGGTAGATGTCCTTAGCCCTAAGTATTAGTGTAACCTATACATAAGCATTAGCTGTCTACGGTGTACCTCTGGGGGTATCAATTAGGGTGCAGGGACCTCGTGTAACACTTTCACCATATGCAGATGCTAGCGGTGCATCAGTCTGGCATGCGCACCTTTGTATGCAAGATATGTGAAGTAAGGTGAGCTGTCTCACTGTACTCATGCCTTTCTGAGTTGTTGCAATCTGGTGACATGAAATGTGCTACTAAAGTTATTGAAAAGGTACAACGTATCAGTCATGCTACAGGTACACTTCCTCAAGAAACATCAGCTGTTGATTATGGAAGTGTGTCTCTCAAGGAAATAGAGATTGTTAAAGTCTTTGGTAAACCCATTGCCAAATATGAGTTTGCAAAGAGAAAGAAATTCAACTCTGTGTCTCATATTATAGACTGTGTTACCAGAAACAAACTGTTATGGTTGATCTGGAAAAGATACAGTCTTTTAATGAGATGTGGGCATGATTGTTGGCATTCTTATTATTACAACATAACATTGATCTGGTACCAATGGCTATCACGTGCAAATACTGTTTTTCTAAGGTAAAAAATGACACAATGCCACCTAGGTCAGATCTAAACAACATGGAGGCACGTGTTACATCCAATGAGATTTCTATGTTGAATATGTTTGAACGGATTCTTATACAAACCATGAAATCATTCCAGACTATTCTACATCTGAATACTAGGACATGGAACATACCCCAGAAAGAGCTCATTAAGTCTCTAAAGGGCTCTGTCATGTATCTGCCACTTCCTTTACAAGAAAATGTGGAGGCAATCTCTAATGAAAACAGTCTAGTTTTTCTTGTTAATGGAGTACCAACTAAGTCAAAGGTTATCTGGCAGGATGTTGTCAATGTACAGAAGATGAAAATTGCTCTCACTTATTTGAAGAACAATAATCCCTTCTATGCAGACCTTGACATTGACAGAATGAGCAGCATCTCTGCTCAGTATGAAGTGTTGGACATGAAGAAGCCAATGATTGAGAAGGTTAATGTAGAAACAAATGAAAGTGTGCATGAACCGTACACAATTCACCCTCTACATGGCAGAGATCCAGCTGGAGACAATGTTGATCTATCTTTGTCAGATGAAACAGGTGGAAGGCACCCCTGTTAGTATCTGTGAGGCCACATTGGAAGCATGTTACTTTCCTAATTTGTTTCCACAAGGATCAGGTGTTTGGATACAAGAGAAGTGTGTGAACCAGGTTCTGAATACTGTTCATCTAGAGTTTTGAACAAGGATGGCAAATTCCATAGAAACATTCAATATCTGTTTCACCTATTATTATTAGCTTAGTACACTCACTGCATCCATTGCACATACTCTATGGCTCATGACTCCACTTGATGAAATCACTGCCATAGAGTTTCTTCAGAAATTGAAGGACAAGGTTGACACATTGCAGGTTAATTTGCCATCTATACATTCAAATCTATGTGGTATTAAGGAATACTGGTATCGTAGACACTCTGAGGCTATGACAATGCCATAAGAGTATGGTGCAGCAACATGGTTTTTTACTCTCAGTTGTGCTGAATACACCTGGTATCAGTTGATTGAACTTCTAAAGTGGGTGAATGCTGATGTTGAGGGCATTTCATCAATGACTCTTGGCGAGATGTGCTCTCTTGACCCAGTGTCTGTCACCAGACATTTCCACCAATGATTCCATGACATTCTAACATTCATTTTGTCAAAGGGCAATCCACCTCTTGGTCTTGTAGAACACTATTTTTGGAGGATGGAGTACCAGGCATGTGGTGCTCCTCATACAGTATTCATATGCTACTATGGATCAAGGATGCTCTGTGCATTGGCAAAAATGAAGCAGCAGAAGTGCTAAGCTTTATGTCACTTGTCACATACCTGACAAGTATGCCAGTCCTGCATTGTGGAAGTTGGTGCAAAAGTTCCAAAGACATATCTGTGCCAAATACTGCTAACATGCAGTCAAATGTCATACTGATTGGTTCATCAGGTGTCACTTTGGTTTTCCTAGACGGATCTAGCAGCAAGGTCGCATGAATGAGCTGTTTTCATGAATTGTGCCATCACTTGAAGGCAAAATCTATCAAGAGGGTATTTGAGTTACCCAGATGGGAGAATGAGGTGTACATCAATGATTACAACCCCAGTCTTCTACTCATGTGGCAAGCAAACATTGATGTTCAGTTTGTTGCTGACTATGCTTTGGCTCTTGTTCGGTACGTAACATCATACATTACTAAGCATGAGCAGACCAGCTTGCAAAAACTTTGGGAGGCTATTGTCAGCTCAGGCAAGTCAATTACATCACAATTGTGGTCACTTGGGTTAAAGACACTGTCACACAGAGAGTGTGGTACATACGTGGCCAGCAATTGTTTGATCAGGAAACACTTGTATGGCAAATCTGATGCTGTAAGGTTTCTCAGTGTGAACTACAAAGAGAAACACAAATGTGTGCTTAGACCTCATGACAAGATTGAGGAACTGGCTCTCAACTGATCTTCTTCAAAGCATATCTTGCAGAACAACCTGGTCGACCCATACTACCCCAGCAGACACAATATCATGGACAGTATATGTCTCTTTGAGGTAGCAAAATGGTACGACTACAAAACTGATGTTGCACCTGATAATACATGTGATATTTACAATGTCAGAGGCCTGGATGGCTGTCTCATTAAAAGTCAAAAACCTTGGCTGATTGATCATTGTAAGCTAAGTCTGTTCACTACTGAGAGCAGAGAACATTATTATTTTGCTCTATTGTTCTTGTTCCACCCCTGGAGGGATGAGACTACATTGAAAGGTGGCTGGGATACTTTTGAGGAGCAATTCAACCACAGTTATGACACCTTCAAAACAGAGCAGTCTGAGATGTATATATGCAGGCTAGAAGTGGAGAAAGAGCAGCTTGACAGAGCAAAGAAATAGCTTGAGGAGAATACTCCTGTTAATTCACAAGATAACCTTGATCCAGAAGGACAGGACACACTTGGAGTACCTCTACCTATGAATGACCCAGAAGTACTCATATCAGAAGTGGAAAGTGCTATGCAGCATGGATCACACTGTCCTGTTGATCCTGGTCAAGTGAAAGAAAGTCTTAATGAACAACAGCTTGTGGTTTATGCCGCTGTTAAAGACACAGTTAGACATGGTATCCTACATGAAAAGAAACAATGCCAATGTGATAACTACAAGCCATTACTAATGTTTGTTAGTGGTTCTGCAGGAATAAGGAAGAGTTTTCTTATTAAGGCCATCACAGCTGACATAAGGAAACACACTGGGACAACAGTGTCTGTTGCTGTTAGTGCTCCAACTGGACTGGCAGCATACAATACTGGTGGAGTTACTTTACACTGTGTGTTTATGTTGCCAGTAGAGAATGCCTGATGAGATCAGCATTGTCTCTAATGTGATGCTTGTCTACACACACCTGCGACTGCAGGAAATTCTGGGCAGTGAGTATGGTGATGCATTTGGTGGAAAAAGTATTGTTGTATTTGGAGACCTTCTACAAGTTGCACCCATAAATGGAGAGCATGTATTTACTGCATTGACTGTGAAGCAGACTAAGAAGACATTAGGGTGCATTGGAGGTTTTAACCTATAGGAGTTATTCAGTTATATTGCGTTGTTTCAGAACATGCGACAGAGTGGTGATCTAGCTTATAAGGCATTGCTGGATCAAGCTCACACTGACAGTTTATCACTATTGCGTCTTTTGATGTTGAATACACATAGAATCACTGCTGATGGTGCATCAATTCATGCTGCATGTGATGTGTTTAGTGATGTGTACTCAAACAGTGCACATATCATCTGTCTTATGCCCTGGCTTAAGCAATGTGCTGAATTCAATAGCATCATGTTACAGAGAGAGGGCTCAAGAAATCATCACTGTTCATGCTGTTGATACAGTTGATGGTGTTTGCTTATGTCACAACCTAGTAGCTAAGCTGACTGAACGACTGTCTGAACCTAAGTTAGATGTGTCCCATACAGCTGGTCTAGAAGCTGTTCTTAATGTTTGTAAGAATGCATGGATTATGCTACATCAAAAACCTTGACGTTGAATGTGATATGGTCAATGGTGCTATGGGTCACATTATCAACTTTCTGTACAATGTTCAGAAAACATTCATAGAGGCACTTATTGTTAAGTTTGACAACATTGAACAGTTTATGCAAATTGATCAAACTTCTGTGAAGTTCCAGATTTTGAAGGACATATATGTGACCAGGAAACAGTTTCCACTATGTGTTGCATATGCTGTTTCCATACACAAGTCACAGGGTTTAAGTCTGGACTCAGTGATGGTTGACATAGGCAGTGACATCTTCAAGGATGGCATGAACAATGTTGCACTTTCATGTGTTCACAGTCTTGCTGATTTATATATCATCAGTCTGTCACCACAGAAGATTCACACTGACAAGCGATGTATTGTAGAGTACAATAGGTTTCGTAGTCTGTTCTAGCCAGACATGCATCTAATACCACTACCCATGTGTGTAGTACAGTCAAATGCAACAGTCACAGCTTCAGGTGCAACCAAGAGGAACAAAGCAACAATTCATGAATTACCTTCTAACACTATTGAGAAGGTTACCATATCATACAGATACAAAGTCACCTCCTCATAAGAAGTCACTTGGTCTGGCTATTGTCCCAGCATTTGATAACAGTACTGGAGTTAACTACCTACTCTGGTGACAAAAATAAAATATTTAGTTTGTACCCTGTACCAAACTCTGTACTTTACTCAGATTGTTTATGTATAATACCCCTTTTTTGCAGATTACCTTTTCAAAGCATTGCTCTAACCTTATGTCTAATGCCCTGTGATACAAAATGCCCTTTGTTTTGTTTACTACTTGTTCATGTTTCTCCTTATCTCAATGTTTAATTCCCTACTCAGAATATTACTGTTTCTTGCCTTCTGTATGTATTCCTGTAATTTGTTTAATTCCCTATTTCAGAATATTACTGTTCTTGCCTTCTGTATGTATTCCTGTTATTGCTCTGTAACCTCCCGGGTCATGCCTGAAAATAGTCATCCCTATGGCTAGTGCACCCACCCAGTAAACAAAAACTAAATAAAAATAAATAAATAAACTGCTACGCTAATTCAGCAATGCAAGCATTTCACCACATGCCTCAGTTTGTACAAAGAAGAACAGCTTCTCATGAGACTACCTTATCTAAGTCATTGAAGGAACTTGTACATGTGACTTCACAACATACTGACAATGTACAGTCACTTACACCTCTACGACATGTTTTAGGTACGTACAGTGGATACAGAATGTTTGCAGATAACATTCAACAGGATGTTACTGACTTTATGATGGCCATCATAAATAGTTTGGATGACGAGCATATTCCAATGCAACAGTACTTTACTGTTATCTGTGTCACCAAATATAAATGCCTGTCATGCGGTCATTCAGAGCAAGAAATTATAGAGAACATGCTTTGGATTTCTCTGTACATCCCTCAGTCATGCACAGTTAAGTTTTGAGAGCTGATTAGGAATAGACAAAGTGGTCACCATTGTGTTAGGTGTGGAGGGGCATGTTCTCAGTCTATATGGATTAGGACTTCTTCTCAATAACTTATCCTTGTATTGCATAGATTTGACTCTCATGGACTAAAAGTTGACACACCTATCACATATTTCATAGTCATTAGAGTTTCATTTGCTCAGGCACTAATTGATACTCATGCTGTGATCTACCACCACAGCCAATCTGTACATTCTGGACATTACATCACTTGGTTGAGGAACAGATCTGGCTGGGTTGAATGCAATAACTCAATAAGTACTTTTAAACAGAGGCTACCTCATAAGTTAAAAGATGCTTATGTATTGATATTGAAGAATTACAACAATCTTCGTCAGTCAGAAGAATAGTCACACAGTATGTGAGATAGTTAGCCATCCCACAGTGCTAAACTTCAAACAACAGCAAACTATGCCTATTGTTTGAGTGATGTACTGAGTGAGTCAATTAAATTCACACAAACAAAAGTTATCTACACCACATAACTGTGTTTTTATGAATCATGCAACAAAGATGAGTGTGTGATTCAGTAATGCAGTAAACATGGTTGAAAGGGTCTTAAATCGGCTCCAACTGTGTTCATAATTAATTGTCAAATCACACTTATATAGTTGTACGATACTTGTACAAAGATGAGCAGATATAACTATGTGTTGAACTATGCTGATATTCTCTTACTTTAACAAGCTGCATTCTATCACTGGAAGTATGACTTCACATACTTTCTGACACATTACCTGTTCATGTATTGCACATGTACATGAAGCATCTGTGCATTATGTATTGCTACATGTTTCAGCATCTATGAAATGTTGTTAAGATCTTAAATGACTTAACACAATTCTTTTTAAAGTTGATGTGACATTTTACATGTCCACACAACTTAAAATTATGGTTTACAGTTTTTTATAGAAGTGTGCTTACCACTATTACACTACAGTACAAGTCACATTAAACTGTTCCCTCAATGAGTTGCTTTAGCATTTCTGACTGAGTTGCACAGGTGCTGCTGGATCCAGATCAAAGGCCTGCATAAACTGGTTCTTAAGAGATACAACTCAGTTTTGCATTGCTTTGTAACTGGACAGCAGATGCATTCCAATTGACTTGCAAAAACATGTTATAAACGTTGCTCTTGGGGTGGTTAAGCATTGAAAAACAATGCAACATGAGTTGCCAATGAATTGGCAACTCTAAAAAAACAATGCACACCAACTCATTGGAGGAACAGTTTAATGTGACTTGTACTGTACCATATTACGGTACAGTAACTGCAGCTACAGGAAACAACTAACGTGTGACTGTTGCTTGTTACATGTTACAGATTATCATCAAACATAATTTCACAATAGCAGCACTCAACTACTAAGTGTTTACTGTTATGCCACAGTCTTGTTTTATTAATGTATATACCATTGCACACTTGTAATATAACATACTATAGTGTTTATTTTTTGCAACGCTGTTATATTAATCTATTCTTCTTCAGACATGAATAAATAGCACATGTAGATATTAATTATACTGTTCATTGTACTACTATGAGGTTTCAGTTATTTCTTTTATATGTGCTAATTCAACTGAATATGTAACTTCACTTTAAAAAATGTTTTAATATAATTAGAATAAACAGTAGAATGCATACGAGTTACATGTATCAATTTGTACTGTGTTAATAATAACCAGTATCATACTTACCAGTTTACCATGCTGCATATACTGTCCACAGTACTGAATAATTTCTTAACATATTAGAAATGTGTCTGTTTCACAATTATTGTCTACATAGTTATATGCTCTATTACTATTTATGAAACCGTTATCTTGGAAGTTACTCATTTATAAATTTTGACATGCTAGTAAATACAGATAGTACAGTTTGTTTTATTGCTATAAATATATATATATATATATATATATATATATATATATATATATCTATGCAAAGAGCTGTGTTAATGCATCATTTAGGGTTAAACCACAAAAAGTCAGGAAAGGAAAAATCTTTAGGGTTGCCCCCCTCCGGACACACCAGTCATCCGAAGATTGACAGATGATGGGGTGTGACATTAGGGTTGTAAGGCCTAAATGTCACCCCATTCCATGTGTAATGATATAGGCAAGGGACAGCAAAAAAGAATGGGGTGACATTTAGGCCTCGCAACCCCAATGACACACCCCATCATCTGTCAATCTTGGGATGACTGGTGGGTCTGGGAGGGAGGGGCAACCCTAAAGATTGTTCATTTCCTGACTTTTTGTGGTTTAACCATAAATGATGCATTAACACAGTTTTTGTATAGAATTTCCTTACTTTTGGGAAAGAATACAAAAGTAAGAATTATATGACGCTAGGGAAGATGGGCCCTTTGGGCCCTGCACTCCACCAACCTGTGGAAGTGTGGATGAGTCGACCCTTTGGGCCCCTGCGCTCCACCCATCTTGTAAATGCGTATGTACCATCAACACCCTCCAAATTTCAATGTAAAACACCAAACCGTGTCCAAGATATAACATGTAAAAGTTTGACATTTTCATTTGTCAGAGATACAGAATTCCACACCTGTTAACATTTTACAGACACAACTGAAAACTACATCCATGACACTAAGGCTAAGTACCCTATCAATTTCAAGCCACCAGCACAATTCAAAACACTGTCCACAACACGTAAATTGTGTCACACAATATCTTCACAAAAGTAACTTTCTCCAACACGTAAATACTGTAATTCATGTCTACAGGACATGCCAAGAACAACCTCCAAATTTCAATGTAAAAGACCAAACCGTGTCTGAGATATAACATGTTAAAATTTGACATTTTCATTCATCAGACTTGCAGAATTCTGCACCTGTTAACATTTTACAGGTACAACGACTGAAAACTACATTCATGAAACTAAGGCTAGGTACCCTATCAAGTCAAGTTCTTTTTTTTAGGTCAAGTCAAGTTATTGTTCAGCTATATAGCCATTACAATTTTCTAAAAAACAATATGTACATTTCATATCAGTACGAATGCAAATTACATACAGGTATTACTTTAACAAATCCATAAGCAACTATTAGGCTCCAGCAGTCATGAATTATATTTAACATTTCACATATACTTAATTTTAATACCATTATTCATGCTATGAACTCAACACTAGGAAGGTACTATATATTTAAAATACTAATCTGCCGTCGGCCCTGGTTCAGGAACGGGCTTGGTTCATCGGGGGCTAGCTGGGAAAGGAGAGGATTGAGAGTCTGAAGGACTGCTCTCCTCTCCTAGAGAGGGTGGTTGGGAAACCCCACTCAAGTAGTGGCCCCAGTGGAGACCAGGGGTACTACATGCAGTGGCACAGGGGGGACAACCAGAAAGCCGGAAAAACAGTTTCGGTGCCACCAGTTGATGGCCTCCATGCTCCATGTTCCCCAGAACCTCTGGGAGCATCCTTCACCACAGCAGCACCTCCAGACCATGGAAAAATAGTGTGCCAGGGATCTGCACTACCCGGTACCTTCCCCCTCAGAGGAGGGGGACCCACCCAGCAATGGGATACATAGGGGACAAATCGGGGGTTGGCTGTGATGTGTGTGTGGGAGGAGCTCCAGAAGAGGACAGCCAAGGCATGGAAGCACTAGGTGGACCAAAGGAGAGGTGGAAGCTGGAGTGTGAGGGGAGGTAAAAACATCACACACAAAAAAAATACTAATCTTCAGTTCATAAACATGGAAGCTCAGACTAACTTAACAAACCTTATCATGCTCATTAAATATATAATTGAAATGTTTCAACAGATCAGCAAGCACAATTTCCCTTAAAGCAATAGATCTGCATGAGCCCTCATTTTGAGCTCATAAGCCCAGTATCACTTAAAATATTTCAGCTATAGCTGTTAGTTATTAGACAGCTTGCGAGTCATACCTGCTATCTAATTGTACACCAGCCCCTAGTGAGGTCTGTTAAGATTAAAATGATAATCCTCTCGCTATCTCCACTCTTTAATTAATTCAATTAATCATTACCAAACACATAAATGCACTCAGAGTTAAAATGCATACATTATTTCAGTTTAAAACTTTTAGTTAAAAAATACTCTGATGCACTGGTATTCAAATTTTTAAGCTTCAAGACAAATGTACTTAACACTCCATACAAAGTATTACCAATATCGGCAATAAGTATTTGACAAGTTACTGCCTCCCTTTGAATCCGAATTATTAGGCTTCAAAAAAAGAAGTCCATTTATAAAGTAAGATTAAGTAAAATTGGCTGTACATCAACAGTATAAACTAGGATCTGACAATCCACTTTTTAGGAGAATAGACAAATACGAGCAGCCATTCTACATCTGTGGTATTTTGCAAACAGCTAGACTACATCTCTCTTTATCAAAGTTGATGCTCCCATTTTGCACAGAAGTCCATTGCTGCCACCAGCCCACTACATTTGATATCCAACTTTTTCCACACCATACAAAATATCTAAATAGATGCCTCTATCTCCCCTCCATCGCAATCCACACTACAACATAAAACTGTGTGGGAAAGGTGAAAATGCATAGGCCAGTGTACACAGCTTCAAACAGGGAGTCTCCAGGATCAACACACCGCTTTAATTCCAGAAAAAGCACCCCCGTTGTTAGCAGGGTTTGTAATCCTCAAAATAAACCATCAGCTAAAAATTAAATTCTAGACTAAATAAGGATACCAGGGAACACCATAGTATCCTAGACGTGATGAGTAAATCATATAATCTTTTCCTTTTTGATCCCAGTAACCATTACTAGTTACCGACCACGAAAGTTTGCCACACAAACAATTTATATTTCATGCTAGAGAAGCATTTTTTTGAATAGCTGACAGTAAAAAAAAAATGAATACACTTTACCTGCCTCTGGGCACACCTGGCTCCTCCACAAGTCTCTTATATTTTCCTGTTTTCTAGTCTTCCACACTGAGAGTGCATTTGGCTGTGCAGACACTCTCAAGTGTTTCTGTCATTTCCAGGCAGCGTCACGGCTGCTTTGTATCAATTGTACCATCTAGCCTCCATCTTCTCCATGGCTCTGTCTATGCCTGTGCTCGCTTCTAGGGCTGTGTCTCCATATTTCTCCACTTACAGTTCCAAGAATGGCCAGGCCAGTACATGAAAATTAAAACAAAAGAAAACGCTCCACTGAGTGCAATAACTTTAGATTATCATATCCAAGCCCTTAATATGCAGGTCCCCGAGGCAATGTTAGCATACCTTTACCAGGTTGAAACAAACCTGCAACACCAGAGGTGGAATGGACATCCTGGATATCTCCTTTTCCTCTCCTGGGCATCCTCATTCAGGCACCACAACTTCTTATTTCAAGCAGCTTTTCTCCAACAGAAATTCTATGCAGAAATTAATTCCTTCTCAACACACCGACAGTCCGGGGGAACGTCCACAACATTGCTGGGGAGAACTGTGCCCTTTTGAAATTAACTCCCCACTAACCAGTTACTCACTTATGGTGTGTTCACAATATAAATGGAACAGCGTTACCTCCACAGTATAGATTTAAATACGGATTAAACATAGATTTCCTTCATTTTTTAAATAAGTCAAACATTTTTGCGTCTTTTAGCTAAAAGCTTACAAACATACTTCAGAGTTGAAGCTCTCACAGGGAATGGAGCAGCAATGCAGCCATCTTGCTGCCCCTCCCTCTCCCCAATAACCTATCAATTTCAAGCCACAATGCAAAACACTGTCCACAACATGTAAATTGCATCACGCACTATCTCCACAATAAAATGTTCTCTGACACATAAGCACCATAATTCACATCTACCAGACATGCTGAGAACACTCTTCAAATTTCAAGTAAAAAGATCAAACCGTTTCCGAGATATTTAAACTTAAAGATTGGTGAAATTGCCCTACCTAATGCATTATAAAATCTGGCCATCTCGTCCCTCCCTTGCGATCAAAGATCGCGATTAAAGAATCACACGATCAAAGAATTTGCAGGCTCATGATCAAAGAATCAAAAATGCTGAAGCTCAAGTTTTAGGCAGAATTACATGGAACCACCACCATGCCTCTATAGAATGAAGCCCCCTGAGCAAAACCCACCCTCATTTGTTTTCCTAGGCCACCCCAGGGCTGAGAAAATAGAATTTTTAAAAGGGCCATTTCATCCCTCCCTTGAGATGCAGGATTGCGAGCAAAGAATCTTGCAATCAAAGAAATTTCAGGTTCGCAATCAAAGAAATTGCAGGCTCACGATCCTGTTCACCACTGGGTGGGCTTGTTATTTGATTCTCTTTGTGCTACTAATGCTGAAGTGTAAAGCTAGGGACTCACTGGCTTTTCTAGAGTTGCCTTGCTGATTTCATCTTAAAGCCAGATATACCAAGCAGCTAATATAGATCAGACTTGTTTAATATGGTGGTATTTGGAACTAATTGCTGATTTCATCTTAAAGCCAGATATACCAAGCAGCTAATATAGATCAGACTTGTTTAATATGGTGGTATTGAGCTAATTGTGCTTGTTACTGAAGGCATTAGGTTAGCTGGGTCCTAGTGTGACCTCATTTTGGAATAGCCCTGTTTGCTTAGAGTGGAGCTCCTTTGTGTAAGTCACAACATATTCCCCGCTGCATAGTAATGAGAGGCTTTGTTTTCTCCACAACATAGGCAGCTCCCCCAAGCTAGGCACTCGGGACAATCAAGCAACTGAAGCAACAAGCAGCTCACCTGAGTAGCTGAGGAAGCCAAATCTCCAGCCTGATAACTTTCGAGGTAAAGAGAGCCTTTTCTCTTCATCTGGATGCCTGCAGAGGGTGCTAGCCCGGTGGCTTGGCGCCGTCTGCCCATCACCCCAGCCACCTCCTACCCAGGCGGCTGTCAATTTAAGGGATCCACCCGTGACATCACATCCGGTGATATCACGTCCTGTTGCCCAGAACCCCACTTTCCCATTTGCAGGTTATACCTGCTGGCCACTAGAGGGACCTATGCTCCCTCACTACTTCCTACTCCTACCTGTACAGCACTACTTCCCTGGGATCTTGCTCACCACAATTTATTGGCCCTGCCTCACACTCTGCCTGTGCCTATCCCCACTAGCAGTGCACTTACCCACTTACCCATCTGCTAGTCCACACTGTGCCCTGGCACCCCTCCCTCCCCTTGCTCCTGAACCTCCTCTCCTGCCCCTTGGGACCTCTGTGTGTCCCCATCCCCCTGCCCTCCCCCTAGCTTTCTCTTCACCTCAGGCACATCTGGGTGTCTTCTTATTCTTGCTTTCCCCTCCTGTACCTCCCTGCCCACCCCCTGCTCCCTTAGCCTCCCCTCCCCCATGTCAATCGTAGGAAAACCTCTCACCATCTCCCAGCCAGGGTGTTAGTCATGCTACTACTCCTGTTAGGGAACATTCATCCAAACCCTGGTCCGGTTCCCAGGAGCTCCCCAACTAGCACCACAGGCCTATGCATGGTCTCCATGAATATCTGTAGCCTCCTAAAAAAGTTTGACTCACTACAATGCCTGGTCATGTCAATTAACCCTGATGTCATCACCCTGGTTGAGACTTGGCTGTCGAAATCCTCCTGACTCTCTAGTCTCCTCCTGGTTTCACCCTTTTCCGGTCCGACCGTGTTGGGAACAGGGTAAGCTGCGCTATTTATGTCAAGGAATCTCTCCCAGTACTAGCCCTGCCCTCCCATCCCTTGACTCCAGGGCCCAGGCGCTTACGCTGAAACTAACCCTGACCTTTAAAGGACCCCTTTATCTGACTACTGCATCACGTACCCCCAGGGACGAAAGCATGAGCCGTTGCCTCTCTTACAGAATACCTTACCTCTCCACCTCCTTCCGCTGATCAAATTCTGGTGGGTGAATTAAATGTCAACTGGCTCAACCCCTCCTCCTCCTCTACCGAGACTCCTTTTCTGCAATAGACCTAGCATGACAGATTTACCCACCTACCAGGACTAACCCCAGAGGCTCCAGTACCCTGCTTGATGTGGTACTCACCAACCGCCCTAATCAGATCCCCAATGTACAAGTCCTCCCAGACTCTCTCAGTGATCACTCCCCATTCTATTCACTGGTCAACCTCAGTCCCGAAACCGACAGCACAGTCCACATGCCGGCGGCGTC
Organism: Neoceratodus forsteri; assembly: GCA_016271365.2. Classification (NCBI taxonomy): domain Eukaryota; kingdom Metazoa; phylum Chordata; order Ceratodontiformes; family Ceratodontidae; genus Neoceratodus; species Neoceratodus forsteri. The sequence continues at coordinate 323,665,809 of CM028134.1, forward strand.
TAATACCTGGTGGACTGATAAAACTTAAGGAACTTCTGTCCCAAATTGACTGGTCTCCTATACAGGCAACTCCTGACATCGACACAGCTCTCTCCTTCTTTACTCAAACTTTTAATAATGCCTGTGATATCTTTGCCCCAGTGTTGACCCGCTGTTCTAAAAGGAAGAATGCCCCTTGGGTTACCTCAGCTTTGATCCACCAGCTCAAATATAGGGACAACCTATGGCATCATGCCATTGAGACTGGCCAGCCCAATGAAAGGCGGTTATATGCTGCTGCCCAAAACAAGTGCACTCGGGCCATCAGAAAGGCCAAGTGTGAGCACTATCGGTCCTCACTCACTGCCTCATGGGGAATCCCAGAACCTTCTGGGATAACATTAAACAGTTAAATGGGAGTGCACTCCCCCACCCACCAGATCAACATTAATGGTGTGATCTCCTCAGACCCAGCCCTCATAGCCAACCACCTCAACACCTCATTCCTGACCTTAGCCCTATCCTCCCTACAAATTTTTTGACCCTCCTCCCCAGCACCTGCCGTAAATCTTTCTGGCCATATTTTCTCCTCATGCGCGTGTTTTTGCCAAGAACTTGGCCGCACCTTATCACTGCCTTCAAGAGTAATAGTACAGGCAGTGACACCCTGGATCCGATGTATCCTACAGCTGGTCTTAGACACAGTCCTTACCCCGATCACATGCCTCATCAACCACTCTCTTTGCCTGGGGAAGGTTCCAACTGCCTGGAAAGTCACCACTGTCACCCCTATCTTTAAAGGTGGTGATAGAACTGTGGCTGGAAACTATCGACCGATCTCCATTCTCTCTCCTCTCAAGGCCTTGGAAAAAGTGGTGCCTCTCAAATCTCTGACTACCTCTCCACCTACAATGTCCTTTGTCCTGAACAGCATGGCTTCTGGGTGGGCCACAGTACCAACACAGCCCTCCTAGAGTTCTCAACTTTCTCCACTCCTCCTTAGACACTGGTTCTCTGGCTGGTGCTGTCTTCATTGACCTCTCAAGCTTTCAACATTGTCTCCCACCCCCTCCTTCTTGATGCCCTTAGTCTCTCTGGTTTTGCTGCTGGGCCTATCTCTTGGTGCACCAGTTATCTGTCTGACCACTCACAGCGTGTAAAAATTAATGGGGCCTACTCAGACATCTGTCCCATCTTTTCTGGGGTTCCCCAGGGCTCCATTCTGGGCACCTTACTATTCTCCCTTTACCTTAACACCCTTCCACGCTCTTGCTCCGGGAACATTCTATTGTACGCTGATGATGCAGTCATCTTTACCTCAAATCGTAACCCTACTTCCCTCCAGGACTCGCTGCAGAAGTCCTTCACTGAAACCGAGGGCTGGTTCAAGAACATAGATTGGTGATAAATCTTAAAAACAAAACCATGTTCTTCACTCATCCCCAAAACAAGTCCTGCAACTTCAAACTCCTCATTCACTCTGGGTCCTCATTCCCCACTCGAACAAGTTTGCTCCTATAAATACCTAGGGATCCATTTGACCCCTCCCTCTCCTTCCATGGACACATCGCTGCCTAGCCACTGCCACTAATATCCGATTGGGCATCTTACGCCAGGTATAAACACTGCCTTCCCCGGAGGCTCTTGACTCATGATCACCTCCTCTATCCGTCCCTAGTGGACTATGGACTGCTGGTGTATGGTGCTGCTGATCAGACCGCACTCCATAAAGTCGCTTTCTCTGAATAAGGCCTGCAGGTTAATTACTGGAGCACCTAGGATGACACACACCTGTCTACTGATGCTAAAGTGCTGGTACTTGATCTCGACAGCGCCTCAAATATCTTACCTGTACCCTTACAAAAGACCCTTCTTGGGCTTTCCCCACCAGGATTGACCACCACCATCGCCGCTCTGTCCCACTAGTTCATACTCGGACCTCTGGGAAAACCTCTCTTGTTATCCCTAGAGCTAGAGGACCTCTCCACGACCAAAGAGCCTTCAGCTTTTAGGGCCCCCTCCTGGTTCAACACACTTCCCCTCCATCTCCGAAGCTCCAACTACGTGCTCAAAACTTCCTACGTAACCACCTTATTAACACCCGATGCTGTAACTGCGCTAGTCAAAGCCGTGACTCAATACTATGACAAAGCTTATTACTAAGCTGCTAAGGATGACATAACTCTGGTATTGTTTGCATCCATCCTACCTGTACCAGCTTGTTTGTATCTATGTCTTAATTTACTGTTATACTTATGTGTTGTACTGCTATACTGTGTATTTTGGTTCGTCTTACTGTGACAAGGTACCTTTGTAAATGAGCCTATGGCTCAAAGGTTTTCCAAACTGCTGTTTAAATAAAATAAAAATAAAAATAAAAATTAAAAAAGAATAAAAAATGCTGAAATTCAACTTTTAGGCAGAATTGAACAAAACCACTGCTATGCCTTTATAGAACGAAGCCGCCTGAACAAAGCCCACCCTCATTTGTGTTCCTAGGCCACCCCGAGCTCAGAAAAATTTATTTTTACCTCACAATGCAAGATTGCGATCAAAGAAGCTCGCCATCAGAGAATTTGCAGGCTTGCAATCAAAGATCATTAGCGAGCCGTGATCAAATATTTTAAATGCTTAAAACTCTATTTTCTGACCATTTTACACTAAACAAAAGGCATGGCTCAATAGAAGGAAGCCCCCTGAGTAAAACCCATCCAAGTTTTAGTTCCGGAGTAACCCCTGAGCCGAGATATTTGATTTTTTTCGATTGGAATTCAAAAACAAGATGGCGGACCGCGCAATCAAAGAACTCTTGGGGACAAAGATTCTTTGACCTCGAGACTGCAAATTCTTTGATCACCGGATGGGACGAGATGGCCCAAACCCCATTCTTAGTTCACAAATCAACCATATAAATTTTCCCTTTGACTTATAATGGAAGCTTCAAAGTTGCATAACTTTTGAATGCCTTAATATTTCTTCACCAAACAAAAAGTGACATGTTCAGCCAGCCAAGCTCATTCAGGTGAGTCATCTCTCAGAGTGGAACACTACATGACGGCCACACAGGGACATGGACAAAATCCCCCAAACTGCCTCTAAAACTGGATAATTTTGCAGTTTACAGCATTTTCATGCGCAAAGACCGTAGGTCTGACTGAAATGAAATTTGGTAGATCAAGAGATCTACCATGCCCCACTGCACATGCCAAATTTCAGGAAAATTCATTGAACAGGTCCATAGTTATTAACACACAAAATTTTGACTTTAACATAGATGTGCCTTCATAACCCTAAATATAGAGGCGTGACCGCGCCACTATAAAATATTATGGTAACACAGTAGTGCTACCACAGTTAGGGTTGAGGAGCCATTTACATGTTAAACCTAAAATTTTGCACCTTAATAACTTTGCAACCATTTAATGGAGTTGCCTGAAATTTGGAATGCATGATCAAGAACCCTAGATCTTGAGACCTCCCAACTTTCGTTCTGTTCAGATATACAGCTGTTAAGTTATTAAGCATGATCTGAGCGTGTTTACACTTTTCTGGAGTTATTTGGTCATCTCTAGAGGTCGCACAGTTTTCGCGACTGGTCCAAAATCTTCAAGGAATGTGTGGCCAGGGTCCCCGATGTGCCTTTTGAAGATTTCGTGAAAAAATATTAAAAGGTTCAAAAGTTATTCAAAAAACAATTTCCCATTATAAGTCAATGCGAAAAGTTAAAAAATTTGACAGTGTCGCAAATGCAATTTTTACTTTTGCAAATGACCCTTTTACTGTCGCAGATCTGCCATTTTGTTTTCAGTTGGTCATCATAAAATGCTTGGCATTTAAATTTGGGACCCTCTAGCAACCTAATTATTTTTGTATTCACCTAGTCGGACCCTGAGGATGCTAGGCATGTCTTTATTTTAGGATAAAACACCCCAGAAATATTTTTTTCAGATTTCTGGAAAAAGTGCTTTCTCAAAGTACTTTCACACTTGTGACATTGTCGAATGAATTTGTGAAAGTTTTCACAAAGTTTGACAGTACTTTTCCAGGCTGTGTGAAAATGACAGCAATTCTTTGGCACCCTGCTGCAAAACTACGGTTTGGTCCTTTGGGCTGAAATTTGGAGGGACTGCAGCCAACATCTCACAGATGTACCATTCAGTATTTCAGTGAAAAAATATTACCGTGCGGCAAAGTTACAGCACTCCAAAGTTGATGCTTTTTCCCATAGGATAACATTATGGCATCCGCCGCATTACAGGAATCCTTTGGCGCACTGCTGCAAAATAACGGTTTGGTCTTTTGGGCTGAAATTTGGAGGGAGGAAAGCCAACATCCCACAGATGTGCCTTTCAGTGGTTTGACGAAAAAATATTACAGAGAGGGAAAGTTATGGGACTGCAAATTTGTCTTTTTTCCCCATAGGATAATATTATGGTGTGCGTTGCGCATTTCGGGGCCCATATCTCGAAAACGGTGTGAGATACGGACTTTTCGTCATTAAAATGCTTAGCCCCCTAATGGGCACTAAGTACAAAACTAGTCAAGAAAGTGATAATTAATAGAACTTTGACATTTTTTTTCTGTCATATGGTTCCTGAGATATAAGGAATTTAGTATTCCAAGTCCTCATTTTCTGTTCCGAGAGCCATTATTACGCATACATTCTTTGTACTCACTGTTTTTCTATATGCAGATTTTGGGGAATACTATAGTGTGTGTTTCTATAACTGTTACCCTTAGCACTTCTGGTTGTGGTTCTGTACCTGTTTCAGTTACTTTTTATGTCTATGCCACCTTGTGCGTTACCGTGTGTGTTTTCATTTGCGCTTGTGTTTTGGTAATTTTAACCTTTTGTGTCTACAGTACTGTTTATCTTTGTGTTTCATTTCGTGCTACCATGTGCGCTAACATTTGTGTTTGCTGGCACTGTGTTAGTATGTCTGAAGACATTTTGTGGTGGGAGCGCTGGCGCTGTATTACATGCAGTATTTTTCAGTACTGTTTATCTTTTTGTTTCACTTTGTGCTACCATGTGCATTAACATTTGCATTTGCTGGCACTGTGTTAGTATGTGTGAAGATGTCTCATGGCAGGAGTGTGGGGCCCGCCCCTGTGCTCCCGCCACCGCATTACATTCACTATTTCTCATTATCATTCTCAAAATGAAGGGAAATTAGAGGCAAAAAATTCTGTTTAATGCATCAGTTAGGGTTGTTCCACAGCGACAAAAGTGAGGAAATTCAGTGTTGGGGTTGAAAGCCCCCCTTGGGTCACCCCCAGCCCATCCTCCCAACTGGGATTGGGGTGCGCATTGGGGTCATCGGTCCTAACTCTCACCCCATTCTCCTATACCTCCTTCTTTACACATGTGATGTGGTGAGAGTTAGGGCCGACAACCCAATGCGCACCCGACACCAGTTGGGGTGGTGGGCTGGGGTGGTCCAGGGGCTTTCAGCCCCAACACCGCCCTCACTTTTGTGGCTGTGGAACAAACCTAACTGATGCATTAAATGGAATTTTTGCCTCTAAAATATATAAATAAATAAATAAATATATATATATATATATATATATATATATACACTAACATACTAATTGCCAGCAGATTAGGTCTTACGGTCTATCGAGGTCTGCTCGAACCTCAGATCCCTAGTTGGGTACTGAGGCCCCTCCTTGTGTTCCAGAAACCCCTATCATCCATCCCCAGCCCCCTGGGACAGGCTATCATCTGATACATCCATTTTCTGTATTTGTCCCACCCTGTCTTGAAGCCCTCCACTGTGGATATCTGAACCAGCTCACCAGGCAGCGTGTTCCAATGATCCACCACCCTTTCAGTGAAAAACCTCCTCCTCCTTTCCCTGTTCATCCTTCCACCTTCCAACTTCCAAATCATGACCTCTGGTGATACCTCCCTGCTTTAGTCTAATGATCTCCTCCGTGTTTACCCTATTTATTCCCTTGAGGTACTTGAAGACCTCAATCTTGTCCCCCGTCTCTCCTCTTCTCCAATGAACGTAGGCCAAGCTCCTCAAGTCTGTCCTCATACGTCAAATCCCCTAGTCCTCGTATCATCTTAGTGGCCCTCCTCTGTATCCTCTCCAGGAGCTGTATGTACTTCTTCAAGTGTGGTCTCCAGTACTGTACACAGTACTCAAGGTGTGGTCTAACCAGTCCATTGTAAAGCAGCAGAATCACTTCCCTGCTCCTAGAGGTGATCCCCCTTAAGATGCTTTCCAACATCCTGTTTGCTTTGCTAGCCACTCTCCTGCACTGCTCAGAGTTATTCATACATGCATCGACCATGACCCCTAGGTCTTTTCCCCTGTTGAGGTCTCCAGCGCCTCCCCTCCCAGGGTGTTTCTGTGTTTAGGGTTTTCCCACTCAAGATTTAACACCTTGCACTTGGTGGTATTGAAATTTAATTTCCAGGTGTGAGACCACCTTTCCAGGGTGTCCAGGTCCCCTTGCAGGGCCAACTTCCCCTCTTCCACCTCAACTACTTCTCCCATCTTGGAGTCATCAGCAAAGAGACTAATTTCACACCCTATACCCTCCCTGATGTCAGATATGTATGCATTAAACCGGATTGGACCCAGGACCGAGCCCTGCGGTACCCCACTACTGACCTCTCTAGGGCTCAAGAGCTCCCCACTGACCACTACTCTCTGAGTGCATCTAGCTAGCCAGTTTCCTATCCATCTGACCATCAAAGGCCCACTCTCTACCCCATCAGTTTCTCCACCTGACCATTGTGGGGGACCGAGTCAAACGCCTTGCTGAAGTCCAAGAATAATACATCCACGGGCTTTCCCCATCCAGTTCCGATGTTACCCATTCGTAGAACTCCACAAGGTTGGTTTGACATGATCTACCTGCCACAAACCCATGTTGCTGACTATCCAGACCTGCCACCTCCTCCAAGTACACACCCAATTGTTCTTTTAGTATACTCTTCATTAATTTTCCCTCCACCGAGGTCAAACTGATGGGTCTATAGTTACCTAATACTTCTCTCAACCCCCCTTTATGGATTGGCACCACATGTGCCTCTCACCAATCCCTAGGTACCCTCTCTGTCTCAAGCAACCTGTTGAAGAGCTCCGCTAGAGGTGCAGCCAGTATGTCTGCCAATTCCCATAGTACTCTCAGATGAATGCCATCCAGCCCAGGAGATTTATCTTTCTTTAGGGCCTTAAGGGCTTGCCATAGCCATTCGGTGGGGATAGCATCATCCATCCCCCCCACCTTACTGACCTTTTTATCCTTATCCTGATGTCACACCCCGGGGTACCTCTCCCTCCATCATGCTCCATTTCTGTTGCTTCCCAAATCCCACACACTACTGCTTCTATCCCCATCATGCCTTGCTTTGTAAATATCCCATCCCCCTCCCTAGTGAACACAGAGGTGAAGTACTCATTTAACTCATTCAGGCCTAGAGACGTCTGTAGGTGGCGTCTGAAAGCATAGCCACTCAGGACAATAACGCCTGTAGACATACTCAACTGACTTTCACTCAGGCCTAGAAACATCTGAGGAAGTCAGGAGTTTATACCTAACTATTAAACAAACCGAATTGCTTAGACTTGAATGCATAGTACCGTTAGAAAGGTAATTTTGCTCTGAACAATTTTGCTGCAGATACTTTGTGTCTATCATGTATACTTTAGGAGTTATTCATATTTGTTTAAGGTATGGTGTGCATGGCTAACATTTGTCTCCCAAGCCTCACCCATGCACCTTGAATAAATCTGAAAAAAAAAACAGTTGTTTGGTATTTCAGCTACTATAAAATAAAAACTAAATGGATTACAATTGATTGCATAGCACCATTAGAAAGGCTATTTTGTGCTGAGCAATTTTGTCACTGATACTTTGTGTCTACCACATATACTTTAGGAGTTATTTGCATTTGTTTAACGTATGGTGTGCATGGCTGACATTTGTCTCTCATGTGTCACCTAAGCACCTTGAAAAAATCAGTTGTTTGATATTTCAGCTAGTATAAAATAAAAACTAAATTGATTACAACTGATTGCATAGCACCACTGGAAAGGTAATGTTGTGCTGAACAACTTTGCCACTCATACTTCGTGTGTAGCATTTACGGTTCAAGAGGTTGTCACATTTGTTTGTGGCATGCTGATTATGGCTTGATTTTGCTTAGAAAGGCCCAGGATGCAGTGCTAAGAGTATACAGGACAAAAGTGGTGGAAGTCTCAAAGAGCTCTTGTGGTGTGAATAAGTTAATACCTCTGCCTGGTCCCTCAACTCTTCCACGCACCCACCTTCTGATCTCAATCTGCTGAGCTGACCCTTAGTTTTTCTCTGCTCCCTAATGTGCTGGAAGAACCCCTTTGCCTTCCCTGTATCCACTGTGCCAGACATTGTTCTTTACTGGACTTTGCCCCCTGCACCATCTGGGTGACTTTTCTAGATGCAAGACAGTACGTTTCCTTTTCCCTATCCCCTCTCATTGTTTTGAATTTTTTGTAGGCAGCCTTCTTTTCTCTGACTGCTACCTGAACCTCACTGGACCACAAACATGGTTTATGTGACCTTGCTCCCTTATGCTTCACCATAGCGCGGGTCCTGACTGCCTCATGAAGTCCCCGTTTTATGACCTTGCATTTCTTTTCCACATCTGCCATTGTTGTAATACCCATCAAGTGATCCTTGAGAATATTTCCCAGGCCCACAAATTCTGCCTCCTGAAGTCCACAGCCAGTGTCCTAGATCTCTCTCCCCCCATGCTTATTTGAAACCAGACAATATCATGGTCGCACCCAGTCAGGGGACCCTCTACAACCAGGTCCATTACCAGATCCCCATCCACCAGAACCATGTCTAGGACATGCCCTCCTTTGTGGGCTTCATCATGTACTGTATTAAGAATACATCCTGGAAGCCCTCCAGCAGCCTCTGCTCCTTGGCCACCTTAGAGGACATGGTTCCCCAGTTTTTACCTGGCATATTAAGGTCCCCCATCAACACCACTCCCTTTCCTTTTGGTCTGCACTGGGCAATGATGTTGTCCAGCAAACTATCTTCCACAACATCACCCATCTCAGGGGGCCTACATACTACACCCAGCTTGACCTTACCTCCTGCCAGGGTTCATAAGGTGACCCATAAGACCTCCACGTTTCCCTCTGCCTCTTCTACCCTAGTGATTTCTGTGTCATCTCTAATGAACATAGCCACTCCACCCCATCTGCCTTCCTTTCTATCCTTCCTAAGCATAGTGTACCCCCTCACGTTTGAGTCCCAGTCATGGTTCTTTTTGGCCCACATTTCCATGACCACTGCCACATCCACCCCCCAAACAGCATGGCCTGGAACTCTGGCAACTTGTTTCTCAAGCTCCTGGCATTTACTAACACCCCCCCCTTATTCCTGAACCTCTTTGTCAAACCCCATCTGGGTTCCTTATACTTCCATCCTCTCTCTACTCCTCCTGAAACCTCCTCTCCCAGTCTGTTTCCCCCTCCCCCCTTGGGTTTGAAGGCTACTCCCCTCATCTAGAGGAGAGAGAGCTTCTGGTCAGCCCCTCCCTTATCCCTCCCCTCCTCACAAGTTTAAACCCCATCTTTCTTGAATGTAGTCTGCCACCCCCTGTTTCAGGACATCCTTCCCTAGTGGGGTAAGATGAAGCCTGTCCTTGGCATACAGTCTCTTATCTTCCCAAACTCCTTCCCAGTTCTCTAACACCCCCAACCCACTTTCTTCACCCCACTTCCTGAGCCAGTCATTAACCTCTGTGATCTTCATTTTGTTCGCCACTGAGGCTTTTGGTACCAGCAATATTTCTGAAAAGGAAATGTTGCATCCATTATCCCAACAGACTCTGGCAAGTTCTAGGAACCTTGCCTGGATTTCCAAAATGCTATTTCCCTCTATATCATTAGTCCCCAAATGCACCAGGAAATCCTGTTTCCCCTCCACAATCTCTAACCAGTTCGTACACCATGAACTTTGCTCTGTGCCCCATCAGCCCAGAGATACTCACTATCTTCATCTGGCTATGGCATTCCCCCATCCCTCCCAATGGATACCCCAATCATTGAGTCTCCCAATAACAGCACCTTAACAGTGCCATCATCCTTATGGTTACCTCCACTATGCACTCTCAACCCCCCTCCCTTCCTTCAGCCATGATCTCAATTCCATGGGAATCTTCCTGCCTTATTATGAGAGACCTCTTGTCACCCCCATTTCTGCCTCCCTTATTATTTTGCCCACTTAACTCAGACCCCCCGAATAGGTATCCCCTTTAACCCTCTCTTATCTGAGCCATTTATCCTGGCCCTGATCATTTCCTCTTCCCCCACACCTCAATTCTCCCCCTTGTAATAGTACTCCTAATGCCAGAGGCCCTCTGTGGGTCCCCTTTACCTAGGGCCCCATCCTTGGTACAGACCCCCATCCTGAAAGGGGGCCCCTCCCCACCTCCTTGTCTTCCAGTTTCTCTACAGTTGTGCTCTCTTCCCTTGTGTCAGCAGTATGTTGCATCTCCCCCATCTGCTTAACATTTAAGTTTCCCTTTCTCCCTCTGGGACTATTTCTATCCTTTCCATTGCCAGACTGTGATGCACTATGAATATCTGACTCCCTTCTCCTTGCCTCTGTATTAGTTTTCTCATTTCCACCAACCCCTTCCTCCCCATCTAGGTTGCTTAGTAGCTTAAATTTATTGTAACACTCTATGCCAGCCTCCATCAAGTGACCCGAGCTTCCCCTGACTGCCCCTCTAAGCTTCCCCCTTTCTACCCTCTTGCTCTGTCCTCCTTAGGAGCTCCCTTCCCACAGTCTGCTCTTCTAGCCTTCCCCACAACAGCCCCTACCTTCCCACTGTCTGCTCTTCTAGGCTTCCCCACAACAGCCCTCTTGACACTACCCCTCCACTCCCTTTATATTCAGAACGTTTACCCCATAAGTTTTCCCCTTAGTGTGAACATCCCTATCTAACAGTCCTCTGTCACTAATACCCCCTTCTGCTTGCTGTAATGTAACCTCCTCTAATTTCTGAGTGTTGCCCCAGCCTCCCCTCAACCCTACCTGTCTGCCACCCATATCCGCACCCCTTATCCTTAGACACACTCCCCAACTCCCCCAGCTTACTCCTTAACCAATAAATGCTTCATTGGCAAGCTTTTAAACTAGTCAAGGGGGGAGGCACTAATAAGCAGCAGGAAAATCCCAGCCTCTCCCTACAAAACAGGGTACTAAATGAGAAAAAGACTGAGGTAGAAAGGTCAGTGGGGGATGCTGCAACAGAAGGTAAAGCCATCAAAAAATGGAGAACAATGAGTACCAATGCCCATAGTCTGGGTAACAAGCTTCCTGAATTAGTGGCCTTGATGGAGGAGGAACATCTGGATATCATGGCAATCACTGAAACATGGTACACACAAAACCATGACTGGGATGTAAACATACCAGGAAACACTATCTACAGGATGGACAGGGAGGGTAAAAGAGGAGGAGGAGTAGCTCTTTACATAATGGAAGGAATCCAAGCAACAGACGAAAAGGGTAAACAGGGAGGAGAAGAAGCACTGTGGGTCAATTTGGAGATGGGCAATGGCACCACAATCCGCACAGGGGTTGTATACAGGTCCCCCTCTCAGGGGGAGGAAATGGACAAGGAAATGATAGAAAGTATACTTAGAATGGCAGAAAAAGGGGAGATATTACTGATGGGTGATCTGAATATGCCAGATGTTAACTGGAGTGCAGTTGCAGCAGCCACTTCGAAGAGTGGGGTTATTCTAGATGCCCTACAGGGGGCATGCCTTAGACAACTAGAAATGGAACCCAGTCGAGAGGGAGCAATCTTAGACCTGGTTCTCTCAAATGGAGATGGAGAGAGGATCACAGATATAGAAGTGGGTAGCCATATGGGAACTAGTGATCATTGAACAGTATGGTTCACAATAAACACAGCAATAGAGTCAAGCCATACAAAGGCAAAAGTACTGGACTTTAGAAGGGCTGACTTTGCCAAAATGGGTGAGTGTCTAAGGAATGCACTAGCAAATGGGCAGGAAGGAGGGGTGGAAGAACAATGGGGAATAATAAAAACTGCCATCACAGAGGTAACAAGCCTTTGAGTGAAGCAAATAAACAAAACAAAATGATGTAAGAAACCACTATGGTTCTCAAAGGAAGTGACAGTGAAGGTTCAAGAAAAAAAGAAAGCATTCAGGAAGTACAAGGAATCACAGAAGGAGCAGGACAGAGAACTGTATCAGTTAAAGCAAAGGAAGCTGAGAAGGCAGTCAGAACAGCAAAGGCCCAAACCGAGGAAAAGATAGCCAACTCAATTAAGAAGAGGGATAAAACCTTTTATAGGTACATCAGAGTGAAAGAAGACCAAGGAGGATAATAGAGGCTTAATAAAGGGAGGAGTGGGAAGAGGGTGACTGTGAAAAGGCAGAGATACAAAACAAATATTTTTGCTCAGCATTTACAAATGAAGAGGAGGAGGTACCTAAAACAAACAATAGAAACACTCTGGATACAGAAGTTGATACCAGCCCATTTACAGAAGAAAGGGTTCTGAAATAACTCTTAAAACTGAAGGTGGACAAAGCAATGGGGCCTGATGGGATTCATCCCAGAATTCTAAAAGAACTAAGGGTAGAACTAGTGACACCACTGACAACCATCTTTAACAAATCCTGGGAGGATGGGGTGGTACCCGAGGACTGGAGGAGGGCAGATGTGATTCCCCTTCACAAAAGTGGGAGCAAGGCAGAAGCAGGAAACTATAGACCCATTAGTTTAACCTCAGTGATAGGGAAAATGATGGAATCACTACTGAAGGAAAGAATTGTCAAGTATCTAGAGGCCAGAGGGGCACAGGACCCAAGGCAGCATGGATTCACAGTTGGAAGGTCACGCCAGGTGAATCTGATAGATTTATTTGACTGGGTGACCAAAGTAGTAGATCAGGGAGGGGCTGTGGACATGGCCTACCTAGACTTTAGCAAGGCATTTGACACAGTCCCACACAAAAGATTAACATACAAGTTAGCCAGTCTGGGAATGGGTCCCAAGATGACAGCCTGGGTAAAGAATTGGCTGGAGGATAGAACACAGAGAGTATTACTAAATGAGTCCACTCTGAAGAAAGGGGGGTTACTAGTAGGGTACCGTAGGGTTCAGTATTAGGACCGGTCCTCTTCAATGTCTTCATAAGCGACATTGCAGAGGACTGGAAGAAAAGTATGTCTCTTTGCAGATGACACAATGATCTGCAACAGAGTTGATGCACAAGGTGGGGTGGAAAGGATGAGAAGGGACTTGGCAAGGTTAGAGGAATGGTCAAATGTATGGCAGCTTAGATTCAATGCTAAGAAGTGCAAGATAGCACCTGGAAACAAAACCAGGAAGAGTACACTATGGGGGTGAGATACTAACAACAACAAAAATGGAAAGGAACCTGGGGTAGTCATATCAGATGACCTAAAGGTGGGCAAGCAATGTGAGAGAGCAGCAAGGAGGGCTGGGAGGATACTGGGATGCATAGGGAGGCATCACCAGTAGAAAACAGGAAGTTATTATCCCTCTGTACAGACAGCTGGTGAGACCCCATCTGAGTACTGCATGCAGTTCTGGAGACCCAATCACGCAAAGACATAGGATGGAAGCTGTCCAGAGGAGGGCAACTAAAATGGTGCAGGGTCTGCACCAGAAGACATATGAAGAGACTTAAGGAGTTTAATATGTATAGCCTCGAGGAAAGGAGGAGAGGGGGACATGATAAAACTTTCAAGTACCTCAAGGAATCAACAAAGTCCAAGGGGAGCATCTTTCAAAAAGAGGTGTGCAAGAACAAGGGGGCACAATTTGAAGATAGATGGGGTCGGTTCAAAGGTAATTTAAGGAAGTATTTTTTCACAGAGAGGGTTGTGGATGCATGGAATGGCCTTCCAGAGGGGGTTGTGGAGTCAAAAACAGTGGTGGAATTCAAGCATGCATGGGACAGTCATAAGGCAATTCTAGGAGGTGGGGATAGGAAGAAGTTGGCTGCTGGTTAACTAGGATCTGCAGCTTATCTATTAGGTAGGGAAATGGGCAGACTATGTGGGCCAAGCGGTCCTTATCTGCCGTCAAATTCTATGTTTCTATGTTTCTTATACTTCACTCCTGATACAAGATAGCAGTCTACAGAGTGGGCAGTCTCCCTCTTTCCAGGCCCAATCAAGAATTATTGCCACCCGACAGCCTGTGCAGCCTACAACCCTTCCGAAGATGCCTGCTGTGGTGGAATGAGGTCACCCTGTTTGTCTCTCTCTCTATTCATAATGGGCACATCCCCCTTTTCCCAGTCCCATCCCCCTGGAATGCAGTCTCTCTATACTGACTGCAGTTGTTCCTTACGAACCCAGTTTCAACCCCACCAATAATGTTCCCAAGTCTCACAAACACATACAGTCCAGTGTATGTCCAGTCCCACTAACAGTGTGTGTATGCAGACATCAGTTACCGTATGATGTCACAGGCCATCAGTTTCTGTTGCTTCAAGTTTCAGTCACAAACAGAAATGCACAGCCCTTCAATGCAGACAACAGGTACCATAAGATGTCACAGGTCACCAGTTCCTGTTACTTCAAGTTTCAGTCACAAACAGAAATGCACAGCCCTTTAATCCAACCCCAGTGACTTTTCAGCATTTAAGAAAGCCTACAAAACAGGGTGGTGGGAGGGCTCTACCACCACCAGGCAAACATCACATTTAAATGTCACTCTAATTACCACTGCCAAACAAGTGTTCCTACAACCAGCACACAAGCCCCAATAGTTACAATATCACAGTCCAAGTAACAGTTCTTACTCAAAGTACTAATTTTAACACACAGAACTAATTTCAAGTACAAACTATTCAAATATTTCAGTTAAAACACAAGATAAACCTAACCTCTTTCCTGAACACCCTCCTTCTTCTGTTCCCAGGTGGTATATATATATATATATATATATATATACACACACACACATATATATATATATATATATATATATATATATATATATATATATATTAACTATTGTAAATCAGACACTTGCATTAGTAACAACTGATTTTCATGTTCCTGATTATTTTTTCTGGATCTCCCTGATTGAAGGGAAGAGTGGGAATTTTCAAATGCATCTCTGTTTCTCTTTCTCTCTCTCTCTCTCTCTCTATATATATATATATATATATATATATATCGACATCAGGATGCGCATTGGGGTTGCCATTTAACTCTCACCCCATCAGATGTGTGAAGAAGCAGAGGTATAGAAGAATGGGGTGAGAGTTAGGACTGACAACCCCAATGCACACCCCAATGCCAGTTGGAGGTGTGGGAGGTCCAAGGGGGGCTTTTAACCCTAACACTGAATTTCCTCACTTTTGTCACTGTGGAACAACCCTAACTAATGCATTAAATGGATTTTTTTGCCTCTAATTTCCCTTCTTTTTGAGAAGGATAATGAGAAATAGTGAATGTAATGCAGCGGCGGGAGGGCCTGTCTTGTCACATAGTAAAATGGTGCCCACAAATGCAAATGGTAATGCGCATGGTGATACAAAGTGAAACAGAAAGATAAACAGTACTGTAGACACAAATGGTTAAAATAACGCAAATGCAAGTGCAAATGAAAATGCGAAGGGTAATGCACATGGTGCAGTAGATGGGAACAGTAAGTGAAATGGTTACGGAACCGCAAGCAGAAGCGGTAAGGGTAACAGTAATGTTAGCGCACAGGCTGGTTTCCCCCAAAAGCTGCATATAGAAAGAGAGTGAGTACAAAGAATGTATGCATAATAATGGGTCTCAGAGCAGAAAATGAGATTGGAATACTAAATTGCTTATATCTCAGGAACCATACGACGTACAACAAAATTTAAAAGTCATATGATTTATGACTTTCCTGGCTAGTTTTGTACTTAGCCCCCTTTAGGGGCCCTTTAGGGGAGCTAAGTATTTTCCAACGGAAAGTCCGTATCTCACAATCTGCTTCTGGAGATACAAGCCCTGAAAGGCACGGCTAATGCAGTAATGTTATCCTAAGGGGAAAAAAGAAGTTCGAGTGCCATAACTTTGGCTCTCTGTAATATTTTTCACCAAACAACTAAAAGGCACATCTGTGGGCTGTTGGCTTTCTTCTCTCCAAATTTCAGCCCAAGAGACCAAACTGTTATTTTGCAGCAGGGCGGCAAAGGATTCCTGTAATGCAGCGGGCGCAGTAATGTTATCCTATGGGAAAAAGCATCAACTTTGGAGTGTCGTAACTTTGCCGCCCTGTAATATTTTTTCACTGAAACACTGAGCAGCACACCTGAGAGATGTTGGCTGAGTTCCTTCCAAATTTTAGCCCAAAAGTCCAAACTGTTCTTTTGCAGCAGGATGCCAAAGAATTGCTGTCATTTTCACACAGCCTGGAAAAGTACTATCGAACTTTGTGAAAGATTTTGCAAATTCGTGCTACAGTGTCACAAATGTGAAAGTACTTTGCAAAAGTACTTTTTCCAGAAATTTGAAAAACTTATTTCTGGGGTGTTTTACCCCAAAATAAAGACATGCATAGCATCCTCAGGGTCCGACTAGGTGAATACAAAAATAATTAGTATGCTAGAGGGTCCCAAATTTAAATGGCAAGAATATTTCTGATGACCTACTGAAAACAAAATGGCAGATTTGTGACAGTAAAAGGGCCATTTGCAAAAGTAAAAACTGCATTTGCGACACTGTCAAACTTTTTGTTAACTTTTCCCATTGACTTATAGTGGGAAATTGTTTTTTGAATAACTTTTGAACCGTTTAATAGTTTTTTATGAAATCTTCAAAAGGCACATTGGGGACTCTGGCCACACATTCACTGAAGATTTTGGACCAGTCACGAAAACCGTGCAACCTGTAGAGACGACCAAAGAATTGCAAAAAAGCGTAAACATGCAGGCATATCACGTTTAATAACTCTGCAGCTGTATAGCTGAACAGTACAAAAGTTGGCATATCCCAAGATGTATGATTCTTGATCATGTATTCCAAATTTCAGACAAATCCATTGAACAGTTGCAAAGTTATTAAGTTGCAGAATTTTAGGTTTAACATGTAAATTGCTCCTCAACCCTAACTATAGTAGCACTACCGTGCTACCATAATATTATATATATATATATATATATATAGATAGATATATTATATTATATTATATTATATTATATTATATTATATTATATTATATTATACTGGCCCAGTAGGGTCAGTATAGTTAGGGTTTGTAAGAGTGTTTAATGTTAAAGGGCAATTTTTCCGGGTTAATAATTTTAAATTGGTTTCACAGATTTTCCAGACTTTTGGCATGCATCATCTGCTTGGGTAGGTCTGTTGATGTACCAAATTTGGTTTGAATCCATTTTGACAATTTGAGATATAAAGTGTTGAAAATACAGTGATTTCCCTGTTTTTGTTCTGTTTTTTCAGCCACCTCTATCTCAGAAACAGCTTTAGGTGCAGGGCTGAAATTTTCAGGGTGGAAAGCCTTTGCCTCACAGATGTGCATTTTGAAGGTTTGGTAAAACAATAGTAATCCATTCCAAAGTTATTACATCTTGAATTTGCCATTATTTCCTGTGGGAGAAAATAGATGTAAAAGTGAAAGTGATTTTCGTACGCTGTTATCCAGTTTTGCATACTTTGCACCTGAATAACTTTGCAACATTCTAACAGATTTGCAGGGAATTTGACAGGTATCAGCCTAGGGTACAGGTCTCTTGACTTGATGACATTTGGTTTGAAACCCTTATTTGGTTTGTGAGACACATAGTATTAAAAAAAAAGATTTTTGAGGGTTTTGCTATTTTGTTTATAAATGTTAAAGGGCAATTTTTGGATCTTAATAGCTTTGTAATGGTTAAAGTGATTTCTACAAAATTTGGCATGCATAATTACCCTGGGGAAGTGTTTGTAAGAGATAAATTTTACATTAATAGCGTTAGCTGTTTCTGAGACACAAAGTGTTGCAAATAAAGGTTTGGGGGGTTTCACACTTGCTTTGTTGACCTGTATCTTGGAAATGGCTTTAGCTTCTGGCTGACATTTTCAGGGTAGAAAGCCCTGGCATCAGAGATGTGCCTTCTGATGATTTGATGGTAAAATATAAATTTGTTCTAAAGTTATGACATGTTAAAGTTCCCATTATTTCCTATACGGAAAAATAGATGTCCCACACAACACAGGATTCTGCTTCGACCTAGGATTCTGCTTTGAACTAGGATTCTGATTTGAACAAGAATTGTGCTTCAACCTAGGATTCTGCTTTGAACTAGGATTCTACTTTATGTGAGCCCTATGGAAAGGGATTCTGCACTGAAGAAAGATGCTATTTTACAGTACTAAATCCCTTTTGGCAGACAGAACCAACACAATGGGGGAACAGGAACCAACAGTCTAACAACCCTGCCTATTCTACAGCCCCCAGGGCCCCACCCCAGGCTGCATTAACCCCCTAGAGTTTTTTTTTAAACATAATCTCCACTATGGGGTGATCTGCCAGTCTTTGTTTTCTGCAACACTGTGAACTGAGATTTAAACTTACTATAGGACTGAATGAAGTGCTGATGTTTTTGCTGGTTTTCCAGCTTGGTGCTTTTCAACTGAGTTTAACACCCTGGAAAGTGCACTTCATGCTTGAAGGCTAAACATTTTGTGCCATTGAGCATCTGTCTTTTGTTCTTTTTGCTATTTTAATATCTTATTCCTCCCCCCCCACCACCACAGTAGGACACTGTGGAGGCAATTCCCAGTGTCCCAGATAAAGCACCTCTCCACCCACTGTGGGACACTGTGGAACCCACTCCCAGTGTCCTGAATGTACTGGTTTTGCCAACAGCAGGGTGCCTAATCCCCATGTCAGCATTACACTCACCCCAACCAGCACTGTGTGACTCTAGGGAGCCCACTCCCAGTGTACATAGTGTACCCAGTTATGTTGTACCCCTCAGAGCAGTGTGGGACATTGAGGAACCCACCCCCAGTGTCCTGAGAAATGCTTCTACTGTTCCTGTGAAAAAAGAAAAGTCCACAACATTTTTTTAAACTCCTGTTAAAAAAGATCTCGCATTGTTTCCCCATCCCCTTCTCACATCCCAACCCTTCCGCTGAGCAACCAACCACTCCACACCCATTTTCTTATACTTACCAACCAAGGTTGGTGGCTGTCATCTTTGTGGACTGGGACATGTCTGCACTCTTCAAAGTCGAACAACAAACTTAAGAATTAAGGTAAGTGCCATATAGAGGTGGTCAGTGGCATTGAATATACTGTATGTTAATATCTCAGCCATTTGTAGATATTTTACATAGATACATAGACACTTTTGGCAAATAAGGGTCTATAGCCCTTCCAGCCTGCCCAGTTGAGCTTGTAAGTTCACTTTATGTTTTTCTAGAAGTCTGTTGCCCCATACCCCTGACCTCGAGAATGTCTGTATGTCTATCTCATGCATTCTTAAATCCTGTGATAGTTTTAGTCCCCACCATTTCCTCTGGCAGGGTGTTCCACTTGTCCACCACCCTTTCTGTGAAGAAATTCTTCTTCATGTTTCATCTGAATTGCCCTCCCTCTAACTTCATCCCATGCCCTCTAGTTCTGGAACATCTTTTTCACTGGAAAATAGTGTATTCCTGCACCCTGTTCCTCCCTGTAATGTACTTGTATGTCTGTATCATATCCCCTCTCTTCCTCCTCTCCTCCAAGGAGTACGTATTCAGGTCCTTCAGCCTGTCCTCATAGGACTTGTGATGCAATTCCTGTACCATCTTTGTTGCCCTCCTCTGAACCTCCTCTACCCTGTCTTTGTCTTTACATAGGTAAGGTCTCCAGAACTGCACAT
Source organism: Neoceratodus forsteri (assembly GCA_016271365.2). NCBI lineage: Eukaryota > Metazoa > Chordata > Ceratodontiformes > Ceratodontidae > Neoceratodus > Neoceratodus forsteri. The sequence goes on from CM028134.1 coordinate 323,685,685, forward strand.
TGTACTCCAGGTGGGGCCTCACAAGTGTTTTGTATATTTAAATTATCACCACCCTTTTCCTGCTGGTGATGCCCCTTCCTATGCATCCCAACATCCTTTTTGCTTTACCTGCTGCCTTGTCGCACTGTTTCCCTACCTTGAGGTCATCAGAGATGATAATCCCAATGTCCCTTTCCTGCTTGGTGCAAGCTATATCCTCACCCCCCAACTGATATGTAGTTCCAGGGTTTTTGTGCCCCTTATGCATTATCTTGGACTTCTTTGCATTGAATTTCAACTGCCAAACCCTTGATCATTTGTCAAGCTTCTGCAGGTGCCTCCTTATTCTGTCTACACCCTCTGGCATGAACCAAATTTTAAACATGGACTTTTGGGACCCCACCTCATGAACACTGGAACTGTCATTGTGTTACTTTGTTTTGATAGCATCTTTCAGAAAAAGAGTTGTGCAAGAACAAGGGACACATTTTAAAGATAGAGGGGAGATGGTTTGGGGGCAATGTGAGGAAGTATTTTTTCACAGAGAGGGTGGTGAATGCATGGGACAGCCTTCCTGAGGAGGTTGTGGGGTCTAAAACTGTGGGAGAATTCACAAGAATGCATGGAACAGACATGAGGCAATTTTTTTGGGGGGTAGGAAGAAATAGGCTGTTGGTTAAATAGGATCTGCAGCTTATCCTGTAGGTAGAGAAATGGCTGACTAAGTGGGCAAAGTAGACCTTATCATCCATCAAAGTCTATGTTTCTAAGTTTCTATGAATGATGATTTCACTGTGTTGAAACAAATCATCTTTTGGACTGAGTAATAAAATGGAAATGCTATTGTGCATGAGGTGGGGACCCAAAAAGCCCATGTGAAAAATCTGGTGCAAAATACCCCAAAACACCTGAGTTATGCATGGTCATTGAAATTTTCATTTGCATCTGTGTAACTTTGCCAATTTATATTTTCACCCCAAGTTTTCAACATAGCCACTTTTCACACCACCTCATGAACAGTGCAGCTGCATTTCTCACATCCTGCCCAAAATGTGCTTTTGCACCTGTGGCATGGAATGGTGCAGTCAGTGTGCAAAATCACCTTTCAGGATTGATTAATGAAATGACAGTGCCAGTGTTGAAAAAGTAGGGTCCCAAAAGGTGAGCCCAGATATTCAAACTGTGCCAGGCCAGACAGCACAAGCCTCGAGCACAGCTCAACTTGGCTGCGAGAGTGTGGAATGGGCAATATTCAATGGAGCTGCACCATGGCTCAGCATCATTGAATATTGTGCCCTGGCCACCCGCAGTGTGCATGGCGCAGTGGCACTACACCAGTGCCAGTGGTCAGAGTGGAGCATGGGGATGCGCCAGAGCAAGTTCCATTGCGCAAGGTGCAGCAACCGCGATATTCAAAAATTGACGTGCAAATGGAGCCATAATGTATGCAAGGTGCACATGGAGCCATTTGCATGTCATTATGGCTCCATTTGCATGCAGGTGCACTGATCCCCAATGACTTGCACCTGGAGCCCTGCCAGGCAGCAGCTGTCAGGGACTGACACCCCCTGAAACATGGCAATGTGCCCCACAGCCTGATTGCGGGCTTCAGTAAAAAAAGAATAATCCTAAATCCCTGGTAGTCCAGTGGACCGCTGCCCACCCAATCTTGGGCTTAAGTGTGAACAAAAAGATTGCGCCAAAATCCCTGGTGGTCCAGTGGACTGAAATCTGCCCGATCACAAGCTTAAGTGTGAATATAAATATTACTCCAATATCCCTGGTGGTCCAGTGGACTGAAATCTGCCCGATCGCAGACTTAAGTGTGAATATAAATATTACTCCTATATCCGGTAGTGGGGAAGATCATGGAAGCACTACTGAAGGAGAGATTGGTGGAACATCTGGTTGTCAATGGACTACAGGACCCAAGGCAGCATGGTTTCACCAGGGGGAGGTCATGTCAGACCAACCTCATTGAATTTTTTGACTGGGTGACTAGGGAGGTGGATCGGGAGGGCAGTGGACATGGCCTATCTGGACTTCAGCAAAGCCTTTGACACTGTGCCACATAGAAGACTATTACACAAACTGGGAATATGGGTGTGGGCAGGACAGTAGTGTGGTGGGTAGGTAACTGGCTGGGTGGCAGGACACAGAGGGTGGTGGTAAATGGCTGTCACTCCACAGAGGAAGAGTGACCAGTGGGGTACCACAGGGATCAGTGCTGGGACCGGTCCTATTCAACATCTTCATTAGTGACATGGCGAGGACCTAGAAGGCAGAATTTCACTGTTCGCTGATGACACAAAGCTCTGTAACAGAGTAGACACACCAGAGGGTGTAGACAGAATGAGAAGTGACCTGCAGAAACTTGAAGAATGGTCAGGGGTTTGGAAGTTGAAATTCAATGCAAAGAAGTGCAAGATAATGCATATGGGGCACAAAAACCCTGGCACAATATATCAGTTGGGGGGTGAGGATATAGCATGCACCAAGCAGGAAAGGGATCTTGGGGTTATCATCTCTGATGACCTCAAGGTAGGGAAACAGTGTGACAAGGCAGCAGGTAAAGCAAATAGGATGCTGGGATGTATAGTCAGGGGCATTACCAGCAGGAAAAGGGAGGTCATAATTCCGCTATACAAGACACTAGTGAGGCCCCACCTGGAGTACAGTGTACAGTTCTGGAGACCATACCTACGTAAGGACATAGACAGGGTAGAGAAGGTTCAGAGGAGGGCAACAAAGATGGCATGGATTGCATCACAAGTCCTATGAAGACAGGTTGAAGGAACTGAACATGTACTCCCTGGAGGAGAGGAGGGAGAGAGGGGATATGATAGAGACATACAAGTATCTTACAGGAAGGAACAGGGTGCAGGAAAACACTATTTTTAAGCGAAAAAGATGTTCCAGGACTAGAGGGCATGGGATGAAGTTGGAGGGAGGACGATTCAGAGGAAACATGAGAAAGAATTTCTTCACAGAACGGGTGGTGGACTAGTGGAACACCCTGCCAGAGGAAGTGGTGGGGGCTGAAACAATCACGGGATTTAAGAATGCATGGGATAGACATAAAGGAATTCTGGAGGTCGGGGTAAGGTGCAACAGACTTCTAGGAAAACAACCTGAACTTACAAGCTCAAATGGGCAGACTGGGTGGGCCATAGGCCCTTATCTGCTGACACTGTCTATGTATCTATGTATTTATGTATCCCTGGTGGTCCAGTGGACTGAAGTCTGCCCGATCGCTGGCTTAAGTAAACTAGTACTGACCCCCATATCCCTGGTGGTCCATCGGACCCCCCTTCCCACCTGCCCACTGATCCCCACTGTCCAGCTCCCCCCAAGGTCAGTGGTGGTGGCAGCACCCACTCATCTGCCGCCTGCCACTCTCGCCGACTGACACTGTCGGTAGGGCTGTATGCTCATTGCTCTACAACATGAGCCAATGGGCATGCAGCCCATACCGTACTACACATTCCAGATATGTGAATGAATTCACATATCTGGAATGTGTAGTATGGTATGGACTGCATGCCCAATAGCTCACGCTGTGGAGCATTGGGCATACAGCCCTACCAACGGTGTCAGTCGCCGGGCAGTGGGGCAGCAGGAGGGTGGGGTGCTGCTGCCCGCTGCTTACCTGGGGGAGCGGGGCAGTGGGGATCAGTGGGCAGGTGGGGAGGGGGTCTGCTGGACCACCAGGGATATGGGGGTCAGTACTAGTTTACTTAAGCCCACGATCGGGCAGATTTCGGTCCACTGGACCACCAGCGATATAGGAGCACCTTTTATTCACACTTAAGCTTGCGATCAGATGGGCAGTGGTCCACTGGACCACCAGGGATGTAGGAGTTATATTTTTATTCACACTTAAGCCCACGATCGGGCAGGCAGCAGTCCACTGGACCATCAGGGATATAGGAGTTATCTTTTTACTCACACTTAAGCCCATGATCAGGTGGACAGCAGTCCACTGGACCACCAGGGATTTAGGATTAATCTTGTTTTACTGATGCCCGCAATTGAGTATGGGGGGGCCACCATGGAGGTGCAGCTGGAGCTCAGATGGCCACCCACAGGTGGCAGCTGCCGTGTTCTGCCTTGCAATGTGGCAGCTCACCTGTGGGTGGACATCCGTTGTTCCTTTTTTTTGATCAACTTTGTGCTGGCATAGGTAGGGGTTGTGCATGCATGGCTCCGCACATCCTGGGCTGAATATCAGGCTGTGCAGGTATGCATGGGCAGGCCCCCCACCTGAGCCTGCATGCATTACTGATGCGCTCCAGCACATCGGGATCTGTGTCGGCGCAGTTCCCATTTGAATATCATGCCAGGGCATGAGTGGGTTGTGCATGTGCAACACTGTTGCACCATGCACAACCCTTTGAATATCTGGGCTGTAATGTTGAAATTTTGGAGCAAAAGTAAAAGAATGCCTGAGTTTCACGCAATCAATGAAATTGTCCTATGCATGCATGTAAAGTCAATCATTTATATTTTCAGTCTAAAGTTTGAACATAGCCATTTCTTCACAGCATCTCATGAATACTACAGATGTCATTTCTGACATCCTGTCCAAAATGTGTTTCACAGCTATGTCACAGAATGGCATTTTGCCATGGATTAAGAAATTTACTCCTACAGTGTGAGGGTTATGTGGTGGGTGATAAGAAGACTATGTAGAAAATACGGGGTCACAATGTGAAAAAATGACAAACGATGAGTATTTGTTGCAATTTTGTTACACACCTATCTCAAAAAGTAAGAACATTCATTGCAAAAGAAAATGTTTATAAAACTAGTTAGGTTTCATTACATTTTTAAAGTATGGAAATTCAATATTAGGTTGATAGTCACACAACAATATCAAACTCTTGTAAATATTAGAAATAAAACAGTTATTTGATATATCCCTTGGTGTCCTTCTACCTAACTAATACCCCACTTGAGCTGTTATCTTGTGGTATAGAATAATATATTTGTATGGTGTACGAGTTAGGTGGAAGGACACCAAGGGATACATCAAATAACTGTTTTGTTTCTAATGTTTCCAGAGATTGGTGTTGTTGTGCTGATACACGAATTAACCTTAACACTGAATTTCCATACTTTTAAAGGTATAATGGAAACCCTAACTGGTTTTGTAAAATAGAGTTTTTTGCTATGAATATATACATATGTATATATTCATATGTATACATATATATATATTCATTTGTTTATGCATGGTAGCATTAATACAATTGTTCTTTTTTGGGTTGCACTGATAATTCTATAATTTGGTTCTTGTTACACATGTGGCATTTGGTTTTTCGCCCACTCCAGGAACATTGACACTGTCAGCCACACAGTGACAATAGCAACATAAAAGTTAAATTTATACTAATCAGTGTTCACACATGTCTGTGATATGCAATGATTACCTAACATTTACTTTCATATACAACAAGGCATGCTTCACACGTATGTGTAATGCTATATTAAGTATATGCTTGACTTTCACAAATGTACAGATTAGTTTTTGATATTGCATTGAGAGGCTGACTGTGTTTCCCAAATTGGCTTTCAATTTGGCCTTTTAATCAGTTATTAATTTGAAATAAATACTTTTAAACCTTACTTATCTGTGTTGTGTGTTTCACTTATCCATTAGATCACAGTGATAGTATACTTATGTTCAGTTTTTAAATACTGTGTACAGCAGAGACCGTATTTCAATATGTGTATCTATCATACTTAACTAATACAGTGTGGTCATGGTAAAAGGTTTTAATACTGTGTTTTAACTGCAATGTCAGTAAATCACAGTGACAATACAGTAAATCTTAAAAAATAGTCTGCTACTATGTATAATTCTAGTATCTGTTGATAATCTATGATTATCTTTAAAAAGCTGACAACTGTTCAACAAGAAAATGAATATGTCAATTATTATTGCGCATGAAAATGCGTAACTATGTCTGTCATTGCTACAAGAGACTCTGCACAAATCAAATAGCAAACATTCAACGAATAGTACGTGACATTCAGTGAGACACAAAAAGGTACAACTGTGAAACTAAGGAAAATGTACTGTTTACAAATATTTTGATACAACTGTTACTATTTGTAGTACTGCAACCCGATGTTTGTAACTTCGGCAGTATACTTAGCAAGACACCATTATGCAGAAGATTTTCTAGTGTTGGTGTTGCACTGTGCCTGGAGGATACACGCTCCTAAAAACTCATAACTGTTACATTACACTTTTCCAAAAAGAAAGGAAATTCATTGCAAAAAACACCATTAATGCATCAGTTAGTGTTTCTACTACAGCAACAAAAGTTTGGAAATATGGTGTCAGGATTCAAAACCCTAACTTTGCATCCCCCTCACACACACACACATGCAAGCAGGGGAAGAGCCAAGGCAACACAACCAATCAGAGACAACCAGCATCAGGTAACAGAAAGAACTTACAACTCTCTAAACGTACTACAAGGCACATCCATCGTCATGGTCCACCAACGTTATGAGTTCTGCTGCCATCCAAGTGCCTTGGGGGTACACACACATGCTGGGCAACCACAGGTGATGGCCCACATGACTCACTGTATCACAGAACATGGGTAAATCCTGTGAAAGTGTCTAATGTAATGTGTGTTATGAAACTGGACAATGTACTTCAATAAGGGCACAAAATATGTACTTATATGAAAATCTCATATCAAAACACTACTTACAATATTGCATTACTGTATTACATATTACTGTAAGACACCTATTGTTGGCATACTTTCATAGCAAACACTGACAGAACATGGTAAGTAACAGATATGTGTCATTATTTGAAAATGATTGCAGCTTCATCCATCAATTTAAACAGCTTGCCATGGGTTGTGCCATAATACAGTTAGGTTTGTCAACATTTACTACATCAATCATCAAATACAAGTGTTACTGCTATGTCATGACATGGAAAAGGCACCACCATAATATGATACTAAACAGTATGGGTTACATACAAAAAAGCTTCTTATTCATGTTATGTTATGCAATATTTGTATTCAATACAATTGTATTACTCTGTCACGACTTCATTCGAACATTGTCAGACACTATATTAGTCAATCACATCTGTAAGCACAATAATCACAACACTGTACTAATTTTACATAATACTATGAAATGAAAAAACAAATACAGTATGATTGATTCTATACTGCCAGCACAGTATGATAACACATTATTGCTGGCATATCTTCTTCATACAATGAAACTTAGTCAGTACAAATTTTCAACATATTGATTTTTATGTGGTATAATTCAACAATTGCCTCACTGCATGTATTGCTGCTACCATGTAGGCATGTGTTAACATAGAGATCACACATACATAATACTTTTCAGATACTGCTCAGGTATGAAATTAGCACCACCACATGTTGTTATAATGCTGTGTTACCTGGAAATACTCATTTGCAACATGTTATGGTGCATCTGCTTAATTCTTGTTATTGATCTTTGTAACATAAAAATGCTTACTGTGGGCCATCACCCATGGTTGCCCAGCATGCGCGTGTACCATCAAGGCACTTGGGTGCCAGCAGAACTCATACAGTTGGTGGACCATGTTAATGGATGTGTCTTGTAGTATGTTTAGAGAGTTGTATGTTCTTTCTGTTACCTGATGCTGGTTGTCCTTGATTGGTTGTGTTGCCTTGGCCCTTTCCCAGCTTGCATATGTGTGTGTGGGGGGGGAGGGATGCGGAGTCAGGGTTTTGAACCCTAACACCACCCAAACTTTTGTCTCTGTAGTAGAAACCCTAACTGATGCATTAATGGAGTTTTTTGCAATGAATATATATATATACATATGTATCTATATCTATATCTATATCTATATCTATATCTATATCTATAGATATAGATATAGATATATAATCTATATATATATATATATATATATATATATTAAACAAAACTCCATTTAATGCATCGATTCGAGTTATTCATCAGCGACAAAAGTGAGGAATTCAATGTTAGGGTTGAAACCCTTTTGCACCCTCAACCACCCCAAATGGAATCGGGGTGCGCATTGGGGTCATCGACCCTAAGTGTCACCCCATCACATGTGGAAAGAAGCTTAGGAACAGGAGAATGGGGTGACAGTTAGGACTGATGACCACAATGCACACCCCGATTCCATTTAGGGGTGGGCTGGAGGGGTGCAAAGGGGGTTTCAACCCTAACATCGAATTTCCTCACTTTTGTCGCTGTGGAACAACCCTAACTGATGCATTAAATGGATTTTTTTGCCTCTAATTTCCCTTCTTTTTGAGAATGATAATGAGAAATAGTGAATATAATGTGGCGGTGGGAGCGCAGGGCCTTGCGGGCCCCACGCTCCTGCCACATGATGTCTTGTCACATAGTAACATTTTGCCCAGAAAAAAATTGTAATGCACATGGTAACACAAAGTGAAACAGAAAGAGAAACAGTACTGTAGACAGAAATGTTAAAAACAACACAAATGCAACCGCAAATGAAAACGCAAAGGGTAACGCACATGGTGGCGTAAACGTGAACGGTCAGTGAAATGGGTAAGGAACCACAAGCAGAAACTGTAATGGTAACAGTAATGTAAGCGCACAGGCTGGTTTAGCCCAAAAGCTGTATAGAGAAAGACAGTGAGTACAAAGAACGTATGCAAAATAATGAGTTTTGGAACACAAAAATGAGGACTTGGAATAGTAAATTGCTTATATCTCAGTAACCGTATGACTCAGAAAAAAAAATTAAAAGTCATATGAATTATCACTGTCTTGGCTAGTTTGTACTTAGCCCCCTTTGGAATTTTTCAACAAAAAGTCCGTATCTCGCACCATTTTCGAGATACGGGCCCTGAAAGGTGCGGCGTACGCCGTAATGTTATCCTATGGGAAAAAAACAGAAGTTTGGACTGCCATAACTTTGACTCCCTGTAATATTTTTTCAGCAAACCACTGGAAGGCACATCCGTGGGATGTTGTCTGTGTTCCCTGCAAATTTCAGCCCAAAATACCTAACCGTTATTTTGCAGCAGGGTGCCAAACAATTGCTGCAATGCATCGTACACCGTAATGTTATCCTATGGGAGAAAGCATCAACTTTGGAGTACCATAACTTTGCTGCTGTGTAATATTTTTTTTAAAAACACACTGAAAGGCACATATGTGGGATGTTGGCTGCGTTCCCTCCAAATGTCAGCCCAAAACTCCAAACCGTTCTCTTGCAGCGCAGTGCCAAAGAATTGCTGTCATTTTCCCACAGACTAGAAAAGTACTGTCGCAATTTGCAAAAGCTTTCACAAAAAATTGTGACACTTTCAAGAGCATGAAAGTAATTTGGGAAGTTCTTTTTCCAGAAATTTGAAAAACATATTTCTGGGGTGTTTTACCTCAAAATAAATACATGGCTAGCATCCTCAGGGTCCGACTAGGTGAATACAAAAAGAATTAGATTGCTAGATGGTCCCAAATGTAAATGGCAAGCATTTTTCTGATCACTAACTGAAAACAAAATGAGTGTTGTTTCATTTATAGACCCTTTCAGTTTTTTCAGAATTAGCAAAAAATGGCAGAAAATTCCATTTGTGTGCACTTTTTCGTCAAACAAATGCAAATAACTTAAAAACAAAAAATGATAGTATGGTACTTTCAGCACAAAAGTTGTTCAGCATAAAAATATCTACAAAATGAGAGGTGTTTCATCTCTAGATTCCTTTTAGATTTTCTATAATCAGCAAAAAATGGCAGAAATTCCATTTTTATTCACTTTTTTGACTAACAAATGCCCCCTACAAAAGCAAAAACAGAAAAATTGCATAAATGGAATATGCAATGGAAAATTTGTGTAATAAATGATTTATCTGCACTCGAGCAGTTTGACCTCAGAAACCTCACTCTTGTGAGGTTACCCGAGGTTAAACTGCTCTTGTGCAGATAAATCATATATTACACTTGCTTCCATTACATATCCCTTATAATATATATATATATATATATATATATAGTGTAGTGGAATGCTGTTATACATGAAATCATGAAGTTCCATGCCTGGAATATGCTTGTTCTGCTGCAGCAGTGATGTCATTGTGTTGTTCTGCTGCAGCAGAACCACTTGGAATGCTTGCACACTGTTGCTTTCCTCTATTTAATTCTGTGGTGACAGTATTCTAGAACCTCTAGAGACTTCACAAGTCAGTTTTATTATGAAAAAGAGAAAAAAAAACATAAAGCACATATTTCACACAATACTGCTATACACTATAAAACATACAGGATGAGCAACGTTATGCACAATCTGTGTGTTCTGTCACCTCGAGGTTCTGACTCCCGCGGACCTCTCGAGCTTAGCTCTTGAGGTCAGAGGGAATCAGAACTCCTCTGTGGCAGAACACACTGGTTGTGCATAATTACCCATCCAGTATTCTCTCTCTCTCTCTCTCTCTCTCTCTCTCTCTATATATATATATATATATATATATATATATATACAGTATATATGTGTGTGTCTGTGTGTATGTATGTGTGTCAGTTACATATCTCTCAACTCTGACAGAAAAATCAGATGCACAGATTCACATCAAGGGTAAATACCAAAATCAAGGATGTTGTCTTAAACAAGATGATTGTAAAAAAAAATTATAAAGGAAAACTCATCTGTAACTTTAAAGTGTGACACTGTTTTCGTGTTTATCTTGGATTTTGGTGATGGATTGATTTAAAGGAGAGACAGACAACACTGTGAAGTCAACATCAGGACATCGCTAACAGTCTGAGAGGGAGAGCAAGAGAGAGAGAGAGATATGATTGTTCACAAAGAATGATGAAAAATAAGGTTTCCTATATACAGGGGACGCATTAACAAAGGACACTAAGATTACATTTGCCAAACAAGTCTGTGTCCAACCCTTAAATACTGATCTCCCTTTGCTGCTTAATGCACCCTGAAACCTACTGTCTAAATACGAAGTTATCTACAAAAACGTGCTGGTATGCTTCAGGACTACCCTACAGAACTAATTGCTAAAGTTATAAAGAAATGGTGAAACATTTCAATAAATAAATAAATAAAAGAACTGAATTTGCTATGCCAGCAAAGCAGTGGAGCGCTACTTTTCACACCATGGACCAAATTGTTCTCAGTAGTCTGCCAAAGGCTCATTATTCATTGACCAAGATTCCTTTTAAGAGCATGAGTATGTTTATTTAACTGTGAACGTACAGTAAATTATGTGCCAACTGTTTGACTTGCTGTGTCTGCACACTTTAGATTTTACTGCTATTGTTATAACGGCTTTCATATGCTGTGTATTTGTATTATTCCATTGTTTCCCTGCCCAGGGCTCATGTGGAAAGGAGCTGTATAACTCAACAAGCTTACCTGGCCAACGTTTTAAAATAAATAATTAATCAATGTATTTATTTATTCTTTGTTTCAGATAACATCTTTGAGCACAGGTGCCCTTTTATGAAGGCTCCACATCAGTGACAAAGTTACAAAGAGACAAAGAGGAACATTGACAAGTACATTCAAACAATTCCAGAGGAATGCAGTCTAGGCAGATACAATAAAATACATAAATGGTACAAGCAAAATTCAGAAGAATTCTGACAAAAAAAATTACCAAACAACAAAGCTGGTAATCACCCAAATAAAACATGACCACATAACATCCTGTCAAAACATGAAGTTACTTACAAAAACCTACAAATAAACTCTGCTCCTGATGTCATTTACTGTTTTTTATTCTGTGATGATTTCAATTTTTCCAGTAATTCTAGGAACGGATCAGCCCCCCCCCCATTTCCTGTTAAAGGGATAAAATAAAAACATGAATAAGGGGCTGATACATGCCTGCCATGCCCCAGATGGATTACCTTTCCCCAGTGAGGATATGCAGTCCCTCTCGCACCTTGGCAAAGGAGCCCTCCCCCAGCTTCCTGCAGCCCACCAAGTAGTTGCTGACGCGCTTGGTGTGTGACAGTTATGCAGATCTGTCCCTGGAGACTGAGCTCACAGCGGGCAGCAATGGCTGCACTGGCCAGGGGGCATGGGCAAAGCCCACCAGCAGTGACAGGAAAATTGGGGGGTCATCAGCCACGGCAACAAGCATCTACCCATTAGCAGCTGGCATCCTGACGTAAGCGGAGGGGGTGGGGGGTCGCCTACAGCCCCGTGCAAAATGAGCACCACCAAACCTGAACCAGAGCACCTTGCCATCTCCGCCGGGCTGCCAGTCAGTAACTAAACAGCAGTCCCCCATTTGTATTCCTTTATCGGTGCTCAGCAGCCCGCCTGTTCCCAAAGATATGGAGCAGTCCCAAAGTCAGTTTAAAATACTCAACACAGGACAAAATACAGTATCCCCCAGATCCAGCTGGGAGAAGCAAGATGGTGGATTTGCACAATAAAATACATAAATGGTACAAGCAAAATTCAGAAGAATTCTGACAAAAAAAATTACAAAACAACAAAGCTGGTAATCACCCAAATAAAACGTACCCACATAACTTCCTGTCAAAACATGAAGTTACTTACAAAAACCTACAAATAAACACTGCTCCTGATGTCATTTACTGTTTTTTAATCTGTGTTGATTTAAATTTTCCCAATATTTCAAGGAACGGCTCAGCCCCCCCATTTTCTGTTAAAGGGATAAAATAAAAACATGAATAAGGGGCCAATACATACCTGCCATGTCCCCGATTACCTTCTCCCTGGCTTCTGAGCAGCTGGCATCCTGAAGCAAGCGGAGGGGGTGGGGGGGTCGCCCACAGCCCCGTGCAAAATGAGCACCACCAAACCTGAACTAGAGCACCTTGCCACCTCCGCCGGGCTGCCAGTCAGTAAATAAACAGCAGTCCCCTGTTTGTATTCCTTTATCAGTGCTCAGCAGCCGGCCTGTTCCCAAAGATATGGAGCTGTCCCAAAGTCAGTTTAAAATACTCAACATAGGGTAAAATACAATATCCCCCTAGATCCAGCTGGGAGATGCAAGATGGTGGATTTGTGAAAGTAAGAGGGCCATTTGTGAAAGTAAAAATACATTTGCAACGCTGTCGAACTTTTTGTTAACTTTTCCCATTGACTTATAATGGGAAATTGTTTTTTGAATAACTTTTGAACCGTTTAATATTTTTTCACCAAATCTTCGAAAGGCACATTGGGGACCCTGGCTGCACATTCCCTGAAGATTTTGGGCCAGTTGCTCAAACTGTCCGACCTTTAGGCGTGACCGTAGAATTCCAGAAAAAGCATAAATGCATGCGCAGATCACGCTTAATACCTCCACAGCCATATATCCAACCAGTATGAAACTTAGCAGATCCCAAGGCCTATGGTTCTTGATCATGTATTCCAAATTTCAGGTAGATCCGTCAAACGGTTGCAAAGTTATTAAGGTGCAAAATTTGGGGTTTAACACGTAAATGGATCCTCAACCCTAACTATGGTAGCACTACCATGCTACCATAATCTATATATATATATATATATATATATAGAGAGAGAGAGAGAGAGAGAGAGAGAGAAAGAGGTAACTAGATAGATAGATAGATAGATAGATAGATAGACAGACAGACAGACAGACAGGTAGATAGATAGATAGATAGATAGATAGATAGATAGATAGATAGATAGATAGATAGATAGATAGATAGATAGATAGATTGATTGATTTCTAGGCCATCAGAGCAAATATAGTAGGTAGAATATAGCAGGGGACTTCAAAGTAATCAAGGGAGTGTGGCTGGTTGTTTTAAGCACATGGTCAGGGATGATTCTGAAGCAGGGATGGGGACAGGCCAAGAATACTGACGTGGTCTAGGGGACAGGCAGAGGATAAACCAGAAGGTGGCAGCAATGGTAACTGACTTAGGGGATATCTTAAACAAACAAGGGTAGTTCCAAGGAGTGGACCAGGATGGTAGTGATCACATAGCCCAACCAGGAAGATGTTAAATAGAAAGTAACGGATATGGTGAGGCAGATGGGGGCAGTTAGGGTACACACAAGGTCATGTCATATAAAGGTGTGGGGTTGCATAGGCAGGGTGGGATGCACTGGACAGAATTAGGCCTCAGTATGTATAATCTGCAGCCAGAAGGGGTAGTGGAGGATTGGAGTAGGAATGGAGACCCAAGGGGGGAAGCCCATCATCCGGTGCAGTAGCTGGAGATGGGCTAGTGGAAGGAAGAGAAAAAAGGGGGGAGGGAGAAAGGACGAAATAGGAGATATGGGAGAATGATATTCAGGGCCCAAGGAGTACTGGGTCAGGAAACCAGGACACAGGCTGGGTATGCACCCAGCCATGTTAGAGCCCTTATGGGGTTTGCACCTCAAAGGACCGAAGTAGCCCAGAAGAATGAAATATGAAGGAAGTACAAGGCATGTATATAATGGCAGTATGCAATGGATGTATATAATGGATCTAATATGCAAAGGAATGATTATGAAAATGTTATAAAGTGGGTGGATCTATATGTTTTTAATAAAACAAGTCCAATTGAACACCCAATAAGTTGTGTGGTGTGGTTATTTTGGGAAGATAATCCCTTGACAAGAAGTCTTGTACGACTTTTAACAGGCATCTAATTAGACAAAAGTTGCAGTATACAGGGCAACATGTAGTTTGGGTAGCTATGATGGAAACCTGGTTTACAGATAACCATGACTGAGGCACAATAATCCCTGGATACTTTACAACCTATGCAGAATGGACAGGAAAGGAAAAAGGGGGGAGGGGTGGCAATATATGTAGGGGAGGATATAAACATCACAGAGATAGAGGGGTCTTCCAGCAAAGCCAAGGCACTGTGGCTGTTAGCTTACACTAGTAGCTGGGCAACCATCAGAATTGGAGTCGTATATAGGCCCCCATTGCAGGGAGTAAATGGGGACAAGGAACTACTTGAGAAAATATACAAAATGGCAGACAAGGGTAAGGTGATATTGGTAGGGGATTTTAACCTACCTGACATATGGTACATTGGAAAAGAAAAGAAATCAGCAGCATCAGTGAGAAGCAGGGACTTTTTAATGGCCTTTCAGGGGGCAGGCCTGAGGCAGCTTGTAGATTCTTCAACAAGAGGCGAAGCTGTACTAGATCTCATTCTCACAAACAGTGAGATGGTAAAGGAGACTGAAGTAGGGTGGCATTTAAAGAATAGTGACCATCATATGGTCAGTTTCAACATTATCACAGCAGAGGACAACAGTCACTCCAACATTACAGTCCTAAATTTTAGGAGACCAGACTTTCAGAAAATGAGACATGGCCTAGCTGAAATCTGAAAAGAAGGAGAGGAAGGAGGGGTTGAGGAAATCTGGGAAAAGATTAAGAGTGCTATCAAGAAGATCACAGACCAATACACGAGAAAAATAAACACAGCGAAAAAGAAAAGGAATCCACTATGGTACTCCAAAGAGGTGGCAACTATAGTGAAAGAAAAAAAGGCTGCCTACAGGAAATTCAAAGCAACAAATAAAGAAGAAGACAGGGAATCATGCAAATTGAAACAAAAGGAGGCTGGTAAATTAATAAAGAAGGCTAAAGCACAAACTGAGATGAGGATAGCAGAAAGTGTAAAAAGAGGGGACAAGATCTTCTTTAGGTACATAAGAGAAAAATGAAGATCAAGGGGGGACTAGTAAGACTACAAGCAGAAGAGGAGAACCTATAAGAAGGGGATATGGAGAAGGCAGAAGTCCTAAACAAGTACTTTTGCTCTGTTTTTACAGAGGAGAAGGAGGGAGGGAATTGCACCAGCACTAAGAAGGAACAGCACTACTGGACTAGGGGCTGACACAAGCTCCTTCACAGCAGACCAAGTCTTGAAGGTGCATTAGCAACCTAAAAGTGGACAAGGCCACAGGACTAGATGTCATGCACCTCAGAATCCTAAAAGAACTCGGGAAGGAACTCGCAGCACCCCTAGCAGAACTCTTCACCAAATCATTGGTGAGTGGGGAGGTTCCTAAAGACTGGAAGAGGGCAACAGTGGTCCTGTTTCATAAATCTGGTAGCAGAGAGAAAGCAGGAAACTACCACCCAGTGAGTCTCATGTCCATGGTGGGAAATTTGATATAATCATTACTCAAACAGAGGATAATAGCATTCCTTGAAACCAGCAGGCAACAGGATCATAAACAACATGGGTTCATGGTGGGGCAAGTCTTGCCAAAGTAACCTAACTGAATTTTTCTCTGGGTTACCAAGACAGTGGATAATGGGGGAGCAGTGGATGTAGTCTACTGGGACTTTAGCAAAGCATTTAACTCTGTCCTACACAGAAGGTTGGTAAAGAAGTTGGACTACATGGAGGTGGGTCAGGAGGTGGTGGTTTGTGTGAAAAATTGGCCGTATGGTAGAACTCAGAGGGTGCAGGTAAATAGCACATTATCAGTGGAATAGAAGGTAACCAGTGGAGTATCCCAGGGTTCCATGTTGGGGCCTCTACTATTCAATGTAGTCATAGTCAACATGGCAAATGGGCTTGAGGGGAATGTGTGTCTGTTCGCAGATGATACCAAGATATACAACAGAGTGGACTCCCCAGCAGGACAAATGAAAATGGAATCAGACCTAAAGAAACTGAAGGAGTGGTCTAGAGCATGGCAGCTGAATTTCAAAGCCAAAAAGTGCAAGGTCATACACGTAGGAAAAGGGAACCCAAAAAGGGAGTACTACTTGGGAGGGAAAAGACTAGCAATGATCAGCCAAGAGCATGAGCTGGGGTTTGTAATATTGGACAACTTGAAAGTGAATAGATAATGTGGGAAGGCAGCACTTAAGGCCAGTGGCAGGCTGGGATGCATTGGGAGGGGAATCGCGAGCCAGAGGAGAGAGGTGGTACTGCCACTGTATAGGGCACTTGCCCGTTCCCACCTAGATTACTGTATCCACACCTCAGAAAGGACATTGACAGAATAAAGGTGGTACAAAGGAAGACAAAACAAGGGTACAGGGAGTACACCGAATGTCATATGAGAATAGGTTGAAGTAATTAAACATGTGCTTCCTGGGACAGAGGAAGGAGAGGGGAGACATGATTGAGACCTTCAAGTACATTAAGGGTATAAATAAGGTACAAGTGCAGGAAATATTTGATTCCAAGGAGGGTAGCAGAATGAGGGGCCATGATCTTTGAATGAAAGGGGGAAGTTCAGGACCAATATGAGAAAGTTCTTCTTCACGGAGAGGGTGGCGGACCTCTGGAACAGCCTACCCTCGGAGGCCGTGGGGGCCATAATGGCCAAGGAATTCAAAAATACTGGGGATAAGCACAAAGGAATCATTCAGAAGAGGGGATAAAAGGGTGGGGATAGTAATCTATACACCATGGGCAGACTAGATTCACCTTGAGGTCCCCTTCTGCCATCACCTTCTATGTTTCTATATTTCTGTTTCTATGTTAAGCAAGTAGTCCCCAGCCCACAGTTTTACCCTGCAAGGAGCAGTCTCCAACCATGAAAAAGATATATAGTCAAGCAGACAGCTGACCCACTAGTGCAGTGATCGGTACAGGGTCACTATAGTGCAGACAAAACTGCGCATGCACTAACGTGCTATAAGAAGCATGAATGGCTCTACAGTAACCAGTGATTCTTACAGTGTGCAGTAAGAACCAGTACTCCTGCCACTGTAGGCTAGTCTGATGAAACCTGAAGGGTGCTGCCGGGGCAGTGCTAGGCCAAGCTGCTCCAATGGTGCAGTGGCTAGAGCACCTACCTCCACCAGCATTGGGGACCTGAGTCTGTGGTTCAATTCTCCTCAGATTTCACTGTAATGCATTTAAAAGAAAAAAAAAAAAACAAGATTTTTCCCGGGTTTGAAATTTGCCTTTTCCCCAAAGTCCACGACCCCGGAGTTGATTATAATTAGTCTAGGGGTATGTGTGGGGGCCAAAGCCCCCCACAAAATGAAAGACAGTTCAGTGGTGTGTGCTCTTGTTGCTTGGGTTGGACATTTGTCCTGATGCCATTAGAGTGCACATTGTTATGTCTGTGCTGTTCTATGTATGTACGATTTTCTCCACTATATTATGACTCTGTGCCCAGTGATAGTGCTACCTCTCGCAACACCAGTGACCTGTATTCAGAAGTGAGCCTGGGTCATAGGGGCCGGCCAAGGGTGGAGGAGGATTGAGCATCCCAGAGGATGCTCTCCTCCTCCTCCAGGGAGGGAGGACTGTGTGCTCTCCTATGACACTGCCACCTAGGTGACCACTGTTGGCAGTGCAAGCAAAGCCACAATAGATGGGTGGGTGCCTCCTGATCAGGAGCATGCAGACATTGACTTGGTCCAAGCCCACAGGAGAAGGGACTGCTGGGGAAGAAAAACACCTCCTTCTCCTGCAGCAGCATGATTCCGCTTTCTCTCCACTGGCCCGCACTGCTCACTGGGCTCCTGACGACAACCCAACTCTAACTTCAGGCTTGGAGAACCTGCGGGGCTCCACCATGGGGAGTAATCTTGGGACACTGATGTGGTTGGAAGGTAATTTCTGTGGACAGCAGGTGATGTGGCTGGAAGAGGAAATGGCCAAAGTTAGCCAAGAAGGGAAGCAGAATATACAATAAATTCTATATATTCATGCAGGGCATACTTCTAGGTGATTTGGTCAGAGGCAGCAAACACACAGAGACAGGAAAGACAGGCAAAAAGAGACTGCTGCAACAAGAAACTGAAGTAGGAGAAAGTGAATATGGTTGTGGCTTTCCTGTCATAATACTTAGATCTGTACTTAGTTATTTTAACCAGTGCCTTAAGGTTGGTATAAAAAATATAAGAAATCATCTGGGAATGATTTACAGAAGCAGTTTTCTAAGTGGTTGTGTGGGAGGAATAAATAAAGATAGCAAACAAACAGAGTAGCAGTTGTACACAGTAGATGACAAGTTTAGTAGTGTTTGTTTTGGTAACTAATGCATTTCATTAGGACTGGTGCCTAAGATGGTGGTCTTCATATATCAGTACAGCTTTGTAAGAATTTACAGTACCTCCAGGCCCCTACTCAAAAAATAAAACAATGTGGCAGAGGCTTACTCTGCTTTTCTGTACTCCATATGACAATCAGTATGTATATTGCCCATCGGCATTTTCTATACATGCTGCTGTCTTCTTCCAGTTCCCATAGTTTTGGTCTTCCTTTCTCCCTTCTATCAGTGCTGCCTCATCTCCCTCAAATACTCTTTCTTGTCTTCACTATCCACTCCAGTAATTGCTCTTGACCACATAATGACCTGGCTTCTAGGCAGTCTAACATTAATCTCCCTGCTTAGATCACAGCTTTACCCTTGGTTTTCAAACATTGTATAGATCAGAATATGTTACTCATAGCATTTGTCCATGGTCATATCTACTGTATATGTAGTCTTTATTTACATTTGTGTCATTGCTCAACAACTGTTTCTTGTTATCTAGTTTGTTTATTTTACTGCACCTTATTAGCAAGTTGTAGTGTACTCCACTTCCCCATCCCGAGGACACAGCTGGAAATACATAGATACATAGTATTTGATGGCAAATGAGGCCCATCTGGCCCATCTAGTCTACCCATATACCCTACCCCCCAAGTGTCCCTTGTTTACCCTTTCCTCACAAGTGCTAGTGTTCCCTTATGTCTATCTCATGCATTTTTCAATACCTTCACTGTTTTCACCCTTACCACTTCAATGGGGAAGCTGTTCCATGCATCCACCATGCTTTCCATGAAGAAGCACTTCCTCACATTCCCCGAGTCTACCTCCCTCCAGCCCCATATCATGACCCCTTGTTTATGAGCATTCTCTTTTCTTAAAGAGGCTCTCCTCCTGGACACTATTAAAACCTTTGAGGAATTCAACAATCTCTATCATATCCACCTCTCCCTTCTTATCTGTAGCAAATACAGTGCAGCAAATACCAACAAGGTCTACTAGCCTCTCCTCATATGTCTTCTGGTGTAGCCCCTGCACCATCTTTGTAGCCCTCTACTGGACTGCCTCCACTTTGTCTATTTCTTTTCTGAGGTGTGGCCTCCAGAACTGGATGCAGTGTTCCAGATGAGGTCTCATCAGTGATCTGTAAAGTGGCATCATCACTTACCTATTTCTGCTGGAGATACTCCTTCCTATGCACCCCAACATTCTGCTGGCCCTCCTTATTGCTTTCTCACACTGTCTGATTGTTTTTGGTCATCTGTTTTTTTTTTTTTTTATTTAGTTGTTTAACCAGGTATAGCACACTAAGCTGAAAGCTTTTTTACAGGAGTGACCTGGGAGCACAAGGAGGTTAAGTGACTTGCTCAGGGTCACACAGTATGCAAGTGGAAGCTGTGGGATTCAAACCTAGGTCAGGTCTGCTGGATGTCACCAAATTTGCAGCTCAGAGCCTTAGACCACTGTGCTATACTGCCTCCTCCGCTTACAATCACCGGGTAATCGGGTTATAATCACCCCCAGATCCCTTTCTTGCTTGGTGGGTCTCAGCAGTCCCCCCCCATTGAATACTTTTCTCCTGGGTTTCCATGCCCCAAGTGCATAAGCTTGCATTTTTTTTGCATTAAATTTCAGCTATCAGCTCAGTAAGTCTTTCCTTGTAAAACTTTTGAAATAAAATAATTATAAGAATTCTGGGGAAACAAGGACTATCAAACACTGTCAGAAATGTGTGTGTAAATAATTACCAGTGCATTACAATATGCATTACTTGATTGGATGAGGCAGGAGAGACATAGACATCATCCATGGGTCTGCATACTTTGACGCAGTCTGCATGGGATGACAGCTGAGCAGTCCTTTTTCACATTCAGACTGGAGACCATTTCTGACCTATGCCAACAACTTCATGGGTAGTTGCAGACATGGCCATAATGGTCTCAAACAATTCCAGTGTACAAAAGAAGTTACAGAATATTAAAAAGAACAATGTTTGCATTACTATTCATTACATCATACATCAGCACACTATTAATCAATCACATACGCAAAACATATATAATAAGTAGTGCATATATTAGTTCATATGAAGTAAGGAGTTTTCCCTGAGCTTAATAACAGATTTACAAAACTAAATATTATTGGGAGAACAGCTTGGGAGAGAATACATGGATCTTTTCCATGAAGTCAAAGGAGTATCATATCTGGGATAAGACTAAGACTTGTTAAATTTATCCCTACATGAAATTTACAGTACTTCAATATGAAGCAAAAAGCATACACCAGTTGTTTAGACTGCATTGTAGTTGAGGCAACATGGTAAAAATGTTGTTGCTCAGTCCATGGCCCACCTTTTAAGTTTCTTGATAACCACCAGACCATTTATTGAAAGATCAGAAAATAAGATACAAGCATAATTCTTTACAGGATGGCATAGGTAGAATATCGACAGTAAAGAAAATGTTGCCTTAAATGCATTCTGTATTGTGATGGGGGGTAGCTGACACTGAACCAAAGTAATGTAGGTACAGGAGATTCTTAAGTGGGGTGAGAGACTGCTTTTGAATGTCTGTAGACTGGGACATTCCTACATTGAGAGTGACAGCTTATTCCAGGAATGTAGTGCAGAATTTGCAAAAAATGTTTCAACCACAATCATGATTCATTCTCGGAGTTGAAAGTTAGGTGCTGAAGACCCAGAATACTGCATGCAGTTGTGGAGCCCCCATCTGTAAAAGGATAAGACAAGGCTACAAACTATTCAGCAAATGACAAAACAAAGTGATCCAGGGCTAACAAGGCAGTACCTATCAAGAGAGGATAGACAGCACAAAAAATGTACTTATAAGAAGACAGGAGGGAAAGGGGCATGATGGAAACCTATAAACACATGCAGGAACAGAACAGGATTGACAAAACAGATTTACGTAGACTAAAAAGTAAAACAACCACCAAGGACTACAACCTCAAACTAGTGGGGGAAACTTCAAGAAGGATACAAGGAAATATTCTACACAGTGAGGGTGGTATAATAAGTGGAGCAAACTACCCAGTAATTTGATTTATGCTAGTACCATCCGTGGTCCGAACCCCAACCGAATAATTACATGGTGGTAACTGAAAAACAGAAGGGAGACTGAGGCTCTGGGGGATTTGAATAGGTTAAATTATACCAGCTGGGAACAAAAGTGCAGACTACATTGACTTTTCATCTTTATCTCTTACATACCTACTATGTATCTATGTATAAGAGTGGACACTAATCGGGTATTGTACGTACTGCTAGATGTCCTTTTGAGTGTGGAATGCATACACTTACTTGGTAGACTGTCCTTTTCATCTTCTTCATCATGTACTGTATTCTTGGGTCTTCTATGGTGTCCATTGTGTCATCCTCCTTAGGTGTGAGCTGTGAAATGCTGGGGAGTTTTCCTCCTCTTGCACCATGTGGATACTGTATCAGTACCAGCTTGTGCTTGACCAACATCCTCAGGTCAAGATGCTTGTGTTTAATATCTTTTATAGACCTGGTGGGGTTGTAGTGGCATTCACTCTTTTGGATGTCTACCACAGCAGGGTTTTCTTTTGTGGGGTACTCTGCAGTGCTCTTGACCCACACTGGGTGTTATAGTGGTGCTGTACCTCAGTAACTAATATCAGCCTGTGGTCTGGACTAAAATTTGCTACCCTGGTATGACTCCTATTAATATGGATATGCTTGGCTTTCTGCCATGACCTAGGGACCAGTGGGTGGACACCTGTTTATCTATGGACCTAGTGAGGCATTCACCTAGCTCGCTCACATGCTAAGGTAAAGACATGCCACTATACAGTACTGTGTTTTAAGTACAATTGTAGCAACTGACATAAGAAATTATTTGTTGTGGTGAGCCATAGCTAGATATGGGTCATTCAGTTTAATTGCAGAGAATAAAGGCCATGGCTGGATATGGGTGATTATTGTTACTGATGGTCCTGGCTCCCGCTGTACACATGTCCACTTATTCTAGGCCCATATGTGGTGGGACACTTCTTGGGTTCTAGATAGTTAGACATTCTACCTGCACACACTTGTTCTCATTTCCCATCTCTCCCTCTACATCACATTTGAGAATGTTCTTCATTTGTACATATCACCTGGACACATCACCAGTTTGGATGTGTAGCTATGCACCTGCCTTATGTTCATTTACCAGATGCATTATGCAGCTTCATGTATTGGTCCCCTAAACAGTAAACCATTATAGCAAAGTGTGAATGGTTTAATAATAATCAAAATGAGTATATATCGGTGGTCTATCAGCACAATGGCAGTGCTATCCTCATGAAGCCTGCAATTTGGGTGTATGGGTGAACCCGAGTCATCAGTATCCAGCAGGGAAGGATCAAACATCCCATAGGAACCTCTGCTCCTCCTCCAGTGTGAAAGGGTGACCAGCTACAATTAAATACTATCCCCTGTGTGAGCACAGATAGTACTGCACTTGGACTGGCTTCTTGGTGAGAGGACACTGACAATCATGCAGTCAGCATACATGGTGTTCATAAGAATATGCAAACTCTCATATCCGCATCCCATAGTGGGACATAGAAAAAGTTGTATTTTTCAAAGTTTGGGTTCTCAGTATCAGAATCTGAAGTAATGTGTCTGTGCCATAGAAGATTCTTGTATGATAATCTTTATGATGCAATTAATTTGCATAATTTATTTTGATCTTCTTGATTCTGTGTTTGTTTGGGTTACATATTAATCTTCTGCCTCAAACAAGGTATATTCTAATAAATAAAACATTTGATAATGTTTAAGTAAGGAATAAGGGTGACACTTTATTTCAAGTACGTATTTATTTAAGGAATAATGGTAACACTTTATTTAAAGTATCACTAACTACACTATAACTATTGTATAACTACACTGTACTGTAACTGCAGCTAACTGTAACTACTATGTAGTTTATGGGCCCGATTCTAGAAGGGTGGTGCAAGTCACTGTCAAACGCAACTTGCATCACCTGCAACTGCAACATTGACCCTCACCCTATTTTAGAAGGGGCAGGGTCTCCGCAGCTAAGTCTTGCGATTTGCAACATGTGGCCAGGTACGCAGAACAGAGGTCGCACCTGGCGAGCATGCTGCAAGCTGCAACACAGAATGCAAGTTCCCTCATGCCCAGCTAGCCACATTAGGCACCCTGCAGGGCTGCCTACATCAATTGACCCCTCATAGAGTACATGTAGAGCCCCCAGGGCTGCCCACCCCCCAGCCCATGAATCCCTGTGTACGTAATGCCCCGCAGGGCTGCCCACACCAGCTGCCCCAAATCCCTGTGTAATAATACTCACAGGGCTGCCCAAATCCCCAGCCCTCCTGATTCCTCATTGAAAAATGCCCCACAGGGTGGCGTTGTCATCCCCATCCATGCCTCAACCCCTCATGTCACAGGCCACAAATGCAGCAAATGCCTAGCAAGCCCTGGTAGTCCTAGTATTTACCAGCCAATACCAGCCCAGCAACTTGCCCATCCCAGCCAGCACTGAGAGACAGCCACCTCTCACCTCCATGGCCAGCAGCTGACTGAATACTGTAGGAGTGCTACTGTAAAGGCACACTCAGAAATTAATATCTGAATGAATCTTTCTAGTAAGTGCTCCACAGAACTCAGTCGTGTGGCTGGCCATGGAGGTGAGAGGGCTGTTCCAGTCACCGGCTGGGGTGGGTAAGTGTGCTGGGTAGGTTGAATGATGGGTGGGGTCAGGCATGGTGGGGATGACAGTACCACCCTGTGGGATGTTTTACAAGGGGGGACTGGAGGGCTGGGTGTGTATTTCATGGGCATTTATTACAAGGAGTTGGGGGGCAGTTGGTGTGGGCAGCCCTGTGGGGCCTTTACTGTATGGGGGGAAGGGAGGAGGTACAGTACAGGGAATGGGGTGGGAATGTGTGCGATGCCCATTGGGGCACCTACGGCGGTGATCTGGGTATGGGATGGAGGGCACATGGACCGGGTTCTACAGGACCCTTGGAGGACGTATGTAAATTACACCAGCTAAATGCAGGAGTAACCTACATTGCTGGTTCTCCTCCAGGGGTTGTTGTAGAATCCCTACATTGGGGTCTTTGTTGCTGCCCTTCTGGAATGGGGGGCAACTGCTGCCATAAACCCCCTAGCACCATGTTGCAAGGGGTTTAAGGGTATAATTGTGCAAGTCGTAACTGCTGGCATAAGTTGCTGCTTGCGCCATTCTACTTGATGCAAGTGCTGTTACACCAGGCATAACTTTTCTAGAATTGGGGCCTCTGTATTTTCACATTTGCCAGTTGTGTAGTCATATAATTTTCCTGGAAATAGTGACACATACAACTAACACTGTCTTCCTTTTGGCACTAATAAATTAATTCTGGCAAGTGTAACTTCACCTGTAAAAGCTGTTGCAAAGTATCACAGCAAATCAATTGTGTAGCTACCACTGTATCTCTTCTGGCATTATGTAATTTGTTCTTACAAGGGTAACCATGTTTAATAGCAATTGCAAATTGTAGCAACAAATCTATTGTGTAACTACTATGTTATCTCTTTTGGCATTTATTAATATGTTATGACAAGTGAAACTACAGTACATCAGTATGCAGGTCTTATGCCTTAGCTCAGCAGTTAATGGCTATCTGACATGTGTTTTGAAAGATTATCACATAGAAAACAACACATAAACAGAATGGTAACTAAGATACTGCATGATTACAGTGTACTATAACTTCAGTCAGCTACACTTAAATGGATTGACTGACAACTCACCTCTGTAAATCAATTCCTCATCAACTTACAGATTAAGAACATGCACTTTAATATTGCTAATTTTTTTGTAACTATACGCTGTTACCATACCCTTGTCCCTTCAGGACACTTTCCTCTCAGAACTGACGTTTGCCTCCCCTTTGTTCCTGCGTCTTCCCTGTGGTCTACCTACTCCCTCCACTGTGAACACTTAGCAGAAGCACCTGTTCAGGATGTCTGCTTTTTCTTGATTCTCTTTTGTGTAGTTTCACCCTGCCACCCTCCTTATCATCACTATTCCTCCCTTGCTGTCCTCTTCTCTCTTATGTACCTGAAGAACGTCTTGTCCCCTTTTCTCAGTGTCAGTGGCTCAGTAGGTAGCACACTCACCTCTGAGGCTGGGAGATCAGAGGGCTGTGGGTTCAGTTCCCACATCTGGCACTTGGTTTAATATCCCAATACTGACACTGTAGTGCAGCATGGGGGGGGTGCCGCACTTCTGAGGTGCCGTCTTTTGGATGAGAAGTTAAACTGAGATTCCATCTGCCTGGATTGGTGGTAGTTCAGGTGGATGTTAAAGATCCCATGACACTTATCGAAAAAGAGAAGGGGCATGTTTATTAAAAACCATAACAATCATAACAAAACCAATACACAAAAAAAACAGGTAAATCAGCAACTAACACAGAAAGCAATACATCAGAACAGGCAAAATGAAAACATCCAAGAACCCCTCCCCCCCCCCGTAAAACATATTACAAGACATAAACCAAACAAGAATATACTCAAGGTGTCCAAAGTCCCATCTGTAAGCAACAAAATAATGAAAAAGATATAGGGGAAAAAAATTCTGTACAGTAAGTAACAAAATTACCAGAAACTCCAATATCTTTCCCAAATATTCTGTTTGAGAAGTTTCCTTTCCCCCTCCCTAATACAATCAATGTGATTTGCAACTTTGTGAAACAAATCTGCAGGGAGTAGAGAATGCTGTTGAAACAAAAATCAACACTGTACTTGCCAAACCCAATACTGTATCACAACAGCTATTAAATTTAGAGTACTAGGGTTACACATATCCCACGAGGCCAGAAATAAACCAAATAACAAGGATCTTGGGTCCCACTTGTGCCATACCCTGTTCCAATATTGACGACGCCACAAAAAACAAAATTGTATAATAAAGGGACAAGAAAAATATAAATTAACCATAGTCTCAGTCGTCTCAGTACAAGAAGTCCTAAAACAATAACAATCCAATAACTGTTTGTGTTTATGATTCCCCGTACATTAATTTTGCCATGCACACCCAACCATGAGATATCCCACATAGCCAAAGGAATTCTAATATCAGTAAGACGACTACCAATCTTTGCTTTTCTGACACCATAAATTCTCGAAAAACTTCCTCCGAAAACCAAGAATCCACTATAACCATATACAAACATCTGTGAGAAAGCTCCTTTATCATGGATGTCATAATACATCATGTCTTAAGCATGTCAAACGCCACTGCCCAATCCAAGACAAAACATATTTCCATTTATTTTTGTGTACAAAACCTGCCGTAAGCCATTCTTGTAAAATCTCCGAAAGAGAATCACTGGCCAAAGGAACCCAAAGCTGTGATGAGTGAGAGACCAAAGGTTTTAAATTAGTGGAGAAAAAAATGGAATAAAAAATTACAATCGGGTGAACCATATTTACCCCCCCCCAACAATAGTCAGTTAATAAGATGTTCCTTTTAACCGGGTTCAGTCAGCTACCCCAAAAACAAGAGAAAAAGAGACCCATAAGCGGCACAAAATACTGTTTAGGCAAGGGAAAATATGAGCAACATACAAAAATAAAGGCAATAAATAAGTTCTAATCAAGAAGACCCTCTTCCTCTTCCTCTTCCCCATAAACCATTTGTTCCATTTACAAATCTTTTCCCTTCCAACGTTCAAACGTAATTCCCAATTATAATGTGCCATATCAGACATACCAAAAAAATACCCAAAAGCTTTTGTGGAGAATCCACCAAACGGATACCCCCAATATAAGAAATACCAACAGAGGGTCCCACTAAATTAAAACAAACACTCTTCCGAAAATTTAAACTAGAACCAATATAATATAAAAAGACCAGAAGGACATGACATAATAATCATCCCACCTGTACGACGGGTACCAAAACACATAAATCATCAGCATAACATATAATTTTCTGATTACATAAACCCAAACCTGAAAGACCCGGAAGTCCAGGAGATCTATGGAGTAAATGAATGATAGGGTCTAAAGCCATAACAAACAGAAGTGGGCTCAGGGGACATCCCTGACGTACAACCCGATGAATGTAACAGGGCGACCCAATCCACCCATTCACATAAGGCCTGACATAAGCCAAAGAATAACATAAACTAAGCCAATTAACAAAAATCTGGGGGAAACCATAAGCTCGAAGAGTCAACCAAATAAATTCCTGGGACACACCATCGAAAGCTTTAGATAAATCAAAATTAAACAAATAACCAGTAAGAGCCCCCCTGTGCCCCTGAGAAAATAATTCCCTGGCCAAAATCAAAGCATCTCGGATGGACCTACCTGGAACAGAACAATACTGAAAGGGAGAAATCAAAAAGGGCAATAATTTTGAAATCCTATTACCCAACAATTTTGCAAAAATTTTAAAGTCTGCATTCAACAGTGTAACTGGACGCCAAATCCCCAAATCAGATCTATCACCCTTTTTAAAAAGAAAAAGCATCAAACCCTCATACATTTGGTCTGAAAGATGGTCCTCAGACAAAAAAGCATTAAATAAAGCCAATAACTGAGTAGGTATAATACCCCATAAAGATTTATAAATTTCAGAGGATAACCCATCCGAGCCCGGTGCCACCATATCTCTTAGGGCGGAAATAACCGCCTTCACTTCTGCCAATGAAAAAGGGGCCAAAACTGCCTGCTGTTGAGACAACATCAAGGTAGGTACATCCGAGGCTTGTAATAATACATTCATTTAGGCTGATTCCGATACTGGAGATTCAAAAGTGTGCTTTACAAAATCTGTAACATACTGTAAAAGGTGTGACTTCCTCTTAACAGCGTGACCTTGGCTATCAATGAGCTGAAACATCTGCCTATCACAAACCTTCCTCCTATCGGTATCATAAGGGTTAAATTGACTCTGTTTCCCAGAGGTTGGAAATCGTTGTTCAAAATCTAAAGTCTTCTGTCTATTATACTGTGCTTGTGTCAAAGCCACTTTGACATCCCTTATACGAGTTCCACAATCAGACTGTGACAAATAGGATGCAGTAAACAGCTCATACAGTTCAGCCCGAAGAAGCCGAGAGTGGTGGTGCCTACTATCAGCTAAAAGTCAAGAGTGGAATTTAAAATAAGCCACTAAGCATGTCTTGGTATCTACCCACCAATCAATCATCGAATCATAAAGGAAAATCACAGAAGTGCGATCTGAAAGCAAATCCAAATACCCCTTATTAAACTCTGGATTTAATAATAAAGTTGTATTCACCCTCCAAACCCCAGCCCCATGAGCAGTCATATCTCCCAAATGGATCTGCAACCCCAACAAATTATGATCTGAAGTCGCCATTGGTAAAATTACACTCTTAAACTCCCCAATATTCCGTGACCAAAACCAAAAATCTATCCTTACGGTCAGGCTACCTTTTGAAAAGGTATGTAATGGATTGTGGGCAAACACATCAACCAAATCTAAATCCATAATAATAGTACGTAATGCATGGGTATCACAATATACTCTCCTGGTAGGGGGGGCATCTGAACTGGAGTTAAAATCCCCACCCCATAAGATTATCCGATTGGTAAACAAATATGGCTTAATTATCCGAAAAAGCTGTACCCTAGTGGCCTTCTGTTGAGGGGCATAAATATTGATAAACTGATAAGGCAGATCATGCCACAAACCATCCAAAAGCAATATCTTGCCAGGAACCAAATCTACCAATTTTTGAAAAATAAACCCCAATGTAGAAAAACAAAACCCAATACCAGAACAGAGGTCCTGACCAAGGGACCAATAAGAAGGCCCAAACCCCCAATCCCTCGTGGTCCTATTAACCTCCATGGTAGTATAAAGCCCGACATCCTGTAAAAAAATAAACCTCATACGGTAAGGAATGCAAGGCTGCAAATGTAGCTGTACGTTTATACTGTGACCTAATACTATTAACATTCAGACTAGCTAACTGAATGGTAGGTGATACTAGAGACATAACAACTGGCAAAAAAGAAAAAAGAAAACCTAACAAAAGAGACCAAATCATTTCTTTTTCCTAGTTCTAGTAGATCTCTTTTTCAGGGTAGTCCCAGGAGTGTCAACTCAAGGGAGTGGTGCAGAAGGAGCCTCAGGGTGAGAGGCCGAAGGAAGAGACTCAGCTAAATCCTCCCCTTCCATAATGTCTCCCCAATTCTGTAAGGGTTCATAGGGGTTATCTACTGAAATGTAAAACTGTGGCACATCCTCCACCAGCTTGGTGGAATGAAGTCACCTACCAACAGGGGGTGAAGTCTCCAAGGCCACTTCTGCCCCCAAAGCTTTATCCTCCAGGAGAGGGGGGGTCGGGATAGAGGGAAGAATGGAAGTAACAGGTGGAGGAGGGGACTCAGAGGGACAGGGAGGAACAGCAGGGGTATCCTACCACCGCAAGGCAACAGGGTCACCAGCTGAAACTGTTAAAGAATGGGTCAAAAGCTCAGAGATATGAACCGGTCCCGGGCCAAGGGGGATGGGGTTTAGTGAATGAAACAGATTTGGTGATGTAAAAATCATGTTCCACATAATCAGTGGTATTGTGAGCCGCCCACGGACAGGCTGCAAAGACATGAGTATCCTCACCACACGGGTTGCAAATGGGA
The DNA here is from genome assembly GCA_016271365.2 of Neoceratodus forsteri. Classification (NCBI taxonomy): domain Eukaryota; kingdom Metazoa; phylum Chordata; order Ceratodontiformes; family Ceratodontidae; genus Neoceratodus; species Neoceratodus forsteri. The sequence continues at coordinate 323,716,284 of CM028134.1, forward strand.
AGGACAGTACAAGACAATACCAAGTGACCTAATACCCCACAGGATGCAAAATTCAGCTGATCACAATCAGAGCTAAGATGGAATAATGATCCACATCTATAGCAGGATCGAGGCTGGCCTGGATAAAACAACATACCGTGATCCCTCCCCAAGTAAAAACAGTTAGGAAGATGTTGAATCCCATCTTCAGTCATTTTAAGTTGAACATTAAACTTCCACCGCCCAGTCCAAAATACATTGTCATCAATCAGGGCAAGAGGCACCCCATTAACAGTACAGTGTTTCTTCAACCAGTACAAAATATCCAAGACATTGACCCCTTTGTTGCAAAAGAAAACAGTAACAACTTCAGCAGTAGGCCTAGTAATTGGTATAACAGCAAAAGGTTTCCAAATAGGGTCCGAGCGGGCAGCATAATATGCAGCCCAAAATTTATCCAACAGATTAGCTGAATGAAAAGAAACATCAAAATTATGGTCCCCTGAGGTATGGATAAAAGCATAAACCTCAACTGGCCAGATACCCAAAGAGTCAATAATCAAATATTTGCCCACATATTTACGGTCAGGGGGAGGTCCAAACCGCCCTTATCATAAATGCGGGCCACAAAACGCTTCCTTGCAGGAATGTCCGATGGTTTAAACAAAGATGCATAACCAGCCAGTTTAGCAGGGTCAGCCCAGAGGGGTTGACGCACTGCACTCCCAACAGGGCCTGAAATCGGGTCATCACCCAAAGCTGGAGAACACTGACCTGCAGAAGGAGCCCCAGACCGCTGGTCGGGGGGTCTGGGATCATCTGTAGCAGCCACTGGAGCAAGAGAAGCCTGCAAACAAGGTCCCAACACAGGTGAAGCCAGACATGGCTCAAGAACAGCCGAATCAAGACACCCATCTTCTCCACGAATAACCAGAAGTGATGCAACGCCCTGGTCCGGCTCCGAAATAGGTGCTCCCTTTGAACACTGTGATGCAGAGGGTTCTGGTGCTAAAGGCAGTCCTACCCCGGTAAAGGAATACTAGGGTCCAGGATCCAGGTGGTGGGGGTCTTAACCCACCCCGCATTCTCAAGAGCAGATTCTGGGGATCAAGCGGCAAGCCTTGCCAAGAATGGAAAAAGGTAGTCCTCGAATCAGCAGCCGACAGCCTTACCGGGTCAACATGAGTCCTCTGCCAGGTCCAAGTTACTTTTCTTCGCCCGCCCCGGAGGGACCGGCTGACAACAATCAGGGAGTTTTTGTTTTTTATCATCCTCCGAAGACAGAACTGCAACTGGGTCAGGCAAAACAGCCACCCGGAGAACAGTCGACAGCAGCAAACGGCAAATCCATTTCCTCAGCAGGTAAGGAAACAACAGACACATCCAACACCTCCATCAAAGCTGGTTCCTCCAAAAACACAGCAGCAGAATCATCAGAGCTCTCCACCTACACCTCCTCACACTCAGCCGTCCGAGACATACTGAGAGCAGTCCAGTCATCCTAAGGGGTCCCCCTACTGTAAGAGTAGGGGAATGTCCCCGGTGTCCGGGCCAAATTTCTCCCATTCACTAAAAATACCACCAACAGCTTAATCTGGTTCAATTTCAGTTGCTTACCATCTGTATCCCCCTCCTCCGGTCGCCCCTGAAAAAGGGACTTCTAAGCCCAGTGAGCTTACCCGGGTCAACAAAATTCAATAAATAAATAAATAAATTTACCTATTCCTTTAACTGCTCTTTCCTATGGCTGCACCTTTGTTCCCATCACTGCTTTTCCTGCTTCCACCTGATTTACGTGGTGTAACTCCATCTTCCTTCCTCTGCATTTCCCTACACCTCTTGATTGCCACGCGTTTTTCCCTCACCAACTTGGCCACTTCCATAGAGAACCATAATCATCTCTTTTTCCTTCTAGTTTAACTCACTTCATTCATGCAGAGGTCAGTTGCCTTATTGTGTCCCTAATTTCTCTGCACTGTGCCTTTATCCCTCCCTGGTAATCCCCCCATAAAGCAGTTTATGAGGCACTCTCATTTCTTTAAGATCTGCTCTCCTAAAATCCAGGATCCCCTTCCTCATGTGGTTTGCCTCTGTTCCCATTTTAATGTTAGATCAAACTGTATGGTGATCACTGGTACTTAGAGAACTGCCCACTGTGATATTTACAATGCTGTCCTGGTTTGTATGCATCAGTTTCAGCACTGCCTCAACCTTATTGGGTTCTTTGATTAGCTACTTGAGAAAAGCCCCTGGTAGGGAGTTGGATGGCCCTGTTCCATGCTGAAGCAGCATTTGGAAGTTTCCAATCCACATCTGGCAGACTGAAGTCTTCAGGTAGCAACACTTCTCCCTTACTTGCCATCCTGATGATGACTTCCCCAAGTGTCTTATCCAACTCCTTTCCCTGTGCTGGACATCTGTTTAGCACTGATGTATGGACAGTGGCTCAAGTGCCTGTCTGCAGGATGGCCCACAGCACCCCAGTCCATCTTTTTTCCTCTGGGTGTCCTTGTACTTCTATGGCCTATATTCCTACTCTCACATATAGTACAACCCCATCTCCATTCCTTGTCTCTGATGAACAGAGTAGACTGCTGTGGCCATGCCTCAGTCATGGCTGTCAGTGCATTATGACTCTATTATGGCCACCAAATCCAGGCTAGCCTCCTCCATGATGGCCTCCAGGTCCAGAATTTTATTTCACAGACTCCTTTCATTGGCACACATGGCCCTGCATACCTTACTCCCTCCCTGCCTGCTTCCCTGCTTCTGCCTCCTCTTGCTTGTGATGTTCTCTGTTCCTCTCATGATCTCCTCTTCCCTTGTTACCTTCTCTATTACCTGTCTACTTTATTCTTTTTTTCTTGCATTCCTGATTCATACCACCTTGTTATCTGACTTGAACCCACCACTGTCTTCTTGTGCCCCTGCCCTTGGTGTGCTTACCACCTTGGTGTCTCCCTCACTGCTGCTTCATCATCTGGTGGGCAATTGTTGACACCCTTGATTTTAAAATGTCCCCCAGCTACTTTAAGTGCTCATCCAAGCAGCATTTAAACCTACCACTAAGGAATGTGATTTCCCTCCTGGAAAGATACAGGCCATCTTTCTCATACAGGCCCATATTATCCAGGGTTGTCCTCCAGTCCACAAGGTATCCAGAATGATGTGTAAGAAGCATAACTACATTATGGCTACAATATACAGTAACTTCTGGGAACTACTATACACTTACATTGATCAAATGCCTTAGCTGGAGTTGTGATGAACATTCCCTTTCAGAAATATTTATTTATTATTTATTTATTTAGTTTTTGTTGACCGGGTAAGTGCACTAGACAAATTCTGCCTATTTTCAGGCACGACTTGGGGAAGGGGATACAAATGAATGCCAACTGACCTTGAACCAGATTAAGCTGTTGGTGGTATTTTTAGTGAATGAGGGAAATTTGGCCAGGACACCGGGGAAATTCCCCCACTCTGCTGGCGCTCTGTGGCCAGTAGAGGGCTGCTCTCAGTACAAAGGATGGCAGATGAGAAGCAGATCTGCATGGAGAAGGTCATTGGTGTGGAGGTTCTCATTATCGGAGCTCTGAAGTTAGCACAAGTTGAAACAGTCATTGTCCCTGGGAGTGGGAAGCCTGCAAGTGTATTTTCCAATTTGCCTTTGGAGGAAGCTGGCGGGACGCTGGTTCAGGAGACTGGCCTTTCTACTATATTTCTGGTTTGTACTACTGATTCTACGCCCCTACCTTGTGCCTCAGGAACTTCTTCTGTGATGGGTTTCAGTTGCTCCTACGGACCCATTTTGTGTGCCGGTACTTCCAGATATGGCGGTTGACCGTACCGAGGGATCGGAGCTGCTGTTAGCACCCAGTCAAACATCTTATACATCCCAAGTTGTTCGGAGGCAATTTGGTCTTCTGAATACTACTCCTGCTGTGCTTGGGGACTGGTCGGCTAAAGAGCTCTCTTTCCCAGTCAGGCTGGCTTCAGACACCTTCTGGCACTTGGATTCCTGATCCTGACTGGGTGGATGACAGATCTCGTTTTTCTGCCACAAAGCATGCCAACTTACTGAGCTCAGGTACAGAGACTGGACATTGTTTTTCTAAACAAGTTATTAATGGTGTGCACCTTCTTTCATGGGAGTCTGAGGCCAATTCTGGCCCAAGCACTTCCTCAGGGGAGGGAAGGTAAGTTGTAATTTTGAGTCTGGGCAGGGTTCTGCAAAAACAGGAGGTACAGATCAATCTAGATGTATTCCTATGGCAGATTTATTCAAAAATAAACTAGAGCAAGCCCCTAAGAGGAATGCGGTACGATTGCGTTATAAAGGTGGTCTTACCACTCATCCTGACAGATACTATGTGGCTAATAACTTGCTTAGGGGCTCTATGAACTTTCTTCCTTCTGACTTGTATGCTTCAATTCATGTTTCTGGGGAAGACTCTTTTGATGTAAGTTTTAGACTCAATCATAGTCTAGAAAAATTCTGGGAAAAATACTCGACTCTGAAAAATACACCTTTATGGACCCCCTTTTTCACCATCCTCCTTACTAGACCTCAAATTTGGCATGTTACTATCATGTTCCGAAATGAAGGGTGAATGTTAGTGATATTTATCATTGGTTTCAGAACCGATGTGACATCCTTGGCCCTCCTGAAACCCTGTTGGATCTAGAAGGTATCTGGACAGGGGGCTGGAAATTTAAAATAAAGTTATTTCAAGTTAATTCTGACATTATTCATTTACCCAACAGTTTTTTTCTGGGTAAGGACAGAGGCGTTTGCTTCTATAGCGGACAGCCCAGAGCTTGCTACAAATGTGGCTCACAAACTCATTTCAGCAGTTCTTGTGACATGTTAAAATGCTCATTAGGTGGGGGATATGGACATTCTATGGATTTGTGTGAAAATATTTTCCAGTGTAATTTATGTGATGAAAAAGGGCAGGCTTTTCATCAATGTCCTTGGGCTAAATGAAATAGGACTGAAGGTCGGGATCATGGCAATTTAGTGGTACAGGCTCAAGAAAAACATCAAGATCTTTCATTTGCAGATCCCATGCCTTTCTCTTCTGAACCCCCTTCTGTTATATCCAACTCTGTTTCTCCCTTTGCTGAGGATCAGCCTTCAATATCCCCTGACCAGTGCCCTGCTCCTGCTCCTGATTTTTGCTCTAACTCTGATGTTGATGAACACACTGTCTCTAAAGGGTCTGCCATGCCCCCGTATTTGAAACTGTTAAAGGGCATAGATTTACTAAGTCCTCTCTGAAGATTCCCACTCCCTGTCCTATTTCTACTACAAACATCTTCTCTCCCCTTTAGGAAGATCTTGGGGACTCTGATTTGGAGTCAGACACTTCACATAGATCGGAGTTGGTTACTGAAGATGAAGAGAGTAGATCTACTGAGCTTTCTAAGGACAAAAAAGGGAAAAAAGGAAAGAAGAGGAAAGACAGTAGCAGTTTAAAAGGAGGGCCTTGACAAATTTTTTAGATGGCTAATCTAAAACTTATGTCTTTCAATGTCTGCAGTTTAAAAACCTATAAAAAACAAATATCCTTATTTTTCTCTTTTGAGTATCTTCAAGTTGATGTTATTTTCATTCAAGAAACACTTCTTTCCTCACTTGCTGAGGTACAGTTGCTTAAAAAACATTGGCATTGGGGGCCTTCTTTTTGGACTTTTGGTATAGAAGCTGCAGACGGAATAGGCATTCTCTTTAAATCCACTCACTTTCGCATTTCTCAACTTACTGATATTAAGCCAGGAAGACCCTTAGTGTTTGATGGCTCCCTTGGGGACTTTTGTTTTCGTTTTATTAATATGTATGCCCCTCAGCTCAAATCAGCTAGAATTGAGCTGTTTGAGGAAATTAAACCTTTTTTATTTTCCAAAAAACCTATTATCTGGGGAGGTGATTTTAACTGTACCCTGGATGCTACACTGACAGGGGCTACCCAGAAAAAAATATACTGTAACTCCAATGCTTTGGTACAAATTCTTTCTTGGGTTAGTATGACGGATGCTTTTCGTAATCTACACCTCACGGGTACTGGAGCTACTTATCATAGATACATATATGCTACCCGTATTGACATGTTTTTTATCTCCAAACATTTGGTTTCTACTTTTTGTAGGTCTCAGCCTTCTGAGTTTTCTGACCATAATATTCTATTTTGTACTTTAAGTTTACATGCTCTGTCTCCTAAAGTTTTTTCTCCGCATAAACGTTGGAGGTTTAATATGTCTCTTTTAGATTCCCCTCACCTTTTTTCTCATACTGAAGTTTTTTTTGCCAGTAGGGACTCAGTTATTTGTTCTTATAATTCTTTATTGAATTGGTGGCTGGACACAAAAATGGAGCTTAAAAACCTTACGCTTTCTTTCGGTAGGCATCAGGCTAACTCTAACTTTAAAATATCTTCTTTTATGGAATCAGTTATATAAATTAATGTCTTTTCCTCCTCATGATAAGCACAGCTTTAGTTCTCAAATTTTGGAATTAAAGAAACAAATGAAAAACTATCAGTATGATAGAGCCAAATCCTTAGAAATGGAATTTAAATTCAGTACCAGGAAGACACCTGCATTGGACCCATTTGCTGCATGCAAACAGAGGTTAGATAATACCCTTATGACTCATCTTACCTCTCCTACAGGTGCTGTAGTAAACACAAATTTGGAAATAATAGCAGTAGTGCAGTAATTTGTTAGCAACACATTTCACTCTACTTTAGATAAGCCCTCTCCTGTTCTTTCCAGGTTTACTGCACCATTACCCCAGGTTCCTATATCCATGGTAACCCCATTAGTGTGACCTATATCCCCTGAGGAAACTGAGGTTGCCATATCTCAATTAATTACAGGTACTTCTCCTGGGTTGGACGGTATTCCCAATGACTTTTATAAAAAGTTTTTGCCTCATATGCTTTATTTTTTACCTAAGATTTTCAACTTTATGTTGACTTCCTCCTCTTCATATTTTGGGTTTAATACCTCTATGCTATATTTTTATTTAAATCAGGAAATAAAGCCCTGTTAGCTAATTGGAGACCATTAAGTTTATTTAATAGTGACTAAAATTTTAGCCAAAATCCTTAATAATAGATTATTAATGGTGGCTGATCTTCTCATACATCCTACTCTGACTTGTGCCATTCCTAAAAGGCATATACAACACAACTTATATCTCTTATGGGATTTATTTGAAGTCAGCCATTAAAACAAAATCTCTGGATGTGCAGTGTCTTTGGATCAGGCCAAAGCCTTTGATAAAGTCCAACATGAATATCTCTTTCCCCTACTTCTTAAATATGGTCTTCCAAAGCCTTTAGTGCTTTGGATTTCCTCCCTTTATGCTGGAGCTACTATTGTACCAATGGTTAATGACCTTTTTGGTACTGATGTTCCTCTCACAATTGGGGTACAGCAAGGCTGTCCCTTAAGTCCCCTTCTGTATTCTTTTATTTTAGACCCAGTAATACGACAAGTTATTTGGGATAGTAACATTTTAGGTGTGGCTCCTTCGCCTTTGTTACCTCATGAGAAAATTACTGCTTATGTGGATGATGTTACGTTGTTAGTTCAGGATATTCCCTCTTTAGCTAATGCTTTACAGATCTTTTCCCATTTTGGAACTTTATCTGGAGCTCGGCTTAATATGGAGAAACGTTTTATTGTCTCCTTAAACTCTACTTTCCCAGATTCTTTAGATATCTTTGGTATCCCGGTCGTTTCTTCTTCTCCCCATAAAATTGTGGGTATTTGTTTCGGTCCAGGGGATCTGGCAACTTATAATTGGGGAAAACAGTTACATATAGGGGAAACTAAGATCCATCGCTGGAAGGGATGGAAATTTGGGAAGAAGAAAAGAATTATGATTATTAAACAATCTTTGCTCAGTTTTTTTGTTTTTATGTTGTTTTCCCTCCTCCATTGCATCAGGAAACTAGACTTGTTAGTCTCTTTTTTCAGATGCTTTGGGGTAATAGATTGAACCCTGTGCATCGAGACATTACTTATTTACCCATTAATAAGGGAGGCCTGGCTATGGTTAATCTTATTGTTTTCAATCACTCCCTGTTTTTTTTTTTTTGGCTCCTTTACTTATTTATGGACCTCTGCTACTCTGTCCTGACAGTTGTGGACACAATTTCTTTGGTCACGATATTTTGATAAATGGTCATTATTACCACCTAAGATTCTGTTAACAGATCTTTTACCATCTTATGGTGTATCTACCTTGAAAAAGATGCAACAATGGAAAGTCTTTTTTCCTACCTTACTCACTTTCACCAGGAAATAATTTTATAACTTTATTGTATATGATGTTCAGAAAAGTGTTTTATTATTTCCAGAATGTGTGCCTACCAAAATGTTATTTTCCTTACAGAAGTTGACGGATTTTAGGATTCTCCCACATATTTGGGATATTATCTGGCTTTCTATGCAAGGGAGATTGGGAGTTAGAGGGAATTTAAAATATAAACCAGTGACTGAAAGATTTTGTTTAAGATCTACCTGTATAAACAGTGAAGAAACTATGGTGCATTTTTTTGTTACTTGTCCCTGTAGCAAAACTTTAGGTCAGGACGATGCCACACATTGGAATTTGCTCTTTTTCAACCATATTACCTACCAAACCATAGTTTTAGGGGATTATACAGGGATCTGGAGGTCATACCACAAAAGCACGTTGAATTTTTTTTTTTATTTTATTCAATATTTTTTATGGCAGTCTCGGTGCCAATTTGTATTGCAACAACAGACAGTGTTACATAGTACCATATTTTCACAGATTGAGAATGGTTTATTATCTGTTAAAACTAGGGATATTGCTAAGTTTTCTACAGCTAAAGTGGATTCTTTCTGGCAACATTTTTTTTTTCTTTTTGATGTATGTTATACTGATTGTTTTCTTATTTATGAACCTTGTATAATACTGTGATATTGTTTTTTTTTTGTGATGTTGTGATTCTTTTCAATAAACTTCCCCTACTCTTTTCTATAAGTGCCATGGGATTTTTAACATCCACCTGAACTACCACCAATCCAGGCAGATGGGACCTTGGTTTAACATCTCATCCAAAAGACAGCACCTCAGAAGTGCAGCACCCCTCTCATGCTGCACTACATTGTCAGTACTGGGATATTAACCCAAGTGCCAGATGTGGGAATTGAACCCACAGCCCTCTGATCTCCCAGCCTCAGAAGCGAGTGTGCTACCTATTGAGCCACTGACACTGACATGATATGCTCCTCATGAATATACAACTCAATGCACATGCAGTCTAATATTGTTAATTGATAGTCAACTACACTGTTTACTTATACAGTTACAATATTTCATTTAATTACTTATTGGCTTTGTAATAATGCTGTAGTTATTAAGAAATGTGTAGCTTCTGTGGCATTGTTTCCACTGTTTATGCCTATCAAACATGTATTTGTAAGGTAAGTGCACAGGAACTGACACTTCAAGTGCAAAAAAGAAGTGTAACTAAGGTAGGACTACAATGCACTTACATTAATTAACAGTCACTGTTGTATTTGTAATATACTTTCACATTTGGACATCAGTCTCCTATGAAATTATCGCTTACTACACATTCACTCTAATATTATTAATTGATATGTAACTACTATACATTGTTTACTTGTACCATAAAAAAATCATTTATATAATTACAGTGATCAGATTTCTGAAAAAGGATGCCATTACCTGAGAACCCAGCTCTGAGGAGGGCAAAGATCCCTCCCTGGTTGCCAAACAATCAGAGCACCAGGGGCTTGTTGCATTCTTGGGGCTTTGAAAATTAAGCCCTTAGTGACTGTCTCTTTTAATAGTATTTATTGATGTATGAGTTTACAATCATTGATTTTAGAGTCATTTTGGATTGTGGGTGCTGTAGTTACTTGTGTCATGTCGGTGTTTGTTTTCATAATTTCCCTTTCATCTTGATGTGTTGTCTTGGTTTGCTGTAATGATAATCATGACAAACTAAATTCTGAGATGTTGTCAGGCAAAGTTCCTTCTCACCCAGTCAGGTGGCCAATAAAGCCAGAAATCTCACACTAGCTTTTTGCTCATCATAGGAAATTCCACTATAACTTTAAGCAAGTAGGTTAACCCATTGTTCAAAGACAAGGATATCTATTAATATTTTGTATTTAAAAATGTAGTCTATTTTTTAAGAAACATCTTAATGCATCTTGTTTTCAATAAGCAGAGGGTTTCTCTTTTATTGAAGAGATGCCTAGAAACTACCTAAGGTTTTGGGCCCACCAGCAAGGTAAAAGGTGTACCAGTGTCTTTTTTATTTTTTATTTACTATACTTTTTTCAGCCACCACACCTCAGTCCTCGCTGACCCCCAGACCCCATCCTCACCCCCACAGGACTTTCCTGACAGGAGATATTCCCAGAATTGCCCCCCAGGGTGAGGCCACCTCACCAGCATGACCCAGCATTGATGGGAGAAGGGTGCCAGCAGGGATGCCAACTGGCATTGCCTCCCTGGCTTGCCCCCCAGGGCAGGGCGTGGAGTCAGCTGGATAAGGCAGATGATGGAATAGGTCATCCGGTTGGGCGTGTCAGAGCCAACAATCTGGGCTGGGAGGGCATATGGGGTGTCATAGACATGGCTACTGATTTTTACCTTAGGAGGAGGAGGAGGCATGATGTGCAATGACGTCAGTGTCCACACACCTCCTAAGGTGGCTAGTTGCCGGTCGCCTATGTTAGGGGTCTGACTCGCACCAGACACACAACCCCCCCTCCTCAGAGAAGGAGAGCAATCCCAAGGATGCTCAATCCTTCTCCCCCCAGTTGGCCCTCCAACTTCCTGGGTATGTTCCCGAACCCGGGACATCACTGTTGTTGATGAACACCATGCCACTGTGCTGGCAGGCCAGCATAAAAGTGTACCAGTGTAACTTCTTAGCCAGAATTACATGCATGGCACTGATGGCAGCACTATACTACATGACAGCTGACTTTCTCAGTGGTAAAGTCAGGAGCTATGTAGAGTCTTAAAGCAGAAGAAGAAAGGACATACCCAGCTGTGGCTGAGTGAAAAATAGAACTAACATCACATTTGTAGATGAATTTTTTTGATGCCACTAGGTTGTACTTTATTTTATTACTCTAACAGACTATAGTCGGACTACTTCACCCCTTGGTTGCATATACAGTATACTGTGTTTATGAAATCCCATGAGACTAATTTGTTACAATTGAAAAGGTTGAATTGGTCTTGTAAACATTATCGAGTGGCACCAAAAAAAGGTATCTGACCATTTCTGCAGTACCTAAGTCATCAGTCTGAAAAATTAAATTGACACTTTTGATCCCATAGGCCAGTGATCTCCCATTCAAACTGAAATGGGTGGTTGACAGCGGTTTTAATATACAATCAAATTCTGGTGGTTGACAGTGTTTGCAGCGCTGAATAAAATTTCATTTTTCATGCATAACAATAGCATATGTATTTTTTATTTTCATTATGTACATCACTGCAATATTATGGCACTGGCATTAACTGGGTCTGGGTGCACACTCACTGTAACTGGACTGGACAGTGTTTTGTGGTACAACCCTTTATCATTTGAGGATCAGTTTTATGCCTGAACCATCAAACTACATTTGTGTTTCAGACACTGCCAGCATCGCCCCTCCCATCTGACAGCTTATAATTGCCAGAAACAACCTATATGGGATTATTGACAGCTTTTATTGTTACGAACTGTCAGTAAAAGTGGGACTCCTGTAGGTAAGTTCTTTATCATTAACTGTTATGAGCCTAATGCAGTGGAATGGCATGCAATAAAAACTGACTTCTAGAATGCACATGAATCCATTTCCATATATATTAGAACCATGCTGATGATAAAAACAGATATGTATTCCCTAGAAAAGGATCTGCCAATAAAACCTAACTTTTCTCCTATTGGAATAGCATAGAAAGTGTATTTAAGTTACCAAGTGCCTTCAATGCAGCATTTACTACTCTGCTAATCTAAACATTAAAAGGATCTCCTTTAATGCGCACTGAAAACAGAACATACATTCAGAAATAGTTCAGCCATATGGTCTTCTACAGAAGATGTCCTGAAGTGGGGTACCATGTAAGTGCTATCATTCTTAAGTTTATTTTCTGTTTCCAGTATGCACTCAAGGTAATTCTTTTGTTCTATTCACAGCCAATGCACTGCTGCCATGGTCACTTGTTTTTGCATTAACAAGAAATGATAACCAGGCATTCAGAGTCTATCAACTCATCACTTGAGATGTCAGCTCAACTGCCACCCACAACAGTCTTCCCTCAGAAAATATATATTTTTTTGTATTTTTATTTACTTGAAGTGTGAACTATTTCTTTCTACAATGCAATAGGCTAGTTGACATGAACACAATAGATTTTTGCCCAAAATTGAGATGCAAAATGCAGAATAAACACATTTTATATCACCGTCAAAAGTAATTTGAATGCTGAAATGGTTTCCAAACTCATCAAAATATATCACATCAAATATTTATAAGATGTTGAAGTCTGTTTTGAATGAACTAAAGACTTTTTTATGAATATCAGAGATTATTTCTAACTAATCTTATTTTTTCTAATGCAATTCAAAGGAAAATGTAACAACTCAACATTTTTTGAGTTAACTTCAGAAACAAGGAGTAGTTGCTAACCTTTATGTAAACAAGCCTGTGCATAAATCATTCTGGACAGTCAATAAATTCACTTCATGAATACTGATGATAAAGTAGGCATCATGCAAATAAATATTTAGACTTTGTGAATGATAATGAGTACTGACTCAATATTTATAGACTAGTCAATAGCAATTATATTTATTTTTTTTTATTTATTTATTGAAAACTTTGGAGAATACCTTTGAGCACTGGTGCTCATTTGCAAAGGTGCCTCATCAAATGCATAGTCTTAAGAAACATTACAAGCACAATAAGCAGTTCCAGAGGAAATGCAGTTGAGTCAGCCTCAAGGCACTTAAGACAAACCAACTGCATACAGTTTAGAAAAATTCCATGCAGATCATTATATACAGACTCACAGGATAAGTGCAGAGAGAAACTGAATAAAACAGTTTAACAGTTACAGTTGCAATGGACTGTAATGGTAAACCAGAAAGATCTCTTAAACTGATTAATCTTGGGAAGATTCAGCAGAGTATCAGGCAGTTTATTGAACCAGTTAGTGGCCCTGACAGCAAATTACTGCCTGCCCAGCTGATGATGCTGAAAAGGAGGCTTAAGGCCATTCCTGGTCATATTACTGGTGCTGTATTGGTTGGACACAGTACAGAAACAATTTGTTAAAGCAGGGAGGGTTAGGCCCAGGACCGCATTTTTAGCTAGCAAACAGGCCTGATGTTTTATTCCATAGGAGTAAGGTAGCCAAATAGTGAGTATTTAAAGGGTACCACTAAATGTGTGGTTATCTGCACCAAGTACAAACCAAGTACAAAGCAGCATGCCTTATTACACATCAGTTTTAGTCTGTTTAGCACCATGTCAAAGGCAGCTGTGTTGATAGGGAGGCCATAATCTATAAGTGACAGAACGGAGCTGGCTACAATAAGGCATCTAACTCCACAGTGAGATTGTTCTGGTTATGGCATAGGGTGCCCACTCTTCTGTTAAATATTACCATTAGATTGTCAACATGGGGGAGAGGACAACAGACAAGATGCCATCTGAGCTACTCCATGGTATTTGAAGGTCTCCACCTCTTCAACATTTTGTCCCTGGCCATTTTGAATGGCAAAGGGTGGAACTTTCCTCTTCTGTGGGAGACTGGAGACAAGCATGGTCTTTGTCTTTTTGTAATTGGGGACCAGTTTATTGTTGGAGAATCAGCTTTCTAGTGACCTGAAGTTACTTTGGAGAAACATAGAAACATAGAAGCTGATGGCAGATAAGGACCGCAAGGCCCATCCAGTCTGCTCATTTCTTTTTCTACCTTATCAATGTGCCATCATCCTTTGCTGTCAGTGGCCTATCTATTCATACTCATCTGTATTGCTCCCTTATGCCTATCCCATTCCTGCTTGAAGCCCTGCACTGTATTCATAGCCACCACTTCCTGAGGTAGGCCGTTCCATGAATCCACCACCCTTTCTGTGAAAAAGAACTTCCTCACATCACCCCTTAATCGGCCTCCCTCTAATCTCATGCTGTGTCCTCTTGTCCTGTTGTTTTTCTTATATTGAAACATGTTAGACTCTTTCACCTTTTTAATGCCCTTAAGGTGTTTGAATGTTTCGATCATATCACCTCTCTCCCTCCTTTGCACTAGGGTATACATATTGAACTCCGTTAATCTGTTCTCATATGTCTTCTGATGAAGTCCCTGCACCATTTTGGTTGCCCTGCTTGGACTGCCTCAATTTGGTTAATGTCCTTGTGAAGGTATAGCCTCCAGTACTGCATGCAGTACTCCAGATGGGGCCTAACCAGTGTCTTGTAAAGAGGGATTATTACCTCCCTCTTATGACTTGTGATACCCCTACTAATGCACCCTAACCTCCCCTTAGCCTTACCTACTGCTTTAAAGGTCTGCTTGGATGATTTTAGGTCATTAGTGATGATGATGCCCAAGTCTCTTTCTTCCTTTGTGACTGCCAGCAATTCCCCTCCCATCCTATAGGTGGCTTCAGGGTTTCTCTTCCCTATGTGCATGATCTTGCACTTCTTTGTATTAAATCCCAGTTGTCAGTCTTCTGACCATTTTGCTAGTTCATCCAGATCTCTTCTCATTCTGCCCATCCCATCTGGATCATCTACTCTGTTGAAGATCTTGGTGTCATCTACAAACAGACAAGCCATACCCTCTAGTTTTTTTGCAATGTCATTGATGAAGATATTGAAGAGGACTGGCCCAGGACTGATCCCTGAGGTACCCCACTTGTGACTTGCATCTCTTCTGACTGCATACCATTTACCACCACTCTCTGTTTTCTGCCTGTCAACCAGTTTGCCACCCAGTTGACCAACTTCTGACCCACCTGAGCAGCAGTGAAGCTGTCAAGGTATGGGTTTTTGGAAGAGATGACAGCATCAGCAGCATAAAGGAGTACATTAGCTGTCTGATGGACATCAGGAAGTTGATACATGAAGAGGCCAAATAGCAGTGGACTCGAGATGGAGCCCTGGAGGACACCAGCATCTACCCCCCTAGTGTCAGACAAAGATTTTTCAATCTTCACACATTGGGAGCAGTTGGTGAGATAACTATAAAACCCCAAAACTGGTTTCTGTGACAAGTCGAGGCCTAAGAGTTTGTTAAGTTGGAGCTTATGGTTGACCAGGTCAAAAACCTTAGTAAGGTCGATGTATATAGCTCTGATGAGGTCACCATTGCCAAGGTCCTCAAGAACACAGCTGGTATATCCCAACAGTGCTGTGTTGGTGCTGTGTAGGTTCTGGAAGCCATTCTGTTGTACACACTGGATACAAATTTTTTTTTTTTGCACTTGCCTGGCTCCCACAGCATTCAGAGGAGGCCTTGTACACCCTCCTACTCTGTCCGCCTGGGCATCCCTCTAGGCAACCCCTCCCCAGTTTCATCTTGCTCAGGGGCTGGGGGTGTATAATTTGTTTCCCTTTTTTCTCCCCCTTTAAGTCCCTGAGGATGCCAGAATGAAGGGCGTACATCCAGGCAAATGACATGCTGGTGCACACCACTGCCAAGCACCCACAGCATTCTTCCATCCCCACTCTGAAGAGCCACCATTGCCCCTGAACGTCTATGCTTCTACCGGCTCCAGGAGCATCAGGTGCTCAAAGCACCCCCGGTAACCCACCCCAGGGGGAGAAGAGCATCCATTGGGATGCTCAATCCTCCATCCCCCGCCGACCCTTGGCAACCCGAGTCTGTTCCTGAACCTGGGTCACTGTAATATTGTGAGGTGTGGCATCCAGTGCCTCAACCTTCAGCGCCAATGGGCTGGCCTGACACTGACTTTTTTGAGGTATGTGACAAGTTGGTCAGAGACTATTCTCTTGAGAGAATAAAAATGGATCTGTAACTGGCAAGGCTAGGATTACTGCTTTTGAAAACTGGTGTAACTAGTAGTGCCATGTGGAATGTGGAATTATGCTAGTGAAATTAGCGTGGAATGGCCATTCCGCCAGCAGAATGTCCACCACAATTTCACTGGCTCTTCTTCGGAATTTCACTTACTGCAATTTGTGGAATAATAATCCATGGAATAGCATTTTTCTGTGGAAAATATTGAGATTCTCAGCATAACATATTGTAGAAATGTTGTGGAAAAACTCATTCTGCATTTTATGCAGCAGAATTCCAACATTCCATTTCCAGCACAATTTGGTAGAATTTCTGCAGAATTTTGAAACTTTCACAAATTTTGTTCTGCCAGACTTTGAAAATTCTGCACAGCGCTAGTAACTAGTATGGATTTCCACTTCTTAGGTAACTGTGAGTAGCACAGTGAAAAGTTAAAAAATTGTAGAGATAGGGTTGGAAAGTTCCTTTATTGCCAGTGCAAGAAGTTTCATATCAATCAAATCACTCCCACCCCTAGTTTTGCCAAGTACCCTACTGATGCATTTCAAGGTGCCTTTGACTGAAACAGTCTTAAAGTAGAATTTAGGATACTCCGGTTCATGTTCCACCAGCTGGAAGACATCTGAATATGCTCAGTGGAGATGGCAGAACTGAGGTCAGTAATGGCTGTGTTGAAGTAATTGGCAATTTTTGTATGATCAAGGATCTCTAAAACCTCCACCATGAGCATTTGAAGATGTGATTTTAACACCCTTGCCAAGGAGCTCCAAAAATTTGTCCCAGAATCTTTTGCCATTGCTCTAGTTCTGGGTCTACTGTTCCTTATAGAACTTAAATTTATTCTTTCTGATCATACTGATGCATTTATTGCAGGCTTCCTTGTACCTTTGCAGGTTGACAGAGAACCCTGTTTCCCTTGCCAGTGCCCAAAGATTGTCCATATCCATCATGCATGCAAAGAGCTTGGGGGTGATCCATTCTGAAGGTGTTCTTCTTGCCTTGCATTTTAAAGGGTGCAAATTTATCACAAGCATGTTTGAACTCTGAGGCAAAGAATTCTAAGGCCAAGTCAATATTGGGAATGGCATGTAAGAAATTCCAATCAATTTGAGCCAAGTAAGCTTTGAATTCAGGCACCAGTTTTTGTTGTAGACTTGGCTGACAGTGATCGTGTGTGTGTGTGTGGGGGGGGGGGGTGCTGTCTGCTTAACTGCCTATAGACATTGCACTGGAGAATGGTATCACTTTTTGAATATAGTTCATTTTCTGGTAAAGTGGCAACCTGTTTCATGCCTCTAGAGGAAATCACAGATTGTCTTCTAGAGTCACCATCTTGGAGAGCTGTACTCAGCTGGTTCCTTTAAGGGTTCCCCATTGCTCAGAGTGCCACACTGTGGGGGTATACAAAAGAACAAGAGGTGGTAGGTTGGGTTCTGGCTGTGGCAGGGAGTAGACAGGTATGTAAACAGGAAGCTGCTTGGTAAACAGAGTGATACAAGGGAACTGTGTGAAAAACCCAGATAAACAGAATGAGACATACTGTAAATCCCTTAAATTTAATATAAAAGGAAGGGATAACCCCAGTGCCTTGGCTGCCTGTAAATTCTATGCACTCCTAGTAGCTGCAGAAGTGGAAGTACATATACAGTCCTTGAACTACTAGTATCTCAGAAACCGATATATTAAGTATTGTGAGAAGAACTGTGTATGAAATGTGCTCTACACAACCATATTCCATTCTACTAAAAACATGTTCACACCTGCTCTGTGTCACCAAGCAGTGGGGGATGTGCACACTGGTGACCCAGGTTTGAGCTTGAAGCCTAGAACAGCAGGAGTGGCAGCCAGAAGAAAGGGTGATAGAGGGAGGGTGCTGCAGAGCACTGCTGGAGAGCAACACCTGTTGTTACACTGAGTATTAACTTCCATGGGTGACCACACTCAGGTGGCTCTGCCTCTAGCCATGATGTGCACTGCTGGGAGAGGGAAGGGGTACAAAAAATGGAAAATAGCATGTGTCCTGGTCTGACGGGATGATGACTACCATGTCCTCCCCATGAAAACAGTCCCTTGAGTGCACCATTACTGCTCCCCAGACCTGCATGCCTCTGAAGATCCATAGGAAGTGTCATTCCCTTCCACCTGGCCAGTGAAGGTGGTCCCTAGAAGGGATGTCAGACCTTCTGAGGATGTGAGGATATCCTGGGGAGCCAGGTAGCAGTGATCATCAGTGGAGGTTGAGATTGTTGAGACAAATGAGGTACTGTGAAAACAAGGAGTGCCAGCTCAGAGGGGGGATATAGAAGAAGCAAAAACAATGAAAAAGTGTTCAAGTGGAAGACAAGGTTGTACTCTGCAATGTGATGAAAAACTGTTGTTTCTTGCTGTTTTCATACAGTGCCCCTTACCACTTATGAAATTGATGTCATGGGATAAAAGCTGCCAACTGACCATGTTTTTGAACTAGTAAATAAACTTACAATGCTGCACTTTTTAATCATAGTCTATGCTGATTCATGCTGGTCAATCAATAATTTGAAACAAAAAGAGGGCCTTGATCCCAATGCATTACTACACTGAAATACATGGTCCACCAGACTTCATACAAATGTATATTCTGCCAAATCCATGTAAGCAAGATAGCTATTGTGACTTGTTCTCTCTTCTACCCATAATGCTGTGCACAGTTTTACAGCTGATCTTCAGATATGGTTCTGCATATTATTACCTATGATGATCTTCTTTGTGAGTTGGTAGGAAAATGAACAATATTCTAAAACACCAAAGGGAACAAATACAAAAGATGGGTCATTCTTAAGAATAAAACCAGGTCAAAAGTATTGAAAGCTTGGAAAATGGTGGCCATCAGCTTTTCTTTTATGAGTATGCAGATCCCTTTATTGGAAGTCTACCTCCTTGAATGTTCATCTGCTCAGCTTCTGCATGGGCAGGGAAAAACATCTGGCTGTTAATGTTGTTGGAGTGAATTAAAACTCCATCTACGGTAGTTGTGACTACTGAAATAATAGAGTCCTACAGTAGTTATGAATGGTTATGTCAGCCTATAGTTGTGGCACTGACAGTAAAGGAAGGATAAAAGCACAGTCTAACCTCCAATGAATAGGAATTGCCCTTTAGATGAATGATTAGGGCAGTTGCCCTCAGAATTCAAAGTTCCTATTTAATTCCCAGCAAGAGATCGTACTGACTCTTCCAAACAGAAGGGATAGACACAACAATTTGATATTACTTATTTTTTTTAATATGGGGAGACACAGAAATGTATAAAACCTCTTCTACAGGTAATTTTGTCTCAATCTCTCTGTACCAAACTTTAGAATGCATATGCTTCTGTTCACTTAAGTTGTGTCATACTGTATGTACATATACGTATCTGAGTGGAAAGGCATAAAGCTTGAAGAATGCTCTGCTACTGTAAATGTCTTTATGATGTAGCAATATACTTTTTAGTGACAACCTTCACTTGGTAAAAATACAAGGCAATAACATTGTGCAGAGTTGTGAAATTCTGTTTTCATGGCAATCTGTGCTGTTTCTTGAAATTAATAATGCATGCAGCCACTTGAACAGTGTGGACTGTAATTTCAGTTTGATGCATAGATTATTTCCTAATATGATTTTGCCCAAAGAGATAGAATCCAGCTCCTTTCAGTGTCAGGTTTTTGTTCAATGTCCAGTTAAGAAATTTATGCAAAATAATAGCATTCCTTTGGACTTAGTGGCACAGAGTTGTGGACTAGCTGATTCTGCTAACCTTTACAAAGTAATTGAATGGTTTGATGGTGAGGCAAGTCTCCAGAAAGACAAGAACTTCTGTTTTCAGGGGTTTTCAGGTTAGAAAGTACTTTGTTCCATTTAATGGGATGGTTAAGTCCATTTGATCAATTGAGTTCCTAAATCTGCAGCAAGGTAAGCCACGATTCAAGTGGGAGGAGAAGGTGACAAAGAAGGGAAGAAACTTATCTCTTTGCCATTTAGAACTGTAAATAAAGGAACATTGTTCATTGAACAATATGAAGAGTATTTTAAAGACTTTACAGCCACCTTTAACAAAGTGTGCACAAGCAAATTACTGATTTGCTTGTTCTGCTGTTTTTGCTTTTCCATTCCTGCTGTCTCATTATGTTGTGTTGTTGCTTTAACAAATCAACAACACACCATAATGAGATAACAGGGATGGAGCAGCATAAACAGTGCAACAGGAGAATCAGTAATGATAAGAGTAATTAAAATGCAGGGATTCACTGGTCTGTGAAGCTTCCAATGTGATACTGATCTAAAACTCAGCAGGCTCAATTTTCAAAAGGCCAAGAATGACACAAGGTGCGTGTGTCAGAAAAAAATAACACAAGGAGCAAGCTGCATTAAAACTTGCATTAATTCTGAATTTCCCATTCCCCTCTTTGGTCTGGCACTCTGTACTTAAGTACAATGATTTACTGTCACTTACTGTGATTTACTGTTATTTATTATGATGTATTTATTGTATGATATGTTTACATGTTTTTAGAGCCTGGGTATATATTTATCTAGTGTACAATGTGGGATTCTGGGGTTAAATATGTATAATTTCCTAATACATATGAGCACTGTCACTTTAATTGGGATCTTTATAAATGCCTAGCCACCTTGCACCTGTCAGCCTTGCGAAAACTCTCAGTGAAGAGCAAAAATGTTCAGCTGTTGAGGAAGGGTACAGTCTGGTCAACTACTGCATGTGTTTGTGGTTTTATACAATAAAACATCATCCTGTATATAGCACTGTGTGTTTCTTCTTGAAAGAGGAGACTGAGGAGCCGAGCTTTGGAGAGACTGAGTTTTTGCATTTTGCTTTGGGCACTGGTCCTTAACCTTTTCTTAAGCTACCTTACTGTAACTTGTGGATAATTTTAGACTTGGCTTGAATCATTTTTGCTCCATGCACCATTTTTTGACTCAGTTTGCTTCATTTATTTTGACTCAAATTGCTTCATTTATTTACTGAACTTCAAATCAAATCAGATCAAATCAATCTTTATTTTTATAGCGCCTTTCAAAAACCAAGGTGCTTTACATATTATAAATACATTAAAACAACAAAAATAAACTATTAAAATCTACTCAATTCAATTCAATTCAATTATCTCCAATCAGTCCAGGAATGACAGAGAAAATAAATATGTTTTTAACATAGACTTAAAATTGGTGATAGTCAGGTATTCTCTTAACTGACAAGGTAGAGAACTACATAGGGTCAGTGCAGCAAAAGAAAAAGTACGTGCTCCAGATGTTTTAAGACGGACCCTGGGAATCTCTAGCAATCCCTCATCGGTGGATCAGAGAGGGTGACTGGGGTAGTAGGAAGTCAGGAGATCCTTGAGGGTCCCTGTTTGTGTAGGGCTTTAAAGGTAAGTAAACCTACCTTATAGGTGATCCACCACTGAACTGGCAGTCAGTGCAGTTTGCGCAGAACCAGAGTAATATGACTGGACCTAGGGGTACCATTCAACAATCAGGCTGCAGCATTCTGCACCTGCTGCAAGCAGTGGATATCAACCCTAGACAGCCCTAGGTAGAGGGCATTGCAGTAGTCAAGACAGGTAGTGATGAAGGCGTGACCCAATGTCGGAAGATCACCAGGGGAATCAGGTGTTTCATCCAGGCGATGTTCATCAGGTGATAAAATGAGGATTTGACCACAGCTGACACCTGATACTACAGAGTCAAGCCATCATCAATGACAATGTCCTGGTTATGCACCCAATCTGAGGTGATAAGCTGGACACCATCAAGCTAAAGGCCCAACACGTGCCCAGCACTAACACCCACCCTGGAAGACCTGGCTCCATGACCAGTACCTCAGTCTTATCTGGATTTAGTCTTAGCCAACTCAAGCTCATCCAGTCTCTGATCTCAGTTAGGCAGTTATTTAGCATGGAAACTACATCAGCACAACCAGATGGCTGCACAAAGACCTCCTCACAGCCCTCAAAAACAGGGACAAATGCTGGAGAAAGTTTAAAATATCCGGTCTCCCAGCAGATTATGACAACTATAGAGAACAGTGATCAAAATGCAAAACACGAATAAGACTTGCAAAAAGCCAGTACTGCAAAGGCCTTCTGCTGGATGCTGCTGGCGACCCTAAGAAATGTTGGTCTCATGTCAAGACTTTCCTTGGCTGTAATCAAAGACCACTAAATAACGACATGATACTAAAAGGTGTCCATTGCAATGACTCAAGCACAATTGCCAATGCATTTAATTCTTACTTCTCTGACCTCTTGAGCTACAAAAATACTCTCTCCTCCACTAACCTAATACCTGGATCCTCCTACCCAAAAGAAGCTTCAAAGATGCCCACTTTCTACTTTAAAGCTATATCGAAAAATGATGTCCTCAAACATCTAAATTCAATATCAGACAGTACCGTTGTCGGATCTGACCACCTTGAACCTAAACTCCTCAAGCTTACGGCACCTTTCATCTCAAGACCACTGGCCTGTATATTCAACCTGTCCCTGAGTGAAGGCGTGGTACCCGCGGTATGGAAACTAGCCAGAATCACACCAGTGTTCAGAAAAGGTGACAAAAAAGATATAGCCAACTATAGACCAATAGCAATACTGTCAATATTAAATAAAGTCCTTGAGAAGCTCATCTCAGCTCAGATCTCAGAACACCTTACAAAGTATAACCTCCTGCACTCAAACCAACACAGCTTTAGAAGAGGCCATAGTACTCAAACTGCTCCACTACAGTTGACAAATGATGTTCTTCAAGATATGGACCAGGGTCATCTAACTGGTGCAGTTTTTATCGATCTGACAAAAGCCTTCGATCTAGTTAACCACCCTCTTCTGCTTACTAATCTCCACTCCCTGGATTTCTCACCCAAAGTTGTAAATTGGTTCCATAGCTACCTATCAAACAGGTATCAAACTGTGAAATTCAACTTGGCCACCTCAGAAAAAGCAATCATCATCATTGTTGGTGTACCTCAGGGTTTTATCCTCGGACCCCCTCCTTTTCTCAATTTTTATTAACAACATTCCTCAAGTGGTATCCTCCTATTCATCATTGCTTTATGCCAATGACCTTGTCCTTTACACTAGCTCAGATAATATCCACTCTATTAATCATAAGCTCTCTATGGACCTACAAAATATTCAATCCTGGATCACCAAAAATAAGCTTGTTCTAAACCTTGGAAAGACTAAGGCCATGCTCTTCGGATCCTCTATTAAATTAAAACAGTATCGTAAATCTTTCCAGGTCACCTGGGCTGACAGCTCCCCACTGGAGATGGTAACTTCTTTTAAATATCTGGGCGTCTTACTTGATGAATCCCTCACCTATGATGCCCATATTACCTCCACCTGTAAGGCTGTAAAAGCCAAACTGGGCTTAGCTTACAAAACAAGCTATATTCTTACCCCCACTGCTAGGACAGCCATTGCTAGAGGAATCCTGCTTCCATCACTTTCTTATGGATCCATAATCTGTACAAATACATCTAAAGCTAATCTTCATAGGTGGGACACTACTTACAAGAATATATGCCGCTACGCCTCTGCATCCTCCAGACTAAAACATCACTGCTTGCTGTACTCTGACCTAAATTGGCTTTCTCCTATTGCGCAATGTCTTCTCTCTCTTGGGAACCTGCTGGACAGTGTACTTCCATCTAGTATGCCCACCTACCTAGCCTCCCTGCTGACCCCTCAGCCCATCTCCTATGGTCTCCGATCTACTGACCTTTCCTTGATTAGCATTCACAGATGTAGAACTACCAAAGGGAAATCAGGCTTCTCACACGTAGGTCCCTCCTACCGGAACTCGCTGCCCCAAGATGTCTGCCTTGCACATAATCATGCCACATTTAAGAAAAGGCACCGCTCCCTCCTTACTACTTGAGCTCAGTGTACCTGCTTCAACACTCCATAGATCTTGATTTACTCTGCCCTGACTGCCCTTGGTATCACCTTCTGTGGTGTGAGATGGTACCCTGCTCCTTCAGCCTCCCTTAAACCTATCTCACTATTACCTCTCTCCCTGCCTCCTTCCAATTGACACCCTTTCACTTTCAGTATGATGTAATGATGCCTCCGTTGGTATATTTCTTCTTTCTGTACCTTATATTTGTGATATTACTACAATAATCTACACATGGGCACTTATCTCCAATTGTATAATTTGACACCATTCGTGCCTTGTACCTTTATTCGTCTTAATTTTGTCTCACTTTATGTTTGTGATGTATTGCATATCTCCTGACGCTGTATTCTATGTAACTGTATCTCTCTATGTTGTTGACCTCCCGGGTCGTGCCTGAAAATAGTCACTTTCGTGTCTAGTGCACCTACCCGGTTATCAAAAAATAAATAAAAAAATAAAAAAATAAATAAATATACAGCTGATTATCATCTGCGTAGCAGTGAAAACTCAAGCCGTATCACCTATTGATGTCTCCTAAGGGCAGCATATACACTGTGAGCAACATGTGAGCCAATATAGATCCCTGCGGTACCCCACATTGTTAAACTCTTTGCACCACTTTTCTTAATGTATGTGGTTTTTGACTCAATTTGCTTAATTCTTTTGACTCAACTTGCTTAATTCTTTTGACCTAACTTGCATCATTGTTAAACTTGGCTTTGCACACTCTTCTCCATGTCTGTGGTTTTTGACTCAATTTGCTTCATCTTTTTGAATCAACCTGCTTCATGTTTTTGGCTCAGCTTGTGTCACTTTCATTCTGCATCTTATTTTTGACTCAACTGTGGTCATTTTCACTCCATCTCTCTCCATGCATCATATTTTTGCCTCAGGTTTGCTCCATTCTCAGCTTGTGATATTCTCACCCCATGCAATGTATGTTTGATCTTTTGCATCATTTTGGGGAATTTTGCCAAGGTGCAGTCTTTGGTGCACTTGGATTGGATGCAAGATGGATGTTTGACACACTTTGCATCATTCTAGGGACCCTTTGAAAATCAGGCCCAGCAAGTTTGTCCCCAGAGCCCTGTCAATAAAGACATAGACAAGTTGTGTGTGGTTGCTCAATTTGGCAATTAATTTACTGAATATTTCCAAAATATCATTGTCCACAATAACATATTACATTTCTATCACTTTCAGTTTTACAATCTCTTTTATTTTTTAGTTGTTTAACCAGGAGTAGCACACTAAGCTGAAAGCTTTTTCACAAGTGCAACCTGGGAGCACAGGGAAGTTTTGTGACTTGCTCAGGGTCACACAGTATGCAAGTGGAAGCTGTGGGATTCAAATCCAGGTTTAGTCTGCTGGATGTCACCAGATTTGCAGCTCAGAGCCTTAAACCACTGCACTATACTGCCTCCGCTATACTGCCTCCCTATCTCTTCCAATTAATATTTATGTACATTATATACAGACACATTATTTTTCAATTCATCACTTCTATTAATTTCTTCTTCCTTTTCTGCCCCCAGATGTACATCATGGGAGGGCCCGGCCTCTTCCTCTTTTGTTGGAAAGGGGTATGAGTGTACAAACTGTACCCCTGCTTCTTGCTTATTGGTCCTGTGTCATCTTTTTAGTGTTTTCCTTTTTCATCCACCCCCTTATTTCCTGTCCTCATTCCCCCATTTTCTTGCCATCCACCTATGGCAATCCATTCATTTCTACTACTGTGCTCCAAGTGTCACAGTGCCCTCCTGCTTCTTCTCTCAAGGTGCTTGAGTGGGAAAATCTCATGGACCAATTTTGTGAGCTCCCCTGGCTGTGCAGTCCCTTATGACTGCCCACCTAAGCCCTGCCCTTTGGCTCCCCTGGCCATTCCTGGCTTGTCATCTCACTGTTCCCACCCAACCCCTTACCCCTCCTGTTTTGTGACCTCATTGGTTCCTCCCTGTTTTGTGATCTCATGTCCATTCTAGTCCCTCCCTCGTTTCCCTCCCTCCCTCACCTCCCCTGCCTCCTGGCTTTCACCACACCACTTGTCCAGGCCTTGGGACAATAGGGTCTGTCCCTTTAGTTGGGCAATCCTCTTTATCCCCAGACCCTGCCAATAAAGACATAGGCAAGTTGTGCGTGGTTGCTCAGTTTGGCAATTAATTTACTGAATATTTCCAATATATCATTGTCCACAATAACATATTACATTTCTATCACTTTCAGTTTTATAATCTCTTCCAATTAATATTTATGTACATTATATAGAGACACATTCTTTTTCAATTCATCACTTCTGTTAATTTCTTTTTTTTCTTCTGCCCCCCAGATGTACATCATGGGGGGGTCCAGACTCTTCCTCTTTTCTTGGGAAGGGGTACAAGCGTACACACCGGACCCCTGCTTCTTACTTATCGATCCTGTGTCATCTTTTTAGTGTTTTCCTTTTTCATCCTCCCCTTTATTTCCTGTCCTCATCCCCCTTTTTCCATTAGTCCACCTCCAGCTTGCGATGGACGGTGGACTTCCCCCCATTCTCCCCCACTTCCTATCCCCCTAAACTCCCCTTGCACCTCCTTTTATCTTTGCACCAGCCATGCTTCGATGGCATCAGCAATTTCCAAATTAAACAGGGCTAAACCAAGGCTCAATAAATGTATCCCATCTCCCCGGTAGTATTCATCTACCCATTCCAGTATTCCATGGTGTATGATCAGTCCCCCCATACTCTCAAACAACCTACCTACCCATGCATTCATGCACTTCCTTGGCCTGTCCATTCCTTTGTGGCTGTCCACTTGTCACCACACCCTTCGTGGTGCTATAACAGACCAGGCCAGAGTAACCTCTGGCCACCACTCCTTTATTTTTTTCAGATCCTGCTTTGTCTGATAAAAGATGTCCAGCCAGTGCCTACTCCCCAGGTCATTTCCACCTAAATGTAACACAGTCAGGTCTAGCCATCTGTGGTCCTTCCTGATCTCCCTCAACTTTGGCAGCAGCAAGCCCCACTTCATTCCTCATAGACCTCTCCATACCAATCAAATTGTATCATTATTCAGGTACTGCTGCTTTCCCCCTTGTCTTCTAGTTGCCCATTTCTCTACCTAATGTATAAAGGAATGCCCACAGATCCAATCCATACTTTGAGCTTCCTCATCAGCCCTGCATAACCATAAGCATACTGTTTAGCATGTTACACTTTATTTCCCTCTTCCCCTTCTCTGTCCTCCCCATAGTACACCCCTCTTCCCCCCCACTCTTTGAACCTGCTTTGGGGAAAAAGAAAGACATCATTAATATGTGATGTTGTGGATGTATTTTTTGTAATAGTCAGAAGTCCACCTGCCCTTCTGCTTAATCTGCCCAGACTGTTGCCTTGTGCTGCCATAGCAGAGGCTGCCCCAATCCTAAATGAGTAGGAGGAATATCCCTCCTCGGGTTCCCCCAGAAATTTTAGGCACTTGTGCATTATAACTGTCACCTGGTATCCAGACACTGGCCTGCTGTCTTCATATATGAATATCAAAGGACTCCCCCCTCTTGGGCAGTCTGCCACATACACATGCAGAGCCCCCATTGGGTAGATGACTGTGCTATGGTGTTTCGTTACCCATACCTTGGTGCTCTGTCCCTGCTGATCTGTCTTTGATCTCCTTAAAAGAATCGCTACTGCATCCCCGACCCAATCTATGGCTTCCAATGAAGACCCCCATCCATCTTTCTGCCATGGCCTACCACTTTGCTAAGTCAAAACTCCCTGCTATGTATTGTAGTGTACAAGCCTTGAACAGTTATAGCTTCCTTACTGGAGCTGCAGATGCAGTGTAGTGTCTCCATCAGTCGTGCCATCAGCCACTCTGATGTTGGCTTCCTATTGTCTTGATTCTTATCTGTTCCCCGCAACCAACCCTGCATCATTCTCCAGATTAGGTTGCTTTTGGTAGGGTCCTCCAACCCTTTCAGTGTGTATATCTGCCCTATTTCTGTCAGATGAACCCCCATGGTCGCCTGTGCCATGTTTTGGTTCCACCCCATCACTATGAATCTGGCCACCTGCTCCCTCATCACTGCCTCACTTACCTGGGCTCCATACTGCTCCTGGAAGTTTTGAAATGCCCTCCAAGAGGTTTTGTATGCTGTAATGGTCCTGGGAGTCCCAGAGTTGTGGAACAATATTCCAGTTCCCCCAGTTCAATCATCCACATGTATGCCGGGATGATGGTCTGCAAGGGCTCTGCTCCGGGTGCGACGGTCCAAAAATTGTCCATCTGCAATTGGGAGAGGCAATCAGCTATCGCATTGTCCACACCATCAATGTTGGCCCTAAATGACATGTTCAATGTCAGCCCTAACCAGACCAGCTTGCTCAATACCCTCATGACTCTGTCTGACTTCGTCCCTTTTGTGTTCAGTACCTTCACCACTGCCCTGTTATTACTCCAAAATGTGACTTGCCTATTCATGAGTTCTATACCTCAGATTAGCATTGCTACCCATATGGGGAAGATTTCCAGAAAAGTGATATCTCTGGTCACCTCTGCCCATACCCAGTCTCTGGGCCATGGTGCGGCAAACCATTTCCCTTGGAAATAGCCTCCCTTGCCAATCCCACCAGCCGCGTCTGTGTACAGCTAGCTGCAGGTCAGTATTATACAACCATTCTTCCTTCTAGAATATCTTCCCAATCTTCAATCATCGCTTTCCCCCTTATTGATGTCTATCCAATGGTGTGGCTGTGATGCCCTCCGAGTTGCCCATGCTAGACACTGCGTGAATGTGCATACAGGAGTGATGGCTCTGCAAGTGAAATATAGATGCCCTAACAGCTGCTGTGCCTGCTGGAGCTACACCCTCCTTCGATACCCAATTTTTCCCAGAAGCTCCCATAATTTCTGGACCTTTTTCTCTGGTAATCTGAATACCTCCTGGACCATACCAGCTCCATCCCCAAGAATTCTATTGTCTGGTTAGGACTTTCTGTTTTATCCTTCACTAATGGTACCCCCAAATACTCACATAAACCCTTAAAATCCATTAACATTTTTTCCATCTCCCATCGCCCTTCCCACATGAAGAGGAGGAGGAGATCATCCAGGTAGTGCACTACCATCTGATGTCTGTGCCTTATTTGGAACACCCACTGCAGCCAGGTGCTGAACATCTCAAATGTGGCACAGGCTATCAAGCACCCCATGAGCATGGCCTTGTCAAAATAATACATACCCCCACCTGGAAACCCAGGAGATCCCAGTCTGCTGGCCTGACTGGTAGCAAATGGAATGCTGCTTCTATGTCTGTCTTGGCTAACCAGGTGCTTTGCTTGGACCTGATTAGCCTCACTGCCTCCTCCAGGGTGGTGTATGTTACCATGCTGTCTTCCTCCCCAATGTAACCATTAACTGAATCCCTGTCATGATAGGATAGGTTATGTACCACCCAGTTCTCACCTGGCTGTTTCTTGGGTACTAGCCCCAGGGTGAAATCCTCAAACTGTGTAGCAGTGGGGCAGCAAATGGTCCTGCCACCCTCCCCGCTAGTACTTCTTTCTGAATTTTCTGTGCTAACACTTCTTCTTTCCCCTGTATGGACTTGAGGTTCTTAGGCCTTGTCCCCTTCCTAATACCCCTAAATTGTAAACTAAAACCAGACTGAAAACCTGCGTGCAATTTCTTTGCAGCCTCCTGGTATGGGTATCCCCTCAACCACCCCTGTAGGGCCTCAACCTTGAATGGTGTGTGGGCCAACCGGAAACTGCTGTTTGTTGGCCTTTCAGTTGTCCTGGTGCTGAGTTTGAAAGTTGTGGCCTCTCCCCCTCATTCCTCTCCCCTGATTTCCTCTTCCCCAGTGCAGCCCCCTAAAGGTACCCTGAGTGTTCCGAAAGGGCTGCTGGTATGAATTGTCCTGACTGCCTGGTCTTTTTTCCCAGCTATATCTGCATTTTGATGCTGGGTGGTGCCCCTCACACTTGGAAGATATGTGTCAGAATCTGCAGTTGGGCCAGGAACAGAACACCCTGTTGAATCCCCAACACACTTTCAAGATCCCCCCCTTTTTATCCCCCTCACCCTCCCTTTCAGTTGGCCCCATATAAATCTCTAGCCACAGATCTTTGTGCCTGGCATCCCATTTTACATCCCCAAAGAGTGCCATCCTTTTCCTGAATTTCTCATCATATTTTAGCCAACTATGGTCCCCTTTTTTATACGCATTCTTTATAATGAGCAAGTAAGTTAGGAGTGGGATGACCAGTTTCTGCCGCTTCTCAATAACAATCGCCATGAAGTAGGTGAAACTCATGGACCAGTCATCCCAAGTTTTTCCTTTCCATGACTTATCCTCTTCCCCTTTCCTAACAGCACCACTGCTGCCACTATGTCTTTTTTCTCAAAACTGTCATTTTCTTCATATTTATCCATGTTGTTGACATTTGCCAAGGTGAAAATGTAGACATATTCTCCTTTCCATATCTTTTCTTTCATGGTGGTAGGCATGTGGTCTCCCAGCCATACACCAGGTGTCCTGACCTCTCTACCCATTGCCAGGCCCCCACCCACCTACTCCCCCCTGTCCCTTTGATTTCTCCCAGTGCCTTCTCTAATTGTCTGAGTCCATTATCCCCCATGGCTTTCAACATCTGCTCAACATATTTTTTGACAATACTCTCGAGTGTCACCACATGATTACCTGCTGTGGTTGGTTGTGGGGTGCTGGGCCCCAGTCAAGGTACTCCCAATGGGCTGTGTGTGGGCTACAGGACTGGTGGAGGTGGTACTCACTCTGGCAAATGTAGAGGAAGAGATGGCATGGGAGGCTCTGGCAACAGCACCAGTGCAGGCTCAGGTGCCGGCATCGGCTCCCATATGGGGTTACAGAGGGGAGGGAGTAGAGGACTAGTTGGCATTGGCGCATGAACCCCTGTCTCGGTTCTGGGCCACCAGGTGGTTTTGGCACCCTCTTGTTCCTCTTGTGCCCCTTTCCCTGTTTCTCCTTCCACTTCATGCATTTTTCACCATTGTCCGGCTCCATTACCTCCAGTAACCTGTTTGACTTATTTACCAGGTCCATGACCACTCGATAGCAAGCCTTTTCGCTCAGCTTAAACTTCTTTGATGCCATCCTTCTGATCTGAGATATCTAATAAAAAATCACACACACATTAATATCTCCTTTTGTGCAGACTATCTGCCATTAAGTGAGTTGCTCAGGATCAACATGTGCCCCGCTGGAGGTTGAAGACATCCACAAACTCGAGTTTATAGTTTAAACTGCTAGTTTATAGTCCCCTGCCTGTAACCCCCAAGCTGTCCTGCCTGACGCAGGACTATGCCCCAAACCACTACTGCTGACCAAGCCAAACCTAGCCCATTGGTAATCCTACTGGGGTGGTTAATCTCACCTCAAACACTGGAAATAAAGCATAACAAACCAGCTAGAGCTTCTCCCAGTCCTCTGTACCAGCTTTTTTGCCCTCTTTGTCCTTATTCTGCAGGTCTGCAGTTCAGGGCTTAAACCACTGTGCTATAGAGCCTCTCATTACACCTGCCACAGAGACCATCCATGCCAGTTCATCATCTCCTGTGACCTTGCACCTGCCCATATCCCTGTTACATGGTGCCATGGGGCTCCCAGGCCTTCAGCCTACTTCTGCAACATTGCCTCCCCCCCATTTACTTTCCTCAATCTGCCCCCTTGCTGGACTCCATAAATTCCTGGTTTTCTGCCCCAGAATTCTCTGTGCCACCATAGTGCTCCCGCCGGGCCCTCCCTTCTGCATTTCTTCCTTCCCCTGCTATTGCTTTCTGATCCCTTTCTCGGACCCCCCCACCAGCGTGGTGGTGAGGGGCCCCCCCATCATGGGTATCATCCATTGAGGCACACCCGCTTCTTAAATGTCCCCCTCAAGACATCACGTCTGCACTGCAGATGCGGCATACTCTGTTGTCTGGCCCGCTTGCACATAAAGGCCTGCTGCCAGCATTCAGCCCCTATCTGTGTGGCAATGCCATCACATGACGTCACCATGCGGTGTACCCCTCAGCCTGGTGTATCCATTTTCTGTCCAAAATAACCCCTCCACAGCAGCCCTCAGCCCCAGACAAATGCCAAAGCCCCAGAAAAACAATTAAAACATTCCCCCAACTTGTCCCTGCTCCCTCACCACATCTGGTGAATAGGCTCTGTATCACTCACCTGCAACCTCATGGGAAAAACCTCTGCATGAACCCTGGGGCCAGTGATGAACTCTGGTCTGAAACAAGGCACCACAAATCAAAAACTAAATGCTGGGCTGCCTACCAAACCACCCAGGGCCAACACCAGCCATGTCCCAAGCCTTCTGATGTTCCTCCCCCTCTCAGCATCACAAGCAGCCTTAAATACATTCAAATGGGGACCCATTCCTTCTACTGCAGCAAAATTCCCCAACTAAATGTGCCATGGGCCACCCTCTTCATTAAAACTTGCACCCCCCCTTTGCCTCTTCCCCAATTTCTGCCTCAGTATGGAAAACCACATGGCGGTGACATCACACGCCACCCCACATGGTAGGCCTCAGGCACCTTTGCATCCATTCTCTTGTCCCCTACATGGCATGGCCACTCTGCCTAAGGGAACCTCGCTTTTCCTAAGGATACAAAAGGAAAAGACCACCTCAGCTGCTATAGATACATTGTGGGGACATCTCTCTCCACTCTGTTCGGTTGCCTGCTGCCCAGCTAAAGCACGCTACCATTCAGCCTCGCTGTGCCCATTCAGGTGCTAACTTCCCCAAACCCCTGCTGCACAAAACAGGCTCCCGGTATCACTTGCTCCCTATACAGGACACCCAGCTGCATTCCCAAACCCTGTAAGCTCTTCAGCCATCAAACCAAATAGCCACAACAGATAACAAAACACAGCACTGTCTGATCCATACCCATCTCATGCAATGCATTCGCAGCTCCCTTGGTTCGATAAACCCCACAAACAGCATCATCCCACTGCCAATCCAACACAGCTTTCTTACCTGTTGTTTGCAGTACTCACTTGCTTACTCTTCTTGGAGTTTCACTGCATTGGTACTTATCTCTGTTCCAAATGGCTCATTGTACCCTTAGCTTAAGTTATCGAAGGTGTGTTCCTTTGTTTTTAAACTCAGAATTACCCTCACCAAAAAATGCCCACTGGCTTCAATGTAGTTGCCAAAACTGATGTGCTTCCACACTAAAATCTCATGGATCAATTTTGTGAGCTACCCTGTCTGTGCAGTCCCTTATAACTGCCCACTTAGGCCCTGCCCATTGGCTTCTCTTGTCATTCCTGACTTGCCACCTCACTGTTCCCACCCTGACCCTTACCCTACTCATTTTGTGCCCTTGTTGGTTCCTCTCCCTTTTGTGATCTCATGTTCATTCTAGTCCTTCCCTCTTTTCCCTCACCCCTTCACCTCCTCTGCCTCTTGGCTTTCACCACATCGCTTGTCCAGACCTTGGGACAATGGGGTCTGCCCCTTTAGTTGGGTAACCCTCTTAAACTTAGCTGCTTTGGGCTCATATCACTTAAACAACAGCAAAGAGGTTTCCATGAATCACCCTGTTATGTGGATGTAAAGGAAAAAAAATGTCATTATGTGTGGCATCTCATGCTCCTTAGATTGTATTAGGTGGGAGATAGTCAATATAGGGAGTTCCTTAATTCCAGGAGTAAGGCAAAAGGGGTTATTTGGTTCAATGGCCTACTCCTTGCTAATGGAAAACAGTTAAATGGGGCCATCAGTTTTGTGATAGAAGCACAGGAGCTTTATCACTGAAGGCTTTCGCATATGATTTTCAGTAGCAGTTCATTAATAGAAATGGAAACATCCATTGCCCCTAAAACACCGTGGCCCACAGTCACCCCCATACCATTGTGGAGGGCATATGTGGCCTGAGCCTGGGTCAATATGGTAGGAAATGCACCGGAAAAGGGTAAGGAGGAAAAGACAGCAAAGGGCCTAAGATATGCCCATGTGGAAGGGGAGTCAGTCATCCTAGGAGAGCAGGAAGTGGGGTGAATGAGAGGATTGTAGGTCCTCATGTTTGAGTAATAGTGTGAGGGGACCACAGTGTCACAGTAAAGGGCAAGTTAGTGGTACCAGTCTCCCTTTACACCCACAACTGTACAAGTTTACAGCGTTGTCTGGGGCTGTTGATTAAGGTCAATGCGAAGGAGTAGTTGGATCATCAATCAATCAATCTTTTTTATTTATAAAGCGCTTTTCAAAAACCAAACCGCATATACATTGTAAGAAAAAATGGACAAACATTCAGTCAATAAAACATATAAAAAGATAAAAAGGTAGCAAAAGTAAAACTAAGTATTATCCCCAAAAGCCAAGTTGAATAAATATGTTTTTAATGAGGCTTTAAAAGTCTCGGTGGAAGCACTCTCTAATCCAATGAGGTAGAGAATTCCACAGGGTCGGGGCCACAACAGAAAAAGTCCTAGCACCTGATGACTGAAAACGGACCCTCTGAAACCCTAGCAATCCCTCATCAGTGGAGCGGAGTGGACAGAGGGAGCAGTAGGGCAGAAAGGAGGTCTTGCAAGTAACCTGGTCCCTTTCCATGTAGGGTTTTATAGGTTAGCAATGTGACCTTGAAGGTGTTCCTCCAATGCATCAGCAGCTAGTGTGGTTCACATAGCACAGGTGTGACATGGCAAGTTCTTGACAACCCTGTCAACAACTTGGCCACAGCATTCTGTACCAGCTGCAGGTGATGGAGATCCACCACCAGTAACTCTAGGTATAGAGCATTGCAGTAATCAAGACAAGAGGACACAAAGGTGTGAACCATTATAGGAAGGTCATCATGCGGAACTAGGTGCTTTATCCAGGTGATGTTCCTCAGATGATAAAATTAGGTCTTGACAACTGCTGACATCTGCCCTTTTAGCGTCAGTTCGTTGTCAAGCACTACACCCAGATTCTGCACCCGTTCAGAAGATCTCAACTGGTTACCCCCTAACACAAGGCCAGACTGTTGCTCAGGAGTCAACTTCTCTACACGGTGACCTGAGTCCACCACCAACACCTCAATCTTGTCCGGCTTCAGTCTCAACCAGTTAGCACTCATCCGTAAAATTTCCTTTCACTGATGCTGGACTATTTGGCCAGAAGCGAAGTCCAAGAAGTCACAGGGACAGAAACAGAGGGAGATAAACAAGAGACCCCCCATCCAAGTCTGTAGTGGTTGAGAACTGAAAGGATCTGAGTTCAAGTAAGGTCACAAGTGACTCAGGTTTTGAACTGGCAACCACATTAATGGGAGGTCACAAGGCACTTCAAGAGATCAAGCCAGACTTGTTTCAAAATCCAGTCAATATCATTTCTGAATAAAAAAATTATGAGGATCTTAAAACTGCTTATCAGAACCTAACTGTGATAAATGCCACTGTGGTTGATAAACAAAAACCACACATATTTCCAAGGTGGAACAGGAAAAACAAATGGAACTGTACACTATAAGCTTTTAGTTTCCCTGCAAGAAGAGATGTACCTTATTAAGTAGAATTGGGCAGAATATAAAATTCCAATGGTGGAATACCTTGGAATTACCATTCTGATTCCATGGAATTTTGCAAAACTTACCCAAACATTCTGCAGAATTTTGCCAAATTTTAAATTTGCTATTTTGGTCTATTTTTTAACATACGTTCCATATCCAAATTATACCAAATTTGGCAGGTATACAGGTATTACTGAATTACAGAAGACCGCCACATTTCAGAGTCCAGGACTGAAAGAAAACTGAGTTATGTGTGGCCAAAGATTTAATCAATATTAAAATTTCAGTGTCTTCCATTTTTGAAACTTTCTTATTCTAATGTCTCCACAGTTTCAGTATTTGGAGGAACATACAACATGAGTATGTGTACCAAGTCTCAGGCTTTAAAGGGAGCTATGCTATAGGTAGCAAAACATTTTTCCAAAATTTAGATTTTAGTTCACTATACTTTTGAAACAATTCATCACAATGTCACAAAAGTCTTCCAATATATGGGTTATTACTGCATTTATATGTGTACCCAGTTTCAGATATCCAGCTCCAAAGGTGCCTGAGGTATATGCAGGTAAACATTTTCATGAAATTTCCAATAAAAAATAAAATGATAGATTCTGAGCACCTATCATTTTGTGATGTTCCATCCTAGTGTCCTGATATTAGGCATATCATTAGAAATCATATCAATAAGTAATCATGCAAATTTGTAGACCTTTATCTCAAAAGATGGCCGAGTTATGACCAAATTAATAAATAGCTAAAATTCCCCTGAATTTCATCAGATTTTAAATTTCAGTTTTTTGGTCTAGTTTTCTTTTTTATCCAAATGATACCAAATCTGGCAGGTATGCAGGTAGTAATAGTTTTCATAATTGTGCCTAATTTCAAAGTCCTAGCTTGAAAGGGGTGAATTGTGGTTGGCCAAACATTTAATCAAAATTTAATTTTCAGTTATTTCCATCTAATTTTAAAAATTCTTATCCAAATTTCTTGAATTGTCAGGATGTAGAGAAATGTGCAATGTGTGTATGTGCATCAAGGTTTTAGTATCATGCTTTAAAGGGGACTGTGTTATAGGTAGTCAAACATTTTGTCCAAATGTTGATTTTAGTTATTTTAGTATGATTTTGAAAGCATTCATTGAAATGTTATAAACCTTTGCAGTTATATGTGTTAGTACTACATTTATTAACCTACCTAGTTATAGATTTCTAGCTCTAAAGGTGCCTGAGATATATTTGTTCATGACACTTCCCACAAAAAATAAAATGACAGACTTTGAGCACGTATAATTTTGAACCAATGCATTATAATGCCATGATATTTGGCACACTGTTGGAGCACCTACTGTAACAGAAAGTAATCATGCCAAGTTTCAGATATCTAATTCAACTGAGTTATGACCAATTAATCAATTTCAAAAATTTCACAAACTTACAATGAAATTCCATGAAATTTTGTGGAATTCTATCAAAATTCCACACATTTTAAATTTTCTCATTTAGCACTGCTCTATTATTATGACTTGCTCCTACCATAGATATTGCAGGTCACTTGGGCTGTGAGAAAACCAAGAATGGCATACTGGCCCAGTTTATCTGGCCTGGTATGAAAAAAAATGGCAGATTTTTGTGCTTCCTTCCCAGAAATCAATTGGTTGCCCCCCCAGAAATAAAAAGTAGGCCCTGTTCATCCCTATGCCCATAGTAGATATTACATTTAAAATACTTGAGGTTGATATGGTGGTAAAAAGTTTAACAGGTATTAGTATATTATGGTGATAATGGATTACACCACCTGATTACATAAGACTATTCCCATGTGCTCTACAGCCCATTCAGTAGCCAAAGAAGTGCTAACGGTATTTTGCCAAGTTGGGCTGTCAATTGAGCTCTTAACTGATCAGGACACTGTCTGTATGTCAAAGCTTATGAGGGAAGTGTGCTTTACTGTAGGTTAAGTCCATCCGGGCAGCAGCGTACCACTCTCAGACACGACTTAGTCAAAAGATTTAACAAATCCCTGAAGGGTCTGCATTTAGGAGGTGCCACACTTGTCAACAGGTTTCTCAACCTTTGAATTGTTATATGGGTGGCAACCCTGAGGGATGCTGGATTTCATAAAAGAGGTATGAGAGAAGCAGGCACATAGTCCCCCTTATGTGTTCAAATATGTAATGCAAATAAGAGAAAGATTGGACATGATTGGCAGATTTGTCAGAGAAAATGTATTCAACGCACAGCAAACCCAGGCAGGACTCTATGAACAAGGGGCCAGGCTACGGTAGTTCAAACCTGGTAACAGAGTACTTCTGCTCCCTACCTCTGAAAGTAAACTCCAGGCTAAATGACAAGGACCATATGTGATCCTGAGAAAAGTGGGACCAGTTGATTTTGACTTATTACAACCTGACCGAAAAAAGGAAAAATAAGTTCATTATGATAATTTGTTGAAACCCTAGAAAGACAGGGAGGTTTTTCTAGTTGATAAAAAAACCTAAAGGGGGCCCTAGTCGGGTGATGGATGAGAACTCTGAAGATGGAATCCTTGACTTATGCCCTAAAATTTTAAAAGAAGCAAGCCCCATTCCATAGGATGAATGACTCACCCTGACCAAGAAAAACAAAACCCAGCAACTGATAGAAAATTCTAGGTATGTGTTCTTCCTAAAACCAGGACAAACTCATGTGATCTAAGACAGCATAGACACAGACCCACATGTCTAGATCCATCAATAGCCATATAGACTCTCAGAAAAAGTCTGGGAGACAGTATGGGAGGAGATCAGCTCTATGTTTGAACTGGGAGTCAATGGGGACTCTCAGAATGACTAGTCTAGCCCTATTGTAATAGTCCCAAGACCAGGTTTGTCCTCTCAGCTTTGCATTAACTTCTGGAAAGTGAATGCTATGTCCAACTTTGATGTATAGTGTATGCTTAGGGTGTATGAATTTCTGCACTGACTGTATTAGTCCCAGCACATTAGTACCTAGACCTAAGCAAGGAGTATTGGCAACTCCTGCTAACTCCTGAATCTTGGGTTGCATGGTGCCTAAGCCACATCAGTGGGACGTTTTGAAACTGATTTCAAATAAAGCTGGGATTTTCAATGAGAAATGTTAACCCTATTTCAAGCATAGCTGGGGTTTTTCAGTAAAAACTGTTGGCCCTGAGTTCAAGTATACTGTAACTGTGGTTTTCAATGGGAAATGTTGACCCTGATTGGAATTTTCAATGACAAGTTTTGACCCTGATTTGAAGAATAGCAGAGGTTTCAATTGGGAAATCCTGACCTAGATTTCAAACATTGCAGGGGTTTTCAATAAAAAGTTTGGACCCTGGTTTCAATTATAGTTTGGGGTTTGAATGGATAGTTTTGACCCTGATTTCAGCTTTAGCTGGAGGTTTCAATATGGAGTTTTGGCCTTGCTTTCAAGGGAAAGAACACAGTTTCAGATATACACACAGGCTCACACTAACACATCCATTCTAATGCACAAAAATACTCTGTTTAATTTTGGACTGAAAAATAAAATATAAATAGATAAACCAGCACTTCAATTTTCCAGATAGTCTGTCCCCTAACCTTCCTTAAAACAGCATCGTCTGTTAGCAGGTGAAATTTTTACGCATACCGTTTATTTTATTTTAGATTGCCCTTTGTCTACTGTCTTGTATGATATCCTTTTCCCCATTTTGAGCCTAGTTTAGCAGGTCTTATTTTACATTTGAATGAATAAAAGGAGTACTTATTTAATCTCATCTGTGTTCTATGTATTCTAATTTGGTTTGGTTGTCCCCTTATTCAAAGATTGCATATTTTTTTGGCTGTCAAGTCTTTAAATCTATCTTTCTAACTAACCACCCACTGAAGGATTTGATTGATATAAGGCTTCCTACTCGGAATTTATGAGCTAATAATGGGGTCTTACTTAAGGACACCATACAGCATTTTAAAGCTGAGGCTCGCTCCTTCGCGTCTGCTGCTCCCTCATTATGGAACAGATTACCAGTTGGTTTGAGCTCTTCTTCCTCTGTGCCCATGTTTAAATCATATCTTAAGAAGCATCTGCAATCAACTGAGTTCTGTCGTTGTTTTGTTCAATTTATTGTATCTTGTTCATATTTATTGTATGTTTGTGTTGTCTTTGTTTTGTGTTGGGTCAGACCCAAAAAAAGGCTTGTTCCAGTGTTCTCATCCAGTTAACAAAATCAAATGAAATGAAAATGAAATGGCTGGTCCAGTTTTTTTTTCTCAGAATTCATTATTCTTTTTTGAACACACTTTGTATAACTTGTGACTAAAATGAACTAGCACACAGAAGACAGTTGCCCCTGAGCTTATTGGTTACTACATGTAGAAAACATCTGAGAAGACTGATAAAATCTTGATCTGAGTCATATTAAAAGGAGTGCTATTTTGATTATTTTCAAATGTAAAAAAAAGTGCCAAAGCAGACTCATAATAGGAAAGAAGAGTATTGTAATACTAGTAATATATTTTATTGTTCAATCGTATAAAAAAAGATCATTACAATGTCTTTACAATTTCATAACAGGGTTAAAACACTAACATCAAAGACATCTAATGCACAGGTCATGGATCTTCCCAGAATAATGCAGCTTTTCAGCAATCACATTTCAAGATCATTCTTTTACTGATTTTTTGAATTTTTACTAAATAATATGCAACTCTTGTAATTATGAAATCATCTTCAGTTGTAAATAATATTCTTAGGTTTGTTGTTTTCATCTGCATCTCATACTGAATCTTGTATAGGTTTAATTCATTCCATTGTTACTTTGTTATACCATGGTCAATGAAATACTGTACTACATGCATCAGATCTTGGTTGGCTTTCATGTTACAATAACAGGACTTGGCCTGAGGTTTAAATAATTTATTAAATCTGTCAGCCTTGAGCTGCGACTCATATGTCCCTAATTTACACTTTGCATATGTTTTCCTTAAGTGAGAGTCTTCCAAAATGTCCAAGTAATACCTTACATGTGTCTACGGTCATTAGTAGTATTCCATTTGGCATTTTAAATTCTAAGTATACCATTTGGCATACTTGGAATTTAATACGGCCTGTGTGTCACTGTTCTTGAAGATACCAATATATATTTTTAAATGTAGGATTTATATTTGTAACTTATTGTATTATTTGAAGAGACATTTCTCTGAAGATTCTCCAAGTCATCATTTTTAATCAAATTTAATACAAGCTTGAGACATGCTGAAGGTTTTCAATCAATGGCATGCCAGCAATCTTTCTCAAGAAGACATGTTTTTGACAGTCTACAGCATCATTCTGGTAATCTAGTTAGTCTCATCCAGAAGTTGATTATTTTACTGTTTACTACAGCTTGCAAGTTTTTTAGTCCTAGTTCTACCATTACAAAACAGCTCGGTGGCAATTTATAAACTCCATGTGATACACGTAACACTTGAATTGCAGGTTTTTCCCATGCACTCTATAGGAAACATAGTCCATACATCTGTTCCATATAGAATTTGAACATTATATTTATCTTGAATAGTCCTAAACAGTGGTCTGATTGTATACCCCCATATAGATAGTCAAACCATTTTAGGCCCAGTATTGATGATTTAGCTTCTGTCATTGACCTTGCATATTGTTTTTCCATGAACAATTAATTTAGAATATTATTCCCAAGTAGCAGCATTATTTGACTATCTCCAGTGTGATTAAATCAAGAGTTCATTTATAATTACATCTTGAAGTTCCAAATGGAAGGATTTTACTTTTCTCAATATTGACCTTTAGCATAAGCCTTTCAGTGATGTCATTCAAGAAATCAAGTTTTTTTTTTTTTGCATACCAACACATGACAAGGAGATTAGAATTGGTTAATAAATAATCTTGCCTTACCCCCACCATCAGCAAGGCTAACCTTGGATAACTTATCCAATCTCCCACTAGGATATCTCTGAACAGTTCCAGCCGCACTCTTATAGACTGGATACTCATTAATTGAAAGGACAGATTTCCCATCAGTGGTATCCTAGCAGACTCCATCAGTGATCACTGTCCTATCTATTGCATGTGGAATGCCAGCCCTCCCTCTTACCTTAATAAAGTGCTTTCCTTTTATAACTTCTCTAACCTTGACACTGCTGCTTTTCAACATGGCCTACAACTTGTTGATTGTCCTCCCCTTTAAATAACTAATGATATTAACAGTGCAACTGAATATTTCAATGAAATCTTACTCTCCTTGCAAAATAAGCATATTCCACTCTCCACGCGTAGGGTTGGGGGGAAGCAACCAAATGGCTTAAGCGATCTCTGCTACAATTACTCAATCATCGGGATAGGTTATGGGCCAAATGGAAATCCTCCGCTGTCACTGCTGACTTTGAGGCATTTCATGTCCTGTGGAATGCTTGTAAAAAGGAGATTCATATTACCAAGAGTAATTACTACCGTGACCTTCTTCATTCCTCTGCAGCTGACCCTAAGAGCTATTGGTATCAAATGAATGAGATCTTGGGAAATAAAAGGCAACAAACTCTTACTGAATTACTCATGAATGGAATCAGCTGTACCAAATCTTCGACTATTGCCAATGCTTTTAATTCCATTTTCACCAATCTTCCCAGTACTTCTCCCCCTCCAACCAATGGTTCTCACACACTCTTTTTGGCTCCTAGTAATACCGCTCCCTCCTTTGTGCTGGCTCCCACCACACTGCAGTAGGTCCTAAAATTACTACATACCATTCTGCCCCATGGCTGTGGTGGGCCTGACAGACTACAGCCCAGGTTACTTAGATTTGCTGCCTCTCTTCTAGCTACCCCTGTAACCAGGCTCTTTAACCTGTCCATCTGCACTTCCACTGTTCCACTGGCCTGGAAAACTGCCAGGACCATTCCAGTGTTCAAAAAAGGTGACCTGAAGATCTTATGTAACTACCATCCTATTGCATTACCTCCTACTCTAAGCAAGCTGCTTGAAAAAGTAGTCCACCGCCAGCTATCCAATCATTTAATTTCAAACTCCAGTCTCCAGCTCAGCATGATTTTAGGACAGGACACAGCACCACCACTGCACAAACTCTATTCACAAGTGAGGTTAAGACAAATATGAACAATGGACAATTAACTGGTACTGTGTTCATAGACCTCACCAAAGCTTTTGATTTAGTTAACCACTCCTTTCTACTAAGTAAACTTCAAATGATCAGTGCCTCCAGTTCCACACAATCCTGGCTCACTAGCTATCTTGACTGATGCTCACAATTTGTCTCCTTCTGCAAAGCCTTCTCTTCCTCAGCACCAATCACTTGTAGAGTACCTCAAGACTCTATACTAGGCCCTCTGCTCTTTTCCCTGTTCTTAAATGATTTACCCACTACCTCACTCCCTTGCCAGACCATTATGTTTGTGGATGACTTGGTCATCTTTGCTGCTTCTAGGTCCATCGACAATTTCAGCAATCTACTTTCTTCCACTTTTCAACATATCCAATTCTGGATCATCTCTAATCACCAAATCCTTAATGTATCCAAGACTCAGGCTATTTGGTACAGCTAGAAAAATCCATGCTGCATTCCCTAAGTTTCAGGTCTTGTGACTCAATGGGACAGTAGTTTCTACAACCGACTAATTCAAATATCTTGGAGTAAAGTTGGAACCCGCACTTGACTTCATATCCCACATTAATAAGATATGCAAATCAGTCAACTCACATATTGGTGTTACATACAGAGTATGTCACTCCCTCACCCCTGCTGCCAGGATCTTGGTTGCCCTGGGTGTCCTGCTCACTGTACTTACTTATGCTATCACTGTCCTTTCCCAGGCTAATGATGGTCTACGCTGTAAGTGGGATACTACTTATAATAACATCTGCAGATTCATCCTATCAGCCCCTTGTCTTACCCACCACTGCTTGCTTTACTCTGCCTAGCACTGGCTGTCCTCCAGGGACCTGCATTCTTATACACTGGGTTGCTTCATTGACTCCTTAACTCGAGCTCCCCAACTTGACTCCCTGGATGGGATGCTAAACCCTGTAACTCACTTTCACTCTTTAATGTCTTCAGTCTCTCCCCAGCTATCTGTCCCTCTATGCTTAACTAAGATGGGTGAACAGGCCTTCTCCCACTTTGCTCCCAAATTCTGGAACTCCCTACCTTCCCACCAAAAGAGCTCCTTATCTCAATCCACCTTTAAGTTTGCTCTGTTCTCACACCTCTACACACTTGATGCATGTACATGCTGTTAATATTTGTGCCATTTTATTAGTAGTCTTCTGCAAGCAATACTGTGGTACTTCTGTGTAACTATGTGTTGTAACTGACTTGTCCTTAGTACTATTTATATGTCCCTGAGTAGAGTGTTCTTCTCTTTTGCTATGTTATTTTTATCCCTGTGTAGATAACTGTCTGTTGTTGTGGTTCCACATCATATAAGCAATGATTAAATCACAAGTATCACGACAGCGAGTGCTAATTGCAGAAAACAAAATCAGTGATCAACACTACACCGAATACCATTGACAGTGACAAGAAGCTATCTCCTATTGGAAGGAGCTAAATGCACATACTATTTAGGCAGGGGGGGCTATGTCATCCACACCCCCCAAAAAAAAAATCCACTCCAGGAGGCGGACACTAGGGGAAAGAGGAAAACACAGGAGGGGGTGACTGTTGGGGGATGGACAACATGCTGGTGGTGGGAACACACTCGGGGGAATGGGAGGGGAATGGGTAGTCATCAAAAAAAAAATAATGCAGCAGCCAGAATCATAAAAACCTAACTCACCTGCATGAAGCTCCAAACCCAGTACCATTTGCTTTTCCAGCGGTGACTGTAACCACCATGCCTGGGAGGCAGCTCAGCAGTTGCTCTATGAACTCATCCATTTTCCCTACTTTCTGTACCTTGTTACTCCTTCCC
Source organism: Neoceratodus forsteri (assembly GCA_016271365.2). Classification (NCBI taxonomy): domain Eukaryota; kingdom Metazoa; phylum Chordata; order Ceratodontiformes; family Ceratodontidae; genus Neoceratodus; species Neoceratodus forsteri. The sequence continues at coordinate 323,760,718 of CM028134.1, forward strand.
TTCACATTCTGTCCCTCTAGACTCACTATACTGTACATGTTCTCTTGTTATGCTGTCAAGATTGCTATTACAGTGGGTGTGCAAATTGAGTCACTCAATTTGAGTCACTCAGTTTGCTTCACCCATATCACTGGGTACCATTGTTGCTCTGTCACTGTCTGACTTGCATTTTCCTGCATTGCTTGTTATCCTTGCATTTTGTGCCCTCCCATGTTGTGCCTGAAAATAGGCAAGCTTTATGCCTAATGCATATATCCAGTTAACAAAAGCTAATAAATAAATAAAGTAGGTCACCCACATAGGCCAGCACTGGACATTGTTAAGATCCTATTTGGGGGAATCAGAGAGAAGAGCTTCAATGTCTAAAAGTAATGTCTCTATATAAACAGAAAAAGGCAGAGGGGCAAGGATATAATCCTGTCTGACACCCTAATTGGTGGGGAACTTGTCAGAAAACTGACCTCCTGAGCCTATCCTCACTTGCACTCAGATGTTTGTGTACAGGTTTCTGATAATTTATATCAAGGTAGGACATATTCCCCATTCCCTCATATTTTCCAATAAGATGCTTCTGTTTATTGCATTGAATGCTGCACTAAAATCAGTAAACTCCATGTATACTTTATGGCCTCTTAATTTTATGTATTTTTCCAGCACATGCTGGAGGATAAACAATTATCCAGAGTGGAATATTCTTCCCTGAAGCCAGTCTGTAGTTGTGAGATATCTCCCAAATTTGTAAGTTGAATTTTTAGTCTGTCTAATAAAACCCTTGAAAAAATGTTTGCTAACATATCTACAGTATCAAATTGATAGGTCTATACATTTTTTGACTCATGTCTGTTCCCTTTGTTATAGATCGGTACAGTTTCAGATAATTTCCACGATGCAGGGGAAAAGAATCCTGTATGCACCAATTAAAAAAAGCTGTCAAACTTGTTACCCAGGACTCCTTCTTGCAACAATGTACTTTGACTGGTATTTTGTCTGGGCCTGAAGCTTTATTCACTTTTAATATCTGAATCACTGCTAGACCTTCCTGAGGCTGTATAGGATTGAGTGCCAAGGAAGAAGGTTCTAAATCTTTTATAGTAGGACCGATGGTAACTAGTGAGTTATTAAAAGTCTCCAAAAAGTGTTGAATCAAAATTTCTTCATGGATATAAATGTCAGTTTCATCTTTATGTTCATTAAATCCTTTAGCTACTAAGGTCCAGAAAGACTGCTGATCACTTCCATTAATTGCTGACAACATATATGTTCAATGGGTCCTATAATGCTCTCATTTTTGTTATCTAAAAGGGGTTGCCTGCTTAAGGGCAATCAGAATTGTCAGGGGTTTCCCTGAGTGAAAGCCAAGGGAAAAGGGGGAGTGGTAGACTGTACCAGGTGCAAGCAAGGAGGCAGGGAAGAGGAGGGGTCGGGGGGAGGGGAAGGAAGAGAGGAGGATGGGTAGGAAGGGAGGAAGCAGGGGATTGGATACACAGAAGGGAGAGAGGAGGGTTCACTGGGGGTATATAGCTAGAGGTAGGGAAATTGAGAGCCCTCTTTTTTGCTAGGATTCAAGGATTCCACTATGTCCTTAGGGATGTAGCACATCGATTGGCTTAAGTGGAAGGTTTGTGACAAGTGGAGAATCCAAGACCAGGTAACATTGAATAACTGGGAGAGTTTGCAGAGAGGAGCAGTACAGCTTTGTGTAAGGTAGGAGTACAGCAGGCAGCCAGTGGAGGTTGCAAAAAAGCCTTTTCAAACATTTTGCTGGGTAGCATTTAATTTGTCTTCAAGAATAATTGTAGTTTCCAGGTAGCATTTTCACTGGTCCCACTTATATCTCAGTAAAGTAAAACCAAAGTTCTTATACAAGGCTCAATAAGGTAGGCATGAATTGTGGCTGGAAAGGAGCAGAAGGAAAGCAGGTGGCAGAACACTGGTACAGCAAGGATAAGAGGAGTAGGGCCTTGGGAGTGAGTCATTTGTATTTGGAGTACACCAGCAGAGATGTTAAGGTGTGGGCCAGAGGAATGCACAGTTGGAGCTCGACAGGGGCTTTATCTAAGAAGAAATGGGAGGTTGGGGAGAGCAAGAGCTGAGCAGGTGCCGGCCTGCATTTCAAACCATGCGGTGCAGGCATTTAACATCAGCAATGGGAGACAGCGGGCAGGGAAGCAGGGGGTACAAAGCTGCATATGAGTTGCCCAGTACAGGGCAGTAATGGTGGTGGGCTGTGTTTGCCATTGGCAGTGGGGGGGCTCCACTGATAGTGGTGCACAATACGTCATTACACTTAGCCAGGTGACTACAAGACGGTGTCCACAGCAGAAAGATTAAAAAATAATAATTAAATTAAAAAAAAGTTAAATGCACACCGAGTAGCACTACAAGTGCAGGGACAGAGGAAATTTGCAAGGCCTCCTTTCAGAGCAGGGAGTTTTTTGGAGTGAACAAAGCATGTAGTAAGACTGTAATGGGTCACATAGTATAGGCAAGAGGATCAACCACATAAATAGGGGTTCACTTACAATCCCCAGTCAGGGAATTTGGATGATGCAAAAAGGAAAAAAAAAAGAAAAGTACTGACTTTCCCTGCCATAGCAATTCAGGCCAGCAGTATGCTGGAGATACAGTGGCCCAATAATTCTTTTGGGCATATAACTTACTGACCTGTCTCAGGAAAACTGGTATTTCCTATTTCCAAAACATGGGTGGGGGGGAGTATGAGCAGGATAACCTATTACCAACAACTAAGTACAGATGGAAGAAATGTGCAGGGGGTTATGGAGGAGGTGTGGATGGAAAATCAGAGGGAATAAGCAAAGAATAGTACAATTCAGATAAGTGAGGAGAGAAACAGGCTAGTGGGTGCAACAGCAATACAAAAAGAATTAAGTGGCCCCTGAATGAAGGGAAGGGAGACTGCATGAGGTAAGCAGCAAATGTAGTACTTAGATATAGCAGTTCAGACAATCAAGTTAAAAAAAAGAAAAAAATAATAATAATACATAAAAGCAGATGAACTTACGGATTACAGAGGCAAAGCACAGTACAGAAGGAACCCTGCAATAGGAAACCAGAGTAATTAATAAAAGGCAACCTGAGCAAGGAGCCTGAACCCTGAAAACAGGGAAGGATGGCAGGATATCTTGGGGGAGGGCAAGTGGGGAAAGGAGCAGGAGGTGAAACATGAAGAAAGGGATGGATTTTGATTTATTTTTCCTTGAGTTGGCAGGATGGCACTGAGGAAGACCCTGAAGAAGGCCATATCCAGCAGTGAGAAGTTGGCCCAACAGGCAGCAAATCTCATGGGACAGGTCTAGGTGTTGTTTGACGAAGCAAGAAAGGCAACAAATAAGGAGAAGACAACCAGGAAGAGGAAAGCCCCAGTGTAAGAAGAGGGAAAAACAGGTGGAAGCAAGGAAAAATGGTAACTCCCACAGGGGAGAAAGAGACACAGCGACCTGAGGATAAAAACAGATTAGTAGACCTGACAGTCAATGGAAGTTTAAAAGACTGCTTGGTTGGTATAAACAAGGTTGGTATCATTGCTTAGAAGGAAGAGAAGGCTGGGAGGAAGTAGAAGAAGTATTGCTGGAATGGAAGGGTAATAAGATGATAGGTCAGTGTCAAAGTGGGGGCATGGGGAGAGCTGTGGTAGAAGGGTGCATCCCAGGAATGACACTCAGGGATCATGTGCAACATTCCATTAAAAAAAAATATGGAAGAGGGAGTATGTGGGAATGTTCACCCTGGCTGATAAAGAATTGACAAAAAAATATGAGCAGAGGGAGATGGTTGGGAAATCAGAGATGGCGGTAGCACTAGCATTAATGGGCAAAACCACTGAGGACACAACATATAAGGGGAAGATGTTTGACACATGGGTGGTAGGTTTTATGCATGTTAGTGCAATACTGCTGCAGAAGCAGTAGGAGTTAGCCATACTGCTGCTAATGCATGCTGTCATCATAGGGGACACATACAAAATAAAAGGTGGGTATGGGTGGTTGCATTATGATGAGAAGTTTCGTCAAAGGATGGCCACGCATGGCAACATGCAGTGGGATTCCACCCACACCAACCTGTGGCTTCAGACAATGTCAGGCCACAGCGGGAAGGAGAACATTTGAGGTAGCAAAAGGGAGTGTGGGTACCCAAGTTAAGACTTGTTGGAGATATAATAAAGCCACTTGTAACTTTGCACGTTGTAAGTTTAAACATGTCTGTTCCAAATCTGGGGGCTTCCATATGGTTTTACAATGCAGAACCATGGGGGGATAGAGAGGGGTTTCAACAGTATGGGGGGCACCCCTTTCAGGGAGGTTCGGTGCGGAAAGGGATGGGAGCCAGGGAAAGGGGCTAGAGGGAGGGGATTTATTGGAAGACGGGCTTTTGGGACTAGCACTGTGGGCAAGTAAGGGGTGGAGGAGGGAACCACATGGGATGGAGAGGGTTCCACATGGCATGAACCCCAGTCAGGACTGGGGTCCTGGTAGATTGGATGAAGGGATACCAGAATCAGGCAGCCAAGGAAGTACTGAGGAAGCGTATCACAGAAGGGTTCAGTATACATTATGAGGGGATAAGGAGGGCTATGAAAGCAGAGAACCTGGGCTCAGTAAAAAGGAAAGAAGATGAGCTACAAAGGAAGATAAAAGGAGGTAACAGTGGGCAGGGTAGAAGGGTCATTCCTGGTCCCCCATTCCAGGATTTCTGGGTCTCCCCACTGGGACTGGTTCCCAGAAAACAGCCGGGGGAATACAGGTTGATTCACCACTTGTCATTCCCAGATGGGGAGTCGGTGGAAGACGCAATCTCAGATGAACAGAAGGTTGTGTCATACGTCTTACTGGACCAAGCAGTGGAACTAATAAGGGTGGTAGAGGGAGCTTGGCTAGCTAAGACAGACATTGAGGCTGCTTTCTTGTTGTTACCAGTTCAAGCAGAGGATTGGGACCTCCTCCACTTTAAATTCAGGGTTGGGCATTACTTTGACAAGGCAATGCCAATGGGGTTTTCGGTGCAATGCACCACATTTGAGAGATTTAGCCCTTGGCTCCAGTGAGCATTTGGAGACAGATATGGACACAAAGAGGTAGTTCATTATTAAGATGATTTTTTTACTGGTGAGGCAGGGAAATAAGGGCTGGCTGAGATGTTACAGGACATTCAGGCGATGTGTAACAGGTTGGGGTTGCCACTAGTGACAGGTAAGACAGAGTGCCCTTCACATAAGCTGGATTTCCTGGGGATTGAGGTAGACAGAGTCAGGGGTGTTCTGGCTGCCAAGCAACACGGTGGCTTGGCTAAGAGAACTGATTAGCCAGGTGAAAGGGAAATGGAGGGTGAAGCTGGCATTGGTGCAGAAGCCTCTGGGTCACCTAAACATTGCCTGCTGGGTGGTGACACTGGGGAGGGCTTTCACTTGCCAGGTGGTGAGAGCCACAATGAAAACAAAAAGTTCCCCATCATTAGGCAGACACATCTAAAGAGGTACAGCAGGATGTGGATGCCTGGGAACAGTTACTGTCTCAGTATAATGGAGTTACATTTTGGCAGGAAGACTGGCTCTTCAACACAGACCTCAAGCTATACATGGATGCAGAGCAGACCTTGAGGATGGGAGCATACACTGGGGGATGGATATCCCAAAAAATGGCCATAGGAATGGGTTAGCAGGGACATCTTGAGGGGCATAACATTTCTCAAAATTTTCCCTATATGGGTGGCAGTAATCAGCTGGGGAGAAAAACTGAGGAACCAGGGAATTATTTGCTAGTGAGATAACTGAGCGGTGGTGGAGTTGCTGAAGAAACAGACAGGGTCCATGGAGACTGTCAAGAGGGTGGTAAGGCAGCGGGTGCTAGAGGGTTTAAGATTAAATCTATCTTTTAAAGCATGACACATCGAGGGTATAAGGAAATGAGGTGGATGACAACCTTTCCTATCTTCAGTTGGACAGGTTCAGGTCATAAGTGCCTGGGGTGGCCACCAAGAGAACACTGGTCCCACCGGAGTTGTGTGAAATTGGGCTCAGTAAAAAATGGCTGCCATCTGTCTCTGCACTAGACAAACCCTCTCAGCTTGAGATGCTCCAACTAACTGAGATGCTACCTAAACATTACGACTTGGGCAGAGCACAACTGTGCTCATACTCCTCCTGTTCTCACAGCATATATAAAAATGGACCATTTAGGACCACTGGCAAAACAGGGTGAGCACTATAACTGTGCACTCCTTTCTCTCGCACTGGGCCCACTCTATCCCAGCTGTGACTCCTCCTTATTCTAACTGCTAGCCTTTACAACTTGCTGCCTGAGCGATGAATTCACACTGCACTTCTTCCTACTGCCTGCAATGTTTAATACTGTATTGTAATACCTGTTTTTAGTATTGTTGTCTTACAATGTCCCTGTGTTCTGGTCACTTTATATTAACTCTTCACTACTATTTGCCTGATGGAATCCGATGCTTGTAAAGTCCCCGTTGTGTTATTTCTATGTAATGTAATCCTCCACTTGTATTTGCCTGATGTTCATGTATGTACCTTGTAATGTACCTTGCAATCTCCCGGGTCACACCTGAAAATAGGCACTTGGCTGTCTAGTGTGCTTACCTGGTTAACAAATGCAAATAAATAAAATAAATTGGATGGGAAAAGCCCAGCTGCTGTTCTGAAGATCTTGGGTGTCAAGCACTCTAAATGCATACAAGGGGTGTGGAAGGCATTTCAGGAGTTTTGTTGCCAAGCTGGGATGGAGGTAAATGGGCTAGTAATGAAAATCCAAATCAGAAGGTTCATGGTCAGGAAATGGGATGACGGTATGGTGCAATCCACCATGGGGCTACACTTGGTGGGCATAGGGTGGGTATGTAACTTGCAGGGCTTGGGGGAGCCTAACAGATCACTGGTAGTGAGGAGAATGTCCCAAGGGTGGCAGAGGCTGCAGAGGAAGACACTAGACATTAAGAGACCCTTAGCAGGGGAGCAGTTAGGAAGGTTAGTGGACCAACCCTAGGTGGAACTGTTACATGAGATAAAACATGATATTGCAGTAATGAGAACATGGTGGCCGGGTTTGGTTATTGCTTGGTTTGCCATGCTGCTGAGGTGGGAGTGGATTCAAGTGAGAGACATCAGATCCACTGAAAAGAACAGGAAAAGGCTAAACGGATGAAAGGTAGCATTTTTGTCAGCAACGGGGGGGGGGAATATATATATATATATAGCCCACAACATTGACTATGACTACACAGGTGACTATAGGCATGATGGGGTACACCTTTCTGAGGTGGGCAATGACATGTTTTTCCTGAGGATGGAAGAAGCCATAGAGGGATGGGAGTCCCAGGGGAGCAGCTTGAGGGAAGCCTATTGTCCTTTGCCAGGGTAGAAAATGGTCTAATGGAAGGATAAGAAAAATGGGGGAAGGGGAGAAGGGCAGGTAGAAGGATTAGGGGTGCTGGGGCTACATGGTGGGAAGGTGAGGCATGAGCTGGGCTAACATCCGGCCAGGCCAGGAACCTTTTGGGGTTGTCACCTCAGGGATATGGAACGGGAGGTCGGGTGGGATATCCGACCACAGGAAAAAAGAATGAAAAGGACAGATACAAGAAGGGTGCTGGGTACATATGCAAGCCAGAGAAGGAGAAAAAGATGGGTTGGAGGATGGGTATATAGAAGGGAGGAGCAAGGACTGAGAAATAAAATGTTGTCAGAATTTCAATGTGTTCAACAATGTAATTTGTGATGATGTAAAGAGTTTTTGTAAAACAATAAAATGAGTTTAGTGACATAAAACAGGTATTTGTTTGAATGTATAATGAACCTTGGTCAATTGAGGACCCAAAGATGGAGTTTTTGTTGCATGATTTCATAGAGGAAATCCCCATGACAAAAGGGATTGCCTCATTAAGGGCAACCAGAATTGTTAGGGGTTTCCCTGTCATGAGTGAAAGCCAAGGAAAAAGGGGGGAGGGGTGGGCAAGATCAGATACAAGCAAGGAGGCAGAGGAAGGGGAGAGGGAGAGGTCAGATGGGAGGGTGAGGCATAGAGGAGGATGGGTAGGAAGGGAGGATGCAGGTAACTGGAAACACAACAGGGGGAGAGGAGAAGTCACAAGGGGTATATAGCTAAAGGCAGGGGAAGGGAGAGCCCTCTTTCTTGCTAGGTTTCAAGGATCACCCACATGCCCTGAAGTAGGCAGAATCAAGGAGGGTATTAGGCAGAGGGGGGAAGGGAGAGGCTGATCAGGTCACTGGAAGAGGATGGCAAGTACAGAGTGGGGACAGGAGGAAAACTGGCTGGGTTGCCGAAAGAGGGCATCAGGAATGGGATTCAAACAAAGAAATGGTTGCTGTTTGAAAGGCAACAGAAGGGGAAAATGCTTCTAGGAGCAGAAGGATGAGAAAAGGCGGAAGGGAAGAGTTGGAGAGGGGAAAGGGGTGGGCTGAAGGATCAGTGGGTGCAGGTAGTATAGGATGGGAAGGCGAGGCACAGGCTGGGTTAACATCTGGCTGGGCGGGCACCTCTTGGGATTATCACCTCAGGGATATGGAACTGGGAGTTGGATGGGACTTCCAACCTCAGGAAAGAAGCATGGAAAGGAAAGATACTGTACAAAAGGGGTGTCAGGTACACACCCAAACCAGAGAAGGAGAAAAAGATGGGTTGGAGGATAGGTATATGGAAGGGAGGAGTAAGGATTGAGAAATTGAATGTTGTCAGGATTTCAGTGTTCAACAATGTAAATTGTGATGATTTAAAGAGTTTTTGTAAACAAAAGAAGAATTTAGTGATGTAAAACAGGTATGTGTATGACTGTATAATAAATCTCGTCTAATTAAACACCCAAAGAAGGAGTTTATGTTGCATCATTCCACAAGAGAAATCCCCATGACAATAATGTTTTATATGCTTTCCTTTTTGCTTTAAGCCATAAACAAGTTTCCTATTTTTTTTTTATTATTTTGGCTATTCTAGCATATACCATTAATCTTTTTTACCTGTTTTTACAATCATGGTCAAACCAACCCCAGTTCTTCTGCTTGATACTCTTATAACACTTGCCCACGTATACTAGAACTTTAATTTTTTTCATGAAACTCTACCAAGTTTGAAGTTACACCTTCAATGTCACTATTCTCAGCAATCTTTAAAGACCATTCAATTAAAAACTTATTTAATAAATATCCTACCCCAGATTCTATAGCTTCAGTCCACCTGAGATGTTTGTTATATCTTATTTCTATTTTGGGAAGTCTAGGTTTGTTGTAGGGACCCTTGTGTGATTTGGGCAGTATTATTTTTCAAGATCAAAGGAAAGTGATAACTTTCACACCTATTATGGATTAAAAGCTCAGTCCAAAAATCATCAGGGCCATTCCAAATTGCTAGGTCCAGGACAGATGCTCCCTGAGGTGACGCAACTATTACTGAATCACTCGTATCACCGCTGAGTCTACCATTTAGGGGGTATAATTGGTTAATTTTTGTAAGTTCCAACAAATATTGACTGGTAGCATGTGAATACGGCAAAGACAAAACAGTGAAGCAAAAACAGCGATGACATAACAGCAAAAACTAAAACGGTGGCCTACAAGTTACGGCTACACTACCTGATCGGCGAATCCAGTGATTTAGCCTACCCCAGTGTCAAGGAGCACCTCACAGTAGTATAATTAGAGATGGGGGGGTTCAGGGGCCAAGACCCCCATGTAGATAAAAGGCTGATGGGTGCACAGGTGTGTTATGTAATGATGCCCACCACAGACCTGAAATTTGCCGTATATGACAGTTGCTGACATTTAATGGTGCTGTTTGTGCAGTCACCTTTTTGGAATCACCATTTTGACATTTGTCCTTATTTTTTAGCCATTTTTACATGGAGCCGTATTGACCATTATGGTTGATTTTAATATCCATGATCTGCTTTTGAAATGTAGAAGCCTCAGAGAATCTCCAGTTTAATAATGTTTCAATCAGGAGACCATCAAAGAGACCTATTCTTACATTCTGGTTTCCAAGTAATAAATAGGTAAGTGTCAGAACATTTATCTGGGCGCCAGTGGTTTCCTTTCTCAAGGTATCACACACTGAATTTGAATACTATTTCAATCTGTTCGGCAGTATATAAATATTTCAGAGTATTATGGAATTATCTTTCCAATAAATTATTTGAGTCGAATAGTGGTCAAAAACATCAGTTTTGAAAAAAATCATTAACCCCCCCTCCCCCTTCCATTTTGCATCTCCTTTTTACCTGGACTCTGATAAAGGCGATAACCATTTAAATGGTATGTTTGAGAAGCATTGTGCCAGGTCTCCTGTAGGCATATTATGGCATATTTAGAAAGTAGGTCTATCCAATCAGTATCCAATAGTTTACAACTTATTCCAGCAATATTCCATGAGATGCACCTATATGATGTCTCCAGGGAAGTATACTGTCCTATTGAGTTACCAGGGCATTCTGAGACTGAATAATCATTGGTTTTAAGACAATTGTGATAATCCACAAGTAGCTGATATCTATTTGTAGGGTTCTGGCCAGTAACATTGTGGAGGAAATATTGCGGGAAAAACAATGCAGAAGAAACAACGTGGACCATAACTTTGCAGAGGACAAAAGAAAGCCAATCAGAAATTATGCAAATGTGTATGCCCTGTACTGAGGCAGTGTAGCTGATGTGGGTACGTGTGCAAGCAACCATGTGGTGAAGAGGAGCCTCCAGTGCCCATCAATGGGATACCACCAACAGAGCAGCAAGAGCCCATACAACAGGACTGAGGGGTACAGGGGGTGGATAAGTGGTACGGAGGTGGGGGGGGTGTCACATTGTTGCAAGAGGTACACACACAGAAGGCCCAACCCCATAAGGGGGGTACAGGTCCTGGGGAGTTGGGGTATGTGTGCAGGAGTTATGGCAATGGACCCAGAACTGGAGGACAGCCAGTGGACACTGCATCCCAGTACATCACTGCACAGCATGAAGGGCCATGCAAGGGCAAGGAGCCAGCCTGCACCCCATGGAGCAGACCCAGAGCAGAACACACAGGAGGTGAGTGCCCCACCAGCAAAGGTACACCAACTGCAAGTTGTGTGTGCCTGTCCCCCCCAACAGTGACATACACAGGGTGGTGTTGCAGCCATGGGTGTTTGGGCATGCAGTGGCAGGCAGTGGTTCCTAGGTTGGGGGTGGATCTCTCATCAGGGGGGCTTGCTGTGGTTTTGGCCAATTTGGACCTATTGGACACTGTCCAGGACATCAGGTGCTGGACCCCCACACCCCACCCTGTGAGGTCCTATGTCACTGCAGTGCCCTCCGCAATAGGTGTTTGCTGATGTGCCTGGGTGCTGTGTGTGTTGGACATCGTATCTGTTGCAGGAGTGTATGGCAATGCTCTGTTTCTGGCCACCTGTGCCATACTTCCCTGTTCCTCCATGCCACTGGCCATTGGCCATGTCCAGTGCATCCACGTACTGGCACCATGCCCTGTCCCATGTATTGCTGGGGGCCTGCACTGTTCTGTCCTGCATCATGATGTGCTGCCGACATTGTGGGTGGCTGTGTTTTTTTCAGCTTTGTTTTCATCTGTGATATTGTGTCCGATTATATTCCTGGCCGGATCCATTTGTAGTAGGTATTTGGTCTATCACATAATTAATAATAGGCATATCACTAGTAGTGGATAGTGTTCTACCCATGCCACACTCAGTCTGTGTAGTTTTGTTATTTTACCAGGGGGGCCATCAGCTAAGTGTAATCCCATTTTATCTAGGGTTGAAGTATTTTCCAATACGTTTTCCACCATGTCTTGATTTTTTTTTAAAAATATATCAATTTGGCAATCACCAAATAAGTTATCCCTTCTGGTAACATCTAGAACCTCATTTCTACCCAGCCGAATCCTAACGACATGAGTAGAAAAGTTACAACGTGCATGTGTAAGTTTCAGTTTGTTTTCCTTGTACAGTTTCCCAAATACTTTAAGATTAAGTATGACTGGGTTGAGCATCATACTTTTGTTGTCCTCTTTTACAAGTTTTTTACCGTTATTAAATAATTCAGCCTTTAAATTAATCCTGTCCAGAACATGGTGATGATCCATAAATAACTTATTACTCTTGGAGTTAATCCATATATATCAACAAAATCCACATAAGAGCTCTCTTGCATATTGTTTTTCCTGATAACCCTGTGATGTCATCATCTTCTAATGTTAGTCCTATCTCTGCCCTAAACAGGTTCGCAATATTTTCCTTTAGAATTATTGGGGTCTCATTGTTGTTTTTTATTTCCATCTATTGAATCTAATAATGTCTGTTCTAAAATAGTAGCAACTTTTCCCTTCCCAGTCTTGATAGAATTGTTTCCTCCCTCACTCTCATCTGCATCTGTTTTGCTGTCAGTAAGTTCAATTTTAGTTTGGCCTTTTACTAATGAGTTTCATTTTGGTAATAGATCAAGTTTATCTTTTTTTCCCTTATTTTTTCATTACATTTTTGCTATTATCATTGTTACACTTAGTTTTAACTTTATGTCCCATCGTCTGATTTTTGACTCCTTTTTTAGTTCCATCTAAGTTTTTTGGAGTCGTTTTTACCTTTATGTTCCTTCTTTCTCCCTATTCTCTTGTTCACCTCCTGTTTTCTCCTGGTCGGGGATTAATATGGTAGAAAAGTCAGGCAACTCACCATTAGTTTTGACTTCCCTGTCAATCTGTTCCATTGAGGATGAGTCTTTAGGAGGATTCAAGACATTTAAAATCCTAAGTGCATCCTCTAGTCTGGCTCCATTTATGGCAATGTCATCCCTCAGGGTTTCTATGTCATTTCTGATAACTAGTCGCTCCATTATCATTGAACTAGCTGTGTATTGGTTTTTCTTTACCCTAATTATGTCCTCACTTAGATAAGAAGGGAAGTATGTCACTGAATTATTGAAAAGCTTGCTGTTATTATTCTTATTTTAGTTCAGGTCAAGTGGAATAACCTGGCTGTTGATCGAGCCTAGGATATCTGAATGCAGGTCTTTTTTTCCCCCTGCCTGGTTCTCTTTGTTATAATCATCCAAATTCTTCAGGCCTAATATTGTTTTTTTGTAGGTCCTTTATTACGTCTTTTAAATCTGAGTTCCTAGGTTGTTTACCATTGGTTTTATTCCAAGGGCTATCATAATGTAAACTATCTGCAGGCACTGCTATAAAGTTTTGAGAAAGACATTTCCCACTTTCATTTAAAGAAATGGGAATCTATTTGATCTGTGTGTCTCTTACCTTGATACAAGCATTATTATCATTTCTTTCCGTAGTCTGGAGAGGTACTGAATTGCTTGCTTAGGGCAACTGGCTTCCTGTAATGGCCAAGTTACATGTAGTTTAGGAGTAGAGATTTTAATAGGAAGCATCACCACAGAGCAACAACAGCAGTGCTGACATCTCCTACAGCAACATGTAAGCACTGATGCAGTGCACCCCAATGTGCACCATCCTGATGGACACAACCATGATGCACCGGTAGCCCGAAGTACACTGCCATGACTGGCCACACAGCAACACCCAGTATGACACACACCACCGACAGCGTTCAGCCACAAACACCTTCCCTCAGTCAATGTACATTAGAAAGAAGGCAACGGCCCTGCACACAGTACCCAGACAGGGTGGATGGTGCAATTGCACAGGTGGCTCCTACCGTGCACTCATCCAGAGCAGGGGCACATAATCCTGGCAATGTGCCGTTGACAGACTGCAGCTGCTAAACACATCCCAGACAACAGGCTTTCACCAGCACACCACAGCATAGTGAGATTGCCCCTGGCACAGGGACCGCATCCCCCTACCCCAAGCAAGTCAGACCTGCAGCATTGTATTTATGGCTAGGCCCATTAGGTAGTCCTTCCAACTATGGACCCTGTACTGGCTGATAATCTCCACCAGCCACATGGCACACTCCCTCCACCACCTGCATGAGTGTCCGATCACCTTGCATGACACCACCTGCTGCAGATTCACCTCCATGAGGCACTGCTCCCCCCGAAGGATATCCAAGAACCACACAGTGTGGGATGTGCTGCACCCAGCAGTGAATTAAATGCCCTGTGCCACCCTTCAGTGGCTTTATTGGTGTGCAGCATCCCCTCCCGGATAGCGGCATGGCAGTTCCAGATGACAATGGGGAACAGGGGCTTGCAGTGGTGGCCACTCCTGACAGGCCTCCCGAGCCACGTGTCTTCAAAGTAGTCGAGGACTGGAGAGAGAACCTCCTCATGCTCCATTTAGTATGGCCAGCCCTGCCTGTCCTCGTAAATGGCACAAACATCCTCTGGTGACATGAAAGCCAAGGCTTGCAGAATGCACAGATGCACATCACACTGGTCATCTGCAACACACATCCTCATTGTGTCAGTATTCTGCTGGCTCTGACTGATGACACACACACATTGGCATAGGTAAAAGAAACATCCATGGATGTCCAGCTGTAGAAACACCATTCATAGTGCCTTGTAGGCTGCTATATCAAAGTCTATCAGGATGCAGCCTGGCTTGCTCACAGGGCACAACTCAGAGATATTGTGGAATACCTCTGTATATGGGTCCACTGTCCTCTTGGTCATAAGAACAAACACCACAGGCAGCATGATGGTCCCCCTCCACACCGTGCAGTATATATAGTTGTTGAAACAGCTGTAAACAGCATTTAAAGGTGACATCCCTAAACCAAGAGGGACTGCAGGTGAGGTATTTGAGATTCCTGGCCATGCTGAACAGCAGGAATCAGCTGTCTGTGCCCCCAGAATTGTGTAGTAGGAAGGGCTCACCTTCCAGGGTTCACTGGTATTCCTCTTGGATGTTCAGCTCTGAGAGGTTGGAGGGGTCCACTGGTGCCCTCGGTGAACCCCTCCACACCCATTGCACTGCCCTCTTCAACAGTCCCATGGGAGGCAGGCTTCCCCCCAAAACTGTTCATCACTCCTGATCAGCATGCCATGACCAGCTGCTGATTGTGCTTACTGGTCTCCAGCACCCTCCTCTTAACAGCCACTCACACATGCCACACACCCACCCCCATGATATTGGGCATATGGTTGTGCCAGCCCGACAGTGTGGCCTCATCCCCACCAGAAGTCAGTGATCACCCCATGCACCTTCCTCCACTGTACTCCACACATTTCCAATACATGCAGTCACTGTGAGTCCACTCCCGCTGGTAGGTGCAGCTCCAGGCAATGAGGAGATCCTTCCCCCTCACACTCTTCACATGCTTGACCAACATCGATCCTGCCATGCACAGTCCCTAAATGGGAACACACTTATCGGTCTGTGCTTTATAGTGCACTGTTGGTGTACTTGTTGGCTCTCTGGTAGGTGTGTCAGCTTCCTCTCACCTGCATTTCTGTTGTGGTTGGCCTCTGTGTGTCGCTGTTGCAGTTTCGCTTCTGAGGAGTCGCTGTTGTAACATGCTTCCATTTTAATATGAGGAAACACCAAATCCTCCCTTTGATAAACCACTTCTCTGTCTACATTGAACATTACATTCTTTAGGGACTTAGAAGTTTGAAACTGTACTAAACTAGTAATCTTTATTTTTTTATCATAAATGTATTTTTTTGATATTTTTCCTTTTTCCCCCTTTTTTATTACATTCATTGGTAATCATTATTTCTTCCCCTGTTCACCTTCACTTAAGTCTAAAGCTCCTTTGGCTTGAGCTCTAATGAAGACCATTATAATTTTATGAATTTTTTTGTGCAAGTAATTATCCCTTTTCCCTGTGCCATAATTTTCAGACACCCCCTAGTCAATTAATTGATTTATCTATTTGACTTCCTGAGTAGCAGAAACACCTTGCCAATATTTAAAGGTGATTAAGAAAGATACAAATAATTCAAGAGATAACCTGGTACTTAAAACATGAGGTTTTAATATGAGGAAATTCCAAACTCACATGAGGAAACTCCAAATGATCCCTTTGATCAGCCACTTCTCTGTTTACCTTGAATTTTACATTCTTTAGGGACTTAGAAGTTTGGAACTGTACTAAACTAGTGATCTGTTTTTAATTGTTATCATTAATGCCTTTTTTCATATTTTTGCTTTTTTTCCCCTAGTTTATTCTTTTCATTGGTAATCATTATTAGTGTTGTGCAAAACTGCGGAATTTCAATCTGTGAAATATTTCGCAAAATTCACTCATTTCTCGAAATATTTCATGGGTGCCAAATACAAAATTCTACTAGTGAAATGCAGAATCTTGCTGGTGAAATGCAAAATTTTGCCAGCAAAATGCAGAATTTCACCACTCGCAGGCAAAATTCTGCCATTCGCGGGTGAAATTCCACATTTTGCTGGTGAAATTCTGCATTTCGTGGGTGAAATTTCACATTTTGCACCCATGAAGTATTTTGCGGAATGCGCAGAATTTCACAAAATATTTTGCGCTGTGAAATTTGCAATTTTGCCAGAATTTCAATGGCAAAATAAAATTTTGCTGCATCTCTAATCAATATTTCTTCCCCTGTTCACATTCAAGTAAGACTAAAGCTTCTTTGGTTTGAGCTCTAGTAAAGACCATTATATGTCTATGAATTCTTGTACACACTTATCCATCTTCTCTGTGTTACAGTTTTTAGATTCCCCCTACTAAATTGATTGCTTTATCTATTTGAGTTCCTTGGTAGCAAAATAACCTTGCCAATATTTAAAGGTGTTTAAGAAAGATACAAATAATTTAAGAAAGATCCTGGCACTTAGAACATGCAATCTGAGTAGGCATTTTTTTACAGACCCTCAATGCAGGGGAAAAAGGGGATATAGAGCTAATAGAAACCGTACATAAAATGGCAGACAAAGGTGACACAATATTGGTAGGGGACTTCAATTTGCCAGATATAGAAAGGGTTCCATACACCACAGCATCAACTAGGAGCACTGAGTTTCTGGCAGCACTGCAAGAGGCAGGTCTGAGGCAGCTAATAAACTCACCAACGGGCCGGGGGTGCAATCCTTGACCTAGTGCTTACTAACAGTGATAAGGTACACAACGTACAAGTAGGACACCATCTCAGTTCGAATGACCACCAGTCAATATGGTTCAAGATTAAAACATTTGAGGACAACAGTCACTTGAAAACAAAAGTTTCAGATTTTAGAAAGGCAGATTTTCAAAAAATGACCTAGGCAGCCAAACGGGGGGTTGAGGAAACATGGTCTAACCTGAAGAAAGCAATGCAAACAGCAACAGAGGATTGTACCAGAAGGGTTAGTAATTCAAAACACATAAGAAAGTCACTGTGGTTCACAAGAGAGATGGCAACCAAAGTGAGGGAGAAAAAACAGGCTTTCAGAAAATTCAAGGAGTCTGCAAGGGAAGAGAACCAGGAGACATATAAAGAAAAACTGAAGGAAGCAGGTAAAGAAATCAGGAAGGCAAAAGCTGCAACAGAACTGAGCATTGCACAAGGAGTAAAAAGGGAGACAAAAACTTTTTTAGATATATCAGGGAGAAGTGGAAAAATAGGGCAGACATTAAGAAACTCACAAGTGGGGGGGGCAGTGGAGGAGGACAGTGAAAAAACAAAAGTCCTAAATAAGTACTTTTGTTCTGTTTTCGTGGAGGAACAAGAGGGAAATAGACCTACTAGGATAAAAAAAGAAGTCACAAAATCAAGGATTGATACAAGCCCCTTAACAGTAGCTCAATTGCTAAAAGACTGAACAGACTAAAGATAGATAAGGTCATGGGACCAGACAGGATACACCCAAGAGTATTGAAGGAACTAGCAAAGGAACTGGCAGAACTATTTACCAAATCCCTGAGAAGTGAGGATATTCCAGAGTACTGGAAGAGGGCAGCAGCTCTCCCTCTCCATAAATTTGGCAGCAAGGAGGATACGGGAAACTATCTGCCAGTTAGTCTCACATTTGTGGTGGGAAAACTGATGAAGTCACTGCTCAAGGAAAGGATACTAGAGTTTCTGGGGAAAAATCAGCAGCAGGATGCAAAGAAGCATGGTACCACAGCAGGCAGATCATGCCAAACAAACCTGATTGACTTCTTCAACTGGGTCACCAGGGCAGCAGACCAGGGGAGTGCAGTAGATATAGAATACCTGGACTTCAGTAAGGCAATTGACTCTGTCCCACACAGGTGGCTGATAAATAAGCTGGAAAGCATGGGAGTAGAGCAGAAGGTGGTAAGCTGGGTAAGAAACTGGCTGAGCAGGAGGACACAATGGGTGCAGGTAAATGGCACTTTTTCTGAGGAGAGGGAGGTGATCGGCAGGGTGCCCCAGAGGTCAGTGCTGTGACCTCTGCTCTTCAATGTGTTCATTAGTGACATTGCAGATGGGCTGGAAGGTAATGTGTGTCTATTCACAGACAACACTAAGGTTTGCAACAAGGTAGACACCCCTGAGGGGATGAAGAAAATGGAAATGGACCTAGAGAAGTTGGAAGCATGATCAAGGGCATGGCAACTAAAATTCAATGCAACAAAAGTGTAAAGTCATGCACAAAGGGAAAGGCAATACTACAAGGGGCTACTGCCTGGGGTGGGGGACTGGCAGCAAACAAACAAGAAAAGGACCTGAGTATCATTATATCAGATGATTTGAAGGTGGAGAAACAGTGTGAAAAAGGAACACTGAAGGCCATCGGCATGCAGGGGTGCATCAGGAGGTGCATTATGAGCAGAAGGAGGGAGATGGTACTGCCACTGTATAGGTCTCTGGTGAAACCCCAGCTGGAGTACTTTGTCCAATTCTGGAGGCTGCACCTCATGAAGGATACAGACAGACTGGAGCAAGTGCAGAGGTTGGCTACAAAGATGATTCAGAGGCTACACCACAGGCCATATTAGGAAAGACTAAGTGAATTTAATTTGTACTTACTCGAGCAAAGATGAGAGAGGGGAAATATGACAGAAATATTCAAGTACCTTAAGGAAGTAAATAAAGTACAGATGCAGGACCTCTTTCAGACCAGAAACTGCACATGAACCAGGGAGCACAACATGAGACTAAAGGGGGGGGAGTCAGGGGAAATATGAGGAAGTTCTTTTTACAGAGAGGGTAATGGAACTCTGGAACAGTTTGCCTCATGAAGCTGTGGAAGCTAAAATGGTTGGAGGATGCCAAATTTTGTGGGACAGACACAAGACAGTCATCAGGACATAAATCCTAAAGGGGTGACAGGTAGGAAGCTGGGCAGAATAGATGGGTCATGACAGATCTCCATCTGCCATCACATTCTATATTTTTATGTGTAAAATATATAAGAATCAGTATCATGAAAGGGTTAATTTTTAAATCAATAAATAAATCAATCTACATGCTTATAATACAGTTTGTCAATTTATCAAAAAGACAACTGTTCAATATAATCATTAATTACTTACAGTAGAATGCTCTTAAGCTACCAATAATTTTCAGACCATATCAAACTGCCCAGGGAGTTGACTATACCACTGTCTTCGGTTGTACTTGCTTTCTTTTGCTGTCTTTAGTTGTCTCTAAAAGTCTTTTATTGTCTTTCCCCTTCTACAGCAATCTTGGCTTCTCCAATCCTCATGATTTTATTCCCACTTTTGTCCTCACTTTGTACACTCTTCAAGTGCAAAGAGATGGGTTCCTCATTCAAGCTATGACTCCCTTGTTACAACAGATGTAACACTAGAATAGGTTGTGGAAGAGTTTATTGTGACTAAGAGCATAAGTATGCTAGTTATAAAGACCAGAAAAAAAGCCAGAGAACACTTGGTTCACTTAAGACTATTGCTTTAGCAAATAATACAAGACTAGTGGTCTACAACCCGCAAGCTTGCATTCCCCTCAGTCCTTATTTTCTCTGACCAAACCCTAAAAAGAAGGGTTCTCGGAATCACCTAGTCTAAAAACTTTAATTAGAAAATCCTTCTTGTGTTCTATGCAGTCTGTCCATTAAGAGTCAGCTACGGAATGGCAAATCTGGCATGGGATGCTCATGCATGTGCATAAAAAGCAATAGTCATGTAACCACAATGAAACAAAAGTCTTTAACTATAAACGTTTAAGAAATTTAAGTTTATTTTGGGTAGAATAGGAAGTGTAACTATAAGGTTAAAACTGACAACACAAAGTGCATTGTGTCACCCACAGTACTAATCGTAAGCTAATCTGTGACAATTCAATCTTATCAGCTATAATCCCAAACTCTATCACCCATTCAAGTCAGTAAAATTAAGCAAACCCTTTAAAAATTAACTAATTAAAATTTACACCCATAGCTGACTCATAAAAAAAAAATACTAGGTCAGCTAACTCAGGAGTTCTGTCACGCCTACCAATGAAAGCTGAAGGACAGAAGTATACTTTAATAACAAAGCCCCATGGCCCTGTTTAAATCAAGTCTACGTTCTCATGCCCCCAATACACAAAAATAGATAAGAGCACAGAGTAGCATTCCTAAATATCGATATCAGCTCTCAAAAATAGGATAGCTTTATTTTAAGTCATCTGCTTAATCGAGTGAGAACAATAGCATTAAAATGCCAAAATAGTTTGAGTCAAACTGCTGTGATTTCTCTGATACGCCCTCCCAGGATTTCCCTGTTTGTCTGGCAGCAGGAATGGGCTCCTCCACTGTGCAGACTCTTGCTTTCTCTGTTGAACTACAGGGCAGTGAAACCTCCACAAAGAAAAAACTGAGCAGCACAAGATGGACTGCAAAGACCTTGGAAAATGAAGCAATTTCCTAATCAGGCAATGATGACATACCTGTTAAAAACCAAAAAACACTTATCAGCATGCCCCTGCTACTGTCATTTTTTCTCAACGGCACAATGTGAAGACACTCATTCACTCCTCCTCCATCTCTTAGATGTCAGAATTAAGCAACAAACCAGAAGAGTATCATACACGCAGGAAGTAAGGATCAATCTAAAATGGAATAAAAAAGTATCGGTCACAGTTTTCACTGTAACTTGTGCTACTGCTTTAAAACTTCAACTGTTTTGTTTGTATGGCCCCATTTCCTTTCACAGTAATTGTGGTTGAGGTTTTCAGAGGTTATGATTGTTTCCTCCCTCTCACAAAAAACTGAACAGATTTTATTCTTTGCGGTATCAAAACAGTGTAGCAAAATAAAATAATCATGATAGAAAATACAATCCTTCAAACAGGTAAAGGACAACCATCACCCTCCTTGCTCTCCTTACTCCTAAAAAATGGTTTGCTTATATTGTATTACTGTGTGCCTCTCTGTCAGTCTTGTAAAATGACAACAATAATCCCTGTATTTGTTATGTAGCTACTCTGTATTGTATTATTGAGTTGTGTCTACCATGTAATGTTTACCTGGGTCGCCCCTGAAAAAGTGACATCCAGGGCTCAGTGGGCCTACCCAGTCACCAAAATTAATAAATAAAATATGTAAAATCTCATCAGTTGTAGGGAATGGCAGAACAATGTGAGCTTAAAGAGGGAAACTTCAAAGTCTGCACAGAGTGAGAAAATAAGAAAAGTGGCATTAAACAATTGGGCTCAGATTCACAAAGTTTAATGCAGGGCTTCAAGCCCTGTGTCAAACCAGGTGGTCAGCACAGCTGTGCCAAAAAGTTCACCACTGACTGTGTCCGACTCAAGAAGGCTGGGAGCATTTATGACACTTCACCCAAAATATGGCAGCTTGCACCAAATATTTGGTGCAAGCCCCATAAAACAGGTACCCGAGATTGCTGCAAGCTAGAGCAGAAAAGCCTTATTTAGTTATTTATTTGTTTGTTTGTTTGTTTGTTTGTTTGTTTATTTAAATTCTTGGATTACAATATCTCTGAGCAAAAACAGCTCTTTTACAGAGGCTCCACATCAGTGAGGAAGGGCAACATACATACAAAGGTAAACAATAAGTAGTACTTACAGGTAGTAGCACTCTAATAAAATGACTAGATATTGCAACAAGAATTCTACAGATAGGTTAACAGGAGAAACAGTAATGGGATGATAAACAGATGAACACGGGCGAGGAGGCAGCCTGGGAGGCCTTGTCAATACCGTTAGGATACTAACTGAGAATGCTAGGTACTGGTAGGGTGGGAACGAGAAAGAGAAAGTGGAGGGTGTAAGGAAATAAGCGCAGAGGAGTGGAGGTGCAAGATAGGTGACAGCTGGGGTAAATAATGAGAAAGGTTGTGGGATAAGGCTCAAAGCAGAAGCAGAGTAAAAGTGCTGGGATGGCACATCAGGGAGCAGAGGTGCCAGTTAGGTGAAGCAGTCACAGTTATTGTTCACAGTGAGGTGTTGATGGAATATATGTTTGAATGGGCCCAATTTTGGTACAGACGTGATATCACTGTGCAGGGTGTTGTACCAAAGGGAAGACCTATAGGCAAAGGATCGCTGTCCTTGGGTTGTATGGCATCTGGGTACCAAGAGAGTTTGATTTCCAGAGCTACGAGTGTGTTGTGAGTTGCAGAAGGGGCTTAGAAGTTTTTCAACTCCAGGAGGTGCGAGCCCAAGAAGAGATATTATAGTTATTAGGCATGTTTGGCATTGAATCCTTCCAATTAGCTGAAACCAACCAGTTTGTGCATACAGATCACAGGTGTACATGAGGCAGTCTGCACCAGTGAGGAATCTGCAAGCTTTATTGAGTGCCACGGATATCCTATATATGGATGAAGTTGTGGCTGACCCATAAACAACCAGCCCATAATCAATTATGGTGAAAATGGAGCTGTAAATTGCTAGTCTTAGAGCCTCAGGCATCAGGCTGTGTTTATGCCTGTGAAGTGATCCAATCCTTGTGTTGACATCTTTGGCTATGTTCTCAATGTGCTGTGCATGAGGCAGTGAGTTATCCACAGTTACACCAAGATATTTGAAGTGTTGGATCTGTTCAAGAGGGATGCCACTGCCAGTCTGGTTTCTGATGTTGAATGTTTTGGATTTGTGCTTGTTGCATGAGCTGCTGAAAAGCATGACTTTAGTCTTTTTGTAACTGAGCAGCAGTTTGTTACTACTAGACCACTCCTCCGCTTTCTCATAACTGAGCTGTAGGTGGTGTTCCAGGTGTTTAGGGTCATGGCTACTAGTGTAGATAGCAGCATCATCCACATAGAGGAGGAGGATCTGTTGAAGACAGGAGCAAGGGAGGTTGTTCAAAAAAGGCTAAAAATGAGGGGTCCCAGAATAGACCCCTTGGGCACTCCAGAATGAATGGGCTACTGCTCAGAGAGGACATCATCTATCTTCACCCATTGGGAGCGGTCCTCTAAGTAACTTTTGAAGAAGTCTGTTTTATTCTTATAGAGGCCAATGCAGGACAGTTGCTAGAGTAGAAGAGTGTAGTTAACAGTATTAAAGGCCTTTGTTAGGTCAATGCAAGCCACACCCACTAAATTACCTTAGTCCAGTGATATATGGATGAAACCTGTGAATTCCAACAGTGCTGTGGTAGTGCTATGCCCGGTTCTGAATCCATGTCACTGCAGGCACTGGATCTTGTATTTTTCCAAATAGTCCACCAGCTGGTCAGCAACTATGCACTCAAGTGCTTTAGATAAGGGGGGAGTGATGGAGAAAGGTCGATAGTTGGTATGTTGGGCCCAGTCTTCACATTTATGCTCAGGGGTTACTAAGGCTGATTTCCATATTTGGGGAAATTGTGCCAGCCTTAGTGATAGGTTCAAAATCTTTGTAAGGGAGACTAGTGTCTCATCCATGGTGAGGATAAGGAGTTTGAGGTCTAAAGAATCCCTGCTATGCCTTGACTTCCCTAGTACCTTGCTTAGGTATTTTCTAGCCAAATGCAGAGGGATCTCTCTTAAGCAGAATGGGGGGGGGGGCAGAGGTGAAAATCTTCTGTATCCAGAGTACTGTTTTTTATGGAATCCACAAAGAAATCAGATGGGAGAACACTACTCAAATCCGTAAAGGTGTTATTGAAGTTATTAGCTATGATCGAGGGGTCAAGCGTAGGGGTTTCATTAATACTGAGAACAGTAGGCACTGCTTTGGAGTCTTTCCCTGTGGCCTCTTTTAGATTATTCTAAAAGTTCTTGCTGTTCCCCAGAAGTTAGAGAGCACATCCCTATAGTGTTTCCTTTTTTTTTCAAAGTGGAAGCCCAGGTGCATTCATTCCTGGCTTTTTTGTAATCCAGCACACCTGCTTGCCTTACAGAAATAATTATATGAAATATTTTCATGCTGCACACATAAAACTACCTATGTGATATGTGTGCTGCAAGCATGATTTAAATGTTAAATTGGAACTGAGTGCATGCGTGTGGCATGTGTAAAAAGCAAGTGGTCACTGATAACTGCACACGTAAATGTTGAGACTTGCTCAGGATCATACAGTATACAAGTGGGCATTGATAAGATTGAAACGCAGGTCTTCGGGTCTCTTGGTTTACAGCTCAGTGTCTTTAACCACTAAGCTATACTGCCTGCAAACATACAAGTATGGCTCACTTGTACTTCAATACAAATCTACATACATCAGAACGCATGCATCATGCTTATAGCCACTGATGTGCTTTTTAGTTTTCTTGTCCCCCCCATCTTAGCTGCACAGCTGAGCTGTAGCACACATACCAATTGAAACACTTGTGGTTCTTTCCACCCCCAATATGCACACTTATGCACACAATTACTTAATTACTTCTGTCTGGCCTGTATTCTGACAATTTTTTCTCCACAGTTTGAATGCTTCCACACAAACAGACTTTAAGAGGCAAACACAAAATTAGCAATAACTCTACACCCACCCACATGGCCAGTCACCCAACCCCCCATGCACACACACTGTAGCGGGTGCAACCACGGTGCTACAGACAACCCACCAGGTATAGATATAAGTTAAGAGTCTCTTTACCTGAGTAGTAGGGAGCCAGAGGTAGGAGTCTTTAAGAGATAATGTCCATGGGTCAGAGTGCTGAGGCATACTCCTTTGAAATGAATGGAGTTATTTTTTATTACTATTTTATACATTATGACGGTAAGTTGGAGAATAATGAAGGCCACTGTTCTACAAACAAGGCTCTTGTTAGTTGAGTGGTGGCCTTGGTTAATCTCCAACTCCCCATCAATAATGTCTAAAATAGTAATAAAAAAATACCCTCATTCATTTTGGTGGGGCACACCCCTACACTGTCCCTTGCTCTATGTCATAATAAGCCTGAGTTTGGGAATGTGGAGGTCAGCTTCACTGGGGGGGGGCATAAACCTAACTATAGTGAGGCTTCTATAGTTTGTGCATACCATACCGCTCAACTGTCCCTGAATGTAAGGGACAGCCATCATTTTTACCCCTGAAAACTGCTCTGCCCCTCATCCATCCCTCATGGAAAGCATGCTGCTCACACAGAGGATGTCCTATAAATTTAGACTTTATGGCAGGGGTGCAATTTCAGATTTCAGCAGGGGGGAGCCAACAAGCAGAGGGGACCAGGTGCTAGTTAGCCCTTAGGCGGCAAGCTCTGAAATGTCTGGAGTGTCTCTGAAAGGTAAAACTTATTTGTTGTGACTGAAAAGTGATATGGAAATCAGGAAAAACTCAAATGTGTAAGATTCATCTGTCTATACCTTGGAGCAGTGCATCAGATTTGGGCTTAAATCCTCCCAGTTACTAATCAATTTTTATCCTGGGAGAAGTTCTGCACCCCCCCAAAAAAAAAAAAATTGTCCCAATTTCTCACTCCAACTCCATTGCATTCAATACCCATTCCACATGGATTGCGAAGCTGCCCAAAGGCACAGAAACATGAAAAACAGATTAATATTTCAGTCTTTCCTCCTTCTCCAATCCCCTTGTAAAAAAAGTTCACTTTTACTTACCTGGCCATCTGGCCAGAACCTGCAGCCTAGCCCAGTGTGCCACCAACCCAGTCTACAGTCCACTCCACCTCTGTCCTTCTGCCAGAAGCTGAATGCTAGAACCGACCATCCCAGGTCTCCAGCGTGCTCTGCTACCAAGTCACATCATCAACCGAACCCACCTAACATGTTGCTTGCTTCTGGCTTGGCTGCTGCTGCATTGCATTGCACTGATCAATGCCTATGAAGGTCACCCACACTGCTGTCATTGCTGCTGTGAGGCCTAGATTGCTGCTGTGGGGGAGCCCGTGCTATTTGTTTTTTTGTGAGGCGAGCTCAGTAGAGTAACTACGTAGCCCAGTCTTAAGTTAGCTTCTAGTTCACTACAGCCCCTTCAGCCATCAAGGGAGATGGAGACTTGCTAAGAGTAGACCAACAAAAATATGCTGCCACAACACTGTTATTGAGAGTTCAGTACTCACTGACTCCTCCAAGCTGTAGTGTGCAGCCTGTCTACTCTGTGGCAGGAAAGACAGTGTCCCACTCATGTGACTCATGCTCTCACTTGGCTGGAGCTCCTCCACATCATGTGTGATGGTGCCACTGCTAATAGATGGAGACAGTGAACAACGCAATACAGACACAGAGTCAGGAGTGCACTTGCAATGAGAGTGCAACACAGGTCTGGGGGGCACTTATTGTGCAAAAGAGTAAATCCAAATTTAATGCCATTATTGCCACACCATAAGAAAAATCAAGGCACAAATGCAGAGGGGGGCAACTTCCCCCTCTGCCTTACCTACTGTAAATGGCTCCCCTGCTTTATGGTAGAAATTAATTCTCAGGGGCTAACATCAGTACAAGTAAATACAATGGTTCCACTGTGTTCTGAGGTACTGTATCTCCATGTTTCAGGATGTGTCCTGATCATCAAGAGGGTTACTGTCCGTCATTTTGAGTGTCCATATCACTCATTTCAGTGACAAAATGTGAGGTATGCTGCATGCTTGCAAGATTCTACTCAGCACAAAGAGTGCTGAGCAAGGCCATAGTGTATATTCTCTATACAGAATGACAAAGGGAAAGTAAGTGAGCTGTAGCAGTCATGGAAAAACACATTTGTAGCACTAAATATGCATAAGGGGATCTGCATGGAGGAAAACAAAAAGGTCAGGCTTCACAACACAGAGGTCAACTGTATCCTAGGCATTTAGTGCAGTAAGCAAACAATACTTTACAAATTAATGGCAATTTAATGACAAAAACTATAAGCCATTAAACAATTTGCAAAAGGATCAGAGTTAATGAGTTTACTTAATTTAATGGGAAATCAATGAAAAAAATATTGTGATGGTGCTAATCACTAGCAGTAGTAGGAGAAATAGAAACTGCTGTGTTTTTTAGATGAAATGTGCACCAGTTTAGTTGCTGCACACATGTCAAGCATTCAGCATGCGAACCTGATTTGATTTTTAAATTATGTTCACACTGGTTTAAGTGCTGCATTCATGTCAAGCATGCAACATGCAAACCTGATGTGATTTTTAGAAAATGTTCACACTAGCTTACCTGCTGCACACATGTCAAGCTTGCAGCATGCAAATCTGCTGTGCTTTTTAGATCAGGTTCACATAGGTTCACTTTTTTTATGTGAACCCCATGCAAACACTGCACAATTAAGCATGAGGCATGAATTCTGCATGTATGCAGCACACTTATATTTCTGTAAGGGAAAACTAGTCTAATTTGGGGCAACTGGCATATGGGATTCAGAATCCCAATTGCCAGCCAGGGAATGCCACAAGCCATTTGTTCAGCACACCCAAGGCTTGTGACATTCTTGGCATGTCAGGGAATTGGGCTCTTGGTGTTCAAGAACAGCTGGGAATACAAATTAAATTATGTTGACAGCATTCTTTTTTTTTTTCACTTGCTTTTACTCCTTCACAGCTTGAGGGAACTCTCTCAGGCAGCCCATCCTTGTGCCGCCCTGACTGAGGGTCGCTGCAACCTATGCTTTCTCTCTCCCCCCCCCCCCGCACCCTCGGTTTAACCTGCCCAGGGAGAGTAGCCCAACTTCTTACATTGGGCTCCTTGTGAGACAGACTCCAGCATGCAGGTGGGGCCCGGGTGGAGGAGCGATGAAGCCAGCCGAGATTAAACTCGGTGCTGGGCATGGAGGATAGGTGCCATCACCTATCCCTCCAAGCTGTTTTTTTCCTTATTCTCCCAACCCCTCCCCTGTGTGTGCACACCCCTGATGCTTGGTACTTGCTAACCCTTCAAATGTCAGGCACGCCATTATGTGCTGCCAGCGCTTCTGCAGTACCCCAGATCTCCACCAGGGATAGCTGGAGCACTGGGTGCCCCAGTGCCCTTCCCCCGGGATCAGAGAGCAGCCTTACAGGTGCTTAATCCAATCCCTCCCCTGCTGACCCCCAGTGCTAGAGCTCACTTCCAATCTTGGGTCACCGGCGTGACACGAGGAGTGGCGTCCAGTGCCTCAACCCTCAGCACCACTGGGCTGGCCCAAAGATAGCATTCTTAAAAGGAGTGCTCCTTGCTTTTACAAACACAAATGTGTAAGTAAAAATTTACTAAACTGGTTGTCATTGCAGTTCTTAATACTAACTGACTTTTTCTGAAGTCTGCTTAAATGAACTTACAACAGAGGCCTGTAATAATAAAGCACAGCATGAGTGCTCCATACAATTAACTGTACTGTGATCTAACCAATAACTGGCAATTTACAGCAGTAGAGTCACAGTTCAGGAATGGGAAACTCCATAGACAAAGTGGAGGCCAGCACCATGCATTGCCATGCTGCACCACCTGGCGCATCACATCCAGATATTGTTCAGAAAAGCTGTATTGAGTTGAATGTGGCGTTTGCAATATTGGTGCTATCAAGCTTCATGTTGGGATGTTATGATTACTCATGGCATTAGTCACCACTGTAAGGAGGTTCCTATGGCAAAATCTGAGCAATGCATCATTTTAAAAGATCATTGTGCCACTCTATTGAATTCATTGGGAACCTCTGGAACTTTTTGTACCCTAAGCTTAGAATATAGCAGGTGGCAGCTACAGAAATAGATACTGGGTGGGAAAAAAACAACAAGCTGAAGGGACCCTAAATGAGAACTGGGACTATTTCAAAACAAACACATTACACAGTACACTGGTGCTGTATGTGAAACACGTCACATATGGCCAGATTTCCAATGTTATGAGAGAAATGTAGAAAACAAGATTTATGTTAATTTTAAAGCTATTATAAAAAATTGGTGCAATAAAATGTTGCTATCATGTCAGCTTAATAAGATGATGTCAGGTGGATGCATACTTGTGTCTCAGTGACAATCTGTCAGTGCCAGAATGCAGATATAAATACAGTATGCCTCTTACCTTTTACACTAATGGGAAACAATTCTGAAAACCATAATGTAGCAGTGACATTTAGTAGCACAAATGATGGACTATGAAAAACAGATTTTAAGGGAATTCATCAGCATAAAACAATTTTACTTACAATGTATTTTCAGTGATAAATGAGCTGTAAGTAACTTCCTAGCAGCTCTTATATTATTTATAGAAAAAGTGTTTGAAGAAAAATGGGATGTTAGGAACTATTGTACTACTCAAGTAGTGCACACCACCAGATAAAGTACAAAGTCAGTAAAGTAGAATACAACAGCTGCTTGATATTGTTGTAGAATGTTTGGGAAAAGGTGCTTTAAAATCTATGATGACAAGTTGTTCT
The DNA here is from genome assembly GCA_016271365.2 of Neoceratodus forsteri. NCBI lineage: Eukaryota > Metazoa > Chordata > Ceratodontiformes > Ceratodontidae > Neoceratodus > Neoceratodus forsteri. Next base: position 323,790,276 of record CM028134.1, read on the forward strand.
GGTTCATTTCCTGTCACCTTTGCAATATGCAAATCCAATCATGACTTTTTTTTTGTGGTATAATGGAGGTTGCATTATAAAGGGCATCCTGGGTTGTCAGGGGGTCCGTGAAAGAAAGGAAGCCTGGGAAGGAGGAAAAATAGGAAGGTAGTGAAAGGGGGCTGAGCTAAGATGAGCGAAAGGAAGGGAAAAGGATGGGAGGGGGAGGATGATGAGCTCAGAGGGGGAGGAGGAGGTAGCCAGATGAGGGACACAGGTGGCAACAATTGGAGAGGCACATAGCAGGAAAGGGGCTGAAGGGACTAGATAAGGGGATGTAGAGAACAGGAGACCCTCTGTTTCTCTGCTGTTTTTATTTGGAAAACATCCAGAAGGAACAGCACCAAGTGGCCTTTTATCAAGAGGTTTGGGCAGAATTTCAGAAAGGTAAGGTTTTTAGGACAAGGGGCCTAGCACATAGGCCAAGGGTAGCAGCAGGTAAAAGTTTGTTGTGCAAGGCAAATTCTTTCTAACTGCTGGTCATCTGCAACTGTGGAAATGTTTGGAAGGTTTACTATTTTGTTAAAGTTGTTTAAGTTTGGAGCTTAAAAACTGCTGGACTGGGTGTTTAAGATGCTTCACTGCGTATAAGGTTTCAGTTAGGCAATCCAGAATGAGGTGCAGCAGTAAAGCATTTGATCATCTCCACTGTCGGCTCCTGCTCTGCACCTGTTTTGGCCCTCCTGAGATAGTGTACCTGTTTCAGCACAGAGACGACTGTGGGAGGTGAGTCCCAGGAAGAGGGCTATGCAGGAACAAACAGAAAGCGGAGCGGGGTTCAGTCCAGAGATGATAGAGGGTTTTTAAGTGCAAACTCATCAAGCACGGTGAGCGGGGAGGAGCAGGGCTGAGAGAATAGGGATCCAGAAGGAGACCACTCTGTTTGTCCTAATCGCAGCTGGCACAATGGCGCTGTGTGGCGCAGTTTTTGGCAGAAGGCCCAGGCGGTGTTTCTTGGGGCTGGTGGGGAGGTCGGGTGAGCACAGAAGACTAGCCTGGTAGGCCTGGGGTTCTGAGAACATGGAGGGACCGACTTTGGCACAAGAGTAACTGTAGGAGGAGGCTGCAATCTATGGATGTAGTAGTTTAAAAAAAAAAAGAGAAACTGGATGTACAACCAGCCAAGCATAGGAGGTCCCATGGGGAATAAAAACGGTGGGGGGGGTCAGGTGAGGCAGTAGCTGGGCCAAGGAGGTAACCGAGGATCAGGAGGACACAAGGAAGGATGTAGCTGGCTAGGGTAGGCCTGGTGTGTGATGTTACCGGTGGGCCCACGTGGGCCTAGGCAAGATTCAATGGAGGATGATTAGAGGCCCACCGCGGGAAGCAAGCAGACATTTTTTTCTCCTATAAAGAAAGATTTGCAGCACAAAGAGGAACAGGGCTGTATTTAACAAAAAAACAAAAAAAGAAGGAAAACCTAAAGGGGGATTGGGAACCAAGATGGTGATGGGCATCTGACATCACCATGACATGCATGGAAAGGGGAGGGGTTTCTGAGGCCTACACAGATTGTCTGCATACTGTACCCGGAGGATGCATAAAGACAGGATATGTATGGGGACACTAGGGGGCACCACATTTCAAAGGCTATTGCTGCTGTTCAGTTTTATCTATTGAGCAGAAAATGCTGGGGCCAAGAAGGGTGAATTCAGTAAGAAGTATGGATGGAAGGGCATGGCAGGGGGTTGACAAGCAAGGTAAGTGACGGGGAGGTAACAATCAAGGTTTTGGTATGGGAGAGTATTTGCTACAGGGAACAAGCATGCAAGGACCCTGCACCAGCCCAGCACGCATAGGTAAAGGCATTAAAATGAGGTTAGCCCGCTGGGTGCCACAGATTTGCCAGTGATTCCAGACCCCAACCAGCAGCTATGTAAAGCCATCTCTGATGCATTCTGAAAAGGGGATTGTTTAAACAAAGGAGCAGATGGGCTACTGGGCCACAGGATGGGGGGCAATAAAAAAATGCAGTGAAATGGCAACAATGAAAAAAACTATTAAAGTAAAGTGGGGGCCTTCACAAGGTTTGGTGGCCACACAATTCAAGGGGTTTGTGGCTTACCTGATGTGTATGGATAATCATGAAGGCCAGCAGGCTACAGGGGGATAACGGCTCAGCTGGTGAGGGAAGAGCAAGAAGGCTCCACAGGTGGTTCACTGGATGTGTGCTTGGGTCAGAGGTTCGACTCTAGATGAAGGAACGTATTTGCCATGTTATCAAGAATATTTATGAGAAGGTTTTTGGGGATCCCCCCCCCCCCCACAAAAGAGAGAGAACACAAAAAGGGATGGTCCTAATATTATCTCTTGGCTAGTTTTAGGATGACACCTAAAAAGGCACCAAAGCAGAAGGGATCCAGCACTGACCAACTTGCCCTGAAGGCGATGGAGCTCATGGAGCAGGTCCAGACCCTCATCAAGGAGTCCAGAGAAGCTGAGGGTAGAGAAAGACAAACAGCAAAGAGAAAGAATGTGCCACCAAGGGCAGACCCACAAAAGAAGAGGGTGACAAGGAACAACCCCGGAGAGGGTAAGGAACCTCAACCTGACCCTGGTATGGAGCAGTCAGTGAATTTGACAGTGGATGGTAGTCTAAAAGAGTACTTGACAGGGATTATGGCTGATGGTGGGAAAAGGTTGGAAAGAGTTAAATAAGGCACGGCAAGAGCTAAAAGGAAAGGATAGCAAGAGACATTTGGAGGGGTGGGAGGAAGCAAGACGATACAGGACGGGGGACCCCCTGGTATGATCCTGGATGACCATGTCTCATACTCCATAAAGGGAAAAATTTGAAAGGGATAGTACGAGTACATGTTTGCTTTGGTCGACAAGGCGGCAACAAAAAAGTACGAGCAGATGGAGAACTTGGGAAAATCAGAAATGACAGTGGCCCTTGCCTTAGTGGGAAAGACCAATGAGGACACAACCTACAAAGGCAAGACATTTGGAGCACGGGTGAAAGGCTTCACACACTTCAGAGCCATTCTCTTGAAAAAATTGCCAGAGATGGCCATACCTTTACTAACATATTCTGCCATTATTTGGGATGCTTACAAGACAAAAGGGGATATGTGTGGCTGATATATGACAAGAGGATCCATCAGTGGGTGAGATCCCTCAGAGGCGTCCATTGAGATGCAACACAGGCAGATCTCTGGTTAAGAATGTTGTCCAGCCATGGGGGACTGGCAGTGAGGGGCAAAAAGCAAACAGCGGGTCCCCCAACAAGAGCTGCTGGGCTTACAACAAGGCATCATGCACATGGGCCAATTGCAAGTTCAAGCATGTGTGTTCTAGATGGGGGGTACCACCCAGTGAAATGATGTAGAATACAAGGTGACAGGCCAGCCTATCAGATGCACAGGCAACCCTTTTAAGGGGGTTTTGGGTGGAAGTGATGGGGAATGGGACAGGGGAAGAGTAACTGGGGACATTCCGGGAGAGAGGGTTTTGGTGCAGGGGGAAAATAAGGCAGGGCCAACAGACACAGTGGCGCAGCGGGGCTTCAGATTGGCAGCCACCCCAACCAAGGTAGAGGGACTGTGTGTCTGGACAGAAGGCTACCTGAACTACGGGGACAGAGGTGTACTGAGACAATGTTTTAGGGAAGGTTTAGTTGCATTACACTGGGAATAGTAAAAGCACTGGGGTTAGGAACTTGGGGTCCATAAATGGGAAGAAGGAGATCGCAAAGAGCATGATACAAAAAGAGGTAGCAGTGGGCAGGGTGGAAGGCCCTTTCACAACCCCTCCTTTTCCAGACCTGAGGATCTCCCCCCTGGGGTTGGTACCCAAAAAGCAACTGGGGGAGTTTAGACTGATCCACCATCTCTCTTACCCAGAGGGGGACTCCGTGAACTATGCCATTTCCCAAGTGAGGAGTAAGGTGTCCTATGCCACATTAGATAATGCAGTACAGCTGATTAGGGTAAAGGATGGCACCTGGCTGGTGAAAACATAGAGGCAGCATTCCAACTGTTGCACATCAGGGCCGAAGATTGGGATTTATTAGGTTTCAAATTTAGGGATGGTTACTATTTTGACAAGGCCATGCCCATGGGTTGCTCAGTATCATGTGCCATGTTCAAAACCTTTACCACTTGATTACAGTGGGTTTTGAGGGACAGGTATGGTCACAGATCTGTAGTTCATTACCTGGATAATTTCTTGCCTGTAGGTGAAGGGAGGAACAAGACGCAGGAGATGTTACAGGATTTCCAGGATGTGTTTGAAGTTGGTAGTACCACTTGCTGGGGACAAGACATAGGCCCAAATAAAAAAACTGGAGTTCTTAGGGATAGAGGTGGATGCAGAACAAAGTTATTTCTGGCTGCCTGCTGGGAAGTTGGCATGGTTAAGGGAGTTCATCACGGGAGTAAACGGGAAAAGTCAGGTACTTTTGAAGGTTGTGCAGCAGCTCCTTGGGCACCTAAACTTCACCTGCATGGCGGTGGCACCAGGTTGAGTATTCATGAGCCATTTGGCAAGATCACCAAAGGGGTGAGGCAAGACCTTGAAGTGTGAGAGGAGTTAGCTCAATACAATGGCATCACCTTCTGGCAGGAAGAATGGCTGCCCGATAACGACCTGAAGTTGTACACAAATGCAACCTGCGGGTACGGCATGGGAGCATACTTCCGGGGGTGGAGGGATGAATTTCAGGGAGATGGCCAGAAGAATGGGTGAGGCTAGGGCTGATGAAGTGCATCACTTTCCTGGAGGTATTTCCAAGTTGGGTGGCCATGATGGCGTGGGTGGACAGATTATGGAACCAGAGGGTAATACCTAGGTGCAACAACAAGGCTGTTGTTGAGGTTCTGAACAGGCAATCGGGGTCCACTGAGTCAGTTTTGAGGGTAGCCCGACAGCTAGTGCTGGAGGACCTCAGGTTAAATATGTCATTCAGAGCAGGAACTATCGAGGGTGCAGGAACACAATAGCTGATTTCTCACAATTACAGTTGGACAGGTTTCCAGTTGTTTGGTCTAGGGGCAGCCATCCAGAGAATGCAAGTCTCTTGGCACCTATGGGAAATTGGATGCAGCAAGCCCAGCTGCTGTTTCAGAATGCCTGGGCCCCTGACACACTGAGGGCATACAAAAATGTGTGAAGGGTGTTCCAGGAGTTGTAGCAGCAGGCTGGGATGGAGGTAAGTGGCCTAGTCCTGGTGGCACAAGTCATGAGATACATGGTAGACAGATGGGAAGATGGGATGGCAGAGTTTACAATAGGACTGCATTTAGCGGGGAATGGGATGGTATATAACGTACAAGGGTGGGGGCAGCCCAACAAGAACCTGGCTACCCGGAGGATGAATCAAGGGTGGGTTATACTGCAGGGGCATCAGCTAGATAGAAGAAGACCATTGGGGGGTGAAGTGTTCGACAGTCTGCTGGGCAGCCTTAAGCACATCTGCACTATGACCTATAAAGCATGGCTGTTTGAAGCAGTCTTCTTAGAGATGCAGAAAGAGGTGTTTTGAGTCAGTGAGGTAGTAGCCAGCAGCAAAACAGATTTCTCCAGCAGGCTGCAGTGGGAAGACATCATATGGGAAAATACAGGACAGGCATTTGGCTGCGCAGGTCCAAGATGGACCAAAGCAAAAAGGGGACAAGGGTGGATGTCAGAAGGGAAGACCGTAAGTGTGAACTGCATAGTCAGGTGTTTGGAGGAATACAGGAAGATCAGGCCAAATGATAAGGGTTGTTTCTTTCAGCATGGTGATGGGGTGCTGGCCACCACGTACCAACTTACAACGGTACTAAAGAAATAGATGGGTTTCATAGGCGAGGACCGCAGGTTTTTCTCATCCCATTCATTCAGAATCAGGGCTGTGTCTGAATTAGCAGAACACGGGAGGAGCCTTCAGGACATCAAGTGGGCAGGAAGGTGGTGGTCAAACTACTACAAAAGATATATCAGAAAATAGTCTGCTAACTTGTGCTTTATATTTACAGATAGAAAATGCAGGTCGGTGGTTTGGATAATTGGACACTCATTCATATATTGGGCCAAAGGGTGGGTGTTGTCAACCACAGGGAGAAAACAACTGAGATAAGATCCAGAGCAATCACAGATCTTTTGGAAAGGGGTTCCAGGACTGTGATGGGCCCAGATGCTACAAATGCTGGCGAGATGAGGAAGATGTGGCCGAAACCGGATTTGTTGGTTGTTCATGCTTGGGGAAATGATTTGGGGGACAGACCCTGGGTAGCCCTGGCCCACAAAATAAGGGTATACCTGGAGGTGGTAGAGGCCTGGTGGCTGCATGTGACCATAGGTTGGTCAGAAATTATACCCAGAAGGATATGGCAGCAAGCAAGAGGCATTGAGGTGGTGGAGAAGGCTCACAAGCGAGTTAACTGGAAAATGGTGGCCTGGATTAAGGAAAATGGAGGGTATATATAAATCACAGCACCATCACACATGATGAGGCAGGGTTTTATAGGCAGGGTGGAGATCATTTGACAAGAATAGGAAATATTGTTTTTAATTGGGAGATTAAGGAGACCATCTAGGCATGGATGGTAGTGGGTGATAGTTAATGGAGGTATTTTTCAAAGGGGGAGCCCATAGTACTTCACAAGAGTGGTATATGGGCTAGTGGAGAAAAACAGGGCCTGGACCAGGTCAGTACCCAGGTGGACAGGGTTGGGAGGCCCTCATGGGGTGGTCACTCCAGGGGGCAGGGCTGGAGAACAGGTGGGACACCTGACCCCAGGAAAAGAATCAGAAATGGATAGGTGTCAAGATATACATCAGAGCCAATAAGAAGACCAGGCAACAGCTATGAAATAGAAAAGGAGTGTCATGTACAAGAGTGTAAATTCTGCTCAAAAATAAAAGACCATTTGAACCCAAGAAGTTGTTGGTGTGGTTACTTTGAGGGAGTCCCAATGACAATGTAGGTTGCCTTACAAAGGGCAACCTGTGTTGTCAGGGGATGCCTGAAAGAGAGGAAGCCAGGAGGGAGGAAAATAGAAAGGTAAGGAAAGGGGAAGAGCTAAGATGAGGGAAGGAGAGATGGGAGGGAAGGGAGGGAGGGGAGGGAGGGGGAGGAGGAGGAGGAGGATGAGGACAGAGGGGAGAAGCTAGTCAGGTGAATGACAGGTAAACACAGGTGGCAAGTATTGGACAGGCACCGGGCAGGGAATGGGCTGATTGGGAATAGATAAGAGGATGCAGAGAACAGGAGACTTTCTCTTTTTCTGCTGATTTTATTTGGAAAATCCATCCACACACCCAGTAATGGGGCCATTGAGCAGAACTGGAAGTGCATAGTTATGGGTTGCCAAGTGAGGGCAACAGGACAGGCAATGGGTCTGCAAGGACATGGGTTGCTATGTGAGGGCAACAGGCAATGGGTCTGCAAGGACATGGGTTGCTAAGTGAGGGCAACCAAAAAAAGGGTGGGTGGGGGGTCAAAGGAAGGGGGATATGGGTGGGGAAAAATGGGGCCCAGGCTGGCTCAATACCCGGATATGTGGGGGTGTCCCTCTTGGGGTGGTTACCCCAGGGGGGAAAGGGCTGGGCATCAGATGGGAAATCCAAACCAAGGGAGGGAAACGGAAATAGATATGTGTCTGGATTTACACCAGAGCCAATAGGAAGACCAGGCAACAGCTGTGAGATAGAAAAGGAGTGTCATGTACAACAGTGTAAACAAAGGGACAACCCCCCCCCAAAAAAAAATTATCATGTAAATAAGCTGAAAAAGTGTGATGTGGAATTTATGAAATATGTTATGTTGAATACAGCATGCATGTAAATATTTATGAGCAAAATTCTGTTGAAAAATAATAAGCCATTTGAACCCAAGAAGTTGGTAGTGTGGTTGCTTTCAGGGAGTCCCACTAACAACTGCTAAGGACAGTTTAGTTTTTTCTTTCTTTTGAGCTTTTAGACTTTGTTGAACCATTCTATAATTGTGAAAACACATTCCAGGGTGTGATTATGTTGTAATGGCCACATTTCCAGGTGGTTTTAATATCACCTGGAACTGAGCTTCAGTAAGCATGCTTTCCTAGTTAACACATTTCAAATGAAAACAAGCATTTGTCAATGCCTAATGTTGATTGCGTTGGTTCGTTGAGCTCGCTTATGCCCCTCTGTCACTCGCTCAGTCTGTTTCTCCTGGCGCTGCAGGCTGCCCTTTTGTACTGGGCTCCTGCCTGCATTGGCTCCTTTTTCTGCCCACTAAGAAATCCTCAGCTGTCCTGATAGAGCTCCATTGAGGTGGCTCACTCCCCCTCTCTCACTCGCTCATTCTGTTTCTCCTGGCGTGCAGGCTGCCCTTTTGTACTGGGCTCCTGCCTCTGTTGGTGGCTTTTTCTGCCCACAAAGAAATCTGCAGCAGTCCTGACACAGGTCTGTTGAGCCTGCTCACTCGCCCTCTCTCATTCACTCCTACCGTTTCTGCCGGTGCTGCAGGCTGGCCTTTTGTACTGGGCTCCTGCCTGCGTTGACGCCTTTTTCTGCCCACTAAGAAATCCACAGCAGTCACGATAGAGCTCCGTTGATCTTGTTCACTCCCCCCTCTAACTCACTCACTCATTCTGGTTTTCCCGCCGCTGCAGGCTGCTCTTTTGTACTGGGCTTCTGCCTCTGTTGTGCCTTTTTCTGCCCACAAAGAAATCTGCAGCAGTCCTGACAGAGCTCCGTTGAGCTCGCTCACTTCCCTTCTCTCACTTGCTCATTCCATTTCTGCTGGTGCTGCAGGCTGCCCTTTTGTACTGGGCTTCTGACTGCATTGTCACCTTCTTCTGCCTACAAAGAACTTTGCAGCAGTTACAATAGAGCTCCGTTGAGCTTGCTCACTCCCCCTCTCTCACTCGCTCATTCTGGTTTTCCTGCCGCTGCAGGCTGCCCTTTTGTACTGGGCCCCTGCATGCATTGCTGTCTTTTTATGCCCACAAACAAATCTGCAGCAGTCCCAACAGAGCTCTGTTGAGCTCACTCACTCCCCTTCCCTCACTCGCTCGTTCTGTGTCTCCCTCCACTGCAGGCTGCCCTTTTATACTGGGCTCCTGCCTGCGTTGGCAGCTTTTTCTGGCCACAAAGAAATCTGAAGCAGTCCCTACACAGCTCCATTGAGCTCGCTCACTCCCTCTCTCTCACTTGCTCACTCCATTTCTGCCGGCACTGCAAGCTGGCCTTTTGTACTGGGATACTGCTTGCATTGCTGCCTTTTTCTGCCACAAAGAAATCCGCAGCAGTTCTGACAGCGCTCCGGTGAGTTCGCTCTCTCCCCCCTCTCTCACTCGCTCTCTAGTTCTGTTTCTCTCAGTGCTGCAGACTGCCCTTTTGTACTGGGCTCTTGCATTGGGGCCTTTTTCTGCCCACAAAGAAATCCGCAGCAGTCCCGACAGAGCTCAGTTCAGCTTGGTCACTCCCACCTCTCACTCGCCCAATCTTAATCTGTCCCAAACACTGATTTCCCACAATGACTGTGCTACTCTCTGGCAGGAGTGCAACAACATATTTTAGCCAGAATGTGATAAATGACAGCTGTACTGTTCATAAGGAGGTGTGAAAAAATGCCACTGTTGAAAATGTGGCATGAAAATATTACAAATTTGCGAAGTTACAAGGGTGCGTGGAAACAGTTCAATGCACGCTTGTAACACAGTCATGTTATGGAGTTTCATCACCAAATTTTCAACATAGGGATTTTAGGACCTCTACTCATGAACAGTGCCACAATCATTTTCTTAATCTATCCCGAATACTGATTTCCCACAGCGACCACGTTATTCTGCGCCAGAACTGCGAAAGCACATTTTGGCCAGGATATGAAAAATGACAGCTGTACTGCTCATAAGGAGGTGTGAAAAATAGCACTGTTTAAAATCTGGTGTGACAACATTACAAATCTGTGAAGTTACAAGGGCGCGTAGAAAGTGCGCAATGTACACTTGTGACACAGTCATTTGATCGGCTATCATCACCAAATTTTCAGCATAGGCATTTTAGGACCTCTGCTCATGAACAGTACCACTGTCATTTTCTTCATCTGTCCCAAACAGTGATTTCCCACTGCAACCATGCTATTCTGCGACAGAAGAGCAAAAACACATTTTGGCCAGGATTGGAAAAATGACAGCTGTACTGATCAAAAGTAGGTGTGGGAAAATGGCAATGTTGAAAATCTGGAGTGAAAATATTATAAATTCGTGAAGTTACGAGTGTGCATGCAAACTGCGCAATGTACGCTCATGACACTGTCATTTTATGGAGTATTGTCACCAAATTTTCAACATAGGCATTTTAGGACCTCTACTCATGAGCAGTGTCTGCGCCGAAAGTGTGAAAACCCTTTTCAGCCAGGATGTGAACAATGACAGCTGTACTGTTCACAAGGAGGTGTGAAAAAATGCCACTGTTGAAAATCTGGCAGGAAAATATTGCAAATTCACAAAGTTATGAGTGTGCATAGCAACTGCGCAATGCACACTCATAAAACAGTCATTTTTTTGATTTTTTCACCACATTTCCAACATAGGCTTTTTGAGAGCCCACCTCATGAACACTGGCACTGCCGTTTCATTAATCGGGCCCTAAAGGTGATTCTGTGCAGTGACCGTGAAATCACCTTTCAGGGCCGAGTAACACCACAACAGTGCCAGAATTCATGAGGAGGGGTCCCAAAAACCCCATGTTGAAAATTTGGTGCCAAAATTCCAAAAAATGACTGAGATATGCTTCAAAGTTGAAAAAACCCTATTTATTCCATTATACAGCTTACCAGCATTTCCTCAGTTCGCAGTTGGCTTTGAAGAGTGCAGACGTGTTCCCGGTCCACTGAAGATTGTCGCGCCAGCTCTGGAGGTAAATATGGGGTGTGGGGAGGTAGGGTGCACAGTGGTTGGGCACGGGTTGTGGGAGGGGGGGCAGGGAGACTGCCGAGGGACAGTTCCCTTTTTACAGGTAAAAAAAAAGACATTGCGGGACCGTATTTTGTTTTTAGGGGCATGTGGTACACTGGGGTGAGCTCCCAGCATGCCAATGGACTCATTCTTGGAGAGGGCAGCTGTAGCCAACAGAGATTGGGCACTCCCGTTGGCATACAACAAAAGGGAGGGGGCCACATCATGCTGACGGGGATCGGGCACCCCATCAGCACTAAAGGGGGGCGCAAGAGCCGAGGGGGATTGGGCACCAGCTCGGCACAAATGTTCTGGGTGTTTGTGGGAGGGCATTATGCCAACGGGGAGCAGGCTCCCCCATCGGCAACATCAAAGGGCAGGGCCACTGAAGCCAACTGGAATTGGGGGCCCCCATCGCTAAACACAACCTCTTGGGGGGGTGCATGCTGCCGAGGGGGATTGGGCACCCCCTCAGCACTGAGGTTTCCTTAATATTGTTTGTGAACACGGCGGCAAGCCGCTGCCATGTTCACAAGCAATATTGCACTTGGAAAGCTCCACCCAGCAATAACAGGTCGCTCCCTCATTGCAGTGAATGGCTGACACTGCAATGACAAGATGGGCCCTGATTGCAGCAGCTACATTTTTACAAGTTGATGGCATGTTGGCTGAACTAGTATCAGCAGCAGCATGCCACGGCTTTGGGGGAAGCGGGCCAAGTCTTTAAAGGCTGTCGGGGCATTGGCCACAAGAATGCCGAGCCTCCACAACCTGCTTCTGGAGAAAGCTGCCACAATATGTTTCTTGCGCATGCGCACAATCAACATAAAAATGATATTTCACCCTTTGCATTATGATCTTACAGGACATTATTAGGATAGATGTTTGCTAGGGTGAAAGCTTAAAGAAGAACTGAGCTGAACCTGTAAGTCATTTCCCCCTGTAGCAGCTGTTTTCTTTATACTGGTTCTAATTATTTTATTATTTTGTCTTATCTGGTCTTCTAGTAAACTCAGTTTGTGTTTTTAGATATACACTGGAAGTAAGTACTATTTCAGTACTTGATATTTATGTCACTCTCAACTACAGAATTCCATGATGGAACACAGACTTATTGTGGCAACATTGCAAGAGCTTAACAAGGACCAGGCCCAGGTCAAAACTGCTAAAATAAAAGCCACAGTCAGTAATAGCACAAGCAAAAAATTTACAATAAAAACCATGCTTTGGGGGAGTGATTTACTTTTGCCGACTCAGGGAGGGTGATAGTCGTGGGGGCAGATTTACTATTCTAACTCCAGGAGGGAACACAACTCAGGGGTAGGATAAAGTTGAGGGGAAGATTTACTATTATAACTCAGGTCGGGGGGCAACTTGTGTGTGCGGGGGGGTCAAGATAGTAAATAAAAAGACTGTCAGAATCAAACCCAGGTTAGCTGGATGTAGCAAGCCCATGCACAGCTTATGACACTAAACTCTATGCTAAGCTGCCAGCACAGTTAGGCAGAACACACTCACAGACATACACTACTTGCCCTGAATGAAAACAACTACATGCACAGTGCTATAATATCCCCGCTATTATGTCCATGTAGCTGTTTTCACTCATGTTATTTTCTCTGGGCCAGATATTCAGAAATGTGCCAAAGACTGGCACAAGTCTGTCGCAGCACAAATCCGATGTGCCATGGTGCAACAGGAGCCATATTCAGAGGTTGTGCTGGCCGCACTGCACCAGTGCAACTTGGCTGAATATGGCACAATTGCACCATGTTGCAGCCATGGATGCACCATGGCACAACCACAGGTGCACCATGGGCAGACGCAGAAGCCCCAGGGCACCTGTGGGAGCAGAGCAACAGAGCAACAGAGGTGGGCATGGCACAGAGAGGAGACCCAGGGACAGAGCCAGGGAAGTGGAGTGACAGGCCACAGGAGGCCACCACCAGCTGGGCACAGCAGGGTGCACACAGGCACCCAGACCCCTACCCCAGAACACAACAGTGGCACAGACAGTAGGCAACATGGGGTGCCAATGGGGGATGGAGGGCCACCAAGAGGGCCCCCGCATGCAGCAGGCCATGCCACCTGCACATCCAGACCAGGGTAGGCAACACCCAGGACCATGCAGCCTAGCAGACACACCCATCACACAACCCTGACAGCCACCCCAAGGCACCCCAAGGCACAGCCATCTACCGAGGGGAGGGCCACCACCACTGTGGGACACACTGCAGCACACAGCAGTGATCCACAGAAGCACAACATGTGCCCCAACACATGCACACCACACGGACAGCCACTGGGCCACTGCAGAATGGCTCCTCATACCACCTGCAAAGCAGACACAGACACAAGTGGGTAAGTCAGAAAAATATATTTTGTCACAAACTATGTACAATAAAAAGGGTCTGAGAAAGGGTAGATATAGTGAGGGAAGGGGACAGGGAACAGGGACTGTACAGTGGGATAAGGAACTAGAGGAGGAGAAGGTATGGTTAGGGAAACAGGGAAACACAAGGCCTGACTAGTGTGCAGGCCGTCCCCGCTGATGCTGCTGCCTCCTGACTGCCAGGAGCAGTCTGCTGACCTGGAACACTGCCTCCATTGTTGTGAATGTAATTAAAATCAGCTGCATCAGGAGCCAGTAGTACAGGGGCCTCCTTCGCCGATGGTGGACACCTAGGACAAGGGACAGGACAGGTGATCAGTGCAATGTCTAAAGGAATCAGGTCCAACCACAGCGTGTACCAGGCAGGGGGAACACACCACCCAAGAGGGCCCATTCAGGCCACCCACAGGGGTGTGGGCCAACATCTGCTGGCAACATGGCACACCACATCAGCGCACAGCTGTGGTCCCTGCCGCACAGTGGCCATCCAACTGCACTATGGCAGTCACAATGCACAGTACCCTGGCAGCACCACAGCAACATCAGTGGTGGCCGTGCGCACACTCATCCCACCAGCAGCTGGCACACATGTCCAATGGATGCACCACAGTGGCAGCCACCATGCACAGTGTGACACAGACAGCAGCCATGGCACACAACACAGGTGGCCATGACCACACCAAAGCCCCTGCACCCCCAATGATGGTGCGCAGAACAATGTCAGTGTCTACCTGCCCTCTGTGGCCCTGCTGGCGCAGGAGCTGCTCCTCCACCCTGGGTCACTGCAGCCTGGCATCCCTCCAGCACCACCCGTCATCTGTCTTCAGGTCCTGGGAATGGAAAAGAAACAGGTACACATCAATAAACCAACCACGCCGCCCACCACCCCACACCTTTGCACAGTGTGAGCCCCTCGCTGACACGTCCCAGAGTGGCAGTGCAATGCAAGTGGCAGAGGGTGATGCCACCTCACAATGTGCACAACAGTAGTACCCCACTCTGCAGGTCATGCCAGGCAGTCCAGCCAACACCACAGTACAGCACCAGGGCATACATGTTTGATGGGCCAACTCACCTGGCTGTGGCACAGTCCCATGCCTGATGCATGCCTCCAGCCTCTTGAGGCACTTCGGGTCTCTCTGTGACAGGTCCCTGTATCTGTGGTGACACTGCTCACCTTTCCAGGCCACCCCTGTGTGCTGGGCCAGTGAGACACCGATTGCCTGCCACACAGCCAACCGGGGCTGCTGCAGTGGTGCCTGCCCGAACAGCTGGGGAGTGTGAGCTGGATGCAGGACACGAGGTTGGCAAGCTCAACCTGCATCCAGTTTAATGCTCATCCCTGTCTTTGCTGCACCATGATTCTGGTGTGATCCGTGAAGCAAAATGATGGCAGGAGGCATGGCATGGTTAGTGCATGTGCCAGATGCGTGGGCCAAGGGGGCATGTGCTGTGTCCATCCATCGCGCAGTCATGGAGATGCACAGCATGGGTGTGGCTAGGCGGGGTCATGGATACGGGGGTCACCCATGGACAGAGATCACAGCAGGGGTCAAGGGTTGGCTGCAGCACAGTGCACACATGCACACTAGCAGGCATGGCGCACCATGCGCCACGGTCCCTATTGTGCAGTGAGTGCACAGTGCAGAACAGGTGACAGCACACCATCTGGTGCATGCACACTGTGGTCCTGTGCACCGCGCATTTGTGCACATTGCACCATGACTTGCTCCTGAGCAATCTCACTGCACATGGAGCAAATACGCGATATTCAGCCGCCACATGCAAATGAGCTCATCAGCCAATGTGTGGCACACTGGGGAGAATTAGCATGTTATTACCATTGTACCAATGGTCATTTGCATACATTGCACCATAGAAGTGCCATGGACGGGCACAGGTCATGGACCGGTATTGCAACCTTTTGAGGTAAGTTGCACATGCTGCTAGAGCACACTGCACTCAGCCAGCACAGCAGGGGGGACAGAATAGGGTGCTGCTGACACTGACACACTTGGCTGTCCATGCCCACAGGTAGCGACATGTCAGAATGTGAGGCGGGTGAGGAGCGGGGTCTGCTCGCAAGCGCAGGCCCAACTTCGTGAAGGCAGAGGCAAAGGCCCTGTTTGAGGCCTACCTCGACTGGGAGCCACTGTTGAGTGCTGCCACGGGCACACCACAGGCCAGGGCTGGGGCCAGGGAGGAGGTGACAACGTGTGTAAACCAGCAGGGTAGCCACCAGTGGTTGGTGTAGGAGTGCCGCAAGAAGGTGGGCACAGACAAGTGGTGCATTAAAGAGAAGGTGATGAGCCATCCGTGCAGCCCAGAATGCCACCAGAGGGGGGCCTGCTGATGCACCACAGCTCACGGCGCAGGAGGAGTTGGTGGTAGTCACCATGCACTGCAGCACCATGGAGGGTGTGCCAGGTGGAGGATTCCAGATGAGTGTCAGCCCATCACTTCATGGTAAGTATGTCAGGCACACTCAGCATGCAGTGGCTGTGTTGAGGGGGCAGGCACTCATGGGCATTGCATCACTGACACACCTGTTCTCTCTTTCAGCACCAGAATGCCCAAGTGCAGAGGATGGGGCACCAGCAGCAGCTGTGGAGGCAGGACCAGCCCCACAGGACCAGCCATCCACCTCCATGGGCATCTGGGGATCTGATAGGCTACAGCACACCATCACTATTCAGCAGAAGGTCCTGGGCATGGGGTCGGACGAGGCCCTGGATGTATTGCTATGGGATGCCAGTCTCGGTATGCTCTGCATGGAGACACAGATTGGGTTAGGGTCTGACACCAATGATGACCTAACCATAATCCTGGACAGCATAGGCGGTGTTGTGGGGTAGACTCCCATACCACACACCAACACAGGCAACGCATCCAATGACCTGACAGAGGTGGAACAGTTGCCTGCCACCACTGCAGGTGCTGCCGTGTGCACTGCCACAGCTGTGCCATGTGGTGGAGGTGTGGATGCGCAGGCCCTGGGCAGCGTTCAGCAGCTGGATGAGCAATGGCAGCAGACTGCAGGAGCCACAGGACAGCTGGACATAGGGTCCACCACCGGGCACCTGCTAGGGACATACCCCATGAGGACCCCACTGTGCAGTGTCCACCTGAGTGGGGGCTGTGCAGTGTGATCGGTCACTGCAGGATGGTCGACGTCCTGCCCAGGTACCCCAGGACACTGACTCATTGGCAGAGCACACCCATTTACTGCAGGCCTCCATGGAGTAACAGGTGCTGCTTGCTGCTGGGGTGTGTGCACTAGTGAGGAGGTGCGCCAGGCAGCCAAACAGCATGAGAGGGGCACTGCACAGCTCCTGGTGGCAATACAGCACATGCAGGAGGCCACGACTGCATCCCAGGATCGCATTGCCAATGTGATCACTGATGGCCTTGCACTGCTGCTCCCACAGGGTGTGGCCAGCCACCACAGACCCCACACTGTGCAATGTGGCCACCCCACGATCCCAGTGTCAAGCGACACCCTCACTGTCGGCACTGGGCTCTGCTGTTGGCATCCCAGCCATGCATGGGTCGGGCCTGTTTGGGCGTCTACACACCCCTGTGCAGACCCGGTCATGGTCCCACAGTTCAACCACTGGGGGGCTGTTGCAAATGTCCCCTGTGGCCGATGAGCAGCCTGTGACTGCTGATTGATCCTGGCACAGCCAACACAGTGGCCGCAGTGGCCGTGATTCCATGCAACAGCCCTAATCTGCATCCTGCGTGTGTGTGTGTGTGTGTGTGTGTGTGTGTGTGTGTTGTGTGTGTGTGTGTGTGTGTGTGCATACCACTGATGGGGCACCTGTGTGTCGCGCTGCATGATGCCTGTGTGCATGCCTGCCCAGCCACTGGACCCTGTGGCATGGGTGTGATGAGGGCAGTTCTGCACCGGTGGCACCTGTGCACCAGTGCAATGCATCTGATCCCTGCCACTTGCCAGCGCCTGGGTGCATAAGTGCATGTGTGTGTTGCTGTGTGATGCTCTGTGCAGTTGTGTGTGGATGTGTGCCACTGACTCCCCCACCTCTGCACCACACCTCTGTGTGTGCATGCCCATTGCCATGCACGCCCCTGTGCTGTACCTGTGTGTCTGGCCTTTGCATGGGGTTGGCACCACCTACCTGCATGCACCATAGTGCTCCTGTGCGATGGTGCCACAATGCTGCCATGCTATCCATTGCAGCCTGGGATCCCCCCACCTGGGGGGGTTATCTACCACCCTCCAGCCCATTGCCTCCATCATACCCACTACTGTCATCTTCATCAGACTCGACAGCTATCCTATGGTCAATGGACATGTTGTACAGTATGCTGCAGGCCAGGAATAGGCCACAGGCTTTCACGGGGCTCTACTGTAGGGCACCACCAGACCTGTCTAGTCAACAGAACTGTGCTTTTAGCATGCTGAAGACATGCTCAATGATGTGCCGTGTGCTGGCATGTGCCTCATTGTAGGGTTCCTGTGCTGGGGATGACGGGCACCGATAAGGGGTGAGCAGCCAGGGCCTCAGTGGATAGGCGCTGTCTCCTGTGTGGATAATGACATGGTTAGCCCTGTGACAACCTTTACTGTGCCCCTTGCATGTCTCTGATGCCCTTGCCATCTTGCCCACCCTGCCCTCCCCATCCCATGGCCTGCTCTGCCCATCACCCTTGCCCGTCCATACTCACCTACTAGGTGGCCCGTGGGGATGTCCCCATGCTCGAATCTGTGGCACAGCACAGAGCTATGCCAGATGAACACATCATGTGCACTGCCAGGGTGTGTGGCACAGACATTGGTGATGTGCCCCTTGGCATCACACACCACCTGGCAGTTCACGCTTGGGAACCCCTTCCTATTGATATAGGCCACACCAACAGGGCCAGGTGGTGTGCAGATGCCCATGTGGGTGCAGTCAATGGCCCCAAGCATGCCAGACATATGTACTAACCTGTGAAAGTCTTGCAAGGTTGCTGTATGCTCCACCTATGTGCTGGGGAAATGGATGTATTCCGAAACACATGGAAGCAGAGCGTTGAGGAACTGTGTGAGGAGGCATGACTTGGCTGACTGGGTTATGCCTGTGGGTGTCCCCTGTTGGTCTCCAGAAGGTGCCCGTGGTGAGCAAGCATATGACAGCTGTCACTTTTGTCTCCTCAGACATTGCATGGCTCCATCTTGTGGGTGCCTGCATCTCCACACTGCACAGCTTGCAGAGCTGCCTCAGAATGGCCCTGCCCCTGTTCAGGCAGAACCATCCCACAATCTCCATATTGGAGTAGTTCTTAAAGGTGGTGTGGGCACGGTACCACCTGTTCTGGGCATATCACTGATGGGCCCATCCTTGGCTCGTCCCTGTTCCTCCTGCCCCCTCACACCACTCATTATGGCCTCCATCTGGAAGGGTGCACTATTCATGGTCCCTGATGTCCTGTCTCCCCCTGGGAGGTTGGCAGCAGTGGGTTGTGTGCCACCCTGGTGCACTGGCTGGCACTGTGCCTTCCTGTCCCTCTCACACTTTCTGCCGCTGACTCTCTCTCCATTGCCACCTCTGTCCCTCTCCCTCGGTGGCTGCCTGTGTCAGTCTCTCTGACTCTCACTCGCTCTGTCTCTCTTGGTCTGTCTGTCTTTCTGTCTGTCTGTCCTTCCTTCTTGCTACGTTTTGCCACTCTCTCTCTATTCCTCTCACCTGGCACAAATGCTGTCTGTGTGCTTGCACCCTGTATTTATAGGCTCAAGTCTGCTGGGTGCATCCCAGTTTTGATCCGCACTTGCACTATGGTTCCATGGTTGAATATCACACTGCATTGGATATTCATGGGATATTTACGCCCCCTGTACTTACGCCTGCATTCATTATAGTTGCGCATTGGCGAAATGGGATTTGCACTGCACAATGACTCCCACTGAATATCGCTCCTTGGTGCATGTCCACACTTGCGCCGATGCAACTCCATTGCACCATGCTCAACTGTTAAGAATATCCCGGCCTCAGTGTACATTTCACTGGGCTGTTATTTCAACATGGTCTTAACTGGATATTACAAGGACCTACGGTAATATACATCATACTGTTGTAAAATGGTCTTTAGTACCAGAATGCAAGTAAAACCAAAATGCAAAATGTACTTAAAAGCCAGCACGGATGGAACAGTAACAGAATGTGAACCATTATTTTAAAAACATCTTAAAAAGATAAATATAAGCTTGTAGAGTAAATGTAAAATAATTCTTCTCTAAGGGCAGCCTGAATTATAAAACAAACTAGTTCCAAAGTAAAACACCCAAATAGCAAAGTACATTATTTAAGAAATAAAATATTTATTTAAATTTATTTAATTTAATTAATAATTTTTTTTAAAACATGTTTTACCGGGAAAGCATGCAGAGCCAGAATGGACTTGTTTCTAGATGCATCCTGGGGATAGGGGGAACAGGAAGCGTCAAGGAAAATGAAATACAAGCAATGCAGGGTAAGCAAGTAAGCAATATTACCCTACAGGGTGGGTGGTATTGGAAATTACTGGACCACCCTGGGGCAAAATGAGGCCTGATGCCGCAGGTGGAGGGCCTTATAACCGCTGGAAGGTCCAGTATTTCCTAATACCACCCACATTGGAGGGTATTATTGTGCTTAGAAAATGGGCATATGTGTAAATGTTAGTTACATTGTAAAATAATAAATGAAATGACTGAACATAAATAGAAATATCAGAAAATAAGCTTTTTTTTTATGAAGTCCCTCATTTTCTGTGCTGCTCCATCCCCGACACACTCTGGTGACAGAGCCATTCTGTTCTTCTACACTACCCCCATGTCGAAAACAAGATATCAAGTTTCTTTTTAACTGCCGAAGCTGGAGAGGCAGACACTGGTTTTACTGCAGCTTCAAAGTGGTGCCAGTAATAGGTGTGTACAAACAGGGGACCGCTGATCTGGAAGTATGAGGCAGGGGGCTGGGTGCTTACTTGGTAGCAATCTGTTGTCTGTACCCACCCCGAGTTGCATGCCAATATTACTTTTTGTTTTATTTATTTTATACTTTAACGCAATGATGTGTGAAGTTGAAGTTGCAGTCAGTAGACGTACCAGAGCGGGACCCAGCTACAGATCAAAGGAAGATCAAATGAGATGGCATCAAACAAAAGTAAGCCTGAAAAAAAAAGTTTCCTTTTTGCCTGTAGTGCGAAAGACAGAGGAGAGCCAGTATCAGTATGTCACAGTTTGGGGCACTTTTGTGTAGAGTATCGGGGGGGGGGGCTGGTTATGTTTCTCCCATGGAGAAGAGTGTAAACGAATGAGAGCAGTAAGCAGAGATAGCAGGAAAGGAAGTTTTGTTTTTGTTTATTTAGAAAGGCACACACGTGCTGCACATTTCAAAACCACACTGATGACAGGTGGTTCCATGAAGCTGATTGATTGGACAGCTTTGCTTTTACTGATGTCTTTTTTGTTTGTGCGGCTAGTGTTTATTTTTAATTATTTGAAAAGCTAATGAAGACTGTGAGATAACTTCTGTCACCAGTGGGTGGGGGTACTGCCTTGCTCAGTGTCAGGTACAATTTTCGAGAGTGAGAGAGGTAAGCTGGAGGGAGAGCTCAGGTATTGAAAGTCATGGAGAATTGCTCTACATGGTACAGTAATTACATAAAAAAAAGAAATGTAACTACAAAGGAGCCCAGCTGAGGTTGTGTGAGACAATCATTGGGCAGCTAGTAGTGAACTGCATAGCACTGGGGGTCACCAGTATCTCTCACTAAGCGAGAGTAAAAATGGTGGTGATTTAAAATTAAATTGTGTGTTTTCAGCCAGTCAGGAAGCAGGATGGGCACAGGGGTACATGAGTGGGTGATGGGGCACTGGGGCTGGTACTTTCTATTTCCTGGGCATCTATTTAAACTTAATGTACCCCCTTGGCAAGGGCACCAGCCAATCAGATGCCAGGACATAAAAAGCACATTTTCTAATAAAATAATAAATAAATGTACAGTGAAAGCAATTTAACCTTAAATATAGAAACACATTATCAGCAGTCACAATATCCACTGGAAAGAGCAGTAAATGCCAAAAAATAGTATAATGGATCTATTTACTGAATACAGAATGACAAGGTGTATGTTTATAGTGTAATAGCCCAGCCCCTGTTAGAATGTGAGGCACAAGGTGCAACTGAGTGCCTTTGGTTATTACAATGGAACTACACACCCTGGTGTGCTTTTATGATTATAAAAAAGAGAAAATGTCTAATAGCTCAAAAGAAAAGAGATCGTAATGCCCTGTAATTACTACATGGTCATGGGACTGTATTCACATGGTAGATGACCACATTTGAATTCATACAAATGCTGCAATTTTCTTTTCATGTTGTGCAACAAACCTCTAGAGGTATCCCCTTCTTTTGGAAGATAAATGAATACCTTGCCCGCCAAATGCCAAATGCACCATTCAATGCACGCCATTATAACACATAGGGAACTGCTGTTTCAAGCCTTCCAGAAGTCAGAACAATTATAATAAATCAGGTTATCATAAGTTACAGTGGCAAAAACTGGGTACCTTCAATGTCCTGCTAAATAAAGACCAGAATTCCTTAATATATGAACAAAGGCAAAATATTTCATGGTCTCTTCCTGCTAGTGACATGAGTTCCTAAGGCAGAACCTTTCCAGGGTGGTTTTGTGCTGTTGGTTCCTTCCTACAAGCAATTTGCTGTGGCATAGCTAGACTAAGTCTCAAATTTTGGCAGGGATTTTGCAATCCAGTAGTTGTTTCATGATTAATGAAGTGGAAGTACTGCCTGCAGACTCATCACCCAGATCTGAGAATAACTTTGTGGCTTCCCTTTCATCTGCTGGAGGACAGCACTGGTAAAAGATGCACAGAGCATTTACTGCTGATGAGCTCTTCCGGGGTGCAGAGTGTTATTTTAACTGGCTTTTCTTTGCAGGGCTAACTGGCTTTTGTTTGTGCAGGGCTACTAGGGCTGGTGTGCCGTAGGATTGGGTCACAAAGCAGCAGGGGACAAACAAGCCAGCACAGAGACAGACCAATCAGGGGGCACTAAAAACATAAAAGACACCGGAGCATAAATAGACCATAGCTCTGATCACATACTAGACTGTGGCTTCCCTTTAATCTGTCAGAGGACAGCACTGGTAAGAGATATACAGACTTTCCTGCTGTGAATCCATGCTGCCTCCAGGCATACCACAATCCTTTCCTTTAACATTGATTCCAGTATTTTCCCCACCACTGAGGTCAAACTGACCAGCCTGTAGTTTCCAACCTCCAGCTTGCTCCCACTGTTGCGGAGGGGTATCACATTTGCCCTCCTCCACTCCACCAGTACCACTCCCTCCTGTTGAATAGGGCTATCAGTGGTATCACTAGCACCTCTCTGAGTTCTTTTAATATTCTGGGATGTATCCCATCTGGCCCCACTGCCTTGTCCACTTTCAATTTCATGAGTTCCTTTAGTGCTCTCTCCTCCATGAATGGACTGGTGTCCACCTCTCTTCCTTGTATTTCTCTTCATCCCTCACCAAGATCTTTAAACTCTCTCTTTCCTCTAGCCAATTCCCGGACAAATGGAAAATGGCCACTGTTACCCCGATTCACAGAAGTGGTAATAAGACTGACCATGCGAACTTCCGCCCAATCTCCATTCTGCCTCCCCTAACAAAGGCACTGGAACGTATAGTAGCGGACCAACTTACCGAGCATCTGGACAATTTTAATATTCTCTGTAAACAGCAACATGGCTTTAGAAAAGGTCATAGTACATCCTCTGCCTAACTCGAATTCACTGGCTCCATTCACAGCTCCCTCGACAATGGACAACTAACTGGTTCTATTTTTATCGACCTGACCAAAGTCTTCGATATTATCCACCACTTCCTCCTGCTGAGCCAACTAAAAAATGCTGGTCTCTCCAATGATTCAATCTCTTGGTTCAAAAGCTATCTTGAAAATCGCTCCCAGCATGTAAAAATTGGAGATGTGCACTCTGATTCCAAACCTGTCCTCTCTGGAGTCCTCCGGGTTCAATACTGGGCCTCCTACTTTTCAGCCTGTTCCTTAACACCCTACCAGACTCCTGCACTGAACATATCACCCTGTATGCCGATGATGCAGTAATCCTTGCCACACACCAGGACCTGAAGAAATTGCAAGAAAATCTCCAACTCGGCTTCTCCTCAGTTGAAAATTGGTTCACAAAGCACAAACTGATCCTTAATCAAAAAAAAACAAAGGCAATGAACTTCAGCAGCTCCCATAATAAACATAAGCACTTCCAACTCTCCATTATCACCAGGCAAGGTGCCGCACTGGAACAGGTCAAAAACTTTAGATACCTCGGGATCACCCTTGACCCTCACCTCTCCTACACTGCCCACATCGACTGTATCACCAAAGCCGCTAACTCCCGCTAGGCCTGCTATTCTATCATAGGAAACACCTGACACCTGAAGCCCTCACTGTCGCTGTCCAGAGCTCCATCATAGCCATCATTGATTATGGCATTATCATTTACAGCTCTGCTACAACCACCACACTCAAACGTGTATCCACTGTACTCAACAAGGCCTATAGACTTGTCACTGACTTCCAATGCCTACCTCACACCTGTGACCTCTATTCTCAAACTGGATGGTTGAATTTTGCCAATCAAATAAAACACCAAACTTGTATTACTACTAAGAACATCTTGCTGGGCCTTGCCCCTCCCGGAGTCTGTGCCCTCATACAACCGAGAATCTACACCCGATATACCAGGGGATTGAAACCTCAGCTTCTGCAAATCCTGCATTGCCGCACAACACAAGGCCAAAGATCCTTTGCTTACTGGGCCACTAGTTGGTACAACGGTCTTCTCAGCGACATCTCATCCTCACTATCATTCAGCACTTTTAAGACTCGTCTCTGCCTACCACTCACTGCCTCCAACCTCTGTGACTGTTGTGGCTAAACATGTGTTTTGGTTCCATAGCCGAAGATGCCCTTTTGGATCCACATCTACTCCTGCACTTTGCCAGCACCCACCCCCCCACCATCTTCACCTCCCCTGCTGGCCCATGACAAATGCCACCCAGCTGCACTACCTCTATTCTTATCTACCTTCCACCTCTCCTCTCCCTGTCCCCCCCCAACCTACCTTCCCTTTTCTCCCATCCACTTAGTCTCCCCAATTTCACCCTCCTCCTTTCCCTTTCCCCTCCCCAAAGTTTCACCTTATTGTTCTTTTTTCATCTACAAGACTATGTGTTTCTCTTTTTATTTTTTAGTTTATAAACTGTTATCTTTGCTTATGATTGTCTCAATTGTACCAATGACGTGGAACCTTTGTAAAAGAGCCTTGGCTCAAAGGTATTTGTAATCCTAGAACAAATAAATACAAAAAAAAAATACAAATAAATACTTAATTGTGGTCTCTCCCCTTCCCTGTCTGTTGTAAATACTGATCAGAAGTATTCATTCAGAATTTCTACTTTTTCAAGGTACCCTTTCACACGCTCCTTCCCCCCACTCCTTTATTTAGTCTCACAGTCCCTCCCATGCCCTTTTTTCTCTTTAGCTGATATACCTGAAGAAGGTTTTGTCTCCTTTTATTTTCTGGGCTATTCTTTCCTCTGCTTGCACCTTTGCACTCCTGACTGCTTTCCCTGCCTCCCTCTGCTTTGCCCGATACATTTCCCTGTCTTCCTCCCTCTACGTTTCTTTGTACTTACTGAATGCAATATTTTTCTCTTTAATCTTCACTGCCACTTCTTTTGAAACCATGGCCTGGATATTCAACCTGCACCAGGCTGTGGTGGAAGCCTGGGCGCAGCTCAACTTTGTTGCGCAGGGGTGTGGTCTGGGTGATATTCAACAGGAGCTGTGCTGGTGCAGCAACAGAATGTGCACCTGGCCACCCATTAATGCATAAGCGCAGTGGCACCGCGCGCCAGCTAAGTGGCCAGAGTGGAGCATGGAGGTACCAGCGCAAGTGCCATTGCGCCTATGCACAGCACCCACGATATTCAAAAGGGACATGCAAATGGGGCCATAATTTATGCAAGGTGCACATGGGGCCATTTTCATGTCATTATGGCCACATTTGCATGCCATTAGCATGCAGGTGTGCCAATCCCCAACGACTTGCACCTGGTGCCCTGCCAGGAAGCAGCCATCAGGGACCGATGCCCCCTGCAGCCCAATCATGGGCATTCATCTAAAAAAACCCCCCCGTCCAATATTCCTGGTGGTCCAGTGGACCGCTATGTGCCCGATTGCGGGCATCTGTTGACATCACACTGGTTTCCTGCAGCCCAATCACGGGCATTTGTCTAAATGAAACCCCTCTCTAATATTCCTGGTGGTCCACTGGACCACTATGTGCCCGATTGTGGGCATCAGTATAGTAACCCTCCCCGTCCAATATCCCTGGTGGTCCAGTGGACCGGTCATAAAAACATCTGTAAATCATAAAAATGCTCCTATTTCCATGGTGGTCTAGTGTACCCCCTCCCCACCCACCACTGAGCCCCATCACCACCTCCCCTCATCAGCCAGCGGGTGGCAGCACCCCCCGCCTGCCGCCCTGCCACCCACCAACTGACAGCTCAGTAGGGCTGCACACCCATTGGTTCACAGCATGAGCCTAACGGCATGCATCCCATCCGTACAACACAGTCCAGATATGTAGATAGAATTATTCACATATCTGGACTGACAGTATGGTATGGCTATGCCTCATTGGCTCACGCCAGAACCATCGGGCATGCAGCCTACCGAGCTGTTAGTCAGCGGGCAGGGTGGCAGGTGGTGGGTGCTGCGCTCACCGGCTGACTGGGGAGCGGGCGTGGTGCCTCAGTGGGCGGGCAGGGAGGGGTACACTAGACCACCAGGGTAATAGGAGTATTTTATGATTTACAGATGCCGCGGTCGGGCAGCACTTCCCCTTTCTCTGTCATTTTGTGGATGGTTTCCACTAATACCCTATCCATTTCCTCTCCCTGCACTGGAGGTCTGTAGACAACTCCAGTGCAGATTGTGGTGCCATTCCCTGTCTACAATGCAACTCACAGTGCCTCCTCCCTTACTTTCTTTTCTTTTATCTCTGTTGCATTGATCCCCCCCTCTGATGTAGATTGCTACCCCTCCACCCTTTTTGCCTTCCCTGTCTTTCCTGAAGACTGTGTTCCCTGGTATAGTAACATTCCAGTCATGGTTTCCCACGTACCATGTTTCAATGATCGTAACAATGTATGTATCTTCCTCCGACATTAAGGCCATTAGATCTGGAATCTCGTTACCAAGGCTACAGGCATTTGTACACATGGCTTTCCATGTTTTGATGTCTTTGCCCATACCAGCTCCCTTCCTCTCTCTATGCATTCCTCCAGTGCCTCCTGTAACTCTGCCCTCAGGTCCATTCCCCTCTGTTGTTTCCTCAGGCATATGATTCTCTTTTTCAACTACCTTAACATGTGGGGGGGGGGGAGTTTGCTTTTCCCTGTTAACTACCACTAGCCCCCTTGGCTAGTTTAAATGTTTGCCAATGAAACATTTAAACCTCTCACTCAAGATCATAATTCAATCCACAGATGGATGTAGACCATCCTTCCTGCACAAGCTTGCATCACCCAGGTAGGCCCAGAGTCTCTGATCAAGCCAAATTCCTCCTCATCTCTGCACCAGTTATTCAACCATTTGTTGAATCCCTTGGTGCCGAGTGCCCTAGCCTCTTTCATGCCATAGATAGGCAACACTTCCAAGAAGACTACCATGCATGCCACTTATCTAAGACCCCTCTCCAACTCTGCAAACTCCCTCTGCACTACCTTAACTTGATCCCAAACCAGGTCCTTTGTCCTCAGGTAGACAATGACATCTAGCTCACACTCCTGCCCTGCAGTCCAAGCGATCCTTTGGATTTGCTTCCCATCCCTTCAAGCCATGGCATTGGGTAGGCTCTTGACCTTGCTATCCCCCTCCTCTCCCCTCTTAAGTCTACCCCCCTAATAATAGTGTCCCCCACTAGGAGTTGTTTCCTTCTCTTTTGAAGTCCCGTGCCACCCCCTCAGGGGTCTCTACTGCAGAGATTCTCTGAATCCACCATGTCTACCACAGTGGGTGCCACCATGAGACAGTCCTACCCTGCCAGAATGGTGTAAGAGTTGTAGCGTAGAATCACATGTGGGATGCACCTCTGCCCAACCTCCCTTCCCCTACCTGAGCCCACTGTCATCCAACTGTGCCTCTTGCATCATCTGAAGCAGTGGGGGTGGACTCGGTGGTCACTGGGTGGGGGAAGAAGCCTCCCGAACCCTAGCCAACTCGGCCCAGAGGTGATCAATCTGTGCATCTTTGTTGGCTACCTCCTTTCTCTTCTTCTGCTGCTGCTGCTAGTTAGTGATTTCCTTCAGGTTCCACTTCCCCAGAGCTGAAATTCCCCACTCTGCTCCAGCGTCCCACTGGTGCAGAAAGCAATCTGTGGTATCCTCAGACCACTGGCTCTGTGCTCCCTGTCAGTTGTAGCCCCTCTACTTATATTGCTAGGTGGTCCACTGTGAAAAATTTTAATTTGATGCCTTTTGCTGCCACCTCTGATTGGCTTCTGTGGCTGTGACTATCTCCCGTTAAGTACTCCCCGCTTTCCTGTACCTATCCCTGATTCTAAAAATTCTGTGCAGTTCTGTTTGCTACCTCATTTCAGTAAATGTTTTTTTTTTTTTTGCAAACATGTATATGTGGTAGTATTTTTTTTATCTCCAATTCTTGCATGTGTGTACTGAAGGAGAAAAAATGGTAATTGCTTATGACTGCAAATGTGCACATGGATGCATTATTTATAGTCTAAGCACATTTGTAGGTAGTCAGAGTAAAGAAAAATGATGATATGCCTTTCTGCTGCTTCAAGCCAGTGAGAGGTCTGCTGCTCATGAACAGTGTCTATGGCCTTTCTGAACCCCAAGTAGGTTATGTCCACAGCTCTTCCCTGATCCACTTCCTTGAATACCCAATCAAAGAACTCAATCAAGTTAGTTTGGCAAGGCCTCCTCCTGTGAATCCATGCTACCTTGGTTCCTGTAGACCACTGGCCACAAGATATTCACCAACCCTTTCCTTCAGTAGCGATTCCATTTCCTTGCCCACAACTGATGTCAGGCTGATAGGCCTGTGATTTCCTGCCTCCTCCCTATTTCCACTTTTGTGGAGTGGGACCACATCTGCTCTACTCTAATCGCCCGGTACCTCCCCTATTTCCAATAACAGGTTGAACAGGGTTGCCAGAGGTGCTGCCAGCTCCTTCCTGAGTACCCTCAGTAACCTTCGGTATATCCCATCAGGTCCTACTGCCTTATCCAGTTTTAATTGTGCTAGTGCCTTAAGGACTCTATCCTCTGAAATGGGAATAGTGTTCACCACTTGCCCCTTAATGCCCTTGTTCTTTACCAGCGGCCCTCTTCCCACTCCCTTTTCTGTAAATACTGAACATACTGTAAGTATTTGTTTAGTACGTCTGCTTTTTGATTGTCCTCTACATGCTCACCCCTCCTTCTCCTTTCAGACTTAATATCCCTCCCTTGGTCTTTCTTTTTTCTCTTATGTATCTAAAACATTTTTCATCCTCTTTTTTTTTTTTTTTGCCTGATTTTGCAATACTTTCTTCCATTAGTGCTCTGGCACCCCAACTGCCTTCCTTTCCTCCCTCCGTTTCTCCTGGTAACTCTTCATATCCTCCTCTTCCTGTGTTTTTGTTCCTTCTAAATGCCGTTTTTTTTCTCCGACTCTTTTCTACTACTTCTTTCGAGAACCATAGTGATCTCTTTTTCCTTTTTTTCTTGCTAACCTGCCTAACATATAGATTTGTAGTCTTTTCAATGCCTTCTTTAATTTTTTCCCACTGTTCCTCCACTCCCCCCAGTTTCCCAGTCCTTGACAGGGTGTCTCTTAGACATTCTCCATTTTCTTAAAATCAGCCCTCTTGAAGTTCAGAACCTTCATCTTTGTGTGGTTTGATTTTGACCCTGTTGTTATATTAAACCACACTGTGCAGTGATCACTGGCCTGTAGGTGGTCCCCCACTATGATGTCAGCAATCAGTCCCTGTTTGTCAATACCAGATGCAGTATGTCAATACCAGATCCAGTACTGCTCGCGAGTGGGTTCTATAACTAGCTCTCTGAGGAATCCCCCTTGCAGTGAGTCCAGGATATCCCTACTCCTGGCTGTTCCCACTGCAAGGAGGCTCCAATGTGTGTTCAGCAGATTAAAGTCTCCTACTAGTAGTACCTCTCCCTTGCGTGACATCCTTTGGATTGTTTCCAGCATTTCCTTATCTACCTCTTCTTCCTGTGTTGGAGGTCTGTAGATCACTCCTGTGTGAATAGTGTCCCTTTCCTTGTCTCCAGGGTGACTCACAGTACTGCATCTCTCTTCCTCCTTTCACCCTCTGTATTTCTGCAGCTTTTAGGTTGTTTTTTACATAAACAGCCACTCCTCTCATTCCTACCTACCCTGTAGTTTCTGAACAGAGTATAAACTGGTATTGCCAATTCCCATTCCTAGTTTTCATTGCACCAGGTCTCTGTGATAGCTACCAGGTGCAGGTCTGCTTCTGCCATGGTAGCCTCTAGGTTCGCAATCTTGTTGTGCAGAATTCAAGCATTTGCTCACATGGCTGTCTACGCTGTGTTGCTAACCCCTCTCCTTTTCCCTTTTGCCCACCCTTATTTCGCTCTCTATATTTTTCAGTTATAATAATTTCTTCTACCTCCTAATTTTCATATTTATTTGCTTCCTTTATTAGTTTTACTCCCCCAGCATTCTCATTGTTTGTCTTATGAATTTGTGGGAGGGGCAGTTTTTATCTCTCTGTCCCTTCCACCTCCCCCCTTGGCTAGTTTAAATGCTTGCCAATATAGCATTTAAACTGTTTACTAAGGACTACAGTCCCCTCATAGGTTCATAGGTTCAGAGGTGTCATACGAGTTCAAGGGACATGCCCATTATGAACTTGTCACCTAGTGGCGATAATCAGATTTCTTCATCCTCATATAATTATCCAGTCTGTGTTTGAACTGGGTCAAACTATTACTGTGGCAACTTCTTTTGGTAATGAATTCCATATAGGAGGCAGCCGCTGTGTATAAAAGTTATTTCTTTTTGAGGTGTTATTTACTACAGCTTTAAATTTTAAGTGGTGTGCTCTAGTATTATGACCTGTTACAGTTTTTTGGAAGCAAAGAGTCTCACATAAGGCAGGATCATGAAATGATCTATACGCCAAGCATAGATCACCCCTATATGCTCTATATTAGAGAGAAAATAGGCCAAGAGTTTTAAGTTTGGTATTATAATCTATGTTAGACAAACCTTTAACTTTTTTTGTGATTCTTCTTTGTACATTTTCTATTGATGCCTTACCTCTCACAGCAGTTGGAGTACAAAATGGAGCACAAAAATCAATTTGTGATCTAACTAAACATAAATATAGGGGGATTACAACATCTGGTTCCCTACTCTTAATATGTTTAAGGATACAGGAAAGTGTACTATGACATTTCTTGATTATGTTATTATGTGACATAAACTTTAAGTTGTTTGCAATGGTTATGCCCAAATCCCCTTCAGTTGTAACAGATTGTAATGTATAATTATTTATGTTATAGGATGCTAGCATATTGTTTTTCCCCAAGTGCATCACCTTACATTTGGCAGAATTAAAGGTCATTTTATTTCTTACTGACCATGTTACTAAATTATCCAGGTTTGATTGTAAGGAACTAACTGAGTTGGAATCATTAACAATGCAACCAAGCTTGCTGTTATCAGCATATTTGTGTATCCAGACATCATTTGAAGTTTGCATACTAGCAATTAGTAAATTAAACAGCAGGGGACCCTAAACAGAGCCTTGTGGAACACCACTACTTACTTCTCCCCATTCAGACAGTAGCCCCTTAATATTGACCCATTGTTTCCTATTGCTAAGCCAGGAATTTACCCACCTAATAACGTTTGCATGGAAACCATACCCTATCAGTTCCTTGATCAAAATTCCATGAAGGACAGAGTCAAAGGCTTTCTCAAAATCTAAAAAAATGACATAAACTGGAAGGCCCCAGTCTAATGCCAAACTCACTGGCTCAAAAAAATGTATGCGATTAAGTTGGCATGATCGACCCTGTACAAAACCATATTGGGTAATGTCATGAAAGTTTATTTTCTGCAAATGCTCTAACATTTTTTGCTTTAAAATCCTTTCCATCAATTTACCTACACAGGAGGTGAGGCTAATAGATCTATAGTTACTAGCAAGATGTTTGTTACTACCCTTAGGTATAGGTACTACAGTAGCTAATGTCCATTCCCTTAATGCATAGCCTTCATGAAGGGATACATTAAATATTAACTAATTCAGTGGCCATTTCTTTAATGAATTTAGATGGAACATCATCAGGGCCAGCTGAGGAATCAACTTTAGTGGCCTGTATAGTTGTTTTAGCCTCTTCAGAGGTGATCAGTGGGTATGACACTTCAGTGGGTAAATTTTCCAGGCAAGCAACATCTTTAGTTTTATAAACATTAAGAAAATAGTCATTAAATTCTTGAGCCATGTCCAATTTGTTAGTAAGTGGCACATTATCCTTAAATAATGGACAGATGGAAGGTTCCTTCTTTCTTAGTGATCCAATATAATTGTAAAACTATTTTTTATTGTCCTTGGTTACAGTAGCAAGTTTTAATTCCAGATTTTTCTTTGCTGATCTAATTGTCTTTTTACACTGTTTAGCTACATTTGTAAACTTCAGCCATTTCTCGACAGAAGAATCTTTTTTATATTTATTATATGCTTTTTTTTCTTATCAATCTTTTGATTTTACCATTCAGCCAAGGGGGACTCTTTTATATTTGTTATTGTACTTTCTATGTTCAGGAACCAAGGTTTCGCTACAATAATCAATTTTTTTTTACAGCCGTCCATATCTGCTCACTATTTTTAAGTTCAACTTTCCAGTTCCACTTGGTTAGGTGATTTTTGATGGCATCATAATTGGCTTTATGGAAATTCTTAGTCTTTGTAACACCCTGGTTTATGGTTGTGTAATATTTAATACTCCATGAAACCATTTTATGATCACTGTCCCCAAGGGGTACAATAACCTTGGGTAATTCCTCCATGTAATTTATGTTAGTGAGGATAAGATCCAAAATATTTTCCTTCCTAGTTGGTTCAGATACTTGTTGATCTAAATTATCCTGGAGAATTAGATTAATAAATATATTATCTAACTGAGATTTCCCAGTGAGTGTCTGCCAACAGATAGTAGGTAAATTGATGTCCCCATTAATATTAAATCATCATAATTTTCCAGGTGTTCAATGGTTTGTAAAAATATATCATTGCTATTAATATCCAAGTTAGGGGAACAATAACATAACCCAATTGTTAATAGTCTATCAATTTGTATTTGAGCACATACAATTTCAGTATCAACTTCTGGACTTGCATATATTGGAATTTCTGTATTATCTAGGTGCTTGTTAATATACAATGCAACCCCACCTCCTTTAGAATTTTGTCGGTTCTTGATATAGACTGAGTAACCTGGGATATCAATACCCCAGCTTGAATCTGCAAACCAAGTTTCTGTAACACCACATATATCTATTTTATCTCTACATAAAATGCATTTTAATTCATCTAGTTTATTATTTAAACTTCTAGCACTGAGCAATAAATATTCAGATCCGTGCTGAGAAAATTTAAGGTAGTACTTTTTATTGTATCTGATGCTTTGGGATTACAAACTCTGTTGACATTGGTTTCTATGTCTGTAAATGTCATTAAAAGGGCATGCGTATTCCCATACCTCCTTAGTTAGTTTAAATTAGAAGATTTTTATTTATTAAATTTTGATAACCGGGTGAGCCCACTGGGCCCCGAAAGTCCTTTTTTCAGGGGTGACCCGGGGGTTACATAGAATTTGACATACGATTGTATACAGCAAAGTACATTACATTAGTCACATAGTCACATAACATGGGGTAATACATTGTAGCAATTCATCAGGCAACAAATGGTGTATAGTCAATATTGGACTTTTCCTGGTAGCAGGGAAGTGGGGGGGGCAATGATGGTAAGGCCCAATATGCGTAGAGAGTTCGGAGTGTTCGGCTTACACTTAGGAGTCCCTTAGCTTAGCAATTGCACTTTGTGGTGGCCATCATATGACCCTTGAGCCTAGTGTGGAAGGTGTTGGAAGAGGCAGCTTCCTGGACACCTGGGGGCAGGGAGTTCCATAAGGTGGGGGCCATAATGATGAACGACTTGCCACCCGCCTTGGTTCTAACCCTGGGCACAATAAGGAGAGTCCAGTCAGTCATACAGAGGAGCCTAGGGTTTTTCTTGTGGGCAATGAGCCCAGAGAGGCTGGGAGGAGGGGAGGAGCCAAGTAGTTTATAAGTGAGGCAGAGTAGGGAGTACTGGAGACTGGCATCCCAGGAGGGCCAGTTTTAATTGGAACAAAGTGTCACAATGGTGGGTTCTAGGGCCAGATAGTGTGGTGAAGCATGCCACCTTATGATAGAGAACTTGTGGTTTGTTTATCTCTTGTCTAGCAGCTCCCAGGCCCATTGGGGCCGCATAGGTAATGGTAGGGAGCAGAACGCAAGTGGCGATGGAATCATAAATTTGCTTTCCCAGCAATCTATTACCAAGTTTATTCAAATGTAGTCTGCCCCAGTATATTAAGTTTGGATTATACGCAAATTCTTCCCAATGGGTAAGACTGTGTATGTTTTGCTTAAGACACCAACTGTGGAGCCAGTTGTTTAAAGATTTAATTTTATCATTAATATAGTTAGTTGCTCTAAGGACAGGAAGAATTTCTAAAAACACGATCTGCCAATCTGAGTCCACTAGTAGGCTGTGCATACCCACTAATTCTTCTTTGATGCTGTGTACATCTTGATTAAAAACATTGTTTACCCCAGCATGAATTATAACCAATGGCTTTCCACCCCCAAGTTTTCAAGATGTTCCTGGATATTTTTGTAATGCCCAATAATTTAGCCCCTCTAAAACTAGAGACAGTTATTTCTTTGTCTTGATTACAAATAGCCCTGTCCAAGTTTTTAATAATAGAGTCACCCAACAAATAAATTTGCCTGGACTCTGCTTCATTCCTATCAGTCAGGTCCATGAGATTGTCAGAGTTGGACTGCATGTTCACATTACATCAGACAGACAAATCAGTAACTAATTGTTCACAGACAGTCTGTATAATAGGAGGAATGCCACTTGGGGTCAAGGGATTATCTTTGTCTAGTAAATCTATTAGAGGATCAAAGCTGTTTTGGGTAGGAATATGAAATAAGGCCACTTTCCTTCCCTTTTTTACTCACTTTTTTACTCTGGACCTGATACCATAAGTCCTCACTATGTATGTGATCCTCCTCTTCCCTAGCTCTCTTCCTATTTGGGATATCAACAAGATTATAAAAATTACTTTCATTTATAGATGCCCCTTGATCCTGATTACTGGCTGTAAGTATCGAGCTAACAGAAGTACCAAGTGTAGAGGACCCAGTAAGTGAATCAGTCCTGTTTAAGTGGGCAATAGTATCAGCATAGTTTTTTTTTTTTCCAAGGCAGTTAATCTGTCATTAAGTAGGTTAATTTCTTGAGTTATGTCTTCATTCTGTATGCATTTATAACATTTAAAACATTTATTTGGCCCCACATCAGGTTCTATGCTGTACATGGAACATACAGTACACCTGTGCATAACCTTGCCTTCACTAGTAGTAAGAATCTCATTCATTGTGCACTATGTGGGATCAAACAGACAGGTCTGAAACAACTTGGGCACCACGACCCAGTATATTACCTGGTATTCACTGGGTTGTATGTAAACTTCCTGTCTCCCTCCACTCCCTCCAAACACACAAAACACGTGCAGACGTGCGTGCCTCAGGCCGAGCTTTTAAGTGGTGTAGTGACCCAGAAGTGAAAATCTTGGGTCACAGTCTGCCTTCCACCCCAAACTACACCAAACAAGTGCAAAAGCATGTTTTGAAGGAGATGTCACCTGTTATAGGTAGAGAAATGCCCAGGGGGACAAAAAAATGAAAACCCCTCTGGTATAAGCAGTTTGTAGTTCACGCTATGCAAACCAAACTACTGCTTCTCTTCCTGCTTCCTGTGTAGTGGAGTAGGGCTCCAGGTAACAGTACACATACAGTTGCATGAGTAAAATTACAGAACACAAATAAAAACATTTCATTTAACTAAAAATACAGCTCTGTAAGCTCCTCCAGCACATCAGGGAGGTTCACACAGGATGGATGCAGGCCAACGCCCTTGTACAGGCCCTCATCCCTCCAGGTGGGTCCCCAGTCCCCAGTGAAGTCAAAATCCTACTCACTGCACCAGTTCTTCAACCATGCATTGAAGTCTCTGGTGTGGAGTATCCTAGCCTCCCCCGTGCCATAGACAGGCAGCACTTTTGAAAAGGTTGCTACCTGCCTAAGGCCCCTCCCCAACTCCATAAACTCATCCTGCACTCTTTCTAGCCCTTCTCTTTCCCTAGCCAGATCATTTGTCCCCATATGGAGAATGACATCCAGCTTACCCACCCTAGCTATCACCCTAGCAATCCTTTGGATCCACTCTTCATCCCTCTGAGCTGCGCTTTCAAGCAGGCACTTTACCTCTCTCTCCCCCTTACTGCCTGTCCCTAAATCCACTCCCCTAACTATACAGTCCACCACCAGGAGTTACTTCCTCCTCCTCCTCATCCTCTGGGGCCCTCTGCCACCTCCCCTTTGGGGCTCCATTATTGAGAACTTGCTCATCCCCTCAGTCACAACTTCAGGTGTCACTGGGAGACCTTCCCACTCCTCCAAAACAGCAGAGAAGTTCTTCAGTTACATCACATGGGAGATGTGCCTCTGTCTCACCACCCTCACTCTTCCTGAGCCCACTGTAGTCTATCCACTCCTCCTGGTAGGCAACCTTTGAGGTAGCAGAGACAGAATGGATGGCCCCTGGGTGGGGGAGAAGGTTCCCTGAATCCTAGCCAGCTCAGTCCAGAGACTAGTACCCTCCATCCACAACCCAGAGAGATGCCTGCAGATGGGGCAGCACTACAGCATCCTGAAGGTTCTCCTGACGACTGTTGCCCCACAGCAACTGCATTGCACCACTCTCAGCATCTTCCCCTTCTGGAATGCCTGCGGTTCCATTGTGGACTGTCTGGTATGGTTCTACAATGGTTTCAATCTTTTCTCACAGGGTGGAGACATAGGGTTATCACTGGAATTTATTCCTCTGATGCCATCTCTTTGCCTTGTGGGGTTCCACAGGGTTCCATTTTGGCACCCATGTTGTTCACTGTCTACATGCTGCCATTGGGAGACATTATTAGGCAATATGGCTTGGGTTTTCACTGCTATGCAGATGACACCCAGCTATATTTGTCCTTTAGCCCCGGGCAAGAAGATGCAGTCTCTAAACTTAACAACTGTCTATCCGAGATCAGTGATTGGATGAGTGCCAGCTGGCTAAGGTTAAACCCGGATAAGACTGAGGTGTTGGTGGTGGACCCAGGTCGTCATGAGGTGGATTGTAGGGCTGGTCTTCCTTCTGGCATATGGATCGATGGAGCCCAGCTCTCGACCTCAGACCGGGTGCGTAACCTGGGCGTTATTATTGACGACAGTTTGACGCTGAAATTCCAGGTGTCATCTGCCATCAAATCCTCTTTTTACCATCTGAGGAATATTGCTCGGGTGAAACACCTTGTTCCTCCGACTGACCTCCCGACATTAGTCCATGCCTTTGTTACTTCTCGCCTTGACTACTGCAATGCCCTGTACCTAGGGCTGCCGGGGGTTGATATCCGCCGCTTGCAGCTGGTGCAGAACGCTGCAGCCAGGCTTTTGACGGGGACATCTATAAGGAATCATATTACACCTGTGCTGCGTGAACTGCACTGGCTGCCCGGTTCAGTGGCGGATCACCTTTAAGGTCGGTTTACTGACCTATAAAGCCCTACACGAACAGGGACCGCGATATCTTCAAGATCTGCTTGTTCCCTACCGTCCCTCCCGCTCACTCCGCTCCACCGACGAGGGATTGCTAGAGGTTCCCAGGGTTCGTTTAAAAACATCCGGGGCACGAGCGTTTTCTTATGCTGCCCCTACCCTGTGGAACTCTCTACCTCGTCGGATACGAAGCTGCCTGACCGTTGAAAGCTTTAAGTCAGAACTGAAAACCTATTTATTTCAAAAGGCATATGGGGAGTAGTTATTGCACTGTATTGAAATTATATTTTATTGTTGTTTGTTATGCTGTATGTATGTTTTATATGTATTTAACTGTTTTATTGTACAGCGCTTTGATTTTGAAAAGCGCTTAAAAATAAACTTTTACTTACTTACTATATATTTCATTTTCATTTCATTTTTTAGTTTTTATACATGTGAGCAGGATGAGCAAAAACTGCCCGTTTTTCACCAGTGACAAGTTACAAAACATACTTAACCATACATAACAATCCTTTCTCAGTTCTAAGAAAACCATTTTTTCTTCTTGCCTTATGTAGGGTGTTACAACCAGTTATGAGGAACACAAAGATGTGCCCAAGTGCAGGTTGCAATTTTGGGCTGCCCTCGAGTTTGGTTTTTTTTTAGTCCCTGTTTACGCCCCCCTTCATCCTCCCTCAATTATCAAGGAATATAACACTTATTTATACACATTAAACATACCATTGCAATTCAAGTGTTCAATGCTTCATAACAGTTAACTATCAAAATGGTAATATCTGGAATTGTGAAATAGTACATGGCAACACATAATAATAATATTTTCTACTGATCTATTTGAATGCCATTTGCACACCTTTCATTCTGCAGATTCATCACTGATCAGCTGTAGATTATTTTTTCTGGCTCGTTCATTTGCAATAGATAACTTTCCCAATCCACATCTTCCTTGACCCATACTACTCCTTAAATAGTTCTTTATAATTTAAGTTTTGAAAATGAGTGCTAAGCACTAGCTACTGTTGCAGGGATTGTGAGAAACAGCAGAAGTACAGTACAAATTTCTGGAAAACCAGATGCTAATGCACTATTGTCAGCAATTAACACTTTTGCCAAACCTTTCACTGATGATTTTTTCAAGATTTCAGATTTCAAACCAGATCTGAATGAAAGCAATTGTCTAGAAAAAGCAGGAGAAATGTCTTTGTTGAATTGATGGGCCAGTTTTTCAGCTGCTTTATACAGATCATCATCACTTGCAAAAATAAATGCACTTGGCTAGATTATACTGAATCTGTCAGTGACTGCCTATAAGCTTTGAACTCAAGTTTGAAAGCTGTCCATTTATTATATCGAGGCACCTGTAAAACACATTCACTTTTAAAAAACTAAGTCAGCAAGTCTTTCATCTTCACATAGCTCATCAAAATGATGTTTGACTTTACTCATGCACTTTTCTTCAGACTGACTTGCCCACCTCATTTTTCTGATCATGTAATTACTGAATGTTTTGGCTTCAATGAACTCATTTCGAAATGTAACTAGATCTTCATTGGCTTTGTTAAGTAAGTTTGGTGCTTTGTAAAGGTCTGTGTCTTTACATTGTAGTAGTTTTGACTAGCATTTACCATTTTCAGAATCTTTGTTTAGAGCATGATAAGAAAAACAAACTAAAACGTTCCAATAATTTCTTTAACATTGAAGCTCCATTGTGCTCATTGGCATTTTTGCTCTGAAGAACTACTTTTGTGAGTACCTTCATAATATCTACATACCAAAACCTTAGAGCAAGGAGTGATTCATTCCGTGATGACCATCAGGTAGAGCAAAGCTTTTTCAAATTAATGTTGCCAGAAAGCTCTAAAGAGGAAACAAATGAAGATAACATGGCCCAATGTTTTATGCTGTGGCTGAAAACAGGGTATAGTCTTTTGATCACATCATAAAAATTCTTCCCTTCTGGTATTCCTCTAACAGAATAATTCAGTGTGAGATTTAAGTTGCAAGTGGCACACTGTACATATTTATTATTTATTTTATTATTTAGTTTTTGTTGACCGGGTAAGTGCACTAGACAAATCCTGTCTATTTTCAAACACGACCCGGGTGAGGGGGATACAGATGAATACCAACTGACCTTGAACCAGATTAAGCTGTAGGTGGTATTTTTAGTGAATGAGGGAAATTTGGCCTGGACACCGGGGAAATTCCCCTACTCTGTAGGCAGGTGGCGCTGTCCGTCTGTCTGCAGGGATGGAGGATCCCAGTTTGCTTTTGGACACGGAGGAAGAAGGACATGCTGCAGGACGTATGGAGCCTGGTCTGAGGGAGACTGAAGATCTCTCTTCTATGCCTATAGTAAGTATGGATTCGGGCCTTGTTATACCGACCTCGGCACATACTGCAGAGGAGGAAATCACCGAGGATGAAGCACTGCTACGAGCAGAATTGCTTAAGAAAAAGCAACAGTTGTTGCTGATGTTGTCAGCAGTGGAACAGGAATTCCTAAAAGAAAAGACACAGCTAGACGAAGAACAGAAAAAATGGAAACGATCGATGGCTAGCCCCCCAACAGGACATAAGTAAGCGTTTACCTGGGGGGGGTTTAGAACCTACACCTCCCTTAGACTTTGTTACTGTTTCCGATCCTTTGGCTGAGGGGACTGCACCCCAGGATATGGTTTTTGAGGGCACTCCATCAGATTGGATGCCAGGAAAGGCATTTGATGAGACAGGCTGGGTGTTTGTTAATGGACGCTGGCTACCTGACCCTGCTATCCCTATCCTCGGTTCCCCAACTACTAGCAATGATACATTTTCAATACCTGTGATGGAGTCTACTGTTGGGGATGCTGGTAGTGCTGGCGGAATTCTTCCTTTGAAGCAAGGTTTACAGCCGGATGGTATTTTGGTTGCTGTGCCAGATGCCGAGCCTTGCGTGCATTCGGGTGATGGTGTGGTGCGTGAGGAGTTTCTGGGTAGTGCTTCTGCTTTGGGAACAATTTCAGGTTGGGACAGCATCAAGCTGGGAGAACAGAGTGATGGGGGATAGGGCAGGAGTCTGCAGGTAAGACCTTGGAAGGGACACCTCATTCTGAACTGTCTTTGGGAAGTAGACATCCTATGACTTATGCAGGCCTATTTCAGACACCTATAACAGCTGCTAAAAGGAGATTTTTGGTGTGCCTTTGGTATAAAGGTTTAGCCACCAATAATGCCTGACAGATTATGGGTTGGTAAAATGCTATTAATGAATTCTACGGGTTTTACACCTGCTGAGGTGTATGCGTTTATCCATGCCCCGGGCGATCATATGTATGATGTCAGCTTTTGTACTATGGCTTCCCTCGACAGGTTCTGGAGGTTATATTATGACATAAAAGATACAGAGGGCTGGAAGGATTTCTTAGCTATACCCATTACCAAGCCAACCATTAAAACAGTTACATTACTGTGCAGGAATGAGGCGGTGGATATTAAGGATATTATATTTTGGCTGGAAAAATGATGTACTATATTTGACCATCCTTGTCCCATAATGGATGATAATGTTTTTTGGACTGGGGATGAACTTTTCGGGTTCAGCTGAACCAATCTGAACATGGTATTCAACATCTTCCAAGCTCTTTCTTTTTGGGTCGAGATAGAGGAATTCTTTTCTATGCTGGTCAGCCAAAGAGCTGCTATCAGTGTGGTTCATTATCACACCTAAATACGGATTGTGATACTGTGAGGTGTTTTCAGTGTGGTGCATTGGGACATACAGCAATGCAGTGTTCAGCCTCCCCCGTGTGCAGTCTTTGTGGGGATGATGAACATGCTTTCCAGGATTGCCCTTGGGCTGCTCGCAACTCAGAGGAGGCCTTTGATCATGACGTTTTGCTTTCCCGGGCTAGGCATTCTTTTGCTAGGAATGAGGAAGCTGGTGTTGATTTTCCGATGCCTGCTAGGAGATGAGGTAGAGGACGGGGTGGAGGTGGAAGCCTGAGGGGTATACCGAGGCCTGTTCCTCCATTCTCTCGACCTACTGATGTTACTACTTTCCCCACCTCAGCAGTGATGGAAGGTCAGCGGGTTTCTGAGGTTTCCCAACCTCTGCCAGAGACCTTTTCTACTCCCCCAGTTGTGCTGTATTGACTACTGAACACAAGAAACAGATTTGTGGAGTTAAACCTAATGATGATTTTGGTTTAGTTTCATGTTCTGTTGAAGATACTGCTAAGAACACTAAGTTATGCCCATCTTCAGACCTGGAGGAACCTAATTCGACCTCTGATGAAATTATAGATGGAGACTTTGGTGCCGGTTTGAATCAGGGGCCAGTGTCCCCATTACCCCTTTCAAACCGTTTTTCTATGTTCTCCTCCTTTGGTGACAGAGTTGAGGAAGAACAACCAATGGATTTGGCTTCAGAACCTCTTCCCTCACAAGGAGTGCAGGAGAATACCCAAGTTAATGAGATGCCATCAGACCCACATGTATTTACCTCTAGACGGACAAGGTCTAGTGTTCGTTTGAAAAAGAACCCACCCTGAGCCTGTGAATCTTAAATTGGCTAGTTTAAATGCCAATAGTTTAAAATCCCCATGTCAGACGGGCTACTACCTTTTCTATTTTACAACATTTACAGTATGATATAATCTTTTTGCAGGACACTCAGTTTCATACACTGTTGGATTTACATCTGGCTACAAAAGACTGGGTTTGGGGACCTGTATATTGGTCTATTGGTCCTGATTTATGTTGTGGTATGGGTATTGTTTTCAGGAATTGTGCTCTTTGGGTAATTCGGATAGTAGATATAGAGCCGAGTAGGGCACTTTTGTTAGATGTAGAAATTGTGTCATTTTCTTGTCGTCTAATTAACATTTTCGGCCCTCAATCTAAAGCTCAATGGATAGAGTTGATGTTAAAAGTTCATCCTTTTTTGTGTACTAGCAGGCAACTTTTCTTTGGGGGTGATTTCAATGTAAATTCTCAACAGACACGTCCTGGTAGTAAACAGTACTGTGATAAAAATTTTTTGATTAAAATGGTTTCGCAGGCCGGTTTACAAGATGCACATCTACTTCTAGAGAGATCATGAGGTTAAGCCTACTTATTATAGAGGAACGTTATCCTCTACAATAGATTATATTTTTGTAAAGCCATTGGCTGGAATTTGTTTTATTTGTACATTACCTATTGAAACTTCTGATCATATGTTGATAGGAATTCACATCACAATCCCCTTCCCCCAAGAGTGTCTGGGCCGAGTTTTTGGAGACTAAATGCATCTTTATTGTTAGAAAACGCTGTTAGAAGTGACTTACAGTTGATTCTTTCTGATAAATGTTCCACTATAATCTTATATGAGGGTGAGTTTAGTCAATGGTGGGATGATGTGAAACACTGTTTGACACAATATTTTCAGTTTAAAACCACAACACAGGCCGCATCATTAAATGTTAAATATTTGGAGCTTCAGAGACAATTGTATTGTTTATTATCAGCTCAAACTGTTAGTAGTCAGGATTATAGTCATGAAATTAGTTTGATTTGTACTGAAATGTCCTTATACCAGTATAATAGATTGGTGTCCCTACAGAAGGAACAGTCTTTTCTGACACAGGGGAAAGTGGATCAAACAAATCCATTTATAGACTGTCAGAATAGGAGGGAGAAAAAAGGTTTTGTGAATTTGTCAAATGAACAAGGAGAGTTACTTGCGGATAATATGGCTGTTATGGAATATTTGGAATCCTTTGTTACTAAGATGTATGGGGAGGTATCGCTAGATCCTTATGCTATGTCTATGGTGTTACAGGCAGCTGATTTACCTCAGCTAACAGTTAAACAATCTGATAAGTTAATAGCCCCTTTTTCTCCAGAGGAAATGCAAAAAGTGATTATGTCTTTAAAATCCAATATCTCCCCAGGTTCTGATGGTTTGCCTGGAGAATTATATAAACTACTGTGGGATTATGTGCCGGCAGAACTTTTGGCTGTTTATAATTTTATGTTAAGGGTTGTGTGTTTACCAGTGCAGATGTATGAGGTGCTTTTGATTTTTTTGTTTAAGTCAGGACAGGTGTCAGATATTGCAAACTGGTGTCCAATTAC
Source organism: Neoceratodus forsteri (assembly GCA_016271365.2). NCBI lineage: Eukaryota > Metazoa > Chordata > Ceratodontiformes > Ceratodontidae > Neoceratodus > Neoceratodus forsteri. The sequence goes on from CM028134.1 coordinate 323,833,720, forward strand.
TTTATTGAATGTTGATTTTAAAATATTTGCCAAATTGTTGGGTAATAGATTAATGGCCATGATGGATTTTTTGATACATCCGTCACAGTTTTGTGGATACCAGGTAGAAGTCTTACGGATGCGGTATGCTTATTACAGGAAATTGTGGATAGTGGGAGGAGTATGACAATTTCAGGCCTAGAAGGGGGTTTTGTGTTTAGTTAGATCAGGCCAAAGCTTTTGATAATGTTTCACATCAATTTTTATGGCAGTGTTTACAGTCTTATGGGATTCCCGAGATTTTTATTCAATGGATTCATTAATGTTATGCTTTAGCCTTTGTAAGACCATATGAGAATGTGTATATTAGTAATTTTTGTAAAATTTTGAAAGGGGTAAGCCAAGGATGTCCATTAAGCCCTTTATTGTATGTCTTTTACATTGATCCACTGCTTTGGATCTTACAAAGATCACCTTTAATTAAAGGTTTGGGCTTTGAATTAAAACAGAATATTAAAGTTATTGCTTAGGCAGATGATATTTGTTTGTTAGCACAAGATGATGTGTCTCTTCTGAAGACATATAATGTAATTCAAAATATAGGGTCTGTAATTGGAGCACGTTTGAACCCTCAGAAATCCATTTGTTTGGCTATTCAAGGGTTTGTCGATCCAATCCTAGAGATAAGAGGTATTCCTGTTATTAAACAACCTAGTAAGATTTTGGGCATTTATTTTGGTCAGGAGAACTTGGCTGAAGATAATTGGAAGAGGGCTTTAAAAAAAAGGAATGGATAAGGTAGCTTGATGGAATGTTTGGAAAATGTCGAAAAAAAGAATTTATTTGATTAATTCCTTTTTAGTACCATTATTTTTGTTTATTGGTAGGATTTTTCCTTTACCTAGGTCTTTGGAAACAAAGTTACTGGCGTGTTTTTTTTTCTTGTATTTGGGGTAGCCGTCTAAATCCCGTTAAGCGCAATGTGCTTTATAAATCCATTAAGGAAGGAGGTCTTCATATGCTTAATCTGTTGATATTTTTTTTCACTATTTTTGTCTACAATAATTTGCTTTATTTAATGAAACCCTCATCGAAATTAAGGGTATGCTGGAGATTACCGAAATTACAGGGTGTAATGCTGGAGTGGTACATGAATGTTTTTTTACATAAAAATAAACGATCCCCCCAATTAGATAGCCAGTGGGCTGGAGTTTTTGATAAAGTAAAACAATGGAAGGTAACATTTGATTCAGTTTTAAAATTCCCTAGGTGAATTCTGTATGAAGATATTATCCAGGAATGTTTTATGGATTACCCTTTCTCAGATTTTTCAGTAGGGGATCAATTTTCAATTTCTACTTTAATTCTGGATGGTAGGATCCCAGAGACAATGTAGGATATGGTATGGTTGGCAGTTCATGGTAAGGTAAATGTAAGGGGGAATCATAAGCATAAACAGCTCCAGGATCAAAATTGTCCAAGAGACACTTGTGTACGATGTACTGAGACTATGACTCATCTATATTTTGAATGTCCCTATATTAAACATTTCTGGGATTTGATTGTTAATTTAGGAACTTGGAAAATTGACTTTCCTTCAGATGAGAGATTAATGTTTAATGGCATTATTCTGGCCTCACAAAAATGTATTCCACATAGTACTCTACATATGTTATGGTGCATTTTCTTTATTGGATATGGATAGGACGATGCAAACTGGCACTTCAACAAATGGAGATTTTGGGAGGGGAACTTTATTTTACCATATTTACTGCATTACAAGCATTTAAACATAGGGAGTTTTTAATGTTCTCCTTAGTTGATTGGGAGACGTCTTGGAAATATTTTGATTGGCTTTGAGGAAGGGGAGGAAGAGGGTCTTAATTATTTTTCCAAATTTAGTTGTATGGGAAATGTGGGGAAAGGGAGGGTTTGGAAACCTGGTCCTTTTTTCTTTCTTTCTTGATGCCAGGTTAGTGTATGACTTATTACTTATTTCCATTTTTTGCTTTCTTTCTTTTTAGGGTCTTGTTTGTTATAAGCTTTGATTTGTATATATTATTTGCTATAATGTTGTTATTTTTTTTATGATTTCGTATGATATAATACTGTATATAATTTGCTATACCTACATAGTAGCATTCCCACAATTTTTTTAGTAGAGGGGGGTTTGGTTATAATGTTTTTTGGTTAAGGTTTTGTATAACATAATAATTTTTTTTTATGTTTCTGCTTTTTTTTTTCCTTTTTATCTTTGTATAATACTGAATTATATACATTTTGGTATGGTTTCAATAAAAAATTCCCGTATGTTTTCAATGGGGGGGGGGGGTTGGTTATTTTTTTTTTGTTTAGGGATATTGTATGAATTAATACTTATTTTTGTTCTTGATTTTTTCCTTTTCATGATTTTTGTATGACATAATACTGAATTGTATTTAATTTGTTATGGTTTCAATAAAAAAATCCCCTACTCTTTTCAATAAGTGCCATGGGATCTTTAACATCCACCTGAACTACCACCAATCCAGGCAGATGGGACCTCGGTTTAATGTCTCATCTGAAAGATGGCACCTCAGAAGTGCAGCACCCCTCTCATGCTGCACTACAGTGTTAGTACTGGGATATTAACCCAAGTGTCAGATGTGGGAACTGAACCCACAGCCCTCTGATCTACTGGCCTGAGAGGCGAGTGTGCTACCTTCTGAGCCACTGACACATTTGGTTCCTTTTTGGATATTTTTGCTTGCACACTGGAGTACACACCACTCACATCAGAGGCCCCATCATACCCCTGACATTACATTTAGATAAAGCTCAACCTCTTTGCTCAATGCAGCTGATTATTATCTTCTCAAGCCTACTGGCAGACTGATCACAAATTTCCTGAAAACCCAGGAAAGATGAATTGATTTCAACTTCAGTTACCATGTCCTTTTCATCCCTTTCAATTGTTATATACCTAAAAATTTGACTTAGTTGGTTAATCTTCACAATATCTTAGGTGGTAATCATTATTACAGAGAAAGAAGATGCATCCATTATTTCTTTAATACTATCTCACTCAATACTCTTCCACATAACTTCAATGAGTTAATCCTGTACAGTATGATTAAGATACTGAGTCGAACCACTGGGCATAGAACTAAGTTACTTCAACACGGGATCATAGCTAACAGTTCAATGATCAAAAGAAAATTCCCACTATTATCTTCCCCTAAAACCTCTCTGTGCCTCTGAAAGCTAAATTGCACATAGGTAATGTAAGAGTCATATTGATAAGATGATCTAAAACTTGTCTCCAAAAGTTTTTCTCCCTTTGTATTTGAGTTTTGAAATCTTCATTGATTGATCCATGTAACCGCCACTGCTCATACACTAAGCAAGAGCTGAAACATATTGTTGTTGTTTCGTGATATTAAATTTGGCTGCATAGGTGATGCCAGTCTGGAACTCCTTTAACCCATTCAACACTATATGCAGGTGCACTACGCTCAGCAAACAACCAAGATGGCTTGCAATATGCACAGTCTAATTTGGAGGAGTAACAAAGCCAAGTACGTGGTAATGTAACTCCTGTCTTTGTCATAATATAATAATAACTTCTGAAGAAACAGTGCCCATCTTGAGTTTTGTCTCCCGGAAATGGTCCATTGGGATTAAATGAACCTTTCGATATGATATATCTTTTTAATTGGCTGTCCTTAATATCTAAAGGAAAATGACCTCTGTCTGTGGGGGTTTTGTCATCAGCTGGAGGAAAACTTGGAAAGCAGGTTCTTCTTCTTCTTTGCTGTTTAAGCCAGCACTTGTTTTGCTGAGCTCTTTCTCCAATATGCTTTCAATGTCCAGTTCTTAGAAACATAGAAACATAGACTCTGACGGCAGATAAGGACTGCTTGGCCCACCTAGTCTGCCCATCTCCCTACCTACAAGATAGGTGCAGGTCCTAGTTAACCAACAGCCTATTTCTTCCTATCCCCCACAAGAATTGTTTTATGTCTGTCCCATGCATTCTTGAATTTTGCCACAGTTTTAGACCCCACAACCTCCTCAGGAAGGCTGTTCCATGCATCCACTACCCTCTCTGTGAAAAAATACTTCCTCACATTGCCCCAGAACTGCCCCCACTCTATCTTTAAATTGTGTCCCCTTGTTCTTGCATGTCTCTTTTTCTGAAAGATGCTACCCTCTTGGACTTTGTTGATTCCACTGAGGTGCTTAAAAGTTTCTATTATGTTCCCCCTCTCCCTTCTTTCCTCAAGGGTATACATATTAAGCTCCTTTAGTCTCTCCTCATACAGCTTCTCTTGTGGACCCTGCACCATTTTAGTTGCCCTCCTCTGGACTGCCTCTATCCTGTTTATGTCCTTGCAGAGATGGGGTCTCCAGAACTGGATGCAGTACTCCAGATGGGGTCTCACCAACTGTCTGTACAGAGGGATAACAACTTCCTGTTTTCTGCTGGTAATGCCTCTCCCTATGCATCCCAGTATACCCCAGCCCTCCCTACTGCCTTCTCACATTGCTTGCTAACCTTAAGGTCATCTGATATGATTACCTACAGGTCTCTTTTCTTTTTTGTTGTTGTTACTACTTCCCCCCCCACTGTGTAATCTTCCCCTGGGTTCTTGTTTCCCAGGTGCATTATTTTGCACTTCTTTGCATTGAATCCTAGCTGCCATCATTCTGACCATTCCTCCAACCTTGCCAAGTCCCTTCTCATCCTTTCCATGCCTCCTTGTGTATCAACCCTGTTGCAGATCTTTGTGACATCTGCAAAGAGGCATACTTTTCCTTCCAGTTCCTCTGCAATGTCACTTATAAAGACATTAAAAAGGACTGGACCCAGTACTGAACCCTGCAGTACCCCACTAGTAACCCCTCTTTCTTCAGAGTGGACTCCATTTACAATTACCTTTTGTGTCCGTATTCCAGCCAATGTTTTACCCAGGCTACCACCATGGGACCCACTTTCAGGCTGGTTAATTTGACTATTAATCATTTGTGTGGGACTGTGTCAAATGCCTTGCTAAAGTCTAGGTAGGCCATGTCCACAGCCCCTCCTTGGTCTACTACTTTGGTCACCCAGTCAAAGAAGTCTATTAGATTCATCTGACATGACCTTCCCACTGTGAACCCATGCTGCCTTGGGTCCTGTGCCCCACTGGCCTCTAGGTAGTCAACAATTCTTTCCTACAGAAGTGACTCCATCACTTTCCCTACCACAGAGGTCAAACTGACAGGTCTGTAGTTTCCTGCCTCTGTCTTGGTCCCACTTTTGTGAAAGGGAATCACATTCACCTTCCTCCAGTCCTTGGGTACCACACTATCCTCCCATGATTTATTAAAAAGAGTAGTCAGTGGTTTCACTAGTTCCCCCTTAATTATTTTAGAATTCTGGGGTGAATTCCGTCAGGCCCCATTGCTTTGTCCACCTTCAGTTTTAGGAGTTCTTGCAGAATCTTTTCTTCTGTGAAAGGGCTAGGATCGACCCCACTATCAAGAGTGCTTCTGTTAATTGGATTAGGCACTTCCCCCTCCTCTTTTGTGAATACTGAGCAGAAATATTCGTTCTGTATACCTGCTTTTTCACTGCCCCCCTCTGCCCACCCACAATTCATTCTATTTAGCTTCACTATCCCTCCCTTTGTCTTTCTATACTCTCTGATGTACCTATAAAAGGTTTTATCCCTCTTCTTAACTGAGTTGGCTATCTTTTCCTCAGTTTGGACCTTTGCCATTCTGACTTCCCTCCCTACTTCCTTCTGCCTTAACTGGCACACCTATCTGTCCTGTTCCTTCTGTGTTTCCTTATACTTCCTAAATGCTATCTTTTTCTCCCTGACTTTCCAAGCCACCTCTTTTGAGAACCATAGTGGTTTTTTCTTTCATTTTAATTTGTTTATTTGCTTCACACAAAGGCTTGTTGCCTCTGTGATGACAGTTTTGTTGATTCCCCATTGTTGCTCCACCCCTCCTTCTAGCCTGTTTGCTAGTGCTTTTCTGAGGTACTCTTCCATCTTGCCAAAGTCAGCCCTCCTGAAGTCCAGTACCCTCACTTTTGTATGGCTTGACTCTGTAGCTGAGTTTAATGTGAACCACACTGTTTGATGGTCACTTGTTCCCAGATGGCAACCCATTTCTAGATCTGAGATCATCTCACTGCCCCCATTTGAGAGTACGAGGTCTAAGATTGCTCCCTCATGAGTGGGTTCCGAAACTAGCTGTCTGAGGCCTGCTACCTGTAGGGCATCGAGCATGGCCCTGCTCTTGGATGTGGCTGAAGCAAATGTGCTCCAGTTAACATCTGGCATATTCAGGTCTCCCATCAACAGTATCTCCCCTTTCTCTGTCATTCTAAGAATGCCTTCTATCATATCCTTGTCCATTCCTTCCCCCTGACATGGGGGTCTGTACAAAACCCCTGTGCAGATTGTGGTGCCCTTTCCAGTCTCCAAGGTGACCCACAGTGCCTCCTCTCCTCCCTGTTTACTCTTTTGTTCAATTGCTTTTATCCCTTCCTTTACATAGAGAGCTACTCCTCCCCCTCTTCTCCCCTGCCTGTCTCTCCTGTAGGTTATGTACCCTGGTATGTTAACATTCCAGTCATGGTTCTCTATGTACCATGTTTCTGTGACTGCTATTATATCCAGGCATCCCTCTTCCATCAAGGCCACCAGCTGAGGGAGCTTGTTGCCCAGACTATGGGCATTGGTACTCATTACCCTCCATTTCCTGATGGCCTTACTCCTTTTTGCCCCATCCCTGTCCTTCTTTCCTTTGTCACTTTCCCCATTTACCCCTGCCCTTCTCCCTGTCACCACCTCTATGTTGCTGTTTACCGCACTTTCTACTGTGATTTTTTTTTGGGGGGGCTAGGATTTCCCTGCTCCTTTCCAGTGCCTCCTCCCTTGGCTAGTTTAAATGCTTGCCAATGAAGCATTTAAACCTATCACCTAGTTCAGATTGTTTAACAAAGTTAGTTTCAGCATCGGCATGATCAGCACAGACTATCTCGGCCACAGTACTAGGTCTATTGTCTTTCTCTGTGCCTGTGTCACTTTCGCAAGATTCAGTCTTATCATGTGTGTTGTCAGGCTTAGTCACACTTTGGAAAAAAATGCTGATTTTAGGAAGCTTTGCAGCCAACAGCAATTCTTCCTTCTTCTGTTTACACTTTTGTGTGCCACTTTTGTATTTTGGAGGCATCTTTTACATCCAACAATACATTGTAGTTATAATACAGTATTGTATTTACAATATATAGTATTGTATACCACAAGATATAATTATCCTCACTAAACCGATGCCATATATCTTGAACTTCTACCTGAGGCTCTTTTTAACTGCACAACCTTTTTTCTTATCTGGTGATGCAAATGAACTGAAAACTTGCTGAATCCCTGTTTGACCACTAGCTGAGGGGGGAGGGGTGTTCTTCCCATTAGACGTATGGGATGCTGCACCCCTCTCCCCATTTGCTAGTTTAAATATCCTGCAAAGACGTCAAACTTCTGCCCCAAAGCACTGACTCCCTCCTTAGTCAGATGCAGTCCATCAAATTTAAAGAACTTTCGCTCCCAGAACTGTTGCCAGTTCCTACAAATCTGTGTCCCTTTTCCTGGCACCAGCCTTGAGCCACGTGTTTAGCTCCCTATCTCCCTTCTCTGACCTTTCGTCCATCTGCTCCCTCTCCCAGACTGGCAGGATCTCAGAGAAGGAGATGCGGATGAAATAGATGATAGTTTGTCACCCAGCCTGGTCCAGGTGTTCCTTGGTCTCACAACTGACCGTCTGGTGAGATCATTAGTCCCTATGTGTACTAGGACATCTATGTTTTCTCATGCTTTGTGAACAATTTTAGCAATGCGGTCAGTGTCTCTCCATGCTGATGTACCTGGGAGACATCTGACCATTACCCCTGGCTGGTGATAGGTATCAACTCCCCGAATCATGGAGTCTCCTATGATCAGAAGTTTTTTGGATTTCCTTTTTGCTTTTTTTGTTTTGGTTCCTGATTTGGGTGAGTTTTGTTGTGCTAGCTCCTGTGCTGCAGTGTCCTGCTCTGCAGTGTCTTCTGCCTCTTTGTTTGATTTCAGAGATAGAGGCAGATACCTGTTTAATAGTGTTTATATGGTTTTGGAGGTAATATGTTGGAGAGCAGAGTGGGGGCACCTGATTTGCCCTCCTAACCACCTGCCAACCTCCTGGACCAACTACCCTCTGCGGTCAAGGTTTTTCTGTTGGATGCTGGGGAAATGGCGGGTGGTTCTTATAATGTATTTTCTCTTGAATATGAAATTTGAGGCATGCAATCTCTTCCCATGCTGCCCGGAGCTGAGCCCTAAGATCTCCAATGGCCCAGCATGTAGGACAGTGTCCTAAATCCTGTAAGACTGTCCTTCTCAAAATTGTTCCACAGTACCTACAGTTAATGATATCCATTCCAGATAAGTTGCTGGGTTTATAACCTAGTCAGAGTAATTAGAAGGAAAGAAAAGGAAGAGAAATGCAAGTAATGGTTTGATTGTATTTTGTTTAACTTGTTATAACAAGTTAAATTACTAGTGCCCCTGTAAATGAGCTCACCTAGTGGAGGCCCCACTGATCCACCCCTTCCTGCTCTGCCACAGGAAATGTCACAACTGTGGTACCCTATAAAAGGAGTGTAGTGTGGGATGTTTGGGGATGGGGGTGGGTGGCTGGGCCCTTCCCTTGCCGAAAAAGAAGAACCACGGACGAAAGAACAAGGAGGTAAGAGCAGAAACAATCAGTCAACAACAAATGCAGTAACCCTGAAAGCTTATCCTAATGTTAGATAAAACTGTAAAACCTGTAAAGCACCACCTATAATAATTTCCAAGAAGATATACGCTGTAAGAAACACTTTGCTACAGAGAAAAATAAAGCAATGAAATGTTAGCAACAAACAGTAGCAATCCCTGTGAGTAAAAAATAAAAACAACACTACACAGTAAATCTGTTTAGCCAAAATAAGTCTTAATCCTTTTCCCTTGCTCTGGTAAGTTTCTCTACTCTGCCTTTCAAGCAGTCTTAGAAGGAAAGAGCTCAGGTGAAGCTAGGTGCCTTGGCCAGCAAACCAAGTCTTCTACCTCCAAGATATCAACTAACCTGACTTTTTAACACTTCTTTCTGTTAGAAATTACTGACAGTTTGCCAGCTCCACCCCCCACATACACACCTAATCCTTTGGAAGAGCTGTGGGAGGAAAACAATTAGTTCCTTCAATGTGAGAAGGAGACTGAAACACCTCTGAGACAACAAACCTTTTCAACAAAAAAACAAAAAACAAGAATAAAATAAAACACAGTGTCAAACAGTAATTTTGCTTAGCCCAATGTTAAAAAAGTCACAAAAATGTAAACTCCACCTGTAATACAGTAATTTCAGAGAAGATATACCCTGTAAGAAACACTTTGCTACAGAGAAAAATTAAGCAGTAACAGAAAATATATCTTGCAAAAGACAAGTTGAATCAGAAGATTACAGCAGTAATCTGTTAGCACACACCTGTAGGCACACCTTGTAATAATGCAGAAGAAGGTATACCAGCAACAACAATTTGAATCAGAGAAAAATAAAGCAATGAAATGTTAGCAACAAACAGTAGCAATCCCTGTGAGTAAAAATTAAAAACAACACCACACAGTAAATCTGTTTAGCCAAAATAAGTCTTAATCCTTTTCCCTTGCTCTGGTAAGTTTCTCTACTCTGCCTTTCAAGCAGTCTTAGAAGGAAGGAGCGCAGGTGAAGCTAGGTGCCTTGGCCAGCAAAACAAGTCTTCTACCCTTGCCCATCATGTACTGCAGCTTGGTGAAGGACCCCTTAATGGGCCCCCTAAGTGTGTGGGCTCCTATGCCACTGCAGTAACTGCACCGGCTATTTCTCAGCCACTGGTTTCAACTATTCCCACTTACTGAAATTAGACAGCATATTCACCACAAATTTCAGAGCACCCTCAGGATCTTGTTGATTTTTCCTTGCAACTAAACACAGGTGTTACCTCACAATGGATAGAAGAGCCCAACAAATCTGTTACTTTCACCATCCCCCACCTCTCATGACAATTACCAGCAATGCTAATTTCAACTTAAACAGTTTCAGTTTTTTTGTGCATATCATTACATATTTTAAATGGAAACTATGGTAACTTAACTTAAGCTGGGACCTACAGTAGTCTGACTAGGATAACTCACAGACAGACTGTCAGCTAGGTTTAATAGCTCCAACCAAAATTGGACTTATTTAGCAACAATAATAGTTTGTGAGAAAAGTGTTTTTTTTTTTTCCTCAGCAGTTAAAACATAAGGCAATGTCCAGAAGCTTTCTTTAGAAAAAAAACGAAGAGAAACTGGTTCTGAATGTCTTTTCACTGTCAGGACTTGGCTCTTGACCCTACAGGGTTTCTCTCTTTTTCCAGTCTTTCAGAATTGCAGCTTCTATATTCACACTGCTGACTCCAACTGGTTGCCTATATAAGCAGGACTGATGCTGTATTTTCTCTGTTTAATTTCTAAACAATTTGTAACCTTAATGTAACTTGTCAGTTTAGCACAATATTCTCATTTTGTATGTTTATCACGTAACCTTGTTTTCATTTTATCTTTGATACCCAAAAGTATTTTTCTGTATATCTACTGTTGATGTTTCATTTTCTGTCATATAATATGTCTGACTTGGAGCCTTTGTAAATGAGCCCTTGGCTTAAAGGTATTAATCCCAAACTGAAATAAATAAACAAAAATCTTCCCTCTCTGTAGCAGATCCCTTGACCGAATAAAATATAGTTGTATTGTGGAAAATGCCACTGTCTTCTTTTGTGTTCTTTCAAACGTTGTTGAAGGTGCTCAGATATCTTTTTGAGTGTGCCAGGGTGGGAGTTTAGTTTGCTCTACTTCTCAATGAGTCACAACACAGTGGGTCAATTTTAATATTGTTTCACTAGTCCAGAACCTAGTGCAAATTGACCAGGACTAGTGCAGCTAAGCTAACCCTCTATTTGTCCATCTTGACAAGTACAGATTGTCTACAGCTGCTGTTTTGCCACCAGCTGGCACAAGCTGGATGTATTATACCACCACGCCATTCAATTCATTACAAACACTTCCACCAGAACCCACATTGTAAGCTCTATTCTGAAGTAGGATGGACTTCACTAGCCACCAGAAGATTAATGCACAGCTGCATGACTCTATAAAGCTTCCCTCAATGAGCTACCCCCTATATATCATGCCTGTTCCATCATTCCTTCATTTGCTATTTGCTCAGAAAAATCTCCCTCATTACACTCGATATCCCCAGGTTCCGCACTCTCTATGGAAAAGCTACCATTGGCTATGCTCTCCCATCAGTCTGGAACTAACTGCAAACCAAGCTCAAACTAGCTTGCCTAATATCTCTAAATGCTTTAACATTTATAATCAGTAACCACCTGGCAGAAACATGCAACTGCCACCTATGATTGCCCATTCTGCACTTAGTGGACCCCCCACCCCCCTGCCCCATCCTATTGCCACTTTATCTTCCCCCTACCTTTCCCCTTTTGTTTTTGATCCCACACCACCCATATACGCAATGTTGTTTTGTACTGTTTAACTGTGCAACACCGGACCATTCTGGTTACAAGGTCTAAAACTACTATATGGTTTCTTTATTGTTAGACAATGAAATTTGAACAGTTCCTTCCTATTGTCCAATCCTATGTCTCAATTTGCTAATTTTTATTCATATATTGCACTTTCTGTAAATGTCATACTACTCTTTTATATTGTCGTGAGTTCAGGACCTCCTTGAAAATGAGCTTGCTCAATGGAATTTTCCTGGAAAATAAACATGAACTTGCACTTCCATGGCTGGTAATAAAATAAAAAAAAAAGTCCCTCTTTAGCAGGCTCTAGACCCATTCTGATCTCTCTCAGTGTTCCGGATGGCCTGGTGTGATTAACAGCTCATTAAGGGCTGCAATTATCAGGCAGTTCAAGAGGGGGAATCCCACAAAAAACTCAGTATGAGTCATTATCACTCAACTGTTACAACTTCCGGCTAGTATCCAGGCTGCAATCAAGGGTAGAGAGCTGTTAAGTCACTAGCTTTCAGTTTTCTGAACATGTCATTTTCTTATAATTTGTCCCACATTAAGAACAGTGTCCCTTATTTCCATAAATTTCAGGTGTCTGCATCCAACATTTCAGTCACAAAATGCCATAAAGTATACAGGGGGTGCAATTCTCAAAGCCTGAAGAATGATGCAAGGTGCTAGCATCAAGCAGAAATGATGCAAGTGGCACCTTGCATCAAAAGATGCAGCATTTGCAATTCCAAAATGCAGTCTGCATTGGAATGGGTAGGCACTGCAACAAAGTGACACTGTGCCACCCTTGTGACATAGCAGGGTTCTCCAGTTCACAAGGTGGCTTGGACCACAGTGGGGCTGCACCATCCTCTTTTCTCATATTCTGTAAGCCCTGCCATGGGCGCTAAAAGGAACTCAACTTAGACCAGCTATGAGGTGTTCTAAGACCCTTGCACCAGTGTCACACAATGTGGTGGGGCTGCCACCAAGTCTTGGGCTGCTGCCAGAGCTGTGCTCACCTGGGGCCATGGCACTGGCTGTCTCTGCCCCCCCCCTTGGTTCCATCTCATTGGCTTTATAGCTATATAACTGACATCCCCGCCAGGTGCCACATCACTTCTTAGCATGCTCACCACCTTCCCAACTCCCACTATGGAACCCCTGTGCCCCTTCCATCCTCGGACCCCTCCTGCCAAGCATGTTTCACCACCCCCTCAACCATTCCAGCCCCTCTAATATTGCATCGTGTGAGAGGGAGAGATCCCTACCGCAGTTCCCACAGGTAAACCAATTGTTTGGCACTAGCATGCGGGTATGGCAACTCCTGGGTTTTTGGTGCAGGGACCACTGTTTTTATGGAATTGGACGAAGGGCTCCTGATGAACCCAGAGATTGCTGCAGTCCTAGATCACCACAAATTGCAGTGATCTACAGGCTCTTTGAGAATCAAGCCCTGGGTCTGCCCTGCAAGTGGTGGGTTTTATCCCAGCCTCACTAATCCCCCCTCCCAACCATGTACTTTCCCTGGACACCACTGCAGACCAGACTCGGAAATGATCATCCATAGATCCATAGCTGCCATTACTGGCAGGTGTAGGTGTTCCCAGCTTTCCTTGATGGACCACACCAGTCAATGCCATGCATTCAGTCCCACCCGTATCCTACCCAGCATGTAATTTCATCCTGAAAACAAACTTTTGGAGAATGTATGGTACAAAAATAAACCATAATAAATTATATACTTTGAAAGGTTAAAATAGGCATTCCTGGGGTGCATAGATCATCCTAAAAAGAAATGGAAGTGGTATAGTATCATGCTTATGCACTGTTTTTCCAGTCTGTTGGGCAGAACATGTTAAAATGAATATGTTTGTGCCTGGTATAAAGAAATAAAAATGTCATATTGTTTTCCATTTCCCAACCCCCCTAGGTTTTTGTAGCCCCCTCTCAAAAAATAAGTCCTAGATCTGCCCCTGGCTCAATTGATACTGTATGAAAACTTTCATAACAGTAGTTTCTCAGTGATCACAAGGTGGGAGATGAGAGTGTTTTTCTCTGCCTGATGCTGCCCATTGCCCTACAGGTAGGGCTGAGAGTAGGGTGAATGACAGGATGATGTCAGCTATTGCGTGTGTAGAGCTAGGAGTTCTTGACTGAGAATTTGCTGTTGTGGTGTTCTTTAGTTTGGTGGGGTGATGCAGAAAGAGTAAGAGAGGGGTGCCATGGTACAAAACAGTGGGGGGACTGGCACACTGTGAGCAATTGCATTGTACTAGTTTTTTTTCCTGTTTTACAGAGGCAGGAAGCAATGTGGAAGCAGGATAAATGTGCACTAATTAGAGTACTTCTTGACTTGCTTTTTACCTGAATAAATGATCAAAATGTACCATTATAACTGTGGGCTAGAGCAACCATCTGTAGGTTAGTGCAATGTTGAATCAACCTGTCCTGCTGGCTAGTGCAAGAAAAGGTTAAGGTTGACCCCTGCACAACACAATTATCTTAATGAATGTTTTTTTAACCTGGTTAATAGGGTGAAAGGAAATCCGAAGGCCTTCTATTCTTACATTAACAATGTAAAAGGGAATTTAAATACTATAGGTCCATTAAAAGAATAAATGGTGATAGTACATCAGATAACAAAGAAAGGGCAGATATTGAAAATAAATATTTTTCAACTGTTTTCACTAAAGATAAAGTTACATATCCTATTATAAGATTCAATCCAGACCCAAAAGAAAGAATATTAATAACTCATACAGAAATCAAAGAACGACTGGCTAAATTAGATCCTACTAAATCCCCAGGTCCTGATGGGTTTCATCCAAGAGTACTTAAGGAGCTGGCAGAGACAATAGCTCCCCCATTAATATACATTTTCCAGAAGTCATTAGATACAGGTGAGGTGCTTGATTGCTGGAGATCGGCGATTGTTGTCCCAATCTATAAAAAGGGAAATAAGATGGATCCTGCAAACTACAGACCTATTAGCCTTATTGCCGTACCCTCCAAAATCTTGGAAGGGGTATTAAAGGATAGAATAAATGAATATTTAGAAACAAATCATCTCACAGATAAGTTTCAGCATGGCTTTGTAAAGTGTAGGTCATGTCAGACGAATATGTTAGCCTTCTATAACCATGTTATAGATAGATTGGATAGGAGAATCCCTGTTGATGTGCTGTTTCTTGATTTCTCGAAGGCCTTTGACAAGCTCCCTTACCCTGAATTATTACAACAAATGAGAAATCTGATTATAAACCCTAATATTATTAACTGGGTTCAGAACTGGTTACACAATAAAAATCAATGTGTGAGCATTAGAGGGGAACAGTCCGATAGCTTGGGTGTGACTAGGGAGGTGCCCCGGGGATCAGTGCTAGGCCCTTGTTTATTAAATCTTTATGTATCATCACTACAAATAAAACAAAAATCTGTATGGATACAAAAGTTTGCTGATGACTGTAGGATTGGTGCAGAAGTAAATATTAGATTAAATACATCAAATCTACAAGACACAATAGATAATATTGACACATGGTCAAATAAATTCAAATTGGCACTAAAAGATAAATGCTTTATTATGCGTCTGGGCAACAGAAATCCTAAATTACCCTATAAATTAGGAAACACACCACTAAAAATAACAGCCAAGGAAAGATCTGGGCATAACAGTATCTAGTAATATGTCCTTCTCACCACACTGTCAAAATATAGCCCACAAAGGAAATAGAATTTTAAACTGTATACTGAGGCATATGTCATCCAGAAGTAGGACTGTTATTATGCCTCTGTATATATCTTTGGTGAGGCCTATTATGGAGTATGGAGCACAGGTGTGGTCACCCTTTAAAAAACAGGAATCAATGTTGTTGGAGCAGGTCCAGAAAAGAGCAACAAAAGCTATCCATAATATGGTAGGGAAAAATTATGCAACCAGATTGACGGAGTTGACTATGTATTCCTTGGAGGAGCAAAGAAAGCAAGGTGATATGTGCTTAGTGTACAAGGCTTGGCAAAGTGATGATCTTTGGGATATCACTGGTTTAGAATTAAACAGTAGTATGTATAATACAAGGTCTCACCCAATGCAGCTAACAGCATCAAAAAGGAAGAAAGTACGAAGCACATGGTGGTTTAATCAAAGGGTGGTGTATGACTGGAATAGATTACTGTTGGAGGTTGTGGCTAGTCAGTCAACTACTGAGTTTAAATCTAATTGGGACAGGCATATGAACCAGATTAGAAATTAGGAGAAGTGGCGAGCATATAGGATGAAAGTCCATTTGGCTCAGTATCCTTCCTATGATTCCTATGATGTACCCTGATATACTGTATTATCCCTTACTCAGGCTTTTTCAAGGGGATTTATTTTAGTATTCTACAACATGTCAAAGATAAGCAATATAAGATATACATATTAAATTATAGGGTATTACATATAGAAATAGACCAGGATATTCAAATGAGATGTGCCTGGTGCAACTGAGTTGTGCCAGTGCTCCTCCAGAAGTACACACCAGAGCCATATTCAAACCCTGGAGTGTCACTGTGCAACTCCATATGTGCTGAGGCTCACCTATAATGTATGCGGTGCATCCCAAGGGAGTGTGCCCATGCATATGTGGCACATCACAATATTCAGTGAAGATGTATGGCACATCTGCCCGCACATAGATACATAGACAGTGTCAGCAGATAAGGGCCTTCAGCCCACCCAGTCTGCCCATTTGAGCTTGTAAGTTTACTTTATGTTTTCCTAGAAGTCTGTTGCCCTTTAACCCTGACCTTCAGAATTCCTTTATGTCTATCCCATGCATTCTTATATCCTGTGATTGTTTTAGCCCCCACCACTTCCTCTGACAGGGTGTTCCACTTGTCCACCACCCGTTCTGTAAAGAAATTCTTCCTCAAGTTTCCTCTGAATCATCCTCCCTCCAACTTCATCCCATGCCCTCTAGTCCTGGAACATCTTTTTCACATAAAAATAGTGTATTCCTGCAACCTGTTCCTCTCTGTAAGATACTTGTAAGCCTGTATCATATCCCCTCTCTCCCTCATGTCCTCCAGGGAGTACATATTCAATTCCTTCAACTTGTCCTCGTAGGACTTTTGATGCAATCCATGTACCATCTTTGTTGCCCTCCTCTGAACCTTCTCTACCCTGTCTATGTCCTTACGTAAGTAAGGTCTCCAGAACTGTACACTGTACTCCAGGTGGGGCCTCACTAGTGTCTTGTATAGTAGAATTATGACCTCCCTTTTCCTGCTGGTGATGCCCCTGCCTATGCATCCCAGCATCCTATTTGCTTTACCTGCTGCCTTGTCACACTGTTTCCCTACCTTGAGGTCATCAGAGATGATAACCCCAAGATCCCTTTCCTGCTTGGTGCATGCTATATCCTCACCCCCCAGCTGATATATTGTGCAAGGATTTTTGTGCCCCATAAGCATTATCTTGCACTTCTTTGCACTGAATTTCAACTGCCAAACCCTTGACCATTCTTCAAGTTTCTGCAGGTCCCTTCTCATTCTGTCTGCACCCTCTGGTGTGTCTACTCTGTTACAGAGCTTTGTGTCATCAGCAAAAAGGGAAATTCTGCCTTCTAGGTCCTGTGCAATGTCACTGATGAAGATGTTAAATAGGACCGGTCCCAGCACTGATTCATGTGGTACCCTACTGATCACTCTTCCCTCTGTGAAGTGACAGCCATTTACCACCACCCTCTGTGTCCTGCTGCCCACCCAGTTACCTTCCCACTGCATTACTGTCCTGCACATCTCAGAGGTGTGCTGAATAGATGAGCCCAAAGTTAGGCATGTAACAACATGCCAACTGGTAGCCACCCATAGGCTGGCTGCTGTATTGCATGGCGCAACACAGCAGCCACCATCCGGATGGCTGCCTCCCCATGCCTTGACTCCCCGAACTGTACCAACACATATTGTACATACCCTAGTGGTCTAGTGGCCCCACTCCCCTCCATGAGACCCAATCCCTGTAAATGTAAATATAAAAACCTCCTATGTAGTCTAGTGGTCTCCACTCCCATTCCTGAGTCTGATCCCTATAAATTAAATTTTAAATTACTCCCTGGTAGTGCAGTGGTCCCCCCATCCCCATCCTTGAGTTCAGTCTCCATAAATGCAAAGAGAACAACCTGGTGGTCTAGTGGTACCCCCCACCCCACCGACCCACACAGGACCCTCATCCCACCCTGCTCCCACATCCCAGCAGTGGAAGTACATCATCAGGCAGCAAAACCCACCCACACACCTCCATAGCTGCCCACTGAATGACAGATTCCAGTATCACCTACAAGCTCATTGGTTGACACTGTAAACCAATGGGCTCACAGTGTGTACTGTACACTTCCATTCACAAAGTTCAACATTGAGGTACATGAAAAAAAAATCAGCCATTAACAGAATGATGTCATGACCCATTGAGAAGTATAGAACAACCCTCCACCCTCTACACAAAAGGACCTCTAATCCAATGCTTCCAAACTGCAGTGCTCCAAAGACCACAAATGTCCTGAATTCAACTAAATTGTTGTTTTGTTGTCCACCAGCATGAAAATCCCCTACCGCCTCGGCTACTAGCCTTCAAGGGGGCATTAACCATACAGTGATCTTGTGACTCATTTTAAACATTCCAAAGCCATGACATCATACACAAGTGACTAAGTACATATAACAGTGACTATTTAAACAATAAAAGTTTATACTCATTACAAAAATAAATTCTCTATTTCTATCAAATTTTGTGAATGCTTTTAGCTTATCAAGTACTAACACGCTTCAAACCTCAGACATTTAGAAGCAACAGTTGAGAACTAAATACATACAGAGCCAAAAACACTAACAAGACTGGTTTTATTAGTAAGATTTGTAATGGTATCTCCAAATAGGGATACACCAAAATTAATTTGTGTAAATTAAATTACAATCCTGTGTGCATTAATTTTTATAGGATCAATTGTATATTAAAAATAAAGTAAAACCAATACTATATAAGGGCCAAGAGAAGAAGGAGAACTGAGGAACAGTTCCATATGATAGAATAATTCCAGCCCACTTGTACTGGAAATGAGGGAACATGATGATTAATTCTGTAAAAAAGAAGAAAGCAAAAATTAAGTTCAGTATTAATACAGCTTTTGATAATAAATGTAAAATAACTGAAATAAAAGACTAGCAAGGCAAGGTAATAGAATTCAAAGGATGAGGAAGGAAGAGTGGGGAAGAAGAAAATGATGGATGGGGAGAAAAATAAATATAACTGTACTCAAATCCTAATTCATTGAGCAAGCTTGTTCACCTCTTGTATTTCAGGAAGGGCTTTAAATCTCATCTGTCATTCAGTCTAAGGTTCTTGTAGGTCTTGATCATGTGACCTCTCCCTCTCCTCTCTTACAGAATGTACGTGTTGAGATCGATCAGTCTCTCTTCCTTAGGCTTCCCATGCAAACCCTGCATCATTTTAGTTGCCCTCCTCTGGAGAACCTCCACCTTGTCTATGTCTTTTCTGATGTGTAGTCTGTAAAACTGGACACAGTACTCCAGGCTGGGTGTACCAGTGAGTGATGTAACAGCAGCACCACCTCCTTCTTCCTGTTGGAGATACTGCTCCCTATGGAACTCCACATCCCTTTAGCACCTCCCACAGCCCTGTAACACTGCACTGCTTCCTTGGCATCCTCTGATACACTAACCCCAAGGTCCCTTTCCTGTCAAGTGACTGTCAGTACTTCTCCCCATCTTATATTCAACACTGGGGTTCATATGCCCTAGGTGCATGATTTTTCACTTTTTGGCACTAAATCCCAACTGCCATGGCTTTGACCATACCTCAAGTTTACCAAAATCCCTACACATTTTCTACATCCCTCCTGAGTGCACATCTTATTACAAATGTTGGTGTCATATGCAAAATGGCATACAATCCCCACCAGTTCTTCTACAATTTTCTGTGAAGACACTGAAGAGGAACCAGGCCCTGTGCTACCCCACTGGTCATCCTCCCATTCTTAGAGTAAGTGCCATGAAACACTAACCTCTATCTCCTATCCATTCACCAGTTTCTAACCCAATTTACCACTTTGGATCCCACTCCTAGGCTGGCCAATTTCTTAATCAGACTCCTGTATAGCACAGTATTGAAGGCCTGCTGAAGGCCAGATAGGTCACATCCACTGCCATCCCCTGATCTGTCTTCCTGCTTGCCTAGTGAAAGAAAACTATCAGATTTATTTGACATGACCTTCTCCCCATGAATCCATTCTGCCAGTGATCCTGTAGCCTATTAGATTCCAAATGTGAAGCATGCCTGGCCATAGCTCATAGCAACCTACTTACCCTCCTTGACTACTGCTCCCCAGTTTACTCACATCTAACCACAACCCTGCACAAGTGGCTAAACTCTACATATAGTTATATCTGTTGATTTGTCCTTCAAGCCCCTTACCATTTCCACCACTGCTCACTCTACCAGTCACTTGGATGTCTCACCCTACAAGGTCATTTTGGCTATGCAATTGGATGTCTGGTGGAAACTCCCTCAGGAACCAACATGTGTTCCCTTACTGACCCCTCTTGGCAGGTAGAGTAGTCTGTAGGAATCTCAGGGCATCCTCAGTCCTCCTGCTAGAAGTATCCCATGCCCCCACAACCATGGGAACCCAAGCTTTCTCAGTCACAGCACCCTTCCTATGGAACAAGCTCCCTCCATCTGTCTGGGCCTCACCTTCTTACCTAGCTTTTAAACATAACCTGAAGACCTGGCTCCACATTGTTGCAAAATATCACTGTTCTGTACAGCAACGTTAGGGTCTACAACTTGAATGTGCTCTAATAGCACTCAAACTTTCACCTGATGCCCTACAGCACTTATGCCTCCTCCTGCTTCCACTAGCCTTCCCCTTTTCCCCACCTCTCTCCTTCCTGTCCTACCCCTAAGCCTACCTCTACCCTCCTTTCCCATTGCCTTGCCCCTTTGATGTAATGAACTGTGATTGTTTTCCTATTTGAATTTTTATTACAGCAATGGTTTTTTCTCACTTGTACTTGAATTGGATCATGTACTTGTATACCAATACTTCTTGTGTCTTGCACCATCTGTATTTTGGCTATGCTTATGTACATACTGATATAGAATTGCCTATCTACCCTGTCTGCACATTGTCATTGCATTACCACTGTTCTCTCTCTCTCCACCATCGCCACCAGCTGTTGGGCGTGCACGTATTGTATCTTATAACTGACTGTTTGTATCTGTACCTATTTTTTGCCAACCTGTGGCCTGGGTCATGACCGAAAATGGTCCTCTGGATCAGTGTACCTTCCCAGTCACCAAAGACATACATAAATAAATAAATAAATACATGCTCAACCAGTCTTTCTTTCAGTAGGGTTTTCATTAATTTCACCAGCATAGAATTTTAACGGATTGGCTTATAGATGCTAGCCTCCTCCCTGCTGCTGCTGTTATGTAGAGAGCCCATGTCAGCTCTTCTACAGTCCTTCATGACCATGCCTGTTTCTAGTGAGCTGTTCAATAAGGCTGTTAGTGGGACATCTATCAGCTCCCTAATTTATTTCCATACCCTGGGGTGTAACCCATCTGGTCCCATGGCATTATATATCTTCAGGGCTGAGAGTCATGTCAGGACTCTTTTTTCTGCAAATAGACTTGTGTTCACCCCCCTAATTAAAACCAAAACCATGAGTACCATTATCAAGAGTGGAAACTGAAAAACTGAAAACATAGTCAGATCATGGATAATGATGGCTACTACCTGAAATACTTTAACATTTTATTTTACCATCTCATTGTCATTCTTTGCCCTAATTAACAATAGATTTGGTATCCCTGTTTAGTTTATTTTTATTATGTTGTTTTCCAGGCATTAGTGCACGTTCAGTCAACCATGGACAATTGTCCATGAATCATGGACAAACCATAGATAGAGTTATTGTTGACAAAGTTCAGTCACAGAGTGGTAGTAGCCTTGCTTGTTCATGTAAACATTGACAGCCAGAGAATGGGGCACTGAGGCAGTCAAGAGGGTGTAACACAGGGCCACCAAAATAACCAGGAGTAAGGGGGGGTGCAGAAGCTATGATGTGCAACTGGAGCCCTTAACCAGCTTATCCAAAGTCTAAGTGGGTAACATTTTTCACTATAGGAGATGTACAAGGACAAGGGGGCATGCTATGAGATTAGAAGGGGGCAGAATAAGGGGGAATGTGAGGAAGTGATTTTCACACAGAGGGTGGTGGATGCTTGGAATAATCTACCCCAGGAGGTGGCTGGAGTGAGCACAGTAGGGGGTTTCAAACACACATTGGAGAGGCATAAGTGAACCCCTGTGGTGGGAAACAGAGGTGAAAGCTAATGACCAAGTAGGGTCAGTGGCCACTGAGGCAGGCAGAGATTATGGGTAGACTAGGTGGGCCTAGCGGTCTGTATCTTCCACCAACTACTATGTTACTATGTTACTACGCTACCTTAGAGAAAACAAAGCTGAGGATAACATGTTCTAACACAATAGGTCTAGTCTGAGTTTTGAGATCTGCATCCATAGATGAGAATGAGCAAAGGATTACTTTACATTATACAATGGCAAAGAAAGAATCCTGGATTCTGATTGGTCAGTATGTGCCTGAGACAGCGATGATATTACAGTATAACATCACTGTCATTAATTAGCATTAGCTTTGCTGGCTGTATTCATAGAGCCTTTTTTTCCTCTTCTCTAAGAAACTTACTAAAAATCTACTAAAAACATTTTGAAATGTTTGTTTTTTTTTATTTTGTATAACATTGAGCCATTGTATAATAGCAATAAGGCACTCCAGAGTGTGTGTTATTGTGTAATAACGTTACTCCTGGGGAGGTGGAAGCACTCTGCTTCGCCTCGTGCTTCAACCCACCCCAGGAGTGATGTTATTACACGCCAACACACACCCTGTCATGCCTTATTGCTTAATTACTCGAGGACTGTTATATAGTACTAGAGGCCATGTCCCTCTAAAATGCTGGATCATTATTGCAAGCAAGCAACATTTTATTTATAAAAAGTGCAAGTCAAAATTTGTCAAAGGGCTTGTACACACACGAGAAAAGAATAAAAGATTTCAAGCTTCATACGAACATACGAACATAGCAGATAAAGGCCTAGAGGTCTATCAAGTTTGCTTGAATGTGCAGCTAGCACCCCTTATTCTGCAGCTGCCCCTCCCTTCCACCCTTCCCCTTCATTGACCTTCCCTCTTGTCCTGTCCCATCCCCCCTTTTGAAGCAGTCCACTTTTCTACTGGATACCACTTCTGCAGGTAACACATTCCACCCAGCCACCACCCTCTCTGTAAAAAAGTGTCCCCTCATCTCCTTCCTGAACCTTCCTCCCTCCAGTCTCATATCATGGCCCCTGGTGTCCCTCCCCTCCCTTACTTTGAACAGCCCCTCTGTACCTGTCTTGTTAATTTCTTTCATGTACTTAAAGGTTTCAATCATGTCCCCCCGTCCCTTCTCTGCTCCAGTGAGTACATGTTCAACTCCCTCAGCCTCCTCTCGTATGATAAGTCCCCCACCCCTTGATCATCTTTGTCACCCTACACTGCACCCCCTCCAGTAACTTAATGTCCCTCTTTGGATCCGGGTGCCAGTACTGCATGTAGTACTCCAGGTGCGGTCTAACTAATGACCTGTACAGTGGTGGAATCACCTCCTCCCTCCTCGAGGATATACCCCTTGCAATACAACCCAGCATTTTGTTGATCTTTGCAGCTACATTGTGCCGAGTTGTTCATTGACCCTGTAATGAGCACCCCCAGATCCTTCTCCTCCTCTGTCTGGGCTAGCTGCAGTCCCCCCAGCTGGTAACTCCTCCTTGGGTTCTGCATCCCAAAATGCAGCACCTTGCACTTTTGGGCATTAAACCCCAGTTGCCAGGTGTCTGACCAGGTTTCAAGCTTTGCCAGATCGTCCTGCAACCCCTGCCACCCCCCTAGGTCATCCACCACTGCTCCTACTTTGGTATCATCAGCAAACAGACTGATCTTGCATTTGATGTCCAATGATATGTCTGCAATAAATACCCCAAACAACACTGGCTCCAACACCGAGCCCTGTGGAACAGCGCTCGTCACTACCCTTGGGTGTGAGAGCTCCCCACCTACCACCACCCTCTGTTGCATTCCCTGAAGCCAGTTCCCTACCCATCTCACCAGCTTTGCACCTGCCCCTGTGCCTACTAACTTACTTCTCAGCCTTCCATGTGGCACTGAGTCAAATGCCTTACTGAAGTCCAGATACAGGACGTCCATTGCTTGGCCCCTGTCTAGTTGCCTAGTTACCCAGTCATAGAACTCCACCAGTTTGGTTTGGCAGGATCTGCCCTGTATGAAGCCATGCTGTCTGCTGTCCTGTAGTCCTTTGGCCTCTAGAAGGGCTACCAGCCTCTCCTTCAGGATATTCTTCATTAGCTTACCCACGATGGATGTGAGGCTCACTGGTCTGTAGTTTCCCACTTCATCCTTGGGGCTACTCTTGTGGAGGGGCACCACATGAGCCATCCTCCAATCCTGAGGTACACACCCTGAATGTAGTGAGTGTAGTGAGGCATTAAATAGGTCTGCCAAATGTCCTGCAAGGACCTCTGCCAGCTCCTGGGGTGGATGCCATCTAGGCCTGGTGCCTTATCCACCTTCAGTGCCTTCAAACCCTCCCGAACTCTGCCCTCCATGATTTCCCCATCTGTCACCCCTCCCCCCCATTTCTGCCATGTCTCCCCCCTTGGGTGTCACCCCCCTCTTCTCTTTAGTAAATACTGAGCAGAAGTACTCATTTAGTGCTTCTGCCTTTCTCCCGACTTCCACCCAACCCCCCGCCTTCCTAATCCTTACTATGTGATCCTTACAGCTCCTTTTCTCCCTGATGCACCTAAAGACATCTTTCTCCCCTTCTTAATGCCTTGTGCCAGCCTGAGTTCCAAAGATGCCTTGGCTCCCCTTACTGCCCTTGTCACCTCCTTTGATTCCATCAACTACTCCTACCTGTCCTGCCCTCTTCCTGTTTTCTTGTACTTCCTAAAGGCAGCTATTTTCCTCCTTACCTTTTCCATGACCTCCTTGCTCAACCAGCTTGGTTTCTTAGCACTAGCCTTCTTGCTCTGGGCCTTGCAGCAGGTTTTGGTTGCCTCCACTATTCCCAGCTTTATGAGCTCCCACCTCTGGTTAGTGTCCATACTAGGTTTAATTTTGGCCAGGTACCCTTTTAATACTTCCCCCAACCTCCCAAAGTCGGCCCTCCTGAAGTCCAGCACTCTTGTGCCAGATTACACTCCTTTCTTGCCCATATCCAATGTGAGCCATACTGAGTGGTGGTCACTCCCTGACATCAGTTCCTCCACTGTAAGTTCTCTCACAAAATCCCCATGTGCCAGCACAAGGTCAAGGATATTCCCTAACCTGGTTGATTCACTGACCATTTGCAGCAGGAAGCTGTCCTGGAAGGCATCCAGCAGTACCTGCTTCCTTCTGTTCCTGGTTGTTGAGGTACTCCAGTCCACTCCTGGTATGTTGAAGTCCTTCACAATCACCACATTACCCTTCTCACAGGTCCTCCTGCTCTGTCCCGATAGTTCCCTGTCTAACTCCTCCATCTGGGATGGTGGCCTGTACACCACTCCCATTCTAAGAATCCTATTCTTGGAATCCTGGATTTGTATCCAAAGTGACTCCGTACTACCATCCTCCCCTTCCTCCCTTACACACTTCAGTCCTTCCTTCATATATAGTGCCACACCTCCTCCTTTCCCAATCACCCTGTCCCTACAACATAACCTGTACCCTGGTACAGACAGGTCCCAGTCATTGTATTGGGTGGCCCATGTTTCCGTAATGGCTGCAATGTCCACCTCTCCCTCTGCCATGAGCACCTGTAACTCTGCAGTTTTCCTCCCAAGACTCCTAGTATTAAGGGAAACCACCTTCCACCCTCCCCCCATCCTGCCCTCCTTTACTAGCATTACCAACAGTACTTGCCATTTGTCCTTTGTCACTGTTATGGGGGTTAAGCTCATATGGTTTCCCAACCTGTGGTCTCTGCATGTCTCTTGCCCAATTGCCACCCGGCCCCCACTCCTAGTTTAAATTCCCTACTTCCTCTATGTACTCCTCCATCCTCTGTTTCAACACTTTCTTTCCCTCCTCACTCAAGTGTAGTCTGTCCTTGGCATAGAGACTACTGTCCTCCCAGGTCCCTCCTCAGCCCCCCCCAACAGCCCATAACCTTTAGCACAACACCAGGTTCTTAGCCATCTGTTAAATTCCTCTATTCTCAGCTTTCTTGTTGTGCTTGCCTTGGGCACTGGAAGTATTTCTGAAAAAGTTACTAATCTTCCTGACCCCTCACATAATTGTCCTAGTTCCCCAAACCTCCTCTGGACTATATCTACTGTCTTGTCAGCCAGGTCATTTGTCCCAAGATGTATAATTAAATAAGGCTTGTCCCTACCTCCTCTAGCATATTTCAGAACAGATTGTCCCACCCTTTCCACTATCATTCCTGGCATGGTCTCCACCCAAATGCAACTATGGCTCTCCCCTTTGCTACCCCACCTGACTCCTTCAGAAAATGCCATCTTAAATGAATGTGTTTCAAGAGTAGATTTAAAAGCCTCAGTGGTCAGGCACTCCTAACCTTGTGAGGTAGAGCATTCCACAGGGTCGGGGCCACAAAAGCAAAAGATCTGGCCCCAGAGGTCTTCAGTTGGACATTGGGAACCTCCAGCAATCCCTCATCAAAGGAGTGGATCAGGTGGATGGGGCAGTAGGGGTGAAGGAGATCTTGCAGATACAGTGGTCCCTGTCCACGTAGGGCCTTATAGCTTAGTAATCTGACCTTGAAGGTGATCCTCCACTGAACCAATAGCCAGTACAGGCCACAGAGTACAGGTGTGTATACAGGTGTGTATAATTATAGTTCTTTAAACAGATTAATTGGAAGCTGTAGATGTCTGAGGTTGGTACAAGTTTTTCAAACCTCTGCAACTGAAAATAAAATGGACATTTGCTTAATGTATTTTACATGATTGTTAGTGTATATTTCATGCCAGGCAAGGCACCAATGGTAGTTAGATGGCATGAGCAGAAACACAAATTAGTTTTCTGAAACAGCTATGGCAACTAATAGAGAAAATGTTAATTTGTATCTATGGAGGCAAGATGGATACCATATGTGGTGATGGATTGTAATTTATGATGAAATCACCACTGGACTATGGGTGCTACAATTAGGTTTCCAAAGGTATACATGACTCATGGAGGTTGGAGATGACTAAAATCTTTACCTACGGTTCCCATTGCCAGTAAATGATACATTCACACCCAGTTAATCTATACCTTTTTTATACAGATGTCTGAGCATCCATATGTCACGTGATTGAAACTAATTTGTTCTTGGGTTAGTGACTTCCTTAATTTGAATATCTGTTTTTCAGGTTTCACACAAGCACTGATAATTATAGTCACAATTGACCCCAGTATGAAGTGTCTTGTTAAACCAGTGTTAATTGAGGCTCAGGCTGAGAACAATAAAGTGTGCTAATGTTACTCATGTGCCCATTCACAGTTAATTTTGCTGCTTCACTGTCTGGTTTCCTCTGTGTTCTTTTTAAAAGTGTGCTTTAAATGCCTACATTCTGTGTTGCCAGTTCTGTTCCCAAACATTTATTCAGTAAATCAATTGGGATGAATGACCTAACCAAACTCCTAAAAGTTCCTAAATTAGCCGTTCACAATCCCCTGCTGCCATAAAACAAACAACATAAATGGTGGACTACTAAAAAATGCATAAGCAATGCATAACTGCATTACAATATCATTTATTATTCACAGGGCTGTGTACGTGTGCTTCTTTCATGTTTTTAATAATGTTTTATAAGAACATTTTTCACAATAATAAAGACAATTTCACCAGTAATTGGTTACTACATTGCTTTATATTTCAGTTATGTATGCTTTCTATCATGTGCTGTACACTTTGTAGAGAACACAAAACTGCATGGATTAAAGAGGTCTGGCTGTTGCAGAAAGCAAGCCCCAGGTATGAAAATGATTGGGTGAATTACTTAAGAGAATTAAATGAGGAATCATCTAAATAAAAGAGTTAATGTTCAAGCTGGAAAAAGATAGGACCACAAAGCCATGCGGGATGTAACTGATATGGTTATGCTTCTGGTTGATCCAGCTTGCTTGTGAAGGAAGTTACTGAAGTTACAGAAAATAGGATTTTAGGAAATGTCCTTGGAAAATAATTCACCTATCAAAGCTTGAAGTGGGCAAGCAAGCGTACGATTTCTCTAAATGCATAATATCTTTTTTTGACAAATATTTTTATTGAAATAACCATAAGAAGTAACAGTAACACATACATTGGCTGTAATCCTCAACTTGACAACTGTAGCATTGTACAGAGTAGACTCAGTGAGGAGTATACACCATGTAAACTAGTAGCAGTAGAAGTGAAGGCATCACAATAATACCATAACAGAAGGGCTGAGTATTTAAACACAGTACAATTTTCATATAAAATGAAAGACTTCCTAAAACACAGGGTTTTAATTGTTATGCAAGAGTAGCCTGTGCTATTTAGGGAAGACATCCTTGTCAATAGTTTGAATCAGAGGATGACAGATTTTGGAGAAGAGCTCTGAGGTACCATTTGCAGTTAGCTGTATTCTCTCCAGACTCATGCAAGTCCTCATATTAAGGACCCATTGTTGTACTGTGGGGGTATTAATCAACATCCGATTTTGAGATGAGGCTTCCTTCACCATAAAAAGAGCAATAGCACAAAGTACCACATTACTGTCCCCTCTGATGATAGTAGGGGTCTGCCCCCAGCAGAAACTCGAATGGGGATTTAGAAGGGATATACCCTAGGACCCATGACATGTTATCATGCATTGCATACCAGAAAGGGGTAACATTTCGGCAAGTTAGGGCCATATGCAGGAAATCTGCCTCTTCCAGAGAGCATTTGAGGCAGACATTAAGGTTCTCAGGATTAATGGTAGGCAATTTTTTTTTGGGGGGGGGTTATATAAGCCCTGTACCTTAAGCTGAGTTGAATTTTTCTCTGTTTAGTGCTGCATGAGCACTTTTGAAAGTGTGGAGCAGCTAAGCACCCATTCTTGGTATCTATTGTAACAGCGAGAACCTGCTCACACTTAGCTCTGATGTCCTCAATGGGCTGGGCATATTTCCTCTGCAGAGTGTGGCAAAATATTGTGAGCAGATTACTACAGGGTTGGGGTCTGTAAAGTTCCTGCTTAAATGGAGAAGGATTAGCCCATCAAGAAGTACTATCCAGTGACATACCCAATCTATGCCTTACAGTGTAACACACAAAGCAGTCCCTGGGGTCTATGCTCCATGCTGCTGTAATTTCAGAGAACTCAAAGATTCTGCCTCCCTGGTACAGCTGAGATACAGATCTTGAGCCCTGATGAATGCATAATATCTTGAAAGTGACATTTTGAATATGTGCAAGCTTTGGATTAGTGGACACCTGACCAAAAGGTTTAGACTGACATGGAGCCTACATGTTAGCAGAGCAAAGAGTTTTACGCATTATTAACCCTAAATTAACTGCCCATTTGGTATTCAAAAGGTATACATTTTTTAATGTTATTGATAAGGCCTCAATATTAGTGCATGCAAAACCTTTATGTTATTAAAATGAGACACAGGGTATAGTACTAGATGGTGTCCAAAAAACAGTGGTCACTCTCTTACCTGGGTGCAAGGATTAATAAACAGTACACAGAAAAACTGAAAATCCTGCACTCACTGCTCCCTCCTGGAATTGCCTTTTCTGAGCTGCAGGACAAAATCCATGGTGTAATATCTCAGAGTGGAACAGGCAAGTTTTATTAAGACACAAGGTGAATATTAGGCAAGAAACATAAAATACACCAATGGGTTCCTAATCAGGCAAAGTGCCTAATGTTTTGTATAGTCTGCCTATACTTTATCAAAGATGCCACCCACTAGACTTGGTTAAATTTATAAAGCACTGTCAATTAGTCTAATTATACATGTGTAAAATCACTCTGCATGTTGCTAGATAACTTTAAACAATGTAAGCATTAAGGGGTGCACACACAGTCCCTGACTAAAAGTGTGATAGACAGTATACACAGTATGTAGACATGTATGCAAAAAAGCTCTGCAAAAATTTTACAAATAAATAATAAAAACTGAAAGCTCTTAAAAACAACCCAAAACAAGCTCAGTCAACAGCACAATGTGTAAATGCCAAAATAGGTTACACAGACTCGGTAGGCTTCACCTTTGTCTGGCATAATTCAAATTTGGTGTTTTTTCCTTGTTCCTGTAAGAGAAACATAGTAATCATAATTATAAAATCACACATGCCCACACAATGCAAAGCATCATGGGCTGCATATGCAAATCACCACAGAATGTTATGCTGGTCCAACTTTAAGCAGAATTGCATGGTGCCGAAAGGCCTCTCACACCATTTGCAAAGGTTGCTAACAGAAGACATAGACACGTGTTTCGTCCTACCAGGACTCATCGGTATGCCTCGTCTGTTTGACACCCCAGTGGAATGGACCAGCTACCCTAAGACAGTGTGTCTTGGATATGTCGTGGTGAACCCATTAAATTAAAAAAACTATTTAAGAGACAAAGAACCTCTGTGCACAAACACTGAGGCAAGGGTTACCCCAAAAGGCATTTGGCTGGGAAGCCAAGTTTCAAGAAAATACAAAATCACACATGCCCACACAATGTAAAGCATCATGGGCTGCATATGCAAATCACCACAGAATGTTATGCTGGTCCAACTTTAAGCACTCTTTGCAAACTGTGTGAGGCCTTTCGCATGCATTGTGTGGGCATGTGTGATTTGTATTTTCTGAAACTTGCTTCCAGCCAATTCTGGGTAACCCTGCTCAGTGTTTGTGCACAGAGGTTCTTTGCTCTCAATTATAATTATTACTTGCAGCTGACAGTTATTATGGTGCAGAAAATAAGGCAACTGAATAATAAGTCATTTTTATCTGTGTAATCATCAGAGACTCTCACTAAAGTATGGGGGGTACATACCAGAAGAGGCCTGTTCATTAGACAAAATGCAGACATATATACAGGGGCCACCAATACACAATGCAACATCATATTTACTTTCAATCCATTTTCATTGAATTCATGATTTCTTCAGAATAGTCTGAGATCTAACTTTATTTTCAGTGTAATGTCTGGCTTGATGTTCCCCTTAATTTGTATTTCTCTGGTGTGGAACCTTTGTAAAAGAGCCAAGGCTCAAAGGTATTTGTAATCCTAGACTTGATAAATAAAATAAAAATAAAAAATTCAAACTAGACCAGCTCCTGGCCCCTGTGAAAAAAATCCAAAAGCCTTCTCTTTATAAAAATATAATTCCCTAGGTCTTCTACTGTAGGGTTAACATAAACAGTTTCTAAAGCCATGGACAACCTTGTTTCTTGCACCAGTAACGTGAAGAGCTGTAGCATATTCAGTGTCTTTATTTGTGATCACACTCACGTGCTCCCATACCCTTAAACTAAGCTATTGTTTGGTTTTCCTTATGCAGTATGCACCGCATTTACTAACAGTCATGTATACAACCCCCTAAGTGTTGGAAGTAACTAAGGATGAGAGTTCAATGTCCTTGCTATTCTTTCAGTTTTTCAGATCTTCTGTTCTAGGAATGACCCTGCATGACTCACAGTAGGCTCATGGCAAAGATCCTTTGGAGGGAGCCAATAGATATGGTTGTTCAGATCTGGCACATGGCTACTATGTGCCAAGTATTCATTCAAGTTTGCACCCCTTTTGTAAGTGGGGTGCTGAGCATTTCTAGAAATTTCTTCTAAGAAAGGGAAAGCTGGTAAAATATGCCAGTTGTTGCTAACAATTGTATTCACCTCTTTTACAAATGGGAAGTATGTGGTAACATAATTAGCTTTTGAGTTCTGTCTGAACTCTGCCCCATTGTCCATGTTATTTCTTTCTGACAGAAGCGACTCACTTGTAGTTTTCAGCAGTCAGTTTGGCTTTATGTAGATAAATTATGCAATAATCTCTTTCTTGAAATTTCTTTTAAAGATCCTGTGCTTGTTCCCCAAAGGTTTCTTCAATACTGCAATTCCTCCTAGAATGTAAGAATTGCCTATTGGAGATATTGCTTATTGTGTGTCATAGATGACAGCTGCTGGATAGGAGCAAGATGTTCCGATCTATGGCCTTTCAACACAGATTGGTATGGAAATCACTACACGCTTAGAAAGTTTAATTTCTAACAATCCAATTTCTGTAGGATTGGATTTTAAACTGAATTTTTCTTTTGCATTGCTCACATGCAGGAACTTGATGAATTCTTGCAGGATGTCATGGTCCCCTCACCACACAATGAGCACATTGTCAGTATATCATTTCAATAAAATCAGTTTATACTTGAACAGATAGTAACCAGAGTTTCTAATCTATTCCTCCTCCCAGTTGGCCAAATACAGTCTTCAAAACTTGGGGCAAACATTGCCAACATAGCCATGTCTTTTACTTGCAAGTAATTTTGATTTTTTACAAGAAATACAGCTGCATTTAAGAACTAGTTCTGCTAATCTGACCAAAAAGTCAGTCAGGGGAATCTGCCAAAAGGAAAACCTTCCCTTCCAGCTCCTCTGTAATGTCACATTTACAGACATTAAAAAGGGCTGGTCACAGGACTGTTCCCTGAGGTACCCCAATGACCACTCTCCCTTCCTCAGAGCAAACTCTGTTTACCACCACCCTCTGTCTCCTATCCCCTAACCAATTTCTTACTCAGTTTTTCACCTTTTTACCCACTCGTTAAGCTACCCAGCTTACTCACTAGTCTTCTGTGTGGAACAGTGTTGAAAGCCTTACTGAAATCAAGGTAGGCCACATCACCTGCTCCTCTCTGATATAATTCATTGGTCACCCAGTCAAAGAAATCCATCAGATTTGTCTGACATTGTATACTGATGCCACAGTGACATTTTAAAATAAAAGTACATTACAGTGGCAATTCACTGCTGTGCTTTAATGTACCTGCAGGACCCCAGCACTGCCTTTTCTGGGTTTGGCCCCTTACCTGAATCAACTCTGACTCGGAGTTATACCTACCGCAATTTGTGGTTGACATAAATCCCTCGCTGTAATGTTGGATCAAGAAATGATTGTTGCTGCGGTGTCATAGATCTGCCTGACATGACCTGCCCCCCCCCCATGAATCCATGCTGCCTTGGGTACTGTAACCCATTGGATTTGAGATATTTTACAATCCTTTCCTTCAGTAGTGTTTCCATTAACTTTGCTACCACCAATGTCAGGCTGTCTGACCTATAACTTCCAGCCTTTTCCCATTTTTGTGAAGTGGGACTACAGCTGCCTTCCTCCAGTTCTCCAGAACAACTCCAGTATCCAGTGATCTGTTAAACCAGACTGATAGAGGTGTAGTCAATATCTCCCTGATCTCCCTCAACGTGCTTAGGTGGACCCCGTCTGGCACCATCACTTTGTCCACTTTCCGATTAGCAAGTGCCTTCAAGGGCTCGAACTGGGAATGGAATCGGTCTTATTTCAGGGAAGTGAATGTGATTTTTGCTGATTTTATTACTGTTGTTTCTTTTCCAGCTTTGTGTAGATTTCAATTGGTACCAGGTTGCTTTTCTGGCTTCATTTGGAACAGTACCTGTTTGGGGAAGTTGTGGTGTAGCTGAGTGTTTCTAAGGTTTTTTTGCTGGTGTTGCTGATGTCTCTCTGGAGGTCAGAAGGGGCCCCAACCCCCCACCTCCCCTCTCCCCCCCAGTGCATCACTTCCTTTATACCGTTAGCCTGCGACATCATACGGTACCAGCTGACTGCATATGCACACACTGTTAGCCATCTCATTGCAGTACACAGTACAGCCACACACCACACCCTAACATAAATTGAGCAGAGACCTTACTGTGAGCTACTGAATAGGTAAGGCCATGAAGTAAGTTACAGTACTGCTTGAGAGCCAGGGGTGCAAGGAAGGTGTGCAGAAAAGAAGGAGACAATCTTAAAGGGTCTGTGATTACCAGATTTGTCTGGACCCCTTTTGGGATCAAGGTACTATGTCTTTTGAACTGTGTAGGAAAATACTGGATCTTTGTGGGAAATTGAGGTAATGTGGCTCTGTGATTTTGGAGTTGGCCAAATGAAATCAAGGTAATGTGATTATAGAACTGTTACTGGGGTACGATGTCCATAACTCTGGGAATCAAAGGCATATTACTGTGGGATCAGGAACTATGACTCTGGGGACTTGAGGCTAAGTAAGTAGAATCAAGATACAGGGAATCTAGTACTGTGTGAAGGGAAATATGGGATGTTGAAGCTCATTGGGTAATAACTGTGACTCTTATACCATTGTAATAATAAAGAGGGCTAGGGCAGCATTGCTGAAGGAAAATGGAGCAGGACAGGGAAGGATATACTATAGAGGTTTATGGCAACTTGTGGGGTGGTTGGAGACAGCAGAAAGGTAGGTGGTCCAGGGGGCAGCAGGACACCTGGAGGGCCCACATGGTGTAGAATAGCTGTGGGCAGGGAGCAGGGGGTGGCACAGAGGAGAGAGGAGAGACTGGATAGGGGAAAATGATTATGGAAGTCAGTGGAAAGGACAGGAAAGGGTGATGCACCAGGGGGAGGAACAGTGGCTGCATAAGGGAAGGGGGATTGGTGGCAGGCGGGATGTAGTAGATATGGAAGAGGGAGAATCATGGGGTGTAATAACTGTGAAGAGCCATATTCATGGGCACCCTGTGGAGGCTGTGGGAGTTCCCAGTTTGTCAAAGGCTAAGGAGGCTGGAGGATGAGATTTTGAGGTTCAAGAGGGAAATGTCTTGGACAGAGAAGAAGATATAGGAAGCACAGACAGTAACCGGGTAAACAAAAGAAGGGACAGGGGTAGGGACTGGAGATGGCGAGAATAATCCACACTGGGGATAAAGGGGGAGCTACAAGTACAGGAGACAGGGCCCCAAAAGAATGGGAGCCAGAGTTACTGCACATAGGCATACACAAGGCTCAAACAGGTACTGGCCAGTGATGGGAATAATGGATGGGGCGAAGGTGTTGTGGAAGAACAGTGCAGGGTAATAGAGAGAAATGGGACAGAGAGGGGTAGGGGTTAGAATGGAAAATAATGGATTGTGTGTCAAGATAGAATGAGCACAGGAGGGAGTACTGATGAGGGTAGTATAACAGGGGCAAAGAGGGGGATCAGTGTACAGGAGGAAGAAGGAGTTAGGACAGGGAGAGGAAGGGAGGATGGGAGGAGTGACAGGGGAGAAAGGGGTGGGATCATAGTGTTAGGTGACTCAATACTGAGAGGAGTCATGTGGGGTAACAAGGGAGGAAGGCATAGTCTAGTCTGGGAGGAAGTCATGCCAGGAATGAAGGTGGAAAGAGTGGGGCAATCAGTACTAAAATATGGCAGAAAATGCAGGAAAAACCACATCTAATTCTGCACCTGGGGATGAATGACCTGGCTGAAGGGACAGTAGATGAGGTGAAGAGGAGATCTTATGATTTATGTACAGTTTGCGAGGGGGAAGGAAGATCAGTTACCTTCTCAGCGGTACTTCCAGTCCTAAGGGCAACTATGGCAAAAAAACTGATGATTCAGGAGTTTAATGAATGGCTGGTAACCTGGTGTTAGGAAAAAGGGTATGGGATGGTAGGAGGGTGGGGGGTGACCTGGGAGGACAGCATCCTATGTGCTAAAGATAGACTGCACTTAAATGAAGAGGGGAAGAAAGTACTGGAGCAAATGTTTGGTGAGTATATCGAGGATAATTTTAACTAGGAGAGGGAGGTGCCAGAAGAGATTGAGGTGATCAGAGGCCTCAAGATGGGAAACCATATGGGCTTACCCCCTATAACAGTGAGATTAGACAAGGAGCAAATAATACATGGAGGGCCATAAAGGGAGTGGAGGGAGGAGGGGAGAAAGAAAGGGGATGGAGGGTGGTATCTTTAAATGCTAAAAGCCTGGGGAATTAAAATGCAGAACTACAGGCTCTCATGGTGGAGGAAGGGGTGACATGGCAGTCATCACAGAGACATGGGCCACCCAAAACCATGACTGGGATCTGGCAGTTCCAGGTTACAGACTATTCCACAAGGATAGAGTTAAGGGGAAGGAGGGGGTAGTGCTCTACGTGAGGGAGGGGCTAAAGTGTGTTAGGGAAGAGGGGGAGGAGGGAGGTGCAGATGCTGTATGGATGCAAATCCAAGATCAAAAAAATAGGACACTACGGTTGGGGGTGGTGTACCGGCTGCCCTCCCAATCAGAAAAGACATAGGGCATTGGCAGAACAGATCCAGAGGAACTGTGAGAAGGATGGAGTGGTGATAGTAGGTGACTTACACCTGCCACCAAGTGTGGCAGGGAACAGATAATGCTAGATGACTTCTAGGATAACTTCCTAATGTAAGGAAGAGAATACCCTTGACCTCGTACTGTCTAACGGGGAGTGGGTGAGGGATCTGAGGGTGGAGGAAGCACTGGCGGGGAGTGACAACTGGACAGATTGTTTCCAGTTGCAGTTGGGCAGGGAGAGGGGCAACTGGCAAAAAGGTGCTAGACTTAGAAAGGTTGACTACAAAAAGATAGATGAAGTTATGCAAGGGCTCTTGGACAGAATTCAGCCTAATATGGACATGAATCAGAGGTGGGAAATCATTAAGCTAGGGATAGTGGAAGCAACAAATTCCTGTAGCAAGGCCCAAAGTAAAAAGGCTAGGGCAAAGAACCCTAACTGGATGAGCAAGAGTGTCATAGACAGGGTGAGGAGGAAAAGAGTCACCTATAGGAGAGACAGGAGAACGGGGGGGGGCGACAGAGAGGAGTACCTGAAGGAAGCAAAGTAGGTGACAAGGGAAGTAAGGGCAGCAAAGGCGTCAAGGGAGTGCAAGCTGGTGAAGGGAACTAAAGAGGGAGGAAAAGACTTCTTCAGGTACATCAGGGAGAAAAGGGGTTGTAAGGACCAAATAGTAAGGATAAGGAAGGGAAGGGAATGGGTAGAAAAAGGGGATGAAAAGTTGGAAGCTCTTAATGACTACTTCTGCTCAGTTTTTACTAAAGAGAAAGGGGGAGGAAATACCTAAGGTTGGGGGGAGAATAGGATCAAAGTGTGAGAGGGTGACAGACGGGTAAATCACAGAAGGTAGAGTGCTAGACCGGTTAAGGGCACTGAGGGTGGACAAGGCACTGGGACCGAATGGCATACACCCCAGAGTACTGATGGAGTTGGCAGAGGTCCTGGCAGGCCCATTGGCAGACCTATTTAATGCCTCTCTGGACTCAGGGTGTGTACCTCAGGATTGGAGGATGGCTCACGTGGTTCCACTCCACAAGAGTGGTCCCAATGATGAACCAGGGAACTATAGACCAGTGAGTCTCATGTCCATAGTGGGGAAACTGATGGAAACAATCCTGAAGGAGAGGCTGGTGACCCTGCTGGAGGTCAATGGGGTGCAGGACAGTCAGTAGCATGGCTTTGTTAAGGGCAGATCCTGCCAGAACAAAGTAGACTACTATAACTGGGTGACTAGGGAAATGGACAAAGGGCATGCAGTGGATGTCCTGTATCTGAATTTCAGTAAGGCATTTGACTAGGTGACACATAGGAGACTAGTATGTAAGATAAGTGGCACAGGGGCAAGGGCACAATTGGTGGTTTGGATGGAGAACTGGCTGCAGGGACAGCAGCAGAGGGTGGTAGTGGGAGGTGAATTATCATCCCCAAGGGTAGTGATGAGCGGGATCCCACAGGGGTCGGAACTGAGGCCAGTATTATTTGGGGTATTTACTGCAGACATCTCTGTAGGCATAAATAGCAAGATCAGTCTATTTGTGGATGACACCAAATTGGGAACAGTGGTGGACGACCAAGGTGGGTGGCAGGGATTGCAAGAAGATCCAATAAGGCTGGAGACATGGTCTGACACCTGGCAACTTGGTTTCTATGCCAACAAATGTAAGGTGCTGCATTTTCGGGCAAAGAATCCAAAGAGAAGCTACCATCTGGGGGGTGAAGCTAACTGTGACTAAGGAGGAGAAAGATCTGGGAGTGCTCATTACAGGAGCAATGAACAATTCAGCACAGTGTAGGAAAGCAGCAGCAGTGGCCAACAAGATGCTGGGTTGTACTGCAAGGGGTATAACCTCTTGAATGAGGGAGGTGATTCTGCCATTATACAGATCACTGATCAGACTCACCCTGGAGTACTGTGTTCAGTTTTTTTCACCCTTACCTAAAGAGGAACATTAGATTGCTGGAAGGGGTGCAACACAAAGCAACAAATATGATCATGGGTCTGGAGGAGTTATCATATGAGGTTAGATGAGGGAGTTGAACATGTACTCTCTAGAAGAGAGGATGGACAAGGAGGATATGAGTGAGACCTTTAAGTACATGAGAGGAATAAACAAGACAGGCACAGAGGGACTGTTCAAGGGGAGGGTGGGGAGAGACACTCGGGGTCATGACATGAGATCGGAGGGTGGAAAGGTTTAGGAGGGAGTTGAGAAGGCATTTCTTTATGGAAAGGGTGAGGTGGTGGCCTGTAAAACAGTGGGATGCTTAAAGAGATGCTGGGATAGGGCAAAAGGGAGGGTCATGGGAGGAGGGGGTAGGGTGAGAGGGGGAGCTGCAGAGTAGGGGTGCTAGCTGCAAAATAGAGCAGACTCAATAGACCAAATGGCCTTTTTCTGCTGGCCGTTTCGTATGTTCGTATGACTCATTCTTCTGAAAAAGACTAGTGTTCACCAGCCAGCCCTTCAAGGCTCCTTTTACTTTTTTACAGTCCCTCCCCTTCCCCTTCATCTGTGAACACTGAGCAAAAGCATTTGTTTAAGATGTGTGCCTTTTCCTGGTCCACCTCTGTACAGTCCTCTCCTTCTGTTTTAACCTTACAGTCCCTCCCTTGGTCTTCCTCTTCTCACTTACATGCCTGAAAATTCCTTGTCTCCTTTTGACACTACTTGGGCTATTCTCTCTTCACTTTGCATCTTTGTGTTCCTTACTGCTTTCCCTGCTTCCCTCTGCATCTGCTGATACCCTTCCTTATCCTCTTCCCTCTGCATCTCGTTGTACCTTCTAAATGCAGCAGTTTAAGCCTTTGCTTTTCCCACCACCTCTTTTGAGAAACATAGCAGGCTCTTTTCCTCTTGCATTTGCTCATTTGCTTAATGCAAAGGTTTGTTGCCTCCACTATTCCCCCTTTTAGCTTGACCCACATATGTGTGTTTTCTCTAATCCCCAGGTCTGGTCTGGTATGTCTCCTCCCCACACACACTTACAGTGAAAGTCTCTGCTGATTACATAGATAAAATTAATTCATTCTTTGGTTACTTTATCTTCAGCACCCTAATAATTGGCAGTTGAAAATAAAAAATAATTATATTTACTATGTTTCTCTTACAGGAACATGGAAAACAATACCACATTTGAATTATGCCAGACTAAGCTGAAGCCTACTGAGCCTGTGTAACCTATTTTGTCATTTACATATTGTGCTTGTGACCGAGCGTGTTTTATCTTATTTTTAATAGCTGTTTACTACAGTATTTGTAACATGTTTAACACAACTTTTTGTGCTTGTATTCTCTATATAATGTGTATACTAAGTATTGTAGTTTAAATCAGGAATTGTGTATGCACCCCTGAATCTTTGTCTTCTTTCTAGTTACATAGCAACATGCAGAGTTTTTTTAAACACCTGTAATCAGCCTAATTGATAGTGCTTTATACATTTAGCCAGATCTAGAGGGTGGCAGCTTTGATAATGTGTAGGTGAACTCTGCAAAATGTTAGGCACCTTTCATGATGAGGGACCCACTGGCATATCATTTTTTGTCTTCTAATATGCACCTTGTGTCATACTAAAAGTTGTCTGTTCAATGCTAAGATATTGCAACATGGATTTTATTCTACAGCTGAGCAAAGACAATTTCAGGAGCAGTGGTTAGTGCAAGATTTTCTGTTTTTTGTTTGTTTGTTTCCTTACAGTATTAGATATTTGAAACACAGAGCCATTAACAATGATGAGCACAGAGTCCTTGATGCTGTTGTGGCATGGAGCATTTGATATTAAGGAGGCACTGTGCTTTCGATAATCAAGAGGTGAAGCATTGTTATATATAGGGAAAATTAGTCATTACAGTTAATTTGTGGTCAAGATCCTTTGCAGTTTGTAATGCACTGAGCCTTTGCCATCCATGGGAAACTGAGTCCTTGTCATCCAAAGAGCACTAAAGCCTGATGTTCATGTTGTACCAAGTCTTTGTTTGTAGAGCACTGAGCTCTTATCATTCTTGAGAAGCTGAACCCTAGTTGCTTGGAGGGTGCTGAGCCCTTGCTGATTGATTTATTCCATTTCATTTGAGGGGAGCTGAGTCTGCTTATTCATAAGGTGTAATCCTTTGCAGTGCAAGGGACATTGAGACCATGATGTTCAATGGCCACTGACACCTTTACTGTTGAAGGGCATGGCACCATTGTTGGTCATGGACACTGAGTTTTAAATATCATGAGATGACGATCCATATTGTTTGAAGGGTATCAATGCCCCTGATGTTTGTGAGGCACTGAGACACTTTCATTTGTAAGTTCTAAACCTTTGTTTTTGTGGTGTGCTGAGCCCATGCTGTATGAAGAACAATAATGCCCTTGCTTTTTGAAGAAAGCTGACCACATTTTTATCATGGGTTGTGAACCCATCTCACTTGTGAGCACTGACCCTTTATCATTGGTGCACAGTGCAGCCCATGCTGTTTGAAGGGCATTGGTGTCCTTGCTATTCCTGAGATACTGAAGTTATTGTAAGTCTTGAGTCCTTGCTGTTTTAGAGGTCACTGGGCCCTTGTCACTTGTGAGTTGCCAATCCCTTTCCATTCATGTTGTCTGGAGCCATTGCTGTCCAAGGGGCACTAAGCCCTTGCCATTTGTGGGGATTGTGAAATCTTGCAGTTGCTGTTTGAGTGGCATGCATCTCAAGAAGCACTAAGCAATCATTGTCTGTGGGGTGCTGAACCCTTGAATTCTGTGGCACTCAGCCTTTATTAAGTCAATAAGATAAGGCACACCTTAGGTGGTGGAAGTGGTAGAGTAGGTTTTGGAAAGACTGGTGCAGGGGCAGCTGTAATAGGTTAAAGGAGAACTGTGCTGAATCTATAAGTTAGTTTTTCCAGTAGAAGCTTTTTTAAATGCTGGTTCAAATGTTGCTATTGATGTGGGTATCCAGGCATTCTAGTTATCACAGTGAGTGTTTCTGCTTTACATGCTGCTGGTAAGAACCATCCTAGAACTGTATGATGCAGTTTATCTCCCTGTTCTACTCTTCTGTTGTTGGCACAATGCTTTTATGTTCTACTATAAAACTCAGAGGTTATTTGGGACATAATCTACATCACATAGTTTTAAAATGGTACTTACCACTAGATTGTAAAGCAGAAACACCCACTGAGGTTACTAAAAAGGCTGTACAGATGGATCAGTAGCATCATTTTAACCAGTATTTAAAAACAGCTTCTAATAGGAAAAGTAACTTACAGGTTCAGCGCAGTTCTCCTTTAAGCTTAATTCAGGAGTTTCTGCTCAGTGAGTGGTTCAATTAGAGTGAAAGAAAATTGCCTAGATCATGCAGTAAGAGATCTAGGAACCAGATGTAATGGTGAAACCACATTTGATGGTCCTGGATTGGATCTTCCTGTCTGGTCTCCATACCCAAGGACACCACCTCTATAAATGGTGGGCAGGTAGTTTTAGGCATCCCAGGATTTCTGTCCAACTTGGGCAGTGTTATGCAATGCCAGGTCTGTTGTGAACAAGACTACCATTGTTTCAGACTTGGTGGGTACAGCAGACCTGGTTTGCATCACCAAAACCTGGCTGGATGGTAATGCTGGCCCTGTACTCGAGGCAGCCGTTCCAGCCGGGTATTCTGTGATACACCACCCGAGACTGGATCACAGGGGAAGGGGGGGTT
The DNA here is from genome assembly GCA_016271365.2 of Neoceratodus forsteri. NCBI lineage: Eukaryota > Metazoa > Chordata > Ceratodontiformes > Ceratodontidae > Neoceratodus > Neoceratodus forsteri. The sequence continues at coordinate 323,875,406 of CM028134.1, forward strand.
GTGGTCTGTTTTAAGACTGAATTGGATCTCACTAGTGTCCCAGTTGAGGAGACCAGATCATTCGAATGTGTCGTAGTGGCAGATGGGGGCTATAGGATCGCTCTTGTCTATCATCCACCCGGAGACGAGAAGCTATTTCTTAAGGAAGTGGTGGACTTCGTCATCAACCTGGTGTTTGAGTCACCCAGGTTGATGGTGCTGGGTGACTTTATTGCCTGGATCGACGATGAACTCTCGCAATTTGGACAGCACTTCCTCCAATTGATGTATTCATTGGGCCTCTCACAGGTGGTTACCTCTGCCACTCACAGACATGGCCATTTCCTTGACCTGGTCTTCCTCCTGGGGATGGAAGCCTCCGATGTGGGGGTGGAACCTGTCAGATGGTCTGACCATTACACTGTGAGATTCAATTTCTGCACCCCTCTGCATAGGTCAACCCCTGTGGAGATGGTCAAGTACCGCCCTTTATGGGATGTGACTCCCGATGGTCTAACTGCGGTGCTTGATCTATCAGAATTCCCTGTGATGAGCTCGGATCCAGAAGTTCTGGTTCTGGCCTATAACAAGGCCATCACCTCTGCACTGGATTCCATTGCTCCCACCCGTGTGTGCCTCTCTCCCTTCACCCTCGGTCCCCATGGTTTGATGGGAACTTGAGGGAGATGTGGCGACTAGGGCGCAGGTTGGAGAGATGCTGGCAGAAATCCAGCTTAGATGCTGATCATCTTATACTCCTAGAGCACTATCAACTCTATCAGTCAGCAATTACTCATAAGAAGGCAGTATTCCTGTCCAGAGAAATTGCTGCTGCACAGAACCGACTGGCCCAGCTCTTTCGAACCGTAGACAGGCTGTGCAACCCAGCCTGTCTACAGGTTCATAGAGCCTTTTCACAAATGCAGTGTGAGGAGCTTGCTCAGTTCTTTGCAGATAAGGTGGACGACATCAGGGCCAAGACACATGCAACACTCTCTGTGGGAATTGCCGTGGACTGGCCTCCTGTTGCAATCCCTCCATTTTCCTGGAGTTCCTTTGAAAGGCCAGAAATTGAAGATGTTATGAGGATTGTCCAGGGTATGCACACTACATGCTGTAGTTTAGACCTGGGCCCCACAGCCCTGATCATGGGCTGTGGGGAGGTTATCATCCTGGTTCTGGCAAGGATTATCTGGTGCTCCCTAGACTCTGGTGAATATCCCTGCTCCCTGAAGGAAGTAGTGGTGACACCAGTTTTGAAGAAGGCTTCTTTGGACCTAGACTCCCTTGCTAACTACAGACCTATCTCGAACCTTCCCTTTGTGGGGAAGGTAATTGAGAAAGTGGTGACTGCCCAGTTGGACAACCATTTGACCATCCATAACATCTACAACCCTCTCCAATCAGGTTTTTGAAAGAAGCACAGCACCGAGACTGTGCTGGTTTGGGTGCTCAATGATCTCTTGATGGTGAGAGACCAGAAAAAATGGTCCATTTTGATCCTATTGGATCTGTCAGCAGCATTTGACACCATAGACCATGGGGTGTTGCTTGAGCACCTGAGATGCATCTGTGGGCTGTCAGGTTTGTTTCACAGATGGTTTACCTCTTTCCTCACAGGTTGAACTCAGAGGGTGGTATCAGGGGTATTTTCCTCCGATCCTACCTCTCTGTCCTGTGGGGTGCCTCAGGGCTCTGTGCTGTCCCCCATGTTGTTTGCGGTGTACATGCTTCCCCTCAGTGACATTGTAAGATGATATGGACTGGAGTTTCATTGTTATGCTGATGATACCCAGCTGTTTCTGTCTTTTGCACCTGACCAGAATGGAGCACTCTCGGTATTTAACAACTGTCTCGGTGAGATCCAGGGTTGGATGAGGTCCAGCTGTTTGAAGTTGAATTCTGGGAAGACGGTGGTGATGGTTGTGGATCCTGGTCACCAGATAGGGGGGTGGGGAGCAAACCATCCCTCAGGTTTATTCTTGGGGGATGTCACGCTCCCAATCTCTGAACAGGTGCGTGACCTTGGGGTGATCCTTGACGATCAACTGACATGGCATGCAGAGGTGTCAGCTGTTAAGGTATCCTTTTTCCATCTCAGGAACATCGCTAAGATCAAACACCTTGTTCCATCTGGCGACTTGCCAACATTGATCCATGCCTTTGTGACCTCGCATTTAGACTACTGCAACTCTCTTTACTTTGGGCTTCCAGGGGTTGATATCCACCACTTGCAGCTGGTGCAAAACTCAGCGGCCCGGTTGTTAATGGGGACTCCTCATTCTTCCCACATTACACCAGTGCTGCGGGATCTGCACTGGCTGCCGGTTCAGTAGCGCATCAACTTCAGAGTCAGTTTACTGACATATAAAGCCCTACATAGCTTGGGCCCTGACTACTTGAAATAGCTTCTGGTCCTTTACCTTCTGTAGCGGCCGCTCCACTCAGCCAACAAGGGGTTGCTAGAGATTCTGAGGGTAGCTTTAAAATCTTCAGGCGCCTGAGTGCTTATGTTCGTGGCGCCGACCCTCTGGAATTCTCTACCCCATTAGATTAGAGAGTGCATGACTGTGGGGGATTTTAAACAAGGATTGAAGTCCTTTCTATGGAAAAAGGCATACAGGGATGGTATTCACATGGACTGATACTATTGATTTTAATGATTTTATGATGTTTTATTATGATGTTATTTTAATGTAATGCGCCTTGATTTCTGAAAGGCGCAATATAAATAAAGATTATTATTATTACTATCCAGCAAAATGCAAGGCCAGATTTTTAATGGTCAAGATTTGAAAATCTAAAAAATGGAATGCTTGACTGAGCTGGAGAGACACTGAACTCTAACAAGATTAGTTTCACCTTGAGGTTTGAGATGGACAATGTGACCTCAAGTAGCAAATCGCTTAACTCATTGATGGTATTTGTCAAAAGTTATGTTCAGGCCCTTCTTCTTTTGGAGGATTCACTTGGAGAGGTGCTGTATGAAAGTCAAACAATTTGTTGTCTTGGCTGATGCTGAAAAGGAGATATTCAAGTCTTGGAGACCTGTCATTACTTTAGGTAAGTTCATTTCTTGTAGATAATGGAACAGTCAGCACTGATACCCAGATTCTGCACAAATCAATTACTTCAATGCAATTATCTTCCAGTGCCTCTTTTATTAAATAAAGTACAGGGATAAGCTCCCATAACTGGTGTAGAATCTCAAAGGTATGCAGATGCTGACTAAACCTAACATTTACAACCAATATCACAGTGCTTCATCAGAGGACCTCTGAGAAAGCACCCAGCTATTGGATCTCTAATGGTGTGTATGGATACTGATATGAAACATTAGGTTTTAGTTGGCATCTGTGCATCTTGTGCTGTTGTTACCACTTATGTGAGCTGATTCCTGCTCTTTATTTAATAAAAAGAGGCACTGGTAGAGAACTGTGTCAAAGTGATTGATTTTTGCAGAATCTGGGGTTGAGTGCTGACTTTTCCATTACCTACACTGACTACTTATCAGATGAAGGCACCATCATACCTCTCAACCTTTCTTCAGTAAAATGTGTGACACGATGTGTGACAAATGAGAAAATTGTATGACATATCATCTAACATGGCACTGGAAGCTCAGAACACTATAGCTATCAGTGCACTAATGTACATAATGTTTTTGTATAACTGAGCATAATAGATTATTATGAATTTCTGCTTTAAAGTCTCGGTGGGGAATGTGGAATATCACCTTCCCCATGATGGACAAAGGGTTTCTGAGAGGTAAAATGAGTGACGTACATCATAATGTGTGACAGTTGAGAGGTATGGGCAACATGTACCTTGGAGTAAACCAGACCTTCAATTTGAGCCCATTACTTGTTCTTTGGTACAGCAAAAGTAGGTGGTCATTACTTTGATATTAGGTTAGAATATTCTCTAGTGGACATTTCTGATTCAACTTCTTTGATTTTCACATCTCTCATTTTGGATTCTTCCAATTAATTAGACATGTTTGGAATGAAGATAAAGGAGTGCCTAATACTACTAGTGGTCAATAGTGGGACTCAGAAATTGAGAATAAGGGCTGCCTTTATGATGATTGACATAAGAAAATATGCTTCAGTTCTGAAAAATATAAGACAGTTGAGTACTAGTAGTACACAAGTAAATGCTATGTGCTTTTGCACTATAAATGAGACAGACTGCTATCATTATGGTGATTGACTATGGGAAATATGTTTTGTTCCTGAAGTATAATATGCAAGCAGTAGATCTATGTGGAGCTGCAAAAAAATCCCCTTCTGCTGGAAGAATTAAACTAAATTTCACCTGAGAGAGAATATGCCTTTCTGTTACAAAAATGCACATGGAAAATGTGGAATTGTGTTCAACTGATGTGAAATTCAGCATAAAACAGAATAAATTTGAAGTTTTCTAGCAGAACATTTTTTTGTGATCTAATAACCAACACCACAGTTTGCATTGAAACTTGGAAGTTTACTTTAAAAAAATAAAGCCCCAATTCACTTGGAGGAATTCTGCAGAATTCACTGTGAAATTCTACCAAGCTTTTTGGAAGCAGAATTGTGATTTTGCTGGAATTGCACCAACAGAACTGCACATTTGTCACAGCTCTAGCTGGAGGCTGCATCCCAGTGGGACACAGATGAACATCATGGGTGTTTAACCTGTAAAAGAGTCACAACTGGGGATGTTTATGCAATAAAGTACAGTACTCTGGGATGCTGGTAAATGCTATGAGCATTTGACCTACTGATTATCCCACACCATGGCTATGGAGGAGCTACTGCTGAAGGTTGCTTTGAACTCTACTGCATTGATCAGTATTTCAGGCCGATGGTAACACTGTAAACTTTTGTTCCTTAAGGTTTGCCCTTAAGAAACAGAAAGGTGCTCTGCTGGTTTCCATGCAGAAGCAACAACATTTGAATGGAACATCACTGATGTTTGTCAAAGATGTCTGCACAGAACCAGCTGGTGGATGGAGGGCAAAACACTACCGGACAAAAGCTGCTAAATATGTGGAACACATGTTAAAGAAGCCAGCTGGATACTAGAAGAAGGAAGGTAACAGGTAAAAACTGAGCTACAAAAACAGCCGAGCACTAACTGCACTGTGTAAAGCACAAAAACATTTAGGGTGACAGGGGTATAATACCGGTAGGGAATTACTGCTACCCCTGTCACTCTGAGCTGATATCTGGAAGTGTTGAAGTTGCCTGGTCAAACTGCTCCCATGGTGGAGCTGTAAAGCACCCACACATGGCAGGATTGGAGAGCTGGGACCACAGTTCAGTTCCCCCGGTCTCCTTCCCCCATGTTTCCTGGTCTTACAACTTTTTGGTTTGAATCTTTTTTTTTTTTAAATGAATTTTTACCCCTTCTTGAGTTTCTACTCATCTCCAAAGTTCACACCTCCTCGGGGTTTGTTATTTAAAGATGGAGTTTGTTAAGAAAGTACCATTGTTTCTAATGGGGTGCACTGTTTGTGTTGCAGTTGGTGTTTTTACCGACCTTATTTCAGCGCATGCTGTTTTGCTCACAGCATTGATTGCTATGCTGTTTTTTTTTCTTCAACATGTTGACTCCATGCCCAGAAGGCAGCAGAAGGCTGGACTGTACTGTTGTGGAGGATGAGACTCAGCCAGCAGGCACAGAGTTTAGATGAGAACATCACCAGTGTTTACTGGCTGATGAATATAGGAATTACAACAGGCATGGCATAGTATACCTACTTATATACTGCACATAATGAAACAAATATTTCAATATTTAACATAATGCAGTGTCAATTAGGTTTGACTTGATTTAATTGCTGATCCAGTGGGCCCACGATCAAAGACTTAGCATAAACATTACAATCATAGAGAATACTTACATACAGATTGAGATGGTAATAGACATTTCAACACTACTTGAAATTATTAAATTGTAACAGAATTCCAAGTTACAGGTTATGTTACTGTTTTGTTTTGTACTTACAGGTTGTGCTTATAAGTTTTGTTACTGTTTTGTTTTTATGCTTACAGGTTTTACAATTTGATCCCTCTTTAAGCTAAGCAGAGTTACTGTTTTGTTACTATTTTGTTTTGTGCTTACAGGTTTTATTTTTGGCTTACAGGTTTTGCAATCTCTTTCTCATATTGAAGGAGCTAATTTATTTTTCTTCCACAGCTCATCCAGGGGATTAGGAGTGTAAGTGGGTGGTGGGGGTCAAGCTTATAAAAGCTCAGTACCTTCCAACAGAAGGAAGATTTAAAAGGTCGGGTTACTTGGTGTGTTGAGGTGGAAAACTAGGTTTCCTGATGGAAAAGACCTTGCTTTACCTGAGCTGTTTGTCTTCTAGGTTTGCTTGAAAATACAGAGCATGGGGCAACATCTCACAGATATGCCTGTACCTCACTGTTTTGCCTTGCAGTTTTAGCTTTTCCATCACAGTTGTTTTTTAATTTTGACTTAGTGTGCATAGTTCACTGATTGTTTCTACCCATTACCAGGAGGCTACTTAAGTTGCAAACATGGTTGGTAACTACATTACTGGAGCTATTTGAAGGTACAGCAATAAGGCAATCTGTATTGCCATACCTTCAAATAGCTCCAGTTTGGAGCCTACATGTGTCCGTGCTATACTGAGACCAGGTACAGACTGCAAGGTACCATGGCAGTCTGTACTTGGTCTGGTATAGCATGGACAGCTGTCAGATGCAAACAGGGGCTATTAGTAACTAGATCAATACAGGAATCCTATGGAGGTACCCTGACTGCTCCCCTCACAAAACATGCTGGAGACAGCTGCAGGTGGTTGTGGGCACACTGGGAGGGGATCAAAATTATAAAATGCCAGTGGGAAGGGCACAGGATCAACCAGATACAATTTAAAATAAAACAATGCACAGTGAGTAAAATAAAACATAGTTTATGACACAGCAAATCAGGCCCTGCTTCACAAGGAGGTGGGTCCCCATCAAACATGAATGTTTCCCTTTAACATTTGGTAACACTTAATAGTGTGGAACAGATATGGAGATTAAAGACAGAAAGCTGGATAAGCAATTAATGATGAACTAGATAGATTCTATGCTTCAAAATGGAGTTGTTTAATGCATGGTTATGTAACATGTATTTTTCTCTTAAATTATCTACTGCATATTGATTAGAGATGCAGCAAAATTTAATTTCTCTGGCAAAATCCCATCAAAATCATGAATTTCACCCATTGAAATATTTTGTGAATTTCGCACATTTCACAAAATATTTACCTCATGCATTTTGTGGGTGACATTATGAGAAATTCAAGCAATATTTTGCCAAATTCCAGGTTTTAGAAGGTTTAAGTAGACCATATAAACTACAGATGCTTTCTTGCCGAGGAGGATGCACTAGGCATGTTGCACTGAGGGAGGCAGAGCCCAGCTTGTAACCATGGCTAGCTGATGGTGTTTTTTTGGGGAGGCTGGCTCTCGGAAGTCAGTCTCAGATGTAAGGGGGAGGTAAAAACTGGTCAGAGACAACACAAGCTGTCTGACAGCTCATTCGGTTCCCCCTCCCCTCCTGTCTACTGCTTCTGCGATCCCTATAGTGTGAGAAGGCACTCCTCATTATCATGACTGATGACCCTTCTCTGCCTTTCAAGTGAAGAGAGGAGGTCTTCATGAGATGTACCACTGACTGCAGGGGCTGCTCCTCTCAAATTCCAATGCAGAGGGGACCAACCCCATGGCATGCTGATTATTATACTACAATACAGTATTTCTATAATTATTAAAACTGCATGGTCCTGGAATGGAAACCTCCCTGGGGACAGTGCAAGGCTCAGCCCTCAGTGATGCAAGGCACAAAGCAAGTGGAGTTGGAGGAGGTGAAGGTTAGTGTCCCAGAGGAGCAACCACCCTGCTGCCCAAGGCTAACTCACCTCCACCAACTGGGGGCCACTTAGACAAACACTGGTGCTCAGAAACCCCCACCCATGCACCATGAGCCCCACTAACCACCATTGCCCCAGCAGCAGTAGTAGCATGGACCACAACAACCTGTATCCAAGCATTTGAATGGACCACCACCTTCAGCATCACCACTCAGAGGACAGCACACACCTGGAGATGGCCACGCTACTACAGGATGAGAGCAATGAGAAGGTGGTCATCAGCATCTCTGGCCTAAGGTTCAAGATGCAGTTCACCACCCTCACTCAGTTCCCAGATACCCTGCTTGGAGACCCAGACAAGAGGATATGCTAGTTTGACTCACTGCGCAGTGAGTACTTTTTCAACTGTAACCAAACCAGCTTTGACGGCATCCTCTATTTCTACCAGTTTGGGAGCAAGATCCAGAGACTTGTCAGTGTCTGAAATCCAACAAACTAGCATGGGCACAAGGACGTGGTGCTTCAATGCTAAAAATCTGAAATGCTAGTATTGTGTCACTTAAGTATTATGTCACTTTTATAAACTTGGGGTTGATATGTTGCTTAGTATAGAATGTTGACTCTTTTTGTATTTGTTAATTGCTAATGTAGTTAAACTTGTTCTGTGTGTGCTTCAATTGATTTTAACCAATGAGATTTGGGATTCTAATAATGACATCACTATGAATGGATTATTTAACTGCCACAGGGGTAAGAAGAATTTTTTACCTTTGATAAAGGATGAGTAGTCATCCGAAATGCATCAGGTTGCTCTTTATTATGCCAATGTGTTAGAAATAAATAATATTTTTCATTAGAAAACTGGTGCCCCTTCATTAATTTTTGAGGTGTGAGTGCTCTGCTTGTTTTTGTTCACACCTGTCAATGTCTCCAATCTCCATCAATGTGTTTGCTGATAAGATCCACTTCTATGAGCTGGGCAAAGAGGCCATGGCTAGGTTCTGGGAGGAGGAGGACTTTATCAAAGAGGAGAAGTCTTTGCCTCAGAATTACTTCCAATGACAGGTGTGGCTGATTTTTGAGTACCCTGAGAGTTCCAGCCTGGCCTGGGGCATCACCATCATTTCAGTGCTGGCCATCCTCATCTCCATCATCACCTTCTGCCTGGAGACTCTGCCTGAGTTCTGGAATGAGAGCGAGTTGCCCTTTGCCCGCACCAACACACCATGCATCACAATATGTGTGACGGGTGTACAGTACCTGTCTGAAAGAAAAGTATATGGCTAGAGACTGTCTCAAAAAGTCATCTCTAATGTGAGGCTTAAAGCAGCAGTGCAACAAAAATGGGTTAAAATTTGACCCCACCTTTTTTCTTCCTGACTGAGGACAGATATCTTCCAGTTTATGTTGGTGGTGGTGACATTTTCAGTTTCTGTTACCATTTAAGAATTTTATGAACTTTTTAAAATAATTAATTCTCAAGAAAAAAAGATGGCCACCTCATTTTTGCATTGAAATAACATTGATGACCTGAGGAGGGTAAGAATCCAGACATAAATTCAAATGTACCATACACAGCACATGAAGCATCCAGAAAACTCAAATCAACAATTTTGCTAATATTTTTCATAACCATGGCAGAAAAAATTTTTTTTGGGAAAAAACATTTTTCGTTGCACCACTGCTTTAAGTTATTACTGCTAACAAAAATGAGTGGCATATGTTATGTCCAACTTTAAGCATATAATAGGAGGGCTTTAAGCCCGAGGTTCAATGGGTGGAGCAACAACGTCACTCCCTCCGTTGAGCTCAAATATGCCACTTTTCCTGGATGCCCTCAAGATTCGTTTTCATTGCAGTCAGAGGTGCTGCTCCTCTCGTGTCTTGATTTTTGTTGTGTTTCCCCTTATCCATGCAGTGTCCCCGGCTGCCCATTCATTTCTCCTCACCGTCTTTGGTTCGTTTCCCCATGCCTTCTCGCTTCTGGCAGCTACTGCTGCTTCGTCGTGCTGACCCCTTATCTACTAGTGCTTTCCTGCTCTCCTCTCTCTCTCTCTCTCTCTCTCCTCATTCACCTCACTCCCCCCGCTTCTGCTGGCACTGTCCCCTGCAACCTCTCCTTGGCTGGATTTGAGCTCCTTTGTTCCTCGTCCATGGTCATTCTCATGCGGCTCTTCTCTGGCACCTGCCTCCCCATTTTGGCTGTCCTAGCTCCTTCACTCACTCACTCCACTTTTGGCATTTCATTCTGTTTGCCTCCCCGTCTGCTGTCCCCCGGTCTCGACCCTGTGTTTTTCCCCTGAACTGGTCATTCAGCCGCTTCTTCCCAGCCAACTTCCATTCCCTACCCTCCTCCTCTCACCTTCCTTCAGCGCCTGTCAGTGCATCAGTTTCACCACACCGGTTTCGTATTTTGGGAACTGCTGAGTCAGCTTCTGGATCCCGTTGTCAAGCCACTGGGCTGATTCACTTAATCACCAGCACCTTTCCGCAGATCTTACAGGCTTGCTAAGCCGCATTCAGCAGCGTATCTCGGTTCCACCACTCTTTTTCCATTTTCTTCATTAGCGCAGTACCCGCAGACAAGATGAGGAGTCTGATTTTCTTTATGCCCTCGTTTGAGACCAGCGAGTTGGCCATTTTTGTTCTGCCATCCCTCTGTCAGGTCCGAAGTGTGTCGCCTAGTTTCTTTCATTGGGTACGTCTCTGCATAATGGGGGAAGTTTGTTGTTTTTGGAAAGGGAGTATTCCAACAACACTCATCCTGTGGGTTTCTCATGCAGATTTTAGTGGTACTGATTTCTCAGACTGGGCCATGGGCACCTCCTTGTGCATTGTCTTCGAGGCCTCCCTTTAGGAAACTATTGTTTCACCATACCGTAACTACCTATTTTAGAGTTCATCAATCCATACTCACTGATCTTACATTTTACTTTGCATGGGTTTCCATTTGCTGCTCCACCTATTCTTTCATGTGCTTCACTGTCTGTGCTTGGGGGGCCCTACCTGATGATCTCCCCAGTCGTCTATTTCCCTATGGCTCCTCCAGATTTTGGCCTGACTCAGTTTTCTACATCTTACCTTCCTCACCCTTAAGCCTTCTCTAGCTGCCTCCATATGGCCTACAATCATAGATCCTCTCTGGTGTCCCTCTCCTATGAATCATTTCCCTCCTACACTTCTCTTCCCGTACCTGCTTTACCTTTCCTTGACCTGCTCATCCAATTCACTCCTTTCTATCCTACATCCTTTCCTACCTTGCTTACCTGTCCCTGTCCCCATGGCGTTATTCCATCATCATGCTTCATCTGTTCCTACGTTACCTTCCTCAGCTGCATTCAATATTTCTTTTTAGGCATACCTATCATTACTCATATGCTTTCTCATTGACCCGCAGCTCTCCAGCCACTGTACTAAGTTCCAGACTCTGGTCATCATTCACCACATTGCACCAGCCATCCAGGATTCACTTCAATCATGGCTTCATTCCATCATCGTCCATTTTGCTCCTATTGACCGCTCCATCTGATCATACTCTCTGGTTCCAGGCATGCCTTCTTGGCCTTGGAGTATACGTCCTCACATCATTCAGGCACAGAACTCATTAGTCTTCTTCAGCCTCAGTCTTCCACCGAGCAATTCTGGATATCCCTCATTCATCTGACCTATGCATGGATCGACTCCTTCCCATCGACTGCTCGAGCATACCCTTCTAGGGTCCCTGCTGCATCCTGTTTCTTATTCAATCTGTGCTGTTCGCTCAACCCCTCATGGCCCACCATCAGTGCTTCTTTCTGGGCGTACCCATCATGACTCCTATGCCATCCTATCGAGTTCATAACTCCAGTCATTGTTCTCTTGGCATTACCTTAAGGTTGCTCTATTTACATCACTTACTCAATCATTCTCATCCTTGACGCCTATGATATCTGATTGACTTCATCCTCAGGGTGCTATTGTCCAAGGTCTTATTGGTCGCATACCTTGCTCGGTTTTGATCCTTGATCGCTTGACTTGAGTTGCCTTTCACCACAAGTTGTCCCTTCTTGGCCTCGGAGTCTACCTCCTTTCTCGGAGCCTACTCATCTCTTTCCATCACATAAATATGTTTTTGAAGTTCATTCCTGTCCCTCCCCAAAAAAAACCCTTCCCGTCCGCCCTGTCTTTTTTTTTTTTTCATTCGGTCCTCATGTTCTGCTCCTTGCCTGTATGTCCTGTGCTTCTTCGAACTGCCTAGATCTCCATGTACCGGCTGGGTCCTCCAATGCCAATTTGAACCTCCCTCGTCCTTTGTCATTTCATACCTCGCTTTCCTGTACCTGCCCCTGGGCTTCACTTCATCTTCGTATCTCATTCATTTCCTATTTTCCCTTCCTTGTCCTAGTGCCTTTTTTCCTCCCAACTGACTCTGTCTGCCCTGCCGTGGATGATTCTTTTGGCCATGCTGATTCCACCTCCCATACCACCTCATCAATCTGTGGCCTCCTGCCCCTGTATCCGGTCCCTGACTCCAGTGCTCATTACCCTCCCTTCCTGGATACATTCCGTCATCTGCTATTATGGATTTACCCTAGTCATGGTTTCTCTCATTATCATCCGAATTGCTCCCATTCCACCATATCTCACCTCAACCCACTCATTTCTTTCCATCGCTTTGTTGATATGCCTTGGCTGCCTCCCTCTTTCCTGCAGTGTCAATCACCTTGATTCAACTCTGTCTCCCTTCCTAGCTATACCTTCCTGTCAGTCGCCCCTTCATAAGGGCTGGCCAGATGATATCCACTTTCATTCCTGTTTCTTTCACATTCATTTCTGAATCTACCTTGTTTCATGGGGCCTATTTTATCTCATCGCTGTATTCATTCCTGGCTCCACCTCCTTTCGAGATGTCCACTCGGTCGTGTGGCTGACCCTATCTGACCTTCAGTTGATTCGGTTCTCTGTGCCACCTCATCCAGCTTACACTCCTACCCCCTTGCGGAGGCTTCCTCCTTCCTGGAGCCTGCTTGCTCTATGTAGTCCATCGTCAATCCCTTCATTTGCGATCCTCACCTTCTTCACCCCTGCACTCCGTGCTGCCTGGCCTCGACCCGTTCATCTCATTCAATCCCTCTGTAAGCATGCCTTAGCCTGGTTGCTGCCCAGTCTACACCGTTCCCTTGCTCCTCTTGGCCATGCCTCTCCTGACTCGTGTACCGCCTAATCAGACTTACCCTGTGCAGTTCTCCTTCTGTACTGGCTAGGTCCTATACTACCCTATTGCTCACCATATCGTCCTTCATCCTTTCATACCTCCTCTCCAATACCTGCCTTCCTGGTGTCCATCACTCTTCCTAACTCCTCCGCTCCTGTTCCCTTCCTCAGCTTAGAGCTTTATTCTTGTCTTGACAGTCACGGATTTATTCCACTTTTGGCTCTCTTCCTTTTTGCATTTTGTCCAGTTTCACTCCCCTCAATCGCAGTCCTGTGCTTGCCCTCTCCGTAGCTGACCCTCTGGTTCCTGATACACCTTCTTAGCCTTGGCATCCATCTCCTTTCGTGGAGCATCATTGTTCATATCACTCCATAGAGCCTGATACCTTTGTTCTTATTCTTTCCTTTTCATTCTTTTCATTCCCATTTCCTCTTCTTCCAGTTCTGTACCAGTTCTTCAGGATTCAGCCTTCATGGCTTCCCTCTGCTCTTCGATTCCATCATCATCATTCTTCGTCTAATTTCGATCACTCCTCATCGTACCTCATCCAGTTTTGATGCTCGATCACTTCACTTGAGTTGCCTCTGGTCCCAGATCTCCCTTATTGGCCTTGGATTCTACCTCTTTTCAGGGTACCTCATTGGTGTACTTCCTTCGTGCCAGTTCCTTTTCAGTTCTTTCCCATCTCCTCCTCTTCCAGTTTCCTTCTGGCTATCCGAGCTTCCCACCACTCTTGTCCTGCTCTTAACATTCTTTTTGGGCATACCTATCATAATTCATATGCCCCCCATCAGCTGCTGCTATTCTGCCGAATGCATCGAGTTCATAACTCCAGTCATATCGAGTTCATGACTCCAGTCATCTTTCACTCAGCATTACTTCAAAGCTCATCTATTTACATCGCTTACTCTAACATTACTATCATTCAGTACCGTTCTACCTCATCAACTACAACCTCAGGTTCTAATCGTTCAGGGTCTAATAGTTTACATCGCATAATCAAGAATGCCTCTTCAACCTCAGTGTCTGCTCACTTGCATCGCTCTATCAAACGCATTGCTCCATCAAGCCAGTCTAGAATATTATTGGTCTTCTCATTGACTCATCTGGAATATCCTCATGAACACATCTAGATACCCTGGCTGCTCCAACTCATAAATGGATTTACTCCCTCCTATCCTCACTTCTAGATCTCCCATCTCACATTGACTACTCAAGCATACCCTCCTTAGTTCCAACAAAGTTTATCTAGTTTTATAGTTCTGTTGAGCATTCCATCATTGACTCTGATGCTACTCATTGACCACAGCATCAGGATCTAACCGTTCACATCGCATAATCATGCCTTATCATCACCACCAGTATTCATTTTCCCTCATGTTTGCATTCAATCTGCTCGCAGCCTCATGTTCCACCTTCGATCTGTGCTTTTTTTTCAGGATCTTCTGTATTCTATCATCATCCTCACTACTCGTATACATCTAGTAACTGAACCCTTTCTTTAAAAATATACATCCTCAATTCAAACGTCATCAGCCTGGAGGGAAGGTGACCTAGGCCTTGGATCCCCAGAGGTTTCCTCCTCAAAGGGTTTTTTTCCTCTCCTCTGTGCCAGTGGTCATATTAGTTAGAATTAGTGATTTTCTTCTTAGCTAGTTAGGTTCTGCTGTTGGAGGAGACAGATGGTGGCCCGGTTTTCCCCTCTTTCCTCAGGAATTTAGCCCTTCTCACAGAATTCATTAATCACTTCTCTCTTCAATGCTTGACAATTCAGGTATTCTTTTTGGGCTTCTTCCTAACCTACCTATAGCTGACTCATTCATTTCTGGTACCTGGGGGGGACTCTCACTAGGGTTCCTTGTGTCATACCCCTACAGGAAGTATATCCCACAGATAGAGAGGCGGAAAGCCACATAAAATTCAAGTTACACAAGCATTATCATATCATATCCAGTTACATAAGCACATTGAATGGGAGAGCTTTAAGCCCGAGGTTCAATGGGCAGAGCAATAATGGCACTCCCCCATTGAGCTCAAATATAACATTTTTCCTGGACGCCCTCAAAATTCATTTTCGTTGCCCACCATCCACCCCTCCTCCAGTGGCTAGCCTCTCTTACCCGTGGGCTTCTTCCTAACCTACCTTTAGCCAACTAATTCATTTCTGGTACCTGTAGGGAAGGGGATCCTCACTAGGGTTCCTTGCATCATACCCCTACAGGAGGTATATCCCACGGACAGAGAGGTGGAAAGCCACATAAAATTCAAGTCACTCAAGTTACACAAGCATTATCATATCATATCATATCATATCATATCATATCATATCCAGTTGTGTAAGCACATTGAATAAATCTTTTGAGATAGGAAATGGCCTTTGATCAGCAGTATAGTTCAAAAGTTATATTTTTATGCCAGGAAATATCAGGATGTACACCCTTACAATGTGTACATCATTTGTATGTTTCTCTTTTCACTCTCAAACTATCAAGGATTATTACTTCAGCCTAGGAGAGGACTGCAACAAGTGGCAAAATTCCACATTTCATGGGCAAAATTCTGCATTTCACTGGTGGAATTTTGCATTTCACATCCGCAAAATGTTTCTCGAAATGTGCAGATTTCACAAAATATATTGTGGAGCAAAATTTACAGATTTTGCCCATCCCTAATACTGATTACATTTTGTTGGGGGAAAGATGGCCACTTGAAGCAAATACATGTCTGTTTTGCTCTGAGGATACTTAGATAAAAATACTCAAATTCAGCTTTTGTCTTTGCATTTGGGAATCGATTTACCTTACCTTAGATGTTGGAGAAATGAAAGGATATGCACAGCACTTCATATGAAGGCTTTTCATCTCCTCAGATCTGCCCATTGGAATATTTTCAACTTAAAATGAGCCCTGCTGGCCTGGAAAAGCCCAGAGTCAGACCCAGAACCCCAGCCCACAAGGCAACTGCTCCTGCTTCAATAAGCTCCCCCATAAACACTGCTGAGAGCACTCCACTACAGGGACCTGTTGCTAAAAATAAACTGGCCAGCTTGTTGTCAGAAAGACATGTTTCGACTGCAGTACCTGTCAATTTAGAATCTGAGTCTGTTGTGTTGTCTGCAAGCAGTAGTGATTATCCCCTGCTACAGAAGGCTGCAGATGAGCTGGGCTGTAATACCACTTTCCAGCAAATGTTCCCAAAGATTAACAGATGCAAACAAACAAACAAACAAAAAAAATACCAAGACTATTGCCTAGATCTCTGATGATGATAACATTCTAATTTTGATTTGTAACTTCTGGAGAATTAAGTCAGGTACAGGAACCTAAGAATAGTTCATTTATCCATTAAATTGTACTCTGAATTTGAATATGTCAGAGAACTTGCTAAAGATCTATTTCTGGCAGTTTATGGTCTTTGATAACCTTCCATTCCTGGGCAAAGCCTTTAGAGTTCCTAAAAAAGATCCTAAGCAGAATGATGTATGGATATCATTGGCCTCATCTTCAAGTTTTCAAGGATCAAAGGAACATTGATACATACAAGACGTAGACTCGGTGCTTTCCTTCAAAATTCTGCAACATCACAAAGTTCTTATCCTGGCAACAAGATGCCTTAGAAGCAGGTGTTCAGTTTATGAAGTGAAGGGAGAGTTGCCTATACTCTCTGATCAGGCGATATCATTGATGGTGCAAGCAATGGAAGGTTTAGAATAATTAGTGGAGAAATTCAAATTATTGTGAACTAAGCACTTTTCTTTGTTCATCTATCACAGTTAGCTTAATTTTCAATTACTATACACTATTAGTTTAGTTATAATCTTGTTAGTTAACTGGTACTGGGGGAAGTACGAGGTAGTGGAGATGTGATTATATGCTATTCTGTCTTGTCACATGGACCCCTCCAAAAAATTAGCCCACACACACGCACACCATTTTCTTGGTTTTACCACTGGTGTATTTATTGGTAGATTTCTGTCCTTTCATTTACAATTTATCACCAAATCCTTTTCATTTTAAACCATCACCAACACTCTTATACATCACCACTTTACATGCAATAACGTCTCCCCGGGGTAGTCCCATTTCATTACATATGTTACTTCCACCTTTTTATTCAACCCTTAATCTTTTTGGCCTTGGTATACTGGCCCAATACCTCTTCTTCTTGTATCTTTTGTCTGGGTTCAGGTGTCCCACATGCACCCCAGCCCTGCCCCCTCTGGGGAGACTGCTCCATGGGAAGCCCTCCCCTGCCCAGCCATACCTCATTCCGGCTGGACCCCATTTTATCCTGAAATCGACCCGACCCCATCAGTGAGCTTCCATCTTACCACCAAAAAACTTCAACTGACCTGTTGCTCTTGCACAGCAACCCCCTTTATGAAGTTTTCCTGTTGCCCTTACATGGCAACCCTTCCCTGTTAGCCGGGGGAAAAAAAGCCCCTGCCTTCTTTTTCTTTCATCTATCTCTTTCTTTTGGGTGGGTGGGTAGGAATTTCTTGCAGAAGCTGCTGCAGAAAGAGAGAGATCCTTCTCTCTGCAGCCCCTATGTACTCCTGTTGCCCCTTCCCCTGCTTGACTACCACCCAATGGCAAACTGCCAGCTCATCTGCCTTAACCCCTCCCCTTTTGTGACCTCACTCCTCCTTGTGACCTCATCATCCCTCCCCTAACTCTCCCCCCCTTTTCTACTCTATCTACCTTGCTCTCCTGGTCCACCCCTCCTTTTCTGGCCACAATCCCAGGCCATGCTAATCCCAGTGGGCCAGTGACAACCTAGGCTGCCCTTGAATAGGGCAACCCCTTTTGTCACATGGACCTCTTGAAATCAGCCCACATTCACACCATTTTCTTGGTTTTACCACTGGCTTCTTTATTGTAGATTTGTGTCCTCTCATTTACAATTTATCACTGAATCTTTTACATTTACAGTTTAAACCATCACCAACATTCTTATACATTACCATTTTACATGCAACAAAAAAAAACAGGGTAGTTCCCTTTCTTTATATAATGTTGCTTCCACCTTTTTATTCAACCCTTTATCTTTTTGGCCCAGGTGTACTGACCCGGTGCCTCTTCTTCTTCAGTCTTCTGTCGGGGTTCAGATGTCCCACCTGCTCCCCAGCCCTGCCCCTCCGAGGTGACTGCCCAATAGGGAGTCCTCCCTTGCCCAGCCATACCTCATTCTGGCTGGGCCCCATTTCTTCCCATTAGCCCTTGGGTCAACAGCAGTCATCCCAAGGGCTTCTCCCCATTAAAAACTAGGCAAATAGCCCTGCAAGACCCCTCAATGACTCTAAAGCTTCCCTAGTGTCCCCATTGAGAACCAAATTGACAACTACGGATGTGTGCACCCCGTCCTCCCTATACATACCTAGGGTGTCACATGTAATCAAACTATGCCTGGTGTAGAGCCCCCCCGGCATCTCTGGCCCAGGTTGCCACCTTTCTGTTGACCGTTTATCGAGCCCTCTGTATGGCATGTGCCTCCTTTGCCTGCCTCTGACCACCCCAGTTTGACCTTTGGCCACCACCGTTTTATGGTCTCCAAATCCTTCATAATCCTTACCAAAACCACCCATGGTGTGTTCCCCAGATTATCCCCCCCAAAGTGTATAACAATTAAGTCTGGTGTGGGCCATGCCCTACTTTGTTCCATAATAAGTGGTAGCAGCTGTCTCCAGTATAGTCCCCTTTTTCCCCTCACCATTTTAACAAGGTTCTGTCTGGGTCTTGCCCCAGTTGCCATTCACCCTTGGTTGACATCACCCACAGCTCTACCCAGTGAATGAAAGAGTGTCTGATATGCCACACCACCCTGCACTGTCTATGCCCTGGAATCAAAAATTGAAATAGTTAGCTCTAATTTTCTTATATATTTCTGATATACCTGTGACCTCCAACTGCCCACCTGCTGTACAGTAGCAGGGGAACCTCCCAGTTGGCTGCTTCAGTGGCAGCACTGATCCTTAATGAGTGTGATGCAAACAACCTCCGATCCTCACCTATGAAGGCTATACCCCTTTTTCAGCACTGTGGTGACCTGAGGGGCAGTGACAGGATCACCATTCCCATCCTGGAAGAAACAACCAACCCCATGTGGCCTTACTGCCACGTACCCTTTAATGGTGTCCTCCATCCCCTGTCCTTGTTCACCTTCTTGCTTTAAGACCACCCTCACCCCTCTTCCCCTTTGATCAGTCTTGGACCACCTGAGCCACAACCAGACTGCTCCTTCCAACCAGGAGACATCCTGCTTGAGTAGGCCACCCAATCTGTCCCCTTTTCCTTTGGCCTCCATCTGCATCACATAGAAAATAGCTGCAAACAGCTTGGCCTTGTGGGGTGATGAGCACATGCTGCAAAGACTGCCCAGTAGCCTCCTTAACAAATCCCCACAAATTGGCCTGTGCTTGTCAGTCTACTGTCCCTGCAGCCTTCCCCACCCTTGCTATATACGTCAGATTGCCAGAGCACATATGGGAGAGCCCTACCCCCTCAGCTGGCACATCATGCCCACTCCTGCCAGATGGGTGCTGATGGTTGTGCCTGACAGACTCACTTCCTACTTGTGCACCATATACCTCATAAATTGCAACTCAGTAACTGGGCCACTTACCTCCAACACCACCCTCTCCTGGAACTCCTGGAAACTCCTCCAAGCCCCTTCATAGGCCCTTAGTGTGTTAGGTGCCCAGGCATTCCAGAAAAGGAACTGGGCCTGGTCCATCCAATCTCCCAGAGATGAGTAGGCACCAGTGCTCTCTGGGCAGCCCCCCTTTGGGCCAGTGACTGGAACCTGTCCAGCTGTAAATGGGACAGGCTGTCAGCTATGTCATTTTAACCCCTTCCACATGTTGCACTCTGAAAAACATGTTCAGCTTCAGCCCCTCCCATAGCAGTCTCCTAGCTATCCTCAAAACTGGTTTTGTGGTCCCAGACTGCCTGTTGATGACTGAAACCACAGCTAAGTTATCACATTGGAACATTAACCTTTTGTTTCTAAAGTACTCACCCCACACAGCCATCTCCACCCATATGGTAATGCCTCCAGGAATGTAATGTCTTTGGTCAGCCCCAACTCCACCCAACAGTCAGGCCACCTTTCTGCAATCCATCTGCCTTGGAAAGATGTGCCCATGCCATGTCCCCCTGCTGCATCCTTCTATAACTGTATCTTACTGTCCCCCTACCACTGCCCTTGCCAGAAAGTGACCTCATTGTACCCCTCTAGGAATGTCTCCCAAGCTAGTAGGTCCTCACTCACACCCCCGGAGATGTCAACCCAGTGGTGAAGGAGCTTGACCTTGGCAGTGACCCTGGATGATCTCCTAGGGAAAATCCTACCTGGCGCCACTGCCTTGTAGGCAAAATTCATGTGCTCTAACATCTGTTGTACTACCTTCAACTGCACCCTCCATTTTCCCTTCATACCCTTAATGGGTTTGGACAGCTTGGCCACTTTTTGTGGCCAGGAGCTAGAAACACTGTTGTTCCACATCCAGTTCAATGCCCAGGAACTCTAGTTTCCTGCTGGGGCCTTCCATCTTATCCCCCACCAAGAGTACACCTAGCTCCTTGCATATGACCTTGAAACTCCTGAGCATGGCATCTGTTTCCTCCCTGCCCTCTCCCATGAACAAGAAATCATCCAGGTAGTGGACCACTACCCCCCTCTGATGCCATATGGAGAACACCAACCGCAGCCAAGTACTAAAAATGTCAAAGGTGGCGCAGGCCACTGAGCACCCCACGGGCATGGCCTTGTCAAAATAGAACCGTCCCAGAAATTAGAAACCTAGGAGCTCCCAATCTTACCATCTCACTGACAGTAAGTGGAATGCTAACTCAGTGTCAGTCTTTGCCAGCCAGATGCCCTTTTTTGCCCATATGTCCTCCACAGCCTGGTCCAAAGTGGCATACGACACTGTGCTCTTCTCGGGTGTGATGGAGTCATTGACAGAGTTGCCCTGGGGGTATGATAAATGGTGGAGTAGCCGATATTACCCCAGTGCCTTTTTCAGGATAATGCCCAAAGGGAACACCCTGAAAAGTGTGAAGGAAGGGGAGTTGAATGGACCCTTCACTCCCCTCAATTCCTTTCTTATCTTTCTTTCTGCAATCTCCTTCTTCCCTGTGATTGATGCCAGGTTCTTGTATCTCAAATCTTTTCTGGTGCCCATGAAATATAGGTGAAAACCACCTCAGAACCCTCCCATATTATGTCCCTAGCCTTGTGGTTGGGGTAATCCTCTGTCCAAACTTGTAGTATATCCAGTCTGATGGGGGATGTTACCATACTGAACATGCCTGCTGGACCCCCTCCCTCTGGTAGGCCCCTACCTCCTCCCAAAACCTCCCCCACATTTTGGCATCTGTAATTGTGCCCTTGTCCATCAAAGTTTCCTCTGCTTCCTCCCTGGCCCCCGAAAAGCCTGCGCTTGCACATGATATCCCCCTTTGTCTCCTTGAGATCTACAACGGGTGACTGGGTGGACTCCCCCGCACCCGGAGCAAGCATGCTTAAACTTGCAAATGGGCCATGTGCAATTTACCTTGTTATACACCCAGCATGCTTTGCCATTCACAACTGCTTTCCCTTTTGTCCTTCATTAATGCTTCTGCCTTGCCCTGATAGCATTCTTATCCACAGCTCAGAAAAAGTGACATCCCATCTCACGTCGCTATGCGACGCCATTCTCTGTCTGAACTTTTCATCATATATAAGCCACCTGTAACCACTCTTGACCCTGTAGGCATCCTTTATGATGGCCAAGTAGGTCAGCAATGGTATCACCAGCTCCAGTTTCTTCTGATGCATAATGGTGCTAAAATACGTAAAACCCTCTATCCATGCTCCAAATGTCTTACCCTAATAGCTGACCTCCTCACTGGGCTTGCCCACTATTGCCTACACTACCACCATCTCTGAGTTGCTGATCAACTCTTTCTGCTCATATTTTTTTGCTTTATCCTTGTCTATCTGAGCAAACATGTTGATATACTCCCCTTTCCAATTCTTGTCCTTCAGAGTCTGGGAAACATGGTCTCCCAGTGTCATTCCAGGAGGCCACCAGTATCCTCCCTTGCTTATCCCTTCCCCTCCTCATGCCCTCAGCTTTCCCTTGTCCTCCCCTTTTTTATCTGCTTTTAATGCCTGCCATGCCTTGTCTACCTCCTCTCTCCCCTTTTCACCCTTTTCTTCCATCAAACCCACTAAATAGTCTTTGAGGCTACCCTCAACTGGCAAATCCACTATCAGCACCATACCCTTATCTGGCTGTGATTCGCCCTTGTCCTCCAGGTTGCTTCTGGTCACCTTCTTCTTTGGTGGCTCCTTTTGTGGCAATGGTCTCTTTGTCTTGTCCATCTGCCTCTCTTTTTCTTCAGCTGCCCTTGACTCTTTTATGATGGCTTTTACCTGCTCTGTCATGTCCATGGCCTTCTGTGCCAGCACCTTGCTGGTCTTAGGTCTTGGGGTCATTTCTTTCTTCGGAGTCATTCTGAAACTGAAATAAAATATGTAAGGTCATGCCTGTAGCCCTTCTTCCTGAACCCATCTTCGGCTGCCCCCTCCACCCCCCCTCGGCCTCCAGACCTAACCTTCTGTGGCCCCCATCCCCCCTTCCTTGGGTCCTCACTCATGTGTCCCTTATCCCCATGGAAAAAGGGTGGAAAAACTCTGTCCCCACCCTGTGTAGGGCTGTTGTCTCTCTAGGAACTATGGAGGTAATAGCATCCCTCAGTGCATGACCCACAAAATAATGCTCTCCTTGTCTGTCCATTGCCACCTGATCCCGCACCCCATTACTGCATGCCCTGTCCTTTTCTGCCTAGCCTCTACCCCTTGACCCTTGTATCATAGTGATGGCACCCTAGAAAATGGCATCCACCTTCCATGCCATCGATTCCCCCTTACACAAAAATGGCGGGCCCTTCTGGCCCAGAAAGCACCATTACGTCGAAGAGGGAAAGGAGTAGCTCTCTATGTAAAGGAAGGGATAAAAGCAACTGAACAAAAGAGTAAACAGGGAGGAGAGGAGGCACTGTGGGTCACCTTGGAGACTGGAAAGGGCACCACAATCCGCACAGGGGTTGTGTACAGACCCCCATGTCAGGGGGAAGGAATGGACAAGGATATGATAGAAGGCATTCTTAGAATGGCAGAGAAAGGGGAGATACTGTTGATGGGAGACCTGAATATGCCAGATGTTAACTGGAGCACATTTGCTGCAGCCACATCCAAGAGCAGGGCCATTCTTGATGCCCTACAGGTGGCAGGCATTAGACAGCTAGTTTCAGAACCCACTGTGAGGGAGCAATCTTAGACCTCGTACTCTCAAACAGGGGCAGTGAGAGGATCTCAGATCTAGAAGTGGTTGCCATCTGAGGACAAGTGACCATCAAATAGTGTGGTTCACGTTAAACTCAGCTACAGAGTCAAGCCATACAAAAGTGAGGGTACTGGACTTTAGGATGGCTGACTTTGGAATGGGAGAGTGCCTCAGAAAAGCACTAGCAAACAGGATAGAAGGAGGTGTGGAGCAACAATGGGGAATTATCAAAACTGCCATCACAGAGGCAACAAGCCTTTGTGTGAAGCAAATGAACAAATCAAAATGAAAGAAAAAGCCACTATGGTTCTCAAAAGAGGTGGCTGTGAAGTCAGGAAGAAAAAGATAGCATTCTGGAAGTATAAGGAAACACAGAAGGAGCAGGACAGAGAGCTGTACCAGTTAAGGCAGAAGGAAGCAGGGAGGGAAGTCAGAATAGCAAAGGCCCAAACTGAGGAAAAGATAGCCAACTCAGTTAAGAAGGGGGATAAAACCTTTTATAGGTACATCAGCGTAGAAAGACAAAGGGAGGGATAGTGAGGCTGAATAGAATGAACAGTGGGTGGGCAGAGGGGGACAGTGAAAAGCAGGAATACTGAATGAATATTTCTGCTCAGTATTCACAAAAGAGAGGAGAAGTGCCTAATCAATTAACAGAAGCACTCTTGATAGGGGTCGATCCCAGTCCTTTCACAGAAGAAAGGGTTCTGCAAGAACTCCTAAAACTGAAGGTGAACAAAGCAATGGGTCCTGATGGAATTCACCCAGAATTCTAAAAATTAAGGAGGAACCAGTGAAACCACTGGCTACTCTTTTAATAAATCATGGGAGGATGGTGTGGTACCGAGGACTGGAGGAAGGCGGATGTGATTCCCTTCACAAAAAGTGGGTCCAAGACAGAGGCAGGAAACTACAGACCTGTCAGTCTGACCTCTGTGGTAGGGAAAGTGATGGAGTCACTTCTGAAGGAAAGAATAGTCGCGTACCTAGAGGCCAGTGGAGCACAGGACCCAAGGCAGCATGGGTTCACAGTGGGAAGGTCATGTCAGATGAATCTAATAGATTTCTTTGACTGGGTGACCAAAGTAGTAGACCAGAGAGGGGCTGTGGACATGGCCTACCTAGACTTCAGCAAAGCATTTGACACAGTCTCACACAAAAGATTAATAGTCAAATTAACCAGCCTGGGAGTGGGACCCAAGGTGGTAGCCTGGGTAAAACATTGGCTGGACAACAGGACACAGAGGTAATGATGTAAATGGGGTCCATTCTAAGAAAGAGTTACTAGTGGGTACCACAGGTTCAGATTGGGTCCAGTCCTTTTAATGTCTCTCATCAGTGACATTGCAGAGGGACTGGAAGGAAAAGTATGCCTTTTGCAGATGACACAAAATCTGCAACAGGGTTGATACACAAGGAGCGTGGAAAGGATGAAAAGGGACTTGGCAAGGTTGGAGGAATGGTCAGAAGTATGGCAGCTAGGATTCAATGCAAAGAAGTGCAAAATAATGCACCTGGGAAACAAGAACCCAGGGGAAGAATACACAATGGGTGGGAGGTAGTAACAACAACAAAAAGGAAAGGGACCTGGGGGTAATCATATCAGATGACCTTAAGGTTAGCAAGCAATGTGATAAGGCAGTAGGGAGGGCTGGGGGTATACTGGGATGTAGGGAGAGGCATCAGCAGCAGAAAACAGGAAGTTGTTATCCCTCTGTACAGACAGTTGGTGAGACCCCATCTGGAGTACTGTGTCCAGTTCTGTAGACCCCATCTCCACAAGGACATAGACAGGATAGAGGCAGTCCAGAGGAGGGCAACTAAAATGGTGCAGGGTCTGCAAGAGAAGCTGTATGAGGAGAGACTAAAGGAGCTTAATATGTATACCCTTGAGGAAAGAAGGGGGGGGCATGATAGAAACTTTTAAGTACCTCAGTGGAATCAACAAAGTCCAAGAGGGTAGCATTTTTCAGAAAAAGAGACTTGCAAGAACAAGGGCACACAATTTAAAGATAGAAGGAGGGCGGTTCAGGGGCAATGTGAGGAAGTATTATTTCACAGAGAGGGTAGTGGATGCATGGAACAGCCTTCCTGAGGAGGTTGTGGGGTCTAAAACTGTGGGAGAATTCAAGAATGCATGGGACAGACATAAGGCAATTCTTGTGGGGGGTAGGAAGAAATAGGCTGTTGGTTAACTAGGATCTGCGGCCTATCCTGTAGGTAGGGAAATGGGCAGACTAGATGGGCCTAGCGGTCCTTATCTGCCATCAAAGTCTATGTTTCTATGTTTCTATGTCTATGACTGGGTTGAGGTCCCCCCTTGCCAGTATACCTTTTGTAAATATTAGTGCACCATTCTATTTTGCTTTTAATTGGCCCACAGCCTGATGGCCTGTCCTTGCCCCCCACTGTGGTATCCATGGTAAAACTGCATAGACTCTACCACCCTTGCTAACTGTAATTAGCAGGAAGAACTGGATAGGGGAAAAACCAGCAAATGTGTCCTCATTGCTACCTAGCAGCAACAGAGCCCCAACAAGGCAGTAAGGCCGTAATCCCCATGACTGTTTCCGTTTTAGGCTTCCATTCACTTGCTGCCTACTTCCCTCCATTGCTTTTTTTTTCTAGCCCTCCTGACTCCCTCTCCATGGAGAACCTGCCTTCCTCTCAAAGCCACCCTTGTTGGGCAGACAACTCCCACTCCTTTACATGGCTTTCCACTGCTGCCAACACCACTGCTTTTGAGATGCAAAGGCACAAAATGGAGAACCCGCTACCCCCTCCGCTCAATCCCCCCCACCGACTGGCTGCCCATGTGTGCCTGGTGTGTCTAGGCCACACGCTCACCACTGCACTCCATCTGTCTGCCTTTCTGCCAGCACCCCAGCCCACAAAGCAACTGCTCCTGCTTTGATAAGCTCCCCCATAAGCACTGCTGAAAACACTTCACTACAGTGACCTGTTACTAAACATAAACTTTCCAGATTGTTGTCAGAAAGATGTGTTTTGACTGCAGCACCTGTCAATTTAGAATCTGAGTCTGTTGTGTTGTCTGCAAGCAGTAGTGATTTGCCTTGCTACAGAAGGCTGCAGATGAGCTGGGCTGTAATTCCACTATCCAGCAAATGTTCCCAAATTAAATTCAAATGATGGAGTAAGGGTTTTGGAGTGTTTGCAATGACTAACAGATGCAAACAAACAAACAAAAAAAAATATCAAGACTGTTGTCCAGGTCTCTGATAATGTTAATGCTCTAATTTTGGTTTGGAACTTCTGGAGAATCAGGTCAGGTACAAGAACCTAAGAATAGTTCATTTATCCATTAAATTGGGCACTGAATTTAAATCTGTCAGAGAGCTTGCTAAAGATCTATTTGTGGCAGTTTATGGCCTTTGTCTGAAAACCTTCCATTCCTGGGCAAAGCCTTTGGAGTCCCTAAAAATGATCCTAAGCAGAATGAAGTATGGATATCACTGGCCTTTGAATTTGATCAGGATCTCATATTCAAACTTTCAAGGATCAAAGGAACATTGATACATACAGGACATAGACTCAGTGCTTTCCCTCAAAACTCAGCAATATCGTAGAAAGTTGTATCCTGTCAACAGGATGCCTTAGAAACAGGTGTTCAGTTTGTGAAGGGAAGGGAGAGTCACTTACACTCTCTGATCAGGAGATATCAATTATGGTGTAAGCAATGGAAGGTTTAGAATAATTAGTGGAGAAATTCATATTATTGTGAACTAAGCAATTTTTTTTTTTGCAATTGACCATCTTTATAGTTTTCCACAACACCACCGCCCCACATACATAAGCTGAAAAGCACAAGTGAGAGCGTGAAAAAGAGG
The DNA here is from genome assembly GCA_016271365.2 of Neoceratodus forsteri. Taxonomy (NCBI): domain Eukaryota; kingdom Metazoa; phylum Chordata; order Ceratodontiformes; family Ceratodontidae; genus Neoceratodus; species Neoceratodus forsteri. Next base: position 323,902,636 of record CM028134.1, read on the forward strand.
AACATAATACCACCAATAGTCAACTCACCCATACATATGAGAGGTTAAACTTAATTCCCACCCCACCCCTCTCAAGGCTACATATACACATAATCCTAACGATCATCCCTGAGGTATTCTGGGCACCAGGCCTCCACGCCATAAGGAGCGTTTCTAATGAACTCCAAAGGGACGTAATGAACTAAGCACTTTTCTTTGTCCATCCATCACATAGTAAGTTTAATCTTCAATTATTGTACACTATTACTTTAGTTATAATCTTGTTAGTTAACTGGTACTGGGGAAGTACGAGGTAGGGGAGATGTGATTATATACTATTCAATGTGGGGTATATAGCTAAGTGCTTATGAGCTGAATGGTATATGCTGGGTATTTATGACTTAGGTTTTGGCACGTCTCCTCATCCCACCCTCTGTAGGACACTGGGTTGGTGTAGACTTAAGGCCCAGTGGAGAGGGAGAGACAGGAGTGCCAGAGAAGGAGGAGGAGGCAGGGGAGGATGAAGGGTGCTGCCAAAATGCTCGAAGCAGAGTGAGAGGCAACCTAATGGTTAAATAGGGGATGGGGAGGAGTTTTCCCCCCATTGAACATCAGGCTATATCCTTCCCATTCAATGTGGGGTACATAGCTTAGTGCTTGTGTATACTTATGAGCTGAATGGTATATGCTGGGTATTTATGACTTAGGTATTGACACTTCTCCACATCCCACCCTCTGTAGGACACTGGGTTGGTGTAGACTTAAGGCCCAAAAAGAATTAGTGAAGTGACTACCTCCTCTAACTCTGGAGAGTGTGATCCGCAGCATGTAGGAGAGGAAAAACCCCACTGGGGAACCTCCAAGGACCCATGGCTACTGGTCTGCCTGTCCTCTGGGCATATTAATAGGAGAATAACCCTAAATGTGACTTAGAGTTAGGTATGGTTATGTCCAAGAGTTTGGTCTACGTTGTGCTGATTGAAGTGTCCTGATCAAGGCTGAGGTGAGCAGGAAGTCAATGTTGCAGATGAAAGGTTGAGCAGGTGGAAATATCCAACTTGGAATGATGTCCAGATGCTTCAACAATGGTTAATCTGATTCTGAGTTAGATGAGTGTTGTACATCTGTAGCATGGCCATTGAGTAAAATATGGTGCTCTGTAATGGGCCTGTTTGTTGGGATGGCAGGAACCTTGTGGATTCGTCATGTCTGTATTGTGGCATGATCCGAGACAGGAAAGATGATAGCCATTGTAGGAATGGTGGGACCCCATGTGGTCCGCCATTGCAGTAGTTTGGAATAATACAATATATGAAGGTCTAGAGTAGCATGAGGCTGATTGACATGACATGCAATTATCAGATAAGGCCTGTAGTGGGGCACTCATAAATGGGATGGTGGAGCCTCACGTGGTCTGCCATCACTGCGGATGATAAGCAATGAAACTGGAATGGAAGATGGGGGATTTTACCAGTAAAATTAATGAACTGATGATGACAATAGGCTCAGAGGTAGGATAACTGGGGAATGATAGTCCCATGGAGGTCCTGATGTATGAAGAAATTGTGTTTGAGCAACTGAAAGTCTCAGGTACGCACTGGGAAGGCGAGACTCTGAACATAGGTCTGCCATAGTGTGAGAAGAAATTCATTTGAGAAGAGAGGATAACCCCCTGTTTGAGGGACAATAGGAACTGGTGGAAGGTGAGACCCCCACATGGGTTTGCCATTGCCATAGAACAATGTATCTGAGGAGAGGGGGTGAAAGTCCATTGAAAACTGTAATATGATAGATGAAGTTGAGGAAGGAGTGTCCAATGAGGGCACGTTGAGATGAGATAGCAGAAGATAGCTGCATGACTTGAATTGCTGATTAAAACATGGTCCAAAATAAGTCTACCATCATTGTCATATTGTTTAGTTGAAGGTAAAGTGAGGGACACAGCAGTTGGACTGGAAGACAAGGACCGAGAGGAAGGCTGTCGAAGGGCATAGAAGAGGGATGGTGGGATCCCATGTAGTCCACCATCACCATAGTATAGAATGATCCAGGTGATAAGGGTGTACCCTCAGGAGCTAGAGTCTGTAGCAGTTCAAGATAAAGAAGGTGACTCCCTCTCATAAGTACTTTTAAAGTGATTAGAAGATGCCTGAGTTATGGTAAGGCCTTTCGCAGGGCATACATTTTTGGGATGGTGGGACTCCACGTGGTCCACCATCACAGTAAATAGGCTAAAAAGGAGCATATGCAGGACTCGCTGTCTGTTGAACTGTAGCATGTTCCAAAGTAAAAAGGAGGAAACCCGATGGAGGTAATCTGCAGTACATGGACTTGATAGAGCAATGAGTTGAATCCCTTGGAGTAGATGTTATGTGGAAAGCAGAACCCTCCATGGTCCATCATCATGTAGCAGAAGTTGTCCATGAAATGACAAGCAGGACCCCTTACCCATGGAGTAATGCAGGATAGGGATAGTGGGACCCCACATGGTCTGCTATCGCCATATCGAGTGAATAGTGCATGATTGGAAAGGCGAGACCCCACGTAGTTTGCCTTCACCCTGGTAAGCAATAGTGTATGATAGGGATAGTGGGACCCCATGTGGTCAGCCATTGCCGTATCTGCAAAATACAATTCCTTCCATCGAGTAGTGCATGATAGAGATGATGGGACCCCATGTGGTCTGCCATCGCTGATATCACGAGCAGTACAAGACTATGAAGGCGAGACTCCATGTGGTTCACCTTCACCATGGTGAGGAATAGACCAACATAAGGAGGGCGAGGCTCCCCACATAAGTCTGCACCTCTGTAGTCTGACAGCACAGTACAAGTATATAGTTCCATGGTAAATGAGGATGAGACCTGAGACAAGTACGCCAGCTGATGGAAAGAGATAGGCACAATTAATGGTGCCCATTGTGGGGCTTGATCGGGTGGGATGACAGATTCCAGAATTGGCATGACAATGAACCCAGGAGGCAGACATAGAGGGGAAGACTTCAGGATGACCCAGATTATAAGGAGTGACCCTGATAGATCACAGTATAAGACAGCAGTGAATATGACGAGGCAGCATTGAATAGGTAGTTAGCAATAAAGGGGGATAACATTCAAAATCATCCTGGGGCAAGGAAGTAGGAATAAATGTTGTGGAAGGCACAATACAGGTTAAAATGATGTACCAATAGGGCTTCATTGACCAATATCTTACTTGGGTTGCTGCAGGTGCATCTTAGTAAATCATAAAGGGAGTATGTCGTACAGCACTGATAATGTTGTGGATTCTGGCTAGCAGTTGTACACATTGAAGTAAGGTTATCCTGGGTGAAGCTGTGGTGGCTTGCAAGGAGAATGGCCAGTTGCAGGCAGTGTTGCTGCCCCTTTAAATGCCACTGTACACAATAAGGCTGAGAGCCATTTAAATCCAGGCCAAATAAATTAAAGCAAACAAGCTAGGCAGGACTGTGATACCCTAGAATTTGTGGAAGACAAAGGTCCTTTGTGGACATACTGGAGCAAGGTCCTTAGGATGCGAGCAGCTGCTTGTGTTGAATGCCAAAGGAAGGTTGGGAGTTGAAAAATTGTTTGAAGTGGAGCTGATAGTGCAAAGGAGGATGGCCTGCTTGGGAAACTGCAGAAGCCTGATATAGTAAAACAGGAGCAAGATAATTCATCTGGATGACTTCTGCAAGCTAAGGTTAGTTCCTAGAGAGTGTTTGTGAGGGTTTCAGTGGCACCAGGGGAATATCTGACAGCCACCAGCTCCTATCAAAAATAAACTGGCTAGCTCGTAGGGTTGCCATCAGCTGAGGCTGAGAAGCCTGGCGGAATGTACGCTGGTTCCGGTGACTTTTTTTTCATTTTATTACAACTAGGATGACAAGTACCTTTGAGCCAGGCTCTTTTACAAAGGTTCCACTTCAGAAAGTGAGTGAGGTGAGAGATCCATAGCTAGCTGGGAGGATGATGGAACAGGGGGAAGCCGAGTGAAGAGCTAGCAGGAGTGACGAGGAGTCCAGTGGAGAATGTGGGGAGCAGTCAGCAGGGAGCTAAAGCTAGTCAGAGGGCACGTTGAGGTGGCATGGATACGGGTGAAGAAAGCTCAAAAAAAAGACTTGGGGAAAACTAAGAGACAATAAGGTAGCAAAACGATGGGGAAGAGGAGATGAACGAAATGAGACACACCCACCAAGGGACAAGGACGCGAAGCAGGAGGGGGAGCAACAGAAGGCAGGAAGCAGGATGGGGGGTCCACACCAACCAGCCATGCAGCACTGCTGAAACACTCAAAGCAGAGTGAGAGGCAGACTGATGGCTAAATAAGGGATGGGGAGGAGCTATCCCCCCTCCCCCAGTGAAAATCAGGCTATAGCCTTCCTATTCTCTCTTAACCAATGGTCTGATTATGAAATTATAAGTAACATCCATTTTGTGGTCTGCCTAAGTAGTTAACTATTTTATTTTTTTTTCTTTTGAATAATTCACTTTTCCTCTGATGTAAAAACTGAATAAAATATAAGTTAAAAATAACATTTTGTTTTAATGCCTTATATGTGCTTTTATAAGGTTTGAAGGAATTTAATTTTCTAGATCATTGTATTTGTAAATGTGTGTAATGGTTTCACAAACTGATCAACCAATTAACAATCTACTACCTTCTACTAATTCTAACACAATTAATATTTTTAATCTCCAGTGTTAGATGGAATTTCAGCTAGGTATACATTACCACAAGCTATAAAATTCTGGCTTGAATTTCTTTTGTAGTTGCCATGAAAATGTGAAACTGTTGCCTCACATTAAATTCATCTTTTACATTTTATCTCTGTGTTAGACTCCATGATGAATTATAATGGAATCCAAAAATGCTTGCAAATGTTTATTTCACAAGTTACTTGCCAGAGTAAACAAGAAAAGCAAAGCCTGTCCATGCTAGTATTCTCCCAAGTGACATTTATTGTAGCAGTGCTAGAATTATAGCTGATGTTACAATCCAAACAAACCATTAGAGATTTAGTTGAGTAACTTATGATGCAGCTTGTTTCATTCCCATTAAGGAATTTGAGCAACATTTTATTTTAGTTCTCCTTCTAGCTGGCAACGGTTCATGTCTTGTCATTTTCTTTAAATCTACTGTCAGTTCAGTATCTCAGGTGGATCATCCTACTGTTGGTAAATCAATAAACTGCATGGTTGTAATGTGCTTTCAGTTCACTCAGTATGCAGTATATTGGGCTACAGAGTTTTGTTACATGTAGCTGAAAAATGTTTCTGATAATTTAGCATAATTGTACCTAGAGCCCTGTCCAATGAAACACAGATTACCAGTTGTGTGGATGCTCAGTTGGCAAGTAATTTATTATATTCTCTTCCAAATGTTCACTTCCACAATATTTTCATCATCATATTTTACAAAATTATTTGTTCCTTATTATCATTACTATACACAATTTCCATAAACCACATTTACTTCATTGTTTGCCCATCTCAACCTACGACTTAAAGCTGGGGGGGCTGCCACAATATTCATAGCCACATTTTCATTCTTGTTTTCTCTTCTCGCCCCCCCACCCAGATGTACATCTGGGGGGGCCACTCTCTCATTTTCTTCTCTCTTGTTGGGTATGCATGTATACTCATACCACTCATCTGTCTGGTGTTGTTCTGTAGTCCTCTGAGTCAAATTCTACCACCCCCTTCTCCTCCCCCCTCCCTGTTTTCTGTGCCCCTTCTTCTTCTCTGCAGTCCACCTTTGGCAATCCCGGCAGACCTGCTGTCCACCTTCAGCAGTCTGCCCATCTCCTGTGCACCTACACCTTTCTTTTTTCACCATGGGCCTTTCCTGCTTCTTCCTGGGTGGGTGGGTGGGAATTTTATAGAAGCAAAATTGTGAGCTTCCTCTGCCTTGCCTGCCTCTTTAAACCCCACTTTGCTCACCCTTCTCTCTCTTCCTTTACCTAATCAACTTCCCTTCTCCTTGTGTGATGTCATGAGGTACCACCCTTGCCAAAGTCCCCTTGCCCATCTCTCTCCTTGATTGGCATGTCCTCAGCTCAGATCCCAATCCCCCAGCCCCTCCACCCCTTCCTGCCTCTTTTTCCCTTGCCTACATCCATTCCATTGTTCAGGGCCAGGGACAACTGAGTCTGCCTTTTTAGGAGGCAAACCTATTTGTCCCTAGAGCCCTGTCCAATGAAACACAGACTACCAGTTGTGTGGATGCTCAGTTGGCAAGCAATTTATTATATTCTCTTCCAAATGTTCACTTCCACAATATTTTCATCATCATATTTTACAAAATTATGTTCTTTATTATCATTACTATACACAATTTCCATAAACCACATTTTCTTCATTGTTTGCCCATCTCAACTCGTGACTTAAAGCTGGGGGGCTGCCACAATATTCCTAACCACATTTTCATTCTTGTTTTCTCTTCTAGCCCCCCCCACACATACATCTGGGGGGCTGTTCTCATCATTTTCTTCTCTCTTGTTGGGTGTGCATGTACACCCATACCACTCATCTGTCTAGTGTTGTTCTATGGCCCTCTGAGTCAAATTCTCCCACCCCCTTCTCCTCGCCCCTCCCTGTTTTCTGTGCCCCTTCTTCTTCTCTGCTGTCCACCTTCGGCAGTCCCAGCAGACCTGCTGTCCACCTTCAGCAGTCTGCCCATCTCCTGTGCACTTACACCTTTCTTTTTCCACTAGCCCATCTCCAGCTTGCAATGAATGGTGGGCTCCCCTCCAAGTAGGTGCGCTCCTCCTCCTTTCCTTTTTTTTTATTTTTTTTAAGACACCTCCTGAAAGGCCACATCTGCTCCCATACCCACAGGCATCCCAAATACTCCTTTCCTGGTAGACTTAACTTGGATCCTGTCTGTCAACTTTGCATAGTAAAAATTCCCCTGCAGGTCACCCATCTGACCTCCTCTTCCATGTTGTGGTTCAATGCCTCCTTTTCCCTTTGCCATACCTCCTTTAGAGTAACTACCGGCCCCTCTGGGCTATGTATCTCCACAATATTTATTTATTTATTTATTTTTATTCTCCTCTCCTGCCCTCCCCCCGATTTCTCAGTGACCTCTGTCCTTGCCTCCTCCATATGGGGAGAGAGGAGTTACTGTCAGGACCTCCCCTGGGATACGAAATCCCTTCTTCACTATGGGTACTAGGAGTCCGTGACTTAGCCGTGTCCCCTGTCCCTGGCTGTTCCTTGTTGAACTGCTCCCCCTGATGTAACCACAGCCTCTAAACTTGCCAGGAAGGGCTGGGAGGAAGGACCCCTGGGTTCCCCAACTATTCTTCACTGAGAGCACCAGCTGGCTGCTGTATACCCACTTGTCCTTTTCCCAGGGCTACATGGCCTGATTCCCTATTCCCCAGTTACCCAGCAGAAACCCCCTGACCTTACGCTGCTGGGCCTGGGCAGGCAACATGATATTTACACTGTGGTGCTGCCCCTTTCCTGTTTCCTGCATCTGAATGATTTCCTTAACTCCGAACACGGAGCCCATATGTTCGCACCCCAAGAGGGACTGTTGGTCCTTGTGTTATTTCCTAAACCACCGTACTCATTATAAGTTGTCAACCCACTATTACAGTAATTATGTTCTGCTAAAAGTCTGTATCCCATTTCCTTTTCCTATTCCATGAAACCCAACTGTAAATGATTGACCTGTTCCTGCCAGAAGTTTAGGCTTTTCCCCTTCATTTATACCATTCTGCCGCTTTGCACCTGCCCTATTATACAAGGAACATAGTGTCCAGCACTCAGTTCCCCTTTGGACTGTAAGGGCATGTGGCTAACACAAGGTAGATGTCTAAAGGCGGCCCACTGGGCCAAGCACCAAAGGGGCAAGTTATCCAATCACCCTTCTTTCTTCCTCTCCTTCCCCTTTTTCCCAGGTGAAAACCTGGGTGCCATCTTCTCCTCTGTTTCCTGTAGGTAATGGTGTAGACTGAGACTGCTTTTCTCTCCTTCAGTTGCTTCTTCTTGTCCACATATTCCTTTATAATTTCCCCTTTCTGTCCTACCCCTCCCTTTTTCCCCTCTGCAATCCACCTCTGACAGTCCACCAACCTCCTTCTGGACACCTGCTGTCATCCACCTTTGACAGTCCATCCAAGTCCCCCCCAAAAACCCTCTCCCCCGTTCTCCTTTTTGACGGGTGGGTGGGAGGCAATGAAACTTTGGCAAAAGAGGCTGAAAAAGCCCTAATATCATGCTCTGCAGTGTACGCCCGCAAAGTCTTTACTGGGCACAGTGTCCCATCTGAGTGAGCCTTAATGGCTACGACACCCCAAGCAGTGCCCCCCCCCCATTATTCATGAATTGATAACTTGAAATGGTCTAGCCTGGCTGTGGACAGGGTAACTAAATTTGTTCCACTAATCTGCTAAATGCACTGGATCACTTTTGCAATATTCTTGTGCAATGGAAATCATCGGGAAAGTTGCTCTCATTTTGGTTGTCCCGTCAGCCTCCTGGCAGTTCTGTCTAAGGAGTAAATAAAGGATCCCCCCCCTTTCTTTTTTTTTTTTTACACTTTGATCTGTTGCTTCAGACCACCTATATATCCGGTGCCCAGGGGACCCTAGCTTCTGACACCTCCCCTGGACGTTGTTCATCATTCTTCCCTGCACCTACTTCACCTTCCACATTGAAAGGATTATTGTCCATTGTTGATTGTGTCCTGATTGGTGCCAAAGGTACCCAGCTAACCACCATTTATTTGTTTTTTTATTTATTTATTTATTTTTGATTGCTCTGTCTAGTTTTCTCCAGACCTGTGGGCTGAAACCCCCGACTCTGTTTAACAACCCCCTCGCATCTATCCTGCGGGGCCTCTGTCATATTGACCTGACCTTTCCTTTCAGCTAATGCCTGCAGGCCATCAGGCACATTTGCACTTTCCCTGTTCCATCTCACCCCAACCCCCCCCACTCACACACTCACATACCCATACTTTTCACTAAACTGGGTCAGATTCCCATGTAAGTGAGACATGGGAGTAAATCTTGCCACTGATCTCCCTGCTTTTACATTTGCATAGAAATGATACAGTGCTTAATGCCAAAATGACCTGCCTGGAGAAAGATGCTCTGTGGTGATTGCCCTATCTTACTTTTAGTAGCATAACATGAAATAAAAATTTCCTTTGCAGACCCTGTGACTGTATTCAGGTTCAACAGCCTGTGAGAAGCATGGTAACCTTCAATTATCAGCTCTGGTAAAAAACTGTAAAAGGAACATTAGATCATATGGAGGCTTCCGAGTCCCCAAGACCCGCTCATTCCTGGTTCTATACTTTTCTCTGACTTAATTCCCTTCCCTGATACCCTGCAATCTGAAACCTCCCCCCGATTCTCCCCCCAGGTGCTTACCAACCATTTCCCACACCATGTAGAAGTACCCTCTAATGTGTGGCCCCTCTTTCCTCTGTTGCGGGGACATCCCGGCCCTTGCTTTGAGCTAGTGAATTCATTGATGAATGTTGTCCTGTGGACTGGGGGTGGCTGTGGGAGCAGGAAAGCACTGTCACCTCTATGGAGGCCTGTGGAGTAAGAGAAATGGTTTGGGTGTTGGGGCAGACCAGGGCTGCTTCTTTTAAACCCACCTTTGCTCATCCCTCTCTCTCTTCCTTTACCCAATCAACTTCCCTTCTCCTTGTGTGATGTCATGAGGCTCTATCCTTTCCAAAGTCCTCTTGCCCATCTCTCTCTTTGATTGGCATGTCCTCGGATCAGATCCCCATACCCCAACCCCCTCCCCCCTTCCCTGCCTCTTTTTCCCTTGTCTACATCCATTTCCTTGTTCAGGGCCAGGGACAACTGAGTCTGCCTTTTTTGGAGGCAAACCTATTTGTCTGTTTTTTGCCTTTTTTTTGCTTGTGATATGGCATTTTTTAAATTATTTGTAAGTAATTGATCTGGGTTTCTGGAATTGCTTCCTGTGTAAGACTTCACTTTAATTACTTATTGTAGGGCACACTCCATGAACAGAAAATTGTCACTCTGCAGGTGCAAAGCAACTTATGTGGATTCATAGTGCCCCTTCTGCATACATGTGACCCTCTGTGGCATTCAAAGAACTGGGTGCATGCCCCACCCATACCTGATCCTGACTTGCTCATACATTTACATATGTGGTTGGATTGGGGTTCAGGCACAAGGGTGTGTACATGCTTCCATGTGATATACAGCAGGGAACCCCTGCCAGGGAGGGTATCCAGATGGTGGCAACATTACACAACCAAGGTGGCATCAGTAATGTAGGCCAGCCCAGCACATAAATCACCCCTAGCTCCAAAGGACATTTTTTGAGCTCAGTAAACCTATTTTTACTTGCCCACAGCCCTTTGTGCTGACATCAACGACTGATGGCTTTTAAAAAATATAAAACAGTTTTCCTCTCGTTAGGATACACCAATTATTGCATGACTGCTGTATCCCACAATGCCCTGGTCCATCCAGAGAAGTGAGTCCACTCCAGTGCCAGGCAAGACATACTGGATGCATGCTGTCTGGCCCTGCTCCAACCCCCAACTCATGACCATCCCTTCTGTGCTCTTTTCCATATAAATAGTAGGGGGGCTGGCCTGGGAGCTGTGGATGCCACAACAAACTGGACCATTCAAGGGTGCATGGGATATATGCCTGGATGTATGTCTTTGATATGTATCCAGGTGATCTTTGGGGATTGGGCTGTTAATCTGTTGTGTCTACCCAGAGGATGTTTTTGTTAGTTAGTTAGCTAGTTAGTTAGTTAGTACAAAAGTTTTATCAGGAAAGATACACTGAGCTTGTAATAGCTCATTTCCAGATGTGTCCTGGGGTTGGGGGTGGGGGAAGGGGAGTATACACTACATGATGTGTAAGTGAAAATTTCAATCTAGCTGAATCCCCTAGCTTTTAAGTAGAATTCTCCACTCCTAACCTTCCTGAATGAAAGACCATTATAGTAGTGATAGTAGTAGTAAATTTGATTTCATAGGGCCCCTTCTCCAGAGGCTCAGTGCACTGTACACTAAGTCAACCAACACATAATAAACATATCCAACAACATCAGCTATATCATTAAATGCAGAATAAAAACACTGGCAGCAAATTACAATATTGCATACAGTACTGTACACTTAGAGGAACATAATTCAAATGTTATCAAAAGCATCATGAAACAGATAGTGTTTAAGACTACTTTTAAAGGCCTCCATTGACTGGGCCTTATTCAGAGCTCACTGACCCTCATTCCGAAGTACCAGGGCTGCCACTGTGAATGCCTGGTTACCCAAAGATTTCCATCTAGTTCTAGGTATGTTCAAGAGGTCTACACCAGTGGAGGGCAGCAGGGGAAGTTTAACCATGTAACCTAGGACCGTACCATGTAGGGTTCTATAAGTTGGAAAACCAACCCTGAAAGTTGTATGCAGCACTGTGGTCACATGACATGATCTAGGCAGGTCTGTCAGTAACAGCTCTTCCAGTCTGTCCCTAAGCACACCTAGAAAGTATTGTTGTTATAGGTGATGGCTGTTGCTGGCTGTACTGAACTACAAAACCAACAGTCAATAAATCACAGCCACTCCATTATGCTTATTCAAAAAATTCTTTACTATAGATTTATTCCATTACTTGTCCATTCACCAATACAAACTCAATGTTTTGCAATCTGGCTTCATCAGGAGTTCAACAAATCATATATAATACATAGTCAATACCAACTGATGTATCAACTAAAGAGAATTAAAGAATAAATACAAGCAAGCCATTTTTGTTGAATGGGTTCAGTTGACCACAAGTAATATTTAGTAACTGACATGAATATTTATGTTGGTATTGAACACGCATTATATATAATTTGTAGACATCCCACCAACTCCCAATGAAACTAGATGGTAAAGCATTGAGTCTGTATTGGTGAATGGAAAAGTAATGGAATAAATGTACAGTAAAGAATTTTTGAAAAGGCATAATGGTGTGGCTGTGCTTCATTGACTGTGGGTTTTGTAAGCCCGTCAGTAGCACAGGAGAAAAGGTACAGTGGCTCTGTGTTTAGGCTGATAGAAATCATGTAAGTTATTTATAACAGTTTTTGGAAAAACCTTATTTTTCTGAGTTTATGGATGTATGCCCTTACATGCACATGCTGTGCACTGTGCAGCTGCTGCATTTCCTTTATCCATAGTCATTAGCAAGATGGAATTTTGCTATGTAAAGCAGCCATAAAAAGGAAAAGTGAGCCAGCCCACTGGTGCAGTGGTAGCACTACCACTCACGATGCTGGTGACCTGGGTTCAAGAATGAGCCTCAGTCATTAGAGGGCTGGCTAGGAAGGAGGCTTCAGCATTCTACAGGATGTTCTCCTTCTCCAGAGAAGGGGGCTCGATGCCACAGTGTGACTGCCACCTGGGTGATCACAGGTGGTTTTTCAGGCAGGAGTGTAGTCTGGGGATTGGGGAGGCAACATTAGCAATCAGATTAAAATCATTACTGACATATTAAACATGAGAAATAATTGCAGTATAAGAATCATTCACAGAAGATTTTTCTAATGGAACCAAAAGAAAAATTGCATTATACAGCAATTTATTGCATATTGACTTTTGCCAGTTTCAACACAAATAAATGACATACACTGCTGCTGTTATCTCTGTCAAGTAATGCTGCACATTGGCTGCTTACATTGTATTATTTTTTATCTATTATTAGTCCTTTTCATCTCCTAGTCTCTTACATTCATCCCAGAGATGATGTAACATTGATTGCAGGAAATGACGTAATGTTCCCACCCCCAATCTGACCTTAAAATTATCCAAGTTTTGGCTATCCACTACAGAAGAAGGGAGATTGTTCCAGAAGGAAATTGCCCTTTGTGTAAACCAGTATGTTCTGAAATTGGACTTCCATTTGGGCATAAACAATTTCTTATTATGTCTCCTCCCACTGCTCCAGCTTGTTTTGAATGTAAGACCTAATTCTTCGCACAGCTTTGTGTCCCCCATAATTTTATAAAGCATACACAGATCTCCTCTATGTTTTCTGTAGTGTAAAGAATAAAGATTTAAACACTCCAGTCTACCAGAATAGGGAATACTTTTGAGACCAGCTACAATTAAATTGTTCATAAAAAGTAAGCAAATTCGTCTGACAGGAGCTTGACTTAATAAAGCCATGCTGAAAGGGATCAGACAATCTGTGTTCTACTAGAAAATCTAGAAACTTTTCTTTTAAGATACCCTCCAAGACTTTCCCTATTGGCGAGGTCAAACTCACTGGCCTAAAATTTTTCTGGCACAGATTTGGGACATTTCTTGAGTAACAGTACCACAATTGCAGCTTTCCAATCCTCCTGGATTTCTCCTCTGTCTAGGGAGGCCTGGAATAAATTAGTAAGGGGTAATGACAACAAGTCTGCCAACTCGTGCAATACTCTGGGATATATGTAATCCGGGCCAGGGGATTTAATATCTAGCTTATGCAATCTGTCCCTAACATCCTCAGGGTCAATTTCAATTTCCCCAGGGAGTGACTGAATCTTAAAAGTACTAGAGGGTGAGGCCCTATTATTAAAGACTGAGCAAAAATATTTATTTTGTATGTTCGTCATCTCTTTTTCTGAAGCCAATGAACCATCAGTGTTCTTAAAGGGACCTATGATATTAGAACTGCTTTTTATGCTATTAATGTAAGGAAAAAAATTTTTTTTTGTTATCCTTTACCTAGCTGTTAAAAATACTTCATGTTGAGCTCTTGCCTTTTTATGGTGGATTTAACCTTCCTTGTAAAGTCTCAATACACCTGGTAATTATGCAGGGTTTTATCCTTTTTTATATTTCTTAAACATTCTATTTTTTCTATTAATCAATATTTTAATAGATGATTTCATCCACCCTGGGTTAATCTTCTTTTTAGTTTTAAATTTGTGCAAGACTGGAATATATTTATTAATAAGTTCTTTCAATTTTGTAAGGAACATACTCCACATCCCATCAACTGAGCATCCCATAAAATCTTTAACCCAATCCCATAAGGAAAATTCTCTTCTATACTATGTAAAATCTTCCCTGGAAAAACTCAACTTAATAGTGGACCCTGGCTCTGTAGATATATTTGTCCCTTTTATCCTAAATAATACCATGGAATGGTCACTGTTACCCAGTGGGGAATTGATCCTAACTGTGTCAAGTGAATCGCCCATATTGGTTAACACTATATCCAGAATATTGTTGCCTCTGGTACTATCTAATACTTATTGGTCCATTCCAATTTGGTAAAATGCTTCTAGAAACATGGGATCTGTTTTATTTACTCCCTTTAATAGCTTCCAATATATATTGGGAAGGTTGAAGTCACCCAAAAGCAAGATTCTGTCAGAGGGTCTAAATTACTTAGCTAATTTAGTAAAACCATATCATCAGCTGTTGAGGTGGAGGGTGGTCTGTAAACTAAACCAGTCATTATTTTAGAACCAACATGGGGGAGTAATTTAATCCATAATAGCTCCAGCTCAGAATCATCTTGATGAATTTCAACACTTTTGATGGATTCATGGATATACATGGCAATACCACCCCTTTTCCTGTGTACTCTAAATTTATGGTATAAATTGTAACCCTGTATAGATTTTGCCCAGGTATCATTGTTGTCCCACCAAGTTTCCATAATGAAAGCCAAATTAATTGTTTGTGTTGTTAATAAATATTTTAAGCTCATCAATATATTCTTTTTATTTTGCTGCAGTCTAAATGGCTAGTAGTGGTTCAGTTATGCCTAGCTTATTTTAATATTTTTTTGGTAAATTGAGAGGTCCTTCAATTAATGGGTACAACCTCTGATCACACAGTTCAAAAGATGTGGTTTAATATTTTTTGAATAAATAAACTGATAAAACATCTGATAAAGTTCTGCCTTCACAATGCTTAAAATAATGTTGTGTAGTATGACTATAGTTTTAAACTGCTGTTTTGCACATTTAGTATGTTTCACATTAATATTAAATGTGTATAGCTGCTGTTCCCTTGCAGTTTTCATAATTTTCTTTTTTATTTTGTCACAATCTAAATGGCTAGTAGTGGTTCAGTTAGGCCCAGCTTATTTTAATTATTCTTTTCATAAATTGAAGTCTTTCTTTTTCTAACCATCCACCCCACCCCACCCCACCCATGTGCAGTGTTTCTAGTGTAACATTCAGCTGGTATCACTTTACATTTAAAAAAAAATATTTATTTGTTTGTACACACTGTTTTATCTAATCTCTGTTTTTCAGGAAAAGCAAGGCAAAATGTTTGCAGATTATTAAAAAGTGCATGGCCCACATATTCAAAGGAGATGAGAGGCCCAAAATGGAGATGCATGACACATCCCAGAAAATGTGTAGAAGCATGATATTTTAAAAGGAGATATGCATCGCACATATCTGAATGCATGTTTGTGCAGAAATAATGTATGTGGTGCAAAAAAGGGGGCAGGCAGCGGAATTTGCCATGTAAGTGTATATTCAGCCAAAATGTGCAGTGCATGTGTTGTGCATCAAAAAACTGTGCTGCACAAAGTTAAGTGTGTAAGGGGATGGCCTAAGTCAACCAGCCACACATAGGCATGCTACAGAACTGCAGACAGGAGACCCTGAGACAGCCCTCAGAGGTGCACCTGGATGTGCTCCAGGCACCCACACACAGCAGTCATGGCAGGATGGTAGTACTCAAAGCCACAGCTGCACTGTACCAGCTTGCTGAGCACCTGTTGAGTGACAGCTCCAGCACTGCCCAGTCAGCCACCCCACTCACCACAACCAAGTCGGGGATGCCCAGCTGCCACATGTTAGTCTGGTGCCCTACTAGCACACCAGAACAGTAGACAGCTACAATTTGGCACATGTACCTAGTGTCCATGGCCTGCACCCATGTGGTTATTAGAGTGCCACCTGGAGGAAGCATGTGCCCCCAGTGGTGTCTGGGACAATGGTGAGCAGGATGCATGGGGGTAATGGTGGCAGCTAGTGTTATTTTTTTTGCTTGTCTAAATGATATCATCACTTAGTTGAAATATACACTGTAGTGGCAGCTAATTCATCATGTTTTAGGAAAGAAGTAAGAACAAAATAGAAAAATACCCCAAATTCTTGCCAGTGGTAACATTGGAAAATGTATTGTTTCATACTGTATAGTTTTGGTCTTTGCCATCCATTCATTTAAATAGTAAGATTCATACAATTTAAATAAATAGATGGCAAAGACCAAAACGATACAGTTTTTCAAGATTATGATACATATATTTGCCCAAACTACTCAGAATATGAAATAATGGATAAAGCATGCTTGTTATGAGACAGCAGCAAACTGGTGCTTTATAATAGTCTACAGATATAATGTTATAACACTTGAAAATGCTAGCTATTATGGGCATGTGACAAAAGATCTGTAGTACTTTGTAATGTAACCTCAGTATGCTGTCGCCCTGATCAATTTCCATGCCAGCTGCTATCATAGAATGTACCATGTTGAAAATACACCATTATCCCAGAGTCTTTTACTGGTGGTGTTCATGCTATCCAAATCAATGTCATGTTGCTGCAAAGTCTCTTTCATTACTGGGTTATAAAACATGTATTTAAGAAACCAGAGCTTGAAGTGCATAGGTGTTTCAGCCATAATACAGTTCAGATTTGATAGTACAAAAATACTGCCCACTCAAACTGTAGTTGCCCAGCAACACTGGTTCCTCTTACAACCACCTCTAAGTTCTCAAAGTTCCCACCCTCAAATTAGAATGTTAGCACAGAGTTAAAGCTGGATCAGAAAGGAGGATAATTCTCCTAAAGGAGAATAGAAGAGTGAGAAGCCTTTGAGATAATGATAATGGTGTATGGCAGTAGACTTTTCTATACATGATTGGGCTGTACATATGTATTGGTACCTGTTTCCTGTAGGTTTGGATAGCACTGTTTTTTTCAGCATGCTATAGTCTATGGTATCAGCAGACATGGAAATTGATCAGGGGTACACCACATAGTGAGGTTACACTACAAAGTACCACAGATCTTTTGTCTCATGTCCATAGTAAAAAATGTTTCATGTGTCATAACATGATATCTGTATAATATTATTAAAGAATGTTATTACCTTCCACTATTCATCAACCTCACAATCAAATTTAAATTCAAGTATGGGACTGAATAAGATTTACAGGGCCACAACCAGCATTACATTTTGGGACTGGTTAGTCATCTTGCAAGGGGTTCCTTTTCATATGTGTGGGGGGAATGGAGCCGCCAGGCTACCAGAAGACATGGGGTACTAGATGCTCTGCTGCACATTTTGCATCTTATTAACTCATCTCTGAGCTCTCCTTCACCACGGAAGAGAGTCCAGAGATAATTTATTTATCTTCAGAATAAGCTACAACATGACTTGTACTAAACAAAATTTGTATTTGCCAGGCTACTGGTTGCGTACTTAAGCAATAAGGCACTTCAGGGCCATTGGCAGTACTAGGTTTGCAGGGGCAGTGCTGCTGGTGGGGGGGTGGGGCAGCAAGATGGCTGTACTGTTGCCTCTCCCTGCACTATGCCAGGAGAATGCTTTTTTGTTTAAAATTTTTTTTTCTAGCCTCTTAAGTATCTTTTTGCCAGATCATGAATGAAACAGGTTCTATTTTGATATAATTTCGCAGCTTGTGTACCGTCCATGCTATATAGAATGCCTTTGCAGTTGGTCAGTGGCTGTTTGTGTTTGGCGTTTTTCAAGTATGGCTGGAAAAGGAAAGTGTAAATAGTTTGGCTGTATTTAATCAGTCAACAGACTGTGAGTTTTTCATGACTTATCAGACCTTAGTACTGTGGTGATAAGATGAGCACTATTGCCAGGGTGCTCTTGATAATGGGCTTGTCCTGGTCCATCCTGGCCCCTTTTTGATAAATTAATTTTTTTTGTATTCTGAGGAGGTTAGTTGATAAACTCAGATGTACTGTGCCCCGTAATCAGCTGGATTCTGAGAGAGACGCTTTGATTTTAACAGGTAAAAGAAATGAACTTAAGTAGAACTGAGCTATTCATGGACAGAAAAAAATTGCTCAGCCCTAACAGCGGGATAAATTGTTGAATTATACTGAAGGAGGAGATGGAAGAAACGCAGCGCACATTTTGAATACTGGTGTTTCCCAAGCCTCTAGCAGGTATGCCATGGTTGTCTGAGGGGGCTGGAATGTTTAGATTTATTTATCTAAAGTCTGTGTTTATTAGCTTAGGAGAGCACTATCTCTATTTTTCTTTTAACAGTGCCTCTACATTCACGGAGTTGGGCCAAGTAAAGGAGAAAGATAGATGGCTCATGGCTGAGACCGAGTCCTGAAATCCTGAAAATAGAATGATGTCTGGTTTCTGGTCAACAGAATACAAGTTTTGGGGGGTAACTCTATGTGAGATTTTGTTGATGGCATTTCCTGGTAAGAGATGCTTTTCTTTAGCGACTATTGAAAGCATGCCTGTGGAGAGTCCCCCCCCTTAAAGGTACTGATTCTACCTTCATTCTAAATACAGGGATAAAAGACATGGGGCCATCAAGAGCAAAGGATTCCAGGAGTTGGAGCTGTTTGCATGGTGTTTGGCTCCATTCGATAACTGAAGTTTCATATATTAATTAAAGATCCCTTTAGCTGGGGAGTAAATGTATCTTTAAAAGGTGTTACTGTATTGTGTTTTGTGTTTTAACATCTCATATTATCTTTGAATACCTGTTCTGTTTTATTAGTCTGGATCAATGAATGTTAGTGGATCCTCTTTCTCAAATGCAAAACCAAGGACTTTTGAGTGATCCTGTATTTAGGGGTCTTCATTTTGTGTTAGTCTAATTGGTCTAATTTATTTTTTTAGATTGTATAACATATTTAAATGGAGACATGGGACAAATATTTAAATGTTTTCTCATGTATTAGGAAAATATTACTACTTCTACTGCTTATATTAATATGAGACAAAGTTAGAGTTTGGCACATGCAGGATATTGATAGATGGGATCTAGGTTATTGAATGTTACATGGATTTGGACAATTTTTTGGAAAATCCAGGGAAAGCTATCCTAGTTGGTTACTTATCTTCCTGAACAGCTATTATCAACCGAATAGTGTTGACTGAACTGAGTCGCGTGATAGTGCCTAGGACTGAAACTATGAATGATGCCAGAAAATGAAATGTCCTAGTATCCGACTATGGGCTAAGAGCTCCTGAAATGGTAGTAGCTAGACTGAGTATGGGCCAGTAGAATACCCCTGACCCAGAGACCCATACAAGAGGAATACGGGGCATCATGCGCTGTGAGATATTTCCACTGGGACCCAGAGATGGGGCTTACAGGTAGTACAAGTGGCTCAACCTAGATAAGGGGGCTTTGATCTGCTAAAGAGATACAAAGGACCAAGTAGGTTCTGTGCCATTTAATGGTGTTCGGTGTATGGCCAGATTTACATGATTCGGATTGGTCTCTTGTATGGTTGTGGTGGCTTATTGAAATGGAGTGATTGTAGCTCAAGTGTAGGATGGCACTCTGGATAAGCTAGATTTGAGTCCCATTTCAGATCCTGTGTTCTGTTGTCTTGGGCCCCCTCTTAGCCTTCGATTAAAATCACTTAAGGCAATAAATTAGAGATAATGGGGAGAGAATCAATTATTTTATAGAAACTGTGTCAAATGTGTCTCCTAGATTATTTATAGACCAATGAAAACTGATAGAAGCCCTTTGTTGCTATTTGTTTTCTACATGATGGACTTGGATTACATGTAGATCTGTTAAATATTTATTCCACCTGATAATGATGTAAACATTTTAAAATGCTGTGTTTTTGTATACTTTGCAATATTCATGTGGTGTTTTATATAACGTAGTGCAGTATTTTCTATATGAATATTTTAGTTATGGAAGTGTTCTAAAGGATTGCCTTTTGGAAATTTTTGGAAATTGGGAATCCAATGTACATTGTCTCTCTGTATGCTAAGTTTGTATTTGTTTTTAGTAGATTGTAATGGCTTTTAAGCCGAAGAATAAAACCTACTACTACTACTACTACTAGGTTTGCCACACAGTCAGGGCCATTGTAAGACATGTGGCAAAGCCGAGAGCCTTCAGACACTGACTGTAGGGTAGACCCAGAACAACCAATATCCCTGAAGTATCTTATTGCTTATTTAAAATGGGCCCAAAAGTAACTTAAACTGACTTCTTGCTTACTTTGCACTTTAATATCTTTGCAACTTTTTAATGGATTTCCATGAAATTTTGCATGCACAGGCTTGAGGGGTACATCTCTTGACATGACAAGTTCCATTACAGTTGGATGTGCAGATTCTGATATTTGGAAAGTGAATAAAGTAGAGAAAAAGAAATCTCCATTTTGTTGTTTTTTTGGAATCATCTACTGCCCAGATGGTTTTAAATTTGGGTCTGAAGTTTTCAGTGTAGAAATAAATTGGCCCACAGATGTGTATTTGGCTGGTTATCTGTTTCTTATTGGATTGGATTAAAAACATTTTCCCAAAACCAGGCTGGTTTGGGGGAAAAAATATAATCCATTCCAAGAAGAAACAGATTGTGCTCGTTATCTGTTTTTGTTGGAATGGATAACATGTTTTCCCCAAATCATTCCACTACAACCATTCAAATACATTCCAACAAGAAACAAACAGTCAACCTGCTTGTGTCCAGGAACCTGGTGTTATTTTCTGCAACCCCATCACCAGCATATGTACTGTGAAGCAACTACAGTCGTATTTGTTACACCTAACAGTGAAATGTGTTTTTCCCCAGTTGTTTAACCAGGTGAGACACACTAAGCTGAAAACTTGTTTACAGATGCAACCTGGGAGCACAGGGAAGTCAAGTGACTTGCTTAGGGTCACACAGTATGCAAGTGAGGTCTGTGGGATTCAAACCCAGGTCTCCAGATTTGCAGCTCAGAGCCTTAAACCACTGCACTATACATGTTTTTGATAGCTTATTTTCTTTTAATAAAAATATATACTATAATTTTGGTGGAGATCAAGGTGTTTTCAACCCCCCCTTTCTGTTCTTTTTCTTTTTCCCATTTACTTTTGTATTCTTCCTACTCTCCCCCTTTATTAGTTGTTCCCCTCCTTGCTTTGGTAATAATCTGCTATAAGTTTACAGATATCTGTTATTCTGAATCATTCTTTTACTGAATGTGTGTCCTCCCTGACATTTGTAACATATACATCTGGAATACATTTGAGTTGAAATACATTATTAAAAATATATAAAAAAGATGCATGTTACATCAGGCTAATAGTAGAGAAGGTTGAAATAAGTGAAAATGTTATGTACAAAAATATTCTATGTAACAACATATGAATGTATTTAATATAGTAATATCTAAATCAATTTGAAAATAATATCTCTACTTGAGAATAGCTTTTGTGTTTTTGTCTTTTAATTTTTCACTTTTTATAATGAGTACATACTTAACTCTTGTTAAATTTAATTTGCTGCAGGTGGTTGAACATTTTGTTTAAAAAGGCATGTATGTTCTCATGAAACCATGCTTCTGAGGAAGGGTTTGTTACCTGAAGTGCCGCAGTGAGGCCATTTGTTGTAACACTGTTATTCTTTTCACGAACTAATAAATAACTATTAAGTTTAGTTATATGGATTGCGGCTTGTTGCTTATTTTTACATGAAGCTGCTTGGGCATTATTCATGTTCGTGAAGTATTAACCTGAAAATTAAATCTGAAGTACTCATTTGCACAGTTCCTTTTGTTTGCAATTAAATACTTTTTGATTAGCTATTAATTTCTGCGCAGACCCAGTTCGTTACTGCTGGTTCGCTGAGAACCTGGTTGACACTGCCTCCCTGAATACATGAACTGTCCTCTTCCTTTCTTCATATTCAGTACACTGTGTGATTGTTTACCATGGAATAGAAGAATTCAAAGCTTTGCATTATTTGACAGTAGAAGAATCCCCCCCCCCCCACACACACACAATCAGACACGGATTGGCGACTTGGGATACATGAATTCAAAATTCTTCATAGTTCAATTAGCATAGACAGACAGACACACACATAGGCCTTAAGTGGAGCATGAAGCTCAATTTTATCTGTTGTAATGTAAGGAGCAGGGAGTTCTCTGGCAAACTGGCAGGGATAGGATGGGGAGTTTACATGGTTATCAAAGAAACACCAGAAATGGAAACTCCAAATAGCACTTGATTTTCTAAATTTCTATATTTGTGTAAGGAGGGGCTCTTGAGTGAAAATAACATTAAATTATTTACTTACATTAGTTAAAGGGACCCTGTGAACCATTTGTGCATCATACTATTTCCAGTTGAAAACTCACACTTTAATGGTTGTTTGCCTTCTCTAAAATTCATTGTTATTACTGGTTTTTAATCTGCCTTCTTTCATACTATAACTAAAATGCATGCAAATCATGTAATTATACTCATCCTTGTTTTGTTTGAAATCCTTGATCTACTTTAACTGCACACTTCTGGAGCATTAAGAACACCCCCAACAGAGCAGTCACTTGTAATGCAGTAGCATCCTCTCCTCCCCCTACATCATGAAAGGCTAGACTGTGTTAGGGGTATTCCCAAGTCCAGGAAAGTTGTGCTGGATGTTGATTAAGGAATGTAAACAAACACATTTTGGTGGTGTAACAGCAGTATGGTGGGCAGTGAATTTTTCACTTTTAAAAAGAAAAATAGATCAAAATGAAATTACCAGCTACATCAGCACATTCTACAAATTGTGAACAATTATAATTTTTTTTTTTTAATTAGGGACAGTTTGAGGTCTAAGAAGGGTTGACAATGACCCTTTAATTTAATGGACTCTAATTGTTAGGGCCTAGTTGAAGGTTTCTATAAATGAGTAAAGGTTGCAGCCATGTTTGTTATGGTGATTAGGAAGTAAGCGAGTGCAGAAAAACAAAAATTTATTAGAACAACAGAGTTTTGAAAGTATGATTTGCAGTACACTGCAGCCATTAACAGTATGATTGCAAATCACAAAAGTTACCAGAGAATAACAGTTTGATAATACCTTTATACAGTTTCATTCTCTGTAGGAAGCAAGTAAAGATAATGTTTCAGGTCTGCATATGCATTCAAGCCTTCCAGTTGAAAGGTAAGTTCCTCAGATGTAACATGCAAATGACAATAATAATTAATGAAAGCAGGTGGGAAATTATTGAAAGAGGGATACAGGAGGCTACCAGGTCTTGCATAAGGGTGAGACATAAGTTTGGTAGGATCAGGAAGCCATGTTGGTGGACTCACGAGGTCCAGCAGCTGGTGAAGGAGAAGAGGGCAGCATACAGTAGGTACAAGCATTCATGCAGGGTTATGGACAGGGAGGAGTTTCTTTTAATGGCCAGGAGGGTCACAAGGGTGGTGAGATGGGCCAAGGCAAGGACAGAGCAGAGGCTGGCACAGGGGATCAGCAGGGGGAGAAGGATTTTTTAGGTATATTGGAGAAAGAAGGAGAGTGATGGGGTGGATTAGTAGGTTGAGGTCACGGAGGGGATGGGCAGAGGGGTGCAGGAGAACAAGCAGAGGTGCTAAATGAGTACTTTGCATCAGTCTTCACTAGGCAGGAGGTTGGGGAGGAACAGCAAAGGGGGGCACTAAGGGCAGAATTGGAGGAGACCATGGGCACTGAAAACCTGGTGAATGGAGGGGCTGAGGGAGCTGCACAATACAGGGCATGGCATGCAGAATGCGATGAGGAGGTGGGAGTCTTGGACATGGAAATCCCTGTCAGCAGGGTGTGGGAGGCCCTCAAGACCCTAAAAAAGGAGAAAGCTCTGGGCCCAGATGGAATCCATCCCAGGGTGCTATGGGAACTGGCCAATGTCCTGGCTGTACCCCTGGCAAACCTTTTTGATGCTTCCCTACAGATGGGTAGGGTGCTCCATGATTGGAGGGTGGCGCTCCTTGTGCCCATCCACAAGGATGATTTGAGGGAGAAGCTGAGTAACTACAGGCCTGTCAGCCTGACATTGGTGGTGGACAAGTTGATGGAGGCCATCCTAAAGGAGAGGCTGTGGACGACCTTGGTGGAATGGGGCTACCGGAATATTTGCCAGCATGGCTTCATCATGGACAGATCATGTCAGACTAACCTTCTGGAGTTCTATGAGTGGGTGACAATGATGCTAGGTCAGGGTAGGCCAGTGGATGTCCTCTTTCTTGACTTCAGCAAGGCCTTTGATTCGGTCCCTCACTCTGGGCTGCTGGTTAAGTTGAGGAGAATAGGGGTCGCGATATGTATGGCTACATGGATTGGAAATTGGCTATCTGGATGTACTCAGAAGGTGGTAGTTGGGGGAAGTCTCATCTTCCAGAAGAGTCATTAATGGGGTACCACAGGGATCATCCTGGGGCCACTCCTGTTCAATGCTTACATCTGCGGCATCAGAGTGGGTATCAGGAGTGAAATGAGCCTCGTTGTGGATGACTCAAAGCTAGGGAAAGTGGTGGATGGGGAGGATGGTAGGGTAGCCCTGCAGAAGGATCTGGATGCTCTGGGAAGGTGGTCAAACACCTGGAACCTGAAGTTTAACACAGGAAAGTGTAGGGTGCTACACCTGGGGCATAGGAACCTAGGCGAAGTGTACACCTTGGGAGGGGATATACTGCCGGCTTTGAGAGGAGAAAAGGATCTGGGGTGGTTGTGGATGCCAAAATGAACAATTCTGAGCAATGTAGGAGGACTGCAGCAAAGGCAAATAAAATGCTGGACTGCATCACCGGGGGATTACCTCAAGGAGCAGGGACATGATTCTGCCTCAGTATAATTGCCTGGTTAGGCCACACCTTGAGTATTGAGTGCAGTTTTGGCATCCACACCTAAAGAAAGACATTGCACTCCTGCAGAAGGTACAGGGAAGGGCAACCAAAATGATGCAGGTTCTGGGCGATAGGCCATATGAAGAGAGACTGGAGGCACTCAGCTTGTACTCACTGGAGGAGAGGAGAGATGAGGTGATATGATTGAGGTCTTCAAGTATCTAAAAGGAGAATATGGGGTAGGGCTGGATAAAGTCTTTCAGAGGAAGGTGGAAGAGGCCACCAGGGGGCATAGTTGGAGGCTGGAGGGGGGCTGAGGCTCAAGGGGAGAGAAGGAGGCAATACTTCACTGAGAGGAAGGTGGAACCATGGAATGCACTCCCTGAAGAGCTGGTGGAGGTAACCACGGTGGAGGGGTGCAAGGGGGCTGGGACAGGTACAGGAGGAGGGTAAAGCTAAGTAATGTCATCTCTGGCAGGGGAACTCTGAAGGGGGCTGGGGAAACCCTAAGGGGGGACAGGGAAGGTGGTTATGGTACTCATCAAGGGTACAGATTCTTGAGCAGACTTTATAGACCATGTGGCCTAATCTGCTGGCATTTTAGTATGCTAGTATGTTATTTCTGAGATTGAGTGCACTGAAAAGGCAATGGGATTTATGTGCAGACTGGGAACTGTGCTCAGCAATACCACTTGATATCAAACCCTTTTACAAACATTTAAAGGTATACTACAAATTGAGGGAGTGCTCCCAACCAATTGGTGCACTCCTTTCCCCTGTGTGTGGGACAATCTTACTCAGCCAAGAACGTGTCACACGCAGATGCCCTGGAAATGGGCATGTTCAAGGAACAGCTTTTTTTTAAATATCTTATTGATCACTCTTGAGCAATAATATATTAGTCCGTACCCCATTGCCACGTATTCCTGTATTAGAGTGGTTTCACTTGCCGTCAACTTGAGCCATAAGAGCTCAGCTTTGCTTTGCTTTTCTCTTTCCAGCTGAAGGCACATGAAACCACTCTTATACAGCAATGAGTGGCTCCGGGGGATGTATTAAAATTTATGTAAATGCTGTTATCATGTGATAAATATCTGATGATGTGGCTACTATGTGTATAAATGTGAACTCTCACTTTTATACACATAGTATACACATCATCAGCCATTTATCTATATAGTAGACATGTTACTCCTTCCCCGTTGGTGGGCACTACTTCCACCCACTTTCACTTTCCCTCTCCCCATCTCTAGCTCCCTCTACTATAGTTACACTGTCCAAAAGTCAGAACCCAGTACATAAATCACTGTTACTTTTTAAAATTTATGTTAAAATATTTTCCCAGCATAATTGTCTCACCTCTGCCAGCATTTAACTACCCGCTCTACCCCCTCAGCCAGCTAGTGCAATCACCTCATTCTGTTGCTTCCTCCAAGCTGGATAAACTCTACTGACAACTGCAGCTCAGCATAGACTCCTTGGGCAAGCGCTGCATCCTCTTCAGTCCGTAATTGTTATTCTTATTATTAATATCACCCAAACCTGAGTAATATTTTTAAAAAAAGGACTCGACCCAACAGTGGCAACACTCTTCTCCCTCCACATTACAATCATGATTCTTGCTTCACTTGAAAGTGAAATGGAAAGCAAGCAACAAAATGAAAAACAAATGGAACCCTTGATCCTGTGCCAGTAACCCTGCTCTCCCTTCACATGCCGCTGGTTATACTTGCTCTTTAAAAAAAAGAAACAGGAATTTACTATTTTAATGAAACTCCCAAATGGAAATCATCTCCAGCTAAAGCTCTGCACTAACAATGCCTGCTATCATCTTTTCAAATTTTCATGCTTACCACTTGCTCAACCAATCATCACTGCTCATCACATCAAGACAGTGTGTCCATGACAACAGCCATGGAAACAACCTTAAAAAAAGGGTGCACAAGCACGTAACAAAGAAATAAACCCACACACTTTGATAAAAATATTTATTTTCACAAACATTATTACAAAAATAAAGACACACACAAATTGCATAAATAAAATATGTAGGGGGACCTTGTGTGATATGTGATTTATGCACACTCACGCTGTTTGCCTTTGGCCACCTCACGCATGGATTACACCACTCGAGAGGTTACCCAAGGTCATACAGCACTTGTGTGCATAAATCACATATCACACAGGTCCCCCTGCATATCTGTTTTATGATAAATAGATTTATGATATTATGGAAACTGGAATATGGATCCAGCATTATTTAAACTGTATTCATTTAATGAATATATGTTTCATTTCATTAGAAATGCGTCCATTAAAATTCTATCAAGCATCATTTGCTTTCCAACACAGATTAAGGAATTTATAAATATGAACATTGCAACTCATAAATGTTTTATTTTGATTTTATAAAGAAAACAGAGCAGGTATTCTTCACCAGAAGAAAGCAGTTCCACAATTGTATTAGTTATTACTAGCGGGTGCAACATTTTTCTATGTGCATGATATGTATTCAGGTTAACTTTTTATTGTGTACCTGCAGATAAAAACAATACTACTGAACTGTGCTAAATACACAGATCTGAAAGAACTGAAATTAACTGTATAAATAATATTAGAAAAGTAGAATGATATCTATTCTATCAGATCAGTTAAACTTGGAAATCTAACATATACATTTCTTCTTTAACAGGTGTTGTTTCATGTGGTGTCAATTACAAAATCATGTTTTCTTTAGTTCCATGTCTAATGAAGCTTCATAGGCCTTGGCTGTATCAGGGTGAGGTGATAGGTACCTGTAGAGAGAGGAATACAATTTGGTTCAGCTTATTACTACATACACTGTGCAATGATATGAACTTGCAAATGTTTAGAAATACTGCATAAGTGCATAGCAAGTACTGTTAGACAGAGATACTATATTAAATGGGCTACGAAGTCAGTGAACAGTAGATGTGGCCAAGGCATACTTATTGGAACTGAGTTGTCAATGAGAGCTATATTACAAGTTTCTATTGTAGCTAGAAGTATTTAAATACCTGACACATAATAAACTAATCTAAGTTTCCTGTCTATTAAAAAGAGTGGGGAAATGTGGGTTGTAAATTATTGGCATACAGTGGACCTACATATTTTATTTTCTTCTCCCAACCCTTTTAGGTCTTCACATGATATCCTTGAGGTTACATTTGTGGCTGGAAGAAAATCCCTGAAGAAAGGAGAAAATCAGGGTTTATAAGAAGGCCTTTCTCCTATCACCAAAAGTGAGATACTGCCTTTCTCTCTTCATCCAGGTAGGAGTATGTTATCCAAGGAAGAACCACTGGAAAAAATATTCTAACTGTGCCAATAGATAGCAAAGTAACACATTTCCTAGCACCCATCCATCCATCTTCTGTAGGTGTATGTAATTTTTCTGAAGACATCCTCAGTCCACACTCTTCCATATGATTTGTTTAAATATTCTGGAGATTTACATAGAACTGCTTCTCAATAATTATTGATCGGGTTACAAAGAAAAGAAAAAACTGTGCAGGTTATACATTTTGATGATGTATATGCAGCAGAGTCCAATATGCGATCATAGTTAGTTCCATCAGAATTCTGATTTTACAATCTCTTGCTTCAGTCTGAATTGAATAATTTAGGTGGCAAGTAAATATGGGATACTGATGGTGAGGAGTAGGACAACACAGTGACAAAGGGAACAGTGTTTGAGGATGAGCAGCATTTTGACTGAAATCAAACTTTTCAGTGAGCGTTGGTGTCTATCACTCTACCAGCTCTAAGCTCAGTTCAGCTGCTGTCTTGTTGACTGTCAGTCAGTTCCAGATTCTAAACTATGCTGGTTGTTCACTTGCTAGCTCTTAGCAATTGTGTGTTACATGGGATATTGTAGTTCATGACTTCTCTTGTGAAAAAGAAGTATGCAAAGTACAAAGTCGAGTGTTTACTTTGTGGCCTTTAGTATGACAATGACTTCAAAAAAAGACATGACAAAAAATACCACTCAGAGATCCTTGAGAGAGGTGGTTGCATATGTATCCAAACTGTTGGGGCCCCAGCAAATCCTTTCGCAGCAGCAGCAGCTGCAACTGCCAAGAAGCTAAAGAATCCCAAACAGGACTAACATGAGGCGACACAAGCAAATAGACCAACAGAAAACCTGAATTCCACCAACATGCCACAAAAAAAGATTCAAATTCAAGATCAGGAGGAGAGTGACCAAATTCCAACTGAACCCCTGGGCTATGCACCTTCCACTAGCACAGCTATATCCAAAAATCAGAACACAGATGATCCACTGGAAATGAACTTTGTATGTCACAAAAAAAAAATGCATGCAAAGAAGTTATGAATAACCAACTGCCAGTGGCAACAGAAGAGAAGGCCAAGGAGAGTGAAGAATCTGTTAATGTTAGCAATATTGCTGTCACAGGATCTACAACAGCCGCATTACTTTCTCTAAATGAATTTGAAAATCTCTATCCTTCTGATGTTGGCAGTTTTATTACATCTTTAGATACAAACTTGTCAGATGTAAGGGATCCATTTCCAGAGACACAGAGGTCACAGCCTGTTGCAGGTCAAAGTGATCCTAAAGATAATGCTGGTGATGTGGCAGTAGTTGACCACAATTTAAAATTTCCCTCAGATCCAGGTTTCTTTATTGGCAAACAAATGACTGACAATTACTGAAGATTGCTGTTTTAGTATGGCCCTTGCCAACCAAAAGAACCTGACCTACCTGATGGATTTCAGAAGTGGCAATTCGGGCAAGTGTACCAGTCCTTTCACAAATCATGGCATTTCAAGCAGTATAAGGCTGGAGCTCCTGTAAAGAGAGAGTGGCTCTCCTACTCACTGAATACTCATTCAGTGTTCTGACACATTTGCCTCCTGTTTGGAAGTGCGAATACTAAGGATAAGCACACATGCTTTATGAAAGATGGATTCTTAAACTGGAAGGATGGGAACCAGCTTCTAGAAGACCATGAGCACTCCATCACTCACCTCACCTCAGCGCTATCATTGCCACAGCTAATTATGCCTTGAAACAGCCCATTAACATATTACTCAATGCACAAGCTAGGCAAGAAGAAATTCATTGTAAGAATGATATGATTAAAAGTCAAGAACTGCTGCAATGTCTGATTGACATTGTCCTGTTTCTAGCAAAGCAAGGTTTGCCTTTTTGTGGTCACATTGAAGATCTCAGAGAACCTGGAGATGTTACATTGAATCGTGGTAATTTTCTGGAGCTGATTGTCTTGCTTTCCAAATATGACAGGGTATTTGGGGATAACATGGAGAAAGTTATTAAAGAAAAAAAATCAAAGCATCCAAAGAATATGCACAGAGAGCTTGGTTCAACAATTGCTTTACTGAGTCCAGAATCCCCAAACAAGTTGATTTTGAATATCACTGATGAAATATGCCAAGCTGTGGTCTCCGAAGTTCAAGAGGCAGGATATTTCACAATTTCAATGGACTGCACCACTGATATTGCCCATCAGGACCAAGCATCAATTGTAATAAGGTATATCAGATCTGATTTATGTGTTGTAGAGCACCTTCTTGAAGTGGTATGTGTGGCAGACTCATCAACTGAAGGCCTATTTAAAATTCTAAAGGATACACTGGCATCTAAGGAAGTTGACCTGCAAAATGCTGTCGGTCAGTCTTATGACTGTGCTGCAGTCATGTCAGGACAGTATACTGGAGTCAGAGCATTACTTGAAAAGGAAAATCTAAGCTGCATCTACACTTGGATGTTCAACCATGTACTGAATTTAGTCATAATGCAGGTTTGTAGTACCTCTTTGGCAGCTAAGCAACTGTTTGGCGTTTTGGAACAAATCTACAACTTCTTCACTGCATTTTGCAGAAGAAGTGGTGTTCTTGTGGAGGTGCAAGCCTGCTCTGGCATATCAACAATACACCAGCCACAGCATTTGTCAACAACTCATCGGTGGTCTCACTAAAAAGCTCTTACTAATGTGTTCTTCGCATGTGAAGAAAATTTTTTTGAATGCTTTATGGATGCTCTAGAGGAATGTCAGGACGCAAGACACAGCCACAAAACTGTTTGTGAAGCAAAGGGACTTCAAAAAAACTTGCTTCATTTGAGACTGTCATTACTGCTCATTTGTTCAGGAAGATTTTTGACATCACAGATCCTGCATCTAAATATCTTCAGTCAGAAAGCATCGATCTTCTACAAGCACTGAACCTTGTGGAGATTTGTCAGTCTCAGCTGATGGAACTAATAAACAAGGCAGGAGTATATGAAGAACTTTATGAATCAAGTGTTACCTTCTGTGAACAGCATGACATTGAAAAAGTGCAGTTTCCTGAAGTTAGAGTCAGCAGGAAGAAAAGAATGGATGAAGAAATTACTTGTGATGAAACTATTACTAGTGCAAAGGAGTGGTATAGAGTCAACACCTTCTTGTTTACCCTTGATGTGTCTTTAAATTGTATGAATGAATGATTTTCATCCCACTGACATATCTTGTCTGAATTTGCTTTGCTGAATCCATTGCATTTCTCAGAACAGGTAGGAGGAGAACTTCCTAAGGAT
Organism: Neoceratodus forsteri; assembly: GCA_016271365.2. Classification (NCBI taxonomy): domain Eukaryota; kingdom Metazoa; phylum Chordata; order Ceratodontiformes; family Ceratodontidae; genus Neoceratodus; species Neoceratodus forsteri. The sequence continues at coordinate 323,934,005 of CM028134.1, forward strand.
GCTTTTAACATTATTGCTGTCAGATATGGTTTCAGTAAAGAAGATCTCCAGAACAAATATGTAAATTTTGTCAAAGCTTACCCAAAACTGTCAAAATGTGCAGTCAAGGGTGTCGAGATACATCAAGACCATGACTGTCTAGTGTTAACTTACCCTTCCTACCTGTCAATTCTGAAACTCCTTGGCAGTTCTGGACTATGTTCAGCTTTCCCAAACATGTATGAAATATATAAAATTCTAGGGATTTTACCAGTTGGTTCAACCAAATGTGAATGCTGCTTCTCTAAACTGAAGATAATCAAAACCTGCTTGTGTTCCACTATGTCGTCTGAAGGCCTAGAGTCATTGTTAATGATTAGTATAGAAAGCTCTCTACTCACACACATTGATCCTAGTAGTGTCATCTCACAATTCACATCTTCTCCTCCTCTTCTGAAGAAGATATTGATTCCATAAACATCCACCATCAATGTTATGAGCTGGGTGCATATCACTTTTCTACTTTTATAGTACACCAGTAGCTAGTTTCATTTTGAGTAATAGTTGTATCTTTCATTAATCTACTCTGATAACTTTATTTTGTGGAATAAGATTTTTTACCTGGAGTCATGGGTTATGGAAAATGTAACAAGTGGGTTTTATATGTAATAAAAGCCTAAAGACTCACCACAGTGCATCTAAATCCACAGAGCTTCTGTGCCCCCCCCGCCAAGACCACCAGTCTATGTATAAAAATCTTGCACAGTACATTACATTACACTAATGTCTATGGGGTAGGTGGATGATGGCATTGCTGATCAGAAAGTTGCCCACCACAGCTGCAGCTGCAGACTTTACTACCAGCTATAGTCTCCCACACCCATGACTCCAGAGGGAAAAATATTTCTTCTCTAGGAGTCAGGGGCAGGTAACATGTAACAAAAGTGTGTTTCATCTTTCATAAAAACTCAAAGACCCTCCACAGAGCATCTAAATCCCCAGAGCATCTGGGGGCCTATTAGGCCCCCAGGCCCCCAGCCTACATATTAAAAATCTTTCACAGTACAATTCAATGATGACTATGGAGTAACTGGTTGATGGCATTTTATGGTCAGCTAGTTGACCACTACAGTTGCAGCTGCAGTCTTTAGAGTTAACTATAGTCTCCAACACCCCTGAATTTGGTAAAAAAAATAATATTTTTTTCCTGGAAAGAGGGGTAGGTAAAATATGAAAAAGGTGTGCTTTATCTTCAATAATATCCCAAAACTCACCACAGAGCATCTAAATCTCCAGAGCTTCTGGGGGCCTGATGGTCCCCAGGCCCCCAGCCTTTATACTAAAACTCTTTCACAGTACAATTCAAAGATGATATGGGGTAAGTGGTTGATGGCATTTTTTGGTCAGTCAGTTAAACATGAAAGTTGCAGCTGCAGTCTTTAGAGTCAAGTGTAGTCTCCTACACCCCGACTTTGGTAAAAAAAAATATTTTTTTTCCTGGAGTGAGGGGTAGGTAAACTATAAAAAAAAGTGTGTTTCATCTTCAATAATTGCCCCAAAACTCACCACAGAGCATCTAAACATCCAGAGCTTCTGGGGACCCGATGGCCCCCAGACCCATGACTTTCTTGTTAAGAATTTTGGAGCTGTCTCTGCCTGACCTACATTTCTGTCCCACTATGCCCCTGGGCATGTTACAGACCCCCTTTTACCTTATAAAGGCCAGCACATTAGCTCATAACAGCCTGATTTCAGCCATCATGCTAACTATGGTAAGCCTTTGCATAATGTTAACTTCTTAAACACTGTAGACCTAGACTTTAAAATTACAATTTTTTTTGTGAATCACTTTTCTCAGTGTGGCTTTCACAGTCTTGTTCTAAAATCAAAATGATCACAAGGAGATGATGGTAAGTGCACTTTATTTTATTGTCTTCAATATTTTGATTGGATAAAATAAAGCTTATAAAACTATAACTTAAGTTTTTATAATTTAGGTTTGCCAGCCTTGTCTGTATCAAGCAGCTGTTCAGTATTGCCTCATACAGCTTCACATGGTATATCAAATTAAAATGTATCAACATGTTATTATCATTTGAATGTTATAGTTGTGTCCATAAGGGCAATTTCAAAGGCAGTTATTTATTTATTTATTTTCCCAGTGCTGCATACATTTGTGGCTGAGACATAGTAATTTATTTAGTTTAAAATGTTTTGCTGCTCATCACACAGAGAGCCATAACAGAATGCATAGATGTGCACAGGACTAGCAATAAGATAAAGAGCTTCCACTTTACCTTTTGTGCATTTATAACTATTACTGCATACTGTAAACTGGGTTTTAAACTTGTAGCAAACTGGCTTAAAATGTGCCTGTGCTTTGTAGAAAGATGTCTTCAATTTGGCAGACAAAACATAAAAATAAACTGTTAAATTCAGCTGTTTAATATGTAAAACAGCAAAATCAATTTGATTACTGGCAGTATATAATTAGTGATGACTTATAAACTGTTTTGACTTTTGTAATAGAAATGGGACAACCAGGACCTTCAACCAAAACTATAATGTTAAATAATGAAGACAAAAAAGCAGGTGCATAGCAGTTAAAGTAGTCACATTTTTGTACTACATCAACAGAAATGTTTGCAATTTGTTTAAAACACAGATTAATAATGGATGGATGTGTTGACATTTGTAAAATATCTGCTCTGCTTTTCTGTTTTGTGAAGTTAGCATGCTTCTTTGTCAGAAAAATTATAATATATATAGTCATACGTTTCTTAAATATACATTAAGACATTCTGGTGTGGCAATGTTTCTCTCCCTGATCACCCACCCCAACCCTTTCTTGTTTTTATAGTTTTAAATTCAGCATGGTTTAATGCAACACATTATATATGTTGACATTTTGTATGTTTTTATTTAGAATACCCATCAACTAAAACAGACCAAAATATAATAAATTAAATGTGTATCTGACATGTAATGTAACTAATATTTAAACCACCATGTAAAAAGACAGCAGAATTATAATATGCAGTACAGGGGCTATATATATTTATGTTCTCTATTTTATTGTTTCCTAAATTATATAGATTATAAGCCTACAAGAGACCACCAAACACATTCAAGGTTATCCAGACAGAAAAACAGTCTTCCTAACATACCAGACCATTGCTACATTCAGTGCCAGCACCCACAACAGCAAGCAAAGGGAATGAGGGCTATTTGAACATTTTTTGCAGTCCCACCCCCATGAATCCTTCAGGACAGACCAGCCAACTCCCCAAATCAGAAGTGAAAAAATGTGAACACCATTGCCATATAGGTATTGGGGTAAGAGTTGTTGCAAATATAACAATAAACAAACACAAACACCTATAGCATTAACCTATGCCCCTGATAGTGTATCTGCCGAGCTGTTACACATTAAATCATCTGCTGTGTGTGAGAGTAAATCTGACCCTATAATTTTGCCTGAAAGTTTGACACCCCAAAATGTGCCACCACATGAAAAAAACTCAGCTAGTGATACACTGGTATATACATAAACTTATAATTTAGACCTTTTTATGCATACTTTTTTGCAACCGAATCAATAAAAATAAATAAATAAATATCTGTGATGGTTTCTTCACATATGGTGCTGCCCCTGATTGCAAACTAACATTTCAAATTTCTAATAACAGAATTAAGGTAATCTTCCTCCCAGAAAAAAAAGCCGTCTTAATACGAGATTTAAAACTGTAAATATACATTGTGGCCCAGATATTCAAACTGCGCCCAAAAAGTGTGCAATAGCAGGAGCAAGCACAAGTCTATTACGCCCATGTGCAAGAGACACGATATTCAAAAATGAAGCAGGCCAAATTGCACCTACAGCCGACGACTGAATATCGCACCACCTGTGCCGTAGCTCAACTAGGGAGGGCAAGCTGAGCAGATCTGATACACCATAGCGCAACAAGGGATGTTGAGCTGAGCAGTCCAGAGGCACCATAGCACAACCAGGGATGTCCCCCAGCAGCAGAGCAATGTAACTGCACAACCAGGGAGGTAGAGGCCCACCACCCATGCCACAGATAGGCACAAGAACACACAGCAGAACAGACATCGTCCCCCCACACCCCAAGCACTGCACAACTGGGAGAGGGCTGGAATAACCACTGGCCCATGGAGACAAGCAAACAACCCACAGCCAGGCCATGGTGCCCCATCACACCTACTGGCAAGCTGTGACTGGCACACAAGGAGGGCTGACCACCACATGCCACACCATCCCCCCAATGCAGAGCACACCCTGCACTGTTACCCCCAGACACCCCCCCATGAGCAGTGACCACCACTGCAGGAAACCCCATGCATGCCACCACTCCCACTGTGACAATGCAACCCTGTGCACCACAGAACCATGCAAGTCAGCCCTACCATGAGCACCCATGAGTGGGTGGCAGCACACAGCAATGCAACAATGGCAGACACAGTGCCACCATGCACAGTCCCCCCGAGGTACTGCTGAGAGACCAACCATACGTTGGCACAAGAGGTACTCCACACGGGACAGGCTGTGCCCTTGACACCACCACCAGTGGTACAGCACCCTGCACAGTAGTCCAGTGACACACCTCAACCCACCACTGGCCACAACAGCCAGCACAGCCACCCACAGTGGTGCGTGGAAGCATGCACCACACCGGATGCCACACAGTGTATGGATAGACACCCACTCATACCCAAGGGCACAACAACACAGGGATGCAGTGGTGGGGCAACCAAGTCCCCATTGTGGGCCCATGTAAACTGTGTACACACAACCTGCAGTCCTTCATGGCACTGGAGTGCCAGCCACCCTGTGCAGGCACTGTGAACCCGTACACCACCAACAGTCACCCGGAGTACAAGTCACAGACAGTGGGGCACATCCCCTGCAACACACACAAGGCACAGCATGGAGATGGGACAACAACTGTGGTGCCCACAGTGCCACCCAAGCCAGGCATGCACCACACCAGTGACAGGAGGCAACATGGCAAAGTGATGGGCACAGTGGCCGCCCTGCAGGGACTACCACCACTGACATGCCAGCAGATCGTGCAGGCCACAGACATGCATGTGTGTCAGCTGCACAGGCCATGGATGGGGCCAATGGGTGTGCCATGGACACAGAGCATGCACCATGGCCCACTGTGCACAATCAGCCAGTGCACAGGGAACAACACACACACCACAGACACTGACTGATAGCTACCCCCACACCATAGTCACCGCCACACTGACATACACACACACACACACCCATGACTGCACCACCCCTGACACCATGCACACCACTGCAGCTGAGCACCTACTATATAGCCCGCTGCAAATCAGAGACCACGACAGTATTCATAACAAAATTGAATATATTGAAAAAATATATAACCATCAACTATATACAATAACACAAACTATATACAATAAAACAGTGGAACTATATACAAGGTTGGAGGGGCCACAGACAAGGTGGGGGTGGGTAGAGGGAAGAGGTGGACAAATGGGACAGGGAAGGAGGGGCCTGAGGGTGGGTCCAGGGGGGTAGGGGAAAACTGACAGCCATCCACACTAGCGGGAGCGCCTCTCCCTGCTTTGGCTCCTCCGGGCCCTGTGCCTCCTCAGAACCCCAGTCTCGTCTAATTGACGCAGGATCTGAAGTGATGCCCATGCGACCACCAGGATCTCCTGCACTGCCTTCCATATTTCTTGAAGATCGTGGGTACCTAGGACAAGGGAGCACAGTCAATAGGTGTGAATGCACAACCCCATACAGCCCGCCCACTGTGCGTGGCATATGGCCATGGGACATACCACTGTGATGGTGTGTGACCACCCACAGTGATCATGTCCACAGGACCTGCCCACCCAGGTGCATACAGCCATGTGGAATGCTGTGCACACCCACCGGCCTAGTCACGCACAGCACCACTGTGGCCATTTAGTGACATGGCTATGTGGTGCAAAGGCAGTGGCACAACCATGTACCTGGTGCAAGCATGGACCACCATTGATGAACTCCCAGACATGCATTGCCACTGGACAGTGTTGACTGTAACAAGTTGCGTGCATGGCAGTGGTGACGATGTAGGGTGGCCATGCCCCGCTGCCCACCCTGTCACACAGCATGTAATAGTAATCATGGATGTATGGCACTCACCCTCATCGGGCCGGTCAGGTGGGTGGTGATGGCCCTCCCCCCACCTGTCTGCACCATCCTCCTCCCTCCACTGCTCCTCTCTCACACGGTGGTGTTCTTCCAGGCCTGTGGAGCAAACAAGGAGAGAAGAACATCAGTACAATCCCGAAGCAAAGTCCCCCTGCCCCAGGTGTGTGCCTCTGACCCAGCCAGACCCACCCACCCACACCGTGTGAACACCACCACAGCCTACCCCAGATGGTCCCTCCCCTATGTGCTGGACACATACAACACTGTTACCCATATGGACGATAAAAGTGTGTTGACAGAACCCCTACCTGGCTGTGCCCCTCCTTGCACGTGCTCGCAGTCATGCCAGTAGCTCTGGCTCCCTCCTCTGCAGGTCCCCATAGCGGTGCCTGCACTGCTCCGTGCTCCTCCCCCATGGAGTGGCCTCCTCCAGGGCAGTGGCCACCTCTTGCCACACCTGGGTCCTGAAGAGAGGCCCATGGTGTGGCTCCACAATTGCCATGAGATTGGCTAACTCTATCGCAGACCACTGCACTGCCCATCTGCGTGCCATTCTTTCAGTAATAGTAGGCAATATGGTGCTCTGCAGCATGGCTCCCCACGTGCAGATGCTGCGTGGTACAGCGCTGCCATTCCCTATCGCACTGTTACCGAACAGCACGATAGAGGTGCACTCATGCCTGACGCATGGTGCCTAGGGGGCAAAGGTCAGGCACAGGGTCAAGAGTCTCTAGCGCATGGCCACATACAGTGCCATTGGAAGACAATGCATGTAGCATGATTGGTTGCCTGTGTGCCAGTGCCATAGCGGGCCTACAGCACAGTTGGCCCATTGCACCTATGATGGCCCAGTGCCACAGCGCCATGTAGTGACCATCACTATAGCACCACTGGCACAATGGTGGCCATGGCCTGCATTGCCTACTGTGCACAGCATGTCATCAGCATGGCAGATGCCTGCGTCAGCAACCCGGGCATGAGCAGTGAGGTGTGTACTAAGCATATCACAGAACTGTGCCATTGGCTCAGCACGTTCAACACAATTGCGCAAAGTGCAACAGCGCGATATTTAGCCATCATATGCAAATCATCTAATCAGCCATTCAATGGCGCAGCACTGCAATTTGCATCTACTTAAAGTTGCTCCTCGCCTCATTTGCATGGGTTGTGCTATAAAAGTGCGACATCGTGCTTCAGTGGCCATAGTCAGTTACTGCAGTCTATTGGTGAGTTGCATGCTGTTTGTGAGTGTGGACTGTGGATTCAGGGACATGCATGGGGCTGCATAGTCCCAGGTAACAACTGCCATTCTTACAGGCTACATAATGACTGAGCAGGTTGTTGGAGAGGAGGAACACAGTGGTGGGAGGAGGAGGAGGCCGAACTTTACAAAGGCCAAAACCGAGGACCTGTTCGAGGCCTACCTGGATCAGGAGCCACTTCTCTGTGGATGGCGGGGAACACCTCAAGCCCATGCTGCTGCATGGGAGGAGGTGGCACATGCTGTGAACCTGCATGGCAGCCACCAGCGCTCCATGCAGGAGTGTAAGAAAAAGATGGGCACGGACAGGAGGAGGATAAGGGAGAAGGTGGCTGCCATCAGGGCAGCACATGCTGCAACAGGTGGGGGACAGCCTGAGGTGGTGCAGCTGACCTCACAGGAGGAGAGCCTTGCTGGAAGCATGCAGCGCAGTGCCATTGAGGGTGTTCCGGTGGTGGCTTCCAGATGGGTGGTGGCCCATCACTGCATGGTAAGTCATGGTCTGTCTATGGGGGGCAGGGTAGGTCACACGCACTAATACGACTTTGCTTTCCCTTACAGATCCTGAGCATCTGCATGGGTCAGCAGTGGTGGGCCTGTCCACTGCGGACAGTCAGCTGGAGTTGGAGAAGGGACCATCCACCTCCATAGGTATATGTGGAGCTTTGCGACAGTGGGGCTGCCTGGCTGTCCACACTGATGTCATTATAACAGTTGTGGAGGAAGCCCTGCCTGTGTCCCCACATGCTGGCATCCACGGATGCCAGCATGCTGTGACTGTGGCCGGTGCAGAGTCCATCACCGGTGATGATGACATGACTGTCATGGGCAGTGACACGTATGTGCCATGGTATGGCCACACAGCAGGGTAATTCATGCCCATATCTGTGGGTGGTGCCACCATGGAGGCCTTCATGTCATTACAGTCCCAGGCTGTGCCTGTCAGCACCAGTGGGGTAGCACTGGTGTCTGTTCAGGACAGTGGGACTGTTGCAGCCACTGCAGTGGCACCACTGAGCCCTGGGGAGCGGCAGCCAGAGGGGCAGCATCAGCAGTCGCCCAATGGGTTTGGGGTACAGGGTTCAGCAGCGGCGTCTGTGCACCACCTGTGGACATGCCCAGACCTGGTCCTGGTGCACAGCACCCACCCTCAAGGGGTGCTGATCATCGGGGCCGTGCACACCCTGAGGGACAGGATGCCAAGGAGGCTGATGACTTCTTGGATGAGCACACCCGCCTACTGCAAGCATCGGTCCAGCAGCAGATGCAGCTTGCGATGTCCGTGGATGCACTGCATGTGGCTCTGGGGTGGGCAGAGGAGCATCGCAGCAGGGACACCACACTGATCCTGGCAGGAATGGACCATTTGCGGGAGGATGTGATCGCTGCCATTGACAGGCATGCACACGCATTCATTGCTGTTATGGCCACAATGGGCACACAGTCAGGTGCCCATGCATTGCGGGCACCATGCAGTGCACTATCCACCCCCCATTCCCGGCGTCGTGCGACTCCCACCCTGTCGGAGTTGGGTTCAGCTGTGGGTATCCTGAGAACTCCTGGTGCAGGCATGTTTGGTGTGCTGCAGACCCCTGCACGAGCACAGTCGTGGTCACGCAGTGGAACCCCTAGGGGACCATCGGTGCCACCCCATGAGGCCAGTGGTCAGCCTGTCAGTGCTGGCAGGTCTCGGTGGGGCCACCCATGCATCTGTGGTGGCTGGGGCACTGTGTCATGTGACTGACCTGTCTTCCAGTGTGGCTACTGTCTGGTGCTGCCCTGTGTGCATTGTGTGTTTCAGTGGGCAGTGCACGGGTGGGTACCCGACCCTGCTCGTGGACACACAGTCCACCTGCACACCCTCCTGGCTGCTGTCCGCAGTTGCATGTGCATGATGATGCCTGCATTGCGCTGTACACCAATGTGCAATGGTGCTCAGCATCTGACACATGCACATGGACAGGCAGTGGGTGTGGTGGCCTGTGGACATGTGTGCTGCTAGGGTTTGCATTCTGGGTCAGTGTGCCTCCTGCCATCTGTGCATGTTTGTTGCATTGTGTGTGTGCATGTGTGTGCCTGTCTGCATGGCATGTTAATCCTCACCCATCCCTGGTTGTGTGTGTGCTTATGTGCTCTACCACTTCCCTTGATGGCATGCACCCCTGGTGTGTGTCCATGCGTGTTTGTCTTAGCCACTGGTGGTTGCGCATGGCCCCATGACTTACCTGGTTTGGCTGAAGTGCTCCTCCATGATGGTGTCCCAGTGCAGCTGTGCCAGCCGGAGTAGTCGGGGTCCCATCAGCCAAGGGGGGGTCCGCCCATCACCATCATCACTGGCATACCCATCGTCCCCATCGCTGTCCTCCTCTTTGACCTGTATGGCTATCCCACATTCGTTGACCATGTTGTGCAGGATGCAACAGGTCAGAAATAGCCTACAGGCCTTTGAGGGGCTGTACTGTAGGTCACCACCAGAGGTGTCCAGGCAATAGAAACATGCCTTCAGTATCCCGAACACCTGCTCAATGACATTACATATGGCGTGTGCCTCATTGTAGCGTTGCTGTGATGGGGTCGTGGGCGGCCGGTAGGGTGTGAGCAGCCAGGGACAGAGTGGGTATCCACTGTCACCTGTGTGTAGAGGGCGGAGGTTAGTTTTGTGATCAGCATCACCCTGCCCCAGGCCATGTAGGCCACTACCCATGCCACCTCTGGCCATGCCCCCCAGGCCCTATGATTGTCCATGTGGTTTGCATACTCACCCAGTAGGTGTCCAGTGGGGATGTCCCCACTCTTGAATCTGTGGCACAGTGCTGACTGGTGCCAGATGAAAGAATCATGTGCTCCCCCAGGGTGCATGGCACAGATGTTGATTATGCACCCCCTGGCATCGCACACCACCTGGCAGTTGATGCTGGCATAGCCCTTGCAATTTATGTATGCGGCCCCCTCTGGGCCAGGTGGTGTGTGTATGGCCACATGGATGCAGTCTATTGCCCCTAGCACGCCAGGCATAAGTGCTACCCTGTGGAACTCCTGTATGTCTGCTGTGCGCTCCGCCACTGTGCTGGGGAAATGGATGTACTCCACAGCATGTGGCAGCAGTGCGCTGAGGAATTGGGTGATGTGGCATGACGTGGCCGACTGCGTTATGCCTGTGGTGTCCCCAGTTGGTCTCTGGAAGGTACCTGTGGTGAGCAAGCACATGCAGGCTGTTACCTTAGTCTCCACTGACAGGGCATGGCTCCGTCGTGTGGGTGCCTGCATCACATCACTGCACAGCTCACAGAGCCACCTCAGAATTGCTCTATTCAGGTGGTACCAGCCCACAATCTTAGTATCAGTGTACAGCTCAAAGCTGGTGTGGGCTCCGTTCTTCCTGTTGGGGGCATACCACTGATGGGCCCTTCCATGGCCATGCACCCCTGCCTCCCGCCTTCTCACCCCCCTCATAATGGCCTCCATTTGGAAGGTGACACTGGCCATGTCCCTGGTTTGTGTTCACCCCCCCAGCCACTGTTGCTGTATTCCCCTCGTTGTCCTGTCTGCTACTTCCCCTGCACCGGGTACACCTGCCTGTGCTGGCCTCTGTGCTGTGTGGCTCCCCACACCTTCCCTGTGCCTGGCTGTTCAGAGTGCCCTTTCCCTGGCCTGCCCTGTTTGTGCCTCCTGCCCTGTCTGTCTGGCTAGAGTTCTGCCTTATGTGGCTTTTCTGTAGTGTTCTTGCGCCTCTCCCTTGCTCCTTTTTATTTTGGCTCATTTCCACTATGGCACAACTTCCGCTGGCTCCCCTATTGCACATGGCTCAAGTTGTTGAGTATCGCACTGCACCATTTATGCATGGTTACTCCCCCTTCAGTTGTGCATGCCTTCATTATCATTGTGCTGTTGCTGAGCATGATTTCGGGTGTGCAACTGCCTCCTGCTGAATATCGCAGAATGGCGCAATTTTGGACTTGCGCAGGCGCAACCCTATTGTGCATGGCTCAACTCTTTTGAATATCTGGGCCTTTGACTCTTGTTTATATATCAAAATGATGGGCATTAGAAAACTAATTAAACAATTAGCCTGTAGTGGTGCAAAAATGTCTACTATTCAAAATTACTATTTATTTAGTTTTTGTTTGGGTAGGTGCACTTGCCATAAAATTACTATTTTCAGGCACAACCTGGGAGAGTACAACAAAAAGAGAACAGCTGAACAACAGCAACATGGGTACAATAATACAAATAGAGGAACAGTACAGCAGCGCTACAAAAATACAATGGGTAGAAACAACAAAAAATAATGGCAAGCATTATACAGATAATGGCAGTAAGATATATAATAAGTGCAGAAACCATGGACCTGACCTGTAGAGTGAAAGGGTTAATAAGATAGTAAGGTTATATATAGAGAAATGTGAGGAATGTTCAAACATAACAAGAAAGACTGACAGAAGGAAGGTCAGGGGTGGTAACTGGCAAAACAACAGTGGATGGTCGGCAACAAAGTTCGAGAAGGAAGAGAGCTAGTATAAAATGATTGATACAACTATAAAATGTGGTCAGGTCATCAGAAATGCTAGGCATAATATAATGAGTCAGCATACTAGGAGTAGAATTAGACAGGCTAAAAAAATATTGGCTACCTATATATTAGAGTGCACCAACATCAGGCACCCCTGCAAAAACACGGGGCACTACCACATAACCAAGTGATATCTGGGTCTGCCATACCATGCTGTGTGTATGACTGTTCTGATAGTTTACCATTTCAGCAATCTTCTGAGTGTCAGCAAAGTAGTGAATGTGAAACTGCGTGCTGTATGTGTGAAAACTGTGTATGGGAACAATGGAAACATTCTGATCTGCACATTGATCTGACAGAGAACAAATATTGTATGTGTCCTGCACAAAATACCACCCTTGAAGATATGCAGATGGGGAGCAGTGGCACACCAAGCCATGAAGAAGACATTTGTAGTCAGGAGGGTCAGCAGCTGATGGAAAATGGTCTAGCAGAACCTGTCTATTTAGAATTAATAAATTAATATGAAGTACAAAGAAATAATTCAAATGGTGTTAAATATCTCCATCAGTTTTACTTTGCCAATCCAAACCATATAACATTCATAGATCAATACTATTCTGCAATCCATACATCTGTGCAGCAGTTGTTGGACAGAATAAGGCATACTTTGGGTAGTAATGATATTGTACAGCTACAACTGGATTGTGATAGTTTGAATGACCCTGTGTATTCACTGCATAGAAACCCCAATTAGTTAAATGCTGATGAATATTTAGAACATGTAGCCAATTTATTAAACAGCAAGATGGAGGTCTGTGCTAATAAGACTTTAACACGGGTAGTCACTGTTGTGAGAAATGTGCATGGGGAGTTTCCAGAGATGTCAGAAGTGTTTTATCTGGACATATTATCAAACAGAAAGCAAGACATCTAGTTAATTTAGTGAAACAATATAATGCATTATGCTTCACTGGTAGCTTAATTGCTTTTCTACACCAGCAACTAGTTGATCAAAACATATTAGCAAAACCTAAAGATTTACAGAGTCGGAAGGGTTGTCAGAACAAATAATGGTAGATTTGAGCCATATTCACCTATCTGAGGCAGAGCTAGATGTGACCATCTTTGTTTACTTTATGAGCAAAGCTGGTACATGGCAGAGATTTGTTGGGTCTCCTAATATATGGGCAAATTCAGTACTTTTGCTGCTACACAAAAAAACATTATTATGGTATTAAAAATCTCAAAGGCTTTTTGGGGTCTAGAAATGTATGAGAGCATTGACTGACATTTTTCATGCACAGAGGTTCACACACATGCCCTAACATGTGCTATGCATGCAAATCATCTGGCTGTAGTAAGGTACAAAGTGAGGTGGTACAGTGCCCTGATTGTTGTAAATACTGTAGCTCAGCAGACTGCTACAGATGGCATAAACTGGCTTACCCCAATTGTCATTTATCTAAATTGTGCACATCATGAGGAAAACCTCAAGGTGAGCACCATATTTGTTTTTGGTCAAAGTGCCATAACTGTCTTAAAGTAGTACACCCTTTTGAAACTCACTTATGCAACATCCAGTCATTAAAGTAACCACCTTGTTCAGCAAATTATATATTTTATGATTTTAAATGCATGCAAGAGTTCAGTCCCAATGACTGTAGACATATTCCAAATTATATCTTCATCATTGAAAGAGGTTGCAAGTGGAAGTTTGAAGGCACTGACTGTGTTGCACAATTTGTAAAAATGTTTATTCAAAAGAGTTTCATGGGCACACCTTTATAGCTCACAGTGTAAAGGGGTATGACATACACACATAAGTCACAACAGTGGACCAGAGCCAAAAAGCAATAGAAAGTACTTACTGAAACAGGCAGGCTCGGCTTCCCAGTCTCTTTTCACAAAGAAATCCATGGCAAATTTGTGTCAGGATAACAAACAATGTTTATTATAAATCCAGCAGGAAGGTTCACCATGCCCCCTTCCCTCAAACAGCCAAATGTTTTCATGCCTAACTTGCACTTTGTCAATGTTGAGGTAGTGCAATTATTGAGCTCCTTTCATACAAGCCATATTAAAGTGACTGTGTGTTAAAAACATATTACAACACAGCAGAATATGTGGGAGACAACAAAAAAGTAAACCAGGCAAAACACTATCTATGAATACACATGATATATTTACATAAATAACTTACATGACACATCTGATAGATCTAAGAGAGAAACGTATAAAGGAAAAGGAGGGAAGGGAGTGGAAAGGGGGGAGAGTTGGAGAGAAGGAAGGGGAAGGGATGAGAAAGCATCAAAAAATCTATTAGAATTCATAGATATAAAAGTTATGTTACCAAGAATAAGAAATCAATTGAACAATATTAGCCTTCAATACAGATTCATCTAAAAGGCTATAGTAGCAATACATACAGTTGTTTAGAAGTATGGAGATAGCTGAAAGTATTCATTCAGACCAGGATACTCATAAGATTTTAACTTATACTGCCAAAAGTCTCCCTTTGGAATAACCTTTTACCAAGATCCCCACCTCCTACAGTTTCATAGACTTTTTCAATGACCTGAAACAGGAAGCTATGTTCCCTGCCTTTATTTTCAGCAAGTTGTGCCAAGGCACTAATCCAGTTGCTTTCTGTATGCTTCTGATGTGTTGCCCAATACATTCCTTTACCTTTTTTTTTTGTCTTTTCAATGTAAATGAGGTACATTCTTTGCATTTTGTTAGATAAATCACTTTCATTGCATTACTGGTCACAAAATATCATATTCTGTACTCATTGCCAGTCATTGGATCCCTGAATATTTCATCTACAGTAATCTACTGGCAAAATTGACAGTTGCTAGATCATTTAGTCTTATGGCACCGACCCTATGGAATTCTCTACCTCGTCAGGTGCGAAATTGCCTGACCGTCCTTAGTTTTAAAGGAGCTTTGAAGACCCACCTTTTTAGCATAGCTTTTAATGATTTATTTTAGTTTTAATTTTATTGTATTTATTGTTCAAAATGTACAGGTGCTTTGGTTTTAAGAAAAGCGCCTTTTAAAAATAAAGCTGAATTGAATTGAATTGCTACACCTACACTATGTGTTCCTGCAGGTAAATGTGCAAATGTATTTCTTCCTATTGTTTTGTCCCAAAATGTGCTATGTACCAACTGGTCTTTAAGATTAGTACCTCTTTTGTAAACCATGTGGGGGGTGTTTTTTGTAACATGATGTAACTTATTGTCAGTTCTTAAAATATGCCAGTTATGGTGAATATCTCTTACAAAGTATGTCTAAGGACTGAAGGTAGTAACCAAATCTGGTGTATTATTATTATTAGTTCCCTGATGCCTTGTTCTTGTACTGGGGGAAAGGAGAGTATCCCTGTCCATCTCATCTACTTTTTCCTTTGCTTTCTTGACATCTGCATCGTATCCTCTCTCTAAAAATCTATTGGCCAATGCTGTAGTTGGTATCTGATAATAATGTTAAGTAGTACAGTTATATTTGATTCTCATGAACTGGCCTATAGGGATGTTGTTGGTCATCTATTTGGGGTGGCAACTTTCATAATGTAGAAAGGAATTCCTGTCTGTCCATTTCCTGCATAGCCGAGTCATTATATTATTGTTATCACCCTTCTTAATGGTAAGATCAAGAAAATTGACCTGTTCAAGGTCAAACATTACCTTCAATCTCATATTTTCATTCATTGACTTCAGATACTCCACAAACTGATGTCATTACTTTGCAGTACCCTTCCAAATGAGGAATAGATCACCTATATAATGTTTGTACAAATCAATTTTATCTAAAAAATGTTTACTGTCACCAAATATAAAATCCTTTTACCATTTGGACATGTATATAATAGCATAATTCAGGGCAAGGGCAGTCCCCATGGCCATCCCCTTTTTCTGCAAATACATATGATCTTATTTTTTTTGTAAATTTTTTTTATGCTCCTGCACCCAGTCTGGCCCCCTTCTGTCCAGCCCTCCAGTCCTGTCACCCTGGCATCCACTGAACTTACCTCCTCCTACACTAGTGAGGTGCCAGGTAGCCTGGAGCAAAGTCTGTGAGGGGAAGCTTTCATTCTGCTGGCTGATGTTATTTTCTTCCTCCTTTTTTCACCCACCCCCGAGCACAGTGCAGCAGTGTGCAATGACACCAGTGGCCAAGCCATGCATGCCTCCGTACACGACACACCAGGCATCTACCCTACAACTTCCCCCTATGTGTGGGCCCACTGTGCCAGTCCCCAGCCACCACTAGGGATCAGGCAGGCAGTGGACTCTGTTCCCACCCCTCCCCAGGAGAGGAGAGCTGTCCTCCAGATGCTCAGTCCTCCCCCTCCCCAGCCAAGCCCTGGCGCCCACTCAATCCATGAACATGGGTCACCAGTGTGGCAGGAGGTAAGGCATGATGCCTCAGCCCTTCACACCAATGGGCAGGCACACATACAATCTTTAAAGAGAAAGGAATTGTAAGTTAGAACTGTTTCAGTTTGTGCTACAATAAATTCAACAAAAGGTAAAGAATATTCAGTAACCACATACAAAGATTCAAGTAGAGCATGGAGACCCTGATCATGGGGGATGTTAGTATACAGAGCCATACCATTGAGGGTAACAAAGGACCATTCAGGCTGCATGTCTACAGCCTTTAAATTGCTTAATAAGGCCCACATTTTCAAAGGAGATGTGTGGCCCAAAATGGAGATGCATGGCACAACCCAGAAACTGTGCAATATTCAAAAGGGAGAGATGTGTCATGCATTTCTGAATGCGTGATAATGCAGATATAATGTATACAGTGCAAAAATAGGGAGCATGTACATGAATATGCCATGCATCCATATATTCAGCCAAAACATGTTGCACAACTGCCATGCATCTCAAACATGCTCCACGCAAAGTTAGGCATGTCAGGGGATGGCCTAAATTAGCTAGCCACCTGCAGGCAGGCTGCAGAACTGCAAACAGGTGACCCTAAGATATCCCTCAGAGGTGCACCAGGATGTGCTCCAGGCACCCATACTCAGCAGTCATGCCAGGACAGACATACCCAAAGCCACAGGTGCTGGCACACTATGGGCACCACCCAGAGAACCATCCTCCACACCACTCCCAGGACATGGAAACCCAGCTGCCACATGCCAGTTCTGTCGGGTGCCCCAGAGGCACACCAGCAGAGCAGATGGCCACACTCCAGTGCATGTACCAGGGGTAATGGCCTGCACCCATGTGGCCTACAGGGCACCACGCAGTGGTGGCATACACCCAGGCTGATGTCTGGGGAAATGGTGCCTAGGTAGCCTGGTGGTAGTAGTGGCAGCATGGCATGGGCCAGGGACTGGCATGTGGCACACACCCACGGTACACCACAAGTGCATACAGGTGGGACACACCCACTTGGGTACCTGACCATCTTCTGCACATTGCCATTCCTTGCAGTTATCACCATATTCCTGTCATATGGGGGGCACTGCAGGTGACTATATGCTGCATATGGAGCTGGTGTATCATATGCATGTGGTATACCGATCAGACTGTGTCACCCTGTGCCCTCCCCTGTTGCTTGTCCAGCTGGGTCCCCTGTACCCCAATCCAACCCTGTACATGGCTATGGGTAATAGCACTCTATCCAGGCCAATGCAGCACACCCACCCACACACATTCCATTACACCTTCCTGCTAGGCTGCAGTACCTCCTGTTCACCTTTGTGGAGTGGTGGGGCAGCCCTGCAAAGCTGGAGCTGCACATGCCTTGGGTATGTAAATGGCCTGGCTACATTTCAGTAATGAGCTGAGCATGTGGGAAATGGGCCCAGAATGTGCAATGTGGTCATTTGCATATCCATGCTGAATATTGCAGTTTTGCACACCACGCAAGTGGCTTTGCCTCATGCATCTTCCTATGCTCTGCACAAGTCCCAGGTCACCTGCTGTGCCATGCTTCTCCCACTGCATGATTGCACATGTTTGGGATATTCAACTGGATGTGTGCACTCGCATCATATGGCGCAAGTTTTGAATATACCATTATATTGTGCCAGCGCATCTCAGTTGTGCTGTACAGGCACTTGAGCGATGTAGTCTGGGACTTTTGAATATGAGACCCTAAGTCAGTAATCTCCCAGATGTAGGATCTAGTTCTCTGTGCTGCTGACTTAATGTGGTAATCAATGAATTGTGCCAGATGCTCAGTGATTGAGCCTAAGCTGGAGGCAGTAGGTCATGCTGGTGGCCTGTCCAAATGTTTATGAATCTTTGGCAGCCCATAAAGGGCTGCCGTTACTGAGTGATCCACTTGTAAAAAATTAAACATTTCAGTGCTAATAATACCATCATGTATAGCATCATGCAACAAAATATCAATTTTTTGTTTTTGCTCATTTGTAAGGTCCCCCTATAAAGGTACATAGAAATCCTCATCAGATAGTTGTAACATTTCCTGCTCATAGTTCTGCCTGTCCCAAATCACAATGGACCCACCCTTGTCTGTGGGTTCAATGATTACTTCAATATTATTTTTGAGATCTTGGGTGGCCTGTCTTTAAACTGCAGAGCAATTGTAGATGCAGGCTGGTTGGATGTTCACATTTTCAAGTTATTGGATACAGGCCTTTTCAAAAATAGAAACAGTTGTGTTTGGGGGGATAAAAGTTGAATTTGATTTAAAAACGCCTGCAGTATTTTCAAGTATATCAAGATCAATTGACTCCTCATTTCCCATCTCAGAGGTAATGGAACTTTGTTCAATGTTGTCCTCATCTTTGTGAAAAAAGGCTTTAAGATCAAATTTCCATGTAAATTTGTAAAGGACAAACACAGTGTCAAAAGTATTAAGATCTTATATTGGAATAAAAGACCTTTTTGTAGCACTTGATTTTCAATTTTTGTAAGACTGTACTTACACATTTTCACCACAATATCACTTGTTAATATTTGTTTCCCCCATCTGTTGTAATTGGCTCTACTGCCATATTGACTGTTTAGCATTCCACCTCTTTCTCCGCCCCATTCTCCAACTCCCCTTTTTCCTTGTGCCCCTTTGTGTGTGTCTTCCCTGAAGCAGATGATTCTCAGACTGCACCTCAAAAGATGCTCTGGGAGGGCTAACGTTGTGGGATAATGAGTGGTCACTGTTCAAGTGCAGTGAAGATTGGTATAAGGGGCATATCCCTTGTGGTTGCCTCTGTGATGCAAAAACCTCTTGATTGGGAGGTATCTTCTCCTGCTGAGGTCTAAAAAAGGATTAGATGTGTTTTCTGAATCAGAACCACTAGTATAGGTATCCACATGATGGCCAGGGCTAGACTGGGGATTTCATGTTTTTTTTTTTCAAAATAGATTTACTGGGTTTTGGCTGCTTTTTCCAGTTAAAGATTTTGTCCTCTGCATAATCTCTTTTATCCCATTCAAATTTGCTTAGTTTAACTTTTTTAATATGCTCATAATTTCTTTTAATAGATTCATCCAGTTCCTGACTATAAGCATTATATTCAAAATGACTTGAAAAGGAAAAAACAGCCTTTTCTTCTCCAGTAGTTCTGTTTCAATATCTTTTTCCATGGATTCAGCATCCTTGAGAATGTATTTTATAAGTCCTGCTGATACCTCCAAAAGGTAACCCTGCCAGCCTGCAAGAAAGTCATCTCGTTCAGTACCAAAAGTCAGTTGTTTGGTTAGTCTTAGCCCTCTTGGTACTCTGTTAGCTGCAAGGTACACTGACAATGAAATGCACTGCCAATACAAGTGCAATGCTTTTAATGCTAAACGTTCAAGTTGAATGAACTCTGTTTCAATATCAACATGGGTGAGAAGTAAACTATGGAGTGCTGCTATAGTCACTGGTTTCATTCAAGTAAGGATTAGCTTGACATTCCTGAAAAAAGCTGAGAGTCCATAAATGAACTCACACATGCCTGGAAGGGAGCTGCAACTGTGCTAGTACTAGCAGTGTTTTATGCTGACATATTGAATGTCAGTATATGAACCAGATTGTTGAGAATGCCATCTAAAAGTCATAAAAACAAGCCACAGAGGCAGCTAAAACAACAGTGGACTAAAGCAAAAAAGCAATAGGAAAGTAGTCACTGAAACACGCAGGCTAGGCTTTCTGGTCTCTGTTCACAAAGAAATCCATGGCAACATTGGGTCAGGATAACAAACAACCTTTATTATAAATTCAGCAGCAAGGTTCATCATGCCCCTCCCTCAAACAGCCGAATGTTTCCACGTGTAACTTGTGCTTTGTCAAGACTGATGTAGTGCAATTAGTGAGCCCCATTTATACAAGCCATTTTAAAGTGACAGTGCATTGAAAAACATATTACAACACGGAAAAATATGTCAGAGACATCTCATACAATATATGCACTAAAAACGTATACCAGGCAAAACACTATCTATAAATACACATGATAAATGTACTTATATAGCTTACATGACATACCTGATAGGTCTAAAAAAAAGTATAGAGGAAAAGTACGGGTAAAGAAAAAGGAGGAGGGAGAGAGGGAGTGAGGAGGAAGGGGGAAGAGGGAAGGGATGAGAAAGCATCAAAAAGTCAATTATGGTTCATAGATATAAAAGGTATGTTACCAAGCATAAGAAATCGATTGATATTAACCTTCAATACAGATTGATCTTAAAGGCTATAGCAGCAATATATACAGTCATTTGCAAGTATGGGGATAGCTGAAAGTATTCATTCAGACCAGGGTACTCATATGATTTTAACTTACAGTATACTGCCAAAAAGACTCCCTTTGGAGTAACCTTTTATTGAGATCCCCACCACTCACAGTTTCATAGACTTTTTTGATGACCTGAAACAGGAAGCTGTGTTCCATACCTTTATTTTCAGCATGTTGTGCCAAGGCACTAACCCCACCCATTTTTTGTACACTTCTGATGCATTGCCCAATGTGTTCCTTTAACTTTTGTTTTGTCTTTCCAACGTAAAATGAGGTACATCCTTTGTACTGTACTTTTTCAGATTGTTGAGCATGCCAACCAAAAGTCACATATACATGTCACAGAGGTGGCTAAAACAACAGTGGGCTGCTGCCAGAATTTTTTAAATGAAGCTCTACTAGTATTTCAGGGGCAGGCCAGAGCGCCAGGCTGTCAAACCGAATAATTGACCTGATTGAAGGAGTGCATACAGGAGGGGGGGCTGACTTCTTTAGAATGCTTAATGTCAGTTCATGATTTAATTCCTTAGTTGTCACAATCACGAGAATGCTGTGACCATTAAAGAGTTCCTAGCTGGCTGATCTCTTAACTAAAGAATGCAGACTAATTCATCCTTAAAGCCGAGCTAGGATAGTGGGCTTCTAACTAATTTGAGGGTTCTGCATTGGTGCATTTTTTCTCCTAATGTAGTTGATCGGAGCGCATCAGTAAATAGGGAGTGCAATCAAGAGACGGCAAATGAAGGCCTTAACCCTGTCACCAATACCTACCCAGAGAGGCTGAATGTCCACACTTGATTGAACCTTGAGCACTCTGCAAATAAGCCTTTGGCGACTATTTGATCCGGATCCAAAAATCTACAGAGGCGTAAATATGCGCAGTTAACTCAGAGTGATTAAGTCAGCTCACAAACGGTGACCCGTTGAATGCAGGATTTGCCCAGTCTATCTGCGGCTTCATCACAGATTCTGTAGATTGGAGAGTAAAGAGAATTGCAGCCCTCGGATTGAAATTCTGATAACATCGTAGTAACATTGAATGATATAAATATGCTCATTTCACAACCATAAGTTTTTTAATGACTTGGGGAAGGTCCATATAGGACGGCTTTAGTTAAAAGTTAATTTGGAAAAGTAATATTTGGCTTTTGCTTAACTTTAGTGCTCTGTTTGGAACTGTTTTGACATAGGTTATAGGACACAAGTAGTGAACCTACTTCCTTGCTAGAGGGAGCTGTGGATCAAGGAAAGTTTTGATTCTGATATTTAAACAGAGCATGGCGATTTTGCTTTAAAGAGGAGGTGAGCATAATGGGAGGTAGTTGTCTCCATGCCTCGATGGGAATGTTTTTCTTGTTATGCAGCTTATTGTTTCTCTAGCTGATTATTCTGCAAGGGTTCAGATTATTAGGAATAATAATTGCTAATAAGATCGGGGACTGGGCTGGGGGTGGGGCTACCGGAAGCTTGGGTTGGTAATATCATCATACGATGTAGCGAAGTGGTGGTACAGTTATTTGGACTGGGGGTAGTTGTGGGGTTCAGGAGGTGAGGGATGAGGGTGGGGGGAGAGGGGGAGGTTTGGGAGTAACAGCATTCACATGCCAACTT
The DNA here is from genome assembly GCA_016271365.2 of Neoceratodus forsteri. Lineage (NCBI taxonomy): Eukaryota > Metazoa > Chordata > Ceratodontiformes > Ceratodontidae > Neoceratodus > Neoceratodus forsteri. The sequence goes on from CM028134.1 coordinate 323,956,272, forward strand.
TTTGGAATGACTGGGATATGCGGTTAATAGAGCTTCATGTAGTGGGGGAAGATCATAATGGGGTATCACCTTTGACTATTAAGGGCAATGATAAGAGGTATTAATCTTGTAAGTTGGAATATTAAGGGTTCTAGAGATAGATGGAAGAGGCAGGTAGTGCTGAAACACCTTTCGACCCTCAACACTGACGTTATATGTTTACAGGAGACGCATCTTCATAGAGAGGATATCCAGTTATTTGTTAAACAGTGGATGGGCCAAGCATTCGGGGTTGGTTTCTCTTCCAACAAAGGTGGTGTGGCCATACCATTCCATAAGAGGACCCCCTTCCAACTAGAGAAGGAGATATGGGATAAGCATGGCCGATATATCTTCCTAGTTGGAACTCTAGTTTCGGAAAAGGTAATTATTGGGTCAATTTATGGCTCTAATACAGATTCCCCACAGTTTTTTATACAAATATTGGATGTCTTAAACAGTTACACCTCCTTCACCTTGCTATTAGGGAGAGACTGGAAAATCACACCGTACTTATATCTAGATAGGACTGATAATAGGCATGTGGGATTCTCTCCTGCACAGAGAGCCCTGAGAGAAGTAATGGATAATTTAGGCTTAGTTGATGTTTGGAGACTGACTAATAGGGATATGAGGCAATGCACCTTTTTCTCTATTCCGCATAAATCATGTTCTAGAATTGATTATTTTTTAGTCAGCACTGGCACTCTTCCCTCGGTCTTAGATGCTAGAATTAATGCCAGAGTCATATCAGACCACTCCCCAGTTTCCATTAAGTTTGTGCCAACTCATAGCATTATGACGGACTTTAGGTGGAGATTTAATAACCAGTTACTACAGACACCTTTCACTCAGGAACAAATAAAGACATTCATAGTACATTTTATTGACAGTAACTTAAACTCAGTCTCGAATATAGATATTGTGTGGGCAGCTTTGAAGTGTGCGCTTAGGGGAGAATGCATTCGGATATCTGCTACTAGGGCTAAGAAATCCAAGATGCACGTGAAAGAAATTATAAACGCTATTAGAGCCCTGGAGAATAATATTACAAAACATTCCGACGAGGCCGATTGGGTTAAATTGCATCAATTACAAGCCCAATACTCAGCAATAATGATGCAGAAGGCGGAGCTTGCTCTACATAGAACGAAAATAAAGTATTTAGAGTCTGGGGAGAGGGCTGGTAAATTACTTCCACTTAGACTAAAACAGTTAGACTCCAATCGAGTTATTCTTGCAATACGAAGAGATGGTGGGGATGATGTAGTGAGAGAGCCAAGGGAAATTGCAGCCATCTTTAGAGGAAATTTCCAACAAATTTATGCAATCGAATTAAAGGATAGGCCCACCCCTACGGAAATTCACAGGTTTTTAGGCTCTGTTTCCCTGGCCAAGATGTCAAACACTGAGGCAAGCCAGTTAGGAGCCCCAATTCAAGAGTCAGAGGTGAAATTAGCAATTTCCCAACTAGCTGGGGATAAATCCCAAGGGCCGGATGGTCTAACTAGCAATTTCTATAAAGTCTATGTGGACATAATTTGCCCAATCATAACCAAACTATATAACTTCTGGTTCAGAGATGGTATCTCTGAACCAGCTTTTTTAGAAGCGCTTACCACTCTTATTCCCAAACCTGGATGGGATCCTGTGTTGCTGGGCAGTTATCGTCCAATATTGTTGCTGAATGTCGACATTAAAATACTAGCTAAAATATTAGCTAATCAACTTGGCCCGCTAATGAGTAGCATGGTTAGTGATGAGCAAGTAGGATTCATGAGTGGTAGATTATCCAGCGATCATCTACATAAGATCCACCACCTAATTGTATATGCCCAAGGCATACAACACCCAGCAGCGCTATTAGCATTGGATGCCAAAAAGGCATTCGACCGAGTGTCCTGGGACTTTCTTTTCACAGTACTGGGCAACTTTGGGTTGCCTAAAGAATTTTTAAATTGGGTTCGGATTCAATACAGCACACCCACAGCTCGTATATGGTGCAATGGCATATTGTCGACCTCCTTCCCTTTGGCATGTGGCACAAGACAGGGGTGCCCGCTATCTCCACTTCTGTTCAATCTATATCTTGAGCCCCTGATTTGCAGACTAATGGCCTTGCACATGATTAAGGGAATTAATTGGGAAGTAGGTGATATCTCATTTCAGCATATGCAGATGACCTACTTATGCATCTAGAAGAACTGGAAACAGGCATTCCTGCAATACTACATGAAATAACAAAATTTTCCAGAGTCTCCAACTACAAAATCAACCTTTCTAAAATGAAACTTTTCCCGCTGAATAATAGATGTTACCCCAATATAGCAAGGGAGTTTGGTCTGACCTGGGAGCCAAAGATGCTGACATACCTTGGTGTTAAGATTACCAGAGAGATAAGCTCAATGGTTAAGGAGAATCTTCATAGACTCATTAAAACTATCAAACAGGATATAGCTAGATGGAATTTTATGCCCTTGTCATTATGGGCCAGAATAGAAATGGTTAAAATGAATATATTACCTAGGATTTTTAACCCCTTAAATATGTTGGGATGTTAGCTGCCGAAATCTTGGTTCAAGAGCCTAAGAAAGATACCTAACGCTTATCTATGGAAAGGGAAAGCAATAAGGAGAGCGTACCAGAAACTTATAGGCCCAAAAGGGTCTGGAGGCCTCGCCTCCCCCTTTTTTAAGTACTACATTGCTTCACATATAAGTAAAGTAGTCCATTGGTTCAAACCAAACATACCACCGACCTCGCATCCTTATATACCTCTTTGGATTTTTATTGAAAGAGACTTAGTCAGGAAACATTCGATATCGTTAAACACGGTTATATATACCACTATCAAACTACTCCCTAGGCCACTAAAGGACACCCCTATTGGATGGTCATTAAAAGTTCTGCAGCAGGCCCAGAAACTTCTCAGGGTCAGTTGGCAGAATTCGCTAGAACAAACGTTGACACAGTATATTCATTTCTTAATACAACGGGCACCGATATTGCCTAGGTATTGGAGACCATTGAAGGGGCTAAAGTTGGGAGATTTGGCCCCTCAGGGAAAGTTAATATCATATGAGCAGGCATGTATTAAATTCCCAGAATTAAAAGGACACAACTTCAAGTTTCGACAAGTCTCTGATTCAATCAGAACCCATTTTTACAAAAAGGAGGCCTGGACAGAAAATAGAGTTGAGTTATCAAGTCTACTTAAAATTGCTGACCAACCCCATTCTATCTCTAGAATTTATGGTGCATTGTAACGGTTAGATGATAATCTTCTGACTGGTGTTAGTTATTATTGGTTACATAGATTAGGATTGACAGAGGACATGAACACATGGAAACGCATACGGCTTCATACACATAAGAATATCAGACAAGATAGATATAAGCTTCAACAGTTCTATATTATGTACAATATGTACTACACTCCTATGAAACTTCACAGAATGGGTAGGTTATCACACTCCTCATGTATCAGATGTGGGAATAAGGAAAGTGATATATATCATGTATTGTGGGAGAGCTAAAATTCAGCCCTTCTGGAAGGTGATTTGTGCCTCACTATCACGAGTCACAGATTTGGAAGTTTTCTTTACACCCGAAGTCTGTCTGATGAATAATTTTTGCATTGGTATGACCAAACAGCAGAAACTGTACATGGCCATAATATCAGCTACTGCAAAAGCTGTCATCCTGAGACATTGGAAGGACATCTCTACCCCGTCTGCTGTAGAGTGGTACAAAGAAATCATGCTTGCATTGCAGGTAGAATCCCATATAGCCAGGATGAGCAACAAGGCCCAGACTTATGATTCCAAGTGGGGCTCACTAGATACTGCCCTGGCCTCATAGAATACTTATAAGATATATCCCTTCATTAGAAACGCCTATCTATCCCGGTCCTCTTTGCTCTTTTTTTTGTTTGTTTTTTTTGTTTGGTGTGCGAATGCTGTTCCAAATAACGGGTGACTGGTGGGGGGTTTGGGGGTAGAGGATAGATATTATTCTTAGGTATGATCATATTAATAATTCAGACTGGTTATTAAGTGCATATGGTAAACTCACATTTATCCTGTAAATGTTTGCCGGCTTAATGTTTGCTGAAGGCACATGTTGTGGATATGTCAATAAAGTAAATTGAATTAAAAAAAAAACAACAGTGAGCTGGAGCTAAAGGGAGACTTTTTGGCAGCATACAGTAGTTAAAATCATATGATTACCCTAGTCTAAATGAATACATTCAACTGTCTCCATACTTGTAAACGGCTGCATATATTGCGGCTATTGCCTTATGTTTTTAATGCACTTTCACTTTAATATGGCTTGTATAAACTGGGCTCACTAATTGCCCTACCTCAGCCTTGACAAAGCACAAGTTATACATGAAAACTTTTGCCTGTTTGAGGGAGAGGCATGGTGAACCTTGCTGCTGGATTTTTAATAAAGGTTGTTTGTTATTCTCACACAACGTTGCCATGGATTTCTTTGTGAATGAAGACTAGGAAGCTGAGCCTGCCTGCTTCAGAAAGGGGTATGACAGCCACTTCACCTTACATCATCTTGTAAAAGAAAAAAATGGAAGTGGAATTTTTTTTTTTTAATTCAATATTTTATTGAATTTACATTCCACATATCCAGAAAGGAAGCTACAGGATTGACTGTACACAATATTGGCCAGGATAGATACAGAGTAGCACACATCAGACTGTTTCCGGGTCCAATGAAACCAAAACAATACCAATACCCCTATAACTCCCCCCCCTCTTACTTCCCCCACCCTCCTGGAGTGTGCCTCATAAACATAACAACACAAAAGAAATCGTGAATTAGAGATTAGCAGTCGGCATTTACAAGAGATGAATAAGACTAACCAATTAAGATAAACAGAGACATGTACCTTCCATATTTCAATTTAAGTATAGGGCATATAATTTACCCCATTTGCGGTTAAATACCTCCATACAGTTCCTGGAGCTGGCTATCAATCTCTCAGTATTGAAGCAAAGTGACATCTCCTTCAACCATTCTTCATGTGTTATGACTGATTGATCCACCCAATGCTTGAGAACTAATCTTTTAACCACAATAGAAATTAAAGCCATGTGAAATCTATGTTCTTTAATATTAATGGTCAAGAGCATCCCAAGGATACATATCTCTATAGTAAATAGATCTCCTAATCCCAATAAAGGGTCTAGGTTAGATTGACTAGCATTCCAAAGTGGAGCCACTTTGCTACAATGCCAGAAAATGTGAATCAGGTTCCCTTCAGATAAACCACACCTGGTACAGGTTGCCACAGGAAGCCTACCCAACTTGGCTAGCTTAACCAGAGTGTAATACATATTATTTAAAATATGATACTGAATAAGTCTGTGTCTATCTTGGGTAAGATACCTATGTAGGTCCTTCCAAACCTGACTCCAATTGGGACTAACATCAATCAGAAGGGAAACCCAAACTTTAGAACCCGGAAGAGCATTCAGGAAATTGATTCCCAAAAGAAAAGAGTAAATAGCCGATATACCATGGGGTTTACTGGCGTATCTCTGTATCTGTTCCAAAAAGGGCTTAACTCGAGATTGTGATAGTGCGATTCCAAAATTAGACACCATAAGGTGTCTCAACTGAAACACTTTGAAAATATATTTCTGAGGGATGTTGAATTTAGCTATTATGTCTGGGGATGACAGGAGAGCAGTTTGACCATATAAGTCCTCTACTGAGACTTCCTGTAACTGAGGAAGCCAATCCGGGAAAAGTAATGAACCCACAATTTTAATATTTGGATTCTGAAAAAGGGGTTGAGCCATATCTTTTTTTATGTGAGATATTAAAAAAATTCCAGCATTGCACTAAAACCTTAATGGAATCTCCCACCACTGTGTCTTGTATGGAGTTTGGTAACGCAGAACAAGGAGAGAAAAATATTCCTGTGGAATTAAAGCCGTGAAGAGTGAGAAGTTTCCTTTCTAATTGTAGCCAGATAGGTAAGTAACCATCACTTGTGTCTGAAAACCATCTTCCCATTTTTGACAGATGGCTTGCCCAATAATAAAAGTTGAAATTAGGGAGACGAAGCCCCCCTAATTCCTTAGGGAGGCTGAGTTTGGTGAAAGACCACCTGGGAAATTTACCCCACCAGATAAATTTGGAGAGAACAGAGTGAAATAGATGAAAATAGGACAGTGGAAGCCAGAGATTTAATAAATTTAGGGGATAAAAGAGACGAGGGAGGACATTCATTTTAACAATACTGATATGACCCCATATTGAGAAGGGGAGACTCTCCCATCTTTGAAGGTCCTGTTGAATATTTGTTATCAAGTCATCTAAATTAAGCTTCCTAAAAGTCTCTGGGTCTTTGGTGAGATGAATGCCCAGATATTTAATAGAGTGAGGGGACCACTTCATGCCTAGATGGGCAAAGTTAGCCTGGTGGGTAAGAGCATTTAGAGGAAAAATTACGGTTTTCGACAAATTTAACTTATAGTTGGATACGAGTCCGAACTGTCTGATAATTTGTAATGCATGTGCTAGTGATTTATCGGGATAGGCCAAATGGAGTAGGATGTCATCTGCATATACTGAGAGGGTCAAGGACTGTTGATGTATTGTACAGCCCTTGACCTAAGAAGCACACTTGAGACTATGTAGAAGAGGTTCCAGATATAAATTGAAAAGAAAGGGAGATAAGGGGCAGCCTTGCCTGGTGCCTGTAAATAAAGAGAACCTTGGTGAAAATACACCATTTCAATAAATGTTATCAGATGGAGCTTGATAAACTGTCTGTATCCATCGAATGAAAACTGTTGGAAAGCCCATTTTTTTTAGAGTAGCCCAGAGAAACTCCCAGTTTACTCTGTCAAAGGCTTTTTCTGCATCTAACGAGATTAAAGCCATGGGAATCTGGGAGTCCTGGGCAGCCTGAAAAATATGTGAAAGGGTCTGTAGGTGATCAGCTGAAGATCGACCTTGAACGAATCCCACCTGTTCAGGGCTCTGGAGATGAGACCATACCCTCTTAATTCTGAGAGACAAGATTTTTGTTAGAATTTTGATGTCATAGTTTAAAAGTGAGATTGGACAATAACTGGCAGGATCATCATGTGGTTTATTGGGCTTCAGAATAAGAACTATTGTGGCTTCCAGCAAGGAAGGGTCCATAGTATCAAAAGTGAACATATATTTAAATAAATTTAAGAGGAGGGAGGCTAATTCAGTGGAAAAGGTTTTATAGAAATTGGAGGGGAAGCCATCTGGTCCTGGTGATTTATCCAATGCAAGCTACCTAATTGCCTCCTCTATCTCCCTCAAAGTGATTGGGGAAGACAGAGTCGAGCAATGTTGTGCCTGAAGGGACGGGAGGTCCAGGCGATCCAGATATTGCTCTATGCTTGGGGGTGTGGCCTGTGCAGGAATTTTACAATACAAATTTTTATAATATTTTTAAAAAACCTGAGTGATATCACGTGGGGAGGTCTTAATAGAGCCATTTGAGGCCAGAATAGAGGGGATGAGATGTGAGCTCTCCGCTGCCCGTAACCGAAGGTCGAGCATTTTTCCTGGCTTCTCGCCTTGTTCAAAGTAACTAGCTTTAGTTTTCAGGATGGCATATTCCACCTTTTTTTTTAATAAATCTGCATATTCGTTCCTAAGTTTCAACATTGATTCCAAGAGACCCGAAGGGGAAGAGGTAGATAAGATGTTTTCGGCCTCCTTAATTTGGTTTAACAGAAAAATAATTCTTGCCTCCCTTTGCTTTTTCCATTTGGAAGCTAATTTAATGAATTCCCCCCTAATATAACATTTAAAGGAACACCATAGTTGATCAACCCTTCTAACAGAACCTTTATTAGTATCCATAAAAAATGAAATCACATCTTTTATATGAGAGATCGTGTGTTCCTCTTTTAAAAGCTGTGTGTTCAGTTTCCAGGTAGTATCCCATTGACTACATGGGTCAGGAGAAATTACTATCCATTGCCATCGAGTGATCTGATATGACAATCGGTTCCATACCAGTCTGGTGAAGGCTAGCTAAAAGTGAAGAGCTAGTTAGGATATAATCTAGCCTAGATCATGACTGATGAACCTGGGAGTGAAACAAGAAGACCTGACCAGAGGGATTAAACAGGCCTCATGGATCGCACAGACCCAGTAGTCCCATAAAATCCCTTTGGGCTTGCTGCGGAGGGGATAGGGGTTTTAATGGCCTATATGTTCTATCCAAGTCTTGCATTGGGGGTATATTCCAGTCTCCCCCATGATTAACCTGGAAGGTAAGAATCTACTCAGCTTGTCTGCCAGACACATAAGGAACTCTGGACTACCTCCCACTGGGCCATAGACTGCTCTTAGAACTACTGTATTGTTATACAGCGTGCCCTTGACTAGAATAAATCTGCCTGCTGGATCTGAGAGAGTTTCCTCTGCTACAAGTGCAACATGTTTCCTGACCAGAATTGCTACTCGCCTGCTTGCAGATGAACCACAGGCGGTAAAGACTTGGGAGAACCCCTGTCTATGTAGCCTGTTTGTTTTGGCAGCAAGAAGGTGGATTTCCTGAATCAAGAGGATGTCTATGTTTAGGAAAATGCAATTCTTGAGAACTTGTTATCTTTTAGTCATGTCTCTGACTCCTCTAACATTCCATGTGGCATTTTAATTGTTACTGCAGTCATTACCAACTCTTTGAAAGAAATAATAATCCCGAGACAGTAAATAGGAACAGAACCCCAAGAGGCACACTCCAGTCCCTTCCCCTACACCCCTTGAACAAAGATGGAGCCCAAACCAAGGAACCCTCCCCAATATTCATCAGTGTATGCTAGCAAAGTTGAAGAAATGAGATAATATAATTGTATCAGTTTAACTCCCAATATTGCTGCATCCAGAAAAGTAATCAGCCTTGAGAATTGGCCTTCCCTCCACAACCCATTCAAACTATATACAAAAGGTCCCTCTTTGAAAATAATTCTCAGTGTGGAAATCTCCAGTATAGAGGAACCAGCCCAATAGGTGACCTTCCCCAGGGAAGCTATAGCTCCATATAAATACCAGGTCTGACCATTGGTGCCAAAGACTACCTTGATAAAATATATCATAAGTGGCCAACAGCTGGCTTGCCTTTTGAACCTCCCTGGGAGATCGTCCTCCCCTCCCATGTCTGGCACGATATGAAGTTCTCCCAAAGATTGCTCTGCCCCAAAGCCACCTGCCCACCACCCCTCAAAAAGGAAAAAGGAAAAAAAAAGTAGATTAATTTGGATCAGGAAGGTAATTGGAGAAAGTGCAGAAATAATTCAGGGAAAGTGAAAATGAGACCATCTGGATATAGACTAATCATCCTACACTAGATCGAGAAAGTTACCCCAAATGAGATTAAATATGTCCAGAAAACCGGTGAAGCAGACCTCAAGGGTTACAGATTCCAAAAGGAGAGACATACAGAGAACAAATCCCCCTTGTAGTTTAACTTAATAAAGTTAATGGGAATGAGAACTCTCTCAGGAGTGAGGAAGTAGTCAGGGGACCTGTAACTTATGGGACTAACACCAGAACCGTCCCCTTCAGCAGTGCTGGGAAATGCATGCCGACCAAAAGGTTCCTATTCCCCCCACTGGGAACCCCCAGCAATCACACCGCCACACCAGGCCTGGTAGGCCTCAGGACTCCCCGGCATCCCCTCAAAATCAGCCCAAGAAAAAGAAAAATGAGAGAGGGTAGAGAGAAGAAAGATATAGAGAGAAGAGACACCAAACAGGTATGCAGTCCACTCCAATGAGACAAAGGCTTAAAAGCCTGAGATATCTGAGGTGACAGTTCAACCAGTCTTAAATAGGTTAGGTAGCTTGATTGTGAGATCCACAGTTGCCTGCTCCGGAGATTCATAAGAATGCCAGACTCCTTCAATAGCCACTTGCAGTTTAGCAAGGTAAACCATCTTGAAACGGATTCCTGCTACTATTACCTTGCTGACCGTGGGATGGAATGCTGATAGCTTTTGGTGAGTTTCGAAAGGGAGATCTTGAGTAATCCTCAGTTTCGCATTACCCCATAGGATAAATTGGAGCTCCTTAGATTTGGAAATGACATGCTGCCTTTCTAGATAGCTAAGGAATTTCACTATTATTGGACGTGGTGGTGATCCAGGTGGGGGTTTCATCTTGAGAGAACGATGTGCCCATTCTATATGGTACTGTGGGCTTAATGGAGATGGGGCCACAATCTTGACCAGGAATTTCTGAAGGAAACCATCAGTATCAGCGCCCTCTTCTGTTTCAGGTAGGCCTAGTATCAGGACGTTGTTCCTTCGACTTCTCCCCTCCAGATCCTCGGTTTTCAGTTGCAGCTTCTTAAGCTGTAATCGGAGCTGAACAATTTCAGGATCCATTCTCTCCTTCCACCTCTCCAGAGAGGTGGTTCTCACTTCGGCATCCCCCATTCTTTGTGACAGGGAGCTTAGGTCGCTACGGAGCGATTTTAACTCTGCTGATATATCCTCAAGAGTCTCTCTGAAAGGGAGCAATTCTTGCAAAAAATGTTCCTCCGTTAGAGGATTAGTCGAGGAGCTGGAAGCACTTCACTTAGGGGTACCCCCAGAGCTCTGATGTTTCAATTTTTAGCAGTTTTCTCTGGGGTAGCTGGAGGAGTGTGCTTGATGGAGGCCTGTTTCACCTCAGCTTCCATCCCGTTGTTTAATACCGATTGTCTCATCTAGAAAGCACCCCTTTTGGCAATTGCTAGTGTGCCGATCTCTAGTACAGCGTATATCTAAGGTCTGCAACTATTTCTGCACCTTAAATGAAAGAAAATAAACCTTTTAATGAGGTTGATAGGTGGGAGCTTCGGCTCAGTGCTGCCTCTAGGTGCCCTGCATCACATGACCTTCTTGGAAGTGGAATTATTAACTCAGGAAAGTAAATTGATATCCGTAACTGTGAAATGGTTAAATATTTGATTTATAGACTCACTAAACTTCCTTATCATGTGTCTTGCCAAACTGCCTCAGGCCATGGGGTTTCAGATTGTAAAAGGCTACTTTCCTCACTTTTTTAACAAACCAGAAAATCAGAATTATCTAGGGCCTATGCCAGATCACAAAAATTACGATGTAGACTACATGATAGCTGATGAAAAAAACAGTTTTTGGAGTGGTATGATTTACATAAAGAAGATGTATTTGATTTAAAAAAATAATTGCACCACTACTGCAAGTCAGATGTGGAGATTCTAAAGCAGGCCTGTGAAATGTTTCAAGACGATGCTAAACAGATGTTTCAAGATGATGCAGAGGAAAGGGGCCACACAGACCCCTTTCAGTACATCACTATAGCATCAGTCTGGATGGCTATGTTTCTATTTACATTATTAGAGCCAGACACCATAGGAATTATACCCACTGACAACTATCACCATCAGTGCAAGTGTTACTCCACAACTGACACACAGTGGCTGATATACATAAGTAAACAAGAACAAATTTACATACAGCTTGCATTGAATGGAGGGGAAGTACAGGTAGGTCATTATTTTCTCTATGGTTATGCAGAAATAGACAGGGTTTTATGTGATAACAGTAACTCAAAAAACAGCATAGACCACAAGAGCGACCCCAATAGCGCCAAAAGGAAAATTACAGCGACCGCCTCAAACAGCGATGAACACATTGTGGAGTTTGTATCAGGCAGTCCTAAAACCTATGGTTACAAACTGACCAATGCCAACATTTATATGAAGCATAAAGGAATTACACTTCATGTGACTAATAATGAAAAGGTTAATTAAAGCTGCCTCAGATCACTAGTTGACCATTTTCTCTAGGATGGAAGTGCAAATGAAGGTGTTGGGGTACAGTCAGTCACTGTAGGGTTGAAAAAAATTGTACGTAACAAAAAGAGCATCACTACTAAAAACAAGCCAAAAAAACCAAACTTTTTGACTGAGGATTTTAAAACATTTCATTATGGCTTCTGACCGTGGTATGGATATATGTTTGGAGCACCAATTTTCCAGTAGTTTGGTGGGGCCAACAAACTCTGAAAACAGTTATTTTATTAAATACATGCTGGATGCAGGTTTCAATGCTTTAACCAACTTTCCAGAAAATATTATCTGGTGTTATAGTTGTTGTCAACCTTTTTATGCAGAATTATGTGGTGAATTTCCTATGTTGAACTTTATAGAGGGTATTTCTAGCACTCTGCAAGATGATGAACTATTACTACCCCCAAAAGTAAATCTTTTAATTATAGATGACTTAATGGAAACAGCATCTGAAGATTGTAAAATTCAACAATGTTTCACACAGTACTGTCATCACAGAAATGTTGGTATTGTATATGTCACACAAAATTTGTTTGTCCAGGGTAAAACAGTTGGACCATAAATTTAAATGCAAATTATACAGTATAATTTAAAAATCCCAGAGATAAGCTGCTGGTTAGCTCACCAGATGTATCCTGGAAATATCAACGTTTTTGAAGGGGCCTCTGATGATGCAACACCAAAGGTCTATGGTTATCTTTTAGTGGATATAAAAGCTGCAACACCTAAATCTTATTGCTGAAGGTCTGGCTTGTTTTCAAATGATTTACTTGTTGCATACACCATGAATAAAAAGAGCTGCACAAAAATAAGAGATGTGTCAATTGTTCCTTGTAGCCAGATGATCATTGTACTGTGACATGTCAGCAGGTCTGAAAAGAAACCTTACAGTGATTAAGCTGCTGGCGAAGGGGCCACCACAGCAAAGAAAAGTTATTCTTTGTTCAGCCTCTGATGATTTAACAGTTGCAATTGTTGAAGTGGCACTCACTGCTATTAGAGGGACTGTACCTCTCACAGCTCACCAGATGAAGATGCTGAAGAGAAGGTACAACATTGTCAGCAAAATAAGTAATAGAAAACTGTCTGTTAAACATAAAAAGCAGTTTATAACACAGTCTGGGGGGTTTATAAGTACCTTGCTCAGTGTTGCAATACCCTTTTTAACCAACCGTATAACAAGCAGGTGAACAGACATGGATTATGCACAAAACATAGTACCACAACAACAGCTGGACTGTCTAAGAGGTTATCCAACCCCTGAACAGCCATCGAGAAAGTGTGTGGAATGTTTGCTGGATGCTGAAATACAGGATGTTCTTCAAAGGACTGACATCTCTGAATATGAGAAGGCTAAAGTATATGGGAGTGTGTTGCAAGGCTACCTCCCAGTTGTGCACCATGGTGAAAAAGTTGAAGCAAACTTTTCATTATTTTTGACACCACATGAGCTAATGCAACCACAAGATAATACAGCACAGCTACCTGGCACCAAGGACATTTACAGTGACATATTACAAGGTGTTTCTGTGCATTCCAGAAAACATGCTGAAATACTGTATTATTTAACAAACTGAAAAGGTCTGCTGGTGTTATAGACTGGAATGATCGTGGTGAATTTATGTATCACGGTATGCCCATCGAAGGGCCTCATATGTATGACTTAGTCAAGGCTATTACTTCACAAAGACGCACATCTGATGCTAAAAAAACTAAAGTGTGATAATTTTATCAGGGCTTTAGTGGAAATTAATGCTCCTGACTCAGTGGTGCCTATAATCCAAAACAGATCTTTGATTCAGAATGCTAAGAACAAGTTTTGTATTTTTGTACATGTTTAGTAATTTATATGTATGTTAGCTTTGATTTTGCTGTCATATTGTAAAAATAGACAATCTGATGCAGTGGAAACATGGTTGTGTTTTATTGTTTCTTTACAATAAGTACATTTAATAATTATACACTATAAAATAAATCACATTTTGCTGGCTATAGAATATAGTTCCACCCATTGAGAGCGCTGGCATTAGTGCACCTGGTCATCAGTGCACCAAGTCAGGATTTTGCCAACCTCTGTTTTTGTGGGGGGCTGCACCCCCCACCCTACCCTTCCTTAGGATTCTAACTCCAAGGGGGGCCGACCTCAGGGAGGGGGTGTGAATACTGAAATCGGCACTCTGATGTGCTGGAGCACAAATGCCAGCACTCTAATGGCTGGAAGGGATAGAATACATCATGCCTTATTTCTATAACTACCTGCAGTAATAGTGCTGATTATATTCATGATGTGAAATTACTGACAGTGGCCTAAAAGAAAAAGGAGGCTTCAACCTTTTAACAATTCTCTGTTGATTGACAAATGCATAAACTTTATGATCATCCATTATTAAATTATCAGAATGCATCCTAACCACATCATTAAAGGTTGCACCTCTTCATCTATGATGCAGGAAAAACATACAATGATGGCCCCAGGTCATAGATGTTATATCTTCAACCTTTTTCAGAGTAAACATTGTTTCTCTCACATTCTTCTAGAAAAACTTAACAACTGATGATGGAAAAGATGTGAAGTCTGGAAGAAACATATTCACAGTAGTTGGTAGAGGGTCAGCAAAATGTATTTCAGCTGTCAAATTGGCAGAGTGGATTAATGAATAATGGCCACTGCAGCCATGGTCAGGGCTTAGGTCAAAATCAAATAATGTGTACCCCTGATAAAAACTTACATGATCTATCAGCAGTGGGCTATCTTTCATATGTTTTCCACTAGCATGAACCAGATGGATATATTCTCTGACAGCATTACCATTTGTAAAGTTAGGTTGCAGTGGATTAGTGGGAGCATACTCACCATCCATATAGAGTGCTATAAAGTTAATGTTAAAATTGAAAGGGTTTTTATTGTACACACCTCTGAAAGCATCATTATCGACCAAGCCTATCACCAATAATTTTGGTATCTGTCCCAGATATGGTATCCTGTGTGGAGGACGCAGGGGGAAGGGTGCCATCCATAACAGTAACCCGCTCCCCAGCGAATCCCTCAAGGCAATGCGAGGGTAGGGTGGCAAGATGGGGGGTGAGTAAAAATAGTGACAGGATGTTGCAATATGTATGCGTGTAGAGGGGGAAGCAAGCATGCCGAGCGTGAGCTGGGAGGGGATGGAGGAGCTGTAGGGGTGGTGCTGTGGTGGGCTGCTGAGCTGTGTCATGGCATCAGGGGTTGGTCCATGGCTGCAGTGGGTGTGGTACCGGGTTTGGGTCTGGGCACTGGTGCAATTTTATTGTGCCCATCCCAAAGCTTTTTTTTAAATGTTTTCACCCCCCGACATGCACCCTACTGGAGTTGAGAATCCTTTAGTAGGGGGGTGCAGGGGGCAAAACCCCCCACATGGGGGATGGGGTGCATCCCCCCACAGAAAACATTAAAAAGTAAGTCCCCAATGCCGTTTTCCTGTGTGCTGGGGTGTCAGAGTGCCAAAAATGTTTTCGGCACTCTAGACTTCTTGATAACGGTGATCGCCTTTAGGCTTTCACCGTTATCACATAGAACACCCAGAAACAGACTACCTTGGTTAGACACACAGCTCTTCCAGATATACTAAACACTTTCATGCTAATACAATCAATTGGGTACTTTTCATTAGCAGCCTGTAAGGCCTGAGCATGGCCAATACATACAGGTTGTGACATTTTTACCCTTTTTACATAAATAAATGCAGGTTTAATTTGTAGTTTATAATCTTCATCTGCATCATCACTAAGTACTGTAAACAGAATGCATTCTTGTTATGAACAAGTTTAATTTTAACATCCAATCAGTTCAAGAGCAGTTTTTCCCTGGAATAAAAGGCCTTCATGAATTGGTCCAAGTGGTTCTATAATGTGACTATCTGCTATAAAAGTCTGTGTAAACAGGGTGTAATCACTGTAATTAAGCAGTGACTTGATGATTGCACTGTAGGGGTAGCAGTTATTATTCTGGCCAATCAGATGGTCATCCACCACTGTATCCACCTGGGCAATGATGGTTGCCTGGGGGTAGTTAATTAAACTTACTGTAGCTACATCATCAGTGTTGCTACCATTATCCTTAGTGATCTTGCACAAAAGGTATAACAAGGTGTTGTTTAGCGCAATGTAATCTTCACCATTGGCCCCCACGTAAAATTCCATGGGTGCATTATCACTTATACCTGACAAGGTTGGGATTTCAACATAAAGGTTTTTCTATATACTGGTTTGGGTTGGTGATAAGATGAAAAGGTCTAATTCTGACTTTCTACATTCTTGAGATGTGCAGTGTACCAGAGCCATGGCTTAAAATAAGTCTCTTTGCCTGTTAGTTTGACAAGGTTTTCTCCCCTTGCACTTAATGTTTCACAACAGTTCTTCTCTTTTGAACATGCAGCCTTTTAATAATGCTTTCACAGGTCCCTGGATGCCCATTCTTATCTTCTTATTGGGTCCCTTGTAAACAACCATTCCTGCCCCCATCTTGCTGCTGTCCCAGATCAGGAGTCATGAAGGAACTCAAAACATTCCCCACTACATCTTTTACTATATTTTTAGTAGCTGATTTAAGGTGTGGTTTTACTGTCTGGAAGCCTTTTTGTAATAGCAGAACAGCATCTCTAAATAAAGCTCTAAACATACCACCTATACTGGCACAATACATAACAGGGGAACCATAAAAACCAGATAAGCCATGACCTGCTTGTGCTTCATAATAGGCTGCATAAAGGCTGGGGTCACTGTACAACTTCTGTGACATGGCAGTCATTCCAAAGGTTCCATTAAAAGGTCAGAAATGAAGCTTCACAATCACCTTGCCAAACAAGAATAACACACTTTTTTTTCTTGATTATTCTTCATCACAATAGTTATGGGCCCAGATATTCAAACTGCGCCCAAAAAGTGCACAACAGCAGGAGCAAGTGTAAGTCCACTGCGCCCATGCTCAAGAAGGGCGATATTCAAAAACTGCTCAGGACAAGATGCGCCTACGGCCAACGACTGAATATTGCACCACTGCACCATAGTGCAACTAGGGATGTGAAGCTGAGCATATCTGATGCACCATAGCACAACAAGGGATGTTCAGCTGAGCAGTCCAGATGCACCATAGTGCAACCAGGGATGCCCCCTGCAGCAGGGCAGCAATGCAACAGCACAACCAGGGATGCATGGGCCCACCACCCATGCCACAGATGGGCAGAGGAACACACAGCAGAACAGACATCATCCCCCACACACCATGCACTGCACAACTGGGGGAGAGCTGAAATAACCACTGGCCCATGGATACCAGCAACCAACCCACAGCTGGGCCATGGTGCCCCAGCACACCCCCCGGCAAGCTGAGACCGGCACACAAGAAGGGCCGACCACCCCATACCACACCATCCCACCAATGCAGAGCACACCCTGCACCATGATTCCCATACATCCTGCCCGGGAGTAGCACCCAACAGTGCAGGACACCCCATGCATGCACCACCCCCACTGTGACAATGCAACCCTGTGCACCATGGAGCCATGCAAGGCAGCCCCACCATGAGCACCCTGCAGTGGGCGGCAGCAGACAGTGATGCAACAGATGCATACACAGTGACACCCTGCACAACCCTCCTGAGGTACAGCTGAGAGACCGACCATGCGTCAGCACATGAGGAACCCCACATGCAACAGGGCATGCCTCGGACCCCAACTCCAGTGGTACAGCACCCTGCACACCCTCCCAAGGACACATCCTGTCCCAGCACTGGCCACAACAGCCAGCACAGACACTCACAGTGTAGCATGAAGGCATGCACCACACAGGATGCAACACAGTGCATGGACAAACACCCACCCATACCCATGGGCACACCAACACAGAGACACAGTAGTGGGTCAACTAAGACACTGGCGTGTGGCCATGGCTGATGTGTACACACGGTCAGCACCCCTACATTGCACAGGTGTGCCAGCCACCCTGTGCAGGCACCATGAAGCTGTAGGCCACCAGCATGCTGCTGGAGCAAAAGTGACAGACACTGGAGTACATCCCCTACAACAGACACAAGTGACAGCATGGATGGGGTCAACAACAGTGGAGGCCACAGTGCCACCGGAGGCAGACGTGCACCATACTGGTAATGGAAGGCAACCTGACATTGTGCTGGGTACAGTTGTTATCCAGCATGGACAGCCACCACTGACACGCCAGCAGATCATGCATATCACAGACATGCAAGGGTGTCAGCTGCACAGGCCATGGACGGTCTGACAGGGGTGCCATACACATAGTGCAGGCCCCGTGGACCACTGCACACAGGTATCCAGTGCACAGAGTACAATACACAAACCACAGACAGTGACTGATTCCCCTGCCCACACCATAGGTGGTTCACCTCTGCACACACACACACACACACATGCCCATGTGTGCACCACCCCTGTTGCCATGCACACCACTGCAGCCAAGCACCTGTAGCCCACTGCAAATCAGAGACCACCACAGTTGTCATAACAAAATGCATATATTTAAAAGATGTCAAGAAAAATTATGTACAATTATTTACAAGAGGGGGGAAAGGCCACATAACAGGTGGGGGCGGGTAAGGGGAAGGGGGAACATATGGGAGAGGGAAGAAGGGGTGTGAGGGTGGGTCAAAGGGGAGAAGGTGGTAGTCAGGGCATGGGGACTTCAATGGCCGCCCCGGTCCTCCTCTTCCTGGTGCCGATGTGTGCTCCTCTGTCTCCTTCTGACCCCATGGTGGTGTATGCGCTGAAGGAGCTGCAATGTCTCCCTCACCACCTGGAGCAACTCATTAATACCCTGCTATATTTGCAGGAGTCACCGGCCACCTAGGACGAGGGAGCAGAGACAATAGGTGTGGCTGTCCATCCTCCAGCAGCCCACCCATTGTGCATGGCATACAGCCATGTGCCATGCCCCTGTGATGGTGTGCGACCACCTACAGTGACCATGTCCACAAGACCTGCCCACCCAGGCAGCTAAAGCCATGTGGACCACTGCACACACCCATTGCCCATGTCCTGCACAGCACCACCATGGCCTTACAGTAACTTGGCTATGCGATGTGAAGGCAGTGCCACAGCCATGTGCCCAGTGCACGCATGGACCACCATTGATGCACTCCCAGACATGCATTGCCACTGGACAGTGCTGACTGTAACAAGTTGCGTGCATGGCAGTAGTGTCAATGGATGGTGGCCATGGCCCACTGCCTGCCCAGTTATACAGCATGCAATAGTAATCATGGATGTAAGGCTCTCACCATAATCAGGCTGGTCCATGCACCGAGGACCACCATCACCCATCCTGTCCCACTGCTCCTCCATGCGGCGCCTCTTGTCCCTGTTGCACAGCCATTCTTCTGGCCCTAAGGTGCAAACATGGAGAGAGGAACATCAGTACAATCTGGTAGCAAAGTCCCACCTGCCCCCATGTGTGTGCAATCCCACACTGCCATACCGATCCACCCCACACCCCGATACCACCACCACGGCCAACACCGGATGCCCCCCCAATGTGCCGGACACATGCAATCATGATACTCGTATGGACGATAAAAGTGTATGGATGTTGCACCTACCTGTCCGTGGCACCATGCCCCTCCTGGCACGTGCCTACAGGTGGGCAAGCAGTTCTGGGTCCCTGCACCTCAGGTCCCCATAACAGTGGCAGCATTGCTCCACTATCCACTCCATACCAGTGGCCTCCTCCAGGGCATCGGCCACCTCCTGCCAGACCACACTCCTGGCCCTGTCCAGGGGTGCCTCTCCAAACAAAGCCCCAGCATGGGGCTCAACCATCACCACCAGGTTGGCGAGCTCTACCTGGCTCCAAACCACAGCACACCTCCGCGCCATCTCTGTTGCCTGGTTCAAGCAAAATGGCACTCTGCAGCATGATCCTGCCATGTGCAGATGCGCGGTACACCGCTGCCATTCCCTATCATGCTGTCACCAAACATCATGATAGTGGTGCACCCATGCTTGATGCATGGTGCCTAGGGGCAAAGGTTGGGCTCAGGGTCAAGGGTCTCTGGCGCATGGACAGCCACATTGTGATTGGAACCCAATGCATGTAGTGTGATTGGGTGCCTGTGTGCCACCTCCTGTAGTGGCCTACAGCGCTGTTGCCCCAGTGCACCTACGATGCCCCAGTGCTACAGCACCATATAGGTGAACAGCGTCGTAGCGCCACTGGCACAATGGTGGCCATGCCCTGCATTGCTTCCTGTGCACAGCACATCAGCAGCCTGGCAGGCACCTGCGTCATCAACCCGGGCATGTGCAGTTAGGTGTGTACTGCGCATGTCACAGAACTGCACCCTTGGCTCAGCATGTTCAACACAATTGCGCAAAGTGCAACAGCGCGATATTCAGCCGGCATATGTAAATCATCTAATCAGCCATTCAATGGCACAGTCACTGCATTTGCATCCACTTAAAGATGTGCCTTGCCTCATTTGCATGGGTTGCGCTATAAAAATGAGACATCGGGCTGCACTGGCCATAGTCGGTTACTGCAGTCTATTGCGGTGAGTTGCATGCTGTTTGGGAGTGTGGACTGTGGTGTTTGGGACATGCATGGGACTGCACAGTCACAGGTAACACCTGTCATTCTAACAGGCTGAATCATGACCGATCATGTGGTGGAGGAAGAGGAACAGAGTTGTGGGAGGAAGAGGAGGCCAAACTTTGCAAAGGTCAAGACAGATGCCCTGTTTGAGGCCTACCTCAACCAGGAGCCATTTCTCAGTGGACGCCAGGGAAAACCACAGGCCCGTGCTGCTGCATGGGAGGAGGTGGCACGTGCTGTCAACCTGCATGGCAGCCACCAGTGCTCTGTGCAGGAGTGCAAAAAGAAGATGGGCACGGACAGGCGGAGGATTAAAGAGAAGGTGGCTGCCATCAGGGCAGCACAGTCTGCAACCGGTGGAGGACAGCTAAAGGTGCAACGCCTGACCCCACAGGAAGAGTGGGTTGCTGGCAGCATGCAGCATTGCACCATTGAGGGTGTTCCGGGTGGTGGATTCCAGATGGGTGATAGGCCAGTAACATGGAGATGGAGGAGGGCCCATCCACCTCCACAGGAATACGGGGTCAGAGTGATGATGAGCCTACCTGGATGTCTGGACTGATGGTGGGGCAGGTGCAGAGAAGGCCTTGCCCATGTCCCAGCATGCCGGCATCCATGGATGCCGGCATGCTGGGACTCAGGCTGGTACCGGGTCCGTCACCGATGATGATGGAATTAACATCATGGGCAGTGACACGTGTGCCACAGGAAGGCCACACAGCAGGTGACATCACGGCCATGGTTGTGGGTGGTGCTGCCATGGAGGCCTGCATGTCACCACAGTACCAGCCTGTGCATGTCTGCACCAGTGGGGCAGCACTGGTGTGTGTCCAGGACAGTGGAACTGTTGCAGCCACTTTGGCAGCACCATTAAGCCCTGGAGAGCGGCAGCCAGAGGGGCAGCATCAGCAGTCGGCCAATGGCCATGGGGGTACAGTGTCAGGGGGTGGCATCAGTGCACTGCCTGTGGACATGCCCAGGCCTGGCCCTGGTGCACAGCACCCACCCTCAAGGGGTGATGAGCATAAAGGCCGTGAACACCCTGAGGTACAGCATGCCAATCAGGCAGATGACCTCTTAGATGAGCACACCCGCATACTGCAAGCATCAGTCAATCAGCAGATGTGGCTTCTGACGGCAGTGGATGCTCTGAGTGTGGCTCTGTGCCAGGCAGAGGAGCGGTGCTGCACAGACTCTGCTCTGCTCCTGGCAGGGATGAACCGGTTGCGGGAGGATGTGACCACTGCCACTGACTGGCAGACATAGGCATTTACAGCTGTCATGGCCACAATGGGCACAGTTATTTGCCCATGTTTCACAGACACCACGCAGTGCAATGTCCACCCCCCATTCCCAGCATCGTGAGACACCATCCTTGTCAACACTGGGTTCAGCTGTGGGCAACCCGAGCACGCCTGGCACAGACATGTTCAGTGTGCTGCAGGCCCCTGCGCAAGCACAGTCACGTTCATGCAGTGAAACCCCTGGGGGACCATTGGTGCCACCCCATGAGGCTAGTGGTCAGCTTGTCACTGCTGGCAGGTCTCAGTGGGGCTGCCCACATCTGTGGTGGCCATGGCACTGTAGCGCATGACTGACCTGTCTCCCAGCACGGCTACTGTCTGATGCTGCCCTGTGTGCATTGTGTCATTCAGTGGGAAATGCACGGGTGGGGTACCTGGCCCTGCAAGCACACACACATTCCATCTGCACACCCTCCTGGCCTCTGTCTGCTGTTGCATGTGCATGATGATGCCTGTGTTGTGCTGTATGCCAGTGTGCAGTGGTGCCCAGCATCTGACACACGCACAATGGCAGGCAATGGGCGTGGTGGTCTGTGGACATGTGTGTGGCTAGGGGTGGTGGTCTTGGTCGGTGTGCCTCCTACTCTTTGTGCATGTCTTGTGAGGTGTGTGTGTGTGTGTGTGTGTGTGTGTGCACGTGTGTGCGTATGACCACTTGCCATGTTAGACCTCGCCCATCCCTGGTGGTGTGTGCGGTTACATGCTTGGCCACTTCTCTTGACAGCATGCACCCCTAGTGTGTGTCCATGAATGTTTGTGGGTTGTGCCTTTGCCACTGGTGGCTGCACATGGCCTCATGACTTGCCTGGGTTGGCTGAAGTGCTCCTCTGTGATTGTGTCCCGGTGCAGCTGTGCCAGCCGGAGCAGTCGGGGGTCCCATCGCCCAAGACGGGGCTGCCCATCACCATTGTCACCGGCATCCTCATTGTCCCCATCACTGTCCCCCTCTTCGACCTGTACAGCTATCCCACAGTTGTTGGCCATGTTGTGCAGGATGCAACAGGCCAGGAATAGCCCACAGGCCTTTGAGGGGCTGTACTGTAGGGCACTGCCGGAGGTGTCTAGGCAATGGAAACATGCCTTCAGCATCCCAAACACCCTCTCGATGACATTGCATGTGGTGGCATGTGCCTCATTGTAGCATTGCTGCAATGGGGTCACAGGCCACTGGTATGGTGTGAGCAACCAGGGACGGAGTGAGTATCCACTGTCACCTGTGTGTAGAGGGCGGAGGTTAGTTTGGTGATCAGCCCCGTCCTGCCTTGGGCCATGTAGGCCACTACCCATGTCACCTCTGAACATGCCCCTCCCAAGCTCTATGTTTGTCCGTGTGGTTTACATACCTACCCACTAAGTGGCCAGTGGGGATGTTCCCACTCTTGAATCTGTGACAGTGCCAACTGGTGCCAGATGAAGGCATCATGCACTCCCCCAGGGTGCGTGGCACAGACATTGATTTTGCACCCCCTGGCATCGCACACCACCTGGCAGTTGATGCTTGCATAGCCCTTCTGATTGATTTATGCAGCCTTCTCAGGGCCAGGTGGTGTACGGATGGCCACATGAGTGCAGTCTATTGCCCCTAGCACGCCAGGCATACGTGCTACCCTGTGGAACTCCTGTATGTTTGCTGTGCGCTCCGCCGGTGTGCTGGGAAATGGATGTACTCCACAGCATGTGGCAGCAGTGCACTAAGGAATTGGGTGAGGTGGCATGATGCAGCTGACTGGGTTATGCCTGTGGCATCCCCTGTTGGTCTCTGGAAGGTACCCATGGTGAGCAAGCATATGCAAGCTGTCACTTTAGTCTCCACTGACAGAGCATGGCTCCATCATGTGGGTGCCTGCATCACATCACTGCAGAGCTCACAGACCCACCTCAGAATTGCCTGATTCAGGCAGTACTGGCCCACGATCTCGGTATCACTGTACAGCTCGAAGCTGGTGTGGGCTCAGTACTGCCTGTTGGGGGCATACCGCCAACAGGCCCTTCCAAAGCCGTGTCTCCCCTGCTGCCTGCCTTCTCACCCCCCTCATTACTGCCTCCATCTGGATGGTGGCACTGGCCATGTCCCTGGCTTGTGTTCCCTCCCAGACAGCTGTTTCTGTATTCCCCCCGCTGTCTTGGCTGCTACTTCCCCTGCACTGGGAACACCTTCCTGTGGTGGCCCCAGTGCTGTGTGGCACTTCCCCCTTCTGCACTGGCTGTGGCTCCCCACACCTTCCCTGTGCCTGTGGTTTCAGGGTGCTCTTTCCCTGTCCTGCCCTGTGAGTCCCTCCTGCCCCATTTGTCTGGCTAGAGTTCAGCCACATGTGCCTTCCCTGTAGCGTTCTTGTGCCTCTCCCTTGTTCCTTTTTATTTTGGCTGATTTCAGCTATCACGCAACTTCCACTTGCTCCCTTATTGCGCATGGCACATGTGTTGAATATCGCACTGCACCATTTATGCATGGTTCCTCCCCCTTCAGTTGCACATGCATTCGTTATCATTGCCCTCTTGCTCAGCGTGATTTGGGGGGTGCATCTGCCTCCCGCTGAATATCGCAGAATGGCACATTTTCGGACTTGCGCTGGAGCAACCCTATTGCACATGGCACAACCCTTTTGAATATCTGGGCCACAGTGTAAAACTGTTGTTGGCTGATTTGTATATAATCTGGCTTACCATAGCAGATGGTTATGATTGCATTATTCTTACCAGATATTCCCACACAACAAAGTAGGGGCATGTGACTATCTCTGAATCATTTGTGTTCAACAATGTCTGTATGCATGTACAGTGTGTACAAACCCTCATTGATGTCAGCATAATATGGTCCTGTGCTTGACTGTAGTTGCAGTATACCATGTCGTACCCCAAAAGTATCAACCAGATTATGGCAAGCAATGACTGCGCCACCAGTAATGTTGTGAAATTTTATTTTCTGTTCCTGACTGTCATATTCTAAAAACATGCCTAACTGAGCCTGTTCCAGTACATCGCTGATGGCTGCCATGACAAGTATAACATTGTGATAACCTCTGGAATTGTTAATGGTAATAATGACTTAGAAGTTTCCCCTGCTTGAAATCTCCCATCTGTTGTGCAATATTGTCCCATGTTCTTGGATATTGTATTTCTGACAACTGACTTCCCACACCCCATTTAAATTGATAGGTTTAGCCAGTTTCACAGTATATTCAGAAATTTTATGTTTGAGAAACATTTTGAAAGAGGCATTGCTAGGCAGTGTAACATAAAACCCATTCTCAGCCATTGTTTTACCAATAATGTCTTCACTAAATAGATGTCATGCAAAACATGGGAGCACCCTTGTAATTTTAAATTTATCAGCTGTTTGAATTCTACCCAGCTGTTAAATTTTGGTGGCAAGCCTAGCCATTTAACTGAAACACACTTTTTTCACTTGTCTTTTCAGTGCATTATTTTCTCAACCCTGCACACACAGTTTGAAGAGCCTTTGACTTTTACCAATTCTTGCTCATAAAAAGTATCTCATTTATTCACCATCATAATCTTTTAATTTGTATACCGGTATATGGTGCACTTAAGTAAAAAATTATTCTGGGAAAGGAAAGAATAAATAAGGGGATAGAACATTAAACTCCTAGGTAGCTCTTCTATGGAAGAAATTACCAGTCACACTTTGCACATATTCTGGTCACCAGGCTTTCACTTCAGCAGTTAAGAATTTGTTTTCCTTTACTCATCAGTGTATATAAGTAATTGATGAAACCTAGATTCACAATGCAAGGTACTGTAAATATTGTATAGTTATGGGTGTTCCTTTGTACATGTCCAACTGTGTTTATGTTTTTATCCTGTAGTTTCTAGATAATTGTACACAGGACTGTCTAGTGAACATGATTGTTAAATTCCCAATGACATGTATTTCCTGTATAAAAATAAAGGTTTTACCTACCTACCTACCTGCTTACAGGCTTAAGTATATATTCAGAAATAATGAACATCTTGCTTGCAATGTTTTGCTCATAAACTTTTTCAAATGTTTTCTTAACTCTAGAAACCAACACATGATCACTCATATGAAATTTAAAAGGCTTTTTCACTCTGAGTGTAAGATCACCACATAGAATTTTCCAGACATCTAAAGAATGTGTAGCTGTTACATTGGTGGGCCTCATTTTGATGGACC
Source organism: Neoceratodus forsteri (assembly GCA_016271365.2). NCBI lineage: Eukaryota > Metazoa > Chordata > Ceratodontiformes > Ceratodontidae > Neoceratodus > Neoceratodus forsteri. The sequence goes on from CM028134.1 coordinate 323,982,187, forward strand.
AGTGATAACTCTGATTATAGGCCATTGTTAAAGATTGTAATTCATCTATGTTCCCAAATGTGTTAAATGCTTTCAAATATCTCCACAATTTTGTTTTCAATGTATGGTTAAATATTTCCACAATACAAGCCTTAACATAATTTGATGTTGTAAAATGATCTATGTTTTGTTCTTTTAAAAATAATTGAAAATTAGCATTGAAAAAATTAGTCCCTTCATCTGTTCATAATTTTTCAGGCTTGCAGCCCTCTCTCAGTATCATTTTGAAAGCCTCCATCACATCTCTTGCAGATTTATTTTTTAACACTTTGGTCCATGCATATTTTGACAGGGCATGAGTAACAGGATAAACTGGAAACCATCATTGTCTTCGGAAAGACTCGCCATATCTACCAAATCACCAGCCATTGCGCATCAATGTTGTTAATATCCACACTGTTTCTAAGAAATTGTTTCCTTGCAAGTTTGTGCAGAGTGTAGGCATCTTGTAAAGACAGCCATTGTGACACCTGAGTGTGAGTAATCCTTTTCCCTGGTTTTACAGGAGCACCATGTTACCATGAAGTCTCTAAACACCTTCTAAGCTACCAGGTGTATGAGGGTCATAATACATTTTTTTCAATGATTTCTTAACCATGACAGCTGTTTAGTATATGGCAGAGACACACGTGTTTATTTGTCAGATGTGAAACTTTTATTATGAAAGATCACATACTGTATACACCAATTATATTACAACACAGAACATGTGTTAGTCATTGTGACAAATTGACACTACACCATATTATAAATATTACAACAAGAAAAGACAGACCTTGTTTTGCTGTGTAACAAGAACATTGGATGTAAATTCAATCACATTGTTCACCTCTTTCTGTCTTTGACATTTTAAACTACAACAAGTATCAACAACGTAGGTCACAGCTACCTATGAAAAACCCCATCCATTTTTTCAAATATAAGTGGTTGCACATTTTAAACAGTTTCTAACACATCATTGTTAATATACATGGTAATGTTCATTATTTCACACCAGCATAAATCTTTTTTAATGTCACTCATCAAAATCTGTATAAACTGAAGTTTTCTGCAGTTTATGGGGTCACGTAGAGTTTGAGCAGCATTGTCCTGAATTTGCACGGTTGTCCTGGATTCCCCCCTTTCCCTCACAAAAGACAAAGACCATTGTTTGTTGTTGTGCTCAGATTGGCAATTAATTTATTTATATATCATAATTCCATGTTCCATTTCATCTTTTATTATTATATCTCTCACATTTGCATTTATTTGCATCCATATATCAATCACTGATCATCCCTCTTTCTTCATCTTTTTGCTCCCCCCGGTGAAAACCTGGGTGCCTTCTTCTCTTTTTCTGTTAGGTAACGGTGAAAACTGAGACCGCTTTCCTCCTTCAGTTTCTTCTTCTTTTCATCTTATTCCTTTTTCTTTCTCCCCTCCTCCTCCCCCCCCCCACATTTTACCTCTCTGTCATCCACCTTTGACAGTCCAATAACCAGACTATTTTCTGCCATCCACCTTTGGCAATCCCAAACCGTCCTACTATCATCCACCTTTGACAGCCATAATATACAGTCCCTTTGACTGTCTTTCCTCTTGTTCTATATTTCCAGGGTGGGTGGGAGGGATCAAAACTCCAGCAAAGTGACTAAGACACCTCTGTGCTGCCCATTATGTACCCCTCTTGCCCTTCCTTCCTGTTGCTTGGCTATTGTTCTATCCCCTGACCCCCCTTCCCTATCCCTTCCCCCTTCTGAGCACACCATCTTGATGAAAATGGAAGGGGTGCACCAGGACAACCTGGTCTGCCCCTTAAAGGGCAAACTCCATTGTCCCGGATTCCTCCCTTTTCTCTCACAAAAGACAGAGACCATTGTTTGTTGTTGTGCTTAAATTGGCAATTCATTTATCTATATAGTATAATTCCATGTTTCATTTCATCACCTTTTATTATTATATCTCTTCCATTTCCATTTATTTGCAGCCATATATCAATCACTGATCAACCCTCTTTCTTCGTCTTTTTGCTTCCCCCAGGTGAAAACCTGGGTGCCTTCTTCTTCTCTTTTTCTGTTAGGTAACGGTGAAAACTGAGACTGCTTTCCTCCTTCAGCTTCTTCTTTTCATCTTATTCCTTTTTCTTTCCCCCCTTCCCTCCTCCCTCCCATTTTTCCCACTAGCCGGTCTCCAGTTTGAGTTGGACAACTGACTTTCCCATCAATTTAGGGTATTGTTCTCTCTTACCTCAGAGGAACTCCTTCCCAGTCCTTCTCTCTCCCCCCTTTTTTTTCCTGCATGCCTCCTCCATGCTTCTATAAAACCCATCATTTCTGTATTAAACATGTCTATGGCTAGATCTGACAGATGCATGCCATCTAACATGTAGAAATCTTCCACCCACTCTTCTACACCTCGCAATAATACCTGACCTTCCATTTTCCTTATCAGTGTCCCTACCCTTCTGTTCATCTTTCTCCTGTCCCTATCCACAGATCTATGGCTGTGCTCCTGTCTCCAAACCCTTCTTGGGATCATATCTGACCAGGCAAGGCATACCCTAGGCCACCACTGTTGTATTGTCTGTAAGTCCCTTTTAACCCGTATGTATGTGTCCACCCATGGCTTGCCCCCAAGGTTGTTACCCCCAAATGTATTATAATTAGGTCTGGAATGGGGCACCGCTCCTTCAGTTCTTTCAAGGTAGGAAGCAGTTGTGCCCATCTCATCCGCCAGATGCCACGCCAAACCAACCTACATTGTCTCACATATTGGTACAGTTGTTTTCCTCCAGCCTTTTTCTCAGCTCTCCTTTCTACCCAATAAATATAGGAGTGGCCACAGATCCAGACTTCTGTGATCCTCCCTCTTCCTATAGGGTTTAAGGAAAATAAATATCTTATATATGATCTTAGTTTCCTTTTCCACAATATCATCCTTCCCTGTCCCCTCCTTCACCACATGGCTCCAAATCTGTAACAAAAAACACAGTTGATACATTAGTCTCCATATTCCAGTTCTCAGATGTATCTCTTGTAACTGGCAGACCGCCAGAGCCCCTTTTCCAAAATAATAGTCACCATTTCACCCGCCGCTGCATACGGTGAGGTGGCCCATATCCATAAGGAATGGGATGAGGAATTAGCTGGATTCTCCCCCAAGAATTGCATGCCTTTTTTGATCAAAGCTGTGACTTGGTAACTTGTGACCTTCTTTCCTTCGCCATGCACAAATAATTTCCCTGTTCTGTTCACATGCTCTGTGGTGAAAGCCCACAAAGCCTTCACTGGGCACACTGCACCCTCTGCGTGCTTTTTTAGTGTTACCATGCAGCCATGCTCCCTTTGATCTGTCTTTGACCTCTTAATCAAGATTTGTATCTCCTTCATTCCCCAGTTTATATCTTCCCATTCCAACCCCCCCTTCCTTTTCCTTACTGCCATGCCCCACCACTTTGCTCGCTGTCATGGCCCTGCAAACATTACCACATAAATCATATGGAATAGCTGGGCTTTGGCTTTCGATCTGCAGATTGTCAGCAAAATATCCTTTAGTTTTGCAAGCCACTGCTCCCCTATTGGTCTTCTATTATCCATGGCTCCTTGTTTTAACCTACCCCACCCCTGCATCATCCTTCTAATGAACATTGATTTTGTCGGGTCTTCCCAATCTTTTAGGCTGCAAACTACACTAATCTCTGCCAGATAGACCCCAATTGTGGTGTGGACTGTTCCTCTTTGCCATTGTTCTACAGTGAACTTCCCTAATTGCTCTTCTGTGAGTGGCCCACTTACCTCCATGTGGTGTGTTGCCCTGAATGTTTGAAACACTCACCAGGCCCCATCGTAGACCCTCAGAGTCCGTGGTGCCCATGAACTGCAAAACAACAGTTCTGCTCCTTCTTACCAATGTCCCAGATGTTCATTGGTATGGGCATTTTGTGCTTCTCTGCTGTTGGTACCAGCTTCCGGAAGTGATCCAGCTGCAGATGGGAAAGGTTGTCAGCCAGGGTATTGTGTACCCCTTCTATGTGTTTTGCTCTGAATGACATGTTCAGTTGCAAGGCCCTTAGCACCATTAATCGCAAGACCTGCATGACCGTTTCTGACCTGGCTCCCCTGTTGTTTAATACCTCTACTACTGCTCTATTGTCACACCAAAATGTCAATTTCTGATTCCATAATTCTTCCCCCCAAACCAGGGTGCAGGCCCAGATGGGCATGATCTCCAACAATGTTATATCTTTTACCTTACCGTCTGTCACCCAGTCTGTAGGCCACAGTTCTGCAAACCATCTACTCTCAGATAGCACCCCATGCCTAGGCCCCCTGCTGCATCTGTGTAAAGATCGAGGTCTGTCTTATAAACCCATTCCTCCTGCCAGAAAGAGCAGCCATTATATGTCCTGTGGAATACCTCCCATACCTTAAAATCATCCTTGACTCCTTTTGTCATGTCTACCCAGTGGTGTGGTCTGTTTACCCTGGCTGTAGCCCTTGCTAACCTTTTAATAAAAGCCCTCCCTGGCCCTATAACCCTGCACATGAAATTCAGATGTCCCAATACCTGTTGTACCTGTTTTCATTGTACTTTTCTCCTACTGGTATGTATCTGAATCAGTTCCTTCAGTTTTTTCACTTTTCTGTCCAGCAACCTAAATATTTCCCCCGGACCATCTATCTCAATACCCAGACATCCTAACGCCTTGCTGGGCCCTTCTGTTTTTTCCAGTGCCAGTGAACCCCCAATTCTTTGCACAGCTCTTGAAAACTGCCAACATTCTTTCTGTCTCTCTTCTCCCACTGCCTATAAAAAGGAAGTCATCCAAATAGAGAATAACTATTTTATAACCCATTTTTTTCTTGAAATATCCACTGTAGACAGGTGCTGAATGCTTCAAATGTCACACATGCTATAGAACACTCCATGGGCATGGCTTTGTCAAAATAGTACTGTTCCCCAATTTTAAACCCCAACAGGTCCCAAACTTCTCTCCTAACTGGAAGTAATCTGAAAGTGGACTCTGTATCTGTTTTTGCCATCCATGCATCGGCAGCTGCCTGGATGATCCGGACTGCGTCTTCTGAAGTGGCGTATGTCACTTTACTATATTCCTCACTGATAAAATCATTCACCGAATCCCCTTCAGGAAAGGATAGGCAGTGAATCACCCTGTATTCCCCTTCCTGTTTTTTGGGGACCAAGTCCAATGGAAAAATCCTCATATTCTGCAATGGGGGGTATCATATGGTCCTTCTACTCTCCCTGCTGCCTTTGCCTTCCCTATCTTTTGTCTGAACATTTCTTCTCTCCCTTTTGCCAAACCCAGATTGTTCGCCTCTCTCGCTTGCCTTGGACCCTTACACTGTAATGAAAAACCTGTACGAAAAAATATTTTAATCATCTCTGCCATTTGTCTATTTGGGTATCTGTCCAACCATTCTTTCCATGCCTCTATCCTGATGAGGGTTCTAGCTTCTCTAAATTGCTCCGTTGCCTTCTTTCCTTCCCCTCTGCCAAGGTCTCCCCTTCTGCTCGATGTCTGGCTTTGGTGGTCAGTGATTCTGGCTCCCTCTACTTGCATGCCTCCTTCCCTTCCCCCCTCTATTTCATGCCTGCCCTTTATAACCCTAGCTTTCATGAGAAAACTATTGACCTGATCCTTGACCCCTAGATCCTTGGCCTCCCTGGACCTATGTCATCCTGCATCTGCTCGCTGGATGTGATCCCCTGCATTTCGAACATGCGTGCCAAAAGTGGCATTGTGGCCAGGAACAAAAAGCCCTATTGTAAGCCCAGCAACACCTCCATGGTGTGGTACCTTTTCCCCCAACTCTCCTTCATGGGTGGACTGATTGGTTACGTAGTCTGTCCACAAATCTAGCTGTTTCATGTCCCATTTTACATCCTCATATGTCGTCATTCTCTGCAGAAAGAATAGAAACATAGAAACATAGAAACATAGAATTTGATGACAGATAAGGACTGCTTGGCCCACCCAGTCTGCCAGTTTCCCTATTTACCGGATAAGCTGCAGATTCTATTTAACCAGCAGCCTACTTCTTCCTACCCCAACCCCCTAGAATTGCCTTATGACTGTCCCATGCATGCTTTAATTCCACCACTGATTTTGACTCTACAACCTCCTCCAGAAGGCAGTTCCATGCATCCACAACCCTCTCTGTGAAAAAATACTTCCTTAAATTACCTCTGAGCTGCCCTGCCTCTATCTTCAAATTGTGCCCCCTTATTCTTGCACACCTCTTTTTTTGAAAGATGCTACCCTCTTGGACTTTGTTGATTCCCTTGAGGTACTTGAAAGTTTCTATCATGTCCCTCCTCTCCCTCCTTTCCTCGAGGCTATACATATTAAGCTCCTTAAGTCTCTCTTCATATGTCTTCCGGTGCAGACCCTGCACCATTTATTATTTATTTATTTATTTAGCTTTTGTTGACTGGGTAAGTGCACTAGACAAATCCTGCCTATTTTCAGGCACGACCCGGGGGGGGATACAGATGCATGCCAACTGACCTTGAACCAGACCAAGCTGTTGGTGGTATTTTTTAGTGAATGAGGGAAATTTGGCCAGGACACTGGGGAAATTCCACTGCTCTTTTCGATAAGTGCCATGGGATCTTTAACATCCACCTGAAGTACCACCAATCCAGGCAGATGGGACCTCGGTTTAACGTCTCATCCGAAAGACAGCACCTCAGAAATGCAGCACCCCTCTCATGCTGCATTACAGTGTCAGTACTGGGATATTAACCCAAGTGCCAGATGTGGGAACTGAACCCACAGCCTTTTGATCTCCCGGCCTCAGAGGTGAGTGTGCTACCTACTGAGCCACTGACACTGCAGCCCTCCTCTGGACAGCTTCCATCCTGTCTATGTCTTTGCAGAGATTGGGTCTCCAGAACTGCACGCAGTACTCCAGATGGGGTCTCACCAGCTGTTTGCACAGCGGGATAATAACTTCCTGTTTTCTACTGTTGATGCCTCTCCCTATGCATCCCAGTATCCCCCCAGCCTTCCTTGCTGCCCTCTCACATTGCTTGCCCACCTTTAGGTCATCTGATATGACTACCCCAGGTCCCTTTCCATTTTGTTGTTGTTAGTATCTCACCCCCATTGTGTACTCTTCCCTGGTTTTTGTTTCCCAGGTGCATTACCTTGCACTTCTTAGCATTGAATCTAAGCTGCCATACATTTGACCATTCCTCTAACCTTGCCAAATCCTTCTCATCCTTTCCACCCCACCTTGTGCATCAACTCTGTTGCAGATCTTTGTGTCATCTGCAAAGAGACATACTTTCCTTCCAGTCCCTCTGCAATGTCGCTTATAAAGACATTGAAGAGGACCGATCCTAATACTGAACCCTGCGGTACCCCACTAGTAACCCCCCTTTCTTCAGAGTGGACTCCATTTACTATTACTCTCTGTGTCCTATTCTCCAGCCAATTCTTTACCCAGGCTGTCATCTTGGGACCCACTCCCAGGCTGGCTAACTTGTATATTAATCTTTTGTGTGGGGCTGTGTCAAATGCCTTGCTAAACTCTAGGTAGGCCATGTTCACAGCCCCTCCCTGATCTACTACTTTGGTCACCTAGTCAAAGAAATCTATCAGATTTGTCTGGCATGACCTTCCCGCTGTGAATCCATGCTGCCTAGGGTCCTGTGCCCCTCTGGCCTCTAGATACTCGACAATTCTTTCCTTCAGAAGTGATTCCATCATTTTCCCTATCACTAAGGTTAAACTAACAGGACTGTAGTTTCCTGCTTTTGCCTTGCTCCCACTTTTGTGAAGGGGAATCACATCATCATAGTATATCCACCCCACACCCCCTTTTACCTTTGCATGCCTTATTATCAGGGAGTATGTGATGAGTGGGATGCCCAACTTAGGCCTCTTTTCCAATACTATGGCTGAGAATGTGGCGAAACCTTCAAACTACCCTTCCCAAGTCTTCCCTTTTGTGAATTTGTCCTCTTCTTTCTTGCCTAATAAAACTACCCCTGCTGCCATTTCACTTTTTCCCATATTCTCTGTTTCCTCATATTTTGCTGCTGCTTCCCGGCTTACTAAAGTGAAAATATCCACATACTCTCCCTTCCATATTTTTTCTTTTGTGGCTAATGGGACATGTTCCCCAACTCTCAGCCCAGGAGCTCCTATCTCTCTTGTTCCTTTTCCCTTCTTCTCTATTCCTCCTTCTTTTCTCTTTAGCACCTCTTTTCTACCTAATCTCAGCCAGTGCTGATTCCATCTGGCCCAAACCCCTGAGCTAAGTGCTGAAACTATTTGGCTTATGTACTCTTTGATGCTGTCACCAACAGAGCCTGGTGCATTACCTTTGACCTTGTCTGCTCCTTGTTGCCTGCTGTCCTCCTGGTGCCCCAGTATGTTACTCTCTGGTTGAAGGGTTGGTTGCCCTACTAATGGCTGTGGAGGAACCACTGTGTGCTGAGGATCCAGTCTGGGTTCCACTGGGGGAACCACAACCTGGTCTTGGGGAGGTACTGGTGGTACCAGGGCAACTGTTTGCCGAGGTACTGGATTAGCTGCCTTGGTAGGTTCCACTATCAGTGGTTGTACCCTGGTTGGACTGTGTGGCTTCTCAGCTGGCCATTTCCCTCTGCCCTCTTTACCCTTCACCGCTTTCCTTTTCTCCCCGGAGCTCCCTGGTTCCTCCCCTTTTACCAACTCCCACATTCTATTGGCTTTCTCCGCCAGTTCCATTATAGCTCTGTAGGTGTCTTCCTTCAAAGGCCTGCTCTTCTTCGGTGCCATGTTCTCTGCTTCTTGCAATCTATGGAGACAACTGAATAAAGAAAAGAAAAAATAAATATTAAAAACTTTGCCTGGGACAGTTTCTCAAGTGGTCAGGCCCTTTTCCCCCTGAGGCAGCCACCTAAAAAGCGACAAACGTGCCCCCTTTTTTTTATATACCCCCTTATACTCCAGGACATTGGATTATTATTGCCTCCAGCCTTGCTGCTGGGTGCCGGCTACCCCCCAAAATTATGACCCCCCCAAAACCATGCACTCTTCATGTAGCCGAAAACTCTCTCTGGGCCTTCCACATGGTTTTCCTCTTCCTTTCATCCATCCCTGTTCCCCGACATCCTTCTTCTGGGTCTCCTTCTGTTGCTTGACCTTCCAGGCATGTGATGTTATGCCACATGGCCTGGTCTCTCTTTTCCAGACCTCTGGCCTGCTCCTGCTCATCCCTGTCTTGTGGCTCCCCCAAGTCCTCTTTCTCAAAGGCCAACTGTCTTGCATCCCATCCCAAAAGAAACTTCATCCCTTTGCCTTTTGGCAACCTTCCTTTGCCCCAGAAACATGCCAGCTGCTCAGTTATAGCCTATTCCCTTGGTGTGTGACGTCACGCCACATGGCCACTCATCATCCCCACCTGCTAGGCCTTCCGGTAGGCCTCCCCTTGCCTTGCTAGCTTTGCTGTATGCGAATGTCCCCCCACTTGAAGTGCTAGCCTAGCCCCATTCCTGCCAGGCCAAATCACCCATCTGCTCACTCTCGGCCTGTTCCCCTTGGCATGTGACGTCATGTCGCATGACCATTCATTACTCACATCTGCTTGGCCTTTCTATAGGCCTCTCCATGCTCTTCTAGTTTGCAACATGTGAATGCTCCCCACGAAGTGCTAGTTCCTGTGCAGTGTCACCAGACCAAATCAGCCAGCTGCTCATTTGTTCAGCCTGCTCCCTTGGCGTGTGATGTCACACCATGTGGCTGCTTCATCACTCCAACCTGCTAGGCCTTTTGTAGGCCTCTCTTTGCTCTAGTAGCTCCCAGCCAGCAAACATGTCTCCCCGATCCTTCCCCATTTGAAGCGCTACTTGCTATGCCCCATCGCGTCCCTATACCCCTACCACCTGGCCAATGCATAGGCCCCTTCCAACTGCATGGCTCCTGCAGTGCTGCCACCTGGGGCAGTGAGACTGATGCTGTCCATCTGATCAGCCTTCTTAGTGTGGACAGCCAGGCAGTAAAACCCCTCATGGAATGGGAGGGGGGGGATTCATTCTAAGGCCACGCAGTAAAGCTGGTGTGCAGCTAGGCCCCCTGCTGGAACCATTCCATGGAGAGCTGTTCAGCTCAACTATTTGGAAGCATCAGAAAAGTGTTTTTCCCCTGATTTAGCCACTTTTTGGGGGCCTCTTAGGTAAAACGAGCACAAAGAAGTTCTGTAGGGAGCCTACCACATCCTGTAAGGCCTCGGAAGCTGTTTCCATCACTTTTCTGATTCCCCTCAACCAGCAATGCTAAAGGCCTGTGGAGGCCCCAGTCAACCCAGCTTCTTACACTCTCAGGCTTTCCCTTATAAGCAACTTCAGTTTTTCTAAATGAATGACCCTTCTCTGGGCCAAAAGCACTTTTCCAACAAACTTCTCTTTTCTGTGCCTAATTGCCTCATGATTTTAAAACCAGGTATACATCTCAGTACAGCTGCAAAGTTCCTTTGACCACTAAAATGCATGTCCTTGAACCAGCAGTGCTAAAACTTCCCTCAAACGAAGCCTAATGAACTAGTCACCTACACATCAAGACATACAACCTCAGTACAGCTGCGATTTCTCTAACCACTAAAAAACACATTCACCCAGGCCAGCAATGCTAAAAATTCACTCAAACAGAAACCTATTGAAAAACAGTCACATACAAGTTGCCTTAAAACAATTTGGTATTTTTTTGAGTAAAGAAATACAGCTATCATTGTATATTATTAACTATTGATATATATATATATATATATATATATATATATATATATATATATTAGAGGCAAAAAACTCCATTTAATGCATTAGTTAGGGTTGTTCCACAGCGACAAAAGTGAGGAAATTCGCTGTTAGGGTTGAAAACCCTAACTCCAAATTCACCCCAGCACCACACACACACACACACACACACACACATTCAAGTATGGGGGAGGACCAAGTCAACACAACCAATGACAGACATCCAGCAGCAGGTGACAGAAATAACAAATAATTGTCTAAATGTACTACGAGACATCCCCACCCACCTGACCAGGTACTGCATGCTCAGTGGAGATCAACAGCAAAACTGAGGCCATGTACACCAAATGTACACATCCCTGATTGCAGCTGCACACAACATACCACACTTAGTAGTTGCATGGCCTTACTTACTGATGCCCCACACCACACCACTTGTGGTGGGCCACCTGAGCAATAGAGTTAAGCAAAACCAAGGAGTTGTACAGGTATAATATCTCTGATTTAACAAGGGTTTGAGAAATGCAGCTTTCTAATTGACTGTAAACATTGTAACAGCCTTATGTTTAGTTTTTATTAACATACATGTAGAGCCTAACCATATGATGAACATGGTTTAATGTTGTTTAAAAAACAGTTTTATTATGATAGCAATAAGCTACTCCCAGGTATTATGTTAATGGTCAGTTTATCACTGTCTAGCGACATGTGGCACTCGGATATGCCTCATTCAACATTAAACCCCTACTGGGTGATTAACAGACCATTTAACATAACTGTTGGTCATGCCTTATAGCTTAATTGTCTTTTTGAGTAGATACTCTCCCTCTGCTAGGCACTGCAGCAGCTTTGCAACACAGTGTCCCACCCAGTTACACCATACACTGTCTAGTTGCTGGAGAATGGCTGTGAATATGAACTCATGAAGATGAACAGTGTAACTTGATCATTATAGTCATCGAAACCCTAGTGTGATTATAACTGACAGACTCAGTGATAGAGGATAACCCTACTGTCCTAGTACATTTACCCCATTATGAGTTAAATCAATACTAAAAGACATTCTGTTTATATCTACACCATACCTACTTGATTCCTGTTGTAGCAAATTAACATAGTTATCACTTTGATAGCATCAGTGACAGAAGTGTGGCAAACCCAAACAGTAGGCATACAGCCTGAGTATGAAACAACTGTTAAAAAATCACACTGTGTCCATAATGGCATAGATCACTCATTGCAACAATAGCAAATGTATTACTATTTGAAGAAGTTAGTCATCACAGATGCAATGAGATTGTCTTTATCAGGTACAACATACTCAGTAAGTGCCTACAGGAAAATCTATCCTATATACACGTCCGATACAGGTACATCATTGTTGGCTCAGTAGTGCTATGATATTTAGAAGTTGCTTGGCCTGATCCATGCAATTACAATCTTTCTTACAAAGAATACTTACTGCATCTTTAATATTGAAACACACTGAAGGTCTATGTATGTACATCAGCAGTACACCTTCATCAGTAAGAATGCATGTGATACTGGCAGTACCAATTTCACAGCGTTGAACAGGCAATGCTTTTCCATACGTTTACGTCAGCCTCTCTATGTTGAGTAAACCATTGCAGTAAATGTACTACTGTGTAAATCACCTACTAAATGTATCACTACTTTTATCTTGAGCATGCTAGTGTCTTGTAGTTAATTTATGTGCTTCTCTTAATTAATGTATACTCAGTAGTGTTAAAACCTTTCTACAACTGTCATCATGCACCTTCAGCATTTATATTGAATAACGGCACAGTACCAGTTGTGGTGTGGTGTGGGGCATCGGTAGGTAAGGCCATGCAACTACTCAGTGTAGTACGTTGTTTGCAGCTGCAATCAGGGATGTGTACGTTTGGTGTACATGGCCTCAGTTTTGCTGTTGATCTCCACTGAGCATGCAGTACCTGGTCAAGTGGGTGGGGATGTCTCGTAGTACATTTAGACAATTGTTTGTTATTTCTGTCACCTGCTGCTGGATGTCTGTCATTGGTTGTGTTGACTTGGTCCTCCCCCATACTGGAATGTGTGTGTGTGTCTGTGTGTGTGTGGTGCTGGGGGGGTGAATTTGGAGTTAGGGTTTTCAACCCTAACAGTGAATTTCCTCACTTTTGTCGCAGTGGAACAACCCTAACTAATGCATTAAACGGAGTTTTTGCCTCTAATTTCCTTTTTTGAGAATGATATTGAGAAATAGTGAATGTATTGTGAGGGAGTATGCCAAGGTCTTTGGGCTCTCATTCCGCCACATGATGTCTTGTATATAGTAACAGGAGCAGCAATGCAAAACAGAATATAACAGTGGTGCACATGGTAACACAAGCACTAATGAGAACAGAAAGGGTAACGCACATGGTGGCATAGACGGGAATGGTCTGCCACGTGATGTGTTGTCACATAGTAACATGGTGCCTGCAAACAGAAATGTCAATGGGCATGGTGATGTAAAGTGAAACAGAAAGATAAACAGTACTGTAGACAGAAAATAGCAAAAAATAACAGAAATGTAAGCGCAAATGAAAGCGCAAGGATACTCGTGTGGTGGCGCCAGGACGTCAACGATAAGTGAAGCGTGCGGATCTGCCAAGCGAAAGGGCAACAGTAACAGTAATGTAAGCGCACAGGCTGGTTTTCCCAAAACCTGCATTGAGAAAGACAGTGAGTACAAATAATGCATGCAAATAATGAGTATCGGCGCAGAAAATGAGATCTTGGAATACTAAATACATTATATCTCAGGAACCGTACGACGTAGAAAAAAAATTTAAAGATCATATTATTTACAACTGTCCTGGCTAATTTAGATCTTAGGCCCATTAGGGGGCTAAGAAATTTTCCCACAAAAAGTCCGTATCTCACACAGTTTCGAGATACGGGCTGAAAAAGCGCAAGCGCCGTAATGTTATCCTATGGGAAAAAAGAAAGTTCAGAGCACCATAACTTTGCCTCCCTGTGATGTTTTTCACCAAACCACTGAAAGGCACATCTGTGGGCTATTGGCTGTCTTCCTTCCAAATTTCAGGAAAAAAGACCAAACCGTTATTTTGCAGCAGGGATCCAAAGGATTTCTGTTATGCGTTGGGCGCCGTAATGTTATCCTATGGGAAAAAATGTCAACTTTGGAGTGCCGTAACTTTGCTGCCATGTGATATTTGTTCACCAAACTACTGAAAGGCACATCTGTGGGCTGTTGGCTGTCTTCCCTCCAAATTTCAGGAAAAAAGACCAAACCGTTATTTTGCAGCAGGGTGCCAAAGGATTTCTGTAATGTGTCGGGCGCCGTAATGTTATCCTATGGGAAAAACTGTCAACTTTGGAGTGCCATAACTTTGCTGCCATGTAATATTTTTTCAATACAACACTGAAAGGCACATCTGTGAGATGTCGGCTCCGTTCCCTCCAAATTTCAGCTCAAAACTCCCAACGGTTCTTTTGCAGCGCAGTGCCAAAGAATTGCTGTCATTTTCCCACAGACTAGAAAACTACTGTCGCATTTTAAAGCTTTTAGGGCCTTCTGTGTTACTTCGTGAGCACGTAGCACTATAGTACTCTTTTCCAGAAATTTGAAACATATTTCTGGGGTGTTTTACCACAAAATAAAGACATGGCAAGCATCCTCAGGGCCTGACTAGGTGAATACAAAAAAATTAGGTTGCTAGAGGGTCCCAAATTTAAATGCCAACCATTTTTCTGATCACCAACTGAAAACAAAATGGCCGATTTGCGAAAGTAACAGGCCCATTTGCGAAAGTAAAAATGCATTTGCGAAAGTGTTGAACTTTTTGTTAACTTTTCCCATTGACTTATAATGGGAAACTGTTTTTTGAATAACTTTTGAACCGTTTAATATTTTTGACGAAATCTTGAAGGCAATATCGGGACCCTGGCTGCACGTTCCCTGAAGATTTGGGCCAGTCACACGAACTGCATCACCTGTAGGTGCAACCAATAATTCCAGAAAAGCCGTAAACGCGCGCACAGATCACACTTAATAACTCCACAACCGTATATCCGATCAGTACGAAACTTGGCAGATCCCAAGGCTTGTGGGTCTTGATCATACATTCCAAATTTCAGGCAAATCCATCAAACAGTTGCAAAGTTATTAAGGTGCACAATTTTGGGTTTAACATGGAAATGGCTCCTCAACCCTAACTATGGTAGCACTACTGTGCTACCATAATATATATATATATAGAGTTTTTTTTTTAACTTCATTCATTGGAAGCTATCTTACCTGCTGTACCTGGTGCATAAACCTCTCCAATTGTTCAGCCCATCTGATATGCTGCCATTTCAATCAAATCAAAACTCCAGCAAAAGTGGCTGAGCCACCCCTGTGCTGCCCATTATGTGCCACTCTTGCCCTTCCCCTTCCTGTTACTTGGCTATTGTTCTATCCCCTGATCCTCCCCTTCCTTCCCCCTCCTCTTCTGAGCACACCATCTTGATGAAAAGGGAAGGGGTGCATCAGGAAAACCTGGTCTGCCCCTTAAAGGACAAACTCCATTATCAAAGTCTGTAAATGATTTTCTATTTTCTGCTTTTCAAATATTATTTGTTTTCCCCACGTTACCCATCTTAACAGCACTCACCATGCAGCTCCGTATTCCTCATCAGAACTTCCAATATCATACAAGTATATATAATATAGCACAGGGCTTCCTTTTTGTAGTGGGCTTTTAAAATATTTTTTATGACTTCCTGATGAAACCACTTCTTAAACAGTGTTCTGCAATGTTACACTCAATTGGTTATACAGTTTGTCAGGCCCCTTAGCAATTCCTGGCAACTGTTTAAATTCTGATAAAGTATTATCTACTGCTTGTATTGTATCAAAATAGGATGCTGTGCACCTGAGTCTCCATGCTGTTGATTCAACTGCTGTATAAACCATTTAAATGGGATGCATTTAAGTGAGACGTCTGTGAAGGAACCGATATTTCCCTGTACAAATCCATTATCAAAACATTACTTAGTTGGCATTGATCTGAAGTAGAAAGCCTCTTTATTGGGATGACTGACAGTGTATCTGCAGCTTGTTTTGACAACTACTGTGATCTTTACAGATCATTAATGAGTCACAAATCACTTAAAGGACATACTTTAGCTGTTTTTGTCTGTTGCTGTTGCTGTACTGTTTGTGACTGATCTGAGACCTAAGAGCTCACAGCTTAGTCCTCGGGTACATGGGAAATTTTCAGAATACAGAATGAACAAATGTCCAGCACTCCTCCTTAACTGTTCTTACTGAAGCAGCTGCCACTATTCTAGCACTTTGCTCTTCTCCCAACAATCCTTAGGGAGCAAGTTTGTAAAAGCAATCCCCAGAACTCCTGCACACACTCAGTCCTCCAGCTGCTCCCCGTTTCCCATGCCAAACTGGCCAACACCCAGCATCTGTTGCACTGTTGGACAGACACTCCATGGGGCTCCAGCACAACTCAGCCATGGCAACACCACCAGCACCTCTAGAAGCTGCTACTACCCCCCACAGCAGAGATGACCAGATCTGCTCCTGCAGCCAGATAAACCAAATCTTTGTTAGCCACTTCTTTTGAACTGGGACCACTCTAAAAACAAAAACAAACAAACAAAAAAAAAAACTAAACTCCAAAAACTAACTCTGAAGCATTCCAAACTTCTCCCTGTCACAGTAAGGCTATTCAGCCTTCATTCAGTGTGACTTAGCCAAATTCAAAAATGCTAAATAAACAACTTTGCTTTGAGGAGACACTCCCTTAAATTAGATGATCCCGTTCCACAAAGCCATCCCATTTAAGCAACTTCTACTGTAGCAGCTTGATCCATTGTGGGCACAACCTCTCACAGACTTCAGGAAAAATACACTCCCAGTACCCCTTCTCTGGTTCATATATACAGCAATGTCTTATCTGTGAGAGGTGTTCAATGGTACAACCCTCGCAGTTTATCTTCAAGTTCTGAGCCATCAAGTCTTTCAGTATTGTAGCTATATTAGAATACCCTTTATCAAATCCAACAATGATAATCTCTTCACGTGGCACTTGAATTGCTCTCATGGCCACATCAGACTTTTATCAGGGCATTTCTCAATGTCTGGTACATCTGGTTCTTCCCACTGTTCATCCATATTAACACACTCATGATTACCATGTAAACTAATTCTCATGAATGGTTTGATAAATTCCATATCAGAATCCACCAATTTGCTTACCTTCGGTGTGGCCCTAGCAGATGCTGTACCACAAAATTGACTAGGTTAATACATTTTGCTGGTTTTCTTGGGCAATCCACACCCACAGGAGCAGAACATAAATCAGATAAACTATGGGCACAAAGTGGTGTATGGTTTTATCGGCATCAATTCTTCTCTTATCCCCTCTGAGATGTCCTGGGGAAGAACAAACAAGCCAGCCTTCGCCCTTCCATAGCATTGTCACAATGTGGAACCAGAAGGGGTTGGGGGGCTGCATCATATCCAGCATACACAGTTGTGGAAGGGGTGGGAATCTTACTTCATTTCTGGTGCACTTGAAAGCAGAAGGGGCGGGAACATTACTTCATTTCTGGCAATCAATCTTATGTCATTTCCAGCAATCAGATTTTGACAATTAGTATACACATATACTACTAACATCAATAGACTAATGTTTCTTGTCATGTTTTTCATTCCTAAACTGAGATATGGGATTCTGAAGTTTTCAAAAACTGGGGTTCTATGCTGTTTACCATCTGATCCATGTAGCAGCACCATCCTAATACATCCCCAGTATGAATCTAGTATGCAAAGTACATTCAGAAGGTAACCTCAATGGAAGAGGTTTTTAAAAATTGTGAGTGTTGGCCTTTAATTTCTTGAGTGATAAATTACAAAATTAATTATAACAGCAGTTTTAAAATATAAAAAAAAAATTAAATTCACTGAGGAGAAATATAAGGATGCCACGAATACATTGTGTTATACTGCTGCTTTACACCCCTTAAAAAGGATTTAGAAAAGTCAGTCTTAAAGTTTTCCCTACAGCCGAATAATTGGTCATGCCTTTCTGAGCTGGAATTAATTTTATTGTAGTAACACGTAACTGATTTTGCTAGCAGTCTCTGGCCTCAAGCTAATACATTGGAAATATCAATATTTAACTGTCATGGATTTAGAAGAGATGATGCACAAATTTCTTCAACAGACAGTATTATATCAGTTAATTGTATCTTAGAATAAGGATTTGTTCTTCAACATGTAGTTATGCCCTTACCAAAAAAAGGGAAGAGTTTTATAAGTATTTACAACATGCAAGAATATATACTAGTATATGCAAGCTACAGTATGTGCTGGTTTTTATGTAAGAATTAAGAGAGGTCCTTGAGAGTGCTCCTCTGTCGAGTTTGTGTCTCTGGCACTGCTGTTAGCTGTTAGACTTAATAGCATATTGTAGAAAACTGTTGGATTACTGCCACAGGCTTTTAATTTCTCTGCCTCTGAATTTCTCTCTCTCAGAACCCCCCACCCCCACTAGACCTCTGTACTCTCAGCCTCTTGTTTCCCTTGGACACCACTGGCACCAAAAGCCCTACCTACTCCTCACTGCTAATTTCTCCCCTCCCATCCTGCTATGCCTCCTTTTGGCACTCACTCTCCCTCCCTTTGTCTCTTGTACTGCCCTCTCCCCCCAATTTAGCTGGCCTCTGTACTGGAATCTTTATTTGTGCTTACAGCCTTTCCTTGCTTTCTAGCTCAAGCCCTGAGAAGGCATCTTCACCGAGATTGTGGCTCTGACTCTGCCCTTGGTCAGCTGCATTCTCCTCGCCAGTCTGCCCACTCCCCAGCTGCTGCTCAGGTATGCTTTGCCAGCACCAGGACCACTCGGTTTGTAATTTGATTGGTCCTTCTATGGCTGTTCCTAGTCCTCCTTTGGCTGCTACAGGACCCTACTGCTTCTTTACTGGACTCAGCTCTACCCTGTATTTCTAGTGCTTGGCGCTCCTACTGATTGTTTTCTGTATCTGCAGTGCCAGGCATGCCTTTATAACTGAAATTGCAGTGCCAGGCACTCCTGTAACCCTCTGTGCTTTCTAATTAGAAACATTTGACTGAAAATTGATTTTATTCTGTACTGTGCACCATTATTGATGTTTTAATTTTAGATCAATTACAAATGTTAGCTGGTAGCCTTAGTAGACTGTGCTACATAACTGAGTCACTGATTCATGCTTTTGTTTTAACTTAAGATGAATTCAGATGTTAGCTGTTAGACTTAATAGCATATTGTAGAAAATTGTTGGATTACTTCCACAAGCTTTTAATTTCTCTGCCTCTGAATTTCTTTGTCTCTGAACCCCCCACTAGACCTCTATCCTATCAGCCTCTTGTTTCCCTTGGACACCAGTGACACCAAAAGCCCAATTTATTACCCACTGCTAATTTCTTCTCTCCCATCCTACTACGCCTCTTTTGGGCACCCATTCTCCCTCTCTTTTTCTCTTGTGCTACCCCCCCGATTTAGCTGTCCTCTGTTCTGGAATCTTTATGTGTGCTTACAGTCTTTCCTTGCTTTCTTTCTAGCTCGAGTCCTGAGAGGGCTTCTCCACTGAGATTATGGCTCTTGCACTGCTCTTGGCCAGCTGCATCCTCCTCACCAATCTGCCCACTCCCCAGCTGTTGCTCAGGTATGCTGTGCAAGCACTAGAACCACTCAGCTTGTAATTTGATTGGTCCTTCCATGGCTGTTTCTAGTCCTCCTTTGGCTACTACAGGCTCCTACTGCTTCTCTATTGGACTTAGCTCTAGTGTTCATTTTCCCATTAGCAACTTATACTGTACTGCCACTAGAGGGACATAAAGCCAGATTCTAGAAGGGTGGCATAAGTTTATGCTAAATGCAACTTGTGCCACCCGCACCTGCGACATTGACCCTGTGCCCTATTCTAGTAGGAGCAGGGTCATTGCAGCTAAGTCCTGTGACTTGCAACATGCGGCCAGGTATGCCAAACTGTGGGCATACCTGGAGAGCATGTTGCAAGCTGCAACAGCAGGGGAGCGAGGTCAACCTCCCCACCCATGCCACGACCCCTAGTCACCAGTCACAAATGTGGCAGATACCCAGGTAGCCCTGGTAGTCTAGTGGCCCCCCAAACTGTAATAAAATAAATATACAGATCCTGTATCCCTGGTAGTCTAGCGGCCCCCCAAACTGTAATAAACTAAATATACAGATCCCATATCCCTGGTAGTCTAGCATCCCCCGATCAACATAGAATACATACTGTACACCCAATCCCTGGTAGTCAAGTGGCCCCCCACCCAGCACCCCTCACCCATCCCCAGCCAGCGACTGGCACAGCCCACCTCTCACTACCATGGCCAGCCACTGACTGAGTCCAGTATTAGCATGTACTGAACAGATGTGCTCAGATATTAATATCTGAGTACGTCTGTTCAGTACGTGCTGGTACTGGACTCAGTCGTCAGCTGGCCATGGTGGTGAGAGGCGGTCTGTGCCACTTGCTGGTTGGGGACAGGTGGGGGAGTGCTGAGTGGGCTGGCACAGCTGGGTGGGGGGCCACCTGATTACCAGGGACTGGGTGTACAGCACGTATTCTATGTTGATCGGGGGGCCGCTAGACTACCAGGTATACAGGATGTGTATATTTATTCTGTTACAGTTCAGGGGGCCACTAGACTACCAGGGAAATGGGATCAGTATATTTATTATATTATAGTTTGGGGGGCCACTAGACTACTAGGGATATGGGATCAGTATATTTATTTTATCATAGTTTGGGGGGGGCACTAGACTACCAGGGATACAGGATCAGTATACTTATTTTATTACAGTTCAGGGGGGCCACTAGACTACCAGGGCTGGCATTTTGCCACATATGCAGCTGGTGACTCATGGTTTGGGGCACAGGTGGGGGGATGGCAGCATGTTGGCATGTCTGTAGGTGGCTCTACAGGACCCCAAGGGGGTGGCTGTAGGTTATACCAGCTAAATGCTAGTGTAACTTACAATGCCAGATCTCCTCTGGGGGTTCTTGTAGAATCCTGAAGTGAGGACTTTGTGGCTGCCCTTCTAGAATGGGGTGCATCTGCTGCCATAAACCCCCTAGCTCCATGTCGCAGGGGGTTTATGCAGTGTAACTGCTGTTCGGCGCAGGTGGCCTGTCACATGTCGCAGGACACTTTGTAGAATTGCGCTTGTCACAACTGCTGTAGTAAGTTGCTACATGTGCTATTCTACATGGCGCAACTGCTGTTATGCCAGGCATAACCCCTACTAGAATCTGGTGCATAATCTTTTTCTAAAGTGATCCCTGCCTGTTGTTCCAATAGATACCTTTCTAAACTACACCTCCCCCCTCCACCTGACCAGCCCCCTCCTCTGCGGTCCCTGCTTACAAATTCTTCCTTTTCCTAAATCAATTATTCACTAAATTCTCTGCCTTTATGAACAATGCATCCCCTAGTCTTCTCTCTCCCCCTTGTTCTGCTCATATCTCTCTTTACCACTTCCGCTTGCTTTCTACTCAGCTATTCCTAATAACTTTCCCAATCCCATCAGTTACTATCTCCAGTCCCCTACCCACATCCATGCTATCACTCCCACCCTGCCATTTGAGATATGGTCTCACTTTACCGCCATTCCTCTTGCGACTTTGATAACGGTGTTCACTTTTACTGTGGTTCTCCATCTTCTTCTTCCTCACTCATCCACTCCCTTGTCCTCAAAACTCCCAACTTCCTTGCCAGCCCCTTCAAAATCCTCTAAGCTCCACTTTTTCATACTTTCCCTTCTCTTGCTCTCCACCGGAGATATCCACCCCAACCCAAGCCCTATTGCCCCTTGCTCCTCAGGTGCATTCTCCTCTACTACCTCACCCCACTCTCTTCTCTCAGCCCTCCCAAAAGGCTTAAAGATCCTACATCTAAACACCCACAGCTTGTTGCAGAAAATAGACCACATTCAGACCACGGTCTGCACTCTAAAACCAGACATTCTAATCATCCCAGCTAAAGAGCATTATCCCTTACCACTCAATCTCCATTCACTGCTAAGGGAAGACTGTACTGTCAGGGGTGGTGGTGTGGCCATTTATGTCCTAGCCTCCATCCAATATTCCATCACCTACTCATCCTCCAATCCTTAGACCACTGATGCCCTAGCTAATCATGTGACCTTCCCCTTCACTCTCCCAATCTTTTCAGTTGGCATATACTGCCACCCAAATGTCCATCCTTTGGTCGCACTAGCCTCCTAACCTCCATCACTTCCCTTGCTCACTCTGGGGAATTATTCATACTAGGTGACTTCAATATAAATTGGTTGTCACCTAAAACTACCAAAACTAAAAATGAAATCAGAGTTCTAAATCTCTCCCAACTGATCTCTGAACCCACCCACCCAAACCATAAGACACAACAATACTCCCTACTCGATTGGGCCCTTACCTCCCTCCCCCATGGCGTCATCACCTCTGGCATCCTCCTCAATGCTGTCAATGACCATAACCCAATATTCATAGTTAGGAAAGTCCACAGAACTAAATCACCACACAAAATCATACAACTATGCTCTTTCAAGTCTCTTGACCTTGAACCTCTCTTGAGTAACCATGCCACTTCTGACTGGTCCCCCCTAAACTCCTTCCCCTCAGTTGATAAGGCCCTTGCCTACTTCAAAGAAATCTTTCTTGTAAACTGGAATGGCTTTATCCCACTCAAACAAAGCAGAGTCAGAGGTAACCAGTTACCTTGGATAACACCTGAACTTCTAGCCTGCCTCAGAGCTAGAAACTGAGCCTGGGAGTGTCATAAAGCTACTCAGCATCCTAGTGACCTCACAAACTACTGCATGCTCAGAAATGCTTGCACCAGGGCTACAAGGTTAGCCAAGTCAGAATATTTCAAATCTGCCTTCATCACCAACATGAATTCTCCTTCAGAGTTCTGGAAGGTGGTCCACACCCTATTTACCCTCTTATCTCACCCACTGCTCCAGTACTTAAAGTAAATATCTCACTAGTGTCTGACCCACCAGCTGTAGCTGTGGAATTTAACTCCTACTATATCTCCTGTGTAACTGAGCTGTTGAAATCCCTTCCCTTCTACCCTTCCCTTCCCCACCCTCTACCACTGTGCCCCCTCCACTAGTCTCCCACCTTCCCTTCTCTGTCACTACTGTAACCCCAAATGATGTCCTAAGTGCCCTCCTCACCATCAACCCCTCTAAAGGTGCCTCCCCTGATGGCATTGACCCACAAATCCTCTCTATCTCCACTTTGGCCATTGCCTATCCCCTCTCAATATAATCCTAAATCTCTCATTCTCTATGCCTCAGTTCCTTCTTCATGGAAACATGCTGTGGTCCTCCCTCTACACAAAGGGGGTGACCCCTCATCCCCTGGCAACTAGCACCCCATTTCTCTCCTCCCTACCCTTACCAAGCTTCAAGAACACATTGTCCTCTCCCAACTCACATCTTTTCTATATGACACCTCCTTTTTCACCCCTTTCCAGTCTGATTTCAGGAAAAAAACACTCAACCACCACCTCTCTCCTACAGCTCACAGACTCCATCCTAACCAGGATGGACAATGGCCAAATTACCTCTTCTATTTCTGTTGACCTGGCTAAGGCCTTCAGCATCATCTCTCATGCCCTTCTCCTCAACTCACTCCCAGCAGCTGGCATATCTCCCTCCACCACAGACCAGTTCAAGGCCTGCCTTGTTGGCAGAACCCAATCAGTTAAGATCTTAGATGCCACTTCCCCTTCCCTCCCCTCCCAATTAGCACTGGAGTCCCTGAGGGCTTGTTATTAGGGCCCCTCCTATTCTCCATCTTCTTAAATGACCATCCCTCTGTTTACTCTCCATCCTCCACTATAAATATGTATGCCAGTGATACAGTCCTGTATGCATCTCGCTCCTCTCTTGATGAGGTTACAACCAGCTTATAGCAAGACTTTGACAAGGTTCAGCTCTGGTTTGCTAACCATCAACATTTCCTCAACATCAAGAAGACTGTCTCCATGCCCTTTGGCACAAGGTAGAGCCTCTATAGGCTTCCCTCCCTACCCACTTTTCACACCCTTGATGGGACTTTACTTGAGGACACATCCTCCTTCAGGTACTTAGGTGTTTGGTTGGACTAGCACCTAAACTTCTCTGGACATATTCACACCATCCAGAAAAAACTGTGCCCCAAGCTTGGTACCCTGTTCAGGAACCGTAATTTCATCCCTCCTATGGCTAGGTGTGAACTTGTTCAGAAGATGATACTGCCCATTTTCAAATACTATGACATAGTCTATGGTGCTGCCTGTAAGTCCTCCCGGGCCAGACTGGACACCATCTTCAATGCCTTCTGCCACTTTGCACTGGATCCCCCCTTACACCCATTACTGCGATCTTTATCGTGCCCTATCCTTCCACTCTCTTACAAATAGGTGACTCTCCCACTATTCTAAATTCACTTCGAATCACTGGTTGGGTGAGCTCCCTTCCCACCTCACCTCCTCCTTTATAACACCTCCACCCTCCCATTCCCTTAGATCAACTGACTCCTGTACCCTGGTGGTCCCCCACAGATCCACCCAAATTGGACAATCTGGTTAATCTCACTGCCTCCAAAAAATTTGCAATTCTCTATCCCCTCAAATCTGGCACTCATCCTCCACCTACTCCAACAGCTCTGCCCTCAATAATTACCTTGCACCTAGCTGCTCCTGCCATGTCTCTCTGTAATTCTCTCCTCTAAGCCCTGGACAAACCCTACCACTCTACACTCACCTTCATGTTACCCTGTGCACAACCAACCTCCAAATCTCTAGCCCTCCTCCCCTTCTCCCAAATAGCTCCCCCTTACTGGCCTCCCTTGATCTCTCACAGAATGTAAAGGACCCCAAATGCTCTCCATGGGTCCCTCTCCTTCTTCCCCAAGGGGCTTGTATCTCTCATCTACTCCCTTTCCCCAGCATCCTAAAGGGGTCTCTCTGGGACACTGCCTTATCTCCTTCTCTCTGGTCCCCCAGTCCCCTTGCAGGGTACCTCACATCCTGAGGGGGTCTCCAGGGCCATGACTCTTCCCCCCACACATCACCTCTCTCTCCCCTTTCCCCCTTTTCTTTCATGTAAGCACTTGTTTACTTATTAACCCGGCACTTATTATTGTCCACTCTTTCTACATGTTATGCGCAACACTGTTGTAACACTGTTTGTAACACCTGCCTTACAACTGTAGGTTAATGTTGATCTTGTAACTTGAATGTTTAATGTCTTATTCCAATTGTACCCCTTCCCCCCAGGTTGCACCAGGAGATGAACGATGTGTTACTCAGTGTGCCTTCCTGGTAAAACATTTCAATAAATAAATTATACTGAAGGAATATTCGGAATGACAAAGCTGGATGATTTTGGTACAGTATTAGCTACTGCAAGGCAATTTAAATCACAAATTGTAGTGATAAAGAAATAATGTGAGCTACTGGGAACTGAGCCCAGGCTTCACTACAATTTGTGATTCAAGGAATATGTAAAGATTGTGACATTTTCCATGTGTGTAAAATTCATGCAAGAATGCAAGGAAAGTTCCTTGCCAATATCATGAGATTCAAGGAAAATTGTGCATGATGTGGCAGCACTAAATGATTAGTTTTACATCCTCATGTAGGGCTAGCACCTACAACTTTCTGGCTTTAGAGGAGGGCATGCAACCTGCTGAACCCCTGACATTCTTCTGTTTGAATGTCTTACAAAAAAGTAGAGAGGCAGATATGCAAGCAACAATTTTGGTTAGTTCTTACATACTGTATGTCTTGCATTTTTAAAGGAAATGCCTTTGTTCTGTCCCTTTGTGATTATTAGTTTCATGACACAATTTTAAAAGAGAGTTTCACTTTCAATTTGCCCTTCTTTAATAGATTTCACTTCTGTCTATAAACTAGGCCCATTCAAAAATAAGCTCAGACAGCATCTCCTTGCCACCATTCACTGTGACAGTTTCTAGCATCCCCATATATCTCATTACGTAACTCACCAAACCCTGAATTTCCATTAAGTTAGACAATGTCTTTGAAGAATGCAGCTTCTTCTATTTCCTCCCTTTACTCTCTCTCTCTCCTTCCCCTCTATTGTCCACCACTCCCTCCTCCTGTTGTTCTATGCTCTGCCCCACCTCCTCCTCCCTCAACTCATCTCTATCCAGTACCATATGTCTGCTCCTCTTGTCTCTACTTCTTTTACTTGCAACCCCTACTGCACAGTGTCTACATATTGTGTTCTGTATTTTTTACTTATTAATTGTATATACCTGTTATTAACACCGTGTTTTTGTGTAGTATGTACATTTTCTTTTTCATTTAATTGCACCCTGGTTGCACCCAGATTGCATTTATTTATATACCTGTTGACATAGAGTCTTTGTAAATAAGTCTCTGACTCAAAGGATTGTAATTCTGATACTTTCAATAAAATAGAAATAAATGAAATTTGAATTTGACTTCACCCAGAGGATTTGAATCAATGGGACTCATTTTAGAAGGTTGATGTAGGGCCTGCGTCAAGCCTTGCATCAACCAAAGAGATTGGCGCAGCTGTGCCAAACCCCTTTGATGCAACACACCCCAATTTTAGAAGGTTTCGCACAGTTGCGGCATTTTTCACACTTTATGGCAGCTTGTGCCAAAGCTGTAGTGCAAGCCCCATAACATGGTGCCCCCAAATGGTGTAAAGTTAGAACAAGGTGAGCAGGTCTAACCTGTGGCATTTGGCACAAGGGACTTTTGTCAGTGTTTGTGACAGACTTTGTTCCAAAATAGCAATTTCTCCACTGTTTGACCCAAGTGACCCCTTGTGTCAAACTCTTAGATGCATGTCCCATGCACTGCTCTAACTCGCTTCTAAAATCAGGCCCAATATGTCTTGGTTTATAGCTTGCTCTTTAACCTGGAAACAGAATAAAGACATTTCCTGAAAAATGCAAGAAGTATGTACAAATTTGCCAAGATTATTGCTTGCGTGTCTGTTTATATACTCTTTTTTAAGGCACTTGAACAGCAGTGTTTCAGTGGCTCAGTAGGAGTTTGTACATCCTCTTTTATAGCCAGAAGGTTGTAGTTTATAGCCCTACACCAGGCTATAAGACCAGTATTGTATTGTAGTAACCCCACACAAAATTTTTATTTTGTTTGCATCCCATGCTACTGGCAAGGAATTTTAATGCAGGAAGCAAGGGATTTTTCTTGCATATATTTTTTATGCAGTGAAAAAGTCACAGTCCTTACATATTCCTTGCATATAATTCTTACATAAACTTGCATGTAGCTTGCACATGCCAGCATATATCCTTGCATATTGTACCAGTCAAAATATTTACAAAGTTCTTGTCTTTTTTTTTGGTAAGGGTGCTTTCATAAACAACTTTAATTGAGTTGTTTTGAAAACACAAGCTTGCATCTGCCAAGGAAGAAGATAGATCTTGACTTAAATTGCAAGTTTTGAAGTGGAGTGTGGAATCTTCAGAAAGTGAAAGTCTCCAATAAAA
Source organism: Neoceratodus forsteri (assembly GCA_016271365.2). Taxonomy (NCBI): domain Eukaryota; kingdom Metazoa; phylum Chordata; order Ceratodontiformes; family Ceratodontidae; genus Neoceratodus; species Neoceratodus forsteri. Next base: position 324,009,541 of record CM028134.1, read on the forward strand.
GATGACAGAGCTGAATGAGTCATACTGATACTACCTGTAGCACTTTGATGTCAGTCAAGAATTGAAAAGAATCTTTGTAGAAAACAGAACTGTAGGAGTTCTGCAGAAAAGACAGACCCAGCTTACATTTTAACAAGCCCTTCCAAAGACTGTGTGAGTGCACAGAACATTATTGTTGTTTTTGTTGTTTTATAAACTTGTTGCAAGGTGTTTGGTAGTCTCTAGTGACATGTAGTACAGATGAATTTCAGCTGCTTTACAAAGCCCAGCTCCAGCACCACATGGTTATACATTTTATGTTGGCTGAAAATCTCAAGGGTATTGTAAAAATACATTATACACTATGTTACACTGAAGAATCCTTTTGCACTTTTTCCTTAAATGAAAGGAATGCAGAGTTTAGAAAAAAATATTCTTATTCATTGTCTTAAACCTATTTTCCTAGCATAGTGAAGTATGTTTACTAGCATGTATTGGGACAGTAATTTTGATCTCATGGAAGCAGAATACAGTAGAGGACTATAGATCTCCCTGGTGGAAACCATTGAGAGGAAAAGGAAATAATACTGTAGAGAACACACAACTTAAAATTACTTCAAAACACAGGGAGTCATTGTAAAGTAATCTGAAGTGCTTATTTCACCTGTGCCATGAGTTGCTTTCTATTTTAGATTCAGCTGGTACCATCAGATTGATTTTAGGTGGAACATGTCTCAGTCTCCAAAACTGAATGATTTAATATCCTTGCTTAAAGCCTCAATAATTGTTTTTTCACCCTTCCCTGGCCAGGCCATCCTTCATACCGGCTCCCCTAACCCCATCACCCAACTTCTTGTGGGCTTACCTACCAACTCCATCTTCTACTTGTCTCACTCTTTTGATAGGAGGAGACTAGATAGGCCTCGCACCACATGGACCAGGTTTCAGGTCAGAGGAGAGCCACGTCACCAGTGCAGAGCCTGTGGGGAGCCAATATTCATCCTGTTCTTGCCAGAGCTTTCCACTTTTTCTGGTTCCATCCCTCAGGATACAGGTGACACAGGTGTACATGTGCATGCACATGACTGTGCTTAGCCTGCACCAAAATGCATCCCCTTCCCCATATCATTCTGACTGCACAGCAGTACAGCAGAGCAGTGCTGGAAACTCTTTCTCATCAGAGGAGGAGGAGAGCATCCTCTGGGATGCTTTATCCTCCTCCACTTGGCCAGCCCCTGATTGTCTGATCCTGTTCCTGAATGCAGGTCACCAGCATTGTGAGTGGTAGAACTACCACTACAGATGGACTAGAAAACAATTGGGTTTTTATATTGAAATGGCATTTTCTTGATGGATACATTTCTGCCTCCTATTATGATAAAACATGATGTTTAAATTTGGTTGGATTGTCTGAAAATATATTTCTGACTTCTTTCCTTTAACTAGGACCTTATTCTTACTTCTTTTGACTTATAAAGTAAGTAAAGAAATCTGAATCTTGTGAAGCACCATCATGTGATTCAGAAATTATTATAGGCTGACATATCTGGCATGAATAGCCAAGCACCTCAGGTGTTTCTGTGGTCCTGTTCTTCCTCCCTCCCTCCCTGCATCCACAACCCCACCCACTGTCTAGCCTGCTGCTGATTCCTTCTTCACCCTTGTGACCAGGAGATGTGCTGCCACTGCCAGTCTTATCACTGTAACGCTCAACCCTCCAGAAATACAGCACTTGGTGAATGATGCCAATGCCTGGTAACAGCCTGGTAACCTAGCCCTGTCACCCTTCCTGTACTAGGCCCCACACTAATACTGCCATCATGCTAGCAGGTATCCTGCTTGGCACAAGTTTCCCAACTTTCACAAAAACACCATGGTCAGCAGTAAAGAACTGCAGTATTTCCTGGGAGAGCCCTTGGTGATCTGTGCACTTATTCTAAACAGTATGCATCTGTCTGCAGTACAGAACTCAGATAAATGGACAAGCTGACAGAGGTATTTGTGAAGTACAATATCAAGATGATCCCTCTCTGTGGACAGCATCAGGGACCATTTTGGCTGGATTATGGATATCAGTGCTTACAACACTGAGGTCACTGAGAAGTTGCACTTCCCAGTCATTTGTGGCTAATACATAAGCACTTCAGAAACCACAAATAGAACTGTACGTGAAGTCGGGCAGTTCACAGAATTTATTTTCATGTCCCAAGATACACACAATGAAGAAGGATGCTGGCCTAGTGTCTAAGCTCTTCCATCAGCTCTTGCTCATCATTCGGAGGTCCCCTGGTAAAGATAAAGATTTGTCTGAAACACTGAGGACAGAGCAATAAATTCATTGTATTGCCAGACTTTGTTCAGAATTCTTTTTTTATAACATCTTTATTGAATGTTATAACAAGATTACAATACAAAAAAACAAATCAACTAAGTCCAGTATAAATAAGTTATAAAAAAAACTAATAATGAAAAGAGGTGGAGGAGAGGATATCTTACATAGTCAAAAAAGGAAGTTAAGCATGTTATACAAAGAACTGAAAAATTCTTATATGAAATATTAGATACAGGAAATAATATGCACAGCAACATAGCTAGTAACAGAGGCTGAATTACCAGCACTTGAATTACAAGCTTATAGTGAAAGTAAGCAGAAAATTACCATATAAGAAAAAAGAAAAATCAGGATCAGGGTCAGAAGCAGGAGGTGTATACGAAAGAGAAAAGCTACTAGGCTTCCTCCTACGTGTTACCCACCATCCCTTACCCCATCCCTGATTCATAGAGATGTTGCAAAATTATATTTACCCAGTGAAATTGCAGCAAAATCAGCAATTTCACTGTGCAAAATATTTTGTAAAATGTGCCCATTACGTGAAATGTTCCACTGGGTGCGAAATTTGAAATTTAGCCTTCGTAATGCAAAATTTTGCATAAAGAAGGTGAAATTTCACCTTCTGCAGGTGAAATTTCACCTTCCACAGGTGAACTTTTACATTCTACAGGTGAAATTTCACCTTCTGCTGGCAAAATGTCACATTATACAGGGGAAATTCTGAATTTTGCTTCCTCAAAAAATTTTGCAAAATGGGTGAATTTTGCAAAATATTTCATCAAACAAAATTTGCCAATTTTGCACATCTCTATCCCTCAACTCCCTCATCCCCTCATAATGGAACATAAGCTTAGAAAAATCCAAGAACTGGAATACCCACTAAGGGATAAAAGTAGAGTCAGTTTCCAACTGATTAAAAAAAATGACCCTAGATCTGATCAAATACGGGAAGCTTTTCTGAATATTTCTAACTACACCTCACATGCCTATAGATAGACTCAACTAAGGCTTCCCAATGAGAAACCTGAGGAAGGCAGGACTGGTGCCATAGCCTGATTATAATGTTCTTTGCACAAATCAAAAGAATAAGTAATAACTTTAAGGACCTGCCTTGGACTGAAAACTTCTGGCAAGGAATATGGAGTAAAACCAGCTCTGGATGAAGAAGAGTAGCAATTCCAAAAGTATGAGAAATCACCAGGGATACACCAGACCAATAAGATTGAAGGGAAGGGCAGGACCAAAAAATGTGGGCCTGATCTGCTGATTGATCCATACACAGTCACCAACATGAGCCTGCTGATGTGCCCAACAGAAAAGGTAAGTGAAGCAGGGGTTCTAAAATAACGCATTCTGCATTTCCAAGAAAATTCATGAACATAAGGCACCATCAAAAGTTTATAAGATGCCAGAGAAGACGTTTCTCATTAGTAAATTCACAGTTTAGAGATAATTCAGGTAGCCACTTAGGAAAACTTAATGCCATAGAATCCTTAGCCAAACCACAAAGCAGAGAGTAAAACAAACCTATCAAATGATCTGGGGAGGCCATGGTCTGACAATTAATAAAAAGCTGAGCCAGCGGTGATAAGGAATCTGAGGGAAAGCTCTGGGAGTTGGAAAGGGAAAGAAGATATGAATGAAGTTGTAGTTACCTAAAATAATCAGAGAATTGAATGCCATACTGAGTTTGAAGATCATTAAAAGAACAGGGTCTATCATGGGCTAAGGGAAGCAGTATAGTGCAGTGGTTTAAGGCTCTGAGCTGCCAATCTGGTGACATCCAGCAGACCAGACCTGGGTTTAAATCCCACAGCTTCCACTCACATATTGTGTGACCCTGAGCAAGTCACTTAACTTCCCTGTACTCCCAGGTCACTCCTGTAAAAAAGCTTTCAGCTTAGTGTGCTACCCCTGGTTAAACAACTTAAAAAAAAAGACATGATGTACATACCAGAGGCCTAATTTAGCCCAGTGACGAAGGAAGAAATCAGAGCAATTAAAAGGAATACATCTGTTCCATGCTGGGGCACTTAAGAGAAAGATATCTGAATCTGAAAGAAGTGACTTGACCTTATGCCAATTAGCCACAATTACTTGGGTAATTCCTGAGAATTTAGAAAGAGAAAGCTACTCGGGGGGGGTCAAAAAAAAAGAGACAAGAGACATTGTGTAAATCATTTAAAAGAAGTCTATGTTCTGTTAGGGAGCCTGGAAAACTGGGGATGACCACAAACAAAACTGAGATGCCATAGCATACCAGTGGAAGTTGGGAAGATTCAATCCTCCTCCATCTACTGGTAGATGCCAAAGGGAAGATTGCAATATTGGCTTCTTACACTGCCAAATAAAATTAGAAACCATCTGCTGCCAGTCATGGTAATAAAAAGATGGGGGGGGGAGACAGAAGGATCTGCAAGAGAACTAGGATGTGTGGTAAAATATTAGTGAATAACATCCACCTTCTGAAAAAAGTTATGAGAAATAGTGGACCAAGACTGCAGGTCCTGAGAAATAGTTACTGTGACAGCCTCATAATTGAATAGGTCCAAATGGTCCATATTACAGGGAATCATGACCCCAAGTAGAGAAGATTGTTCCTATTCCACCTAACAGGATACAGTTTCACAGAAGATTCGTGGGGAGGAGTAATGAAAAGCTAAATTTTATGTTTTGTCCTGTTTCAAGCAGAATCCAGCTAAAGCCTCAAACTGGGGCAAAAAAATTTCAGAATTTTCTTTAAAGAAAGAGTGGGGTCAGTAAGTGTAAACAAGATATCATCAGCAAATATAGTTATTTTAAATTCTTGGCCACCCAAAGGAATACCATGGATATTCTGGACAGAATGAATAGAAATTGCCAGAGGTTCAATATATAAACAAATAACAATGGAGGGGGGGAAGCCCTGATGGGTGCCCCACCTAAGAGGGAAAAGGGGTAGAGTAAACACCATTAACTTTAACAAAAGCTAATGAATGGGACTATAAATGCTGAAGCATTAAAACAAATTCTATGGGGAACCCACACACTCGTAACAGAAGCTGAAGGAAAAACCAAGAGACCCGGTCGAAGGCCTTCTCAGTATCCAAGCCGGCCAAGACCAGGGAGATTGAATGCACTTGTGCATATTCAAGTAATAAGAAAGTATGTCTTACATTGTCATGAACCTGATGTTTGCAAACAAATTCCACCTGGTTGAGGCCCAACAAGGAGGGGAGAATGCCCTCTAATCTGGTGGCTCAGACAGACATAAAAAGGTTGTAATCAACATTCAGAATGGAGATGGGTTGATATGAAGAAGGTAACGTATGGTCCTTATCAGGCTTAGGAAGAGCAGTGATGATTCCATACTGCCAAGGGGGGGAGAAGAATGTCCTGATTGTACAAATGAGACAACCTGATAGAGTTGCAGGACTAACAACTGCTGAAGAGAGGAATTTTTGTAAAACTCAGCTGGGAAACCATCAAGTCCCAGACTCTTGCCCGGCTTAGCTACTTTGATATTTTGTGAAATTTCAGCTAGGGAGATGTGAGATAATAATGATTGAACTTGTGTAGAGATGAGGTTGGGCAGTGGAATCCTGGCCAGAAAAGACTGAATAGCTTCATCGTCTGGCAGAAAATAGTCAGGAGAGTATAGCAAAGAATAAAACAGACTGAAAATAGAAAGTATCTTGGCAGTGCAGACCACACAAGAATCTTGGACTGAAGGCCTTAGTTTAACAACTGTAGCTGCTGTCCGGTATGTGTGGAAATGGTGAGCCAATTTCCTTGCGCCTCATGGTCCTCTTTCATAAGAATGATGATGTAAATAAAACAGAGTTTACTCAACTTTCTGATCCAAATAATTCCGTAATTGTTGCTAGGCCTTGATAATTTGGTCACAAAGTGAATTGTTGCCCTTAGCCTGAGCTTGCTGAAAAGTCCATAAAGACTGCTGTAGTTCCTTTATTTTAGTCTCCCTAGATCAGTGTAGAGAAGAAGAATAAGTGATCAGGGTACCCCTAATCACCGCCTTTAAAGTGTCCCACGGAATGCTTTGAGATGTGCCCTCCAAATCATTATCCTGCAGAAGCTGAGAAATCAAATGATTTAATTTGTCTATAAGGGCTGGGTCTCTAAGAAGAGCCAGGTGGAGTCTCCAGAAGGTAGATCGGGATGATTTACCTAGAAAAAAAGAGGCGAGGATAGAGGCATGATCAGATAAGTGGATGGGGCCATGGTCCACCAAAGAGACCATATCTAAATGTTCTATGGTGGTAATAATGTAATCTAGTCATGCATGTGATCCATGCCGGGGTGAAAAATTAGTATACTCCCGAGCAGAAGGATGGAGAAACCGCCAGACATCAGCAAAACCAAGTGCTTGAAGCACCTTAATAAAGTATTGGTTACCAGCAGAAAATCTGAAATGTTTTGAGACCACAGCATCCAAGCTCAGATTCAGGGTAAAATTGAAGTCCCTTCCCCAAATAACCTGCCCCTGCAAATTATCCAAAAAGTGTGAGAAAAAAGAAGAAAGAATAGTGGTAGTAGTGCCAGGAGGAAATTAAGTATTCACTAACATAAGGGGACAACCATAGAGACTACAGAATAACAACCTGCCTTATTTCAAAGCAATGGGAAGGCTCAAAGTGAGTCCTCGCTTGCATAGAATTAGAACCCCTCTTTGCTTACCTGAGCTATTAGAGGAGAAAAATACATGATCAAAACCTAAAGAGCGAAACTTTACATGTTAAACAGGGTATAAGTGGATCTCTTGGAGGAAAAAAATGGCCTGCTGTTGTCTAAAATAATGAACAAGGTGAGTGTGTTTCAAGGGACTGTGAATGCCATTTACATTAAATGAAATCATTTTAGTTTGGGCACTCATCCCACCCAAAAATAGGGAAAACAGCCAGGTTGAACACAGAAACTGCCCAAAACCCAATAACAAAAATGAACCACCTAGAGAAATGAAAAAAGCGCACTTGGGTCCTCATGTAAAACAATTTCCTTTTTACAATACAGGAAAATTCCTTCCCTTTCTGCCTCTAAGATCCATAACACAGCCCATTCAAGTAAACCACCCATGGCAATAAGAGCAAAACATATGATGTAGATAAGATAACATACTGTATGTAACCAAAAGAAATAACATCTGTCTAGAAAAATGCAAGACTAAGCTAAAACCTAATAAAAGCAAATGTATACTATCATGAATGGAATCATAGCAGAACTCTGATAAAAATCATAATACAAGAATATTCAATAAGTGACACTAAATCAGGTGTAGAAAGTTGCAGAGGCAGCAATATAATAACAGCAAAATGTAACATGTTCAGTTCCCAAGTCCAACGTGAAACAGTGCTGTACCTAGAAAAAGAAAACAACAAACCACAAAACCTGAGAACTATATACAAGAAAGGAAAATATCTTTGACAAAGTTGGAAAAAATGGGCTCCCAAAACAAACATAAGGTAGCCCCCCCAAAATACTCTGATAGGCCAGCATGCCAAGGAATAATGAAGTACTGTAAGCGATCTCCAAGGTGGGGAGCAGGGTATATTAACCTGCTCCTAGGCAGCCAGAGGGAAATCCAATGGCCGCAGGGAAGAAATAAGATGGATCCCAAGTCCCCTGGTTCAAAAGGAACATAAAATAGAAGGGGATAAAAGAAAATAGGTTGAGAATGAAAAAGTCACCCAACTCATGGAAAAAAAACTGGATAGCAATCACCCCACTCATCCTTAAAAAAAGAAAATCCAGATAAAAAAATAATTCCTAATCCCTCGCAAGTAGCACAAACCAGACACACAGAGAGGGAGTAATAAATGATAGAACATATGGTACAGTAGCTGGGGGAAAGATCCTACCCATATAAAAAGAAGGGGGGGGTATGGAGCAAAAAAAAACATTGCCCAATTTCACAAAAAAAGAATATAGTAACTCCCCTCACACTCTTTAATTGCAAAAAGATATATAAAAAACAGGAAAAAATACATTTCCTGTTTCCCAAATAATTGTTCACCCTAAGATAAATTAAAAAAAAAAAGCCCTGGACTTGGGCATAGCAACAAAAAAAAACACAGGAACTGTGTGATCCTCCGGGGCTAGAAAGAAAAAATTGAACTATGATAATAACACAATAGAGTTAAGTAAGACAGAAACATCTCTTGCTTATGGCCAGAGACAAATACAGCAACAAGATATACACTGAGCAAAAAATATAACATGGTGTTAATATATAGTAGGTAAGTAAATACAGCAGGTCATAGTAAAGAAGTGCCACTGGGAGGCAACAAAAAAACCCACAAAATAAATAAAACAGTATGAGAAGAAGATTGAGGCTCAGCTAGGGACAGAAATCCCAAAGTAATAAAATGAAAATTGAACTGATATGGAAATTGGCAGTGACCAGACAGAAGAAAGAGGAAAGGAAAAATATGAGCATTAGACCAACAAGAGCTTAAGCGGATGTACCTTAATGAAAAGAGTACAGCCTATGAGACGGTTGAGTCCAGGCCATACAAATTAAGGCACTGAAATGGAAAAGGGGAAAGGAATAGGGCAAAAATGAAGAAAAAGGCAAGAAAATATTAACCAAAGCCATCAGAGTATTTGAAAAAACAAATAAAAAAAATAACAAGTAATGTGTCGCAAAGTATGGAACGTATCCAGAGAGACACTAGGTTAGGTGACAGCCAGTACACCAAGTATGGTCTGGAAATGTCCACAAAGAGACAGCAGGATATCAAAGACATAGGGCTCCAAATGGGGGGGGGATCCATTTAACAAAAAGAAAAAAGAAAAAAAATAACAAAGATGCAGATCAGACCTCAACCAGAAATTATTTTAAAATAGATAGAAAAATACATATTTGAATAGTCACTATGAACAGGGGAAGAACAAAGCAGAGAAAGGGGGAGGGAGAAAACAACAAACGAATACCAGAGAGGCAAATAAAAACAATCAGAAAGAGAGACAAACTAGATAAAGATGTTGTAGCAGTCCACCTCAAAATTAAGCACAGCTAAATGCCTGCAGGTAGCAAAGGATAACAGAGAATCAGTCCATATTCATTTGGATAGCCTCTTCTTGATGAAATCCTTTCAGTAAGGCTTTAATCTCGGCTTAAGATTGCTCCTGTCAGCTCTTCTTGCTCTGTGGGGATGTTTTGTTCCAGAGATCTTTTTAAAGAGCACTTTTTTCCCAAACACTGTTAAAGTTCATTTGTTCTTCTGGAGGTAGGATTTTCTGGGTTTTAAGATCTTAAAAGGCTACTTCAGGAGAGTCATGGGTCCGGGGGCCATCCAAGAAATTTATGTGGAGTTGAGCTGGGTACAGGGTTATAAATTTGAGACTGAGTTCCCGGAGCTGCTTATGATAGGGGTATAGGAGAGTCGTTTAGACATTAGCAGAGGTGAATAATTGTTATCTAGATAAATACGATGCCCATTATAGTGAAGCTTCCCCTTATGCCATCCTTTCAGCAACACCTTTTGCTTCACAGTGAAGTTGAGGAATTGAAAAACTATGGATCTTGGCTGGGCTGTAGTTGAAAGGGGCTGTGAGGCCAAGGAATGGTGAGCTCACTCGATTTGTAATGGAGAGGAATCCTGGACATCAATTAAGGAGGTGAGAAGATCTTGAAGAAAGAAAATCATGCCACAGCCCTTCTCACCTTCTGGTATACCATAAAGCCTCAAATTATTGTGGCAGGACAGGTTTTCCAGGTTCTGGCACTGCTCAAGAAGATCTTGCTGATCTTGCAGTGTACACATTCCAGATGGTCCACTCTGGAATCCGTGGCTGAGGTAGAATGCTCAAGGTCCCCAACTCTCATTTCCAGTGCTAACAAAGAATTTTTTTAGGTCCAATTGAAGGTTTTTAAATTTGGCCTGAAACTCTTTCAGTTCATTGAGGATAGCCGCATTAGAGGGCTGAGTAGGATCCATAGCAGGTCCCGATGCCATTGCTTTGAAGGCCACTGAGGAAGAAAAATCTGTAAATGTGGGTTTTGTTGCTTATTTCAATTCCTTATTGGATTTCTTCTTGGCAGTCATAAAAATACAGCTCCCAGGATAGCTTTTAAGTAATCTTGTGAGGAGACTGGAATGCCATAGATGAAGTTAATAGCTGGGTGGTTGCAGACATAAGAGATCACGCTGCCATCTTAGAGCGCAGCCAAACCGGAAGTCCCCAGAATTACTTTTGTTGGCTCTAGAGTGCTTATGTATTGTTCTCCTATAGTTTGCAGTGGGTTAGGCCAGCATTAGCACCCAGCTAATTTTCATATGAATGCTGCTGTTTTGCTTCCTCTAATCATTGGTAGACCTAAATGAGAAGGACAAGGACAGCCTGGATCTGCTTGGTCAATGTGTGCTCATAATTGTTCCAGATAAGAGACTGAAGCTGTCCATCCTTTACCCAGTAACTACTCGCAAGAACTTCAGTGAGAATATGAGTCACCATCTCTCTTTAGCTGACCTCACACAAGAGGATCTGCCCTGTTGGCCCTGAATCATTTTGATTACTCCAAGCTGCACCATCTCCAGCCTGTCTCTTTCTATCTTTAATGAGGACTCCAGAACTGTGCGCAGTATTCCAAATGGTATCTGTCCTTTTTTTGGGACTTCCCTGCCTCTCTGACCTTCTTAGAGAATCAGACTGGTCTCAAGTGCCTATTACCCTTGGTAAGCATTCTTACACATTATTTGATTGATTCAAGAATGGCCCCGTTAATTTCTCCCCACCTTTCCTCCACTCCCTGATTTTTGTCCACTCCAACCAATTTACTCATGATTAATTCCCTCATCTAATCAAACTCTAATCATCTGAAATTCAGACCCACAGCAATTAAAAAGGGCGTATTAGTACCCAGGGCTAGTTTAAACCATATGGTCAGTGGACCCCAGTGGTTCCTCTACCTGCATTCCACTTTCCATTTTTAAATTGGAAAGTACAATGTTGAGAATGGCAGCCTGTCTTGTGGGTTCCTTGACCAGCTGCACCAGTAAGCAGTTATGCAACATATATATCAGGGTCTGACTTCTGGCACTCTTAGCTGCTGGAATGTCCCATTCTATATCTGGTAGATTGGGATCCACCACAACCTACTACCTCCCCCATTGCAGAACCTTTCTCAATTTCTGCCCCATGTTCCCTATCCTCTCATTTCTTTATCCCAGTGGTCTGTAGACCACCCCCATATGCAATGCCTTTTCTGATGCTGTTGTTAGCAGTACTCACAGTAATTCTACCTACCATTTTCTCCCCTGATGGACCCATACTCTACCACTTCTATTCTTGACACCTATAGCTTTCTTCACACAGGGACCACAGCAGATCCACTGGGTAAGGCCTGTAGCATTCTTCCTGTAGAGCTCTGCATGTCCTTTGTGAAGCAGAAGACCCATTGGGCTTATAGCTTGCTTCACAATAAGGTGGGAAAAACAAAGTCCATGCACAGTATGCTTTTTTCTGACTTTTCATATCTTAAAAAAAATGTGAACTGCGTGTTTACAAATTACATTTTTTCCCCTCTGAAGTTTTCTGTTACTCAAAGTGCAAGTTCAAGTTTATTGTGAATGGATAAATCCATTGATCAAGCTCATTTTCAAGGAGGATCCTTATTTTTAACAACAAACCATTAATACAGTTGATGCGGGGATTCAAAATTAGATATCAGACACTATTTAACAAAATGTGCAATATGAACTATACAAGGCTGGGATGAACAGCCAATGATGGTAAACATATATTCAAATACATGAGGATGGTATATACATATGTAATATAAATAGGAATAAATACAGTGGTACTACCAGGTAAACATAGAGCGATGTTGGACAAAACAGTAAATATATATGTATACTGCAAACAAAACATCAGGAGAAGGATCATCATTAGGCATACTGTAGTACTAATGAGAGTTTGGTATAATGGGCAAATGGCAGAGAGGAGAAAACAGGCTAGCACCTAAGACAAGTATACAAGAGTGATGGTTTAGAGGTAAGCCGAGGAGGTAGGTGAGCTCTACTGGATTAATAGCAGTGACAAACATCATTAAATAGATTGGTTATTTGAGTTTTGAATGCCATTAGAGGAATGAAGGTTCTCGATTTAAGGCATGATTGAAGCTTGTTCCAAGCAGTAGGAAGGGCATAACTAATGACCAAAACGGGTATGGACTTTGGGCACATCTAAGGAGATGTAGGAGGTATTTCTAAGAGCATAAGGAGTTTGGGGGTGAGAAATAAAACTAGTGATGTAAGCCAGGAGTTTGTTCACGAGAGATTTATATGCCCATAGATAAGAATGTAAGAGTCTCCTGTTAGTTAGAGAGGTCCACCCCCCGCTGCCACATATAGGGTGCAATGGTGCAAGGCAAGGCAATTCAAGGGCATTAATGACAAAGCAGATGGCTCTGTGAAAAAGGGTATCAGGTTTTTGCAAATCGGTGGTTGCAAAGTTTTTATAAATTAATTCTGCATAGTCCAGGAGAGGGAGAAAGGTGGCCTGGACAAGTCTTAATTTAGAGTTTTGGGAAAGCAAGGCTCTATTTCTGTAGAAAAAGTCCAACCTTAGTTTAAGCTTTTTAGAAAGGGCTTCAATGTGAGGAAGAAAGGAGAGGTTAGAGTCAAGGAGGAAACCTACGTATTTAAACCTATCAACAATCTCAAGCTTATCACCAAGAAAGGTAGTGATAGGCATGGGTGGGCAGTGTAAGGATGATGATCTGGCATAGTGAAAATACATCCCTTTGATTTTGTTGGCAATTAATGGAAGTTTGGATTGGAGAAGACTAAGTTGCAGTTGGTTAAAGTCTGATTGAAGTTCAGAGGAGGCATCTAGGAATGTAGGTTTGGAGATATAGAAGAGTATGTCATCTGCACAAAAGTGAAGTTTAGAGTGGGTAATATTATTACTTAGATTGCTGACATATGTTAGAAAGAGCAGGGGACCCAGTATTGAGACTTGAGAGACCCCTCTCACCAAGGGAAGTAAGGAGGATAAAGTCCTGTTGGTCTTAATCTGCTGCTTTCTATACGCCAGGTAACTGGCCAACCAATTTGACATAGAAGGCCCAAGGCCATAATCTTTTGATTTCTCCAGAGGAAGACCATGATTGACTGTGTCAAATGCCTGCTTAGGTCAAAGAACAGAGCCTCCATGACTTGCTTGTGATCCATGGCCACCAACCAGTCATTAGATACTTTAGCTAGGGTGGATGTCACACCATTTTGACTTCTAAAGCCAGACTGCAATAGATTGACAAATTGGTGTTTATCCAAGAAATCCCTAATCTGAATGTCATCCAATTTCTTGAGAAGCTTGGACAGTACCAGCAGAATAGAGATAGGTCAATAGTTATTTAAGTTGCTAGGATCACATGATTTAAAAAGTGACAATATGTAGGCTACCTTCCATACTTGTGGAACTAAACCTTCTATTAGGGACATGTTGAACAGGTGAGTGATAGGGGCAGTCAGAAATTTATATCCAAGTTTCAGAAAGAAGGGATCAATGCCATCTGCCCTAGCACACTTATTAGCATCCAACTTCAGTATCTAATCTTTGACTTGATTATACAATATTGGCTCGAAGGAAAAGGTATCCTGTATAAAAGGCTTAGCACCAGAGAGTCTTGGGTGAGAGAGGGGCATAGGGTAGCTGCCTGAGAGGACTCAAATGCGAGTCCTGCAGTAGCAAAATGTTTGTTGAATTCATTAAAGATTGATGGTTTATCAATAATAGAAGTACCTTTGGAATTCATTTTTTGGGGGCACTGAATGTGGTGCTCTTCCCCCTTCCACTGATTTGACTGTATGCCAGATTTTGATGGAATTCCCTTTAGCAGACTCCAGGGCATTCAGATAATAGTTCTCTAGTTTCTCTTATCAACTTAGTGCAGAAATTCTGACAAGCTCTAAATGCTGTCCATTCCACATGGGATTTGGTCCACCTGGCAGTTGGCAGGGGTTTGTCTCTCTTCTTTAAGACATCTTTTATAGCCCCATTGTACCATGGACAATATGCTTTCTTTAACCTGCACTTGAGCAACTGTGCAAGCTTATTAATTACATGTGTGAGCAAAGAGTTAAAAATGTTTACAGCCTCGTTGATGGAATGTGCTAAATAGAAGCTTTGCCACCTAAGCTGACTTTAGTCAGCCAGAAAATGAGCTGGATTAAAACTCCTAAAGCTCCTTTTGGCGACATAAATATCAGTAGTGGTAGATTTGGGTATGTTCCTGATGCACACAACTACGTTGTGGTCACAGAGGTTGTTGTGGAAGACAGCTGCTTGACTAGGTTTGTGAGGCATATTAGTGATAATGAGGTCTAAGAGTGAACTTTTAAGGTGGTTCTTGCAGTTGGGTTTCAGTTGCTCATTGATTATTTGGTGCAGACCAAAGTAATCACAAAGTTTCTTTAATGGGTTTGACTTAATGGTGAATCAGTCATGGTTTAGATCACCTAGAATGATGGATTAGTTTGTGTTAGAGCCTAAACAGTTATGTAAGTGTGATAGGAGCTCTAATCCTCCTGAAGGTGTCCTGTAGCATCCTATTTTATTAATAGATTCAGCAGCTGATATGGAAAGTTTTATGGTAAGGCATTCAAATTCCTGAAGCATTAAGATGGCATTAAAACAATCATGGATAGCCGGTCTTTGGTGTAGATAGCCACCCTACCACCCCCTTGTTGGCCTATCAACTCAGAACAGGGAATAGATGGGTAGTGCTAGCAAATGATCTGAAGTGGATAGCTTTAACCAAGTCTCCATTATGACAAGGATATCCAGACTGGTGTGGGATACCCAAGCTTGAACTTTGGTCAGTTTCTTTTGCAGACTGCAGATATTGATGAGCATCATTTTCAGTCCCTTAGATGAAGCATAATCAGTTGGGGAGTCTATGGGTGAGATGGGACCCAGGTTTAGTTCTATATTGCCTAAGCACAGCAAAAGCATGACAATAATTTGTTTCTTGTGATGTGTCACATGTCCATTACTAGAACAAGATAACACTGGCCTTCTCTTATTACTAGTGGTGGGAGAGTTCAGAGTTGCCCAAAGAATTATTATGGAATGCAGTTTTGTGGGATTAGCGCAAACCAAGGATGAAGCAATTGCTTTAGATGGTTCATCCCATAATGGCTGCTGAAAGATATCAATACTGCAAAATGGGTTGCTGCACAGAAGAGGATACAATAGTGGTTGACACAATGCAAAATTGTCAAACTGATAAGGGCAATAGCAATATGACAGTTTGGAAAGGCATCATGGATGGAGTGCGTAAAAACAAAATAGTAGCAGTAGTGTCTTAAATCCTGAATGAGCTACTGAAAAAGCTTGGGGTAGAATAATGTGGGTGGAGAGGATATCTAAGGGGAGCTAATGAAAACGCATGAGGTAGGATAATGTGGCTGGCGAGTACAGGTAGGGGGAGGCATAGGGAGGCAAAGGGGTGTGATTAACTACCAAAAATGAAATGCAAAGTTGACGTAGGGGTTATACTCTAGTTTAGATGCATGGTATGAGATTGACACACTTTATTCTCTGCTTTAGAATAAGAATAATATAAAAATAGGAAGAGCAGTGTGAGGAACTAGTCTTCTACCCAATGTGCAATTGTTTAATTGAATAGGTTTTGCAGAGCAGTCATGAATTTACCAAAATGCAGTAATAGTACAATAGGTTTCTCCTTATTACACATGTCCCTCTAGCGGCCAATAAGAATAAAAGGCTAATGGAAAAACAGGCACTTAGAAAAAAAAAAGATGGCACCAGCCAATCACACTGGAGGCATCATGTGACTTGCTGTAGCTATATAACTGAATGTTCAGATGGGGAGGCAGATGGGGGGTGGTTGGGAGCCACCATGAAGTGGCAGATGCTTACAATCAGGCTGCAAGCCACACACACCTTTCCTGGTCCCAGAGGCCTGGTGGGTGGGTGGGCAGCATGTACAGTGGCCGTAGAAATGAACTGAGGATGCGGTTTCAGCACAGGAGCCCTGATCTGGGGCTCAGGAACACCAGGAGTCCTAGGAAGAAAGAAGTAAAAGCAGTTAGGGCTTGCAAGCTAACTAAGGAGTGTGCACTATATAGGTGGGTCAGGGGTGTAATTTGGCCTAAGGAAAGGAATTAATTACAATAAGTTAGCCAACGGTGGCTGGTTGGGAAGGAAGAATAAAAAAAAAAGAAAGAAAGCAAGGGGAAGCTAGAAGTTACCGGGCTGTAAGATCAGGGCAGAGGGTGAACAAAGGGCTCAGATGGGCACAGCAGAACAGAGAAATATGAGGAAAATGCCACCAATATTTAAAGCAGAATACATGCTTAATTAAATAATGCTGTAAACAGTAGGTTTAAAATTAACCAGGATAACTGAGCTGCAGACCAGATGAAAAATCATGGGCTCCTGACTGTACCACAAAAAGGTGCTAAATTCAAAAGGAAAAGAAAAAGTTCAAGTTACGGGCTGATGGGCTGCAAGCAGCACTTACCTTTCCTGGCTCCTGGAGGCTTGCTGCTTGGTTGGTGGGCAGGCTGCTCATACAGTGGCCACTGGACCAAACTTCAGATGTGGTGTCAGCACAAGAGCCCTGATCAGGGGCTCAGGAACACCAGAAGTCCTTTCCTGGCTCTCAGAGGCTTGCTGCTTAGTGGGTGGGTGGGTAGCTCATACAGTGGCTCTAGGACCAAACTGCGGATGTGGTTTCAGCACAGGAGCCCTGATCAGGGGCTCAGGAACACCAGGAGTCCTTTCCTGGCTCCCAGAGGCTTGCTGCTTCGTGGGTGGCAGGTGGCTCATACAGTGGCAGCAGGACCAAGCCACAGATGAGGTTTCGGCACAGGAGCCCTGATCAGGGACTCATGAACACCAGGAGTCCTAGGAGGAAAGAAACTTTACCATTTTGATACTTTTCTTGAAAATGTTACTACTCAGCAAGTTACCACCATTCCTTACAACCACATAACTGGGAGATTTTAAATCCACTCTGAGAATTTATTTTCAGATGCCATTCAGAAGATACATTTTAGGCAATATTTAACAGTCACATATGAGGTCATGGGGGGGTGGTAGCTTGCAAATTAGTAAAGTTTTGGAGAAAAAAAATTAAGATGTCAAAGTCATGAGTAAAAGAAAATTAAAATAGGAAAAAAACTTAAGTCCCTAAATATGTGAACTGCGCAAGAGCAGGGACTTTTTTTAACTTCATTTTTTTTACTTATTACTTTTACATGTTGTTTATATTTTTTAATCAAGCGTCATCTTGTAACCACCATCCTCCATGATCACGTAAGTGCCAACTTTAAAATCCCACCCGAAATGTGTTTTTAGGGTACAGCTCCCAAAACACAAGCGCTCACATTCTACAACTGCAAGGGAAAAGGTGTAATACAGTGAGGAGAGCATGCTGGTTTAACCAGAGAGTCATTAATTTTTGGAAGGGCCTCCCTCCTGAGATGGTGGGCAGTACATGTATGAGCAATTTTAAAAAACAAACTTGTTGACTATTATGAGGGACACAAATAGACACTTTTCACCTGATGCCTAGGGTGAACATAACATAGGCTGCAATCTTTTTGCTTGTACTTATCTATGAGATCTATGAACACATTATGCATAGGATTTAAAAGCTACCAGTTAAACAATAAAAAATAACCAGAGAAAAAATACGGTTGTGTCACAGTTAACTTCAGAGTTCTGATAAGAACAATTCAAGTATCTCTGAACTGAACATTTCAAAGGAAGTAACAGGAGAATTGTCCTTATTTCTTAAAAGATGGGTGGGAATATTCAACTCACTAATGTTATTAGCGAGCTTTAAAATTTGATTGTGACTATTTAGCAGTTCTTGCCCCATTTTGGACCTGTGGGGATAGCAATCACAAAAATGGTAGCAATCGCTAATTGGTATCGTATGCACTCGCCATGCAAATGAGGACCCTCACCATGCATATCAGACACAGTCACAAATTCAAGGCAAATGGCCTCTGCAAAGTGTTTGCCTTCAATCACAAACAGAATGTCTACAAAAAAACAGGTGGTATCCAGGTAAAAATCAACACAGGGATGCAGAACACCTGTGTGGAGCACTCTAAATGGCAGGCAGGCTTGTATGAGACACACAAAGACACACACCATGCCCCTGCACAAGTTGCTGCTGGAGCTGATCTGGGATCTGGAGGAGGCACAGGTGTATGCAAGCCACTGACACAGGTGTGTGTCCCATGTCCATATGCCCCCAACAAGGTCCACAGACCCTCTTACATTTACCTGGAGCTGTCTGTCTAGCAGACAGTTGACCAGTACTGGCAAGACTGTGACATCATCCATGAACAGTGTAACATATTCTAGGAGGACATCCAGAGCAACACAGCCTTGAGTCAGGCATTGTCATTAGAACTGAAGCTAACAGCAGCACTGTGATTTCTTTCCAGTGGCATGTTCCAGGCACCCTGTAGGGATACCTTGTAGATTACACAGGCAGCAATGTCCCATTTATTGACCCACTTCCTGAATGCTATGACTAAGAGGTGGGAGTACTACATTACATTCTCTATGTCATAGGAGCAGAGATCAGTAACAATGCAGGCATTCTACTGGGTTGCACACATGCTGAATGTGTTAGGAGTAGTGGACTACACCCATGTTGCCATCAAGGTACCACCTGGGAGGGAGATGGAGGCATATTTTAATAGGAAGCGCTTCCACTCCCTAAATTTCCAGGTGGAGCATGATGGCAATTACAGGCAACTATAGGATGACAAATGTAGTAGTAGCAAAGTACTCTGGTGGTACCTATGATGCCCTCATCTCACACAACACCTCCCTGTGCTAGACGTTTCAGACTGGACAACAATGTACCAATGGCTATTTCATAACTATAGCACCCCACCCCCCAAACGGTACACAACCAACGTATGTCACTTATCTTCCTCCACAGGTGACAATGGATACCACCTGTGTCCCTGGCTGATAACACTGGTGCTGAGGCCAATATCTAGCAATGAGAAGTATTACAATGAGGCACACCAGGCCACATGTAACATCATTGACAGGGTCTTTGGAATCCTCAAGATGAGGTTCTGATGCCTGAACCGGTCAAGTGGGTCTCTGCAGTACAGCCCTGTGAAGGTGTACAAGATATACCTGGCCTGCTGCATACTCCACAACATAGCTGTCTAATGTGGGATACCAGTGCATGGCCCTGAGGGTGACACCATGGATGGTGATGGCAGGGCAAACATGATAGAACAGCCACCAGTCAACTATGGGAGATGTGACCCCAGATTGGTCAAACACTCAAAGGAGGTAAGGGACCACCTGATGAACAGAACTTTAAGAGAAAAGATAAGACACAGCACAACAGTTTACATCTTAAAATGCTTTTACTATTAAATCAACAGACACATATGGAACTTAACAGGAAAGGGCACACAATGATAGATAAATAATAACAGGGAAAGGGGAAAAGTTAATAAAGAGTACCTGGTATGGGGGCATAACATGGAGATAGGTAGCACAGGGGAAGGGACAACGAGAAATGAAGTACTCCTGGCATGCAGGTCATTGCATGATATAGGCAGCCAAGGAGAAGAGACAAACAGAAATGAAGTGCACCTGGCATGGGGGGATTGCATGGGGATAGGCAGCACAGGGGTAGGGACAAACAGAAAAGAAGTGCAGCTGATGTGGAGGGGATTGCATGGGGATAGGCAACACAGGGGTAGGGACAAACAGAAATAAAGTGCACCTGATGTGTAGGGGATTTCATTGGTATAGGCAACACAGGGGGTAGGGACAAAAAGAAATGAAGTGCACTTAGCATGGGGGGAATTGCATGGGGATAGGCAGCACAGGGGTAGGGACAAACAGAAATAAGGTGCACCTGGCAGGGGAGGATTACATGGGGATAGGCAGCACAGGGGTAGGGACAAACAGAAATGAAGTGCACCTGGCAGGGGGCATTTCATGGGGAGGAGGGGCACTAAAAGGAAATGTACTCTGTGCTGCCTATGGGTTTAGCCCAGAGGGGGCTGCATAGGGGCTCCCAGCATGGTGTTAATTTCCCACTGCACCTACAGGCCCCTCTACCACATGTGGCACACTCCTGAGAAGCACCGTCCTCCATGGAGCCCTTACCAACAGGGCCTTGGAGTGGGTTTGCCTTGTGCCCACAACCAGTCACAACTGTGCAGGCCTATGACTGTTCCAGAGGGGATAGCCCCACCACACTGCCAAGGTAGGACACAGAGGGTACCTGGTTTTACCCCTGTGTGTATCCCCCCTTGAATTCTGACCCTCCAGCACCTGCTGCTAAAGGTTTCCCTGGAACATCTCCATGGCTACCTCCATCAAGCAGGCCACGAATGCTGCCTGTGACTCTGCAGCCACAGTACTGCAGACCAAAAGATCTGACTGATCCTTCTGTGCCTCAGCAATGCACACCTGCAGGCCAGTATTATGGTGCATGGTGGAAAGGATGGCCTGAAATGAATCACTGCAGTCTGGCACAGCCTGCACCTGCTTGTCACCATGCTCCTACACCTCAGCAGTCAGTGCCTGCAGCTGCTGTGCCACAGACTCGTGAGCCACCATAGCATCCCTGTACATTTCCTGGTATGTGGTGTACTACACTGATTTCTTATCCTAACAAACATGAATGTTCTCAGTGGCACAAGGGCTTCTCTTGGCTGTGATAAACCCTTCCAGTTGATTGGACCATCATTCAGTGGCAGACAGGTGTTTTGGGGTTTGATAGCGGTGGTCTGCTACCAGCCCTGCTTTGCAGGACAACAGGTCATGACCTAGTTGGAGGTAGCATAGGGTGTTTACTCCAGATCTGGTATGGTGTCCTATGTATTATGGTACAGTTCTGTGCAATGTCCCCTCCATGAAAGAAGCTTAGTTACCATCATACGTATCCCTGGGCACAGTGATGGTCTTGACATCCAAATCGTTGGCCAGTACTGTATGCATTCATAGCTCCAAGTTGTATGGGCCGTACATATACTACAGCATGTAGTTCACTGGTGGTATGTTGTGTGCATTGTACCTGACATCCATCTGTGGTGTGTCCAAGAGAGGGGAGGCTATGTGGTCACCAGGCATACGTGCAGCATGGTCATATCCACACCACTGTATGCACACTAGTGCCAGTGTTGACAAACCACATACTGGTAATGACCCTGTGCATGTGCATGGCTGTGCAGTGCTGTGTGTTACATGCCATTCGTGTTGCATGGGTGTGCATGACACACAGCTATTGTGCCCCTCAGTGCTCTGTCATTCAGTTACATACTGTTTGCTGTGTTCCATGCCTTCACAGCTCCAACCACAGCAGTGTGACATACCACAGGCTGGGATGCAGAGGAAGAGGAATGGATGCACCCATGTACCAGTCACCCATGTCTAGACTTGCCCAAAGGGGGAGAGCTGTCAAAAAGGGACTGGCCCAATGAGAGGCACCACAGCCCACAGGAGAGGCACAACAGCCAGTTGTGCAAAGGAGGAGGATCCAGAATATCCAGGGACTGATCCCAGGCAGGGACTCACCACCACAGCCATGTAGGGTGGCCCACTCAGGTATGTCTCCATTTGTTTGCATCCTGCCCCATCCAGACCCATGTGTGCCTTATGCTTGCTTGATACTGTTCATTCCTCCTGCGTATAGCATGCAGATTCCTGGGCTATGCATGTCTACTGCCACTGTATAGCATTGTGCATTATCTACTCATGGGCCATGCTGGGTCATCTGGTTTGTCAGCATGTGCCATGCATACATGCTGGTAGACTGTACTCTGGAATCCTACACAGCCCTGTGTACAACATGGCATATGCACTGTCCCATATGCACTATGTCCTTTGTGGGGCACATTTATAATGGCATTGATGAATGGTCACTGAGTATGTACTGCTGATCCAGAGATCCCACAGGTGCTGCATAACCACCTATGTTGGCACAGCATGTACAGCTCTCCATATACCACAGTGGTGTTTGTTCATAGGTATCCATGTAGCTGTGTCATTACTGGCACTGATATCCTGCAGTATGCTTAGGTGCCACCAGTGCCAATTCAGACCACCACTGGTGGTGTCACAGACTGCTACTAAATGATCCAGGATGTACTTGTGGGGTCTGCACACATCACGGCAGACAGTGTGGCAACTGTACAGGGACTTTAGTACCATTCATCGTAATACCACACGTCAGGCACACACATATCACTGGCCTTGGTTGCAGCATTCCTGTGGTGTGTAGTTCACTGTGCAACATGACAGCACTGTTGAATTGCCAGAATATGTGTGTTATCTGTGTCTTCTGGTCCCTGTTCTGCCCCAAGCAACACAGGACAGCATCTCCAGTAACATTCTACATACACACACATAATATCCATACAGTGGAATGGCTAACACATGTCACCACCTTTGCTCACCCTCTCATGTTGGTGGGATGCATGACCTGGGTCTGTGCAGAATACAGATGAGTGGGGATTGCATGTTGGCCTTTGTGTGGTGCTGTATGCTTTGCCCAATGTTCCAGCATCTAGCACCATTGCCTTCAATATACATTTTGTGCCTTTGGTGTTTCAGCCAACTTCCTCTGCTAATGGCTATGTTCCATGGTTTGTCCTGCTCCTCATGTGTGATGCACTACACACCAAATGGTGTGTGCATGGCGTCTGTGTTGCTCAACTGGCCATGTCCATGGAGAGGACACACATGTCAGGTGTTCTTAGCTGCACTGCGAAGTGGGAGGGCAGTATGGTGTTGTCATTATCATGGTCCCACTGTTGCAATTATATCCATACAGATGCACCACTGCCCACATTACACCAAGGACATATGCATCCTGAGAATTGGAACACACTTCACTATGGTGGTCCATGGACATAATCCTGATGTGCCGGTGTGTCCTTCACATTTATGTCATCTGTACCATGTGCTGCTGCCCCACGCCTGTTGTTGTATCTGGTGTGTCCCTAGTGGTGTGTATGTCCCTGTGGTAGTCATGCAAAGTTTGTTTGTCACAGGGTTTATGCTGGGAGTATGCTGGAGCAGGATCACATTACAGCCATTGCACAGTTTGCATGCCTCAACGAGCTTTGTGATTACATTGGTACAGTCAATGTTGCCATAACTATGGCTTTGCATTCTGCAATACCTTTGTGCTTCTGCAATGTCTGGTGGAGTGTTTGTTGGTGCACATTGTGTGCCCTGTGTATGTTATTATACAGAATGGCATCCCAGTATGGCACCACTCACCATATGCTCCAGCTGTTGCTCCTGTACATACCACCAGCTTGCACATTGTGGTTCAAATTATACTATGGTTGCCACACTCTAGTCAGTGCATGTCACTCAACTACTGATCTGTTCTATCCACAATTAAAGGTGAGCATTGGGACAGTGGTGCTTCTCTCATACACAGTTCCAGTAGTCAAATGCAAGAAAGCACTCACCCCTTTCTTCAAGGAGCATTTCACACAAAACTGATAATAGTAAAAACTTTCTCATTTATTTCATGGTGAAATACAGAGTGCAGCACACAGGTGAGTTAGGTGTAAGTGCCATAGTCAGATGGTTGTTACGGCACTGACACCTGACTCACATGTGTGCTGCACTCTGTATTCTGCCATGAAATAATGAGAACATTTTTACTGTTACCACTGATCTGTTACCTACCACCCACCCTGTGCCTCCCCACTGTCACTTGTGTCAGCTGTGTCACACAGCATACTATTGTCACACACACTCATGACACTGTGTCATGTGACCTATAGACATGTGTGTGCTGCCTTGGGAAAATCTACATGGGGCAAATTCCCATTGTGTCACACACATCACTCCCCACGATACCACAGACATTCTACCTTCCTTGTGGGTGGCCGTGTCTTTAGTCCAGACACAGTCTTTACTAGGACCTATGATGTGCATGCCTGGCACTGTCCAAATTCATATGTCCTACTCTGCACTGAACAAGTGTGTTGCCAAGTGTACTGTATGTACTGTGTGCTGTCCCACAGAAGGCCATATCTGTTGCATATATGCTTGTTGTACCTTGTAGATCACCTGCAACAGGTCTAGCTTGTGTCATGTGTGGCAAGCATGTTGATTATTCTTTTTGTTTGTCCAAGTGTTCATCTACATAGGGCCCAAAGGGTGGATGGGAAGGCACTAAGGCCCATGATATGCAGGACATTGCACCATTTCAGGGGATCCATGCCTTGCATGGGGAAGTGACAGGTCTCCTCCATGAACTGATGACAATGCATGAGGTGATGGCCTTGTCCCAGGGCATCAAACAACAGAAGAAGCAGCAACCACAGTCATGTGTTCCAACAGAGGGACAATAGTCCTAAGTTAAGCTAACATAGCCCCAGACATTTGTTGGGGTATTTCCTTTTTTTTTTACCAGGAAGTGGACTGGGCACATCCCTTTTTCACCCATGCCTGACATACAACAATTACAAAATACAACAAAAACAGTATATGACATACAAAAGACAACAATCAATTTTTACAAACAATGATAATCCTTCCTGGTCATTTGCCAGGTTTTTGTTTTGGGGCTCCTTGACACCATTTTGTTTCTATGGTGTGACAGTTTTTTGATTTATGGTAGTTGCCTGTTTTCATTTTAAGGGTGGTTTGCAAGAAGTTTAATTTAGGGTGGTTTGCCACTTCTACTTTTTACTGGTTATTTGCCCCCCTTATTTTTGTTATTGTGGCACCTGATTTTTGATAATGACTGCTAGTCACTTCTGTCTGATTTTATTTCAAATTGAAACATATCTTTTATTTACTGGCGGTAAGCCACTTATGTTTTGTTTTGGCAGTGTCCTCTGTTGGATTTTTTTTATAGCCATTTGCCTGTTTATGACCTATTTCATGTTTCTATATAACGGTTCTGTTGTTTCTATGTGTGTGTCTTATGTGCTTCAAGGTTCTGTGTGTGCATGTCTGTGATGGGGACATGCCTGTCGTATGTCAGTCATTTTTTCACTCTGTTCTGTGGCTTCCTTTTGTGATCTCAAAGGATCTCTTTGTGGTGTGCATTGTGGCTGCCTTTGTTGTTCTATTTTAAACAGTTGCTATTATTTGTTATATTGCAGTTGTTCCAGTATACCATTGTTTGGTGACTGTTTGCATCACAATTAGTGACAGTTTTGAATATCCCTGCCACCGGGAGATTTTGGCCACAAATAATGCTGTCAAAGGTTTTGTGAAAATCCTTCCTGAAACTATTGATATATAAGCTGATGAAAATCACAATTTAACATTAAATACCTATGTAACCAACAGTGGGGCTACTCTACCACTATAATGATATCTTGGAGAGGGCTTTATCCACCAGCACACAAATTATAGTTGGTATCCATGGAATTCAGTTAGAAACTGTTCCAGTATACAGTTTTAAGCCATTGCATGAAGATTATAAATCATGACATTGTTCTTAGCCAATTAGGATTGTTGATTTCTAAACATTCTGGGTACTGTTATAACTATGAGCGAATATCTTATGCAAACAGTTCTAAAATTCTGAAGTTCTAAATTCAATTCACATAGTCCCTTTCTTGCACAGGGGTTTATGTAATTTTCTTCAAAATAAAACATATTGAGTTTAATTTTGGGGGAGGGAAGATTATAAGAATTTCTTCTCAAGTCCTTTTTGTGCCAGAAGTACTGAGTTTTATTTCACAGTTCTCCAAACCAATCAACTCAAGAAAGCCCCCTGTTGAAGCAATAGTGCACAGGCAAAACACTTGAGTGGAGGTTGGTCCACTTGTTTCTTCCTGTCTCTCGTGATGTACCGTGTTCTTTCAGGTACTGTATATCCCTCTTTTGTGGCATTTATGCTTGTTCACACAATTTTTGGAGCCCTTTAAATCTTGTTATTTTGACTTTGATTGGTATGCTACAGCTATTTGTCTTTTAAACCAAAAAAGGTCCCTTTGAGGCTAAAGAACAAGCTGCTCACATATAGATGACCAAAGACATCTGGATTGGTGTTCTACAGAGGTGGAGCAGTGCCTCAGGGGAGATGGAGCAGGTGGTGAACTGAAGGGGGAAGCAGAAAGATACAGTGGTTCCTTGGAGGCTATATAAAGACAATAAAATACAAGTGGTGTCTGTCAATAAATAACTTTGGGATCTTACTGGGATATAATATAATAAATATAGCACTACATTACTTAATTCATTATTTTGCACACATCAATAGCCACATTTAGCCAAGACAACTATTTTTCAGGCAAGTCCTGAGGAACCAATTATAGTAGCAGAACAAATACCTAACTGTTACATATTACTATACTGATAATCCAAACAAACTGAACATTGAGAACAAGCAATAAAATAAAAATCTCTAGTATATGCATAATTACATGTTTGTGGGATAAGATGGTAGAGAAGAAAATAATGTAGATAGTAAGAGAGGGGGTGCCAATAGAATTAGTAGTAAAATGAGAAATAGACACAATGGAACTTATTAAGAGTAGAAAGAAAAGTTGAGAAGGAAAATTGGTTGCATGAGTTAACATTCTCACAGGCTTCAAATATACTAAGATCACTTTTGAAAACATGTAGTGCTGTTTTTTGGGGTTGGTTAAAAGGATGGGCAGAGTGCCATCATTATGTTTTGAGTTGTCCTTGCAGCAAAGTAAACCAAAGTACCAATGATACTAAAGGCACCAAAGAAGGTCTGTGCGAAATAATTACGTGGACAGTAAGAAGGCTGACAGGATTCCTCTGGCAATGAAAAGGGAAATGGCATTTGGGTGGGGTCTGAAACATAGCATTAATCAATTGTAGTGAGACAAAAAAAGTTCCACTCTGGGGATCAAACCCTGGCTCCATACCCTCTACTGCTTGGTAGCCTGTAGTTCTACTTCTACTCCTAGACAATAAATGTATGCTGTAGCAAAAGACATCCAGCACTGAGCAGACCCTTCCACGTGCAGTTGCAGTAAATTTTCATAATGAACAGTCTGCCTACCTGAAGTAATGTTTTAAAAGTTGCATTTAAACCTCAAAGACTGAGCTGGAACTTTTCAAGTTATCAGCAAAACAGAATCTCAAATCTTGCTGAAAATCTTTCATTGAAATCAAAAATGACATCTAACAATTTCTCTCATACTACAAATACTGTAGTGAGAAAGAAAAAAAAGCCACTCTGAGGATTAAACCCTGGCCCTCTCTACTGCTTGATAGCTTCTGGCAAGACTGATATACTAAGCTTCCTACACAGGAAAATCATGTGGTACAGGACATCCAGCTGTAAGTGCAAAACTCCTACATAGCTGTGGCAGATGTTCATAATTAACAGTCTGCCTATTCAAAGTAGTGTTTACCAAGTTGCATTTAAATTTCAAAGTCTGTGTTCAAACTTTTCCAGTTATCAGCAATATGGAACTGCAAACCTTACTAAAGTCTATCACTATCATCAGCAATGACATCTAAAAATTTCTCTCATACTACATAAATTGTAGTGAAAATGAAAAAATGTTCCACTTTGGGGGATTGAACCCAGGCCCCCTTCCCTCTACTGTTTGCTAACCTGATGTTTTACTGTACTAAGCTTCCTACACATGACATGCATATTGTGGCAAAGGACATCCTGCCATAAGTGCAGATCCCCCTCTACACAGCTGCAGTGGATGTTTGTAATTGCCAGTCTTTCTATCTCAAGAAGTGTTTCCAAAGTTGCATTTAAACCTCAAAGTCTGAGCTGGAACATTTCAAGTTATCAGCAATACAGTACTTCAAATCTTGCTGAAGGAATATTGCTTTAATAAACAATGGCATCTAACAATTTCTTTTGTACTACATAAATTGTAGTGAGAAAGGGAAAACATTTATTTTTCTGTGGATAAAACTCAGGCACACTACCCTCCACTGCTTGATAGCTTATAGCTCTACCACTGTACTAAGCTTCCTATACAGGAGGTGCATGCTCTGTTAAAGGAGATACATCAGTGAGTGCAGACCTCCCCTACACAGCTGCAGTGAATATTCACAGTTAACAGTATGACTGTTGTAAGTTGTGTTCTCCAAGTTGCATTTAAACCTCAAAGTCTGGGCATGAACTTATCAAGTTATCATTAATACAGAATATCAAACCTTGGTGAAAGTATATCACTAACATCAGCAATAACATCAAGCAGTTTTGCTCATATTACATAAATTGTAGTGAGAAAGAAAAAAAAAGTTCTGCACTGGGGATCCAGCCCTGAATTATGTGGTCTGAAACCCTATGCCAAGACCTAAAAGCCATGTCACTGACATCATCAGTGAAATCATGCAGCCAAATCACTTGCAGTGAATGCAACTCTGAACTTGAGTAAATGCAAAAAAGAGTATGCATGACTATAACAGGCACTTACAGCTATGCTGCTGGTGCTTAAAAACTATATGCATTTTTTGCCATTCACACTTTGTGAAGTCCAAGGTGAAAACTCAACAGACTGAGCTCTAGGTAAAGGACCAATTCATGGAAGCTGGATTTTGCAGGCAATGTCTGTAATATGAAGTGTAGTAGTGACTTAAAAATTATAAAAATCTTTACCAGCCATGTAGCACAGTATCTCTCTGATCTCACTCCAAGGGAATCAGTAATACATTTGAA
This sequence comes from Neoceratodus forsteri, assembly GCA_016271365.2. Lineage (NCBI taxonomy): Eukaryota > Metazoa > Chordata > Ceratodontiformes > Ceratodontidae > Neoceratodus > Neoceratodus forsteri. Next base: position 324,038,475 of record CM028134.1, read on the forward strand.
ATCCAAACTTCCCAAATCCACTTAGCACACACAACTTCCACCCTCCTCACACTGTAGTCCAAATAATAAAATAAGACATAACCCCTTCTGCAACCCATTGAGTACCACATATCCAATGTATCCCCCTCCATGGTCCTGATAATAAAGAAAAATAACTTCCACCCTACCCTCCTAGCACCCCAATTTCTCCACCCCCTTGGGTGTGCTGATACAGACATATCAAAAGACCTTCATAAAGGGTGAAGTTTAACACTTTTTTAATGGTGAAGTTTTACTTCACAATATCTTTAGTGGAATGAATTATATGTGGATGATTGATCTATACTAAAGGCTTTTGTACTGAATGATTTGCATCGCCTGGGACAATGGAAGAGGTTTTTAGAAGAATCTAAGGTGATAGGGCTGAGGTAGTCATCTTTGGAGGTTGTCCAGATGTTTGAGATAGACCCTTTACACACATTTGGGGACAGTATAGCCTACAGGATGCAGCACTTACCTGTGAACTTGGAGGCCTAGTAGCCCTGGATTTGAATCCCAGAACCTCCATCTGCATACTGTGTGACCTGGAAAAAGTCATTTAACTTCACCGTGCTTCTTAGTTGCATCTGAAATTGAGCTTCAACCCAATGTGCCTTTCCTGTCCAAATATTCTACATAAATAAATACATTAGTTAAATCTGTGGACCAGGGAAGAGCATTTGATCTCTCCTGATGGTAGGTGAGGGGAGTCTTAATGTTGCACATGTTTTAGTGGTGGATGTTCCAATCACAAACAAGAGCAAATATTCTTAGATTATTGAAAGCTATTACAGTTTTATAAACAGATTTCAGTTGCTGAATTACTGTACATATTTCCCTCTTCTACATCAGGATCAGAAGTAAAGTTTGTTTTAATAGTAATTTTCTGATATTCATTCTTTGGCAGCCCTGATTCCAATAAAGAAGTCAAAGATTTTTGTTTGAGTTTCTGTCATTTCTGCTGATATGACTGTTTGTTTATTTAAAATCTGGAAAAGTCCATAGTCCAAAGACCCATTTACATGGGTGACCAGATACAAAAAAAGAAAATATACAGATATAGACATACAAACAGTGTATAAAACGTTATACAAAATACATTAATAAACATTTATAATAAATACCCATTTTTTATGAATAAAATGGAAGAAAACATCAAACATTATTACTTTCGCATTCACTTTTGGTAACCAACCATTTCTTCAATTTCGACTTAAAAACAGCCAATGAATAATGTGAGTTTTTCAAATCAATCAGAAGAGAATTATAAACAGACGGGGATCTATATAACAGAGACCGGGATCTATATAACAGAAACCTCTGACCTATTGATGTTTTTATGGTTGGCACAGATAACCTAAGATTTGTTGAAGATCTGTTATGTGCCTGGACTGATGCTAACTGTATATGAAAATAAATATGACAACATATCGGTACCCTATCAAAAGCAATCTTTTTAACCATAATCCCTGCTTGATATTGAAATCTCTGATCCAATTGTAACCATCCAAGTCTATTGGCAAGATTAGAATGATCTGTTAACCTTAGCAATTAGGAAGCACATCTTGCAATTTAATCAGTCAGTACCCTAATTTTATTCAAAAGTCTCTGGTTGGTAGAATAATAGAAAAGTAAACCATAGTCAACAATAGGTAATAAAGAACTCTGAGATAATTTTGGACAGGTTGAAGAAGCCAATAGTGGGTTAATTCTATATAAAGCCCCAAGCCTTTGATAAATCTGTTTAACAATGGAATCAACGTGAGACTCATAAGTTAAGCATTTGTCCAAAGTAAGCCCTAAATATTTAAAACTAGTTACTTGTTCAATACAATCTCCCTCCAGAGTCAAAGCATTAGCTTAGGAGAAGGAATCAATTTCTGTCTCAGACTTGAAAATTATATAGTTTTAGTTTTCTTCCCATTTAGTACCAATTTGTGACCAATGAACCAATTCTGAACTGCAACAAAGTCATGTGCAAGTTGATTACTTATTTCCTCAAGATTGGAACTGCTTGTGAGGATTACCGCATCATCAGCATAAAGAAAGATTTGAGTATTAACACAAAGTGTAGGAAGAGTATTCAAAAATAAAGAAAATAGTAAAGGCCCCAGAATTGAACCCTGAGGAACACCCAGTGAGACTGCAGTGGGAGAAGAGTGAGAATTCATTATTTTCATAATTTGGGATCAGTCCTTAAGATAACTCCTGGTCCATCCTAGGACATCAGGAGACCAACCCACATTAGATAATGCTGTAAGATGCTTACTGTGGTCAACCAGATCAAAGGCCTTGGTCAGGTCCACAAAGGCAGCCACAGAAAAATGGCCATAATCTAGGGCCTGGTGGACTGCCTGTGTGAACCCGACCAAGGCCGTCATTGTATTATGCTCTGGCCCAAAACCATGCTGAACTGGTGTCAAAAGATCATATTTCAAAATATAATCTGTTATCTGGTCCAACACAATACGCTCCAGAATTTTAGATGAAGGAAAAGCAAAGAAATTTTTCACACTGGACGCATCCCCAGACTTGAGAACAGGTACAACAGTAGCCTGCTTCTAAGACTCAGGGAAGCAGCCAGTGCAAAGAGAAAGATTAAAAATTATAGAAAGTGGGAAACAAAGGATGCCTGTGGCAATCCTCACGAGCCAGAAGTCCATCCCATGAACACCAACATGTGGGCGAGGACTACACCCAGTTAGGCAAGATAATACTTCAATTGGGGAGAGTGTTTTAAAATAAAATTTAGGTTGAAGGATAGGCAAGGTAGAATTATACCCAATTTTTCCTAAAGATTTGTCACAATTGGTTCTGGGGACACAGGTAGATAAGTCTGAGAAGTAACTATTGAACTCTTCAGCCATTCTAAGAGGCTCAGTTATCACTTCAGAGTGTATATTCAGACACTGAGGGGAAGTTGTTTTTCATTTTCCAAGAAGTTCATTAAATAAGTTCCATGTATCTTGTACATTGCCAATCCCAAGATGTTTTTGTTTCTCCAGAAAATAATGCCTCTTTAGGGTGCTAATCATAGTTTTACATTTGTTCCTGGCCTGTTTATAAAGTATTAAACCAGCAGAATCACCAGATTTTGATAACTTTTTCATTTTTAATCTCTATCCATAAGCAACTCCAGAAGATCAGAATTAACCTACTTTTGTCTATCTCCCCCAATTCCTAACCTTCAATGAGGAACATAAACATCAGAAATGGAATTAAACTGATGATCAAAGGCAAACAAAGCATCTTCCACCTAAGTAAATTTATCTAAACAGGACCGATCAAGAGTCAATTAAAGGATAGTTTTGGGTAAAGTCACAGACCCAAATATTTAAACACTTCACATTGTCAAGAGATGCTCTGGTCGTGGTATATTTGGAGAGAGGTGAATGTTTCTGTTTTGTAGATGAAAAGCACTGTTTATTTTATATATGTCTATTTAAAACCTATTGGGTATTGTACATAGTGTTTCATATATATGTGTGTGTGTATGTGTATATATATATATATATATATATACACACACACTCTACACATATATACATATATGTGTGTGTGTGTATATATATATATATATATATGTGTGTATGTATATATATATATATATATGTATATATATATATATATATATATATATATATATATATATATATATATATATATACACATGGATATATATATATATATATATGGATCTACTCATACTGTTTTGTGGTTTGGATCCCAGGATCATTTTCCCAATTATTCCTGAGATGCTCAGTACAGTTAGGAATGTGAACCAAAAGACCTATGCATGGTGCACAACATAAGGTACAATCATGATTAAAGATATCTTGATCTCAGTGTCATAATGTCCACAGTTGCAACTATTTGTAATGCTTGGTGTCACTGTTTTTTTTTAACTCACCTTTATTTTCCACAAAAATACAACAGTTTACCACAAAGATAACAATGTTTTACAACGAAATATTGGCAAATTATCTGAAATAAATTTAACAGCAGACTACTTTAGCCATTGGTCATCAACTACTGAGTACATTTGATATAGAAGAAAAAGGAAGAATGATATGTGAAACTGCTGTAAGGTGGAAGGTAAATTATTTTGCAGTGCCTCACAGGAACCAGGGAATTACTATAAACAAAACACAGTACTATGGAAAATAAATAACAAAAAAAAGGAAATTAGAGCCAGAACCAACGAGGCCCAATGTTTGACTACATGTGTATTCCCTACTCCCCCCAAACGCCTTGCTCCCTGATCATGTTTAACAGAAGGTACTTCAAACTTGGAGCCTTGAAAATAGCCTACAGTGTTCAACCCATAGTGGTCACAAGGGACAAAGTCCATGTCAGTATACTGGGCTGACAGTCCCACTACTTATTCCATGCCAGGAGAAGGATTTTCGGTTTCTCCCCTTCCCAACAATCAAGCCTCCAATCCCTGCCACCTGGCTTCATGTTGATCAAAGTTTAGCCATAGTTTAGCATCATAAGTACCTCCTTAACCCTTTGATTCCGCTCACCCAGAGTGGGGAGTTCCAGCTGTAGCCATCTACTCATGATGCATTTTAGAGTCACTACTATTAGAGTTAGAAGAACTCCTCGAATTTACCCTCTCTAGTGTATTGCTATGGGAATCCCTAGTTTCCACTCCTCAAATGTTAGGGGAAAAATGATTCCGGTAATGGCATGTACTGCCATCTGTTGGGCCTGCTGAAACCCCACCAACACTGGGCAACTCTGGAAAATATGCCAGTGGCTACCTGTTTGTCCATAGGACCTCCAGCATGTCACCGTCCTGGACATACTATAATGTTGCATGATGGTTTGAGTATGAAAATACTTGTTTTGTTGTTTTGTTGACCCGGTAAGCCAACTGGGCCTAGAAGTCCCTTTTTCAGGGTTGACCAGGGGAAGGGGGATACAGACGGTAAGCAACTGAAATTGAACCAGATTTAGCTGTTGGTGGTATTTTTAGTGAATGAGGGAAATTTGGCCAGGACACCAGGGAAATTCCCCTACTCTTTTTAGATAAGTGCCATGGGATCTTTAACATCCACCTGAACTACCACCAATCCAGGCAGATGGGACCTTGGTTTAACATCTCATCTGAAAGACAGCATCTCAGAAGTGCAGCATCCCTCTCATGCTGTGATACAGTGTCAGTACTGGGATATTAACACAAGTACCAGATGTGGGAACTGAACCCACAGCCCTCTGATCTCCCAGCCTCAGAGGCGAGTGTGCTACCTACTAAACCACTGACACTTGACCAAGAATTACCAAAAGAACTCATGCCATACTGGAGCTGAAGTCACCCACCAGCCCCACTTCAGCCTATGTGCCCAGACAGCTTCACTAATAGAAATATTTGCATCCCTCTCCCAGGCCATCCCGTGGGCTTGTAAGGAAGCCCCAGTATTGTTTATCAATAACTTATAAGCACCCGATATGTATCTGCTTGGGCCAACAATTGTGACCACACCATACAAGAATTCCTCCCAACCTGTGTAAGGTTTGGTAAGGTGTTGAATGTAATCCTCTGAGTTGATAAAATGTCTTATTTGCATATAGCATAAAAATTCTGAGTTAGACCAATTAAATTTGTCTTTAGCTCTCTGGAATGTAATGTATCTGTGACCTTCTATAAACTGCATGAACCCTGGTGATCCCATGAACACCCCACCTAGCATATCCTGGATCAAGAACCAGTGGAAAAAACTCTGATTCATATCCGATAAGGGAAAGTGAGCCCACCCCCGTAGGGGTGTCCATGAGTCTATGTATCTTTTTAAGTATGTATAGGCCATGCCTAACCCATCTGTTCTGCATCACCCTTTCATACTCCAGAGTGACTTTGGTTAGGACAAATGTAAATAACGGTCTGTAACCTAACACAGCATCTTTGATCTGGTACCACTGAGAGGAAGTCCATTGTTTGGCCCAAGTAATAAGTACTGCCACCTGGGATGCCAAATAGTACAAGGTGAGGTTAGGGAGGGCTAGTCCCCCTCCTCTTTGGGAGGTGCAATAATCTCATAACAACCCTAGGTTTTTTGTTATTCTAAACAAACTGAGATATGTGTTTATTTACTTTAATCCAGAAAGAGAGAGTCATTCGGATAGGGAGGCATTGAAACAAGAAGAGAAAGAATGGCAAAATAGTCATTTGCACTGTGGCCACTCTTCCAACTAATAACAGAGGTAGCAAACGCCACCTGGTCATGTCCTGTTCTAGAGTTTCCCACAATTTTTCATAGTTTGAAACAAAAAGACTTGAGAGGTCAATAGTTATCTGAATGCCCAATAGTGAATTTGGTTTCTGGCAGCCCAACAGAAAGGAAAGGTTTCCCTAAAGTACCTAGGGCCGTCACCATTATATCACCAGGGCTTCAGATTTAGAGAAATTAATCTTATATCCAGAAAGTAGGCCAAATGACTGCAATGTTTGTATGACGGGTGGCAAGGAGGTCTCTGGGGATGACAGAAAAAAGAGTTGTCTGCATATAAGGACAGTTTCTGTTCCGCTCCACTTGCCATTATGCCTCTCCTTTCCAGATACGCCACACTTTGGCAGCCAGTGGTTCTAGACTGTGGGAAAAGAGAAGGGAGGACAAGGGACAACCCTGCTGTATCCCTCTGGATAAAGGGAAAAATTCTGAGATGATGCCATTAACTGTCACCAGTGCTTTGGGATTTTTATACAATTGAGAGATTACATACATAAATTTAGGGCCAAATTACATAAGTTCCATTGATGACTTTAGAAACTGCCAATTACCCCAATCAAATGCTCTTTCTGCATCCATGGAAATGGCTATTTGAAATCTCAGTTGGAATTTTTGGGACAAAATTATATTCAGTAGTCTATGGATATTGTCCAAAATATATCTTTTGGAAATTAATCCCATCTGGTCCTCGTGCAACAGCAGGAAAACCACTGCTTGAAGTCTGTTTACCAACAAGCCTATAAAGAGCTTTAGGTCAGCATTTAGTAAAGATATGGGATGATACAACCTACACTCCAGAGGGTCCCTCCCTTCTCTATGTAATACACATATTTGGCTAGTTGCACGATGTCAGGGCCCCCCCCCCACACCATGATTTCCTGACAAACTGGCAGCAGTATTGGAAGAAGCAGGTCAAAAAAAGCCTTGTAGAATTCTGGTGTAAAGCCATCAAGCCCTGGGGACTTGCTATTTTTCAGAACTGCTACCTGGGCTTTCAGTTCCCCCATGGTTATACCAGCCTCTAATTGGTCTTGAGTGTGCTGGGGGAGGAATTTAAATTCAAAATTCTCAAAGAAACTGGCAGCTAACTCTGAAAAATCCAGAATTTCCTCCTGCTTGTATAAAGATGTGTACTAATCTGCAAAGATTTTAGTAATTTCCCACAGGTGACTGGTTTTATCTCCTCATTTGAGTGGGTCCCTAAGTTGCAGGACTAGCCTACTGGACTGCTGTGTTTGAAGTGTAGCTGCCAACAACTGTTATACCCCTGCTACTACCATCAAAATAGTGTTGGCAGATCCTCCTGTAATTTCCCTGTAGCTGGGCCACCTCCAGGGCTTTAAGAATCGCCCTCCTCTCCTTTAGGGCCTTCTTAACCTCTGGATTTAATGTGACCTTATGTTTGAATTCTTAGTCTGCAATTTCAGATTCTAATTCCTCCAATTTACATACCCTCTGTCTCTTGGAATCAGCTGCAAATTTTATAGTAATCCAGCAGAGGACTGCCTTCAGTGCGTCCCATCGGACAGTGTGAGATGTGGTCCCCGTTGGCTTTGTCTCCAGATAATCTTGAATAGTTGAAACCATTAGTGTTTTAAAATCTGGGTTATCTGATAAACTGACATTGAATCTCCAATGGGAATTTCATGTGGAGGGGGCTAATGTAATGTCAGGGCTAGTTTTGCTGGGGCATGAGCAGAGAGGGTATGAGGTAATATTTGACAAGAGGATGCTGTGTGTATCAATTCCTCTGACATGAACAACATGTCTATTCCTGTGTAACAATTGTGCTTGTCTGAATAGTGAGAATAATCCCTAAATTGCCTATTTACCAACCTCCAGATGTCCCGAAGGCCTACTATTTGACTTAATCTATTCGTAGTTGTCCTTGCTGTCCCCCCTCTGGTCCCTGATACCCCCCCACGTTTATCCAGAACAGAAGACATAATAGTGTTGAAATCCCCTCCCAAGATGCAATGCCTGTCATTGGAGTCTATGGTTTCCAGAAATAGTTTTTTGTTTAAAAATGGGAGGCCTCTTTATCATCGTTAGGGGCATATGTACTTAAAATCATACGGGGGTATCCCTATTAAAAGCCTGAAGTTTCACCAGGCATCCTGCAGGGTCTAGTTCCACCTCCTCAACTAATATAGGACAAATTTTATGGATTAAAATAGCAGTTCCCCATCTATGTGGGTGTGCCTGGTAGGAGGAAGCATATATGGAGCCCACCCATTTTTGGCATAGTTTTTTATGCTCACTTTTGTTAAGATGGGTCTCCTGTAGTAGTGCGATGTGGGTACCCATCCTACCAAGTTCCTGCAAGAACCTGGCTTATTTAATGGGGCTATTAATTCCCCAAATGTTATAGGTGATAATATTTAGATTATCCATTAGGTGATAGTCCACAACCTTGCATCCTGAGAGCCCCACCACTACATAGATCACAGACCTGCGACTCAGGCACGGGACCAGAAGAGAAAAGGAAGGGGAAGGAGTGTGTGACCATTTTATTAAACCAAACATTTATAACACATCTATACTAGAACAGTTAAACAGTAAAACATTGAATGGTAACTGGGGCATAACCCAGATATACTTTAAGAACTCATTAATCTGTATTAGGTACTTCCATGGTACCACACAAACCCCATCATATTCATGGTAGCCCCTGATGATGGGAAGTGCAGGGACAAGCCCTGCACCACGCTCCAAAATCCAGAATACTCCAGACTTGCACAGCAAGTGTGGCGACACCAACACCATATAGATCACCACCCCCCCCAACTTCTCCCTTCCCTAATTTGTCTCAAATGGGTGCAGGTGACTCAATGTGGCACAGTCGACCCACACTGAAGACTAAGTCTAGACCCCATCTTGCTACCCATGCCTCTCCCCCTCCCGTGTTCTGCTACCCATCCTGCTAAGGGTTAGAATATGTTTAAATCACAGCAGAAGGCATTAGGACTGATAAAGTAACACAGCCTTACAGATGGAAAAGAATTAAGTAATGAGGTAAGTTCTAAGGCCATGACAAAGCTCTTGTGTAGTCCCAAATATGAAAGCTTGTCTTAAACAAAGACCCTTGGGAACTACCTATGCCTTTACTGTATGTTACATATGGCAACCAAAGTTGGATGAAATGATCAAGGATACGAGGATGTTCAATTAAGTGAAAGAAAGTCATTTTGGTGCGTCTTTATCTATATCAAGCACTGTTTTAGCCGCTGTGTAGGCACACATAAAAAACCCCAAAAGAAACAAAATTAAAAAGGAGTCAGTCTGATTGGTTTTTTCTTGAGCAAGAGAGAGTGCTATCTCTGGTAGAATTACTGTGTATGAGGCCAGTGGTACTTTCTTTGTTTTCTGTAGTGCAGATGGATGTTCATCTGCAGTATGGAAAACAAAGTACCACTCCTCTCACACACAGTAACGCTAACAGAACTAGCACTCTCCCTCTCTCACAAGTCATATTCCTTTATGCAGCCAAGTTACTTATACAGCAAGTGAGCGTTTCCTCCTCCCACTGTAGTTGAACAAATAAAAAAATATAAAGCACCATAATACCTCACTCCAGCTGCTCCCAAATAGCTGTACCATATCCACAAGGTACAAATCCAATATGTGTGTGTGCGTGTGTGTGTGTGTCTGTGTGTGTGAGTGTGCGTAAGGGGTTAACCATGACAACCAGCTCCAAAAGCAGAACTGCAATGGTTCCAATAGGACTAAAGACTGTAGCTGAAAACAAAACAGTATTTTACTGCAGGTGGAGAAACTATTTTACTACAACATAAGTGAAACACCTAAGGCTTAGCATTATTTTTTTTCAAACATAAATAATACCATGGCCCATTTTCCAAGTTCAATAATACCCTCCAGGGTGGACAGTATTGAACTATACTGGACCTTTCAGGGGCTATGAGGCCCTCCACCTGTGGCATGGGGCCTCATTATGCCCCTGGGTGGTCCAGTATAGCACAATACTGCCCACCTGGTTAGGTATTATTGCTTACATACACAATTAGCATCTGCCACAAGGGTAACTGTCAGTCGGGGATGCAGCATCAGTACCGTTGTTTGTGAACCTTGTACAGGTCGATAACTATAGACCAGAGCTGTGTGTGATTTTCAAATTCCACTTCTGCTGGAATTCTATGGAATTTCAGAAATTCCACCTAAATCTGACTAATTACATCAGAAGTGGAATTCAAACATTTTGAAAGCAAAATGTTAATTGAGGAATCCCACTCTGCAATTTATGTAAACCTTTGTTTATTTTCCTTAGGTTACATAGAAATGCTTTTCAGAATTCTGCAGAATTAAAAAAAGAAATTTTAAAAAGGATTTTGGAAGTGTAATTACCATTCCACATAAGTTCCACCAGCAGAACTTTCCTATGTACCAAGGAGTCCTTCAAATTATGCTCCCTTGAATAAATGATTATTTTCCTCTCTTGTGCAATCTGCCCTAAAGATGGATCAGTTGGCTGAATGCTCAGTTTTGTATCGATTATATGTTGGATGTATTTAACAAAAGGATAAAAGGAGATAGCAAAGTTAAATCTATTTTTATGTCTTGATTCTGTTCTGCTTTTGCCCTTAAAGATGATAGGAATTTTATTTTATATAGTTAACTGCCCTCCCATTTTCCTTTCCATGCCTATTATGTATTCTGGCATGTTTTGACCAATTTTTGATAGACAAATACATAGTCTAGCTTTGTGGGGCCCCCTACATAAAGTTCCACTCTCCTCACCAGAAACTGCTCTTTATTTTCATATATCTAAAACATTCCATGACATAAGTAATATCATTCCATGTTATTCATTTGAATGGCCTGGGATGATGTTACTGATATCATAGGATGTTCAGGCAGTATGAGAGAGCAGCAACTGCTGAAGAGAAAGGGATTCAGGGTAATTAAACTGGCAAAAAGCATGTAATAATTGAACATAAAAGGTCAAAATACACATAATATTGGATACACTAACAGGAAAACAAGTGGATGTCTAGAAGTGTAAAACAGTTTCCTTTCACCTTTAAGAAGATCCTCCCTATTCTGACTGCTAGCATGCTCTAGCTCTCTTTTTCAGTGGACTGGATGCTATATCCAATCATCTTGAATTTATGGGTTAAAACTTCTGCTTGGGATAAATAGGAAGCCCAGAACTGCAATCCTTTCTTACTCTAAGGATCTGAACCTTAAGGATGTTGATCATATGGTGGGGTTTGACAACTACTGGCAAACAGAACACTGTTCATATGTGGTGTTATACTAATTAAGACAGTTATGCACTAATGTGTGCCAGGTATGCACAAGAGGTGTGTTCCCAGCACGTGCAGCTCTGTACCCAGGCACAGGAGCACACTGGCAGCCATTCACTATCACTGGCCACCTGTCTGTGGCCCTTCCCCATGGCACACAGCTGCACAGGGGAAGATGGGTGCAGAGCATAGGACAAAGGTGAGTATCCAGTTGGATGTCTGTCCTGGGACCCAGAGTGGATCACTGCTGTGTGCCAGTGGGTGATCCTGGGAAGGCATGATGGGGAGTGAATAACCTCCTTATTGGACAGTCCTGACTTTACAGCCTTTTAATGACAACTGGACATATAATAATGGCCCTGAATTACATATGATGAGACAATGGGATGCCCTTAGATAGGGGAATTACTCCCCATGTCTACAATAAATAAACAAACTTGTAAGGGAGCAGCAAACATAGTTGGATAATGGAATGAAAGAATTGCATAATAAAATGTGTGAACAAGGTTCCACAGCAGAACTCAAGAATGACTTGCACAATACAATAGTGTGACAGAATGAGGAATGCATTGAGGCACTGAAAGATAGCTCAATATTGGTAAAAACAAAGTAGACCTATTGGCTGATGCCTGGAAAAGCTCAGGCTCATGCCTTAAAATCCCAAAGAGAGAGAGAGAGAGTCTTAATGGCACTGTAGTTTGTAACCTATGGGCGATTGTCTAACTAGCCTCCCACAGCCCTCCCTATCAGCCCAATGGGCTGAGGCAGGAGGGTGGAGGGTGTTCCAATCCCACTGCAGCTGGCAGCTGTCCACTGTGTAGGGCATGTGGCCTTTACAGCAGGATCCTCCCTCCCATATCTTGCATCCCACATACCCGGCACTTCGCACCTTTGTGAATGGTGTGCAGTGTGGACATGTCCCCGGCATTCCCCCCAGACTGCTCATGGCGTGTGGCTGCATGGGTGACCAGGAGATCAACTGCTCTAGGGACTTGCACACCTGTCATGATTGCTGCCAGGGGGTCCACTGGGCCCCTGCTGTATGGTATTCTAACTTAGGGTTGCCTATGCGACTCTGTGTTGACAACCCGCACCATAGTGCATAGAGACCTAAATTGGTAATTAACTAATCAGAGTTATTTGTGCTAATTATAAGATCAAAGAACATGATTCTATTCTGAAACTTTTGTACAGTAAATTTCAGATTTGGATTGCTTGTATGTAAATATCCTAAAAAGGCATTGAGCTGTGCCCAATTTTACTCACACAACCAACACATAATCAGTGCATTTCCTCTAGAATGCATGATATTTCCAAAAAGGATTAATTTTCTTATCCTGAACATACTCCTCTTTCTATTTATGGGGGGGGGGGAGTATTATTGACAGCCACCAAGCAGGAGAGAGACTTGGGGGTAATAATGTCTTATGACCTAAAGATGGACAGGCAGTGTGACAAGGCAGTTGGGAGGGCTAGTGGAATGCTGGCGTGCATAAGGAGATGTAGCACCAGTGGAAAGATAGAGGTGGTGCTGCATCTGTATAGCTCAGTGGTAAGACCTCACTTAGAATACTGTGTACAGTTCTGGAGACCAAGTCCCTGGAAGGACATCAAGAGTAGAGTTGGTCCAGAGGAGGTCAACTAAAATGGTGCAGGGTCTGCATCAAAAGTCATACTAGGACAGCCTAAAGGAACTTAATATGTACACCCTGGAAAAGAGAAGGGATAGTTGCGATAGAGACCTTTAAATACTTCACAGGGGTAAATAGGGTATAGGAGTAAAGTATTTTTCTGAAGAAAAGATGCACAAGAACAAGGACACATGCTATGAAGTTGAAGGGAGTAGATTCAGAAAAGAAGTGAGGAATGACTTTTTTCACAGAAAGAGTAGTGGATTCCTAAAATGGCCTAACAGCCAAGGTGGTGGGGTGAAAACAGTGGTGGGATTCAAGAATGCATGGGATAAGCATAGCATAAAGGAATTTTAATGGAAATGAGGGAAAAAAGATCAGATCAAGTAGGATCTATAGTAATACTTTAGATAGGGAAAAATGGGCAGACTGGGTGGGCCAAACAGTCCTTATCTGCCAATATATTCTATGTCTGCATGTTGTTTTCCCAGATAGAGATTTGGAAGACTGGGGGAAAATGTTGCCCCCATTGCTGTTCCTTTTGTTTGTATGTTATCCTGACTTTTAAATCTGAAGCAGATAAGTTTGAAACTGACTCAGTCAACCTTATCAAAAAACGAGTAGGAGAAGTAGCATCCAGACTTCCCTTACAGAAATATAAGTGTGCTGCGTACATGCAGAATGCATGCCACATGTTTATTTGTGCAATGTTTGCATGTGATTCACATACACAAAGTGAACCTATGCAAACCAATTCTAAAAAGCACATCAGGTTCGTATGCTGCAAGCTTGACATGTGTGCAGCAGGTAAGCTGGTGCGAATGTCTTCTAAAAATCACATCAGGTTCACGTGTGCACACTTGACATGAGTGCAGCAGTTAAGATGGTGTGCACATCCTTTAAAAATCACATCAGGTTCACATGTTGCATGCTTGCCATGTGTGCAGCAACAAAGCTGGTGCAAATCGGTATCCCGTGACTTCAGTGACCACGACTGGGGGCCTACCAAAATGGCGGCTCAATTGCAGCACCTGTCATCAGGGTGACCAGGGAAGGTGGGTGACTGGATGGGAGAGTTTGTGAAAATAGCAACATTCTGTCACTACATGTCTCTGGGCGCAGGGGGGCAGTGAGCACGCTGAGTGTGGAGTGGGAGGGGATGGAGGGATTTAGAGGGGTGGCGCTGTGGCGAGCTGTCAAGCTGCTCCCATGGTGTGGTGGCTGGGTTCAGGGCTAGGGTGTGAATGGTGCTTGGTTTGGGTCTGGGCGCAGGTACCTTTTGTTGTACCAGGCCTGAAATATTTTTTTTCAGTTTTGCACCCCCACCGATACGCACCCCTCTGGAGTTGAGAATCCTTTAGTAGGGAGGTGTGGGGGGCAAAGTTCCCCACATAAAGCATGAAAACCAATGTCCACAGAGCAAATTTATTCAGCGCCGGGGGGTACATCGCTGAAATTTATTTTCGTCGATGTGCCATTACTGTTATCACATAGATCCATGCAAATCTCATCTAATAAAACACATCAATTTCTATTTCTCATACTACTGTTAGCAATTTGAGCCATTAAAATACCATTTTCATTCATTTCCCATTAAAATTTGGTAAACTCATTAATTGTAATCCTTTTGAAAATTGTTTAATGACTTTTGATTTTTGTCATTAAATTGCCATTGATTTGTAAAGCATTATTTGCTTACTGCATTAAATGCTTAGTATATAGTCAGCCAACATCCCCAATTCCAAATGTGTGAAGAGGGACCTCAGTGTTGTGAAACCTGACCTTTTTGTTTTAGGCCTTGCAAATCTCCTTATGCATATTTAGTGCTACAAATCTGTTTCTCCATTACTGTTGCGGCTCACTTACTTTCCTTTTGTCATTCTGTATGAAGCATATACACTATGGCCATGCTCAGCACTCTTTGGGCTGAGTAGGGTCTTGGAAGCATGCACCATACCTCACATGTTGTCATTGAAATGAGGGACATGGGCACTCAAAATGAGAGACAATGAGGGACAATAACTCTCATGATGATCAGGACACATCCTGAAACATGGAGATACAGTACCTCAGAACATGGTGGAAACCATTGTATATACTTGTACTGATGTTAGCCCCTGAGAATTTATTTTTATTATAAAGCAGGTGTGCCATTTATGTAGGGCAGAGGGGAGCAGTTGCCCCCCCCCCCCGCATTTGTGCCTCAGTTGTTCTTATGGTGTGGCAATAATGGCATTAAATTTGGATTTAAACTTTTGCTAAATAATTGCCCCCTGGCCTGTGTCGCACTCATGCTGCAAGTGTACTCCTGACTTGACTGTGTCTGTATTGTGTTGTCCACTCTCTCCACCTATTAGTGGCTGCGCCATCACACGTCATGTGGAGGCGCTTCAGCCAAGCAAGGGCACATGAGTCATATGAGTGGGATACTGTCTTTCTGGCCACATAGTAGACAGGCCTCACAGTACAGCTTGGAGGAGTAATTGAGCACTGAACTCTCAATAGCAGTGTTGTGGCTGCATATTTTTGTTGGTCTAGTCTTAGTAAGTCCCTGTTTCCCTTGTTAGCTGAAGGGTCTGGGAGTGAGCTGGAAGCTAACTCGAGACTAGGCTACTTACTTAGTCTACTAGGCTCACCTCACAAAAAAAACTGTGCAGGCCCCCTGCAGCAGCAGTGACAGCAGTGTGGGTGGCCTTCATAGAACTTGATCAGTGCAGTGCAGTACAACAGTAGCTGCAGCAGCCTAGCAAGAAGCAAGCAACACAGGCTGGGTGGGTTCGGTTGGTGAAGTGACTTGGTCACAGACCACATTTGGGACCTGGGATGGCCGGTTCTAGCATCCAGATTCTGGCAGAAAGATGGAGGAGGGGCGGACTGAAAACTGGGCTGGTGGCACACTTGGCTAGGTTGCAGGTTCTGGCCAGATGGCCGGGTAAGTAAAAGTAAATAATTTCTTTACAGGGGGATTGGGGAAGGGGGAAGGACTGAAATAATATGTTATTAATATTTCTGCACCTTTGGGTGCCTTCACATCCCATATGGGATGTGTATTGAAGGGAATGGAGTTGGGGAGAGAGATTAGGATTTTTTTTGGGGGGGGGATCAGAACTTTAGCCAGGAAAAAAAATGGTTAGTAAATGGGTGGGTTTAAGCCCACATCTGATGCACTGCTCTAGTGTATAGAAAGATGCATTTTATACATTGGCATTTTTCCTGATTTGCATATCACTTTTCAGTCACAACAAATAAGTTTTACATTTTAGAGACATTTCAGACATTCCAGAGCTTGCCGCCTCGGGGCTAAGTAGCACCTGACCTCCACTGGTTGTTGGCTCTCCCCTACTGAAATCTGAAATGGCTCCCCTGCCATAAAGTCTAAATTTACAGGACATCCTCTGTGTAAGCAGCATGTTTTCTATGAGGGATGGATGAGGGGCAGAGCAGTTTTCAGTTATAAAATGAGGGTTGTCCCTTGCATTCAGGGACAGTTGAGCGGTATGGTATGCACAGACTATTGGAGCCACACTATAGTCAGGCTTATAACCCCCCCAATAAAGCTGACCTCCACATCTCCATGCTCAGGCACATTATGACATAGGATAAGGGAGAGTGCAGGGGTGTGCCTCATTGAAATGAATGAGGGTATTTTTTTATTACTGTTTTATACATTATCTATAGAGTTGGAGATTAATGAAGGCCACCACTTGACTAACAAGGTCCACAATTGTAGAACAGTGGCCTTCATTATTTTCCAACTTGCCATCATAATATATCAAATAGTAATAAAAAATAACTCCATTCTTTTCAAGGGGGTTCGCCCCAGCACTCTGACCCATGGACATCATCTCTTAAAGACTCTTACCTCTGACTCCCTAGTACTCAGGTAAGAGACTCTTGACTTATATCTATACTTGTTGGGTTGTCTGTAACAGTGTGACTGCACCTGCTACAGTGTGTGTACATGGGGGGACTGGCTATGAGGATGGGTGTCGAGTTTTTGCTACTTTTGTGTTTTCCCCCTAAAGTCTGTTTACATGGAAGCATTCAAAACTATGGAGAGAAAACAGTAGGTGTGCAGGCCAGACAAAAGTAATTAAGTAGTTTTGTGGGTAAGTGTGTGTATTGGGGGTGGGAAGAACCACATGTATTTCCATAGGTATACTACTACAGTTCAGTTGCGCAGCTAAGATGAGGGGGGACTAGAAAACTAAAAAGTATATCAGTGGCTATAAGCATGCTGTATGCATGCAGATATATGCAGATTCATATTGAAGTACAAGCAAGCCATGTGTATGTAGGCAGTAGACCTTAGTGGTTAAAGGTACTGAACTGCAAACCAGGAGACCGAAAGACCTGGGTTTGAATCTCATCAGCCCCCACTTGTACACTGTGTGATCCTGAGCAAGTCACTTAACATTTATGTGTGCAGTTATCAGTGATCACTTGCTTTTTCTGGGCATGCCACATGCATGCAGTCTGTTCCAATTTAACACAAAAAGCATGCTTCCCACACTTGCTTGCTGCACACATGCCATGTGCATGGAATTGGTTCCAATTTAACATTTAAATCATGCTTGCAGCACCCATATCACATGGGTAACTTTACGTGTGCAGCATGAAAACATTTCATATAATTATTTCTGTAAGGAATCTTTGTTTGACAGAGAATTCTAAAGCTTCTAGCCAATGCTGGTGAGGAATATTAGAGTATAGCAACTCTATATCCAAGGTAAACAGCTAGGTATTAAGGGGCAATGCAAGATCATTATTAATGTTTAATGCTTACTTCATGTCTTTGATATATGAAGGTAAGTTACTCATGAAATCCACTCAGAATGAATCTATAAAAGAAAAAAAAATACATTTTTCCAATAGAAAAGAAAAAATAGTGCCTGCTTTAGGCTATGTTTTACTGTTCTTTTTATGTGCCACTCTGAGGCGCTGTTGTTTTATGTGATTACATATGTAATTGTAAAGATTTTTTTTTTATTTTATGTTTATTATGTTAAGATTTTCCTTGCTGATTGATTGCCAGTAAGTGAGCCCCCTACCACTGATTGGATTTTTAACACAGTTTCCCTCCCACTGCAGAAAATGGTAACCTGATTTATTGTGCAGAGTAAAATTACCCGGTCAACAAAAACTAAATAAATAAATAAATAAATAAAAATAAATATTGGTGCTTCAGTAGAGTGATTGTGAAAGTGTATATTTCGTTTAACATTTTGTAGCTGCAGTTTTGGCCATGGACAAGATTCAGCATTTTAATTGCAGTGGGGGGAAGGAAGCAGCATAACAACTTGTGGGGGGAGGGGGGATGGCAGTTGCAGCCTGGCCATTGAGAGAACACCAGTGAAGAACTTGATGCCTGCTCACTTACAGAAGCATGAGGATTACATCTGTTGCTATGGTTACTACAGTGAGCAAATCATACTGAGTGGCAAAGTGGCAGCTTGGTGACCAGGAAAGTGAGTGATTAGGCTCATAGGTGGGCAGACAATTGGATCATGTTTATTGAGGGAGTAGAGGGGGGGCTGGCAGTTGAGTATGATGAAAGTGGTAGTGCATGGCTAACTCAAGAATGAGGATTGGAGGCCAGCAAAACAAAACTCCAAGAATAGAAAAAGATAAGGTGAGTACCTGGGTTTAAAAGTGTTATTTTATATCTTAGGAGTGTGCTAGGTCTTGGGCGGCAATGTTTTTTTTTTTTTAAAGAAAGTGAAATGTAGCTTTGTGAGTTATGGCAAGTCAGGAGAGTAAAGGTTTTTTAACTTAAAACATAGCTGCCATAAATGTTTTAAAAACTTACTGGAAGGCAGGGATATCAAAGTGTGTTGCATCCTAGCTGCTGATAGGGTTTGTGGATGGGTGGTTTTCCCAACATTAGCATCTGGCTTTCAAACCCTCTCAGCCAGTCAGGATAACGAATTTTACCTACCCATTTCATAAATATCTATAATTTGAAAGACAAAAAATACTCAGCACAAAAGCATTGAGGCAATTGTTACCCAGGAAGGATACTGGTCATAAGGCCAGGTCTCCCCAATAGTGCAAAACATCACAGGAAGTAAATGAATATCACCACAAAGGAATATTAAGTTTAAGTTTATTGTTCTAGGAATTATTACCTTTGAGCCAAGGCTCTTTTACAAAGGCTCCACGTCAATTGAGTACAAACAAGTGTAGTTACATAGAAAGGCAAATAAGTTAAGTTGTGACAAATTGCCAGAAATAACACATAACCTTAAATTGACAAACTTAGTATAAGACAAGGGAAACAAAATACTTTTCATACAACAAAAACAAGATAGTTGTGGGGAAAAGATGGTAGAGAAATGTACTAGTGGAAATAGTAAGAGGTGGTGATAGGGATATAGACTGGTTCTGCTGTAAGCAGAACTTTATGGATCCAACATCATCTGCAAAGACTAAAAACAAAGACAAAGACATGTATTTCATCTTTCTCAGGACTCACCAGTTTGTTTCATCTGTTTCTTAGCCCAATACTACAGACTGTAATATTGTTAAATTATTATTTTCTCAACTATCTATATGTTTTGTCAACATATGCAAACACTATTTTATCACCTGTACATTGACCTACATGTTTCCTACTTATATACAGAATCTTGTCATTACTACTGTCATATTTCAAAGTCACTACCATCAGCACTGCCAAGCTCCATCAGATTTCTACCTTCTTGTCTTGTCTTGTCCCCACAGCTGAGAGGAGATTGTATGAATTAGTGGCTATGTGGTCATGGGGAAGGAGATAGTACCTTCATGAATCATTAAGGTGTGGGTCACAACTGAGGACATCCAGTGTTCTATACCACTTGAAATGTTTTTACCCTAAAAGCAGCAATATTTGTTAATCGCCATGTTCTGTAGATTTTTTTCAGCAATAATGGTAGTTTACTCACCTGGTAAAGGTGTTTGTGGTGAGTATATATCTAAGGCACTCCAAATCCTCAAAGACTGGATCATGTCATTTGTTGGGCTGGAGATGCAAATGAGTCCTCAAAGATGAAAATCCATGCCAAGCTAGCTATCCCCTGTCCAAGGATCCTCAGGTAAACTTCTTCTAAAGCGTGTGCAGATATTACCTAAGGATGAGCTTATCAGTGTGACTGGGCTTTCTGACTAAAGATATAACAGGTTTTGAGGAAAGAAAAAAGTTAATCTTCATTCTCTATAACACTATAGACTTAATACCAGCTCATATGACATGCTGGTATACATTTTCCTATAAATATACTGTAGGTTCCAAAAATTAAATAGTTTCAGTGATGCCCTGCTTTTTATCTGGGTGGGTCCTGGAGTGCTTCAGAAATATACTCCCCACAATCACCTTTACCAGGTGAGTAAACTGCCATTGTGGTCTGTAGTTTCTGAGGCACTCCAAATCCTTACAGATAGTAAAAAGCAGTACTTATGAAGAACGGAAGGGGGGAGAGAGAGATGTGTTGTGATCAGAAGTGGAGGACAGAGCTGCACTGAGCATTGATCTACCGAAACTGGCATTGGGTGCTGAATGAACATCCTGTCTATAATGTCTTGTGAACATGTGAATGGATGATCATGTTGTGTCTGTGCATATTTCCTTGACTGTGGCCCAATTTCTTTCTGCCCAGGAGGTTGCCACTACTCTGGTGAAAGGTGCTCAAATGTCTTTTGGGGTCGTCTCAGACAATGATTTGTATGCCTCTTAGATGTCTTTCTTTAGCCAGCCATGATGGTTGATTTAGATGCTGGGGTGCCCTTCTTGTGTCCCTGGATTCACATGAAAAGTCTTCCTGATCTTTGGAAACTCTTTGTCCTGTCAATGTAAGTTGAGAGGGCCCTTTTCAGATCCATTGTGCGGAGGTATATCTCCTCCACTTCTGTATTTTCTGGAGGGAATGTGGATAGTTCAATCACTTGATTGGAATAAAAGTTGGACCTAACCTTGGGTGTGAATGAAGTGAGTATCCTTAGAGTTACCCTATTTTCATGGAATTTCAAGAATGGTGGCTTGTGAGAAAGGGTGTAAAATTTGCTATAATAACTGGTACACTTTTTTCCAAATGAAAAACTTGGTTATAATTTGCCATTATGACCTGCGGGTTAAAACAGTGAACACACGCCAGGTTTCCCTGGGTCCACCCATGTGCCAGCCACCACTGTTCCCTTACTCTTCACCACTTGAGAGCCGCAGACTTCACCTCCAGTCCCACTTCATGGCGATAAGTTACTTAAAATAAATAAATGAATACATGAGCTCTTTTACTCATGGGTTCCTAGAAGGGAAGCAGTACAGTGCAGTGGTTTATGACTCTGAGCTGCAAATCTGGAGACCTGGGTTTGAATCCCACATCGCCAACTTGCATATACTGAGTGGCCCTAAGCAAGTCACTTAACTTCCCTGTGCTCCCAGGTTGCACCTGTAAAAAAGTTTTCAGCTTAGTGTCTCACCTGGTTAAACAATTGGAAAAAAAAAGAAGGCAGCTTCAAAGTTTTGGCTAACTTTAAAAAAAAAAGGAAACATTTTCTTTTGCCTGCTGCTTGTGACCCCTGACCACACTGAAACCCAACTGGTCTGCAGATCCACAAGCATGTCTTTTTATTTTATATAACTGCTGTGGCAAAAAAAAATGCTTCCCAGTAATTATATAAAATGAAGGCAGGGTAGGTGTGTAAAACTCAATTTTCACACACACCCTTGGTGTGGGATGCCTTTTACAAAACCCTTGAGCTTTGCTCTCAGGGTTTATGTGCCTCACACACCTCAGGTATGTGTAAAATTCTTGTTATAACCACCCACCTAGCCATTATTCTATATGTTCTTCTTCTTGAGCAAATTGTCATCAGGAAAACAGTTGTGAGGTTCATCCATATCAATTCTACTGAATTACGTGGCTCAAGGGGGCTGATGTCATAGTGTTTAGTAGAAGGTTCAGGTCCCAGGGGGCAGTGACCTACCTAATTTCTGGGCAAATCTTGGATGTAGCTGTGAGGAATCACAAGATATCCATGTGGGCACCTAGGGCTGTGTGCCTACATGGCCACTAAATTCCCCTATGACTTCCAATTGGACTCTCATCAATGCTGGGGAGAGACCCTTTTTGAGGCCTTCTTGCAGATATGGAGGAATGTCCAGTATGGATTTCTGCACAGGTGAGAGGCCTATTGTGCTTGTATCATTTTGCTAATATTTCCCATTCTCTTTTGTGAGTTGAGGTTATGGAAAACTTTCTTGACTGGATCAAGGTGCCAATGACTGAAGAGTGATAACCTGCTTTTAGCAGTCTCACCCTTTCATCAGCCTGGACATTGGTTTTAGGTTATGTAGCCTTGGGCATCAGACCGGCCCCTGAATGTGAATGTCTGTTCTGTTGAGCAGCCTCCATGGGTGGTCCAATGCCATTGCCACCACTGTTGCAAATCATGTTGTCCATGGCCAATATGGAATGTTCAGAATGACTCATGCCCTTGATAGTCTGATCTTTCATAGTACTTGAGGTACAAGTAGAATTGGTGAAAATACACATGCCACCTAGAAAAATCAGTCTAGTGATAGAGCATTCAATACTTTTGATTTTTTCTCCCTGAACCTGGAAAAGAAGTTGTGAACTTGTAAGTTCATGGTATTGGCTATCAGATTGATCTGTATTGGGCCCCATTTGTTTATTTATTGAAACATTTCACCAGAAAAGTGCACTGAGCAATCAAAATTGCTTGTCTCATGGTACGTCCTGGGGAAGGGGGAACATGTGGGGAAAGGATACATACACAATTGCCATAACAGGTACAAAATACATATATGAATGCTGGATACGTAATATTGATAAAACAGGTTACAGAGCCAATACTACAGTTAATCACACATACATAATACCGTTAAAATTAGGGTACAGTAAGTTGATGCAACAGATTTGTTGCAGATACAGTCAAAGAGAGGAAGGGACTGTACAATCGGTCCTTCGTAAGATCTAATACATAAGGAGCTGTTAAATGCTTTGGAATTGTTGACTGGGTGGTGGTGGGATAGAGAGTAAGGATGGATGGGTTATGCACAGGTGCAGTTGGTGGAGTAGATGTTAAGTAGGGTGGATGAAATGGATGCAGGGGATGAGGAATGGGGAATTTGGGGGGGAAGCACATTCCAGATATTAGGGAGGTGGTGCGAGAATCCTGATTGACCTATGGTTGTTGATCGATAGGGTGTGAGCATCAGTGAATCTAAGCAAGTGGTGGGATGTTGGTGGTAGTATTAAGGATGAAGAAAGGTAAGAAGGGATAAGAGTAGAACCATAATTTAGAGATGAATTTAGCGCAGTGAGAGAGACGTCAGTAGCTTAGAGAAGGGAGGGCAAGTGAGCGATAGAGGTCACAGTGATGAGTGAGAGGGTGGACATCCAGAGCAAAGCAACAAAAAGATTTAAAAATGTTATCCAGTTTGTCTAGGGAGGACTTGGGGGCAGCACTTTAGACTATATCACAGTAGTCAAAAATAGGTAGGATCATCTTCTGGATCAGTTCATGCCCAGCCATAAGTGGAAGACAATTATGGTTCCTGTATAGTGTGCCTAGCCTGGGTGCAGTTCTGGAAGGATGTCATCAATGTGACCAGAAAAATTAAGGTGCTGGTCAAGCCAGACCCCAAGATACCTAAAGGAGGATATCTCCTCGAGAAAAGTCCCATTGATGGTGTGATAAGAAGGAGAAAATCTAGACAGTCTCTGCTTTGTGCCAAAGGTCATGGATATGATCTTCTTGGCATTAAGGAAGAGTTGGTGCAAGTGAAGCCAGAGCTGAACTTTCATTTCATTTCATTTTATTAAAAGAGTTAGACCATTGAGTAAGACTCATTTAAAATGGTGACCCTTGGTTATACAAAAATAAAGTTACAACAATTACAATAAATACAGACATACAATATATAACACACCAAATACATACAATCACATACTGTAATAATATTACTATAACCAGTTAACCACAGCAAGCCTTTGTTTGAGCAAAAACTAAATCCAAGAACCAGGTTTTAACAACTTTTCATGATGGGATTTTACTATTATACAAATGAAATTTCAAGGGCATCATATTCCAAAATTTAGGGACTAACTGGCTGAAAAAAAAGTCAGAACATTTAACTTTGTCAAAGTCCTGCTTCTAAGTCAGTGGAGCTGTGGCCCGAGGTATATAAGACTGTGTCATCCATCTACATATGAGTGGGCACGGATGAGCAGACTGTGGGAAGGTCATTGAGAAAAATGGAGAAATGTAGTGGGCCTAGAACAGAGCCTTGTGGCACACCAGTGTAGATTTGGAGGGGGGGACAGAGTTTCAGCTACCCTGACTGATTGTGTTCTACCTGTGAGGTAGGCTCTGAACGAGTCAGTGGCAGAGACAGACAGGCCAGCTGAAGTCAGATTCAGAAGGAGTAGTGGATTAGAGACATGTTGAAAGCCTTGGTAAGGTCAACAAAAATGGCTGAGGCGATTTGCCCACTGTCCATACCTGTGAGGACAGAGTCAGTGGGTCTAAGGAGGGATGTAATAGTGGAGTAGTTTTTCCCTGAAGCCAGACTGGAAGGGAGTGAAGAAGGAGGATTCAGAGAGGAAGGTAGAGAGTTGGGCAAGGACAAGGTGCTCCTGGAGTTTGGCCAGGACTGATAGTAGCAAGATAGGCCTGTAATTGTTTGGTGAGGAGGAGTCACTGCCCTTAGGTAAGGGGATAACAGCGTGTGTTTCTATTCTGAGGGAATTGCTGTAAGGGTGAAATAGAGGTTAAGAAGGGAAGCTATGTGGAAGGAGATTGCAGGTACAGAGAGGTGGAGTAATTTTGGGTCCAGGTGGTCAGAGGACCCTCCTTTGGCTGGGCTGAGGGCAAGGAGGGCTTCCTGAACTTCTGCAGGAGATACTGGGAGGAAGGAGAAACTCCCTGCAGTTGGGTGAGCAGTTTGAGTAGGGGAGGTAGGGGCAGGGATAGGGGGATTGGGAGGGAGGGATGAGAGAAGGGAGGGAGGAAGCACAAGAGGTGAAGTATTTATTGAATTCAGTATTGACTGAGGGATGGTGAGAAATTAGTAAGTTTTTTATCTTTAGGAGTGGGGGTGGAGGTTTAGATAGTGGGGAGAAAAGGGAATGAACTATCTTCCAGAATCTTGAGGGGTTAGCTATGTTTGACTGAAATGAGGAGCTGAAATACTCTGCTTTGGCCAGTCTAATAGCTCTGGTGCAGGAATTTCGTAGGGCCCAGTATTTAACGGCGGTTTTGAAGTAGTTTGGAAGTTTTATGTATTTTTCAAGCATGATCTCATGGTTGCTGGCATGCCAGGAGTTCAGAGGTGACCCATGGTAGGTGGTTACCATGAACTTAAGTTCTTTTTAAAGGAGCATACTTATCCTAGACCACAAGAAAGTTGCCCTTAAAGTACAATAGAGCTTGGTCAATAGAATTAGCAGAGGATACTGGCAACCAGTCGACTTGGGGAAGTTCAAGGTGGAATGGGGCTAGATCAAAAGATCTGAAAAACCACATTTTCAGCATTTTGTGAGGGGGGTTAAGTCGATGCACTTTGCACACAAGATAGATTGTGTGGTGATTGCTTAGGACGTTGGGGAGTGTTCCTGATAGTACTATACGGTGAGGGTGGGTGGTGAGGGCCCAATCTATGAAACTGTGATTTTGGGATTTGTGGTTTGTGCATGTTGGCTCATTTATTAGTTGAGTGAGGTTGAGGGAAGTTATGTCATTTTGGGTTTTACCAAGGGATGGGTACAACCAGTTGTGATTTACATTGCCTATTAGCTATAATTCTCCATTTGTGGTACGTGTTGTAATGGAGGCAACAAGCTCAACAGTAGTTTTGGCCTTCAGTCTGGGGCGACAGTAGATACCACCTACATAAATAGGGATAGAAAAGGGCACTGAGAGCCTTAGGACTAGTGCCTCATAGGTAGATGGTATGGCAAAGAATAGGATAGCAACAACTTGGAGAGTAGAGGTGGTGTAAATTAACACCCCTCCTCCGTGGGTTCCCCAGTCTTGGCGGGTGAGTGAGTAGCCCTGGATGGGAATGGCAGAGTTGGGAGTATGCTTGGTTAGTCATGTTTCCATCAAAATGAAGATGTCTGGAGCAAGAGAGACTATTAGTGGTTGGAGTAGGTCAAATTTTGGAAGAAGACTGCATATGTTTAGATATATTATCTTTAACCCATGTGGGAGAGAGATGGCTGTTGCGGAGAGGTCAGGGCTCTGGCTGTAGGCCAGGGAGCTGGCTCCGTGGGCTGTACCTCGGGAGGGGCCTGGATTCAGGCTAACATCACCAGCTGACAACAGTAGCAGAGCAATGATGATGAAGTGGAGTTTGACGTATTTGAACCAGGCTTTGGAACCACGGTTGAAGGAGGAGGATGGGGTGCCAGGTGCAGGTGGTAGCTAGACAGTTCGATGCACTATGATGAAGAGGGCATTGGGTATTTGGGTAACTGAGGTAGATGGTTGACTGCAACCAATGTTGATTACAGGGGGCTGGGCTCAAAACTAAGGGAAATTGGGGGTCATGAAGAAAAGGGTGGTAAGGGTTGAGGAGGTGGAATGTAGTGAGTGGTGGATGCATTAGTTTAGGGGAATGGGTTAGGAGAACAACTAGCAGACAGGGGTAGAGGATCAGTTTAAATAGTACTGTATAAGGCATTATTGGTGTAGCTTATAAGATGCAGCTAAGATATGCTTGCAATAAGACAAATTTAGTGAGGATGGGGTTAAGTATGGGGATGATGAACAGTTCTGAAGAAAAATCTGAATTCACTGTGGTAGATCAGCAGATGGGATAGACAGCACTGGAAGGTTTCTTAGGCGATGATCTCACAGTAAAGAAATGCCTCAGGAATGAGTTCTACTCCTTTAAGGAAAGAGAGTAAAACCTGAGAGAAGAAGGTCAGGTCACTGGGAGAAAAAGTGTATTTTATAGAGGATAGGGTGGGGGAGGGGAAGGGGTGAAAAATCTCCCATAAGTGTCCACTTTCCTATTTGCAGCTTATAGACACCAACCACTAGGGGTTGCTGCATTTTCCACTCTAGCTCCTCTTTCAATTCTCCACCCCTTCCCTAGCAACTGTTTGCAAACCCCACCCACTAGAGATCCCTTTGAATCCTTTCTGCTATCTACTTTCCTCACTCCTCCCATCAGCCTACCACTAAGCACCCAGCAGTCTCAAACCTGGTATCCTTTATTTCAAAGTCTACTGCCTAACCACTAAGCCAATGAACCAGACCAACAGCTTCCTCTACTTTCAAACTCTTAACCCTTCCTCCCTCCTTCTCTGAATTGAAAAACTTTCTACACTCTGTCCCTAAGCTGTACTCAAACCCAGTATTCTCGCCATCAGAGTCAACAGCTCTACCTCTTAACCACTTTGTCTAGCTATTTTATTCCTACTTTCTAGGACTTTTTGTCTCTTACCCCCCCCCAACCTGCCAAAATTTAAAGTTTTACCACTTTTCTTTTGCTGCCTTTGCAGGCTTTGCACCCTGCACCCTCACTGTCTTAATCAGCAGTTCCACCACTCAGCTAGCACACCTGTATTTTATTTGTACAGGATTTCAAACTCTAAAAAACCCTCTAACCCTCAGACACTGCTAAATTGTTGTCTGATTGTTTCTGCAGGCCTTGAGCCCAGCTCCCTGCTGCTACAGCCACTGTCTGGGATACTTCCTGCTACCCTGGGCAAGTCTTGAACCTAGTGCCCTGTGCCTCTCAGGCACCAGCTCTGCCACTGTACCAAAACAGCAACTACACTCATCTTTCTTCACTTCAGCTCTCTCACCCTTACCAATTATGCATGTGCACCTCCTGCCCACCTGCCTCTCTCTTCTCCTCCTCCTCCTTTTGCCTTCCACCAACCCTATTGTCCCTGTTAACCCTCAGCCTCACTACTCCAGTGCTCCTACCTACCCTCCTGCCCTCCCCTCCTCCTATACCACTGCTCCTCCCCCTCCCTCCTCCTCCACACACCCCATATGCTCCTCTCCACCTCACCCCCATCCAGACATTACCTTCCTCCCCGCCCTTAGGCATCTGATCACATGAATTCTTCTCTGCCTCGTGCCCTACCCACCCTGTGCTCACAAACCCCTTCTCTTCCTATCGCTCCCAGCGTAAACTCTCCTTCTGCCACCCTCTGACCAGAGCAGTTCTCCTCCTTCTACTCCTGACAGGAACATACATCCCAACCCAGGCCCTGCCCCTCCCACCCACCTACTTGGCCCACTGGTCTCCAAATAGCCTCCATGAACATATGCAGCCTGCTGAAAAAATTTGACGCCCTACAGTGCTGGGCCATGGCTCATCAACCAGACATCATAGCCCTGGTTAATACCTGGCTGTCCAAATCCACCCCTGACTCATTTGTCTACCTCCCAGGCTATACCTTATACCGGGAGGACCGAGTAGGCAAACGAGGGGGAGGCTGTGCAATATACACTAGGGACACAATACTTGGACATGAGCTCCCCACCCCTGCCCTTGTAAATGGGGCCCAGGCTCTTACCCTCAAACTCACCCCGAACCCCTCTAGGGGCCTTCTCTATCTCACCACTGCCTACATTCCCCCAAAGAACCAGCACCCGGCCCTGGTATCTTTAACTGACTATCTGGCCTCCCTCCACCATAAGGCGGAACAAATCCTAGTTGGGGACCTTAACGTAAATTGGCTCAGCACCTTCTCTTCCATGATTAGAGACTCATTTGCCACTCAAAACCTGACACAACTCATCACCCAGCCCACTAGAATAAACCCTAAGAGAGGAACCAGCACCCTTCTGGATGTTATTATCACCAACCGACCCCAAAAAATCCAAAACATTCAGGCCCTACCAGATTCCCTAAGTGACCACTTCCCCTATCCTATTTCATTGGGCAGTCCCCAATCCCAAACCCAAAGCCCAGACCACCCTCTGCAGGTGCCTCCACCCTGGTTGGCTGCAAAAACTTAAACTATTCCTCACCCAGATAAACTGGTCCCCCATTCATCGTGCAACCGACATTGACACTGCCCTCGCCTTCTTCACACACACCTTCAACATGGCTTGTGATCTCTTTGCACCCTTCACCAAAATCCGATCCAAAAAGCAGAATGCACCCCTGGGTTAGCCCTGCCCTTCTACAATTACTAAGAAATCGGGATAACCTCTGGCACCTTGCCACTGAAACGGGTCATCTGTCTGATAGGCAGGCTTACAATGCAGCCCAGAATAAGTGCTCTTGGGCCATCCGGAAAGCCAAGGCCGACCATTACCAGGCCACCCTTACCTCCTCCTGGGGCTCGGCCTGGACTTTCTGGGATAA
This sequence comes from Neoceratodus forsteri, assembly GCA_016271365.2. Taxonomy (NCBI): domain Eukaryota; kingdom Metazoa; phylum Chordata; order Ceratodontiformes; family Ceratodontidae; genus Neoceratodus; species Neoceratodus forsteri. Next base: position 324,067,957 of record CM028134.1, read on the forward strand.
TATTAAACAACTAAATGGAAAATCACGCTCCCCTGCCCCATCCCAGCTCACTAGCAATGGCACTACCGCCACCGAGCCTGCCACCATAGCTAACTGGCTCAACACCACTTTCACTGACCTTAGCTCAGTCCTCCTAGTAATTTCTTTGATCCTCCCCCAACCAACCTCCCCTGTCCTCCAGCACCCCAGCTTCCACCTCATGCAAGATTTCTGCCGGGAAGCCAGACCCATCCTAATCAAAGCTTTGAATAGCAACAGTCCCGGCAGTGACTCACTGGACCCCAGTATCCTCAGGCTGGTGCTAGATGAAGTCCTTGCCCCACTCACCAGCTAATTAACCGATCGCCTGCCTGGGACAATTTCCCATGGTTGGAAAACAGCCATAATCACACCCATTCATAAAGGGCGACAGGCTGCCGCCAACAACTACCGGCCAATCTCCATCCTCCCTCCCCCACTAAAGCCCTGGAGAAAGTGGTAACCATTCAAATCACTGGTTATCTGGCTAAGCATAACACCTTACGCCCAGAGCAGCATGGCTTCCATGCTGGTCACAGTACCAGCACTGCACTAATTGAATTCTCCAACTTCCTACACTCCTCCCTGGATACCAGCTCCCTAGCTGGTGCAGTGTTCATCAACCTCTCAAAGGCTTTCAACACCGTCTCCCACCCTCTTCTGCTGAATGCTCTCTGCCACACTGGTCTCTTGGCTGGCCCCCTAGCATGGTGCACAAGCTATCTAGCTGCTCGATCACAGTGTGTTAAAATCAATGGGATACTCTCTGATACCCATCCCGTTCACTCTGGGGTCCCCCAAGGCTCCATCCTGGGCCCCCTTCTCTTCTCACTCTATCTGAACACCCTGCCCAGTGCATGCCCTGGCAAAATTCTCCTGTATGCAGATGACGCTGTCCTTTTTGCCACCCACTGCAATCCCGTCTCCCTTCAGGACACCCTACAGCAGTCTTTCAATAATGCCGAAGCCTGGTTTAAGGAGTGCAGACTCATCATCAATCTTAAAAAAAACAAAGCTATGCTCTTTTCCCACCCCCAAAACAAAGCTAGCAACCAACCACTCTATATCCTTCCTAGTACCAAACAGCCACTGGAACAAGTCTGCTCCTACAAATACCTTGTGGTTACCTTCGACTCAGCCCTCACATTTCACAACCACATTGATGCCCTAACATCCACCACTAACACACGGCTTGGCATCCTCTTCCACCCATAGAACCTGCCTTCCCCAAATGCGCTCCAGCTCGCTGTTCATCTTCTATTGTCCCTTGTAGACTATGGTCTACCAGTCTATGGTGCTGCCGACCGCGACTGCACTCAAAAAATTCACTTAACCCTGAATAAAGCCTGCAGATTTTCACTGGTGCCCCCAGGCTCACACACACCTGTCAGCTGTATGATGAGGCTAAACTCCTTACCCTGGATGAACGGCTCCGATATCAAACCTGCCTCCTCACAAAAAAAACCCTACTCGGGATCTCCACTCCTGGGGTGATGGCATCCATCCACCGGATCCCACCCACTATTGCAACACGGTCATCCAACAAGACCACTCTAATGGTCCCCAGATCAAGAACCAGCAGTGGCCAGAGGTCCTTCTGCTACAGAGCCCCATCCTGGTTTAACTCTCTCCCTGCTCCCATTACCAATGCCACCACCATCTCCAACTTCAAAACCACCCTTCGAAACCAACTCTTCAACACTCATAGCTGCTCCTGTCTCTGAAGGCAGCCTCCACCTCGACTTCTCATGACAATGCCCACCGGGCGGCTCTCCACCTAACCTTCCCCATCACCTCTTCCCGGTACACCGTACCTATGTCTAACCTGGCCAGTGCCAGCTGTTTCATTGTATGCCTATTAGATTGCTCAATTTTTGATACCAACTTGTGTAACACCTGTTCTCCATTACTTGTACCCTGTAACCTAAATGTATTTTGTCTGACCTCAGTGTGATGTGGCACCTCTGATGAATGCCTATTTTTAGCAAAACCTATGCTATGTAACCTAAAACTCTATGTATGTCTTTAATGTGACGCGGTACCTTTGGAAATGAGCCTCTGGCTCAAAGGTTGTAAACTGATTTCACAAATAAATAAATAAATAAATAAACCCTGCTGGAGGACTTTTCCTAGGGTAATGAAATAATAATAGGAGCAGTTCGAGGGCACTGCTAAATTAGAGAGGTAGTCTGTTAAGCTGGCTCAAGGATGAGTAAAGCAACTTCCGTTTCAGCACAAATCAGAAAAAGGGTGCTTTTTTTCAAATTGCACCATACCTTAGTCTGTGGGGAGCAGATGGGTGGCTGATGCCTGGAGGAGATTTGAACCTCGAGTGGTTTGATGTGGCATGCTGGCCCATTCAGGGCACACGGTTCCCTTAAAAGAAGGAGAAAAACAGGTGAATTAGTAGTGGGCAGAGGGGGAGGGAACTTAGATGATTAACAGCCACAACAAAAGGACAGGGCTGGGTGTAGTTTGAGTGAGGGGACAGGGTGGAGACTAAGAGGATTAGCCAGGAGGGAAAGGAAAGCAGGTGAGGAGCCCAGGAAAGAAAGAGAAAAAGAAAAAACAACAAACAGATGGAGAATATGGTCCGGGAACGGCTGGCTGCTATAGTGGGGGGGAGTCAGACCCCAGTTCAGCAGCAGCAAACAGACCAGAATAAATACAGCGTTACAGTTAAATTACACTCTAAGCTACAGTTACAATTTAAATTACACTATAAGCTGCAGTTCAAGTAAACAAACGTGAACACTCTAAAAATCAAAAATCAGCCAAAGAAAGAGCTGCAGTAATCCAGCTCTTAACCCTTCTTAAGAACTTTTCCCAGGGTAATGAAATAATAATACGAACAGTCCAAAGGCACTGCTCAGTTGGAGAGATAGTCTGTTAAGCTGGCTCCAGGACCAGTAAAGCAACTTCAGTTTTAGCACCAATCAGAAGGAGGGTGCCTTTTTTTCAAATTGCACCATATCTTAGGCTGTGGGAAGCAGGCGGGCGGCTGATGCCTGGAGGAGATTCAAACTGGGAGCAGTTCAATGTGGAAGAGCTGGCCCATTCAGGGCACAAGGTTTCCCTTAGGCTGTGGTGAGCAGGCAGGCAGCTGATGCCTGGAGGAGATTTGAACCACAAGCGGTTTGATGTGGTGGAGCTGGCCTATTAAAAGCACAAGGGTCCCCTTACACTGTTGGGAGCAGGCAGCCGGCTGATGCTTGGAGGAGATCTGAACTGCGAGCGGTTCAATGTAGAGGAGCTAGCTTGTCCAGGGCACAAGTATCTCCTGTCTATGGTTGAGAATACTTGTGGTTGTAGTCACCATTCTCCTGGATGAATCTGTTGTCTTTTTTGAAATTAAGTTTATTTTATTTCAGTACAGAAAACAAACAACTCTCAACAAATAAGAAAACAACAACCTTCAAACAACTATTTAAAAAGCAGGTGCTTAGTCAAGGTAAACCAGTTTAATAATAATACAGTGAAGAATATAATAAAATAAAAGAGCAGGCGAGTTATGAGAGATATCAAATATTGAAGTTTATAAAAAAAAGAAAAACTCTAGGACCCAGTCACACAAAAGGAAATGAAAGAAGAGGACACAGTTCTTAAAGGACAAGGAGATCAAGCAACCTATGTCATACTATAAAGATAATGTAATCTAGAACATTTTTTGTTTTATATGCCAAGTCTGTTTTGTGTACTGGCAATCAGCTTCTCAAAGTGCAAGTTGCTGAACAGTTCATGAAGCCACTCTGTGTACGCAAAATTACGTTGATCTTTCCAATGATGCAAAATAAGCCTCTTGACTAACATAACTATCATTGAAAGAGTATTTTTGTTCCTTAGAGGATATCGAGGTAAGATCACCTACCAAGCATATTTCAGACATAAAGCAATCTTGAGTGCCCAGCAAGGGATTTGCCCTATGTTTAATCTCTGCCCAAAGTTTATGAACAGGAGGGCAGTCCCAAAATATATGTGACATGGAGCCTTCATCTGATCTACATCTGTTACAGACCTGTGGTTTGATTTTCCCAATTTTACGTAACTTGCTGGGAGTATAATGCAAGTTGCGTAATATAAAGAATTGGGTCAGAAGGAGTCTATCCTGGGTTATGTAAGCAAAAGTAGATTTCCAGATTCTAGGCTGGTTGAGAGTTGAGCCAGAAAGAGCCTCTTGCCAGTAATTACACTGAATATCAGATGACTTATATAATTCAATTAACAATGAACAATAAAGTCTAGCAATACCATGAGGAGATAATGTCAGGTTCTTTAAAGAAGAAAGAAAAGGTTCACAAGTATTCATCCAAGTTGGGGGGGTGCATTTATTTAGCTTTTGTTGACCGGGTAAGTGCACTAGACAAATCCTGCCTATTTTCAGGCACGACCCGGGGGAGGGAGATACAAATGAATGCCAACTGACCTTGAACCAGATTAAGCTGTTGGTGGTATTTTTTAGTGAATGAGGGAAATTCCTCTATTCTTTTCGATAAGTGCCATGCGATCTTTAACATCCATCTGAACTACCACCAATCCAGGCAGATGGGACCTCGGTTTAACATCTCATCCAAAAGACAGCACCTCAGAAGTGCAGCACCCCTCTCATGCTGCACTGCAGTGTCAATACTGGGATATTAACCCAAGTGCCAGATGTGGGAACTGAACCCACAGTCCTCTGATATTCCGGCCTCAGAGGCGAGTGTGCTACCTACTGAGCCACTGACATATAGATAGCATTTCACTGCATTGTAACTCCTGAAAATATTTGAACACCTGAGTTCCTGTCCAGTGAAATAGCCTCTGAAGTCATGCAAAAGGAAGAAGTCTGCTTTCAAATAGTAAATCTGAAAGGGAGACACCGCATAGATTGGGTAACCAATCAGATCCAATGGGCTTGCCTCCAATGGTGAAATTAAAGTTATAAGATACGGGTTGGGAGACATCCAAAGTTAGTGGGTGATGGAAACCTGATGCCATCTGTCTCAAGATTAAGAATGCCAAACTATAAGAGGCAACAGTTTAAATTTCATATGTATTATAGAGTTGGGGGAAAGACCTCATGATTGCATGATCTCCTTCTCTATAATAAGCCACAATGGAACGTATGTACCAGGGAGTACATTGTCTGAGGGGTCGTAACCATTGAGAAATTTTATTTGAATGAATAGCCCAATAGTAAATTTTGAAATCTGGCGCTTGTAAGCCACCAAAAGATTTAGGGGCTACTAATTTAGAACATACATGATGGGCTGGTTTCCCTGCTCAAATGAACTGTGATACCATTGAATATATCATTTTGAACCAGTGTAGTGGAAGGCAGAAATGTATCATTTGCAAAGGGTAAAATAGTCTGGGTAAAAATTCATTTTCACAATGTTAATTTTATCCCAAAGTGTTAATGGCAAAAATCGCCAGCGATCCAAATCTATTTTGATAGAATTTAGTAAAGTGTCTAAGTTAAGCTTTTTAAAAGTTTGGGAGTCCAACGAAAGGTCTATACATAAATACTTCTGTGATTGGGGAGCCCATAGAAAACCAAAAGGTTCTATGTCTGCCTTCTGAGTGTATTTATTAAAACGCATGACCAGGGCCACTGGAAAATTGCGCCCGCAATTTTTTTTGCAGAATCCACAATTCTCACCATTTTCTGCAAAAATTGACATATTCAGCAATTTCTTGCAATTTTTGAGTTTTATATTGAACTGTGTAAAAAGTATTAACATTTTTAATAAAATATTCTCAAATATATTGACAATTTTGCATGCAGACTTGGGTTTGGCCAAAACAATGCAGTGCAAAGTAGGGCCCTAAGGGTTATATGTGACACTGATTTCTTTTGAATCCTTGTCTTGTTTGGTTTCAAAATCCACTGGCACAGTACACTTAAACACTTAACATTTGTTCTGTGTTGAAGCAGTCTATCAGAAAACTTTTTGTTGCCACACAGACTGAAACAAAAGATGGGAGAAAAGGTGCAAATTATCCCATTCACTTAAATGGGGTGCTAACTATGAAGCCTTTTTGTAAGTGGCAGGGCAAGTTTTTCCTTGTGAGCATACTACCATTCAGACTAGTTTTGATTCAAACAGCTGAGGATTTTTGGATGGCCCTACTGATTTTAAACTTGAATAAGCTAATGGCTGACAGTGGTCTCACTCTTAGCAACAATCTTCTAGATGCTCACATACAAATACTACAATAAAAACCTGACTAAAGTCTAAAAACAAGGTTATAAAACACAAAATGTATCTGAACATTTATCTTTAACTAAACAAAATCATTGCAGCCAGAGTAGAACAAAGGTAAATTACAAGGTACCCTGATTACTGTATGATGCAGTAAAAATATATTGGTATTTTTTTACATTTTTTGGTAACCACATAAGGCCCACTGGGCACAAGTGCCTATTTTTAGGTACAACCCAGGAGCACTGAGGAGGTTAAATGACTTGCTCAGAATCACACAGTATGCAAGTGGAGGTTGTGGAAATCAGACCCAGGTCTGCTCGATGTCATCAGCTCATTCACAGTTTGTTACTCTAACCTCTAGATTACACTGCCAGCCCCAATAACCCCCAGATTTAATGTTTAAATACGTGATTTCAAAAATAGTGTACAGTACAAATTATGACCATTAAACACTAACGTTTTACTAAAACTCAATTATTCACCACTCTATCTGCATATTTTTCTTGTAAAGTGGGCGAATAGCTGGCAGAGCACTGTAAACAGCTGTTTAGACTTCATTATTCTACATCCACAAACAGGAAAATGTGTTTATTCTGGATTTATTTAATATTGATTTGCTGTGGCTCACATTATAAAATCTATTTAGAACTGTATGAGGCAGATGCTTTTAAATTTTGGAAGATAGGCAATGCTTACAATAGCTTATCAGTTCAATATTCTTTTTAGGAAAATAAACTTTTCTTTATGGTTTAAACATATTCAGGTATCAGTGTGTTCATTTAGCAATTTATACTGACTAACATATGCTGCAGGAAACATTAAAAGATTTACTGTGAAGCACTCAGGGTCTCTAGTAAACCCCCCACAACTTCCTGCAATTTTGGCAAAATGCTCCGAAATTTTGGGTAACCTTTTCTGCAATTTTCCAGTGGCCCTGGACATGACCACTGTTTTATGGAAGTTTAATTTATAGTTAGAAAAGGAACCAAAAAGTTGAATTGTCTCTAAAATGGCTGAAATAGATGTAGATGGATGTGTAATGCGAAGCAGAATGTCATCCGCGTAAACAGATAATTTACAAAGAGTACGACCCACAGAAATACCAGGAATGGAGGGGTTAAGCCAAATTTTAGTAAGCAGGGATTCTAAGTATAAGTTAAACAACAAAGGGGATAGTGGACAGCCTTGCTGAGTGCCCCTGCATAAGGTAAAATATGGGGAAAATACTCTATTGCAATGTATCTTAGCCGAGGGACGACTATAAAGTATCTGAATTCACTTAATGAAGATAGGGAAAAAGAAAACTTTACCAATACTGCAAACAAAAAAAGCCAAGTCACCCTATCAAAGGCTTTCTTGGAATCCAGGGAGACCAAAAGTAGGACAAGGGCAATCAAGATCCCTGGATGCTGAGAAAATATGCACAAGTTGTCTGTGGTCAGAGGCAGATCTAGTAAGCATAAAGCCCACTTGTTTCGGACAAATTAGTGGTCCCCAGATGTCATAATTATGGGTCACTAAAATTTTGCTTAACAACTTCAAGTTCTGATTCATTAGAGAAATAGGACAATTGTTAGTTACTTGTTCAAGATCCCTATCAGATTTCTGGAGCAGTACTATTATGGCTTCCAACAGGGTCGTGTTGGAGATACCATTTTCTAATATATCTATAAAGACTTGAGTTAAAAGGGGGGCTAACTTTGGTGTGAATGCTTTATAAAAGTTAACTGGGAAGCCATCAGGGCCTGGGGCTTTGTCTAACTGTAATGAGACAATAGCTGTGGTAACTTCCATTGTGGAGATAGGTTGGATAAGAATGTGTTGCTGTGGAGCAGTAAGTATAGGCAGTGGGGTTGAGGCAAGGTATTCCTCAATATCTTCTTGGGAAAGTGAGGCTGTAGGAGTTGCATGCAGTGTTTTGTAGTATAAATAGAATTCATGCGCGATATCCCTGGGCTGGTATTTTAGCTGTTGATCTAACATGGACTGTATATGGGGGATAAGTCTTGAGCTTTCATATTTACAAAGTCTAAGGGCCATTAATTTCCCTGCCTTCTCTCCCTGATCTGCACATTTTGATTTACTTTTACATATGGTGTATTCTGCCCTGTCCCTTAATAGGTCTGCATTTTGATTACAGCAGGATTCCAATTCCTCTAGCTATTCAGCCATGGAAGAATCAGTCCCTTCTAAGCTCTGAATGGCAGATAATAAGAAAGCTAGTTTTGCTTGAGTAAGTTTTTTCTTTTTGGTGGCTATACAAATGAATTTCCCTTGCAAGACCGTTTCACATGCCACCCATTCTACATCTCTATGCTCTAATGACCCCCAATTTTCTTTAATAAAATTATTGAGGATGTCCTGTATTCAATTAACTACAAATTCATCTTTTAGTAGTTGATAAATAAGCTTCCAAACAGTGTCATGCTCTAGGTTAGGTGGACAAGATTGGGACACCCATACCAGAACATGGTCAGGGGTAATAGCGCTCATGTGGTGATCGCTTAGAATAGATTGGCTCATCAAAAGAATAGATTGGCTCATCAAAAAATAATGTAGCCTGGAAGAGGAGTGAAGCACTGGTGAAAAATATGTAAACCTTTTCAGCTTCAGGGTAAGGGTAAGCCATGGGTCACACAAGCCTAGTAAATCTATCATTTCATGTACAGACTGCTGCATAGGTGAGACACACATTGAGGTTTTATTCATGCTGTCAAGGTCTTGAGACGGTAATGTTCCAGTCTCCCTCCAAAAGAATAGGTAAATGGGCAAATGGGGAAAGCATGGTAGTTAGATCTGTAAAGAAAGACAGAGTATCCATATTTGGGCCATAAATAGCCCCCAACAAGATTTCCCCTTGGCCCAGTTGCCTATGAATGAAAACATACCTACAGTACCAGCAGGGTCGGTGATCATGTCTATTAAGGTGAACAAAACTGACCGGGTTATAAGAATTATAACTCCACTTTGCCTAACATGATCCCCTGCACCATATGTTTGCCCTATGAAATCCTGACAAAAAAGGGAACTTTGTGTAGATAATAAATGGGAAGGGAAGGGAGCATTGTTTAACCAGGAGTAGCACACTAAGCCGAAGCTTGTTTCCAGATGTAACCTGGGATCAAAAGGCAGCTAAGTGACTTGCTCAGAATCACACAGTATGCACATAGGTGGCTGTGTGATTCAAACCTAGGTCTACAGCTTAGAGCCTTAACCCACTGCGCTATACTGCTGGATCTCCTGAAGAAATGCTATCTGGTTCCCATAATGGGCTAAATGTTTAAGAATTTGGTATTGTTTAGTTTTGGATTGTGCTCCCTTCACATTCTAAGTGGCAAATTTGAAATTGTTGGACATCTTTACAAAACGAAAAAAAAATCCTAGACCGTAAGTACAAAAAAAGTGGAAAAAGCACATGACTTAAATCACCCAATACATCCTCACCTCCCCCTCTAAGCAACATTAAAATAAATGAACAATAATAATACAAAAACTATTTACATGGTAACCTTGTCAGGTACCAAACACTACTCCGGATCCTCTGACAGCACTCCTGCAGTCTGGTCCACAAAGGTACAAGGGAAACCCCCCAGCGGGTCCCTCGGTAGGGCAAAACTGATGCAGCTATGTAGTATCTCTTAATCACTAGAACAATTAAGCAAAGCCTTTTATATAGAAAGAAAGAAAGAAAAAAAGTAAGCTGGGTTCTTACACACATTCTACATTCAAAATAGAAGAAAGGTTCAATCCTTGAAGTACACGCTTGCAGTATTGAATAGGCTACTTAAAAGTACAACATCAAAAGAGTCACAGTTCTGAACATTTCATTAGAAGTAAGGTAAATAAACTATCTTTGGCACATTAAAATATTACTATGACCTGGTAAAAAAAAAAAGGAGAACAAAGAAAAAACTAGGACAAAGAAAAGAAAACTAAAGTGCAATAAAGAGGCAGAATATCGCAAGCAATGCCAGCAAAATCAGGCTAGGAAAAGACTATAGAAAAAAATAAAGAAAAGTGAAGATTAAAATGACGGTGTAAAAAAGATGACCTATAGTAAAAATGGAAAAATTAAAAATTAGATTCCAAAAATAACACAACAAAGAGAAAATCTAGAGCAGTGAGGCAGTGAAAGAATGGATAACTTGGCTAGAAGGAGAGGCCCAGAAATAAAGATGTATGCAGACTAAACACATGCATTATGTAGTCTGCATAAATTTAGTCTTTTTAATAGAATGGAAATGCAATATCAGCCTTCCTCCATAAAAGAGTGCTTCTGTGTCCCATGACGCCTGCCATTCTATGAGACTGAAAGAGAAAAGAAAAAAAAACTCCCCGACACAAAATTCTGCAGGCGGCATACAAAGTGTTCATAATAAGCAGCAAAGCATGGCCAAATACTGGCTGGGCTAACAAAATATAAGTGGTCCATGGAAAATGGAGCACAGTACTGTGCATTCCCAGAGGGAAAAGTTCACTATGTCCAAACCAAGATCAGTTAGGTAGTAGCAAATGTTGAATTGCTGAAACCAGCTGCTATGCATTAATAATAGTGCTATAAGTATTGCAGCCCAAAACTAAATGTTGTCCACCGAAATCTGGCAAGGAAAGCATCCCAGTGTCAGTTATCAATAATACTGCGATCAGATACTGAAAATGCGTACCGGGTCACAATGTCATATCCTTAATAGCATATGGCATTATGGCACACCCGGACCTGTGCGGTCTCCGTGTTGGACCCCTCCGGAGTTAGAATCCTTAGTGGGGGGATCCGGGGGGGTGCAGCCCCCATAACGGGGTTGTGGGGGGTGCAGCCCCCCACAGAACAAAAGGTTAAATGTAATCGCACAACGCAATTAAGATGCACGGCATTCTGCCGTGCAACATTATGACCCTGAAAAGGAAGCTAATGGCATTCAAACAGTTCCCATAATTTACCAAAGCTGAAGCCATAGCATGCAGTTCAACAAGCTGGAGAACGCATGGCAGGGAAAAGTTTAGGAAAGTGCTTCAGAAGTTCAAGTTTGGCTTCCATCGCAGACTGAAATTTCAGCTCACCACTGGCTGTAACAACATGCAGTACTGCAGGTACCTTAGAAAAAAACAGATGCCTGCTACACAGAGTTTACTCTTAAAATCTTTATATTCCTGTTGTTTTTTCTGAATCCCCGGGTTCAGGTCACTAAAAATATAAATATGGGAGCCTTCCACCAAAGTTGCTTTCTCTCCCTGATCCTGGATAGTACATGAGTTTTGACTCCAAAATTGAGTAATCACAAAATAAGGATCCAAGGCTTTTCTCCCGGCTGGGGGATCAGCTTCAAAGACCACTGAGCCCTCTCAATCATATAATTAGAGCCATACGGAGAGGGGCCAGCTAGTTTCTCCAAAAGCTGTTGGACTTATAGAATGATGTCATTACCTTCAACCCACTCAGATATACTGGAAATTATTAAGTTATTTCTTCGGCTGCGTGATTCTTGATCATTGAGTCTGCCTTCCAAATGAGAGAGCTTTCTTTTGATGTCCACTATTTCTGGCTCAATTTTCTGGTGCCGGTCCTCTAAAGATGAGATACTGACCTCCGTGTCCGATATACGCTGACCCAAGGATTCCAGTGCAGGTTTAACCAAGTGAAATTTGGCCACAAGCTTGAATAGGACATCTTTTATAGTGGCCAGATCCTTGGCAAAGTCCTCTGACAAAGCTGTTAGAGTTTCGGGAAATCTAGGGGAAGGCAGATCTTCCTTGAATTGCTTAGGAGGAGGTGAGCTGGTCGCAATCTCTTCCAATGATGGCACAGTTTCCATGTCTTGTGTGCTGGCCATCATAACATGAAAATACCTGTACTGATCTAACATACCAACATGCTGAAAGGCCAGCAGAATAGGCCTAATGGTCTTTCATGTCTGCTCATTTGGTCAGCCCCCACCCTGGGAGCTGACCTTGCTGCCCCCCTCACCTTCTCTAGCTTCTCCCTTCCTATTTCCGGATATTCTCGCTGCACTGGATTTTGCTTCCAGAACCCTTCCCCTGTACCTGTCCCACCCCATCTTGAACCCCTCCACTGTCTCTGCCTCCACCAGCTCCCTGGGCAGTGCATTCCATGGCTCCACCACCCTCTCAGTGAAGTAGCACCTCCTCCTTTCTCCACTGAATCTTCCCCCCTCCAGCTTCCACCCATGCCGTCTAGTTGCCCCTCCTCCTTCCTTCAAGCACCCTGACTGCTTCTCCCCTATTTACCCCTTCATGTACCTGAAGACCTCTATCATGTCCCCCCAGTCCCTTCTCTCTTCCAATGTGTACATATTTAGCTCTTCAAGCCTCTCCCTATAGGTCCTGTCCCCCAAGCCCCAAATCATTTTGGTTGCCCTCCTCTGAGCCCTCTCCAGGAGTTTAATGTCACTCTTTAAGTGTGGCCTCCAAAACTGCACACAGCACTCAAGGTGTGGCCTCACCAAGCAGTTATACAGAGGGAGTATCACTTCCCTCCTTCTGGAGGTGATCCCCCTAGCAATGCATCCCAGCATCCTGTTGGCCTTGGCTGCTGCCCTCCTACAAGTCTCTGAGTTGCCTCTAGGTAAACAACAAATATTTATACATAAGTTACGGGCATTACAGAGGTGAGGTACAACAAAATTTAAAGTTTTAAGTTGCCCATTCTGTTCCCATTTCAATACTTTGCTGTCTCTCTTTGCATTATTTTGCTCCTGGTACCCCCTTGCTTGACAATGTAGGCCACTGTGACTCTGTTGTTCATGCAAATTAAGATGTTCACATGAATTACCTTTGATTAAAAGTGGATGAGGGCACTGTAGACCACTTTCATTTCTAGAATGTTGATGAGGAATCTGGACCCTGCTGTTGTCCATCTGCCCTGGGCTGTGCTGAAGTATGTTGAAGCCCCCCATCCCATCAGACTTGCAGCTGTGTCTATGATTGTATTGTGCTGTACATCCAGAGGTATCCCTTTGATCAGGTTTTGTCACTCTGGTTTCTCTATCAGTTCTATGGCATATCCCTTGTCCTCAGTTTCCAAGATCTTTTTGTCCTCAGTTGTTTTCCCCCAATAGTTGTAAAATTGCAGTAGTCTTGCCCCATTAGTGGATGGTGTAGCAGTTGGTTGAATGAGTCATAGTCATTGGCTGTATTGTTGCTTTGACTTGAAGGAGTTGTTGAGTCTGCTCCTTGTGGAGTTATTGCAGTTTCTGAATCTGTCTTTCTTACTGTTTCTAAAGGAGCGTGGAAACGATTGCCTCTGGAGTTACTGAATTGACATCTGTTATGAGAAGTACAGTTAAAAACATAGAATCTGTTGTCAGATAAGAACCTGATGGTCTACCTAGTCTGCCCTGTTTTCCCAACCTATAGTGTCACTATAAACCCCTACTTGGTCTCCGGTTTCTCCACCCAACCCACCGCTATGATCCCTCTGTTTATAGAAACATAGAATCTACCACCAGATAATGACCTGAGGGCCCACTAGTCTGCCATATTTTCCCTACCTATAGTGTTGAAGTTCTTGCAAAATATATCCTGTACCAATGGTAGGTATGTGGAGTATGTGTTTTTGTGCTTACCCAGATTCTTGCCATCCACTTTAGCCTTGAGGAACTTTTCAAGTCCCTCTCCAAATAACTGATCCCCTTTGAAGGGAAGCTTTTGCAACATCACCTTGGATTCCATGTCTGTCACCTGTAACTTTAGCCATAGGGTCCTGTGTATTTCTTGTAGCCATGCCAATTGTGCTATAGTGGCATATATAGCTGTAGCGGCAGCTTTAGCTCCTAGTCCTGCTAGTTCAAAGCTCGTGTTGAGCATATCCTTGACCTTTAAGTCTACAGGATCCTTGAGCCTATGGTACCTTTAGTGGTAGAACTGTATTTTTACTTAGTGCTGCTGTTTGTGGGTCAACTACTGGTATGTTGTACAATAGTTTATGAGTCTGTCTTTTTGCAGAGGATACATTTTGTTCCATGAGGATCCCATGGGGATCCTGAAGGGCTTGGCTGCTTCTTACTCTTTTTACATGACCTCATCCATGGACTCACCAACTGAAAACATTTCCATGATTTTTGCTTTAGGGTGTAGGGGGTAGTGAAGGCATTAGTCTGATCTCAGGTGGGGGAGAAGGGGCTTTAAATCCCATCATTGAATTAGTTGTTCTGATGAGGTTCAGGACCTGGTCAGGGATGCACACTTTGGCAATAAGGGCTGGTGTATCTTGTTCTGTGTCCATCTCTTCCTCTAACTCATTCTCTGGTTTGTTTTCTAAGTCAGGTTTGTCTCTGTCAGACTGTGGTGTAGAAGACTGGGGGAGTAGCATAGGTTCAGGGTTGTTTGGGTTGCAAGGATTGACTATCTGTGTGAGATTTTCCATCATTGGCACTACAAACTGCTGCTGTGATTATATAAAAGCTGCTGTGGCTTATTGGTTCCGAATAAGTAGAGCCATTGTGTCAGAAGTGTCACTGGTGGGCTGCTTGTTGGGTGGAGGATCAGCTTTGGGAGTAGACTTGTTCATAGGTTTGTCTGCCATTAGGATTGGAGAGCTGCTCAGCTTCTTGTGGTTGTGAATTAGGACCAACAGGTCTGATGTGTAGTCTGAGACACATGTGGGACACATTGGTCCACCTTGTGTTGGCTGCATTTTCCATACCTTATCATTATGCCTGCTGATAGGAGACATAATGGGAGAGAGGCATCAATCACTAATGTTTGTGCTTGACTCTGAACCATTGGAGCTTATTTTTGCACTAATATGCATATTTTAGCGTAGGTATATTAATCTGTAATGGTTGTAGCACACCAGTTTTATTGGTTTAACAGAAGTGACAGCAAAGTACTCTGTTAAATGCCCTGAGAAAGGCAGTGTTACATAGGCTTCTGTTTTTGGCCACAGTATGTTGGAACTGCTGAGTTTGTATCCCCAGAATGGCCACCAGAAGTGACACAAGACAGATCACATCCTGGCCAGCAAAAATGGCAATGTAGCACTGTGAGAAAAATGGCCAGTGGTAGTGACACATAGCATCACTTCTGGTGCTGTTAGTGGACTCAAAGCTGTTCAGCAGATTTGACATGAGTCGGGTCACTTCAGCAGCCTTATGCTTCTTATTCCAATGAGAAGGTAGTTAAAGGAATGCATAGTAGTACTACGAAAGGTGTCCTGTCTATGATGCTAACAGGAAGGTTTAGTGAGTATAGGAATGAGTTGCCATAGGATCACACTGCAAACCACATGCCATGACCAAAATGGTGGCAACATCATTGCACATATGCAAGGTGCTTGTGTCGTGACATCAGTGTATAGCAGCATAAGCACAGCAAATGCCCAAAGAAGGATGCAAGGGTGGTGAGGGATACAGAATGTATCTGAGCACTGAGAAAACATGAGAGCTAGGATACTGAGGTTGTTATCAGTAGATGACCACTCTCTGACAGTAAACAAAACTTACAATGACCATCTGAAGCCTGTTTATATAGGTATCCTTCCCTGCACCCTCCAACATACCATTACAAGAGAAAGAGTAGCAAGTAGGGTCTGGAGTCCCTAGTGGGGAATCCATATGTTCTCTGCATGATACTCCAAGTTATGTGAATCAGCACTTGCCCAGCTGCTAGGGTAGCAGTCCTGACTTTTAGAGTACACAACGCTGCATGTGACCACTGCATTAGGGGTCACACGCACGTGAAGGCTGACACTTGGCTGTGATGAGAGAGAAGGCAGGCAGGGTGGAACAAACAAACGAAATCCAATAACAGAGTGGAGTGCAATTTAAAAGGCTGAGAGTGGCATGCAAAATTAAAGGCACAGTACCTTATATATATATATATATATATATTAACAATTAGAGGCACAATCCTTACAAATGCATAGAGAAGGGGTGCCAGCATAAAGCAATAAAAGAAAACACTGATAGAAGGAGCTCCAAAACTGTGCTGTAGCCTTGTCAGATGCACCATAATAACTAAATATCCTGGAACAGGGAACAGCCCCAAGGTGTGACAGATGTGCATCTCTAGCCTATCAGGTGAACATAACCAAGTCAATAAGGATATGAAGTGCCTCAGAGTTTACGACCCACAATTTTTTTTCCCCAGGCAAAAGCATCAATATATCCATTTTTCCTTTTCCTTTTCATTCCTGAACCAATATTCAGGATATTGAAGTATTTTTGTAGTTGCCATTCCTGTGCCATGCAAGCAAGAAACAAATAAATATGTTGGTAAATTGCTGTGCTGGTTACCATCAGAAATGTGTGGTAGCACCATCCTAATGCATCCATAGTATGACTCTAGGATGTGCATTCAACAGGTAACATCAACAGAAGAGATTTATAATGTGTATGTGGTAGCCACGAGTCATTAATTACAAAATGTGTGATACAAACTGTTCAGAAAATATCTGAGAAAATTAGAAACACATGGATGATGAATCTAAGGATGTCAGTAATATGCGTTTGCTAAAAAAAAGACTATGTGACAAAAGTGTTTGTCTGTTAACAGATACTGCTGTTTTAAGGACCATGCACCTACTTGTATTGCATGCTCATGAGCCCTAGGGGTGTCTGGGGGTTTGTGTTCACCAATACCTCCAATGTCATCTCTAGCATGCACCCATGAGTGTTGCTCAGTGAGTTATACATTCATCTTCCACCCACCTGGAAGGAAACTGCCCACATGGATGTACTTCACCCTCCCTCCCTCCCTCCTGGCCTTTGCTCATGACACCCCAGACTTGGGGTACAAACCCAGACTGCCAGTGTTCAATGGCTATCCTTATTAATTTTATTAATAAAACATTTTTTTCAAAACTGACATTTTATATACATGTATATTGTGGACGGTATGGATAGTGTAACAAAATGAGCAATTAATATATCAAGAAACTTCACTCCAAGTTTTCATTTAAAAAAATGTTTCCAGCTCTAACAGCTCCAAAGTTATACTTTTTAAGCAAATTATCTTTTAAAAGGGCTGTGAAACAGATAGAGCAGAAGCCATCATTTTTTTTCTAATGAAAGCTTGGAGCTAGTTTTAAAGGAATATTTAGAAAATGGGCTTGAAAAATAATGCATGTTGATTGGCTGAAAGGCCATGCTAGGCATGCATTTATTTCTCAATAGATGCCCAGCAAAAAACAAGCACCAATTCGGTGTGCCCCATTACTTAGCATATAATTGGGCACCCTGAATTTTAAAATTTCCCAGCTGCGATTTTTTTTCCCCTTGCTTTGCAAGAGAGTTGGTGAGCAAACAAAGCCCCCTGCTCGACTCTCTAAAGTCTCACAATAAAACAGCTTTAAAACACCCAAAAAGCATATTTTACATAAATACATTTAGTTTTAGTCATTTACATCCCTCATTCGATCGCAACAGAAATCTCTTAGCCATATGCCATCACTTGCTTGTGCTCCATCTATGACAGGCAATGCCAACTGCACTCCATCACCGCTCTGTAATGGACTTACAGACCACAGACTCTGAGAAAAAAACACAACATTTAAAACTAAAGAAGATGTACCAGCAGCATAAGAAACACACATGGATGCCTGCTGCACTCTCTCCTCATTCCTAACTTTCAGACCACAGACTCAGAGAAAAAAAAAACACCACGTTAAACGTTAAAAAAGCTGTTGTACAAGCAGCATAATAAGCGTGAACTTTATACCTTACTGGTAACTAAGTTAATGCACATAACTCCTTCACCCAGCTTCCCATTGCAGTATGATTTGATCTCAGCTGAAATCCATTCCATTCCTTCTTCATATAAAAATGAAAAACTGAGCACTGGCCAGTGTGTGTGTGTGTGTGTGTGTGTGTGTGTGTGTGCGTGCGTGCGTGCGTGCGTGTGTGTGTGTGTGTGTGTGTGTGTGTTGGAGGGGAAAAGGGAGCAAACAGGAGGGGTGAATAAGTTAAACAGTCCTACAGAAACAGCAGTCTTTGCAACAAGAGCAATTGTGAAAAACTGCATTGACCTCTACTGAGAAATATACCAGTGGAGGGACTACATTACCAAACAAAGGCCTTTTCATTCTTTTTTACTCTTTTTTTGTACTATTTTTTAAAATCTTTAATTGTTGCATAAAATGCACCATGTAGCTTATTTTCTAAGGGCAATAATACCCTCCAGAGTGAGCATTATTGGGGAATACCAGACCTTCCAGGGATGATAAGGCCCTGCACCTGCAGTGTCGGGCCTCATTATGCCCCTGGGTGGTCCAGTATTCCCCAATACTGCCCACCCTGTCAGGTATTATTGCTTACGTACCACACAATATTAGTTTAGATAACTGAGACCCTTACCACTTAGTCTAGCCCTGTAACAGTAGAGGCTACAGCAACTGGTACTCCAAAATACATTTTGTTAATCTTGTACAAGCCCCAAAGCACCACACCATCCTGAGCTACTGTGGTTGCATTTACCTCAAACTCCATCCCTTTTGATGACATCCATGCTTTACCATCTAGTGGGAGCATGAATATCTAGGAGCCAGCAGGAACACATGGCTTTAGCCCACACAGCACACCTATAGTGCAATTGCTAGCACCCCACCCCACATACTGTCCATCTACTGTTCTAATATGTGTTATTTATTTGTCTGTTTATTTATTTAATTATTTATTCTTTGGTAACCAGGTAAGGCCAACCAGGCTCAAGTGTCTGTCTTCAGCAGTGACCTGGAAGCACTGGGGTGGTTAAGTGACTTTTTAGGGTTACAAAGAATGCAAGTGGAGAGGTTGTGGGACTCAAGCCCAGGTCTTCTGGATGTACCAAGCTCATTCACAACTCATTAAACTAACTTCGAGGCTATACTGCCAGCCCAATCTGTGCACAGAAGACATCCTTGCAATAACAACTTTTTCTGGGCACAACTTCCAGAACAGGAAACTGCATCTCTGGCTCTCAACCACACACTGTGCACTGTGACTGCACATAACCCTTACAATACTGGCAGGCTGGGAGCCTGTATATTATGCAGTCAACTAGGACAAAATATAAACATGGTATTTTAACATAATATTTCTGTAAAAGACACCTGCACAACCTCACAAAGTAGTGTTGAACTGCAAAACTAGGATGGGGTAAGTTAAAATCCATGTTTGAAAGGGTTGATTGCAACCATGCATCTCTGTGCTCATGACTGATGCACAATCAAAGCCATCTCTTTCAAACATAGATTTTAACTTACTCCCATGCTCGTTTTACAGTAAGACACCACTCTGTTAGTTCATGTAGGCATCCTTCATAAAAATATCAAGTTTACATTTTGCCTCAATTGACTGTATAATATACGGTGTTCTTACGATGTTAGTATTGTAAGGGGCATGGGCACTCACAGTGCACAGCACATGGTTGAGATCTGGAGATGTAGTTTCTTTGTCAGCACTGCATTTTCTGTCACTGGCAGTCAGGACTGCAGAAAGTTGTTACTGTGAGTATGCCTATCAGGTGCAAATATTAGCAGAACAGTAGATGTATGGTATGTGGGGTGGGGGCTGGCAATTGTACTGTAGGTATGCTGTGTGCTGTGTGCACTATAGCCATGTGGTCCTGCTGGCTGCTAGACATTCATGCTGTCACCAGGTGGTGAGGAATGGACATCATCAAGAGGGAGATGGAGTTTATGGTAAATGCGGCTACAGTAGCTCAAGATGGTGTGGTGTTTCATTGTGCTGGGGGGGCTTGTACAAGATAAAAAGTATGTATTTTAGAGTACTAGTTGCTCTATCCTAAAACTGTTACAGGTCTAGATTGGGTGGTAAAGGTCTCAGTTATCTAAACGGATGGTATATGGCACAGATTCCCCTTAATAATAATTAGCAATATTAATACCATTTCCATGTGTCAACACATGTTGATATTCATCGATATACATCATTACACTTTTAAAATTGTATTGATTAACTTCATATCAACATGTACATGCAGGCAACGAAATAAGAAACTGCACTGATATGATCTATTCAAACTGAACTGACTCCAAGCTTCATTTAAAAGAAATTAAGTTTCTAGCATTAACAATTTAAAAGTTAGACCTTTCAAAAGATAATTCAATTAAAATACAGCTAGGAGTAAGAACTAAAGTTTTTTTTTTATTAATAAATGAAAGCTTGGAGTCAGCAATAGTGCTGTGCAAAAAAATCTTATGCTGGCTGAAATTGTGTGAAAGTCAGATTTTCACTTCTGCGAAAGTTCAGAAATAATGTTGACAACTTTTGCAGAAATTCAGACTTAGAACAGTGGGCAATTCATAAATTCATTCCAAAGCTCAGTGAGTCACAGAACTGTGGAATGAATGTAAGACTTGTCCCTCCTGGTGTCTAGAAGACCCCACTCACTATCCTGGAGTGCACAAATAGTAATAAAATAGGTTTTCCATGGGATCTAGCTACCCCCTCTATCCCTGAGTGCATGTATAGTAGGTTTTCCCTGGTGTCTAGTGGACCCCCCTCCCTATCCCCAACAGTGCCCATATAGAAAGCTTTCCTTGGTGTCTAGTAGACTGTCCTCTCTATCCTCAAGCACATGCATAGTACATTTTCCCTCATGTCTTGTGGACCCCCATCCCTGAGCTCCCATATAGTAAGTTTTCCCTTGCATCTAGTGGCCTTGCTCCCTAATCCAAAGCACCCATACAGTAAGTTTTCCCTAGTGTTTAGAGGAGCCCCCATTCCAAGCACCAATACTTTAAGTTTTCTCTGGTGTCTAGCAGACCCCACACCCCAGCAGACAGCACCCCACCACCCAACTCCCCCATCTGTATCCCCAAGCAGGTGACAGGCACAGCCCTCCTCTCTCCACCATGACCTGCCATCAACTGATCTGTCAGCGAGGGTGTACTATACAGTATGTGCTCACTGACAGCTCAGTAGGTCACTGGTCATGGTGGAAAGCAATTGGTGGGGTGCTACCTGCTTGGGTGGTGAGTTGGGGGGTCAACTAGACACAAGGGAAAACATTATATGGGCACTAGAAGATAGGGAGAGGGGGTCTGCTAGACACCAGAGAAAACTTACCATATGAGTGCTTGGAGGTAAGGATAGGGGTCCATTAGATATCAGGGAAAACTTACTATATAGGGGCTCAGGGATAGGGATGAGGGGGTTTGCTAGACACTAGGGAAAATTTACTATATAGGAACTCAGGGGTAGGGAGTGGCAGTGTCAGTGGCTCAGTAGGTAGCACACTCACCTCTGAGACCAGGAGATCAGAGCGCTGTGGGTTCAGTTCCTACATCTGGCACTTGGGTTAATATCCCAGTACTGACACAGTAGTGCAGCATGAGAGGGGTGCTGCACTTCTGAGGTGCCGTCTTTTGGATGAGATGTTAAACCGAGGTCCCATCTGCCTGGATTGGTGGTAGTTCAGGTGGATGTTACAGATCCCATGGCACTTATCGAAAAGAGTTGGGGAATTTTTTATTGAAATGAACAAATCATAACACAGTTATATAAATCAATATTATATCATACATAATCATAATGAGGAAAGAATCAGAAAACATAAATAAGTATTAATTCATACAAATACCCTAAACATAAGAGAAACCATATAAACCCACCCCCTTCCTCTCCCCACTATAAGAGCTGGGGAATTTTTTATTATAAACTTAACAAATCAAACAAAGACAAATAGTATGAACCCACACAAAATGAAAATAAAATATAAGAAATCAAATAAGTATTAAAGTCATACCTTGTCTAAAAATGAATTAAAGATAACTTAAACTAAATTCTAATACATAACCCCCCCCCCCACTAAAAGAGTAGGGGATACAAATCTAAACAATATGTGTATAAATCAATATTCCATCCTGAAAATAAACAAAAAGGATACAAAAACAGAAATAAGTATTAATTCATACAAATACTCTACGATATAGGAAAAAATCCATTATAACTCACCCTTCCCCCTCCCACTATGTAAGTAGAAATAAATTCAGTTATAATCAAATCAAGGTCATGACATACAAATACATGTTGAAAAATAGTCTTCATATAGTGGTATCACTTCACCTAGTTAAACCCCTAGAAACCCAAATACCACATTGACTTATTCTTCCAATAAAACATTCTTATATTTATAAAATTTCTTAAAGCTTTTAGATAAAAGAAAATTGTTTCCATCTTAAATTCCAAGTGTCAGTATCCAAATTACTTCCTTGTTTTCTCCCTATACACTTGAGACCTGAATCTATTAAAAGAAATAATTCTAAAACTGTGGTAGTTTGCTGTTGTAATGTGAATCTACATCTACTTATCCCGATCCAATACAAAAAGTGAGCCATAATCAATCTTAATGTGCTATGTGAAAAGAACTGTATTTCTGGTGGAATTATTCCATAATACAAAAGGTCTGGCTTGGGTGGAATAAAAGGTGCTTCTTTCCATTGATTCTTAACTACGTCCCAAAACTGTGTAACATATGGTCAGTGAAAATACAAATGATCCTTAGACTCCATTATATTCACGCAGGCTATCCTTGAGTAATTTCTTTCTAACAAGGATTTGTGTTTATGGTTTCCTTTAACATTAATCCGGCCATGAATACTTGACCAAACCTGGTCCCACATCTGGACTGGTATTCTGTCATCTGAAACGTATTTAATAATCTGGTTCTTCGCAAGTATGAAGAAACCTTCAAAAGGTTTTATCCCAAAACATGATCATCAAACTTCCTGATACAACATTTTCCTTGTAAGTTTTAACACTAATGCATAACTAATTCCCCAGTGTTTAATTTTATCAAAAATTCCCTCCCATTGATTCCCTAACCTAGGACAACGTTTATTTTTATGAACAAACTCATTTCATTGACATTCATTTAATATCCCTTCTAATTTCTGTACTCCCCAGGCTCCCCAAATTTGTGAACATCCTTTCATAAGGGGCAAAATGTTAGCATATAAAAAAAACTGTAAAGAAAAACAAAATTGGCTTAGGCATCCCTATACCTCCATCTTTAATATCCCTATACAATACATTCCTTTTAATTGGATTTAGCCTGCTACCCCAAAAACAACTAAAAAAACAACCCAATATTTTAACTTTTAAACCCTTAGGGAGAGGGAAAATAATACTAATAAATAAGAAAATTGGAATCAAAAATGTTTTTATATAGTAAATTCTTTTCTTTTTTGAGACTTTCCACTTATTCCATTGTAGTACTTTAGCAGTACTCGTTTGCAATGCTATTTCCAAATTATACCTAGCCATATCTGTTCCACCAAAATAAATCCCTAAGTTTTTGCATGGTGTTTTAGCTAACAAAAGGCCCCCAAAAGTTTCAGGGCCTAAGAGAAACCCAGTGAGTTTTAAACATTTTGTTTTCCCCAAATTAAGACATGCCCCTGTTTCTTTCCCCAGTTTCTGTATTAAATTACGTGCTTTAATTAAAGAGTTCTCAGCTTTTAAAATTAAACATAAATCATTTGCATATGCTATTATTTTGCATACTGGTAAATCATTTACTAAAATACAACAAATTTTAGGAGACTTCTGAAGTATTCATAATAGTGGGTCTATAACAAATCCATATAAAAGGAGACTCGGGGCAACCCTGTCTCACTCCCTGGTAAATCCCTATCTTTTTCCCTAATCTACCATTTTCATAAGGTCTAACATATGCCAGACTATAACACAATTGAAGCCATTGTACAAACTCTTCAGGATTCCATAAAATCTAAGACATTCCCAAAGATATTGATGTGAGACTCTATCAAATGCTTTAGACTGTTCTAAACTAGATATACAGTATAACCTTCTAAGATTGGAACCCCATTCTGTCCCATACCTCTCTCTACCAGATATTTCAAAAAAATCAGAGCATCAATCAGACACTGGCCAGGTACTGAGCAAAACTGAGTGGGGAGTAACAATTCTGACATGACAGAAGCATGTCGATTCCCTAACAGTTTTGCAAATAATTTAAAATCTACATTTAACAATGTGATCGGGCACCAGTTATTAATATCACTACGCATACCAGATTTGAATAAAAAAATCAACAAACCTTCATACATCTGAGTAGGTAGTATATGATCCAACAAAAAACAATTAAATAACTGCACCAGTACCCTAGGCATAATTGACCATACCAACTTATAAAATTCCCCTGGCAAACCGTCTGACCCAGGAGAAGTTTTTGTTTTTAAATCCGTTATTACTTTTTCTATTTCCTGTGTTGAAAAACGCTTTAACATATCCTTTGCTTATTTAACATCTAATCAAGGGGGTATTGCTAGGTCTAGTATTAAATTCACTTTCTCCTTATTCCCACTTGAAGATCTAAAGTTGATTCAATATGATTTTCTAATTGTAACATAATTTCCTTGTTACTTTGTACCTCAGAACCTTCATCAGTTAACAGAAGGAATAATTTTCTTATCTCTCTTGATTGGCAAGATATAGGTTCACCTGGGCTACTGTACACTGAGTACCAAAGAATTGTTCCTTTATCAGAGAAAGCAGTCTATTGACACATTTTCTCCCTTACTATCTATAATTCAGATGATAGATCTTCTTTCCTTTCACACTGATGGGAAAGTAGATCTTCAAAAACTGTCCTTAACCTTAAGTATTCTTTATAAGAAGACTGTACTTTTGTACTATCTAAGATTTTAAAAACCCTATCATACAGTCTTTAAAATCCTCCCACCAAAGCCCAACACAATCGTAGAATGCCAGTGTTGTTAGTTTGTCATTAATAATTATTTTTATCTGTTGAATTACTTCTTCGTCCTGAAAAATAGAGATGTTTAGTCTCCAAACACCTTGACCTGTTTCTCTATGTAATGGTATAGATATCTGAAAGCCAATTAAACAGTGGTCAGAAGTTTCTATTGGGGTTGTTTCCACCTTTGCTAAAGGAATTTGTTGTTTAATAAAAAGAAAATCAATTCGGGAAGATAGTTGACCCCTATGGAAAGTTGGACGAGCCTTCCTCTAGGGCCTGCACATGCATCCTACAGTCCTGCTATTTTGACCATTGTTTTGAGCATAGTTTTATCTCAATATTGTTTCCCAGGGGTACTCTTTTCTTGTAGATTTATGTTAAAATCCCCACCCCAAATCACCTGCCTACTTGCATGTAAGTATAGCTGTATTTTTTTCAACAGGGAAACTCGTAACGCTTTAGTTTGGGGTCCAAAAATATTAATTAATCTGCACAATACTGTATTTAAAATTACATCTAAAATAAGTGCTCGACCAGGTTCTAGGTCCACCAGTCTTAAGATTTGGATTGCGGATGTCAAAAAACAAAAATCCCACCCCACAACAAGTTTCTGTCCCTATTGACCATTGGGAAAGTCCCCATTTCCAGTCCTCAGAAGCCTGCACTATTTCACTCCGAGGGTGCAATCTAGTGTCTTGCAAAAAATATACATCAAAATTTAGATGCTGTAGAATACCATACATAGCTAGTCATTTTGAATTAGATTTTATGCTGTTCACATTTAGACTAGCTACTTTCAAATCGGTGGGTTCAGGGAGGAGGTTTTAGGGATTTCCCACTTGAGCGTGTCACCTACTTCTGTGGTTTCCTATTTGGTAGGGCCTCTGGGCAACTTGAATTTTCTCTTAGACATAAGTCAGTCTCTCTTGTAGAATCCTCAATACCAGTTGTTTCAGTTTCCAAAGGTTGGGCCATTTCTACTTGGTCTCCCCACATAGAAAGAACTCCATACCTGATACTTAAGGGAAGTGGGGATAGGGGGGCTTCTTGAGGGAGGATAGATATACTCTTGGCCTGTATGGAATCCCTTATCCTCTCCTCAACCTGTGGTTTGTAAAACATCTCCTCTTGAGAGTCTTCTATCATTTTCCCCTTCTTCCCTTCATTGACTGTTTGAATGAAACCTCTCCAAGGTGGAGAGCTTTGGGGAGTGGTAAAAGGAGTCTCCTCTTCCCTCTTTCCTTCTTTTGGTGTGCATTCTCTGGATGTTACTAAAGTCTGTATTGTAATTTCTTGTCTAGGCATTGGAAGGGCCTGAAATCTTCTCTCTCCACTGCTTCCCTCCTGCCCCCACCTCTACCCCTCCATCTTCCAAATTGAGAAGTTTCTGTAGGGTTAAAGGTTTTCAGGCCTGATGGTATGTTCTGCCCATGGGCATTCTGAAAAGGAATGGTCATTGTCCCCACAGAGATTGCAAATTGGAGGGCCCTGACACCTATTTGCCGAATGACCTAACATCCCACACTGAAAACACTTAATTTGATCATAATCATTGCTCAGATGTTGTAATGAGCCACACTTAAAACAGCTTTTGAGTTGTCCTGCATAAAATAAGATCCCTCTACCCCTCCCTAAATAGAAAGAACTGTTCAGATGTTGTATTCCCATATCATTCTGTGAAAGTTGCACCCTTACTATCCATCTTCCAGTCCAGAACCCATTGTCATCCATAATAGGTTTGGGTTTGTCAAATCCAGTACATCATTTCTCTAACCTGAACAAAATATTACTAATATTAACCCCTTCATTTCTAAACAGGAGGGTAACCATTTTGATAGTAGGCTTTGTTATAGGGATAGCCATAAAGTCTTTCCAAATGTCCATATCTTTTAGTTCATAATAAAGTCGCCAAAATTTATCTAATGCATGCATGGTACAAAAACGAATATCCTATGTTTTGTTCCCTGGTGTGAGTATGAACGCATATATTTCAACAGGGGAAAACCCCAAAGAGTCAATAATGAGAGATTTATCCACCCATAGTCTGTCTGGAGGTATTGATGCAAGACCTTTATATCATAAGTGCACTAAATACCTTCTTTTTGCTGCCTCAGCTGGTTTCCTGAAGAGCTCCACATAGGATGGTTTCTCCCAGACCTCCTCCACATATAGTGGTGTCCATTTCTCCTTAGTGCTCTCACTTCCTTCTGTTAGCAGGTTTGATGGTTCAAAATTCTTAGATGGTCTGTCTTTTTCATTTAAAGCCTGACTTTGTGCAGAATGAGTGAGAGGCAAACTGTCAGCGAGTGGGTCCACAGCATCTGGTGTAGTTGTAGCCTCATTTTTATCCTGCATTGAAGCAGGTAAGGAAAACACAAGTTATAGGCAAATCTCCAGAGTTACACTCATGCCTTTCTCTCCAGCTTCATTTACGGGCTCCACTGTCCCCTGCATCAGAATCGCTGTATCAGGAATCCATATTTCATTTTGTAAGGTCCAACCCATTTCACGAAGGGCCCCTCCTGAGGTCCATTCCTCTGGAGAGCTGCTGATAATCACTTCTCCCACATTGTCCTGCCTAAAGACCAAAGTTCTCTCATACTTATTTGATGGTCCCGGGATTTCAGTTGTAGCCAAAGAAATAGGCAAACGTTTATTCCCTTCCTGGATAGGACTTACCGCAGATCTTTTCTGTTTTGTTCTTTCTTCAATCAGTTACAATTTTTTCAACTGAAAGTCACTTTCTACTGCCAATTGCATTTCAAGTTATATGCTTTTTCTTTTCAATTAGTTGTTCTTGTAGAATTAAATCTTCATCCATCTCAGGTTGCTCTAACAAACATTCATTTTACCCAGCTAAATCCATTGTTAAATGCTGCACGTCTAATCCTTGAATTTGACTAGTACTAGGTCCATATTCTGGACCTGGAGCTATTGTAATACATCCATCCTGTTACTCGTCCAAGCCTGCACTGGAGTCCTTCATCCCTTCTGCAGTGCAACAGCACCTACTGCAGTCAGACAGTAATGGAATTTCTCCCGTGCCTGGCCAAATTTCCCCCCATTCACTAAAAATACCACCAACAGTTTAATCTTGTTCAAGGTCAGTTGGCATTCATCTGTATCCCCTTCCCCTGGGTTGTGCCTGAAAATAGGCAGGATTTGTCTAGTGCACTTATCCGGTCAACAAAAACTAAATAAAAAAATAAATAAATAAAGGTAGCCCACTAGACACCAGGGAAAACTTACTATACAGGTATTCTGGGATAAGGAGGGAGGGGTCCCCTACACACCAGGAAAAAAACTTAATTTATGGTTGTTCAGGGATAGAGAGGGGGACCACTGAGGGGGGCCACTAGACACCAGGGAAAACTTACAGTACTATATGGGCACTCAGTGATAGGAGGGTCTTCTGGACACCAGGGAAATGTTATTTGTATTACTATATGGGTGCTCAGGGATGGGCAGGGGGGTGTACTAGACACCAGGGAAATATTATTTTATCATTATACTGGTAAGCAGGGATGGGGAACTACTGGACACCAGGGAAACATTTCTTTGGGTGCCACTGCCACTAGATATTTGGAAGATTTCTGACTTTGCCAAAGGCGGAAGTTCAGAAAATTTTGCAAAAGTTGTGAAATTTTGTGGTGGTTCCTCTTAAGTGGAACTCATAACTTTTGGCCAGCTCTAGCAAGCAATGTTGCCACTGTATATAACATGTCACAGCTTCCACATATTTATATTGATTGCAAAAAACTATGTTAATGCATCAGTTAAGGTCAAAGATAAAGTGACAAACATAGGGTAATAAGACGTTAGGGTTTCCAAATCTAAAACTCCTGTCCCACCCCTAAGGAAATTAAGGGTGGAGTCTACCTTGGGGTTGTCAACCATAACATTCACCCCACTGCAGTAACAAAAATGCTCAGATGTGATGGAGACAGGTGTGTATGTTTATTGAGTGCATACAATGGAGTAAGTGTTAGAGCTGACAACTGCAAGGAAGACTCCACCCTTCATTCGCATCTGAGGAGGGGCAGGTGTTTTAGGTTGGAATCCCTAATATCATATTTTCCTTCATTTGTCACTTTATCTTTAACCCTAAATGATGCATTAATTAAGTTTTTTGCAATGAATTTCCTTACTTTTTGAGATAGTATAAGCATAGCATTATTTGCCTGTGAGAGCACAGTGCCCTCTGGACCCTGTGCTCCCTCCCATCTATAGTTTTTGAGATAGAGCAAGAGCATCCTTATTTGCCTGTGGGAGCCCCATCCCACTATAGATGCATGTATGTACAGTATGTAGCTGTGGAAGGGCCCTGCACTTCTATTTATAGGACAGCAGTGACCAAATTTCCAGCATAGTCATCTTATTACCCCCACCTCATGTATCTGGTACAGAAAGTGTTCAGATCCCTGACAAAATATAATTCCATGCAACTGCAATGCCATTCCACACCACAGGTGTAAAAACACATTTTGGCAAGAATTTGAAAAATGGCAGCTGTGGCATACATGAAGTAGGGTAGTAAGAAGGTTATGTTGAAATGTTGAGGCCAAAATATGTAAACTTTCTAAAGTTACAGGTGTGCAAAGCAAAATTGTTACAAATGGACATAACTTTGGCATTTTTACATATTTTGACCCCAGATTTTCTACATTGCCTTCTAATGATACCATCTCATGAACAAGGGCAGACAAACCTTTCAAATCCTACCTCAAAGGCGAATTTGCCAACCAACTGCAAAATCACCTTTCGGGCAGGAGTTGTGTAATGTTAGTCATATTGTTCATGATGTTGGGTCCCCCAAAAGACCATGTTGAAAATTTGGTATCAAAGATTAAAAGAATGGCTGAGTTATGCATAAAAGTTGAAATTCCCATTGAAATGCATTGAACCATATTAACCTTAGTTTCTCATATTGCAGTCACCAGTTTCAGCAGCAAGATGTGTCTTCCATTCGAGAGTGGATCTTGAACTTGGGAAATGGTCAGGTGATTGAGGGTGTGTGAGGGTATACTGAGGTGTGTGGGGTGGTGGGTACTGAGCTGGAGGTTGGGGGTCTGATCAGCAAGGGTCCATTTTCTTTCTTGCAGGTGAAAAAAAATTGAGGGAAGGTTTTCTTTATTACAGAGACAGACCCTCGTGGGGGGTGGGGGTGCCAATAGACATGAGGGACATAAACAGCAGCATGGGGATGATGACTGGAGAATGGAAGAGGGGAGCAGGACCACTCGGCTACCAATAAAAGATTGAGAAATATGAGGACAGAGATCAGAGAATGGGGGAGGGACCACTGGACTACCAGGGACATTTTTCTTTGGTACAGCAACAACGATCAGATATCGGGAAGCTGGAGGAACTGTTGGACTACCAGGGAAATGTTTCTTTTTTTTTTGCTACAGAGACAACAATTAGACATCAGGGGAGGGGGAGGGACCACTGGACTACCAGTACATTTTTTTTTGATACAGTGATGGCAATCGCACATCTGGGGAGGGGGGAGGGAGAGAGGAAGAGACCACTGGACTATCGGAACTGCGAATGGGAATTTTCAATTAGAATAGTAAAATTAAAACTATTAATAAGTGAGAATGGTTATTTATGATTCAAACACTTAAGTTCAACCTGTTAACAGTTCGAATGGTAATTACTTAGCGAGTGACAGGGGACATGATGCTTAATACAAAAAAAAACATATTTGTCATGTACTGTATATATACTAATTTTAAGACCAATGTGAATCTAAGCATGTCACTGATACCTAAATACAGGTGTTATGCTGTCCTTACCATGTAGTAGATGTGCAGAACACTATTAAATTGTTAGAAAATCAAGATGGCTGACATCACAAATATTATTTCTCTGAGCACAACCAGTAAATCCTTAAGGAGTAACAGTATGAACGGTTCACAATTACTTGCCTGTCTTGCAGCTATCAAAAGCAGTGTTATAACTCTAAAAATAAATACTGTTACTTCACAAAAACTATTGAAAGGCACACCCTTGGCATAGACTCCATCATCCCTGAAAATTGCAGAACAAAATTTCATTCCATTTGGGCTGTAGATGACAGAACTGTGGAATGAATGTAAGACTTGTCCCTCCTGGTGTCTAGAAGACCCCACTCCCTATCCCGGAGTGCACATATAGTAATAAAATAGGTTTTCCCTGGGATCTAGCTACCCCGTCTATCACTGAGTGCATGTATAGTAAGTTTTCCCTGGTGTCTAGTGGACCCCCTCCCTATCCCCAACAGTGCCCATATAGAAAGCTTTCCATGGTGTCTAGTAGACTGTCCTCTCTATCCTCAAGCACATGCATAGTATGTTTTCCCTCATGTCTTGTGGACCCCCATCCCTGAGCTCCCATATAGTAAGTTTTCCCTTGCATCTACTGGCCTTCCTCCCTAATCCGAAGCACCCATACAGTAAGTTTTCCCTAGTGTTTAGAGAAGCCCCCATCCCAAGCACCCATATTTTAAGTTTTCTCTGGTGTCTAGCAGACCCCACACCCCAGCAGGCAGCACCCCACCACCCAACTCCCCCATCTGTATCCCCAAGCAGGTGACAGGCACAGCCCTCCTCTCTCCACCATGACCTGCCATCAACTGATCTGTCAGCGAGGGTGTACTATACAGTATGTGCTCACTGACAGCTCAGTAGGTCGCTGGCCATGGTGGAAAGCAGTTGGTGGGGTGCTACCTGCTTGGGTGGTGAGTTGGGGGGTCAACTAGACACAAGGGAAAACATTACATGGGCAATAGGAGATAGGGAGAGGGGGTCTGCTAGACACCAGAGAAAACTTACCATATGAGTGCTTGGAGGAAAGGATGGGGGTCCATTAGATATCAGGGAAAACTTACTATATAGGGGCTCAGGGATAGGGATGAGGGGGTTTGCTAGACACTAGGGAAAACTTACTATATAGGAACTCAGGGGTAGGGAATGGCAGTGTCAGTGGCTCAGTAGGTAGCACACTCACCTCTGAGGCCGTGAGATCAGAGGGCTGTGGGTTCAGTTCCTACATCTGGCACTTGGGTTAATATCCCAGTGCTGACACAGTAGTGCAGCATGAGAGGGGTGCTGCACTTCTGAGGTGCCGTCTTTTGGATGAGATGTTAAACCGAGGTCCCATCTGCCTGGATTGGTGGTAGTTCAGGTGGAAGTTACAGATCCCGTGGCACTTATCGAAAAGAGTAGGGGAATTTTTTATTGAAATCTGAACAAATCATAACACAGTTATATAAATCAATATTATATCATACATAATCATAATGAGGAAAGAATCAGAAAACATAAATAAGTATTAATTCATACAAATACCTTAAACATAAGAGAAACCATATAAACCCACCCCTTTCCCCTCCCCACTATAAGAGTTGGGGAATTTTTTATTATAAACTTAACAAATCAAACAAAGACAAATAGTATGAACCCACACAAAAGGAAAATAAAATATAAGAAATCAAATAAGTATTAAAGTCATACCTTGTCTAAAAATGAATTAAAGATAACTTAAACTAAATCCTAATACATAAAAATCCCCCCCCCACACTAAAAGAGTAGGGGATACAAATCTAAACAATATGTGTATAAATCAATATTCCATCCTGCAAATACACAAAAAAGGATACAAAACAGAAATAAGTATTAATTCATACAAATACTCTACGATATAGGAAAAAATCCATTATAACTCACCCTTCCCCCTCCCACTATATAAGTAGAAATAAATTCAGTTATAATCAAATCAAGGTCACGACATACAAATACATGTTGAAAAATAGTCTTCATATAGTGGTATCATTTCACCTAGTTAAACCCCTAGAAACCCAAATACCACATTGACTTATTCTTCCAATAAAACATTCTTATATTTATAAAATTTCTTAAAGCTTTTAGATAAAAGAAAATTGTTTCCATCTTAAATTCCAAGTGTCAGTATCCAAATTACTTCCTTCTTTTCTCGTTATACACTTGAGACCTGAATCTATTAAAAGAAATAATTCTAAAACTGTGGTAGTTTCCTGTTGTAATGTGAATCTACATCTACTTATCCAGATCCAATACAAAAAAGTGAGCCATAATCAATCTTAATGTGCTATGTGAAAAGAACTGTATTTCTGGTGGAATTATTCCATAATACAAAAGGTCTGGCTTGGGTGGAATAAAAGGTGCTTCTTTCCATTGATTCTTAACTACGTCCCAAAACTGTGTTACATATGGTCAGTGAAAATATAAATGATCCTTAGACTCCGTTATATTCACGCAGGCTATCCTTGAGTAATTTCTTTCTAACAAGGATTTGTGTTTATGGTTTCCTTTAACATTAATCCGGCCATGAATACTTGACCAAACCTGGTCCCACATCTGAACTGGTATTCTGTCATCTGAAATATATTTAATAATCTGGTTCTTCGCAAGTACGAAGAAACCCTCAAAAGGTTTTATCCCCAAACATGACCATCAAACTTCCTGATACAACATTTTCCTTATAAGTTTTAACACTAATGCATCACTAATTCCCCAGTGTTTAATTTTATCAAAAATTCCCTCCCATTGATTCCCTAACCTAGGACAACGTTTATTTTTACGAACAAACTCATTTCATTGACATTCATTTAATATCCCTTCTAATTTCTGTACTCCCCAGGCTCCCCAAATTTGAGAACATCCTTTCATAAGGGGCAAAATGTTAGCATATAAAAAAAACTGTAAAGAAAAACAAAATTGGCTTAGGCATCCCTATACCTCCATCTTTAATATCCCTATACAATACATTCCTTTTAATTGGATTTAGCCTGCCACCCCAAAAACAACTAAAAAAACAACCCAATATTTTAACTTTTAAACCCTTAGGGAGAGGGAAAATAATACTAATAAATAAGAAAATTGGAATCAAAATTGTTTTTATATAGTAAATTCTTTTCTTTTTCGAGACTTTCCACTTATTCCATTGTAGTACTTTAGCAGTACTCGTTTGCAATGCTATTTCCAAATTATACCTAGCCATATCTGTTCCACCAAAATAAATCCCTAAGATTTTGCATGGTGTTTTAGCTAACAAAAAGCCCCCAAAAGTTTCAGGGCCTAAGAGAAACCCAGTGAGTTTTAAACATTTTGTTTTCCCCAAATTAAGACATGCCCCTGTTTCTTTCCCCAGTTTCTGTATTAAATTACGTGCTTTAATTAAAGAGTTCTCATCTTTTAAAATTAAACATAAATCATTTGCATCTGCTATTATTTTGCATACTGGTAAATCATTTACTAAAATACAACAAATTTTAGGAGACTTCTGAAGTATTCATAATAGTGGGTATATAGCAAATCCATATAAAAGGAGACTCGGGGCAACCCTGTCTCACTCCCTGGTAAATCCCTATCTTTTTCCCTAATCTACCATTTTCATAAGGTCTAACATATGCCAGACTATAACACAATTGAAGCCATTGTACAAACTCTTCAGGGATTCCATAAAATCTAAGACATTCCCAAAGATATTGATGTGAGACTCTATCAAATGCTTTAGACTGTTCTAAACTAGATATACAGTATAACCTTCTAAGATTGGAACCCCATTCTGTCCCATACCTCTCTCTACCAGATATTTCAAAAAAATCAGAGCATCAATCAGACACTGGCCAGGTACTGAGCAAAACTGAGTGGGGTAACAATTCTGACATGACAGAAGCCTGTCGATTCCTAACAGTTTTGCAAATAATTTAAAATCTACATTTAACAATGTGATCGGGCACCAGTTATTAATATCACTACGCATACCAGATTTGAATAAAAAAATCAACAAACCTTCATACATCTGAGTAGGTAGTACATGATCCAACAAAAAACAATTAAATAACTGCACCAGTACCGTAGGCATAATTGACCATACCAACTTATAAAATTCCCCTGGCAAACCGTCTGTCCCAGGAGAAATTTTTGTTTTTAAATCCATTATTACTTTTTCTATTTCCTGTGTTGAAAAACGCTTTAACATATCCTTTGCTTATTTAACATCTAATCAAGGGGGTGTTGCTAGGTCTAGTATTAAATTCACTTTCTCCTTATTCCCACTTGAAGATCTAAAAGTTGATTCAATATGATTTTCTAATTGTAACATAATTTCCTTGTTACTTTGTACCTCAGAACCTTCATCAGTTAGCAGAAAGGGAATAATTTTCTTATCTCTACTCTCTTGATTGGCAAGATATAGGTTCACCTGGGCTGCTGTACTCTGAGTACCAAAGAAGTGTTCCTTTATCAGAGAAAGCAGTCTATTGACACATTTTCTCCCTTACTATCTCTAATTCAGATGATAGATCTTCTTTCCTTTCACACTGATGGGAAAGTAGATCTTCAAAAACTGTCCTTAACCTTAAGTATTCTTTATAAGAAGACTGTACTTTTGAAGTATCTAAGATTTTAAAAACCCTATCATACAGTCTTTAAAATCCTCCCACCAAAGCCCAACACAATCATAGAATGCCAGTGTTGTTAGTTTGTCATTAATAATTATTTTTATCTGTTGAATTACTTCTTCATTCTGAAAAATAGAGATGTTTAGTCTCCAAACACCTTGACCTGTTTCTCTATGTAATGGTATAGATATCTGAAAGCCAATTAAACAGTTGTCAGAAGTTTCTATTGGGGTTGTTTCCACCTTTGCTAAAGGAATTTGTTGTTTAATAAAAAGAAAATCAATTCGGCAAGATAGTTGACCCTTATGGAAAGTTGGACCAGCCTTCCTCTAGGGCCTGCACATGCATCCTGCAGTCCTGCTATTTTGACCATTGTTTTGAGCATAGTTTTATCTCAATATTGTTTCCCAGAGGTACTCTTTTCTTGTAGATTTATGTTAAAATCCCCACCCCAAATCACCTGCCTACTTGCATGTAAGTATGGCTATATTTTTTTCAGCAGGGAAACTCGTAATGCTTTAGTTTGGGGTCCATAAATATTAATTAATCTGCACAATACTGTATTTAAAATTACATCTAAAATAAGTGCTCGACCAGGTTCTAGGTCCACCAGTCTTAAGATTTGGATTGCGGATGTCAAAAAACAAAATCCCACCCCACAACAAGTTTCTGTCCCAATTGACCATTGGAAAAGCCCCCATTTCCAGTCCTCAGAGGCCTGCACTATTTCACTCCGAGAGTGCAATCTAGAGTCTTGCAAAAAATATACATCACAATTCAGATGTTGTAGAATACCATACATAGCTAGTCATTTTGAATTAGATTTTATGCTGTTCACATTTAGACTAGCTACTTTCAAATCGGTGGGTTCAGGGAGGAGGTTTAAGGGATTTCCCACTTCAGCGTGTCACCTACTTCTGTGGTTTCCTATTTGGTAGGGCCTCTGGGCAACTTGAATTTTCTCTTAGACATGAGTCAGTCTCTCTTGTAGAATCCTCAATACCATTAGTTTCCGTTTCCATAGGTTGGGCCATTTCTACTTGGTCTCCCCACATAGAAAGAACTCCATACCTGTTACTTACTTAAGGGAAGTGGGGATAGGGGGGCTTCTTGAGGGAGGATAGATATACTCTCGGCCTCTATGGAATCCCTTATCCTCTCCTCAACCTGTGGTTTGTAAAACATCTCCTCTTGAGAGTCTTCTATCATTTTTCCCTTCTTCCCTTCATTGACTGTTTGAATGAAACCTCTCCAAGGTGGAGAGCTTTGGGAGTGGTAAAAGGAGTCTCCTCTTCCCTTCTCTTTCCTTCTGTTGGTGTGCATTCTCTGGATGTTACTAAAGTCTGTATAGTAATTTCTTGTCTAGGCATTGGAAGGGCCTGAAATCTTCACTCTCCACTGCTTCCCCTCCCTGCACCCCCACCTCCACCCCTCCATCTTCCAAATTGAGAAGTTTCTGTAGGGTTAAAAGGTTTTCAAGCCTGATGGTATGTTCTGCCCATGGGCATTCTGAAAAGGAATGGTCATTGTCCTCACAGAGATTACAAATTGGAGGGCCCTGACACCTCTTTGCCGAATGTCCTAACATCCCACACTGAAAACACTTAATTTGATCATAATCATTGCTCAGATGTTGTAATGAGCCACACTTAAACAGCTTTTGGGTTGTCCTGCATAAAATAAGATCCCTCTATCCCTCCCTAAACAGAAAGAACTTGGCAGATGTTGTATTCCCATATCATTCTGTGAAAGTTGCACCCTTACTATCCATCTTCCAGTCCAGAACCCATTGTCATCCATAATAGGTTTGGGTTTGTCAAATCCAGTACATCATTTCTCTAACCTGAACAAAATATTACTAATATTAACCCCTTCATTTCTAAACAGGAGGGTAACCATTTTGATAGTAGGCTTTGTTATAGGGATAGCCATAAAGTCTTTCCAAATGTCCATATCTTTTAGTTCATAATAAAGTCGCCAAAATTTATCTAATGCATGCATGGTACAAAAACGAATATCCTATGTTTTGTCCTCTGGTGTGAGTATGAACGCATATATTTCAACAGGGGAAAACCCCAAAGAGTCAATAATGAGAGATTTATCCACCCATAGTATGTCTGGAGGTATTGATGCAAGACCTTTATATCATAAGTGCACTAAATACCTTCTTTTTGCTGCCTCAGCTGGTTTCCTGAAGAGCTCCACATAGGATGGTTTCTCCCAGACCTCCTCCACTTGTAGTGGTGTCCGTTTCTCCTTAGTGCTCTCACTTCCTTCTGTTAACAGGTTTGATGGTTCAAAATTCTTAGATGGTCTGTCTTTTTCATTTAAAGCCTGACTTTGTGCAGAATGAGTGAGAGGCAAACTGTCAGCGAGTGGGTCCACAGCATCTGGTGTAGTTGTAGCCTCATTTTTATCCTGCATTGAAGCAGTAAGGAAAACACAAGTTATAGGCAAATCTCCAGAGTTACACTCATGCCTTTCTCTCCCAGCTTCATTTACGGGCTCCACTGTCCCCTGCATCAGAATCGCTGTATCAGGAATCCATATTTCATTTTGTAAGGTCCAACCCATTTCACGAAGGGCTCCTCCTGATGTCCATTCCTCTGGAGAGCTGCTGATAATCACTTCTCCCACATTGTCCTGCCTAGAGACCAAAGTTCTCTCATACTTATTTGATGGTCCCGGGATTTCAGTTGTAGCCAAAGAAATAGGCAAACGTTTATTCCCTTCTTGGATAGGACTTACCGCAGATCTTTTCCGTTTTGTTCTTTCTTCAATCAGTTACAATTTTTTCAAATGAAAGTCACTTTCTACAGCCAATAGCATTTCAAGTTATATGCTTTTTCTTTTCAATTAGTTGTTCTTGTAGAATTAAATCTTCATCCATCTCAGGTTGCTCTAACAAACATTCATTTTGCCCAGCTAAATCCATTGGTAAATGCTGAACGTCTAATCCTTGAATTTGACTAGTACTAGGTCCATACTCAGGACCTGGAGCTATTGTAATACATCCATCCTGTTACTCGTCCAAGCCTGCACTGGAGTCCTTCATCCCTTCTGCAGTGCAACAGCACCTACTGCAGTCAGACAGTAGGGGAATTTCCCCAGTGCATGGCCAAATTTCCCCCATTCACTAAAAATACCACCAACAATTTAATCTTGTTCAAGGTCAGTTGGCATTCATCTGTATCCCCTTCCCCTGGGTTGTGCCTGAAAATAG
Organism: Neoceratodus forsteri; assembly: GCA_016271365.2. NCBI lineage: Eukaryota > Metazoa > Chordata > Ceratodontiformes > Ceratodontidae > Neoceratodus > Neoceratodus forsteri. The sequence continues at coordinate 324,106,493 of CM028134.1, forward strand.
GCAGGATTTGTCTAGTGCACTTATCCGGTCAAATAAACTAAATAAAAAACTAAATAAATAAAGGTAGCCCACTAGACACCAGGGAAAACTTACTATACAGGTATTCTGGGATAAGGAGGAAGGGGTCCCCTACACACCAGGAAAAACTTAAGTTATGGTTGTTCAGGGATAGAGAGGGGGACCACTAGACACCAGGAAAAACTTACAGTACTATATGGGCACTCAGTGATAGGAGGGTCTTCTAGACACCAGGGAAATGTTATTTGTATTACTATATGGGTGCTCAGGGATAGGCAGGGGGGTGTACTATACACCAGGGAAATATTATTTTATCATTATACTGGTAAGCAGGGATGGGGAACTACTGGACACCAGGGAAACATTTCTTTGGGTGCCACTGCCACTAGATATTTGGAAGATTTCTGACTTTGCCAAAGGCGGAAGTTCAGAAAATTTTGCAAAAGTTGTGAAATTTTGTGTAAGTTCCTCTTAAGTGGAACATAACTTTTGGCCAGCTCTAGTAAGCAATGTTGCCACTGTATATAACATGTCACAGCTTCCACATATTTATATTGATTGCAAAAAACTATGTTAATGCATCAGTTAAGGTCAAAGATAGAGTGACAAACATAGGGTAATAAGCTGTTTGGGTTTCCAAATCTAAAACACCTGTCCCACCCCTAAGGAAATGAAGGGTGGAGTCTTCCTCGTTGTTGTCAACCATAACATTCACCCCACTGCAGTAACAAAAATGCTCAGATGTGATGGAGACAGGTGTGTATGTTTATTGAGTGCATACAATGGTGTAAGTGTTAGAGCTGACAACTGCAAGGAAGACTCCACCCTTCATTCGCATCTGAGGAGGAGCAGGTGTTTTAGGTTGGAAACCCTAATGTCATATTTTCCTTCATTTGTCACTTTATCTTTAACCCTAAATGATGCATTAATTAAGTTTTTTTTGCAATGAATTTCCTTACTTTTTGAGATAGTATAAGCATAGCATTATTTGCCTGTGAGAGCACAGTGCCCTCTGGACCCTGTGCTCCCACCCATCTATAGTTTTGAGATAGAGCAAGAGCATCCTTATTTGCCTGTGGGGCCCCATCCCACTATAGATGCATGTATGTACAGTATGTAGCTGTGGAAGGGCCCTGCACTTCTATTTATAGGACAGCAGTGACCAAATTGCCAGCATAGCCATCTTATTACCCCACCTCATGTATCTGGTACAGAAAGTGTTCAGATCCCTGACAAAATATAATTCCATGCAACTGCAATGCCATTCCACACCACAGGTGTAAACACATTTGGCAGAATTTGAAAAATGGCAGCTGTGGCATACATGAAGTAGGGTAGTAAGAAGGTTATGTTGAAATGTTAAGGCCAAAATATGTAAACTTTCTAAAGTTACAGGCGTGCAAAGCAAAATTGTTACAAATGGACATAACTTTGGCATTTTTACATATTTTGACCCCAGATTTTCTATATTGCCTTCTAATGATACCATCTCATGAACAAGGGCAGACAAACCTTTCAAATCCTACCTCAAAGGTAAATTTGCCAACCAACTGCAAAATCACCTTTCAGGCAGGAGTTGTGTAATGTTAGTCATATTGTTCATGATGTTGGGTCCCCAAAAGACCATGTTGAAAATTTGGTATCAAAGATTAAAAGAATGGCTGAGTTATGCATAAAAGTTGAAATTCCCATTGAAATGCATTGAACCATATTAACCTTAGTTTCTCATATTGCAGTCACCAGTTTCAGCAGCAAGATGTGTCTTCCATTCGAGACTGGATCTTGAACTTATGAAATGGTCAGGTGATTGAGGGGTGTGTGAGGGTATACTGAGGTGTGTGGGGTGGTGGGTACTGAGCTGGAGGTGGGGGGCTGATCAGCAAGGGTCCATTTTCTTTCTTGCAGGTGAAAAAAAATTGAGGGAAGGTTTTCTTTATTACAGAGACAGACCCTCATGGGGGGTGGGGGTGCCAATAAACATGAGGGACATAAACAGCAGCATGGGGATGATGATTGGAGAATGGAAGAGGGGAGCAGGACCACTGGACTACCAATAAAAGATTGTGAAATATGAGGACAGAGATCAGAGAATGGGGGAGGGACCACTGGACTACCAGTACATTTTTTTTGATACAGTGATGGCAATCGCACATCTGGGGAGGGGGGAGGGAGGAAGAGACCACTGGACTATCGGAACTGCGAATGGGAATTTTCAATTTGAATAGTAAAATTAAAACTATTAATAAGTGAGAATGGTTATTTACGATTCAAACACGTAAGTTCAACCTGTTAACAGTTTGAATGGTAATTACTTAGCGAGTGACAGGGGACATGATGCTTAATACAAAAAAAAACATATTTGTCATGTACTGTACATATACTAATTTTAAGACCAATGTGAATCTAAGCATGTCACTGAGACCTAAATACAGGTGTTATGCTGTCCTTACCATGTAGTAGATGTGTAGAACACTATTAAATTGTTAGAAAATCAAGATGGCTGACATCACAAATATTATTTCTCTGAGCACAACCAGTAAATCCTTAAGTAGTAACAGTTTGAACGGTTCACAATTACTTGCCTGTCTTGCAGCTATCAAAAGCAGTGTTATAACTCTAAAAATAAATACTGTTACTTCACAAAAACTATTGAAAGGCACACCCTTGGCATAGACTCCATCATCCCTGAAAATTGCAGAACAAAATTTCATTCAATTTGGGCTGTTGCTGACAGAAAAAATTCCCATGTTAACCAATGGGAAAACAAGTTTTTATTTCTGTTTTTTACCACTGTATATCTCAAAAACCATATAAGATGCCATGACAAAACATTTTACATCTTGAGACTCTGGCAGAATGACTGCACATGCCAAATTTTGGGCTATTTCATCCAACTACTCTGAAGTTATTAAGGTGCCAAAGTTGTTTTTATTATTTCTTATTTATGTATTGAATACTAGGCTTACAAATACCTTTGAACCTGAGGTTCTTTTTATAAAAGTTCCAAGTCAGTTAAACATTGTGATTACAAACAGTAGAGGATACAATACAGTGTAGAATTAAGAAACAACAGAAAGTACAACAGAAAGTACAATTTGTTCAATACATCATAGCAAAACCATAATTTTTTTTTGTATGCATTTGGGAAGGGAGGTGAGGACAGGTTACATGGTGTGAAAATAAACTCTATGGGTGACAAGGTGCAAATCTTACCCCCTCCACCATTGGGGTTTGTAGGTGAGTATGGAAGAGAGGATAGTGGTGGAGGCAGGGACACACATGGGGAATGTCATTGTCATAAGTCCTAAGGTCACAGAAAGTGCAGTGGGGCCAGGAGGAGGGGAGGACAGTGAGAAGGGGAAGGTGTTAATAAGGTGACAGAAGGAATTACAAATGGGGGGTAGAGATTGTGATGAGAGGGAGGGAAGCAGGAGGAGGGAGTAGGTAGGGGTGGAGTGGAGTGGAGAGGGAAAGGGGTCTGGCAGCATGGGAACAGGTAGGGGGGAGGAGGAGGAGGAGTAAGAACAAGTTGAGAGGGTGAAAACAAGGGGGGGAGGTTGTGGATAATCAAGGGTTAAAAGGGAGTAGTTAGTCCAAAGGTCTACAGGTTACAGTTGCACTTACTAAGATTGGCGAGATGGAGGCACAGTTTGTGTTTGAATGGGCCTAGCTTATACTCTTCTATAATTTCAGGAAGGAGGCCATTTATCAAGGTTGGGGCCCTGGTGTAGAAAGCACCTTGAGCCAGTGAGATATGATAGAAGGGCACAAGATAAGTGAGTCTGAGTGAGCTGCAAGTGAAACGTGAGTTAGGGGTAGGCATCATAAAGGTTTGCATAGGTGGGGGGTAAGACCAAGGCAAATTTTTTTCACCAGAAGGCAGGTTTGATAAGCTAATCTACCATGAAGGTTAAGCCAGTTGGAGTGCTTTTAGAAGTCACATGTATGTATACTCTTACCTGCTCCTGTGACAAGTCTACAGCACTTATTCGGGGCAATCCTGACTCTTTTTAGGGTACTATCTGCAGCAGCCCCATAGAAGACAAGCCTGTAGTCAATTATGGACAGGATGGCACTAGTTACACATGGCTTCAATGGTCAGACAGGGTAGACAGTGGCAATGGTGATAGAGGACCCCTATTCTTGAGTTAATGGTATTTGTGATATAACATTGAAGTGCTGTACCAGCCCTGACTATAGTGGCACTACCGTTCCACTATCATAATCAAAATGCAAGAAACTGTAGCTTCTTGAAATAACATTTTGTAGAAAAACATATTTAAACTTTTTTTAAAATACTTTGGAAATACTATACCTTTTTTCATCAGGAACTGTGTAGATTTCAACCTCCCATGTGTTAATTAAATGTATTTCATTGCATTGCAAACATTTAATTCTCCCTCTAGTAACCTCTAATCTTCCTTGCTTCCACAGACTTCACCTGCAAAAGGGTCAGCAAATAATAAATAAACCCAATAGGCATTTCTGATTTGCACACTGACAGTAAGGAGCATTTTAAAATAGTATGCTATATATTCACTGCAAAAATATGTATTAATGCACCAACTATAGTGTCAGTGGCTCAGTAGGTAGCACACTCGCCTCTGAGGCTGGGAGATCAGAGGGCTGTGGGTTCAGTTCCCACATCTGGCACTTGGGTTAATATCCCAGTACTGACACTGTAATGCAGCATGAGAGGGGTGCTGCATTTCTGAGGTGCCGTCTTTCGGATGAGACGTTAAACCGAGGTCCCATCTGCCTGGATTGGTGGTAGTTCAGGTGGATGTTAAAGATCCCATGGCACTTATCGAAAAGAGTAGGGGAATTTCCCCCGGTGTCCTGGCCAAATTTCCCTCATTCACTAAAAAGATACCACCAACAGCTTAATCTAGTTCAAGGTCAGTTGGCATTCATCTGTATCCCCCTCCCCCTGGTCGTGCCTGAAAATAGGCAGGATTTGTCTAGTGCACTTACTCGGTCAACAAAAGCTAAATAAATAAATAAACTGGGGTTCAATGGTATAAAAGTATGGGAATGTGGTGTTATGGGTTTCATCCATACCACCCATCAGAAAAAAGAAAAGGCCACGTGAGCAGCCAGATAAACCCATAACTGGGTAAGACAAACAACATGCAACTGTTTCCAGATGATACAAATGCAGTAGCCCTGGTGTGATACCTTCAAAAATATGCATACAGTATATTGCACTATATAAAAAAAAACATTCCATCAGTGCTATTTATAAACATAATAGAGTGACTCAGCTACCAAGGCACTTAAGGCTGCTACTGGTACACAGTCATTAATGCACTTTGTAACATGGCATAAAAAACAGAATGGAAAGGAAGCACTGAGATAGGTGCAAAGACATCATGTGGTACAGCAGAAACCATGGTTTAATACCATGGTAGATCATGGTAGCGAGCGGGTGCATGCCAAAAGACATAGACCACGGTTACAGTGCCAGAGGAGCCGAACAGCGGTGGAGCAGACTGGCGAGATCAACTTCACAATGTTAGATCTTACCGCAGCAGTTGGAAAGCATATGCAACACTTGTAGCATGAAACCCATGTAACAGGGGATCCACAATAATGCTGTCCTAGCAGTACTCCAGTCTGGGTTAAGTGGCAGTCGTCTGGCATCCCCCGGCACTGTTCCCCAGCCTTCATATCAGGCTTGTCTCCTGCACGGTAGCCTTAGTTCCCACCCGAGTGTTGTCATTTATTCACTGTATGTGTAGAAACCTCACTCCAACAGCACAATGCAGTCTACTGTCTTATGCTACTCTTCTATGAGAAATAGTCTGTTAGAAAGAACGAGAAAAAACAATATATGTTATGATTGTATGATACAGTGCACTGTTGTGGCATTTTCTGCATATTGTGTTTTACACAGTGTTGTGTGTATTTTCAGAAATCTTGTGGACTTTGGATTTGTCCGCTGTCGGGTGCCTGTAGCAACACCTGTTTGTTCTGTCCAAAGACACAACACACTTGCAGACTGGGGTTGCTTGAGAAACTGTGTGCCAATCAGACACGCACTGGGCTGGTAACGAGGATATGTTTGCTTGCAAGGTGGGATAGAAACCAGAAGGAAATGTTTTGCAATGTACGAACGAGAATCTCATTCCATTGTATGAGGGACAGTACTGTACCCGAGCAGGTGGCATGCTCTGCATCTCGCTATGCAAATGAGCACAGATACCCACAGTGCAACAGCAGACCACGAGAGAAACAGCTTACAATGGAGCTCACACGCGGAAAGAGAAGGAGTAGCCCAAAAAAGTAAGAATACTCAGCATAATATATAGTTGTGCTGCATATTGTAGCCACTTCCTCTGTATTTGAGGGAAACAACATCAGTAGGTCAATAGATGTGAAATGTGCAACGTGAATGCGCACGTTAGAAACTGAATACAACATCATGCCGAGATTAGTAAGACATAAGAACATCATCTTTTCACTCCTGTTAAAAAATCATTGTCATTTATTGTAGTAATAATGCAAAGTAAGGTGACATACTCCTTGCCACGTTACAAGCGTATTAAGCCACTCAAAAGGATGGGTCTACTGTGGAATTAATCCATGGTTGGGTGGTTGGACCCACTCAGCCTTCGGCCTCGTGGTCCAACCCTCCCAACCATGGATTAATTCCACAGTAGACCCATCCTTTCTCGTGGCTTAATCCTTACGTACATCATCATAGAGGTGAATGTCTCATCTGTCAAAGGAGGATACAGTTCAGTATATTATTTTGCAGCACATCTGGTATAACTTACGATATGACATGGAATAGATGTTTAATGTAAGTCAGCATGCAAATTGTGGCATGTTAAAACTCCTGACACATATATCATAGTGAGAGCTGAGTGTATGCCATAAAATGCAATGATGCAATTTATATTTGGATAAGTGACACATCACATGATATCTTACAAAGCAGGAATCAAGTCATTCATTGCAATGTCTTATAGTATATCATGCTCATTTCATTATAAATCCCTCACTGGATTTTGACCAATCAGCACTCAGAAGAACAGGAAGACAGTGTACCTCTAATCCTGTGTGCAGTGTGCTCTCACTAAGGAGCCTTACAGGGGTGCATTGCATCACAAAGTCAGGGGTAAGAATGACCAGTAAACAAATGACATGAGACATGTACTTGTAATGCAATGACGTAAAATCACTCATAACATTGTAGTAACTTAAAAATAAAAACCTGTACCATCTTTCAGTAAGTTGATTTAATGTAGAAAATACATTGCAAACCTTTCTTTTTTTTGTTTTTGTAACAAACATGAAGAAATAAGAAAATCACTGGCATGAAAAGTGAAGCACTACGTTTATACCACTGTAGATTTTTTACTGTCATAAGTTTAACTTGAGTAACATAAGGGTCAAAACATTTTTAAGAGATTCATTCTGTCATGTCATTTCGTTTCTCAGCTGTAAACGTGCATGTTGATGATTCTTATACTGCTGCTATGTGCTGTAGGTACACTTGAAGTACACATTTGAGCCAGTAATGATACTATTATTCACACATATGTAAATTCAGATGATGTGCTTCTTTGAAATAACATGGATAAAGTGTTTTATACACTACATATATTCTAACATTTTATGTAGAAACGTTTGGTGCCTCGGTAGCTAAGTCTCACTACTGCATCTCTAAACAGCACTGATGGAGTATAGCTGTTTTTTTTTAAGTGCAGCATGCTGTATGCATATTTTTTAAGGTACCACATCAGGGCTACTGTATTTGTGTCATCTGGAAACAGTTCTACATTGTTTGTCTTACATGATGATGGCTGTCTGTGTTTATTTGTGTGATCTTGTCCTTTTGCTGCTTCGGGGGTTGGAGAATTAGAGTTGAAAACCCTTACACCACATTTCCATACATTTGTGTCATTAATTGAGCCTTTACCAGTGCATTATTGCAGACTTTTGCAATGAATTTCCTTTCTTTTTGAGAAATTAATAAAATACATGTGTAGTTTTATGACCTCTTTTTCCTGTAAAACAACTAATAAATGTATTTTGTTGATGCAGCTCCTGTGGCATCTCCTTTTCCTGTTGTATTATCTTGTTTGTCATACACTATACATTCTCTTTGTTGTCAATGTTGTTTCAAAGGTGGGACTCAAAGAACTACACAGGCCCTGTGCAAATTCTGCTGTGCAGCAGTACATTGGCTAATTCCATACCACAGCCTTATGTATGTCTGCATAATTTGTATAGGACTCTGTGGGCTGTAAGCAAATTCCACAGTTCAGCATTATGTTACTGCACAATTTCCACAGTGCACTTGTGACCATACTCAAATTCCATAGATTGGCATTATGTGCATCTTTATAACCTGCATATGAATAAGGGAACTGAAGGGTGGGAGGGAAGGGGGAGGATTTAGGGGTAGTTATGTCAAGTTATCCGAAATGGTATGAATGATTACCACCGTGCCAACGGCTTTGTTTGTCTGTAATGAAAAATTTAATAAAGAACTTGAATTTCAAAAATAAAAAATAAAACCTGCACATGGCCCTTTGGGTTCTAAATGAATCCCATAGAGTAGCATTGCATGAATGGGCACTAGGTTATAATAGCACCAAAAAGAACAGCGCTGTCCCGAACAACGTAGCATACACAGCGCTAACTACTACAGTGCCAGTGCACAATGCCATAAAACAAAATAGTGTCAATGGTAGTGACTGGAAACCACACCAATGATTGCTACCATTAGGAAACAACATGCTGTACTTTTTATTTTTATGGGGGTTCTTCCCCGACACTCTCTGATGCAAGGGGCTCTGCCCCAACCCCCATTCTTACAATACCCAACTCTGAAGGGGGTGGACCCCGGCATAAACGTAACACTTGGGGGTGGGGTGAATTTTGGACTGACAACACACAGTAAAAACTCCCCGCTAACTTCAAGTGGGGAAAAACAAAATTACTACTATATACACCGGGAGACCAGGAACAGAACACTTGTCTCTCAGGCTGCATGTGTTGGCCAAGCTGTTTGTGCTTTAGACCTCTGCACCACAGGTACAGCTCAGCAAGCTTTCTCATTTTTACATGACTTCTCCTACCTTCCCTTCACAGCCACAGGGGTAGAGGTTACTACCATCCCCTATTCTTCCCCTGTCGTTGTTGAAGGGAAATGCACTTTACACCACAAGCTTCTTCTTGTGTGCCTCTGACCTGGTACACACGAATGTACAATTTTCATAGTGTCCTTTAGGCCCTATGCAAATTGTATAGCACATCAGTACATGCATCTTCAGAATTTGTGTAAGGCATGGGCCTTATACAAATTCCACTGTGCAGTGTTACATAAGTCTATGATTTGCATGGGGCCCTTTGAAGAATACATACAACATCTTTACATATGTCACCAGAATTTAAGTAGGGCCCATTATGTGCATACACAATTTGCATAGTGCACTTCAGTACTCATGCAAATCCCATAGCATTGTGTTATATGCATCATCAGGGGTCAGTCCTGGCCTCCACGCTGTTCACTGTTTATATGTTGCCATTGGAGATGATCATTGTATGCTATGGTATGAATTTTCATTGCTATTGCATTTGCTTGATACTCAGCTGTATGTGTCTTGTGCCCCGATGATGTTGCAATGGTATCAGAATTGAGTGAGTGTCTCTGTGAAATCCATGAGTGGATGGCTGCCAGGTGGCTCATGCTGAACCTTTTGAAGAAGGAGGTGCTACTGGTGGAGCCAGGTCAGTCAGTTTTTGCAGCAGCAGGAAGTAGTGCCATCCTTCCCTCATTGGATGGCATAGTGTTCTGAGTTGTGGATAGGGTGTGGAATCTGAGGGTCCATGTGGACAAGGTTGACACTGGTATACCAGGTGTCGGCTGTTGTCCACGGTAGCTTTTCCCATCTGTTAAATATCACTCAGCTCCAGCCCTATCTTGATCCATCAAGCTGGCAATACTGGTGCATGCTCTAGTCTTGTCGAGGTTGGATTACTGCAATGCTCTGTACCTTGGGATATCAATGAGGTTGCTGCATCATTTGCAGCTAGTTCAGAATGCATCAGCTCAGCTGGTTGCAGGGGCCTTTCAGTTCAAGCATATCATGCTGATTCGCTGCTGTCTTCACTGGCTGCCAGTGCAATGACACACTAGCTTCAAGGTGTGTTTTTTTTGACATATAAGGCTCTGCATAGATTGGATCCATGCTACATAGACTCAGATAGACATAGAAACTGACAGAGGTTAAGGTCTGCCAGGCCCATCCAGTCAGCCCATATACCTTACCTATTTTTAATTAACTGCTGCTGACCCTACTTCGTCACCAGCTGCTGCCTCTCCTTCCTCCCTCTGGGGTTCCCTTATGTCTATCCATGCATGTTTAAATCCCCTACTGTGTTTGCCCCACCACCTCCTGGGGCAGGCCATTCCAAGCATCCATCACCTTTCCATGAAAAAGTACTTTCTCACATTGCCCCTTAGTCTACCCCTTCCAGTCACTTGTCATGCCCTCTTGTTGTTTTAGAACAGCTTCTCCTCTGAAAGATGCTGCCCTCCTGTACGTTATTCATCCTGTTGAGATACTTGAATGTCTCTATCATGTCTTCCCTCTCCCTATTCTGCTCCAGGGTGTACATATTAAGCTCCTCCAATCTCTCCTCATATGACCTGTGGTGCAGGCCCTGCATCATTTTTGTTGCCCTTCTTTAAACTACTTCCACCCTGTCTATGTCCTTCTGGAGATGTGGCCTCCAGAACTGGATGCAATATTCCAAATGAGGTCTCGCCAATGACCTGTACAGTGGCATTATGACCTCTTTTCTTCTGCTGGTAGTACCTCTACCTATGCACCCCAGCATCCCACTGACCCTTCCCACTGCCTTGGCACATTGTTTGTCCACCTTTAGGTCATCAGATATGATGACCCCCAGATCTCTTTCCTGTTTTGTGGCCACTAATATTTCCTCCCTCATCATGTAAGTCTCCCTTGGATTCCTGCTCACCAAATGCATGATTTTGCACTTCTTTGCATTGAATCCTAGCTGCCACACTCTGGAACATTCTTCTAGTTTAGCTAGGTCCCTCCTCATTTTTTCCACCCCTCCTAGACTGTCTAGCATATGCAGATCTTTGTGTTGTCTGCAAAGAGGTGCACCTTCCCCTGCAGCCCCTCTGCAATGTTGCTGTTGTAGATGTCAAACAACACTGGTCCAAGAACTGAACCCTCTGACACCCTGCTGGTCACCCTCCCTACTTTAGATTTAGCCCCATTTACCGCAACCCTCTGCATTTTACTTCTCAACCAATTTTCAGCCAAGTTCGCCACCTTGTGTCCCGGTACCAGGCCGCACAGCTTGTTCACAAGTATCCTATGTGGAACAGTGTTGAACGTCTTGCTGAAGTCCACATAGGCCACATCCACTGCTGCCCCGATCCACCTGCCTTGTGATCCAGTCAAAGAAATCAATCAGATTAGTTTGACATGACTTTTCTGTCGTGAATCCGTGCTGCCTTAGATTTTGTGTTCCACTTGACTCAACATGCTCTTCTATCCATTCCTTTAGCAGAGATTCCATAATTAGATCCACCACTGAGGTCAGGCGGACAGGTCCATTGTTTCCAGCTGCCTCCTCCTGCTCCCACATTTGTGGAAAGGGACCACATCAACCCTGCTTCAGTCCTCCAGAACCTCCGCCATTTCCAGTGACTTGTTGAAAAGGGCTGCCAGTGTTGCCACAAGTACCTCCCTCAACTCCTTTAATATTTTAGGGTGTATCCCATCTGGTCTCATTGCCTTATCCATCCACAGTTTTGTAAGATCTTCTAGGACTCTCTCCTCTTTTCTTGGATTGTTGTCCCCTTCCCTTCACATCCTGATTCTTAGCTGCAGACCCTCCCCTTCCTCTTCTTCCATGAAAACTGAACAGAAATATTTGTTCAGAAGTGATGCTTTATCCTGGTCCTCTTCCACTCCTTCCTCAACCTTTCAACTATATAATCCCTCCGCCCCATCCGTCTCTTCTCGCTAATGTATCTATAGAAGGTCTTGTCCCCTTTTTTAACTTCTTTTGCTATATTTTTCTCTGACCTTGCCTTGGCACTCTGTCTTCCCTGCCGCCCTCTGTTTTTTCTAGATACACTACCCTGTCCTCCTCCTTTTGAGTCTCATTGTGCTGTATTTCCGGATAGCTAATTTTTTTGCCCATACTTTTCCTGCAACCTCCTACAAGAACCATAGTTGTTTTCTTTTTCTTTTGCTTTTATCTATTTGCCCCCACTATGGCTCCCTTTAGATGGGTCCATTGTCACTTGTCTCCCTCCAATTTCTATCCCCCATCTAGGACCTCCCTGAGATATACCTGCATCCTAATGAAATCTACCCTCTTGAAGTCCAGAACCCTCGCCTTCATGTGGCATGTCCTTGTTGCAGTTCTCACATTAAACCACACTGTGTGATGGTCACTGGACCTCTGGTGTTCACCTACCCTGACATAAATAATTCTGTCCCCATTGGTTAGTACCAGGTCCAAAATCGCTTCCTCCCAGGTTGGCTCAAGCACCAGCTGCTTGAGGCATGCCCCTTGCAGAGAGTCCAGGATGTCTCTACCCCTGGTTGTTGCAGCCACTTGGGTGACCCAATCAACTTCTGGCAGGTTGAAGTCACCCATCAGTAACACCTCTCCTTTGGCTGCCATCACATGGATGGCTTCCAGCGGATCCCTGTCCATTTCCTTTCTTTGTACTGGGGGTTTGTATATTTATTCTGTGTGAATGGCTGTGCCATTGCCTGCCTCCAGAGTGACCCACAGGGCCTCTGCTTCCCCCTGCATTCCTTGCACCTTTGTCACCTTTATACCTTCCTTGATGTATAGAGCCACCCCTCCTCCCTTTTTACCCTCTCTGTCCCTCCTGGATAAAGTATACCCTGTATAGATATGTCCCAGTCATGGTTCCCATTGTACCATGTCTGTGTAACAGCTATACTATCCAGGTCAGCTTCCAATGCCATGGCTGTCAGATCAGGGATTTTGTTACCCAGGCTGCAGACATTTGAGCACATGGCCCTCCATTTACTGCAAACACTTCTCCTGACCTCCCCCCATTCCCCTTGCTTCTGCAGCCACCCTTACTTCTGTCAACTTCAGTATTTACTGGCAATTTGGTGTCCTTCTTGTCCTCCACATTAGCTACATTATCCTGTCAGATGCCTTCTGATACCTCTTGTTCCTTGTCGCCCCTCCGGTCAGTGAAGTCAGAACACCTGTTAGTACCTTGGTCTCACTTGAAGTCCTTAGGTGACAAGGTTTTTGGGCTGGCTGACCCAAGTTTATGGAATGCCTTTCCCTGGGAGATAAGAGGGGTTCCTTCACTGGCAATTTTTTTTTTAAATCTTTAAAAACTAATTTTCAATCTAAGTTTGGGCCTGGCTTCTTGGCTTTATAAATGTTTGAATTTAATATTTGATTTTCAGTTTTAATTGATTTACTGTTTTACTGTAAAGCACCTAGAGTGCTATATAAGTAAACTTGTCTTGTCTTGCCATCTTCAGAATGTCCAATGCAAATCCTGCAGTCCTGCATTACATGCATACTGGCACAATTGTAGCATAATGCACATCACATAGTTCAATATTTCTGTCCCAGTTTCTCAGTAGTCATAGTTTTAGCCTCAGTGACCACCACATAATTGACAATGGGCTCAATTATCAAAGCCTGGGGAATGATGCAAGGGTGCCTGCATCAAACATATATGACGCAAGTGGCACCTTGCATCAAAAGATGTGGCATTCTCAATTTTTAAATGTAGTCTGTGTCAAAAAGGGGAGCCGCTGCACCAAAGTGGCACTGCGCCAGAATTGCTATCCAAATCAAGGTGCACCAGGTCACAAAGGGGCTTGTGCTGTGGCAAGGCTGCAACATCCCCTTTTTTGTGAGTTTGCAAGCCCCACCATGGATGCAACACAGGGCTCAACTTAAACTAGCCAGGAGGTGTTCTAAGTGCCATGCACCAGTGCTACACACTGTGGTGAAATAGGATGGGGTCTGACACTGGGCTGCCTGGGGCAGAAGGGGCATGGGAGGTGGCATAGTGTGAGTTAGGGTGACAGCTGTACCTATTAATTATACTGTTCGGGGGGGGTCCATGGACAGAAAGTTCAGCTGCCAGGGCTCTGCCTACCTGGTGCCATATCATATTCTGTCCTTGGAACCCCTCTTTACAGTATAATTAATAGGTACACCACTGTGTAGTACTCTAATAGGAATTATTAGAGATTAGAAAAATAAGTATAAAACAAACACACCCCACCAGGTGCTGCATCACTTTCTGTCATGCACAGCTGCCTATCCAGCTCCTCTTATGCCACCTTCCATGTCCATCTGCCCCTGTCCCCCTCCTGTCCGGCAGCTTCACCACCCCTCAACCATCCCTGCCCCTCTAGTGTTGTGCCAAGTGGGGGGTGGTAGATTCCTGCTGAAATTCCTGCAGGTGCACCATATGTTTGTCACTAGCCTGCAGCTTTGGCAACTCCCAGGTCTTTGGTGCAGGGGCCACTGATTTTATAGAATTGAAACTCAGTGTCCTTGATGCACCTGGAATTCACAGCAGCCCTAGATCACCAGAAATTGTGGCAACCTAAGGGTTATTTGAAAATCAAGCCCAGTAATTCAGTCCAACTTTTTAAGTTGGTTTTATGGCATTACACCATAAAAATCACTTTGTGAGGTAGCAGTGACACTTTTCATATGCTGTGGTCATCAAGATAGTTGGAAATTTGATGAAAAAATCTTAAACAATGACTGCATTGCGAGTAAATATTTATTTTTATTTTGGTACCAAGTCCAAATTCTCATACCACAAGCCAGTATTCTAAGACTGAACTTTCTCACAACTTAAACATTTTTGGCTTGTGAACATAAGAATTGGAAACCCTCACTATTTATTTTTTTTTTATTCAGTTTTTGTTTATGGGGGAGTGTGCTAGTCATAGAAATGACTATTTTCAGACATGACCCGGACACTAAACCTATGATCTAAGATTTTTGGGTAATTTTTCATCAAACAGACTAGAGAGTTTAGCTAAATGGCTGTTGTTTAAGTAGGTTCAGCTTTATGTTATTTTGAAAAAGCAAAATTTTTATGCTTTTCCATTTTGTTTTCCCAAATAAAGAACAAGATGGCAGCCACCACAACCTCAAACATTTTTCTCACAAAAGCTGGTTCGCGACCTAAAAAAATGTTATCTTGCAAGAAACAGCTGTCCTGAACTCCTAACTATGCATGCTCAGAAACCAAATTTTTAAAACCTTACAATGTGAGAACCAAGTAATATTTTTTCCATTAAATCATCTACCCTGAAAAGTTTGGAACAGATTCCCAAACTGTTTTTACTATAGATGTGAGCAAAAAGGAACCAAAGAAGTGTGTTTTTTAATGTTTTTCCACTCTCTGGAACTCAAAATCTTGACAAGCGGCTGTCACAAAACATGCCAGATCATAAAATCTTGGTATCCTTGCTGTGCATGCACAATTTTATGCAATGTTTTCAAATGGCACTAATGTTATTAAGAGGCAAAAATTAAAGTTTTACATTAAAGTGCCTACTCAACCCTGACTATATAGGCACTACTGCACCTTTTGAGTATGTCCTTGTTAAGCTATTAGATTGTTGCCAAAGTGCGTCCATGTTCCACTATAGAGCATAGTTGTGGAAAGGATTGTGAACTACATTATATATTTCTACCAGTCAGGACATGCCATGGTGTCTGGGCATCCTCTGATATAAGGAAAATTCAGGTACATTGTGAGGTGCAAGTCATATGCACAGTGCCTTCAACCACCAAATAAGTCCATATATCATTATGCTGAGACATATCAACTGTGTTTTTCCTCTTATAAAATAGGCCCTAAAGTGATTTATATTGAGTAAATAGCCATGTGACTTTGAACTGTCCAGGGATGTTGCATTTATCAAACAGTCATGTGATAGTCTCAGCCAATCAGATTGCTAGGTTTTCATTAGCTATTTAATAAAATCATTGGCTGGACAATGGGACACAGTGGGTAATAGTAAATAGAGTCCACAGTGAAGAAAGAAGGGTTACTAGTGGGGTACGCAGGGTTCAGTATCGGGGTCGGTCTTTCTTAATGTCTTTATAAGTGACATTTTATTTTATTTAGTTTTTATTTAAGGAGTAGGTGCACTAGCCATAGCAATGACTATTTTCAGGTGCGACCCAGGAGTGTACAGTACAGCAATACAGGGTAACATTTCAATACAAGTACAAACATAGTTGACAGTAATATACAGAGCAATTAGCAAATGTAATACCAGTGCAGAGAGTAAAAATAAATAAAAATAAGACAGTAGCAGTACAAACCAAAAACTACACTACAATGAGCTTCAAGGAAGAAAAACATGAAACAGACTGAACATTTAGTGCTAATAAGGGAAAGAATGTAGTCCTAGGGAAAGGATACTAGTAAGTGACAGAAGTAAGAGCCAAGAAAAGAGGGATGAGAGTGAAAATAAGGGGGGAGGTGGGACAGATAGGAAGGATAAGTCCATAGCATGAAGAAGATCAGATCAATAAATGCCATAGAAGAGAAGACTAGGAGTGAAAAGAAGCTATGGAGGTTTGAAACAGGAGCACTTGTGAGAAGAATCAAGATAGTTCCACAGCCCTTTTTTAAAAGCTGCATGAGAAGATGATTGGTGCAAAGCTAGTGGAAGGAAGTTCCAGTATTTGGAGGCATAGCAGGTGAAAGCACTAGTGCCATTTGTGGTTTTGTGTCTGGGGATGAAGACAGGGGCCTGGTCGGCAGACCTCAGCCCATAGCAAGGTGTCAGATATTGGAAAAGTTCTGCAAGTGATGCAGGTATTTGTAGGTGGACAATATTATCAATGATAGAGCCATATGAGTGAAACCTTAATTTATTAGGAGGAAGTGAGCTAAGGTCTGAATAGAGGAGACAGTGGTGTTTCAGATGGTGTGAGGAGGACTCATAGCGACAGATATTGTTATAAGTGATATCCCATTTCCGAAGGATAGATTTGCATGCCAAGGCATAAGTTGTAGCACCATAGGTAAGTGATGGAAGGAGTATGCCATGGGCTGTGGCAAGCCTTGCTGAGGGGGTGAGCACATAGCTGGTTCAGTAGGCTATTCCAATTTTGGAGTTGACCAGTTTGCAGGTCTAATTGATGTGTAAGTCAAAATATAGAGATGGATCAAGGGTGAGGCCCAGATATTTAGGAGTTTACCACCCCAACTAGTGAGCAATTTAATGAGGTGACTTTAAAATTAGGATGTGCATGTTTGAGTATAGTATTTGACCCAAAGAGCATAGCTTGTGTTTTGGACTCATTTAAAACAAGTTTGTGAGTAGATAGTTACCCCGTATTAACTGAAAGTCAAGAGAGAGAGAAGATTGTGTATGTCCTCAATGCTTTCTGTGCTAGCATACAGAACAAGGAGGTTGTCCTGCAGAGGTCAGTGGAGATGTTATTTATGAAAAGAGAAAAATGTAGGGGCCCAAGGATGGAACCTTGCAGAACCCCAATGTTTATAATGGTCCTGTCCAAGAGAGTAGAGTTGTATTGTGTATTTCCCAAACCACCTTTCGACATTATTCAAGAAGCCTAGGGATCCAAAGATGGTAAGAAGGATGGAGTGATCTGCAAGGTCAAAAGCCTTGGTCAAATCTATGAAAATTGCACCAGTCAGTAGCCCTGAGTCCATAGCCACTAGTGTATCTGATGTGAATTTGAGAAGGGCAGTAATGGTGCTATGGCCTTCATATCTGATGGCCTTTGCAAAAACCATGCTGGGCAGGGGAAAGTAGATCATGTCATCTGAAGGAAATCAATTGTCTGGACAGCTACAAGCTTCTCAAGAATTTTATTTAGGACATACAGTAAGGCAATGGTCCTATAGTTTGAGGGATCTTTACGGTCTCCTTTTTTGAAAACAGGGGTAATCTCAGCTGTCTTTCATATTTTGGGGATATAGCTCTGGCACAGGGAGAGCTTGAAAATCCTGGCTAGGGGAGCAGTGATGAAGGGTGCTGCGATCTTGAGGAGCTTTGGTTCAAGACTGTCAGAGCCAGCTGCAGTGCATTCCTGGATATTGTTTAGCAGTTTAAGCACTTCACATTTAGTGACTGATTTGAAGACGAAATGAGGATCATTTGCATTTTGCTGGTTGGATACAACTGGTTGGACAGGAAAAGAGGAGGTGTAGTTAGTTAAGTCTGAGAATTTGTTGTTGAAGAAGTTAGCAATGGTTCTGGGATTATTGCAGTGCATCCCATCAAGTGACATGTCATTAGGGGTGAATGCTAGTTTAGAACCGAGGAAAGATTTAATATGGACCAAAAATTTTTGGGGTCACCATAAGAGCTGGTTAGTAGGTCCTTGCAGTAGGAGGTCTTAATGTCCTTTTTTCAGGCATTTCACAGGGCCCTGTAGGTAGTAAGGTCAGAGGTGAGCCCAGAGTTCTTATAGCAGAACCAGCCTTTATCCCTTAGTTTGAGTTTAGCTAGCAGGTCAGATTTCAGCTGGTGGGTTTGCCTGTTCCTTACCCGACGGGTCACAAGTTTGCAGTGCTTATCCTGGAGTGCTAGGACATGTTTCAAGCACAGATTAAAGCAGTCTGAGCATCATCAGACATAAGAATGGGGGCCCAATCAGTAGCAGCAATGTCATTCAAGAAAGACTGAGGGTTAAAACATGCATAGTTGCAGAAGGTAATGAAACAAGGTCCCATCTGGGTAAGTCTATTTTTGCACCAGATGCAGTACATTGGGGAGTGATCTGTGATGGCATCTGGTAGTACTCCAGAAGTAATTATATTTTCAGGGTGATTGGTCATGATCCAGTCTAGTAGCGTGTTTGTGTTTGAGTGAAGGGCATGTCTGGTAGGTTTGTCTATCAGTTTGTGCAGGTTATAACTCTGTAATTTGGCCATTATTGTGGATTGGTTACTGCCCAGCCAATTAATGTTTAGGTCCCCAAGTATGAGGACCTCATTTCTTCCAGCTAGGCATGAGATTTGGTCTACTAGCTCATCCAGTCCTATTTGCCCATTGGTTGGGGAATTGTAGGTATATACAATATGTAATTTTTGGTCCCAAGAGTGAGCAGGACATGAAGCACCTCACAGTGGTGTAAGGTAGATGATTTCAGGGCAGAGACATCGAGATGATCTCTAAAGTAGACAGCTGTCCCACCCCCTTTCTTGGGAGAAGCTCTGTCAAGTCTTAATAGATTGTAGTGAGGAAGGCGGCATAGAGAATCAGGTATGGATGGTTTTAGCCAAGTTTCAGTTAGGCATAGAATGTCAGGCTTCTATAGGGTGGTCCAGGATTCAAGCTCAGCTAGATTATGTGCAAGGCTCCTAATATTGTGGTGTGCTTTAATAAGGTCTTTAGCATTACTAAAAGCATCAGGTAGACTATTAGCCGGTCCAGGATTTAGTTGAACATCATCTGATAGCAGTATAGCAAGTAGGAGGAAATACCATAGCTTGCGGTGCAAGAAGAAACCATGGGCATGTAGGTGACAGTGGCATTTCTTTTTGACATGGGCAACCAAGTGGATCAATATCCTGTTTAGTAGTATTGGGGTTGGGTCACGGCAAGGGGTAGAAAGTAGCAGATGATTAGAGTAGTAGAAGTCTTGTGGCAAAAAGCCAGGGCAAGTCACTTCAGTTTGAGGTGTCATGGGCATGGACAAGTGGAGTAGGGGTAGTGTTATCGCAAGAAGATACAGTATCATCTGTAAGGACATTTTTGTATCCTTATCAACAGGCAGAGACGACAGGTACCACCTGCAACAAGCCAGAGGAAAGACGTGCACTTGTCTATGTGGGATAGACTGTCATAAGGAGGTACTTTGTATGGGGTCAGACAAAGTCCTCAAAAGTACAAGCCTAAACAGGGTAGACAGGAAATACATAGGGTGTTTGAGCAGGTGGAGTTTTACATGTCCCACTTGGTGTGGGGGGGTTAAAACCTAGGAGCTTTGTGAGTGATGGTTGTCTCACTGGGAAAGTAGAATTATAATATGAGATGTAGAAGTCTGTGACAAGAAACTGACAGGTTGGTTAAACTAGGTTAGCAGCTGAGAGCTTAAGAGCATGTGATGAAAAACAGGTTGAGAGGGGAATACAAACTAAGTAGTTTAGCTGACAGCTCAGATCAGGGTTGGAGATAAGCCAATGATATGAGGGGGGGCATCAGGGAGGAGCTACTGAGTATTTAATGGAGGCTTGAGAGGGGGTGGGGGTGGGACAAAATTTAAGCTAGAGGAGCTAGGTTTGATAGTTAAAAAGTTGCAGAAGGACTGGAAGGGAAAGTATGTCTCTTTGCAGATGACACAAAGATCTGCAACAGGGTTGATACGCAAGGTGGGGTGGAAAGGATGAAAAGGGGCTTGGCAAGGTTGGAGGAATGGTCAAATGTATGGCAGCTTAGATTCAACACAAAGAAGTGCAAAGTAATGCACCTGGGAAACAAAAACCCAGGGGAAGAGTACACAGTGGGGGGTGAGATACTGACAACAACACAAATGGAAAGGGACCTAGGGTAGTCATATCAGATGACCTAAAAGTGGGCCAGCAATGTGGAAATGCAGTAAGGAGGGCTGGGCGGGGATACTGGGATACATAGGGAGAGGCATCACCAGTAGAAAACAGGACATTGTTGGTCCTCTGTACAGACAGCTGGTAATACAACATCTGGAGTACTGTGTACAGTTTTGGAGACCCCATCTCTGCAAAGACATAGACAGGGTGGAGGCTGTCCAGAGGAGGGCAACCAAAATGGTGTAGGATCTGCACCAGAAGACATATGAAGAAAGACTAAAGGAGCTTAAGATGTATAGCCTCAAGGAAAAGAGGGTGAGGGGGGACATGATAGAAACTTTCAAATACCTCAAGGGAATCAACAAAGTCCAAGAGTTTAGCATCTTTCAGAAAAAGAGATGTGCAAGAACAAGGGAGCCCAATTTGAAGACAGTGGGGGGGACGGCTCAGGGTAATGTGAGGAAGTATTTCTTCACAGAGAGGACTGTGGATGCATGGAACAGCCTTCCTGAGGAGGTCATAGAGTCAAAAATGTGGGGAAATTCAAGAATGCATGGGACAGACACAAGGCAATTCAAGTGGAGTGTAGGAGGAAGTAGGCTGTTGGTTAACTAGGATCTGCAGTTTATCCATTAGGTAGAGAAATGGGCAGACTAGGTGGGCCAAGTGGTCCTTATCTACTGTCAAATTCTATGTTTCTATCAGGAACTTCCACTGGGTTTACAAGAAGATCAGTAAAGATGAAACAATAACTGAATTAGAACTAGTGTTTTATTAAAAAGCTTTCACAAGAAAAATATTAGTTTCAAGAGTTATCTATTTTATAGGTAGGGATAAATTATTACACTACTGGTCATTGATGTTCAGGTTGAGGCAAGGAAGGCCAGTAGCAAAAGTGGTTTAAATAGATGAAAAGAGTCACCATAGGATTACATTTTACATGCATTAATAACTATGTGAGTGGGCTATCTTTAAACAGACCTTCTTTCCTATTATATGTAAATGTAAGTGTTGCTTGAGTTACAGGGGCTGACATTAGACCTACTATTTGGAGGACAAGTCTCTGTTTGCTCCCCTGAAATGACAACACTGAAAGTGAACTCAAGTTTACTTGCTGCTCCTGGACCTGCACATCACAGCAGGCAGGGTCAGATATTTTTTAAAGGTGATAAGAAACAGTGTTTAAACATGTAGGTGCCCTCTTAATGACTATTGGAGTAGTGTAACTGATGTGATGGAATGTTTTGGAGTTATGAAAAGAAAGACCAGTAACAACTGAGAGAGGGGAACACAATGTATATTTGAAGGCATCTCAAAGCTAAAGCAGTATTTAGCAAAATGGTTAACGCATATCAAGATATTACTATTACTACAGTGCAGTATATTAATCATATCAATTAGTATAATTCTGTTTCTTGTTTATTTACAATACTGTTACTGTTCCTTTGTATCTATTTTGAGTTGGCCTGTTCCACTGTGTACAGACTGTATTATTTGATAACAGAAGGTTTTATTAAAGTTTTCCTTCTGTAATCCTCAAGTCACACCTGGAAATGAGCCTTTGCACAATGAATCTTTCCCATTCACCAATTTGTAAATAAATAAATATCAGAATACACAACAGACATGGACAGGAAAAACATATGACATAAAGCAGTTCAACAGTTATTTCCTATCACATTTGAACATAAAATCATAGATGACTGGTAGATATGTGATCAAAATGCTGAAGCAGTGTGGATGTGACTGATGTAACAATAGAAGAAACCTGCACTGTATTCCAAATAAGATTGGACATTAATCCAGTTTAGAATCAAGGCAACCAAAGCCCTGAAGTAATTATAGGAGTCAGAGAAGTGGAAATGAGGTTATATAGCTTGATAGTATCTTATTTGGTGACATGGCCCAGAAATATGCTGCCTGCTTTTTGCTTCTTTACAGGGAAACACTTAAAATGTATATAACAGGATGTTCAGGAGAAGTACCTAGTTTTTGTAGGAAGGTCCCTGGAGTAAGTGACAGGACAAGTTTCAAAATCCCCTCACTGAACATTTACCATGAATGCTCAGTTGTTAGCAATGTAGGCGCTCATGTTGCAATGGCAATGAACTGTTTCTGCCTCATGCACTGTTGGCAAACTCCCATCTGTATGGCAATGTAATACTTCTGATAATACTGTATGCTGAGTTCAATGAGTGACTCAGATTGCTGCAGATGATGGATGTTTTTAGATAATTGGCTTGAGGATACTAGGTAGGCAGAAGAGAATTGACATAGAAGAAGGCAGATAGGCTGGCTTAGTGGGTAAGACTAAACTGGCTAAATGGAGGAAATCACGGGACGAAAATGAAGAGGTCAGAAACAGAAGTTATAGAACAGAACTGAAGTATAGATAGCTGACCAAAACACAATAAAACTGGTGACATGGTTGTGGATATTAAAGAAGAACATAGAAAGAAAGTTAAAGAAATAAGGCTTAAAGTAGGAAAGAAAATGCAGTGGGAAAAAAGAAGGGGGTCACCTCTATGATCCAGCAGCAACAGGTTGGGCTGTCATGCCAGCAGCAATGGTCCAGGAATGGATTTGGGTTATTCCAGTCAAGGGCAGGCTGGGCCAAACAGCTGTCAAAGGCATTGTATCTTGATCTGGAGGAGGATGTGTGGGTTCTTACACCATAGGAAACCCATGTGGAGGGCTGTGAGCTCAACCTTCTGTTGTTGAGGTTGGTTGTGCATGTATGAGTCCATCAATGTCTGTGCCCACTCCATGAGAAGTGGATGGGTTTCTGGGGGAAACACTGGGGAGAAAATCCCAGTCTCTGTCTGGATGATGGACACTGAAAAACCTAGGCACCACATCCTGCAACCTATCACTTGTTGCTGACATGTATTTGCTTGGCTTATGCCTGAAGTGCCAAATCCTTTTCTAGATGGGTGGGACATGGCATGCTACCATGGCATGCACCCATGGATGCCTTTGACATTAGCACACATGCTGAGTGCGTGGACATAACTGATTCAGCAGTCCTAGTTGCATATATAATCAGATAGCCTTTAACAACCTATCTTCTATCACTAATGCATGGAGAGAGGAGTGCAAATTTCTTGAGGTAAAGTCTGTGAAAGTCTGTATGCATTAGATTTTCATTCAACTTTTAAGAAACAGATTGTACAATTGAGGGGTTTAGTTAAAGGAAAACTACACCCTCCTATCTTTTAAATTTTGTTTCCATGTAAACACACAGCTCCTTTCCTGTAGCTGTTAGGGATATGTTTTCACTGTTCACACTAGTCTCCTGTAACTATCCAGGGGATCTCTGCTTTATGGTTATTGAAATCTCATTGTCCATGACAGCTGCATTAGCAGATGAGAACATGATGTTACATCACCCCATTTATACCATGTATCTCTATGCTGAAAGTACAAATATCCTGAAAAAAACTCTCTGGAAACACACACATTGAATGCATGTTAATGGGAAAAACATGTATTAAAACTCAGTTTGCAAAGCTAACTGAAGGTAGATGCATTTAATGTGTTTCACACCTTGCTACAACTTGTTTTGTTAAACTATAATTAAGCATACACGCATACTGTGGAGTTTAAAGGGTGCTGACACATCATGTTCTCATACACACATGCAGCTTTCAAGGACAATGAGATTTCAAAAAAAGGAAGATTGAGACCCCCAGGATAGTTACAGGGACTAGTATGATTAATATGAACAATCAATCAATCAACTAAAGCAATCATATACCTGTATATCCTTAACAGCCACATGGTTGGTGCTTATGCTGCATGACTGCCCAGTGTGGTGGTGAGGCAGAACTGACCAATACTGTCCTGTCTAGGTGTATCTAATTCATGAAGTGCTGTGCAGTATATTGTTGGAACATTGCAAGAGAAAGGGGATTAGGGAAGTGTAGTCCAGTAATGGTGGGGAAAGGACTACACTCAAACATCACTCTCTGCAGCTTATGCTAGACAACACTATGATGTTGTTTGGGGGTTGTTCATATAAATTAATCTCTGGGTAGTAGTTTTCTAAGCAAGTGCAGGCTAGAGGAGAGCTGAATACACACTACTGAGGCTGCTTTAAAGTTTTAAATTGAATGAGCATGTGGTGTGGGTCACATGACCAGAAGCTTACCTCCAGGTTCAGGACAACATAAATTGGGAGTCCCGACTGAGTGGGGCGAGCTCAATTGGGGTGAGTCCATGCTTGGACACGCTAAGACATGCACAGTGCATCTGCATGTATCTGCAGTGTCAGCAGGGGAAGAAGAGGAAAAGACCATCCAGAGACAGAATAGACAGACTGACATAGCCTGAGTAGGGGTAAGTTACATGATGGATCCCAATGTGGCTGTATTAGAAGGTGGCACAATGGGACTTAGATGCATAGTATGTAAGAAGTTCTGCATCAACATAATTAATGAAGTACTCCTAAAAAAAATGAAGACAGAAACTGTTTGATGCAGAAATGAAAATCATTTCACTGACAAAGGCTACACTGTTATAGGGTGTGGAAAATGTAACAGACAAATCACAGAGTGTGAAAAAAACTAACAGTAAAAAAAGGGGAATGATGGAGAAGGGGATGATCAGGACTGGGACTCATAAAAAAGAAAAAAACAGAAAAGGGCACATATAAGAGCAATGGGGTTTAAACTGCCACTATAAAACAGGTTTGAACCCCTATTGGAGATGAATGAGGAGGAAAGTGCAAGTGCAGCACACTTAGTAGCTCAGAACAATAGCAATAATATGAGCACACCAAATATAACTAGGAATGAGGTTGACGTTGTAATAGAATCACATGAGACTGAGAAACAGAGCTAGAGATGGAAAAAGAGGAGTAGTACTGCAAATAAAGATCAAAACCCAGAGTATAATTTGAATGTGGGACATGTAGTGGGATGAAGGAGGAAATATGAAAGAATGTTGAAATCCATGACGAACAGATCGAACAAGTAAATGACAAAAGGGAAGCCATGTCAAAACAGACAGAACAAGAGAATCAGACATACAGTACATCAATGGATGAAAACATGGCAGATAGGAAATTAGTGGAACAAGATAATGGAAATAGTAAGATGGTATATATATTAGGATATTCTATTGTCAGATATACCGATAAGTACACCACAGGGGGAAATAAGGAATGTGTAATAGCAAGTTATTTTTCAGGAGTTAAAATCAGTGACATCAAAATATGATGGAAGATATAGTTAAGGAAAAGGATAGATCTGCAGTTGCAATTGTTCATGCAAGAATAAACAACATAAAGAGACAAGGTTTAGCAGAGATTGAAAATGATTATAAGACTATTAAAGCAGAAGCTGAAAAAATACAATGTGAGATTATATTTTCCATACTACTACCTGCCCCCAGAGAAAGCCATTTTAATAATCAGAAAATGAAAGATGTTAACAACTTGCATAAACAATGGACCCTACAAAAAAAATCAGTTGTATACACCATTGGGAGGAATTTATAGATAAATCAGATTACTATTGTGTACAGTAGATAGGATACACTTGAGTAAAAGAGGTAGTAGGAAACTGGGTGCAGCTTTAAAACAATATGATGACAAGGCTTAAAACTCACAATAAAGGGGAGAATGGTAAAAAAATAACCCACAAAAAAAAAACAATAGGGAGCAAACAAATGAAGTCAACATTGACACCAAAATAGGGAATAGAATTAGGATGGAACTGGCAGATGTTAAAATTTGGTCCTTACATGTTAGGAGTCTCAACACTGAAAAAAAAGCACAGCTGGAAATATTATTACAGAATGAAAATGTTGACATATGTATAATAACAGAGACATGGTGGGAGGAGGAAATCAAATGATATAAAGAAGTAGAGGGCTATCAACTGTTCAATAAGAACAGAATAAAAAAGAGGAGACAGAGAGGCCATCTACATAAAAAATAATATTAAAGTTTTACCCTGTACGAGACTATCCAACAATAGCAATAAATCTTTTTGGTTATCGTTAACTGGAATCTCAGACAAAAATATCTTATTGAGAGTATACTATAGACCACCATGCTCACATAGAGATAGTATTAGGGCAATAGAGAATGAAGTATCATAAATGGCCATGACAGGAGATATTATAGTTACTGGGGATTTCAACTACCCCGAATCACATGTGGCCTAGATAAAAGTTTGAACCCCAGAAATAACCACTTCTTGGAAATGTTGAAATCAGTGGGCTGTAAACAGTTGATACACATGCCTACAAGAGGCAGCAACAGTTTGGATTTATTAATAACAAACAGAGTAGGCTTGGTCAATAAAATAAAAATCAGGGATCACTTCAGCAACAGCAACCATAATATTGTAGAATTTATGGTTAAAAAGAAGATAGTAAGGAATGTAAAGGGTTCAACTATAGTAAAAAAATATAACAAGGCAGATTTTTTTAGGAATAAAGGACAAACTACAAAATTGAAACTGGCATAAGGAAATGACAGGTATGAGTGTTAATAATATGTGGACTGTAATGAAACATAAACTACTGCAGCTAGAGAAAATTTTTGTCCCCAGTAAGAAGTTATACAATAAACAGGGCAAGAAACCATTTAGTGTACAAATAAAATATTGGGATTAAGTAAAAAAAAGAAAAAGGCATTCGAAAGGATGAAGAAAGAGAAATCAGATATTAGTATCAAAAGTTATAGGGAAGTTTTAAGAGAACTGAAGAAAAAGATCAGGCTGGAAAGAAGTAAGGCAGCATATAAAGTTGCAAATCTAAAGGATGGAGGCAAAAGCTTCTATGCTTATATCAATTCCTTAAATAAAAAAGTGAGTAAGTTGGGATCTGTTATTGTCAAAGATAAAGAAATAAATGAACCAACATCAATGGCCAAAATATTTAATGAGTATCTCAGTAGCATCTTTAAAATAGTGGGTAATGAACAGTTAACAGGCAATGTAATTAAAAATGATAAATTGTCCCTAAGCGTGATATCATTGGAAGTTTACAAATTACTCAAAAAGATAAAGGTAAATAAATCTGCAGGTCCAGACCTTATTAACCCTAAATTATTACATGAGACAGCAGAAATTATTAAACAGTCACTAGCTATGCTAGTACATGCTTCACTGGCCAGTGGGAAAGTACCTAATGATTGGAGGAAGGCTACAGTGGTACCACTGTTTAAAAAACTAGATGAGTCTCTGATATTGAATTATAGACCTGTTAGTTTGACATGTATCCTGAGTAAGATAACAGAATTAATAGTGAAAAACAAGCTCAAAGAAAATCTAAGCTTATTGGACTTTGAAGATAGCATGCAACACAGGTTTAAGAAAAGCAGGGGTTGTATCACTAACCTGTTAACCTTTTATGAACATAGAAATAAAGAAATACATAATAGCAAGTCTATGGACATAATTTTTCAGGATTTCCAGAAAGCATCTGATAAGGTCCCTCATCAGGGCTTATTTCAAAAACTAGTAAGCATAGGAATAGATAGGAGAATTATCAATTGGGTTAGTGACTGATTGAAGGGAATGACACAAAGGTTGTGGGTGCATGAGGAACACTCAGAACTGATTGGGGTAATGAGTGGGGTACTGCAGGGGTCTGTGTTGGGCCCTGCATTATTTGCACTATTTATAAGTGATCTGCAAGGTGACATAGTCAATAAAATAATAAGATTTGCAGAAGATATTAAACTGGGTGGGCTGGTAAACACGGTGATAAAGCAAAGGAACATGAAGCAAGATCTGGACATGTTTGAAAGATAGTCACTCAAACATGGAATGCCTTTTAGTCTAAATAAGTGTAAAGTGATGCATGTTGGTAAAAACAATACAAAGCAGAAATATACATTATTAGGTGAAACATTAGCAATAACTAAGTTAGAGAAGAACTGTGGCATATGGATAGATGACACATTAAGTTTTAAGGAGCATAGAACTACAGTCATAAGAAGAGCAAATTTCATGATAAAAAACATAAAAAGAAGTTTTATGAGTAAAAACGTAACTTGCATGGTCCCATTATTCATGATGTACATAAGACCCATATTGGATTATGGATCACAGATATGGAGTCCGTACACAACTGGAGAAATGGGAAGAACTGAAAAAGTCCAGAGACATTTTACCAAAGTAATAGGAACATTAAGACAATATAGTTATAAAGACAGATTAATAAAAATGGGTCTGTACTCTCAAGAGCATTGGAAAACTAGAGTGGATTTGTTGGTTATGCATAAAATCATAAAGGACGAAAATCTTAAAAATGAAATGGGAGTTAATTTGCAGAAAAAAAACAATGAGTTTGAGAAGACATGGAAAACAAATTAAAGTAAGGACTGCAAAAAATAATATAAGGCATTATTCCTACACAAATATATCTGGTAGATTATGGAATGGGTTGCCAAATGACATTGTGGATACCAACTCAGCAGATGTGTTTAAGGAAAAGGTTGATAAATGGCTCCTGTTAAATCATGGTAGATGCCCCCCTTATGTGAGGAGTAGTTATATAGGCTTTAAAGCCTTCTACTGCTCTATTATCCAGTATAAGAACCCACTATAAGAGAGAGCTATCTGTTAACATGGAAACAAAATTTACAAGATAAAAGGGTATAGTTTTCCTTTAAACATTTTCCTGTAAGCCATGAATTGTATAAAGGAATATACTGTAAAAACAGTTGCAGCCAATTTCTGTTACATCTTGGGGATGACATAGCAAGATCATTTCATTTTTATGAATAATTTGTTTTAGATAACAGAGTTACAGCATGCACCATGACAAAGTCTGAAACAATCAGGGGTAGTAATTCAATCTGTCCCAGTTTCTGTGGGATACATGGTAAGCAGGTATGTAACCAAATATATCTATATATATTTCTATAGATAGATAGATATTAGGGTAGCATGGTAGTGCTACCAAAGTTAGGGTTGAGTACCACATTTAAGGTTAAATGGTGAAACTTTGCACCTTAATAACTTTGCCACCATTCAACGGATTTGCCTGAAATTTGTTGGGCACGGGGCGTAGCCATAGATCTTGGGATCTACCAACTTTTGTATCAGTTGGATATATGGCTGCAGAATTATTAAGCAACATCTTGGAGCCCATTTATGCTTTTTTGCGCATTCTTCGCTCACGCCTACAGGTTGCACGGATTGTGCGACTAGCCCAAAAACTTCAAGGAACATGTGACCAGGGTCCCCGATGTGTCTTTTGAAGATTTTGTGAAAAAATATTAAACGGTTCAAAAGTTATTCAAAAAACAATTTTACCATTATAGTCAATGGGAAAAGGTAACAAAAAGTTTGTCAGTGTCGCAAATGCGGTTTTTAGTGTCTCAAATGTCCCCTGTAGTGTCATGAGTCAGTCATTTTTTTTTTAGTTACTGATCACAGAAATGCTTGTCATTTAAATTTGGGACCATCTAGGGACACAATTATTTTTGTGTTTACCTATTTGAGCCATGAGGATGCTAGGCACGTCTTTATTTTGTGGTTAAACACCCCAGAATTATGTCTTTTAATTTTTTGGGAAAAGTAGTGTCGCACCTGCGACACTTTTATGATTTTTTTTGCGAAATGTCACAAATCATTTACACTACTTTGCAACACTATGGCCAAAATGACAGGAATTGTTTGTCACACTGCTGCAAAAGAATAGTTTGGTCTTTTGGGCTGAAAATTGAAGGGAAGAAAGTCAACATCTCATAGATGTGCCTTTTCATGGTTTGGTTAAAAAACAGTGCAGGGATGCAAAGTTATGGTAATCCGAAGATGATGCTTTTTCCCATAGACTAACATTGCAGTGTCCGCCACTCATTTCTGGGCCTGTATCTCAGAAACGGTGCGAGATACGGACTTTTAGTTGGAAAAATGCTTAGCCCCCCCACAAGAGGGTTAAGCACAAACTAGCCAGGAAAGTCATAATTCATATGAAGTGTTTAATTTTTTTCTACGTCACATAGTTCCTGAGATATAAGCAATTTAGTATTCCAACTCCACATTTTCTGCCCCACGCCCCATTATTATGCATACATTCTTTGTACTCACTGGCCCGGATATTCAAACTGCACCCAAAAAGTGTGCAACAGCAGGAGCAAGTGCAAGCCCACTGCTCCCATGCGCAAGAAGCATGATAATCAAAAACTGCGCAGGTCAAGATGCGCCTGCGGCACACGACTGAATATCATGCCACCTGCACCATAGTGTAACCAGGGATGTGCAGTTGCGCAGTTCAGATGCAGCATAGCACAACCAGGGATGCCCCGTGGAGCAGAGCAGCAGTGCAACAGCATCACCAGGGATGTGCAGAGACAGGATGCAGGGGCTAACCACCCATGCCACAGATGGGCAGAGGAGCACACAGCAGAACAGACATTGCCCCCCACACCCCATGCACTGCACAACCGGTACAGAGCCAGAATAACTACCTGCCCATGGATACCAGCAACCAACCCACAGCTGGGGCATGGTGCCCAAGCACACCCCCGGCAAGCTGTGACTGGCACACAAGGAGGGCTGACCACCCTGTGCCACACCATCATACCAATGCAGAGCACACCCTGCACCATGATCCCCATACACCCTGCCCAGGAGTAGTGCCCAACAGTGCAGGACACCCCATGCATGCCACCACCCCCACTGTGACAATACAACCCTGTGCACCATGGAGCCATGCAAGGCAGCCCCACCATGAGCACCCTGCAGCAGGCAGCAGCAGACAGCGATGCAACAACTGCATACACAGTGCCACCCTGCACATCCCCCTGAGGTACATATGAGAGACCGACCATGTGTTGGCACACGAGGTACCCCACATGTGACAGGGCATGCTCTAAACCCCACCACCAGTGGTACAGCACCCTGCACACCCTCCCAAGGACACATCCCATCCCAGCACTGGCCACAACAGCCAGCACAGACACACGCAGTGTTGCATGGAAGCATGCATCACACAGGATGCAACACAGTGCATGGACAAACACCCACCCATACCCAAGGGCACACCAACACAGGGACACAGTAGCAGGTCAGCCAAGCCACTGGCTTGTGGCCACGGCAGCCATGTACACATGGCCAGCACCCCTACATGGCACAAGTGAGCCAGCCACCCTGCACAGACACCATGAAGCTGTATGCCACCAGCATGCGGCCGGAGCACAAGTGACAGACAGTGGAGTACATCCCCTGCAACAGACACAAGTGACAGCATGGAGGTGGGACAACAACAGTGGAGGCCACAGTGCCACCCAAGGCAGACGGGCACCACAC
Source organism: Neoceratodus forsteri (assembly GCA_016271365.2). Lineage (NCBI taxonomy): Eukaryota > Metazoa > Chordata > Ceratodontiformes > Ceratodontidae > Neoceratodus > Neoceratodus forsteri. Next base: position 324,138,368 of record CM028134.1, read on the forward strand.
CGGTGACAGGAGGCAACCTGGCATTGTTCTGGGTACAGTGGTTGTCCAGCATGAACAGCCACAACTGACATGTCAGCAGATGGTGCATATCACAGACATGCAAGGGTGTCAGCTGCACAGCCCATGGATGGTCTGACAGGGTCACCATGGACACAGAACATGCTCCGTGGACCACTGCACAGGCAACCAGTACACAGAGAACAACACACAAACCACAGACAGTGACTGATTCCCCCACCCACATCATAAGTGTGTCCCTGCCAGACACACACACACACACACGCCCATGCCTGCACCACTCCCTACACCATGCACACCACTGAAAATCAGAGACCACCACAGCTGTCATAACAAAATGTATGTATTAAACAATATAAACAATCAAACATATTTACAAATATATACAAGGGTGGGGGGAAAGGGCCACAAACCAGGTGGGGCGGGCATAGGGCAGGGGCTTACAAATGGGAGAGGGAAGAAGGGATGTGAGGGTGGGTCCAGGAGGGTTAGGTGAGTCAGGGGGCATGGAAGGCCTATTGTCTGCCCCGCTCTCCACTCCTGTGGCACCTCCAGGTGCTTCGTCTCCGGACCTTGTGCTGCTCCATTTTCTCCAGAATCACCAGGGATGCCCGCACCAACTGCAGCAGCTCCTGCATGCCATGTTCTATGACCATTCAGCATTGTCCACCTAGGACAAGGGAGCAAAGTCAATACATGTAACTGTCCAGCCCCCTGCAGCCCACCCATTGTGCATGGCATACAGCTGTGTGTCACGCCCGTGTGATGGTGTGCGACCACCCACAGTGACAGCGTCCACAAGACCTGCCTATTCAGACACCCACAGCCATGCAGACCACTGCATGCACCCACTGCCCATGTCCCGCACAAGTACCACCGTGGCCATACAGTGACATGGTTATGCGGTGCAAAGGCAGTGGCACAGCCATGTACCCGGTGCACGCATGGACCACCATTGATGCCCTCCCAGACATGCAGTGCCACTGGACAGTGCTGACTGTAACAAGTTGCGTGCATGGCAGTGGTGTCAATGGACGATGGCCATGCCCCACTGCCTGCCTGTTACACAGCATGCAATAGTAATTATGGATGTAAGGCACTCACCATCATCAGGCTGGTCCCTGTGCCTGTGTGGTCCAGCATCCCTCCCGGCCTGCCAATCATCTTGTTGCCGCCTCCCCCCCCCTCACCCACCGGCACTCTTCTGGGCCTAGGGTGCAAACATGGAGAGAGGAACATCAATACAATCCGGTAGCAAAGTCTCCCCGCCCCTGTGTGCAATCCTACACAGCCATACCCATCCACCCTCCTATCCAGACACTACCTCCATGGCCAACACTGGATGGCACCCCCCATGTGCTGGACACATGCCATTATGATACCTGTATGGACGTTAACAGTGTATGGATAGGGCACCTACCTGGACGTGGCACCGTGCCCCTCCTGGCACGTGCCCACAGGCAGGCAAGCCTGTCCAAGTCCCTGCACTGGAGATCCCCATATCGGTGGTGACACTGCTTAGCCATGCGCCCAATTCCTGTGGCCTCCTTCAGCACCACCACCACCTCCTCCCATACTGCACTCCTGGTCCTGTCCAGGGGTGCATCTCCAAAAAGTGCCCCAGCATGGGGCTCTACTATGGCCACCACATTGGCCAGCTCCACCTGGCTCCAAACAGCAGCCCTCCTTCTTGCCATCTCTGAAGCTGGTTGGAGTTAAAATGGTACTCAGTAGCACAATCCACCACATGCAGATGCTGCTTGGTACAGCGCTGCCATTCCCTATTGCACTGTCACTGAACAGCACGATAGTGGTGCACCCATGTGGATGCATGTACCTAGGGGGCAAAGGTCAGGCACAGGGTCAAGGGTCTCTTGCACACGGACCACCACAGCGCAATTGGTACTCACTGCGTGTAGCGCAATTTAGGTGCCTGATTGCCACCTCCTGTAGCAGCCTACTGTGCAGTGGCCCCAGTGCACCTACAGTGCCCCAGTTCCAGAGCACCATACATGTGGACAATGCAGTAGCACCACTGGCACAATGGTGGCCATGCCCTGCATTGCCTCCCATGCACAGCACATCAGCAGCATGGCAAGCATCTGCGTCATCACCCCGGGCATGTGCCATTAGGTGTCTACTGCGCATGTCACAGAGATGCGCCCTTGTCTGAGCACGTTCAACACAATTGTGCAAAGTGCAACAGCTCAATATTCAGCCGGCATATGCAAATCAGCTAATCAGCCATTCAATGGTGCAGATACTGCATCTGCATCCACTTATAATTGCGCCTCGCCTCATTTGCATGAGTTGCACTATAAAAATGTGACATTGAACTGCACTGGCCATAGTCTGTTATTGCAGTCTATTGTGGTGAGTTGCATGCTGTTTTGGAGTGTGGATTGTAGTGTGTGGGACATGCATGGGACTGCACTCTCACAGGTAACACCTGTCATTCTCACAGGATGAAGAATGAGCGATTGTGAGATGGAGGAAGAGGATCAGAGGCGTGGGAGGAAGAGGAGTCCTAACTTCACAAAGGCAGAAACAGATGCCCTGTTTGAGGCCTACCTCAACCAGGAGCCGCAGCTCAGCAGACGGCGGGGAACACCACAGGCACATGCTGCTGCATGGGAAGAGGTGGTGCATGCCATCAACTAACATGGTAGCCACCAGCAGTCCATGCAGGAATGCAAAAAGAAGATGGGCATGGACAGGCAAAGGATTAAGAACAAGGTGGCTGCCATCAGGGCAGCATGAGCTGTGATCAGTGGGGGACAGCCGGCCATGCAACGCCCGACCCCACAAGAAGAGTGGGTTGCTGGAAGCATGCGGTGTTGTGCCATAGAGGGTGTTCCAGGTGGTGGATTCCAGATGGGTGGTAGCCCATCACTGCATGGTAGGTCCTGGTCTGTCAATGGGAGAGACAGGGTAGGGCAGATACATTAATGCTACTGTGTTCCCTTACAGCTCCTGATCATCTACATGGGTCAGTGGTGGTGGGCTTGTCCACTGAGAACAATACCATGGACATAGAGGAGGGCCCATCCACCTCCACAGGCATCTGAGGGTCAGGGCGACAGTGGGCCTGCTTTGACATCCAGACTGATGTTGGTGGGGCAGGTGCAGAGGAGGCCCTGCCCGTGTCCCATGGTGCCAGGGTCCATGGATGCCAGCATGCTGAGACTCAGGCTGGTGCCAGATCCACTGATGATGATGATGGAGCTCACTTCATGGACAGTGATATATGTGGGCCGCAGGATGGCCACACAGCAGGTGACATCACAGGCTTGACCATGGGTGGTGCCACCATGGAGGCCTACATGACATCACAGTCCCAGCCTGTGCCTGTCTGCACTAGTGGGGCAGCACTGGTGTGTGTCCAGGACAGTGGGGCTGTTGCGGCCACTGCAGCGGCACTGTTGAGCCCTTGAGAGCGGCAGCTGGAGGGGCAGCATCAGCAGTCGGCCAACGGCCATGGGGGTACAGTGTCAGGGGTTGGCATCAGTGCACCACCTGTGGACATGCCCAGGCCTGGCCCTTGTGTGCAGCACCCACCCTCAAGGGGTGCTGCCCATCAGGGCCATGAACACCGTGAGGGACAGCATGCCGATCAGGCAGATGACCTCTTAGAAGACCACACCTGCATACTTCAAGAATCAGTCGACAGGCAGTTGTGGCTTGTGATGGCAGTGGATGCACTCAGTGTGGCTCTGCATCAGGCAGAAGAGCGGTGCAGCAGAGACACCGCTCTGCACCTGGCAGGAATGGACCGGTTGCATGAAGATGTGACCGCTGCCATTGACAGGCAGACACAGGCAATCACAGCTGTCATGGCCACAATGGGGCACATAATTATTTGCCCATACATCACAGACACCGCACAGAGCAATGTCCACCCCCCTTTCCCAGCATCGTGTGACACCCTCCTTGTCGACACCAGGTTTGGCTGTGGGCATCCCGAGCATGCCTGGCGCAGTCATGTTTGGTGTGCTGCAGACCCCTGCACGAGCACGGTCGCATTCACACAGCAGAATCCCTGGGGGACCATCGGTGCCACCCCATGAGGCCATTGGTCAGCCTGTCACTGCTGGCAGGTCTTGGCGGGGACGCCCATGCATCCGTGGTGGCCGTGGCACTGTGGCACATGACTGACCTGTCTCCCACCATGGCTACTGTCGGATGCTGCCCTGTGTGCATTGTGTTGTTCAATGTGCAATGCACGGGTGGGGTACCTGGCTCTGCACACACACACACGTTCCATATGCACACACCCTCCTGGCTGCTGTCTGCTGTGTTGTGTGCATGATGATGCCGACATTGTGCTGTCCACCACTGTGCAATGATGCCCAGCATCTGACACACGCACAATGACAGGCACTGGGCGTGGTGGTCTGTGGACATGTGTGTGGCTAGGGGTGGCATTTGGGGTCGGCGTGCCTCCTACCCTTTGTGCTTGTCTTGTGGGGTGTGTGTGTGTGTGTGTGTGTGTGTGTGTGTGTGTGCGCGTGTGTGCGTGTGTGTGTGTGTGTGTGTGTGTGTGACCACGTGCCATGTTGGAAGCCTTGCCCATCCCTGATGGGCGTGTGCAGTTCCATGCTCATCCAATTCCCTTAATGACATGCACCCCGGGGTTTGTCCATGCGTGTTTGTGGGTTGTGCCTTTGCCACAGGTGGTTGCACATGGTCCTATGACTTACCTGGGTTGGTTGAAGTGCTCCTTTGTGATGGTGTCCTGGTGCAGCTGTGCAATCCAGATCAGTCGGGGGTCCCTTTGACCAAGGGGGGGCTGCCCATCACCATCTTCACCAGCATCCTCATCGTCCCCATCGCTGTTCCCCTCTTTGACCTGTACGGCTATCCCAAAGGTCATTGACCATGTTGTGCAGGATGCAACAGGCCAGGAATAGCCTGCAGGCCTTTGAGGGGCTGTACTGTAGTGAACTGCCAGACGTGTCCAGGCAATGGAAATGCGCCTTCAGCAACCTGAACACCCGCTCAATGACATTGCGTGTGGTGGCATGTGCCTCATTGTAGCATTGCTGCGATGGGGTCACGGGCAGCCGGTATGGTGTGAGCAGCCAGGGTCATAGTGGATATCCACTGTCACCTGTGTGTAGATAGTGGACATTAGTTTGGTGATCAGTGTCACCCTGCCTTGGGCTATCTAGGCCAATACCCATGTCACCTCTGACTATGCCCCTCCCAAGCTCCATGTCTTTCTGCGTGGTTTGCATACTCACCCACTAGATGGCCAGTGGGGATGTCCCCACTCTTGAACCTGTGGCACAGCGTGGACTGGTGCCAGATGAAAGCATCATGTACTCCCCCAGGGTGCATGGCACAGACATTGATTATGTGCCCCCTGGCATCGCACACCACCTGGCAGTTGATGCTTGCATGCTCCTTCTGATTCATGTATGAGGCCCCTTCAGGGCCAGGTGGCATGCGGATGGCCACATGGGTGCAGTCTATTGCCCTGAGTATGCCAGGTATACGTGCTACCCTGTGGAACTCCTGTATGTTTGCTGTGCGCTCCGCCAGTGTGCTTGGCAAATGGATGTATTCTACAGCATGTGGCAGCAGTGCGCAGAGGAATTGGGTGAGGAGGTGTGATGTGGATCACTGGGTTATGCCTGTCATGTCCCCTGTTAGTCTCTGGAAGGTACCCGTGGTGAGCAGGCATATGACAGCTGTCACTTTGGTCTCCACTGACAGAGCATGGCTCCGTTGTGTGGGTGCCTCCATCACATCACTGCACAGCTCACAGAGCCACCGCAGGATCGCCTAGTTCTGGCAGTACCAGCCCACAATCTCAGTATCAGTGTACAGCTCAAAGCTGGTGCAGGCTTGGTACTGCCTGTTGGGGGCATACCGCTGAAGGGCCCTTCCACGGCCTTGCCCCCCTGCTGCCTGCCTTCTCACCCCCCTCATAACTGCCTCCATCTGGATGGTGGCACTGGCCATGTTCCTGGCTTGTGTTACACCACTGGCAGCTGTTTCTCTGTTCCCCCCGCTGTCCTTGCTGCTACTCCCCCTGCACCGGAAACACCTCCTTGTAGTGGCCATTCTGTCCGCTATCTGTGCCCTCAGTACTGTGTGGCACTTCCCCCTTTTGTCCTGCACTGTGGCACAGGCTCCCCACACTTTCCCTGTTCCTGGTGGTTCCAGGTGCTCTGTCCTGCTCCTGCCCTGTCCTGCTCCCAGTTTCTGTGTGGCTGCCTGCAGTTCACCAACATGTGGCTTCCCTGTAACGTTCTTTCGCCTCTCTCTTGTTCCTTTTTATTTTGGATAATTTCCGATATTGCACAACTTCCGTTTGCTCCCCTATTGCGCATGGCGCATGTTGTTGAATATCGCACTGCGCCATTTATGCATGGTTACTCCCCCTTTAGTTGTGCATGAATTCATTATCATTGCGCTCTTGTGCATTGTGATTTGGGGGTGCATCTGCCTCCCGCTGAATATTGCAGAATGGCGCATTTTCGGACTTGCGCTGGTGCATCCCTGTTGCGCATGGCACAACCCTTTTGAATATCTGGGCCACTGTGTTTCTCTATGCAGCTGTTAGGGAAAACCAGGGTGTGCACTCCAGTTACTGTTACAAGTAGCATTTCCACTTGAGTTTCTGTACCCATTTGCATTAGCATTCCCGTGTACGCCACCATGTGCATTATCCTTTGCATTTCTGTTTGCGCTTGTGTTTGCATTACTCTTACCATTTGTGTCTACAGTACTGTTTCTGTTTGTGTTTCACTTTGCATCACCATGCGCATTACCATTTGTGTTTGCAGCCACCCTTCCATTTGCATTTACGTTTGTTTTTCATTTTGTGTCATCGTTGTTGTTACCGTTACCATTTGCATTTCCAATTGCATTCCCATGCCTGTGCGCGTTATGGTTTGCATTTCCATATGCACTTGCATTTGTGCTTCTGTTTCCTTTGGCGTTATTGTTGCTGTTACCATTACCATTTGCATTTCCAATTGTGCTACTGTGACTGTGCGCATTACGGTTGGAGTTCCTGTACTCGCTTGCGTTTGTGTTTCTATTTCCTTTGGAGTTATTATTGCTGTTACCATTACCATTAGCATTTACAATTGTGGTACCATGACCATGCGTGTTACAGTTTGAGTTTCCATACGCGCTTGCGTTTGCATTTCCATTTCTGTTTCCTTTGACCTTATTGTTGCTGTTGCTGTTACCATTACCATTTGCATTTAAAATTGTGGTACCATGACCGTGCATGTAACAGTTTGTGTTTCTGTACACACTTGTATTTGCATTTCCATTTCTGTTTCCTTTGGTGTTATTTTAGCTGTTACCATTACCATTTGCGTTTCCAATTGTGGTACCGTGACCATTCACATTACACTTTGCGTTTCCGTATGCACTTGTGTTTGCCTTTCCGTTTCTGTTCCTTTTGGCATTATTGTTGCTGTAACAGTTAACATTTGCATTTAGAATAGCGGTACCATGACCGTGCTTGTTACCAGTTGCGTTTCCATACTCGCTTGCATCTCTGTTTGTGTCACTGTTTGCTTTGGTGTCACTTTGTGCTTGCGTTTCTATTAACATTTGAATTACCATTTACGTTTGCGTCACCATGTGTGTAACTATTAGTGCTTGTGTTTGCGTTGCAGTTACCGTTACTATGTCACAAGACATCATGTGGTGGGAGCGCGGGGCCTGAAGGGACTGCACTCCCACCACCACATTCTATTCACTATTTATAGTCCTCATTCTCAGAAAGAAGGGAAATTCATGGCAAAAAACTCAGTTTAATGCATCAGTTAGGGTTGTTGCATGGATCAAAAGTGAGGAAATTTGGTGTTAGGGTTGAAAGCCCCACCTTGCACCCTCAGCCTGCCCCCCCAACCGTCATTGGGGTGTGCATTGGGGCCATAGGTCCTAACTCTCATGCCATTCTCCTATACCTCAGCTTGTTTACACATGTGATGGCGTGAGAGTTAGGGCCAATGACCCCAACGCACACCCTGAAAATGGTTGGGGGGCAGGCTGGGGGGTGCAAGGGGGGCTTTCAACCCTAACACCAAATTTTCTCACTTTTGTCACTGCTGAACTACCCTAACTGATGCATTAAATGGAGTATTTGATATATATATATATATATATATATATATATATATATATATATGTGTGTGTGTTATGTATATATATATATATATATGATATATATATATATATATATAGATATATATATTATGGTAGCACAGTAGTGCTACCATAGTTAGGGTTGAGGAGCCATTTACATGTTAAACCCAACATTTTGCACCTTAATAACTTTGCAACCATTTGACGGATTTGCCTGAAATGTCGAATACATGATCAAGACCCATACACCTTGGGATCTGTCAAGTTTTGTACCGGTCAGATATACGGCTGTGGAGTTATTAAGCATGATCTGCGCATGTGTTTATGCTTTTTCTGGAATTCTATGGTCGCACCTACAGGTCACACGGTTTGCATGACCAGTCCAAAATCTTCAGGGAACGTGCGTCTGGGGTCCCTGATGTGCTTTCAAAGATTTCATGAAAAAATATTAAATGGTTCAAAAGTTATTCAAAAAACAAGTTCCCATTATAACTCAATGGGAAAAGTTAACAAAAAGTTCGACAGTGTCGCAAATTCAGTTTTTAATTTTGCAAATGGCCCTTTTACTTTCACAAATCCACCATCTTGTTTTCAGTTATCGATCAGAAAAATGCTTGCCATTTAAATTTGGGACCCTCTAGCAACCTAATTATTTTTGTATTTACCTAGTCGCACCCTGAGGATGCTAGCCATGTCTTTATTTTGGGGTAAAACACCCCAGAAATATGTTTTTCAGATTTCTGGAAAAATTACTTTCTCAAAGTAGTGTTGCACTGAGAAAAGTATCCCAAATTTTTGTGAAAGCTTTCGCAAATTGAGACAGTACTTCTCTAGGCTGTGGGAAAATGACAACAATTCTTTGGCACCCCACTGCAAAAGAACAGTTTGGAGTTTTGGGCTGAAATTTGGAGAAAACGCAGCCGACATCTCACAGATGTGCCTTTCAGTGTTTTATTGAAAAAATATTACACTGTGGCAAAGTTATGGTACTTCAAAATTGACACTTTTTCCCATAGGATAACATTACAGTGTACGACGTATTGCAGCAATCGTTTGGCGCCCTGCTGCAAAATAACGGTTTGGTCTTTTGAGCTGACATTTGCAGGGAACACAGCCAACATCTGACAGGTGTGCCTTTCAGTGGTTTGGTGAAAAAATATTACAGGGAGGCAAAGTTATGGCACTCCAAACTTCTGTTTTTTTTCCCATAGGATAACATTACGGCGTTCGTCGCACCTTTCAGGGCCCATATCTCGGAAACGGTGTGAGATACAGACTTTTCATCAAAAAAAAAAAACACTTACCCCCCCGATGAGGGCTAAGTATAAAACTAGCCAGGAAAGTGATAATTCATATGACTTTTAAATTTTTTTTCTATGTCATGCGGTTCCTGAGATATAAGCAATTTACTATTCCAAGTCCTCATTTTTCTGTTCCGAGAGTCATTATATTGCATACATTCTTTGTACTCACTGTCTTTCTCTATACAGCTTTTGGGGAAAGCCAGCCTGTGTGCTTACATTACTGTTACCATTACCATTTCCGTTTGTGGTTTTGTACCTGTTTCACTTACTGTTCACGTTATTACCACCATGTAAGCAAGTATCTTTTATGCTGTCTCTGGCCGGCCGCATTATATCTACTATTTCTCATTATTATTATCAAAGACAAAGGAAATTAGAGGCAAATAACTCAGTTTACTGCATCAGTTAGGGTTGTACCACAGTGACAATAGCGAGGAAATTCAATGTTAGGGTTGAAGCCCCCCCTTTGCACCCCTCCAGCCCACCCTGCTGCATTACATGGTGGGACCACAGTGCCTGAAGGGCACTGCACTCCTGGTGGTGCATTATGGTGGGAACCCGCGCTCCTGCCACTGCATTATGTTCACTATTTCTCATTATTATTCTCAAAAACAAGGGTAATTACGTGGTGGGCCCCGTGGTTCCGCTGCTGTATAATGTGGTGGGAGCGCGGTGCTCGAAGGGCCCCACACTCCTGCTGCTGCATTACATTTACTATTTCTCATTATTACTCTCAAGAACAAGGGAAATTAGAGCAAATAACTCCATTTACTCCATCAGTTAGGGTTGTACCACAGCAACAAAAGTGAGGAAATTCCGTGTTAGGGTTGAATCCCCCCCTTTGCACCCCTCCAGCCTACCCTGTTGCATTATGTGGTGGGATCGCAGTGCCTGAAGCACTCATTGCTCCTAGTGCCACATTATGTGGCAGAAGCATGGGGCTCAAAGGCCCCCCACACCCACCACTGCATTATGTTCACTATTTCTCATTATTATTCTCAAAAACAAGGGTAATTAGGTGGTGGAAGCTCAGGGCCCTGCTGCATTACTTGGTGGGAGTGCAGTGCCCGAAGGGTCCCACACTCCTATCACTAGTACATTTTGTATTTTACAGTACTGTATATTTTTGTTTTTGTGTGTTGGAGTGCATGCTTGGCAGGGCCCTGTGCTTCCACTGCTGTTTCACATTTAGTATATTTCAGTACTGTTGTTGTTAGTGTTTTGTGGTGGAGGAGCATGGTGCCCAAAGGGCCCCACACTAATGTCACTCTATTAGATTCAGTATTTTTCAGAATTTTTTATCTTTCTGTTTTTATTTGTGCTACCATATACATTTACATTTCTGTTTGGTGCCACTGTTTTAGTATGTGTGAAGACATCATGTGACACATATTCCTCCTGAGCAACAGTTGCACACAGAGAGACAGACACACATGGAAGTGGGGGGGGAGCCATGGTAACAGGAACAGTTATAGACTTGCTGTATGTTAAGTGAAGAGACAGAGGCAAAGAAGGGTTATGCAGATCAGTTGTACAACTTCCTGATTACAAGTAAAGTGTAGTTAGCATTGTTGTCACTTGAATGGCTTCAGTTACATAATGTCTCTTCAAACTGCAACACCAGGTACTGGATCCTTAGTAGAGACCCACAGAAAAGCTGAGGGTATGGACATCAATGGTAGACATTAATGATTTCAGGGACACTCATGTTAGGACACTTAGTGTTTGTGTTGGCTGACACAGATAATACCCCCTCCCCCAAAGTTTGTACTGCATCATGAGTATCGATGCACAGCAAGAATGAGTCAAGCAGCATCAATGGTACAGGTATGTAATTGTTGATACACACAACTTAGCACAGTTAGGATTTCTATGGCTTTACACAGACAATTTACACACGCATACCAGTTACTGATACTGACTGTACATTCACAACTGCATGTGCTTAGGTAGAATGTCACACAGCTTTCTAGACCAGGTACTGCAGTCTGACTGTAGACTGACAGTAGATGTAAGTTTGGTACATGGTACTTAACTTAGTTAGGAATTACAGGAGATCTGTAAGTCAATGTATGAACACCTAGTCCACATATTGTACACTGGGTTGACAATACAGAATAGGAATAAACATGGAGGTAAACAGTGTGATGGGGGGACTGCTTTTTCATAGCATTTGCTGCATCCTAAGTAAACAGCCACAGGAAATGATAGGGAATGTACATCAGTTGTACAGCTCTCTGATTACAGGAATAGTCCAGTTAGCACAGTTGCCATTTGAATGGATTCAGGCAGACAATGTGTCTACAAATGTGACAGTAGGTAGTACATTGTAAGTGGAGATACAGATCATAAGTCAGGGTAGGTACATGTCAGTGCACATACACAACACAGGTAACTATTTGTATGCCAATGCCACACATGACTGATTACAAGGAAACTGTAGTTACCTTTGTTAGGATTTGCATGGATTAAGGCAGCTAGAGCTGCTGTGCCTCCCAATATTTGTACTACATTATGACTGGTTATCTATAGGAACTTTACCGGACTGGAGATCTATGGCACACCTCTGTAATTGTAGGTATAGTTAAGTTACCACAGTTGGGAGTTGCAGAAGCTTAGACAGGGAATTGAAGTAGACATAGCAGTGACTGCATCCTAAGTGTATAGTCACAGCTGCGTACTGTTCGGTGCTGATGAGTGGCACCTTGGTACAGTAATTACTACATGATGACTGTATAGGCACAGGAAAAGTAAGTACATTGCTGACTTTTGTACACTCTTAGAAATTATGGAAAGTGTGACATGCAATGTGCCACATCATTGCCTGTGTTGTGATACTGAGTGGACAGCATAGCAATCAAAGAAATTCATGGAGATATAGTTGTGGCACTATTTGTTGCAGTTGATTTGCATGCTTAATAAAGACAACACTTATGTTCTAATGTCGTTATGCTATTTTAAGTAAAGACTCGACACAGGTGGTTATGATTTTAAAAGATTTATTGCCAATTCATTAAACTGAAAAAAGGCCCAATTAAGACTGTATTTTTTTTACAAAATCAGTCTCACAATACAATCCTTGTATGTGTGTAATCATTGCTTGGAATATATGTAAATGTGTCACATTTATAGCAACTGGATTATATGAATTGGAGCAAGTATGTGATATTATAATAAAGTATAGAAAAAAGGTAGCATAAGAAGGTAATTTGTTCTAAGTATTGTGATTGTTTTACATTGTACACATCTTTAGTTTAGGTGTTTGCTATCCTTGCAGTGTTTTCCCATCTTTTGCTGGCGGGGTTGTTATCTGCCTTCTATGCATATGCCTGGTTCTTTACTAGGTGGTCACTGTCTTTAATTAGGTGTTCTGTGTTTACAGTGTTGTTTAAGTGTTCACTACTCTTTGTGTTAAGAAGTGTTTTCTGACATTCCTCCTGAACTTGTGATACTCAAGCTGAACCTGTGGCTCTTCATTATATATTTGTTACTGAACTTGAAGAGCCTTTGGTTAAGAATATTAAGTATTTTTTTAAGTAGTTGCAAGTCCTAATTATGTGTAGTCCATTACTTGTGTGCTATGCTAATAAAGGTATGTCAGTAGCTTCTAAACAGTGATTACACACATGATACAGAAGTGTTTAGTTGCTATTGTGTGACTGATAATGTGGATGTTCCTGGGGTGGGCGAAAAACCATATGCTAAGTGTTTAAGTAATAGAATATTCATATATCTAATTTCAGTGACATTCGATTACTGGCATTTAATGATATGTCACTGACTAGGCACATATGGAAAATTCCCACCCGACCCCTCAATAGAGGCGATCATAAATATTGTCAGGAACAGGTATGAAGTGCGTTGTGATCAGTAACAGTGTCTGATTTACAGTTGTCGGCATTGTTAACATAGGTTAGAATTACTTTTATGACAAGTACAAAAAATATGAATATTCTTACAGGAACAAAAAACATTTTTTCAGTTGTTACATTGGCTTCTATGTTAACTCTTAACTAGTAAGTTAAAAAAAGTGTATGGAATGCTGTTTTTTATCAAAGATATGGTTAATTTAATGTAATCAGTATAGTGCTGTATTATATGTTAAACATTCATTGCCAAGGTGCAATAAGAATGTAAATATTATGTACAAGTAATTACAAGGTCATGGCAAAGTCAGTTGATAATATGATGCTATTGTTCGGTATTTACAGTTGCTTCATTCAACTTCTTGCATTATCAATAAAGGCTATTTTTACATATGTACAGTATCAGTATTACAAATAAAGGAGGCATAGTTCTACACTGTTGCATGGTGAATGAATGATGTTGTTGTCTACATGTCAAGAGCCAATAGAGAAAAACAAGTGATGATAGACAACTTGTGGCAGAGTGCACTGTTTGGTGAATGGGACAAGTGTTGTTCAGTTATTTACGATGGTAACCGAGAACTTGTCTTTATCAGGAGAGAGTAACAGTTTCAAACTGGCAGCAACTTATTGCTATGTATGGGTATGATACAGTAACAATAAAAGATATGTACAGAAGAGGAGAGCAGTAAGGCCTCTGTTTTGACATGTACAATCTTTGATAGACATGTAAGCATGGTTTCTCGAGTGACTGTGAATACCGTTGGCACCGAATGAAGCCACTACAACAATTTCCATGTTGTCACTGATCCACACAAGATCTTAGATGTCATAGTGCATGAAATGTGTCTGCCAGTATAGCATTTTGTTGAAATGCAATGGTTTATTGAGAGTTGTGGATTGGTCACAATTGTACTGACCTACGACTGTTCCTGTCACAAACTAGTAATTTAAGCAATGCAACATGTTTTGTCCTATTCTTCTGAAATATGAAGGTCATCATAATTCTTCAATATTAGAAGATATGCATTCTTTAAGTGTCGTGGCAGTCTCTGTTGAAAACTTCTTGTAGAGTCGTCATACTCTACCCATCCAGTTCTGTAGCTAAGTAAGCAGGTGCAATGGCCAGAATGCATGGATTGGCCATGGTGATAGATTATACTGTGAGTGTCAAACACTGATTGGTTGAAGACTATTCTACCAGCTGTGTAATCTGTGATAGGATTGTCAACTCTGAGCTGTTGGAGTTAAACCTGTGCAAGATAAGCAACAGATATTGAGATGAACTCCTGAGATTTATGGACTGAGTGCATCTGCCTCCACACCTTGTACAGGTGTGACCACATTGAGCATTGGTGAATAGCTGTCAAAATTTGACACTTTTGGTTTGAGGGACAAAAAAGAGTAATCCACAGCATGTCTTCTGTGGTTTCACGCTGTGAATGGCCACATGAAACACATACATATTTGGTTACATATGATACTGTGAAGTACTGCCGCATTGGGGTACCATCTTCATCCAGGTTGTTTAATGACGGCCATCATAAACTCACTAGTGTCTTGCTGTATGTCAGCAGCAAATGTACTACATCTGTCATATGTATCTAGCACCTGTCGTAGTGGTGTTAGTGACTGTACATTGTTAGACTGGTCAGAAGTCATGTTGACAATCTGCTTCAAAGCATTTGATAGGGGAATTGTCCTGTGAAGCAGATATTGCCTGCACAAAGTGTGGCATGTGTAGAAAAACTTGCATAGCTGAGTTAGCATAGCAGTTCACTCTAGTACTGTTGTCAAAGACTGGTACAGCAGCTACACCAACAGATTTCTGACTAATTGCTGGCTGTGAATGTTTATTTGAAGTTGAGGCCTTTGTTGAACTCTTTTGAGTTGAATCACTTCTGGAAGCTTGTGGCTGTTTGTTGACACCTGTAGATTTTACTGAATGATGTGAGGCAGCCAGATATGTAGGCTGTAGTATTAAAGGCATTTGTGGCTGATGTAGTGTATGTAACCCGTTGTACTCAAGAATACATCGCTTCTCAGCTTGTATTTTCTGAGGTGCTAGAGTTATAATGTGCAACCCAGAAGGCTGCGGACACGTGAAAGTGCCACGTAGCTCATGCCATCCTTGAAAATGTCTGTACCTATGTCCATCATTGCTGAATCCAAACTCAAACCCTGAGATTTGTGAATGGATACAGCATATGCAACACATAATAGAAACTGTTTCCAGTTTACATAGATATCCTTAAATACCTGGAATTTTACACAGGTCTGTTCTATGTGTACAGGCTGTTCAATGTTGTCAAAGTGAACTACAAGCATCTCGATATATGTCTTCTGGACATTGTAGACAAAGTCAGTGATGTTTCCCATGGCACCGTTAACTATGCCTCGTTCTACATCTAGATTACGCCTTAGCATGATACGTGCATTCTTACAAAGTGTGAGAACAGCCTCTAGGCCAGCTGTGCGTGAAATATCTGACTTGAGTTCACTGAGTCGTTCACTCATCTTTGCTACTAGGTTGCGACTAAGAATGACACCATCAACTGTATCAACAGCATGCAGACTTAGAATTTCTTGGTTTTCTCTCTGCAGCATTAGATTGTTGAACTCAGTGCATTTCTTTAGTCATGGCATAAGACACACTATGTGTGTCCCTGTGGAATATACATCACTGAAAACATTACATGCTGTTTCTATGGATGCTTTATCTACTGTGATTCTCTGATCATTTAACATACAAACATGTTCTGGTGATAGAGAACCTGTACGAGCTTCATCTAAAAATGATTTGTAAGCCAGATCACCACTTTGGCGCATGTTCTCAGACAACTCAACATAGGTACATAATTCTCATATGTTATAGCCTGCAATGCAGCCGAGAATATTCTTAGCTTGCTTGGCAGTTAGAGTTGTAAATACATGCTCTGCATTGACTGGTGCAAGCTGTAAAAGGTCTCCCAACAGAGCAATAATTTTGCCACCAAATGGAACTCCATCATCAGTACCTAAGATCTCCTGTAGATGTAGATGAATACTGGCAAGCATGACATTGTAGACCATGCTGATTTCATCAATGATGAATAACTTCATCTTTGCTAACATGGAACGGAACTGAGATGAAACATCAAATGATAGTTTACGATACTCTCCAGTTCTGCCATGTTCCACTGGCAACATAAAGAGACGGTGTAATGTAACTCCACCAATGTTGTATGCGGCTAGTCCTGTGGGAGCAGTAACAGCAATAGACATTGATGACCCTGTCAGGCTCCGTACTTCAGCAGTGATGGCTTCAATAAGGGAACTCTTTCCTGTGCCAGCTGAACCGCTAACAAAGATCAGTAGTGGCTTATAGTCATGACAGTCACATTCTTTTGTTTCATGTTGTAGGCCATGTTAGACAGCTTCAACTACTTGAGAGTGAACTGTATGCTGCTGCTGATTTAGTCTTTCTCTCAAGTCAGCTGGGTTGACAGTGGAGTGTGTTCCATGTTCCATGGTTGTCTCAATTTCTGACATTAACACTTCTGGGGCAATTAAGGGCAGAGGTTCACCTACAACAGCTTGTCCCTCTGGATCAATGTTGTCTTGTGAACTAACAAGGGTGTCTTCCTGAAGCTGCTTCTCTACCTTCTCAAGATGTTCTTTCTCAGCATCTAGTCTCTGTATGTATGTCTCTAAGTATTCAGTTTTGAAAGTCTCGTAACTGCGATTGAATTCTTCCTGGAATGTATCGCAGTCACCTTTTAATTTAGACTCACTTCTCCAGGGTCTAAATAGGAATAGGAGAGCAAAGTATTAGTGTTCTCTGCTCTCCGATGTGCCTAAATGCAATTTACAGTGGTCTATGAGCCATGGCTTGTGTCTCTTTATGAGACAGCCATCCACTCCATTCACCTTGTAAATCTGGTGTGTTGAGTCAGATGATACATTTGCCTTGTAGTCATACCACTTAGCCACCTGAAAGAGACACATATCATCCATGTCGACGTGTCTACAGGGGTAGTATCTGTCTATCAGGTTATTCTTCAAAATATGTTTTGAAGAAGGTCTATTGGCAGCGATCTTCTCACTTTTGGCATGAGGAATCAGCACATGTTTGCATTTCTCATAGTAGTTTACACTGAGAAACCGGACAGCGTCAGACTTTCCGTACAGGTGTGTGCCCATTAAACGGTCATTGGCTTCATAAGCTCCACATTCTCTGTGTGAAAGAGTCTTCAAACCCAATGACCACAGCTGAGATGTCAGGCTTCTGCTTGAACTGGCAATATCTTCCCAAAGATCTTGCAAGCTAGTCTGCTCATGTTTGGTTATGTAATGGTGACATACCACCCAGGGCCAATGAGTTATCAGCCACAAACTGAACACATCTATGTTTGCTTGCCACATTAGAGAAGAGTTGGTTGTAGTCATTTATGTACACCTCTTTCTCATCTCTGGGTAACTCGTATACCCTCTTGGTTGATTTTGCCTTCAAGTGGTGTCACATTGCTGAGAAAAGATCATTCATGGCACCATCCTGACAAACTCGTCAAGGAAATCCAAAGTGACATTGTGTATACCAATTAGATTTGTTCTTTACTACTCACCAGCAGTATTTTGCACAAATATGTCACTGGAACTTTTGAACCAACTTCCATAGTGTAGGACTGTCATACTTATCTGGAATGTGACAAGTGATATATTTCTTTATGAATGCTAGCACGTCTGCTGCTTCATGTTCACCTATGCGTGGTGCATCCTTGATACACAATAACATATGGATATGAGGGGCACCCTGTGCTTGATACTCTGTCCTCCAAAAGTAATGTTCCACAATACCAAGAGGTGGATTGTCCTTTGACAAGATGAAAGTCAGAATGTCATGGAACCGCTTATGAAAATGTCTTGTGACAGACACAGGGTCAAGTGAACACATTTCTCCAGCAGTCATTGATGAGGTGCCATTGACATCAGAATTTGCCCACTTCAACAGTTCAATGAGCTTGTCCCAGGCATATTCAGCACAACTAAGTGCGACAAATATGTGGCTGCACCATACTCTCACAGCATTGTCATCACTTCCGAGTGTCTGCGATACCAATATTCTTTGGTACCTTGAAGACTTGAAAGAATAGAAGACAGATTCACTTGCACATTTTTATCTTTCTGCTTTAATTTCTCTAGAAACTGAGCAGCTGTTTTTCCATCCAGTTGACTTGTGAGACGAATAGTATGTGCAATGGATGCAGATGGAATGCTAAGTTCACTCTCCCAGAGGAGATGAAATAGACACTGTATGTTACGTCTGAATTTGCCATCTTTACTGAGCACACAGCTAGTGCGGTGCTCAGCACCCTGTACATGCACTTCTCTTTCATCTAGGCATCCACCTGACCCTTTTGGGAATAGGTCTGGGAAACAGCATGCTTCTAGTGTTGCCTTCCAAATGCTGACAGGCTCAGCTTCCACCTGCTTCATTTGATAGAGATCAATGTTGTCTCCTACTGGATCTCTACCATGTAGTGGGTGAATTGTGTACTGTTCATATACATAGCCACTTGTCTGTGCACTGACCTTCTCAATGATTGGTTTAGTTTTTTCTAATAGATCATGTTGTACAGAGAGACTGGCCATCTGATCTATGTCAAGGTCTGTATAAAAAGAATTGTTAGTCTTTAAATAAGTAAGAGCATGCTTCTCCTATTGTACATTGGCAACATCTTGCCAGATGACCTTGTACTTCATTGGAACACTATTTACAAGAATCACCAAACTATTTTCTGTTGAAATTGCTTCCACATTTTCCTGTAGAGGAAGTGGTAGATACATCATGGAACCCTTTAGAGATCTAACCAGTTCTTTCAAGGAAAATGGGGACAGCCATCTGCACAGGTGTGGTCTATAGACCACCAGTCCAGGAGGAAGAAACAGATAGGGGGCTGATGCTAGCTATCCAAAGGATGGCAGACAAGGGTGAGGTAGTACTGGTTGGAGACTTCAATATTCCAGACGTGGACTGGAGCATCCCAGCAGCAGCATCAACTAGGAGCAGATTTATCCTGGACTCCCTTCAGGGTGCCTTCCTCAAGCAACTGGTCATGGAACCAACTCGGCAGAAGGCAATACTGGACCTTGTGCTCACAAACAGGGACAGTGTGATGGGTGTAACAGTGGGGGAGCACCTGGGAAACAGTGACCACCAGTCATTGTGGTTTGAAATCACAGAAAGAGCAGAACCAAACCACACAAAAACATGTATCCTGGATTTTAGGGGGGCAGACTTTGGGAAAATGGGGAGATACTTGAAAGAGGCATTAAAGGGAATGGGACAGGAATCAGGGGTTGAGGAACAGTGGGCAGTATTTAAAATGGGGATTACAAGAACAACAGAATTATGCATTAAGCAGGTTAGCAAGAGGAAAAGAAGAGGAGACCATTATGGTTTTCCAAAGAGGTAGCAAAGAAAGTGAAAGCCAAAAAGATTGTATTCAGGCAATACAAAAGACACAGGCAGAAGGGGACAGGGAGAAGTACCAGGAGAAGCAAAGGGAGCAGGGAGGTCAGGTAAGGAAGCCAAAGCTCAGACAGAAGAACACATTGCAAAATCAGTGGTGTAGAGGGGACAAAACCTTTACAGGTACATAAGTGAAAAGAAAAGACAAAGGAGGGATAGTGAGACTGAAGGGGAGGATGGGGGCAGGTGGAGGATGACAACAGTAAAGCTGACATATTGAACAGGTATTTCTGCTCAGTCTTTACTGAGGAAGAGGAGGGTAATGGTCTGAAGGGAGTACAAGGGGTGAGAATGGTGCAGAATGGACACAAGTCCCTTTACACGAGAAAGGGTCCTGAAGGAACTGGAAGTAATAAGAGTTGATAACGAATGGGGCCAGATGGGTGCACCCTAGGGTCCTTAAAGAACTAAGAGGTGGTGGCTGAGCCTCTGGCTATCCTGTTTGTCGATCACTGGAAACAGGGAGTACCCAAAGACTGGAGGACAGCAGATGTAGTCCCCTTTATACAAAAGTGGGAACAAAGAGGAAGCAGGGAACTACAGACCAGTCAGCCTCACCTCGGTAGTGGGGAAGATCATGGAAGCACTACTGAAGGAGAGATTGGTGGAACATCTAGTTGTCAATGGACTACAGGACCCAAGGCAGCATGGTTTTACCAGGGAGGTCATGTCAGACCAACCTGATTGAATTTTTGACTGGGTGACTAGGGGAGGTGGATCAGGGAGGGCAGTGGACATGGCCTATCTGGACTTCAGCAAGGCTTTGACACTGTGCCACATAGAAGACTATTACACAAACTGGGGAATATGGGTGTGGGCAGGACAGAGTGTGGTGGGTAGGTAACTGGCTGGGTGGCAGGACACAGAGGGTGGTGGTAAATGGCTGTCACTCCACAGAGGAAGGAGTGACCAGTGGGGTACCACAGGTATTGAGTGCTGGCTCGTCCTATTCAACATCTTCATCAGTGACATTGCGTAGGACCTAGAAGGCAGAATTTCACTGTTTAGCTGATGACACAAAGCTCTGTAACAGAGTAGACACACCAGAGGGTGTAGACAGAATGAGCGACCTGCAGAAACTTGAAGAATGGTCAGGGTTTGGCAGTTGAAATTCAATGCAGAAGTGCAAGATAATGCATATGGGGCACAAAAACCCTGGCACAATATATCAGTTGGGGGTGAGGATATAGCATGCACCAAGCAGGAAAGGGATCTTGGGGTTGTCATCTCTGATGACCTCAAGATAGGGAAACAGTGTGACAAGGCAGCAGGTAAAGCAAATAGGATGCTGGGATGTATAGGCAGGGGCATCACCAGCAGGAAAAGGAGGTCATAATTCCCGCTATACAAGACACTAGTGAGGTCCCACCTGGAGTACAGTGTACAGTTCTGGAGACCATACCTACGTAAGGACATAGACAGGGTAGAGAAGGGTTCAGAGGAGGCAACAAAGATGGTGCATGGATTGCATCACAAGTCCTATGAAAACAGGTTGAAGGAACTGAATATGTACCCCTGGAGAAGAGGAGGGAGAGAGGGATATGATAGAGACATACAAGTATCTTACAGGGAGGAACAGGGTGCAGGAAAACACTATTTTTAAGTGAAAAAGATGTTCCAGGACTAGAGGGCATGGGATATAGTTGAGGGAGGACAATTCAGAGGAAACATGAAAGAATTTCTTCACAGTACGGGTGTGGTGGACAAGTGGAACACCTTGCCAGAGGAAGTGGTGGGGGCTGAAACAATCACGGGATTTAAGAATGCATGGGATAGACATGAAGGAATTCTGGAGGTCAGGGGTAAGGGGCAACAGACTTCTAGGAAAACAAACTGAACTTACAAGCTCAAATGGGCAGACTGGGTGGGCCATAGGCCCTTATCTGCCGACACTGTCTATGTATCTATGTATCTATGTATTTCTGTGGAATGTTCCGTGTCTTTGTTTTCAGACGTATAATGGTTTGGAATGGTTTCATTGTCTGAATTAGAATGCGTTCAAACATATTCAATGTTGAAATCTCAGCTGGTGGAACATGTGCCTCCGTGTTGTTCAGAAGTGACCTTGGTGGCAAAATGCTAGACTTCAGTTTGGAGAAACAGTGCTTGCATAGCAGAATGGTGTTTTCGAACTGAAAGTCAGATTTAAGCAGCAAAAATGCAGAAAGACGGAACCACACATCATTGTATGGTGACAAGGTTTTGAGGTTCACTGTGACTGTTTGTTTAGTGTAGCACAAACGTTCACATGATGCACATACAGAGTCAAACTTCTGAGACTTTGCCAGCTCAAATTTTGCTATTTCTTTACCATACTGTCTGAGTATGTCAGTTTCTAACACTGAAACAGATGTTTCAGCTGAACTGCTTAACTGAGAAATTGTTGTGTCTGGTACAGAAGTAACATGTTGCAGTTTTTTGAGAAATGTGATGGCACTCTGCATGTCACCTGACTGCAGTAAGTCATTTAAACAAGTGTAGTGACTTACAACTCACCGTACTTCATATACTCTGTATACAAAGTTTTGCATGCCTGTTTGATGCACTCCAAGCATCCGCATGTTGTGAAAAATACTAGCACAAGCACCACTATCGAGGCATGCCAGTGAGTGACCCATTTGTCCAGTATGTGGCCGAATTTCACAATGGTCAATTTTGTCAAACAGTTTATATCTTTCTTTGCGATCTGCTATACAAATAGGTTGACAAACTGTTCAACTTTTTTAAATGACAATTGCCTACGGTTGCAGGTCTCATCACATGGCTATGACATACAGTGCCATTTATTGGAGACTGTAGTTGATTCACGGTCATCATCTGTATCCATTGCAGTGTCCTCACAGATACTGAGGACATTTAACAGTTTACTGTACTCATCAATGGTGAACTTGTGTTCCTTTTTCTGGGAATAATAAGATTCTTCCCAGAAATATGCCTCTGACTGCTGCGTATGCATCCAGTGACCTGTGAAAACATCACAGCAATTGTGGACAGTCAAAGAAGGATACTGTTGTAGCCTTTTTTTGATGCCATACAGAACTTTCCTGAATTGTTCAAGCACATGAGACATCTTATTCCACAAACGCTGCAGCACAAACACTGCTCTGTCAACTAAAGTGCGTACTTTGAGATGCAACTTCATCAAAGACAGATGACTCTGTGTCTTTTTGCATGCATGTCTCATCACAGCAGCAATAAGTCTGTCGAAATTAGCTTTACTTGCTAGTGATCGGAAATATTTCTGCTTTCTCAGTAGCAGATCACCAGGTGTGAGTCTATGGCGTTGTTTGGGAGGTTTGTTGATTGTTGCAGTCACAATTGTGTTTCGTTTGAGAGATCTACCCGACTGTTGTAGAGGTAAACATTTTTTACTTGCTCTTGAGTAAATGTGTGCTTTTGATGTGCAGTGAGTTGTTGTAGAGCTCACTGTTGCAGTAGAGGTCTGTCTCTGTTCATATTGTGATGTAACATTTGTGTTTTCTTTATTGCCCTTATACAACAGTAAAGTACCATGATACCTGTCTCATTTCCCTATACATCTACATCTGTATTTAGTTGGCATGTTTTGATATGATAGTTCACAGTGGCAGTCAGCAATCTTACAGAAGCATCAGGCACCTGTATGAAATACAGAGAAAAAGAAAATGTTACTATATGCCTCTGCTCATGCCTTCTAATGTTGTGCATTGAAACATCTCATTTAAGTATCACATCAATTTAAAAAGAAAATGTTAGCAATCTTTTAAAAACATAAGTTAGTTACATTGCTACAGTTGTACTTCATTTCTGTCACATTGTCTTGCATATCATTATCACTATAGAATCTACTTTTTGTTTTGTATGATTTCCATGTTCAATTATTAATAATTAGTATTATTAAGAAACTTTTACATAGCTTATGCTGTCACAGTTCTGTTACACAATAACTTTATTGATGATCTTTCTGTTAATTACTGAGACATTAATAAGTCAACTTTGAACACTTAGCTGAAGTCACTGTGTTATTAATATTTTCATGTGAGATTGTTCAGGTTGCCATTTTACTACAACCATTTTTCAATTACAAGCTGTCATTTTTACATGTTTGCTGAACTGTTTTAGTATGTAGTTACAGTGACCACTGCTACAGGTGTTGTGAAACCGCTGTTCAGAGCACATTGAGATACTGACGAGTCACAGTGCTCATGAACAGAGGTGTTAAATGAGTAATGTTCAAAATTTGGTAATAATAGTCTGTACTATTACTGTTTATGTGAGTGTGGATATGAACTTCACAACACACATTTGTCAGTTGATGTTTTTGAAGTATTGCAATGTCAGTTTGGTAACATTGTATTTACATCCTAAAATTACTTAGTTGGAAATTTGGTGTGAATGCTGCATAAAATGACTGTTTGCGGTGTTAATTAACAACTGACAAACTGTGCATTACTACAAGTCAATTGCACGGTGCCGTTGTAACTGAAAATAACCACCTTTTTGTGGGTGTTTTTACCAAGTCACTATTCTGTGTGTCTCCATTTGTGAGAGTGGGAATGCTGCTGAGTAGTGTTTAGCATTGAAAAATTGGTTATTTTGCCATTAAGCATCAAATTGTGTTAAAAATAGACAATTTTTTAAAAATACTGTCAAATGCAAGAAAGTGCCACAAATAGTAGTGTCGTGCATTTGACAGTGTCACAAATGTTACTTTTGTGCGTTCGACAGTATGGTAAAAAGTAATGTCGAAGTTTGAAAGTTTTGCTAAAGTTACTTTCGTGCATTCGAAAGTATCGCAAAAAGTACTTTTGTGCGTTCAACACTGCTGCAAATTACTTTCGTGCATTTGAAAGTGTCACAAATTTAACACTTGGGAGTGGAAAATGCATTCATTATCAAATCAGATCTGATTGTATTTGAGTGACAGCTTGTTCTACCAATGTAATGCAAGATTTGTGAGGTCATCTGAGACAACCAATCAGAGATGGACAACACTGAAGAAGAAGTCAGCAGCAGCCATCTTAGTGCCAAGTGAGAGCTGCATTTCAAAAACTGTAAGTACAGTATATTTTATTTTGCATTTTTCCAGTATGATAAAAAAGTGTTAGCAACATGTAAATACTATTAATCAAAACGTTTTTCAGTGCTGTATTTGATAATGTTACTTGTAATCATCTAACTTGCTGCATAATTTAGATAAAAGTGTTTAAAGTCAGATAGTAGTTGAGTACTAACTTTTACAGATACAGTTGCAAATAGAGGGAGATAGGAAGCTGCACGTGGACCCATAACAGAATAGGGAACCAATCAGACATGTTTCTGCAGTTATAATTGTTTAAAACTGCCTATGAAAAGGATGCATGTCTCCCATCTCTCAATGTTTGCACATTTTAGCTGCAGCAGAAGTCTAGTAATAGTCAGTGCATGGCCTACATTGGTTAATGAAGCCAGAGCACTAGCCAATGATTTTGTGTGTGTGTGTTATTAATCAGCCCAGTGAAGCTGGCTTGAAGTAAGGAGGGAAAATATCAGTTTTACTTTCACTACTGCCTAGCCACTGCAGGGTGAACACTGACTTTTTGGTAGCTCTCTGTCCAGTTCTGAGTTTAAAAACTGAGAATGGCAGAAAATTGCAAAAGGACTTTGTGGATAGTTGGAAGCAGTATCGTGAGACGAGCATCTGAGTGTGCCCACCATAGTGATTCTGGGAGTAACCTGCAGCTCCCAGATTGCTCTGTGAAATGATTTGGTAGAGGTGGAATGAGGTGGGAACACCTCATGCCAACCATGCACAGACTTTTGAGTACTCAGCCTCATCCTGACATACTGCTAATACATCTTGGAGGCAATTATTTGGGCACCAAACGCTGGGTAGATTTAGTAACAGAGGCAAGATTGGACCTTGCTTCTATTATGAGTATGTTGCCTGCCTGTATAATCATATTTTTGGATATTACAGAGTGTAGGGTCTGGCAAGCAGAACACCATATGTATCTGATTGACAGAGCTTGAAGAAAAGTCAACATACAAATATCTGGTTTTCTATGCATGTATGGCATGTATACTATACGTCACCCAGAAATTAAGTATTGTAATGCTTGGCGATACCTACCATACGGTGTACATTTCTCACATGCTGGCAATTGCTGTTTCCTGGGAGACCTTCTAGATGAAATCCTCAAAGTCCTCTAAGACTGTCAGACTGTTTATCAAATACTACAGTGTAAACAAAGGTTCTTTTCAGAACCCTATTAATGTGGTCAAAAAATAGATGAGCTGCATGTGTCACTCACACACATGTAACACATGGGTTGGGAACATCCAAATTGTGCCATGCTGTGTAACTACACTGGAGAAAGTGCAATAGCAATGCATCATGTTGTTGTTAGTACAAAATTTCATGATGTTATCTGTTTGCATTGTTATATTTTTCAGTCTGTAAGGTTCATTTAACATTTACTGTGGCATTACACTACTGTAAGTGGCAGAGAGTGGTAGGGGTGTTACAACAGTAAAACGCAGTGGTGGCAGGTTTATGTTTAACATTATTTAGTACTATTTGTGCAAATGGAGCCATGTTGTATGCAATATATAAGCTAAGTAATTTTTTCATATTATGAAGCCATTGTTGGTATGCAGGTATCCTCTGCATTACTGAGTTGTTGCTTGTATTGGCTGACTTAGGCTGTGTTCTCGACTGATGACACCAACACCCCTAGTCATGATAGTAACACTATCAGTATTTCGACATTTCTTGTTTTCTTTCAAAAAATCACTTTTCAAATATATTTGAAAAGTGATTTCTTAAAAGAAAACAATAAATGTGGTAGTACAGTGTACTGTTGCCTATCACATTATAATGGGTAATGATTGTTTACAGTAATGTTTAGTGCCATTGTTAGCTCTATTTTTTGTTACATAAATGTGTAGCGGTAGCTGAAGTACAGCAAAATGGTTACTCTTAGACAGAAAACAAGCAATTGAGTAAGAGGGTGGGGTGCAGTGTTTCATTTTCTAAGTACTAAACATAATAAATACATAAAAAATTCATTAACCATGGGACATGACAGTCATGGAAATGTTTCTTAATGCTTCTATTGCAGAGAAAAAAATTTACCATGAGGCAGTGGACCTTGTGAGAGGTGTGCTTGCTGCTTGAGGTAGTCCAAGTGAGGGGGAATGTTCGCATTTTAATGCGGAGCATGAACCGCAAACTGGATCCAATGTGGAGGCACATCAACAGTTTCCTGCACGTTATTCTTAAAGTAAAGAACAAGACCATCACACAGTTGAAGAGGAAGTGGAAGCTGTTTGCCAGCTCTTTTATGTCCTTAAACAGCATGAGGAGATACCGGACAATGATACGTGCTGGTACTACCTCGCGTACTAACTCTGGGAGGCTGCTGGGAAGCCAGTTGCTGGGGAGCACCTAACTCACTGTAAGTTACTCAACAGAAGTTTTCACAATGCATGTGACTTTATATAGATTTTGATGGAAATCATGACATATGGTATTATACTTAATAGTATATGTAAGAATGTACCATGACAAGGAGTGGATGAATTGGTGGATTTACCATGTCTGGTGTTGTTCAGTCACAAGGCACAGCCGAGTGACGTAGCCACACTGGAAGTGGTAAATCCATCCATATACCCACTCCCTATCTTGGTATATTGCTATAATACAATGTTCAAGTGTTTTTTTTTTTTTTTTTATAGTGATATCAAAGTTGTAACAGTGGATATACTGTAGTATTTTTCCACGGTCATTCAATCTGTTTTGACCAGTGAGGTTACAGGATTTTCATACCCCATAGATAAGGTTCATTTGACGTGCATGCTGTGGTTCGGTTGTGAGGTTTAGCTGAGCGATTAAATGACGGCAGAATCTGGTAATGATAGCAGTGCAGTGATTATACATTATCCATTGTATATAGACAATATTTTAATTCATTTAAGGTTTACATAGCTATTACGTTTGGTGAATCTAGCGAGTTTATGCTCTGTTCTTCAACTAATTTTTCTATCTGTATCTCTAGTGTGTATTAGGTACCATGCTATGCAGTCATGCAACTTAGTGATGCAAAATTCAAAATACTGGTAGAGTAAAAGAAAATGTATGTGTTTTGCAGTATTATGACACATGAAATAAAAATAGTGTTTTTTTAGCATACACCATTAAGAATGATGTTTGGGTATCTCATCTGAAATATGGTTAAGTCAATATTTGTACTTAATAGGGGATTGTAGATGTCTTGATTTGTTGTTGAAATGTCCTCGTTTGTGGAACAACTACTGATCTTCATTTACAGTTGTTCTCTATTGCTCTTCAAACATTATATTTGATATTAACAGCAATTGCAATTTAATATGTACCCACAATGCTTGTGGTGTGCCTGATGAGAGACAATGTTACCTATGTGAAGCATGTTTTATGGTTGCATCAACTGTTTCAAAAATGTGATGTAATTACCATTCAAGACTTAGTGATGCCTTTGTTTTTTCTTTTATGACAGGCCAACGTAGGACTCCACCACCTGCCCGTGAGGTAGTACCAGCACAGCGTGAAGCTGTGGAGGGTGGCCAATCCAACACCGACAGTGTCATTGTCATTGAGTCTGATGGTAAGATGCTGATAAAAATAATTGTACTATGTAATTGGGGTGCTATGAGGATATCATGTGAGGTGTGACCTGCACAACTTAAGGACATTATTTTTAGGAAATACTATCTAGTAAGTAAGTATTACTTGAAGCATCTATGTATTATTTGTATTTAGAAAATGGGTTGGAAACATTGTTTTAGGTGATTGAGTAAGACAAGCAAGCAGCCAGTCTGCCATCTGGCAATAGAGACCAGTTAATAATGAGTCTGTGTGTCTACTGCGTGATTAGGTCTCAGATCCTTGTTAAAACAGAATCTTCATTTTGTTAATACAGCCATGTTTTTCTTAATATGCAAGTGAACTGCACACAGATACACACACACACACACACACACACACACACACACACACACACTGTGCATAACACTTTCACACTCATTCCTCCTGATAAGTCTTCTTTGTGCCTGCCTTGTCTGTCTCTCTGGCTGCCTGCTGACATAGCTGTGATGCACAATTTTTTACATCAGCAAGCAAAAGAGACAATGTCATGACAGAAGTGGCGATTCCTCATCAGGCTACAATATGTTACAGACCCACACCCCCCATCATGAACACAGTTGAGCTTCCAAAAAAACTAATACACAGAGCACTGGAGAAACAGACTTTTCTTCAGACATTTAAACTGTGGCAAGCTGTGGCATGAGCTTGGGTAGAGCTTAACTCTGCTGTACAGGAGGCGTGTAGTGGGTGATATTCAATGGAACTTTGACATGGCTCAGCAGTGTTGAAGATTGCAGAGTGGCTGCCCCTCAGTGTGCATGACGCAGTGCAACTGCTCTAGCATAAGTGGCCAGAGTGAAGCATGGGGATGTGGTACCTCAAGTAACATTTTGCCATTGCCAGCAAGCTAAATAGTAAAAAAATAACATGCCAGTGGGGCCATGATGCATGAAAGGCGCATATGGCTTCATTTGTATGTTATCATGGCACATTTGCATGCAGTTGCACCAATCCCTGATGAGTTGCACCTGGCGCCTTCCGAGGCAACAGATGTTGGGGACTGACACCACCTGCAGCAGAATCACATTCATTTGCAGTGACAATATTTTGCTGTTCTGTTTAATATACGTGGTGGTCCAGTGGAACACTATCTCCCCATTGTGGACATCTGTACAAATAAATCTAGATTTACACAATTTCTCTGGTGGTTCAGTGTGACACTGTCTACAAGATCACATCCATCTGTATGACAAAAAGACTTTTGTCTAATGTCCCTGGTGTTCCAGTGGACCGCTATTTGCCTGATCATGGGTATTTGTGAAAAGAAATACTTTCAATCCCCATGGTGATCTAGTGGTACCCCTGCAACTGCTCAGTAAACCCCAGCACCCCATTACTCCTCCCTGTTCAGCCAGCGGGTGTCAGGTCCTCACCGTCCTAACAGCACAATATCCGCTGACTGACACTTCGGTAGAACTGTATGCCCATTGGTCCACAGCGTGAACCAGTGGGTGTGTGCTCATACCATAGTACATATTACACCCACTTGCTGATTTTATAAAACATTGATAGTATGTTAGGTGCTTCTCTCTCCCTTTCATGTGCATTTTTTTCCAAGTATCATTTTCATATATCATTGGTGTACCATTGTACAACTGCCTGCCTGATCATAGGCTACATAAATATAACATTAACCACTAATCCTGTTGTTCTAGTGGAGGTGTATGAGTGCTTGCAGTCAGAATTAACATAAAATCCACCTGTTTCACCTGGGTCTCAAGTTTGTATGTGTGGTCTATTTTGGAGCAAAGTACAAATAAGAGTAAACTGCTAACTGTGTTCTGTAGGTAGAAAACAGTTCTTGACAGCCAAGTAATACCTGCTGCTATGCTTCACCCACCCTCCTGATGTGCGAGAGTCGGTAGTACAGCACCCACCTGCTGCTGTGCTGTCTGTTGACCGACACCATTAGTAGGGCTGTATGTCCATAATTACACAGTGTGAGCCAATGGTCATGCAGCACATATTGTTCAACAGAATGCAAAGATGTGAATTAATCAATGCAAATATGTCTAATGTGTACTATCATATGGGCTGTATGACCATTGTTCACACTGTGTGACAATGGATGCACAGCTGTAGAACTATTTAACTTGCCATATGGCGGGGTGGGGGGGTAGCTGTTCTGCATCACTAATTTGGGGGGGCGGAGTTTTATTTTTAAGGAATAAGGCATAATGAAGGGTTATGTTAATGGTCTGTTACTCACCTTCTAGGGTTGTAGTGTGGAATGAGGTGTAGCCGAGTGCCATATGCCCCTAGATGGTTATTAAGTGATCATTTATATATTTCCTGGGACTGCCTCATTTCTATAATAAGAAAACATGTTCATAAACAGTGTTAAACCTTGTTCATCATATGGAGAATCTCTACATGTATCTTAATAAAGGATTAACATAAGGCTGTTACAATGGTTGCAGTCAATCAGAAACCTGAAATGCTCAGACCCTTGTTTTACTTGGAATTAATGGGTAGGTATGGGGGCTGTCCACTTCATACTGGGTATTATACATTTGTGTAACTATTTTTTTGCAACTGTAATTGGAGAGACATGTCCAGAGAACCACCAGAGCTATTGGTTTATTTTATATAAATTCTGCGCAGGATTGGATGCACATGTCTATTGGAACACCAGGGACATAGGTTTGCATTATTTGACTTCAGCCTGCACTTGGGCTGTGGGCACATTGATGTGATGCAGGTGGTTTGTTGTATAAGGGCTGCTGACTGTCAATGTGTCAGGGCCAAGTATTCGGGTATTTTGACCCTGCCATAGTAACAGGAAATGGGGTGGGCATCACTGAACAGGTCTGTGGACATCTACAGCATTGTACCAACACATGTTGTAACAAGCACACTACAGCATATAATTATGGTGTGGTCAGAAATCTTAGGAATTATCTTTAACATTGTTGATGCTGTTCATGTAAGTCACTTTCTCACTGTACAGATGAGAACAGTTGCTGTGTGCATGTCACAGTTGATTAAGAACAGAACACCATATAAACACAGAAGTGTTATTGCAAAGAGGGATGTGTTCACATGTTTCAGTTACACAATGACAGAGTATTAAAAATGCAGGTTATTAAAAAAATATAGTTGTACCTTGATATTTTTGGGTATATGTTACCATGTTTTTTACTTGTTTGTTTCATAGAGCCCGGGGAAGCTGAGCGTGAGACAACAGTGGAGGTGAAGCAGGAGCCCGGCACCAGCTCACCATGTAAGTACCATCACAACAGATATTAATGCAAGATGTAGTGTCACAGTATCCTGAACTCAGAATGTATGTTATTATCACTGAGTGTTAGTTAAGTGGTTGTGCAATGACTTATATCATTTAGTAGGACTGTTCATCATTCTTTCATAACGTAAATAATACATGTGAAGGCTGCATAGTAGTACATTGTTCAGAGATGCAAATGAATACATTATACATCTGTGATCACTAGTATGGTGCAAGGTTCATGTTCATTTGCTTCTGTTGTGTACAATGTGTGTTCAGCCATATTACACAGAATCAGTAATTATGCATCACGCATTCCAGTTCACATGAAGGTACGTACTGCCACTGACAGGAGTGAAGGGTGGGGAGTGTAAATGTTGCTGGTTAGTGGTTGGGAGAATAATGGTGTACAACAAGATAACAAATGGTGTTTTACTTTGATATTATATTGCAGGGATTTCTGTAATAGGCATGTGAGTGCTGTAGTGGTACACCAGGGACATAAGAAGCACAATTACTATAGTAATACACACATTCAGCGTACTGTGTAGGATGAAAGTGACGCAGTAGCTTGGGAGGTCACTCAGAACTGTCAGCTGTTATGTTACAAGGTTTGATGTGACAACCAAACTGTGAGTGACAGTTTCGGAACACTTAAAACAGTAACAGCACTCATAAAAGTACAACCTGCATGTCTGGGTGTATAGTGACATAGTAAGAATGCCACCAGAATAGGTGTCTCAACCTTTTGCATCTACTCATTTGGACAGCCGATGCCCTGGTATCTCAGCTTGCTGTCTGCCCCCTGGGCTACTCTGGCTGCTCCCTTCCCAGTTCCAGATATTCTGACTGCATTTAACTTTTATTGTGGAACCATTGTCCTATTACTGTCCCACATCCTCTTGAAACCCTGTACCATGTCTGCGTGCACCAACCCCCTGGGCACCACATTACGTGGATCCACCACCATCCTAGTGAAGTACACCTCCTTCTTTTCCCCAGAATTTTCCCTCCTCTAGTTTCAGCAATGGTTTCCCCCTCTTCATTCGTTCGAGTCATCCTAACTGTTACTCTCTTATTTATCCCCTTCATGTACCTGAAGATGTCTACCATGTCTCTTCAGTCCCTTGTGTCTGCCAATGTGTACATATTTAGGTCTTCATGCCTCTCCACATAGGTCCTGTTCCCCAAGACCCACATTTTTTTTATCGCCCTACTCTGGATGCTCCCTAGGAGTTAAATGTTTGTCTTTAACTGTGGCATCCGCAGCTGCAAACAGTACTTGAGATGCATTCTCAGAAATGACTTACACAGATGTATTATATCTTCCCTCCTTCTGGAGGCAATCCCACAGGCAACGCATCTAGCATCCTGTTGTCCTTAGCTGCTGCCCTTGTACAAGTGTCAAGGTTGTTTGTCTTGACATACAACAACAGCTTCAAGTCCTTGACAGCAATACAAGCTTGTAGCATTTCATCCCCCCCCCGGATGAACACTTGCTATGCATTTCTGTGTCTCAGGTGCAGTACCTTGCACTTCACTGTATTTTACTCAGCATAATCTTCCTACTACATCTTTCCATTGGTCCAGGGCAGTCTGTAGACCCAGCTGGCCCTTCTGGCCATACACTAATGACCACAGTTTTGGGTCATCTGCAAACAGAGCAATATTACTCGTGATTCCTGGCCTTATGTCAGACATGTAGGTGGTGAACAGAAGGGTCCCAAGTAGTGATCCCTGTAGAAAACTACTGATGAACTTCCTTGGGAATGAAACTATCCTACCAATGATGAAGCTCTGAGTTCGTTGTTGGAGTCAATTGACTATTCATCTGATGTGTCACTACTTCCTGGACTGTATATTGATTTTGTATGTGACATGGAATGAGAACTAACATGATAATTGTGTTGCAGATTCTACTGTTTTGTTTTGATAGAGTGGTATTTAATTTCAGTTCAATAACACTCTCTAATATCACACTGACATGTATCACTGTGTTGTGCATGGTGTAAAGTTTTATTTCTTGCACACCACTTCTGAACACAGCTCCTACTATTTATTAACATGCTGTGTGCAGAATGTATTACACTAAGTACTTAGTACACTCAGTCAACTCTTGCTTACTAAATCTGTAAGATGGTATCAAGTGTTGCAAAACCTTTATTACAGATGAAGTTGACAATTTGATGAAAATGTTAAAACTGGTCATAGGCATGTATCAGAAACACTATTGTGAAGTAGATCGTATGGTGAAAAAGTCTTAGGACTGTTACTAAGTTATTTAATTAAAATAAAAATAAGAAACTTTCACGGATTGTATTGCTGGTCAGTTAATCACGACTTAGGAAATTTTGGTATTTGGTAACAGTTTCTGCCACACTACAGTCACACAAAGCATGAGAATAAAATACAAAATGACAGTTTGTTCATGGTTTACTGCTTAATCAATGTAATGTCAGTTAAAAAAGATTTTGAAACATTTATATGTGTACAGAGGGTGAATAACAACTCAATATGTGTGTGTCTTTTGTAGCAATCATTAAAGTGATCATGATGATGTACACATCAAATTATGTAATCATACTGTTGGTGTGCAGGTAGTCGAATATTCTCTTGCAGGCATGAAGAAAAACTATAGCCACAGATGGTTAAGTTTAGTTGTCCACACACAAGATGTACTTTCACTGTATGAGACTGTACTGTTTATTATGCTAAACCATTTAGATACTGACTATTGCTGTATAGTAAGTTACATACAAGAATAGCATAGGAAGTGTACTGTTCTTACAACTTTTTTATGTTGTCAACAAACGACATTATATGGTGAGAAAATATTATAACTGAACAGGCAAGACAACAATCTATATTTGTATCAGAGTTCTAAATAGTATCAGTAGTGGCAAATTAATGTATAACTATTAATGAATTAGCTATTAATATTGTAAGGTGAAAGACAGAAGGGACATCACTGTTTTGAGGCTGATGTATTGATTTATGTTTTCTTGACTCTTTGTAGGGCGCCAGCATGCGAAACTCTGTACTGGCCACTGCCACTGTTACCGCAGGCTTGAGCGCATGGTTGTCGGTCTAAAAAAAGACAATGTTGCTCTCCTTCATGGAAGTGTAACAACAGACCGTCAGCCTTGTGCTTGAGCCTGTGGTGACTGCAGCTGATGACACCATGGCCAGTACCAGCACTTCACCTCCACCACCACCACCTGTACCTGCCAGCTTCCCTGGGGTGAAGTGACCACCCTCCACCAGAGTCCAGTATCTCCTCTGGATGGCGCAAGAGATTCCACTTCCATTGTGCCTCCATATCAGATCCAGTTTGTAGCTTGGACTGCCTCAAGCAGCACACACCTCTCGCATGCAGTGGCTGCAAAACATGCTTTTTCAAATATTTATATGATCATATTGTGTTTATTTTTTTTTATAAACAAGAAAGCTTAATAATAAATATATATTTTTTATGTGTCCTATTTAAAAATTTAAACAAATCAATATTTTTTCTTGTTTCACGTTTTCTGTAAATTCTCAAAGTTTTTTATTTTGTATTTTATTTAGTAAAAAGTCAGTTATTTTTTTACCATTTGATAAAAAAAATAGTTTAATACTTTTATAAAAAAAATAAATATTTCATAAATACTACTTTTTGGTTGTGGTGTTATTCTATCGTGGGGATGTTTATCATCAACATTTGTGATAAAGAGTTACACAACTGTTATTTCATCATTTCCTGAAACATTATAGCAGATTCATGTGGGATTAAAATCAACATACATACTGTATGTAGGCTAATAACACAATAAGCCATGATGAAGGATTATGTTAATAGTCAGTTAATCACCTTCTTGGGGTGTACTGTGGCACGAGGTCTAGCCAAGTGACACATGCCCCTAGATGTTGATTAACTGACTGTTAACATAGTCCGTGGAAGTACCTTATTGTTCTTATAATTAAGAATGTTTCTAAACAGAGTAACAGCTTATTCAGCATATGGTTAAGCTCTACATGCATGGTAATACAAGATTAATATAAGGTTGTTAGAATGTTTGCAGCCAATCAGAGAGCTACATTCTTCAGACCCTTTCTATAATACATATTGAAAAAGGTGTCACACTCTTTAAGACGAGTTTAATAATTGTAGCCATAAGGGACTTCCAGGAATTATATCAATGGAGAGTTTATCAGCACATGAGTGCATCTGTTATGCTGTACATCTTGAACCTTGGTCCAACAGCAGCATGTTAACAGATCATTAATACAACTGATCGTCATCCTTTGTTGCTTATATGTTACTGTATATAAGAAACCATTTGGCTTACCTACTTTGATGAAGAAGATTGTTACAGAAAGCATTAAAGGTTTTCACAGATAACACATTTCAATTATTCTAATGTAATGGATGTTGCAATGGTATGAGAATATTCTTGTACCTACATTTGTAAGTATGAGTCTGTCTGATTTTTTTGTCTAGTACAGAAACAGAAGAGGAAGTTGTAAAATATGAATATTTAAAAAGTATGCTTACACAGAGTACTACATTCATTATGTGTCAGAAGAGTAGGTACATTGACTGCAGAAAGATAATGAGTAAAACACTGTGACATTAAAAATTAGTATTGCCATAACAGTGGCAAGTGAAAGTAAATACACAGATAAAAAAAGCAAAATGGTTCAGATGGATGTAGTCTTAGTCTTCATAACAGAAAATAGTATTAGATGAGTTACTGTATTCTTGATCTTGGTACATTTCAGTATGTATGTGCAGTACTCATACAACAAAAAATCATATACTATTGGTACAAATCATTCTCAAAAAGACAGAATATTCATGGCAAAAAACTCCATTCAATGCATCAGTTAGGGTTGTTCCACAGTGACAAAAGTGAGGAAATTCAGTGTTAGGGTTGAAAACCCTAACTCCGAATTCACCACCCCCCCGCACCACACACACACAGACACACACAAACACGTGCAAGTACAGGGAAGGACCAAGGCAACACAACCAATGACAGACAACCAGCAGCAGGTGACAGAAATAACAAACAATTGTCTAAATGTACTACAAGGCATCCCCACCCACCTGACCAGGTACTGCATGCTCAGTGGAGATCAACAGCAAAACTGTGGCCATGTACACCAAATGTACACATCCCTGATTGCAGCTGCACACAACGTACCACACTTAGTAGTTGCATGGGCTTACCTACCGATGCCCCACACCCCACCAGACCTGGTACTGTACAGTTAGTCAATATAAATGATGAAGTTGCATGATCACAGTTGTACAAAGGTTTTAACACTAGTGAGTATACATTTAATTAAGAGACCTACATAAATTAACTACAAGACACAGCCACGGTCAAGATAAAAGTAGTGTTGCATTTAGTGTGTGATTTACATATTAGTACATTTACTGCAACTGTTTACTCAAGATAGAGAGGCTTATGTCAAGGTATGGAAAAGCATTGCCTGTACAAGACTGTGAAATTCTTACTGCCAGTATCAGATGCACAGTTTACTGATGAAGGTATTCTGGTGATGTACATATATATATATACCTTCAGTGTGTTTGTATACTAAAGATGCAGTAACTATTCTTTATAAGAAACAGTGTTATTGCATGGGTCAGCCCAAGCAACTTCTAAATACCCTAACACTACTGAGCCAACAATGACCTAGCTGTATGGCCGATGTCTATCAGATAGATTTTCCTGTAGGCACTTACTGAGGATTTACTACCTGGTAACGACAATGTCATTGCCTCTGTGATGACTCACTTATTGAAATAGTGGTACATTTAGTATTGTTGCAATGAGTGATCTATACCACTTATGGACACAGCCTAATTTTTTTAACAGTTGTTTCATACTCAGGCTGCAGTGCCTAGTCTTTGGGTTTACCACAATTCTGTCACTGATGCTATCAAAGTGATAACTATGTTAATTGTGCTACTCAAGTAGGTATAGTGTAGCTATAAATAGAATGTCTTTTAGTATTGATTTCACTCACAATGGGATAAGTGTAGTAGGATGGGAGGGGTCATTCTGTATCACAGACTCTGTCAGTTATAATCACACTAAGGTTTTGATGGCTGCAGTGATCAAGTTACATTGTTCATCTTCATGAGTTCATATTTGCTGCCATTCTCCAGTAACTACACAGTAGATGGGGTAACTGGGTGGGGCACTGTGTTGCAAAGCTTATGCAGTGCCTACCAGAGGGAGAGTATCTACACATGTAGGTAATTAAGCAATAAGGCATGACCAAGGGTTATGTTAAATGGTCTGTTAATCACCCTCTAGGGGTGTGATGTTGAATGAGGTGTAGCCAAGTGCCACATGTCACTAGACGGTGATTAAGTGACCATTAACATAATCCCTGGGAGTGTCTTATTGCTATTATAATAAAACTGTTTTTTTTAAACAGTGTTAAACCATGTTCATCATATGGTTAAGCTCTACAAGTATGTTAATAAAAGATTAACATAAGGCTGTTAGAATGTTTACAGCCAATTAGAAAGCTGCATGTGTCAGACCCTTGTTATAATCAGACATAGTATATCTGTAAAACTCCTTGGTTTTGCTCAGCTCTATTGCTTAGGTGGCCCACCAGGTGTTGTGGGGTGTGGGGCATTGGTAGGTAAGGCCATGTAACTACTAAGTGTGGTACGTTGTGTGCAGCAGCAATCAGGGATGTGTACGTTTGGTGTACATGGCCTCAGTTTTGCTGTTGATCTCCACTGACTTGTAGTACATTTAGACAATTGTTTGTTATTTCTGTCACCTGCTGCTGGTTGTCTGTCATTGGTCGTGTTGCCTTGGTCCTCCCCCGTACTTGCATGTGTGTGTCTGTGTGTGTGTGGTGCTGGGGGGGTGTGAATTCGGAGTTAGGGTTTTCAACCCTAACACCAAATTTCCTCAATTTTATCGCTCTGAAACAACCCTAATTGATGCATTGAATGGAGTTTTTTGCCATGAATATATATATATATATATATATATATATATATATATATATATATATGTTATGGTAGCACAATAGTGCTACCATAGTTAGGGTTGAGGAGCCTTTTTAATGTTAAGGGGTCAAATTTTGCACCTTAATAACTTTGCAACTGTTTAACAGATTTGTCTGATATTTAGCAGGCCTGGGGAATAGCCATAGATCTTGGTATCTGCCAAGTTTTGTGCCGATCAGATATCTAATTGCAGAGTTATTAAGCAACATCTGTTTCCAGATTTACGTTTTTTTGTGCATTCTTTGCTCGCACCTACAGGTCGGATGGTTTGGGTGACTGGGCCAAAAACTTCAGGGAACATGCAGCACAGGTGCCCAATGTGCCTTTTGAAGATTTCGTGAAAAATATTGAATGGTTCAAAAGTTATTCAAAAAAAAAGTTCACATTATAAGTCAATGAGAAAAGTTAACAAAAACTTCGAAAGTGTCGCAAATGCACTT
Source organism: Neoceratodus forsteri (assembly GCA_016271365.2). Classification (NCBI taxonomy): domain Eukaryota; kingdom Metazoa; phylum Chordata; order Ceratodontiformes; family Ceratodontidae; genus Neoceratodus; species Neoceratodus forsteri. Next base: position 324,177,519 of record CM028134.1, read on the forward strand.
TTTACTTTCGCAAATGGCCCTAGTAGTGTCTCAAATCCGCCATCTTGTTTTCAGTTAGTGATCAGAAAAATGCTTGGCATTTAAAATTGGGACCCTCTAGGGACACTATTTTTTTGTGTTCATCTAGTCGGAACCTGAGGATGCTAGCCATGTCTTTATTTTGGGGTTAAACACCCCAGAAATATGTTTTTCAAATTTCTGGAAAAAGTAGTGTCGCGAAAAGTGTTGCAAATTGCTACACTTCTTTTCCAGGCTATGATCGAAATGACAGGAGTACTTTGCCAACCTGCTGGAAAAGAACTGTTTGCTCTTTTAGGTTCAAATTTGGAGGGAAGGCAGCTAACATGTCACAGATGTGCCTTTTGGTGGTCTGCTGAAAATATATTGCAAAGATGGCAAATTACGGTACTCTGAAGTTGACATTTTTTCCCATACACTAACATGGTAGTATATGCCGCGTCTTCCGGGGCTCGTATCTCAAAAACAATGCTTGATATGGATTTTTTGGTGTGAGCAACATAACCCTGTGGGCTATGCAATCCAAAACAATAGCAAGGAAAACAGTGATTTCTGTGAAATTTAAACTTCTTTTCTACATCATACGGTTGCTGAGATATTTGCAATGAAGTACTTCCAATGCTCGTTTTAAGCTTCCATTGCCATTAAATCGCATACATTCTTTGCACACACTGTGTTTCTCTATGCAGTTGTCCAACAAAAACAGGGTATGCGCTTTTGTTACTGTTACAGTTACTGTTTCCCCTTGCGTTTATGTACCTGTTAGTGTTATCGTTCCCATGTGCGCCACAGTGTGTTACCCTTTGCGTTGTCATTTGCCCTTGCTTTTTCATTACTGTTACCATTTGCGTTTCCACCTTGTGTTTCCATTGCTGTTCCTGTTACTATGTCACAAGACATGCCCGCGCTCCTGCCACCGCATTACATTCAGTATTTCTCATCATCATTCTCAAAAAGAAGGGAAATAAGATGCAAAAAAACTCTATTTTATTCATTAGTTAGGGTTGTTCCAGAGTGACAAAAGTAAGAAAATTCAGTCTTAGGGTTGAAATCCCACCGGACACCGCCAGCCTGACCCCTACCGCCATTGGGGTGCTTGTTGGGGTCGTCAGTCCTAACTCTCACCTCATTCTCCTATACCTCTGCTTCTTTACACATGTGATGGGGTGAGAGTTAGGGTCGAAGACCCCAACGTGCACCCTGATGGTGGTTGGGAAGCAGGCTAGAGGTGTCCAGGGGGGGTTTCAACCCTAACATTGAAAATATATATATATATATATATATATATATATATATATATATATATAATGGTAGCATGGTATTGCTACCATAGTTAGGGTTCAGTAGCACAAGGTTAAAGGGTAAAATTTTGCACCTTAATAACTTTGACACCATTAAACAGATTTGCCTGAAATTTAGTACACAGGATTGGGCATCATAGATCTTGGGATGTTTCAAGATTTGTATCAGTTGGATATACAGCTGCAGAGTTATTAAGCAACAACCAATTGCACAATTACGCTTTTTTGCAATTTCTTTGCTCTCACCTAGAGGTCACACAGTTTGTGCGACTGGTCCAAAAACTTCAGGCAACATGTGGCTAGGATCTCCAATGTGCGTTTTGAAGATTTTGTGAAAAAATACTGAACGGTTCAAAAGTTATTCAAAAAACAAGTTCCCATTATAAGTCAAAGGGAAAAGTTAACAAAATATGCAACACTTTCGCAAATGCACTTTTTAGTGTTGCAAATGGCCCTAGTAGTGTCACAGATCCACCATTTTGTTTTCAGTTGGTGATCAGAAAAATGTTTGGCATTTAAATTTGAGACCCTCTAGGGACACCATTCTTTTTGTGTTCTCCTAGCCGGACCCTGAGGATGCTAGCTATGTCTTTATTTTGGGGTAAAACACATCAGAAATATGTTTTTCAAAGTTCTGGTATCAGTAGTGTCACAAAGTAGTGTTGCAAGCATGACACTTTCACAAAATTTTACGAAAATTGCCGCAAATTGCGACACTACTTTTTCAGATGTGGCCAAAATGACAGGAATTCTTTGCCACCCTGCTGTGAAAGAATGGTTTGGTCTTTTGATCTGAAATTTGGAGGAAAGGCAGCCAACATCTCACAGATGTTCCTTTTCATGGTTTAGTGAAAAAATATTGCACAGCTGTCAAGTTATGGTACTCCAAATTTGATGTTTTTTCCCATAGACTAACATGTCTGCCGCGTCTTTTGGCACTCGTATCTCGAAAACGGTGTGAGATACGGAATTTTTGTTGCGAGTTGCATAGCCCTATGGACTATATAATACAAAAACCTAGCCAGGAAAATCAAGATTTTTGTGAAATTTCAATTTTTTTTCTACGTCGTGCAGTTGCTGAGATATTAGCAATTAAGTACTTCCAATGCTCATTTTAAGCTTCAATCCCGATTACAATGCATACATTCTTTGTACACACTGTGTTTCTGTATGCACCTGTTTGGCAAAAACAGGGTATGTGCTTCCGTTACTGTTACAGTTACTGTTTCCACTTGCGTTTATGTCCCCGTTTGCATTACCGTTCCAGTGTACGCCACATGTGCATTACCCTTTGTGTTGTCATTCACGCTTGTGTTTTTGTTACTGTTACCATTTGCATTTCCACTATTCTTTCTGTTTGCGTTTTTGTTTACATCACCGTGCACATTGCCATTTGCGTTTGTGGCAGCTCTTTCATTTGTGTTTCCATTTCTCTTTTGTTTTGCATCTTCCATGCTGGTACTGTTACCATTTGCGTTTGCAATTGTATTACTGTTACTGTGCGCATTACGGTTTGGTTTCCATATGTGCTTGCATTTCTTTTTGCTCTTCGGTTTCCTTTGCTATTATTGTTGCTGTTACTGTTACCATTTCCATTTACAATTGTGGTACTGTGCCCGTGAGCGTTTCGGTTTGCATTTCTGTATGTGCTTCTGTTCCCGTTTTGTTTCTCTTTCCTTTGTCATTATTCTTCATGTTAACTTTACCATTTGCATTTACAATTGCAGTACATGCCTGTGCACATTACGGTTTGCGTTTACATGTGCGCTTGTGTTCGCGTTTCCATTTCTGTTCCCTTCTGTGTTCTTCTTGCTGTGACACTCACTTAACATTTTTATTTAAAATACCACTGCCATCACTGTTTGTGTTACCAGTTGCATTTTTGTACATGCTTCAATGTCCATTTGCGTCACTGTTCGCTTCAGCGTCACTTTGCACTTGCATTTCTATTAATGTTTCCTTTACCATTTACGGTTGCATTACCATGTGTGCCACTGTTCGTGCTTCTGTTTGCATTGCTGTTCCTGTTACTATGTCACAAGACATCATGTGGTGCTGCTGCATTACATTCACCATTTCTCTTCATCATTCTCAAAAAGAAGGGAAATTAGATGTTAATAAAAATGTTAATGAAAAAAAAAGAAGGGAAATTAGAGGCAAAAAAATCCATTTAATGCTTTAGGTAGGGTTGTTCCACACTGACAAAGGTGAGGAAATTCAATGTTAGGGTTCAAAGCCCCCCTTGGATCCCCCCAGCCCACCCCAACCAGCATCAGGGTGAGCATTGTGGTTGTCGGTCCTAACTCTCACCCCATTCTCCTATACCTCTGCTTCTTCACACATGTGATGGGGTGAGAGTTAGGGCTGATGACCCCAACGCACACCCCGATGCCAGTTGGGGGATGGGCTGGGGGATACAAATGGGGCTTTGAACCCTAACACCGAATTTCCTCACTTTGTTGCTGTGGAACCACCCTAACTAATGCAATAAACAGAGTGTTTTGCCTCTAATGTATATATGTGTGTATGTTTGTGTGTGTATATATATATATATATATATATATATATATATATATTCTTTGCAAAAAAAACTGTGTTAGTCCAATAGTTAAGGTTCAGATTAAACCAACCATTGCAGTAATAAAAAAGGTGAGATGTGATGGAGACAGATGTGTATGTTTTATGAGTGTACAGAATGGGATGAGCATTAGGGTTGACAATGGCAAGGAAGACTCCACCCATCACTCGCTTTTGGGGTTGGCCTGGGATGTTAGGGTTTGAAACCCTAACATCACATTTCCCTACTTTTGTCAGTTTAATCTGAACCATAACTGTTACATCAACACAGTTTTTTTTTATAAAGAATTTTCTTACTTTGTGAGATAGTATAATTGTATCCTCATAAGCCTGTGGGAGCACAGGGCCCTCAGGCCCTGTGCTCCCCTCTCTCCATAGATGCATACATGTATGTTACTGTGGAGTCCATTTATGTCAAAGCAGCAACCAAATTGTTCAAGTTCAAATTCAAGTTTATTGCAGGAATAACTCCATTGAGCTAGCTTATTCACAAGGCGGTCCAGAGTCAAATATTAGGAATATAGACAGGGAGACAATACAAGAATACAAGTAGTCCTGGTACAAATGAATAACACTGGATTCAAAATATACAAAATATACAATTATATACATGACAGGAACAGAAATGACTACATATTCATGACACAGGTGGAATTTGAAAAGCAAACCTTATGGTAATATAATTGTCAGCATAGCCTTTACAGAACCATACCTCATGAACCCAGTACTTAAAATGTTCAAATTCCACAATATCATTCCATGCCATAGGTACAAAAACACAGTTTGGCCAGGATTTGAAAAATGACAGCTGTCACATTCATGAGGTTGTATAAAAAAATGGCTATTTTGAAAATTTGGGATCAAAATATTTAAAATTACCAAAGTTATGAGAGAGCATAGTAAACTTTAAAGGTATACACATAACTTTGCCATTGTTGCATGTTTTGATCCTGAATTTTCAACATAGTCTTCTTATGACCCCATGTCATGAACAAGAGTGAAGAAAATTTTTAAATCCCACCCAAATGGTAATTTCACCAAGTGACCATAAAATTGCCTTTTGGGCCAGATTTGTGTAAGTCCTCTGGCATTGTTCATAAGGTGGGGTCCCAAAAAGGCCGTGTAGAAAATATAGTATCAAGTAATGCAGAAATGGCGAAATTATGCATCAGACTTGAAAACCCTATTCAAATACATTGAATTGCACTTACCTTAGTTTCTCATACTGCAGTCAACGGTTCCAGCTGCAGGATGTGTCTATGAAGAGAGAATGGATCTTAACCCTTGGACCTGTTCAGGTGAGTGAGGGTGTGGGGGTGGGGGATGGGGGAGGTGTGGGTTGCTGGGTGATCAGTGGGAGGTTGGTTTGGGGGTTTGGATCAGTGAGGGGCCATTTCCTTTTTTACAGGTCTGAAACAAAAGACATGGACAGACATTTTTCTATCATAAACAGCTTAGACAACTACAGGGATGGTGATTGGAGGGTGGGGGTGCCACTAGACACCAGGAAAATGTTGCAAATTATAGGGACAGTGATTGTAGGGGTGGAGGCTGACACTAGACACCAGGGAAAGATTTAAACAATACATGGACAGCAATTGGAGGGTAGGGGGTACCACTAGATATCAGGGGAACATTAAGAATTATAGAGACAGCAATGGGAGGGGTGGGGGTGTCACTAGATACAGGGGAAAGATTTTAAACAATACAGGGATGACAATCAGAGAGTGGGGGTGCCACTAGACACCAGAGAAACATTACAAAATATGGGTACAATGATTGGATTGGTGAGGGATGCCACTAGACACCAGGGAAAGCTTGAAATAATACAGGGATGGCAATCAGAGGGTAAAGGTGCAACTAGACACCAGGGAAAGCTTGAAATAATACAGGGATGGCAATCAGAGGGTGGAGGTGCCACCATACACCAGAGAAACATTGACAATTTTGGTGATGGCAATCAGAGGATGCGGGGTGCCACCAGACACCAGGGAAACATTACAAAATATGGGTACAATGATTGAATTGGTGAGGGATGCCACTAGACACCAGGGAAAGCTTGAAATAATACAGGGATGGCAATCAGAGGGTGAAGGTGCAACTAGACACCAGCGAAAACTTGAAATAATACAGGGATGGCAATCAGAGGGTGGAGGTGCCACTAGACACCAGAGAAACATTGACAATTTTGGCGACGGCAATCAGAGGATGGGGGGTGCCACCAGATACCAGGGAAACATTACAAAAAAATATGATTTTGTGTTTTAAAGGATCCTTTTTCATAAGGCTTAATTCTTTTTCTTTATGGCCATACAAAAAAAAGAGGAAGCAAGTCACAACAAAATGATGCAAAAACAGAAATAAAAACATTTGGGGATAATTTTAGCAACAGTAAAGTGCAGAGTCCACCTAATGGGGTCCCGATGACCAATATACATGTGCTGGTCTCTATGCAGCACGTAATTTTTGAGGGTTTAAAAAATTTGGGGAGGACTGAAAACAAAATGGTTGCATACGAAAATAATTTTTTCTCACATAAAAGGATTCACCCATATGAAAAAAGATCCTTTTTCATATGGCCAAATTCCTTTTTTGTGCCCTGAAGCTATCCTGAAAATGTCTACCTAGCATGCTCAAAATGGAAATTTTAAGATTTCATAACTTTGGAACCGATTACTATCTTTCACCAAACCAGCAAAAGTCACATCTGCGTACCAAGACCTTTCTACCCTGAAAACATTAGACCACAATTCCAAACTGTCTGGGTGCTAGGGGTGGACAAAGAAACAGAAAACAATCCTCAAAAAACAAACTTTTTTCTGTCTGGATCTCAGAAACTACACATCTGACTGGAACAAAAGTTGGCACATCAAGAGATCTGCCTCATGAGACCACACATGAAAACGTTAGTGCAAATCCATTGAATGGTTGTGAAGTTATTAAAGTGCACAATTTGGAATTTAACATTAAACAGCCTACTTAACCCCTACTATAATGGCACAACTGCACCACTATATAAGTATATATTTATTATTTCTTTCATGCCTACAGCCTTTTACTCATGACTGCATGTATTTTAATAGGTGACAAAAATGGAACTAATCAGCTGTTGAGGAGTGAATTTAAAAGCATGACAGAAGTTACATGTACTGTGTGATAAATTTGCTTCATTTTGTATTTTAGATCTATAGTAGATAGAAACATAGAAACATAGAACATAGAAACATAGATATTGATGGGAGATAAAGATCGCTTGGCCCACGAAGTATGCTAATTTTCCCTACCTACTGTAACACCACTGACCCTACTAGAGCTCTGGCTTTACCCCACCCACCACACACACACACACACACACACACACACACACACACTTCTAAGGTTCCCTTAAGCCTATCCTGTGCATTCTTAAAGCTCGTTACCATTTTTGCCCCTCCCCACCTCTGCTGGGAGGCTGTTCTAGGTATCTGCCACTCTTTCTGTAAAGAAGTACTTCCTCACATCTGTCTTGAGCCTCCCCTTCTCCAGCTTCATAGTATGTCCCCTTGTTCCTGAACATCATTTCCCCTGAAAAATATTTTCCTCTTGAACTGTATTTATATCTGTGAGGTATTTGAACATTTCTGTCATATCTCACCCTCCCTCCTTTCCTCCAGGGTTTACATTGAGGTCCTTCAGTTTCTTCTCATAGGGTTTGTGATGCAGACCCTGTCCCATTTTGATTGCCCTCCTCTGGACAACCTCTACCCTATCAATGTCCTTTTGGAGATGTGGTCTCCAGAACTGGACACAGTACTCTAGGTGAGGTCTCAACAGTGACCTATACAACAGTAGCAACACTTCTCTCTTTTGCTGGTGCTATCCCTCCCTATGCATTATATCATCTCAGTAGCACTCCCCATTGACTTGTCACACTGTCTGACCACCTTAAGGTCATCAGATATGATTACCCCTAGGTCCCTTTTCTGTTTGATGATGGCTAATACCACCCCCCTGATTTTGTACTCCACCCCTGGGTTTCTCTGCCCAAAGTGCATTATTTTGCACTTCTTCTCATTGAAACTTAGCTGCCATACCCTTGACCACTCCTCTAGCTTTCTTAGATCTCTACTCATTTTTTCAACTCCCATCCCTGGATCATCTGCCCTGCTTCAGATTTTACTGTCATTTGCAAAGAGGCATACTTTCCCTTCTAGCCCCTCTGCAATGTCACTAATAAAGACATTAAAGAGGACCAGTCCCAGGACTGATCCCTGTGGCACCCTGCTGGTCACACTCCCTTCCTCAGAGTGAACTCCATTTGACACCACCCTCTGTCTCTTATCCCTCAATCAATTTCTTACCCAGTTTACCACCCCTGGACCCACTTCCACACTTCCCAGCTTGTTAATGAGTCTCCTATGTGGAATGGTGTTGAAAGAGTTGCTGAAATCTAGGTAGGCCACATCCACCTCTCCACTCTGATATAGTTCCCTGGTCACCCAGTCAAAGAAATCTATCAGATTTGTTTGACATGATCTCTCCCCCAGAGAATCCATGCTACCTCAGATCTTGTAGGTCACTGTAGTCAAGGTATTCCAAAATCTTCTCCTTTAGTAGTGATTCCATTAATTTGCCCACCACTGAAGTAAGGCTAACTGCCCTGTAATTTTCAGCCTCCTCTTTTCTTCCACTTTTGTGAAGTGGGACTACATCTGCCCTCTTCCAGTCCTCCAGACCCATGCCCATCTCCAGTAAGTGGTTGAACAGGGCTGTCAGATGAGCAACCAGTATCTCACTGAGCTCCCTCAATATCCCAGGATGTACCCCATCTGGCCCCATTGCATTTTTTACTGTCAGGTTTCCAAGTTCCTTCAGGACTCTCTCCTTTGTAAATGGACTAGTGTCTACCTCCCTTCCTTCAATGCCCCTGGCCCTTATCTATGGTTCCTCACCTTCCCCTTCCTCAGTGAACACTGAACAAAAGTATTTGTTCAAGATGTCTGTTTTTTCCTGGTCCCCCTCCATGCACTCCCCTCCTTCACTCCTAAGGCTTACTATCTCTCCCCTGATCTTTCTCTTCTTGCTTACATACCTGAAAAATATCTTGTCTCCTTTCTGAGCTGCCTGGGCTATTTTCTCCTCCATTTGCACCTTTGCGATCCTAATTGCTTTCTCTGCCTCCCTCTGTTTCTCCTTATACACCTCTATCTCCTCCTGTCTCTGTGTCTCCTTATACCTCCTAAATGCTAACTTTTTTTGCCCTTGCCTTCCTGGCCATCTCTTTTGAGGACCATAACAGTCTCTTTTTCCTCTGCTTTTGCTTACTTGTCTGAAGTAAAGATTTGTTGCCCTTTATATCCCTTCTTTTAGATTTGCCTGCTGTTTCTCCACTCCTTCCAAGTCCTCCCTCCTCTGCTAGGGCATCCCTGAGGCATTACTCCATCTTTGTAAAATCTGCCCTCCTGAAGTCCATAACTCTCACCTTCATGTGGTTTGATTCTACCACCACACTTATATTAAACCACACCCTAAGGTGATTACTGGTCCCCACATGGCCAAACAATGTGGTATTTACGACACTGTCCCTGTTGGTGAGTACAAGGTCCAGCATTGCCCCCTCATGAGTAGGCTGTTTAACTAGTTGCCTGAGGAATGCCCTCTGCAAGGAGTCCAGGATGTCCCTGCTCCTAGCTTAAGCTGCAGCTGGGATGCTCCAATCTACATCTGGTAGATTGAAGTCCCCCACCAGCAGCACCTTTCCCTTGTTTGCCATCTGTTGGATGGCTTTCACCAGAACCTTATCCACCTCCCCATGCTGGCAGCCTGTAGATCACACCAGTGCAACTAAGGTCTCCCTTCACTCTTTCTAGGGTGATCCACAGTACTTCCACCCCCTAATTTCCCAGGATCTCAGTAGTTTTTATGATATCCCTTGGATAAAGAGCCACTCCTCCCCCTTTATTTCCCACCCTGTCCTTTCTGAACAAAGTGCAGCCTGGTATGCTACATCCCAGTCATGATTGTCATTGTACCATGACTTGACAATGGTGACAATGTCCAGCTCATCCTCTGCCATGATGGCCTCTAGATTAGGGATTTTGTTTCCCAGACTTGAAACATTTGCACACATGGCCTTCCAGAATCTGCTACCACCCTGTTTGTCAACATCCACTGTCCCCTTTTGCCTTTTTCTCTGTACCGCTTCTTTTCTCATTCCCATCTCTCTTCATTTCTCCTGTACTGTTTCTTTTGTAGTTGAGTACCCTTGGGGATTTCTCTTCCTTAGGTTTCTCCTTACTGCCTAGTTCAGTTATGGGGGGGTATGTTTGTGTCTCCCAGTTTCCTTCTGCCATCCCCCTCAGCTAGTTTCAATGCTCACAAATGTAACATTTAAACCATTCATTGAGGAATGTAGTCCCCCTCCTGGGTGGATGTAGGCCATCTCCCCATGTATAGGCCCCTAATCCTCCAGATGGGACACCAGTTCCCAATGAAGCCAAACCCCACCTCTCTGCACCATTCCTTCAACCATGTGTTGAAGCTCCTGGTACAGAGTACTCTATCCTTACCCATATTGTAGACAGGTAGCACCTCAGAAAATGCAATTGAATGTGCTACCTGCCTAAGACCCTTCCCCAACTCCCTGAACTCATCCTTTACTATCCTAGACCTGTCCCTAGCCAGATCTTTGGTCTCTAGATGGACAATGACATCTAGCTCTCTTTCCCATCCTGCCACCCTAGTGATCCTTAGGATCTGCTTCCTATCCCTGAGAGCAGTGGTGCCAGGTAGGCACCTAGCCTACCTCTCCCCCTCCTATCCTGTCCCCAAATCTATCCCCCTAACAATTGAGTCCCCCACCAGGAGTTGCTTCTAGCTTCTCAGGGGTCCTCATTCACCTTCCTTGGGGTCTCCACTATGGAGGACCCCCACACCCTTCCTGGTTACTACTGCAAGTGCCTCTGTGGGACAGTCATGCCCTGCCAGAGTGGCAAGAGAGTTGTGTGGTGGTACCGTGTTGAGGATGTACCTCTGACCCACCACCCTTCTCCTTCCCAAGTCCACTGTAGTTTAACTGTTCCTCATCCTTGGCATCCTTTGAGGCTGCAGCAGCAGACTTGGCAGTCCCTGGGTGGGGGATGAGGCACCCTGAATCCTACCCAACTTGGCCTGCAGTCTAGCAACCTCCCCCTTCAGTCCAGAGATGTACATGCAAATGAGGCATACACCGCAGTCTCCAGAAAGTCTCCCTGAAGACTGGTGCCCCACAGCCACTGCACTGCACCACTCCCAGCATATCTATGTGCTATCCTGCCTGTTTTCCTGTTTTGCTTCCCTTTAGACCCTCTTTTCAGAGACACTGGTTTACCAGGATTGAGAAAGGGCATATTCCATTTTGCACATTGTAAAAAATGGTATTGTCACCAGTGTCTGCTAAGCCAAAATCTAGTTTTACTAGTATTTGGGTCTGTGTACTTTATTTAGCAATTTTTAACTCTGCTAACATGCATTTCAGCAATTTTGACCTCCACTATTGCACACCCTTCCATCCTTGTACCAATTTAAAGTTATTTTAGGTACAAGATGTGATGGCAGCAGTAGCACTATAGTCCCCATCCCTAAGGTGTGATGGAAGCAGCACTACAGCCCCATCCCTCAGGTGCAATGGCAGCACCAACAGTACTATGGCCCCCATCCCTCTGGTGTGATGTCAGCAGCAACAGCACTACAACCTCCCTCCCTCAGGTGTGACAGAAATAGCAGCACTACAGCCCCATCCCTTAGGTGTGATGGCAGCAGTACTACATTCCCCATCCACCAGTGGTGATGGCAGAAGCACTACAGCCCCCACCCCTTCAGTGTGATGGCAGTAGCAATAATGCAGTCCACATCCCTTTGGGGTGATGGCAGTAGTGACAGCACTATGATCCCCTTTCTTCAACACCCACACCCCACATGCACAATTTACAGATGACTTGGTCTCTTTGCTTGTTAGAACTCAGGTGTGAATTAATCTGAACCATCACTACTAAGGTGGACTACCTTGGTTCTTTCCTAACTATAATTTAGCTGCCTGAATTGGATTTCTGCCTGTGACGCCACTGACCAGAGTTAGGAAACAGACTTGGGTGTTGGAGGGCCAGCTGATGGGTGAAGGCTTGAGTATCCAACAACCACTCACCTTCTCCTGGGAGGGAGAGTGGGTTCATAGCTCAGCATTTTCTGGCCCCTGTTGGAGGCCAGAGGCATGACAACACATCGGCCCTCACTGCGGGAAGGAGCGTGACAGATGTCGGCTTGTGCCTTGACATCATGTGGCCTGACACGCTCCGAAGAAAATGGGAAAACACCCACTGGCCAAATGAAGGATGACTGCTGGTCCCTCCATAAGCCCGAAGCCCCAGACATGTACATGTATCCGTTCTAACCCCTGCCATGCCCAGAATGCACAGGAACCTCTTTGGGGCAATTCTTCTCCCCTGGTAGCCTCCCACAGGGGTAGGGTCCCACTCAGTGAAGGGTTACTTTGGGTTACCTGGTAGCACAGCAGTAAGGGGCAGTGGATGGTGGTCAGGACTCAGCAGCAGTGGTAGGGGGACTTGGCAGGCTTGAAGGAGTGGATGGCCGGGGGGTAGGAAGAGAAAAAAAATGGCTTGAATTTGCTTCTTTGAAATAAAGTGTCTTCACCTAAATAAATCCACAAGTGACTAGTGGAGGACCTTCAAATGGATTCATACATCTCCCACACATGTGGATGCTTTTTTTTTTTAGTTGGTGTCCATGAAAAGGGTGTCTCACAGTTTTTATGTCTGAGCTCAGATGTGAATTGAGCACCACTCTGCCCACCAGCATCATACAGCCCCTGGGGTCTTGCCTTCTGTATGTCATTGACTGTGCTATCAAAATCCACTGGCCACACATAAGTACACTTAAATACTTAACATTTGCCTTTTGTTGAAGCAGTCTATCAGAAAGCTTTTTGTTGTCACAGAGACTGAAACAGCAGATGGGAGAAAAGGTGCAAATGATCAGGTTCACCTCAATGGGGTGCTGACTGTGAAGTCTTTTCATAAGTAGTAAGGCAGTTTTTTCCTTGTGAACATACTTTCATTCAGACTAGTTTTCATTCAAACAACTGAGGATTTTGGGTGGCCCTGCTGATTGTAAACTTGAATAAGCTAGTTGGTAACAGTGATCCTGCATTTAGCAATCTACAACCTAGATGCTCATATGCAAAGAATACAATAAAAACCTGACTAAAATCTAAAAGCAAGCTTATAAAACACATAAAATGTAGCTGAACATTTATCTTTACCTATACAAAATCATTGCAGCCCAAGTAAAACTCAAGTAAATTACATGGTACCCTGACTACTATTCTATGATGTAGTAAACATATATTGGTATTTTTTTTATATTCATTGTAAACCTGGTAAGGTCCACTAGGCAGAACTGCCTGTTTTCAGGAGTGACCTAGAAGCACTGGGGAGATTAAGTGACTTGCTTGGAGTCACACAGTATGCAGGTGGATGTTGTGGGAATCAAACTCAAGTCTGCTGGATGTACCCAGTTCAATCACTGTATGCTACTCTAACCATTAGGCTATACTGCCAGTCATAATAACACCAATATATAATGTTTTAATAATAGTGCACAGTACCTTCAGTACAAATTATGAATATGAAACTCTTTATAACATTTTACTAAATCTGAACTATTTGCCACTCCATTTGCTTATTTTTTATTACACCAAAGTTGGCGAATAGTTGACAGAGCACAGTAAATAGCTTTTGATCAGGCTTCATTATTCTACATCCAGAAACAGATAACATTTGTTTATTCTGGATTTATTTAATATTCATTTTCTGTGGCTCACTAAATAGAATCTAGCACTGTATAAGGCAGATGTTTTTACATTTTGGAAGAGGCAACCTGCATCTTATCCATTTAGGATTCATGTTAGAAACAGAAGTTTTTCTTCATATTTAAAATATATTCAAGTGTCAGTGTATTCATTTAGTAGTTTATGCTGAGCAATATATGCCTTAGAAAACAGTAAAGGATTTATTGTGAAGCACTCAGGATCTATAGTAGAACTCCCAGAATTTCCCTACAAGTTGTGCAAAAAATCTCTGCAATTTCAGATTACTTTTCCTACAATTTTCCAGTGGCCCTGCCCATGTGTGCTGATACTTGTATTTTTTTTTGTATCATACAGTGTAATTGAAATAGTAAAAGACTCTTAGGCACATACTATATGAAAACTGTGGTTTCAGGAAGGAAAGCAGTTCTCAGGTGATAGAGATGTTACTGGGAAGCATGGGTGGTTAAACTGAATGGCTGATTACAACAAAGCAGTGTCGGTGATTTCCTTATTGACTCTATATGCAGCAAAGCAGAAAGAATACAAAGCACAGAAGCATTCATTTTAAAATGCTGAAATCTGAGTCGGCCCGCTGGTGCTGCGGTAGCACTACTGTTTGTAATGCCAGTGACCCAGGGTTGGAAGTGAACTAGGGTTGCTTGAGGTCTGGCCAGGGGAGTAGGATTAAGCACCCGGGGGACTGCTCTCCTCCTTCTCCAGGGAGGGTGGGCTGCAGGTCCTGCTGCTTTACCACCACCAGTGTGACCACAGGTGGTGGTGCAATGGTGCTGCAGAGTGATCAGGAGGGGAGGACGCTATCCAGGATCTTGAGTAGTGGCATGTCTCTATGTGACCTACCTCCTTGGATCTCCTCTAGTGCCAGTGCTGTCAGGGACAGAGACCAGAAAACTAGGAACAATCACCCCACATCGACCACTGGTAGAAGTGACCCAGCTGCCCCAGACTTCATAACCAGGCTCCATGAGGGACCCACTGGGCTGCCCGACACACACTAAGGGAGTGTGAAGGGATGACCTGGGGTCCCCTCCCTTCCCACCTGGGGGGTACAACCCAGGCAGGATGGGAGTAGGCCCACAGGAGCTCCAGAGCATTACTTGGGGTGAAGCTAGGGGATACCCAGCCTAGGGATCTCCGAAAAGTGAAGACTGATGCTGTGAGAAGGGGGCATAGAAAGAGAAAATAAAATACATTTAAAAAGATGCTGAAATCTTAGAGATTCTGTGCAGTGACATGTAATTTTCTTGAGGCACCGGTACAAGAATTCAAAATCCGCAAACCATGCAGGATTCTGTGATTGTTACCGGTGTTACCGTTAAAAATGGAAAACCAAGGTCCCTGCCTCTTTTACCTCTTCCCTAGATGGTGTGTTTCAGCTTAACCCAATCTATTTCTTGACCCTAACTCACCTCTACCCTGCCAGTATTTTTTTCACTCTTATTAAACCCTTATTTACTCCTACCCAGGATAAGGTGTTTCTCCTTTACTCAAACTGTTGACTCTAACTCTAGACCTTAACTCATTGTCTCCTAGCAGACACCTGTAGTCATCAGTAAAATACACTGGTGTGTCCTTAGGATGCATACGGAAGTCAGCTACTGACTTCCTGTGTGCCCTTGCAACATCTGGAGATGTCATTTATATATTTTAATATATAATATTACAGAATATAATATACAATTGACTGCATAGCACCATTGGAAAGGTAATTTTGTGCTGAACAACTTTGCCACTGATATTTTGTGTATATCATGTATACCTTTGGAGTTATTAGCATTTGCTTATGGTATGGTGTGTATGGCTTATGTTGCCTATTTTAGTGAAATCATTTTTTTTTTTTGCTGTTTCAACCAGCCTAGAAAAAAAAAACATATTATTAGCATACTACTATTGGTAATTTTGTGCTGAATTACTTTGCCATTCATACTTTGTGTCTAGCACTTATGGTTCTTGAGCTATTAGGATTTGTTTGTGGCATGCTGACTGTACCTTGAGTTTGCTTAGAAAGGCTCAGGATTCACTGTTAACAGTATACAGGAGACAAGTGGTGCAACTTCAGAGAGCTCCTGTGGAGTCAATGAGTTAACTTGTCACAACTCTGCCAGTTTTTGTATTCTCCTTCCTACCTACCTGTACCCTGCATATTGCTTGTCCCTGACCCTTCCCACTCACTTGCTATATGTGCCATTACAGAAATTTAAAACAGGAAGCTTACCTAACATGTCCTGGTGTCTTGCTTCCTCCTTCATTGCTCCTTCATTGTTTTCCTGCTTGTCTTTTCAGCTGCAGAGCGACCAGCCTCTGGCTGCCTCATTGGGCTGACTCTGATGGACAAAGTCCACTGTCCTGTCCTTGTCATGGGGGTCCTTAATGTGGTAGGCCACAGTGTGAGAAGGCTGATTGATGGTCTGCCCCTTATGAAGGTCTGTCTTGCTTTCTGGACTCCTCTAAACAGCTCCTGATAGGCTGCTTCCATGGATAGGGGTGCAGCCAAATTATAGAATGGCTCTCTTTATGAGCCACACAAACTCTGCTCCTCTTCCACTCCCCCATTTTCTGGTAGATTCTGTGCTGTTGCAGGGGCTGTTCCATGCCCCCTTCCCACTGTGAGCAGACTGCCACAGAGCTAATCTGCAATGGTATGTTTAAATGCCCTTTGCCCCGTCTTCCTGTTTCCTGGATTCCTCTAAGCAGTTTCTGATAGCCTGCCTCTGTGGAGAGGGGCACAGCAGAGCTAGGGATTGTCTCTCTTTGTGAGCCACTCAAGCTCTGCTCCTCTGCCACTCCCCCATTGTCTGATAGCTTCTGTGGTGGTGTAGTGGTTGCTCCATATCCTCTTCCCACTATGAACAGACTGCTGTTAAACTGATCTGCATCAGGTTGTTTAAATGCCCTTTGCCCCATCTCCCTGCTTCCTGGATTCCTCTAGGCAGCTTCTGATAGGCTGTCTCCATGGAGACAGCACAGCTGAGCTATGGATTGGTTCTCTTTGTGAGTCACTCAAACTCTGCTCCTCCACTGCTCACCCATTGTCTGATAGATTCTGTGGTGTTGCAGGGGTTGCTCCTTGTCCTCTTCCCACTATGAGCAGACTTCCACCAAGCTGATCTGCAATTGGCTGATTAAACGCTCTTTGTCCAGTCTTCCTGCTTTCTGAATTCCTCTAGGCAGCCTAGGCAGCTCCTGATAGGCTGTCACCAAGGATATGGGTGTGGCTGAGTTATGGATTGGCTCTTTTTGTAAGCTGCTTAAGCTCTGCTCTTCTGCTACTCCCCCATTGTCTAGTAGCTTCTGTGGTGTTGCAAGGGTTGCTTCTTGCCCCCTTCCTGCTAATAATTATTTTGAGATTTAAACTCATAATAATTTAACAACATATGAATACCTACTACATGGATTCCATTGAGTGATCAGTTTTCCAAATGAGTAACTCAGGCCTTGCAGCCACATTATACTGCTCCTCCAGCACTTTAGATGCAAGCAGAAATGCATCCTATCTTTAAAGGAAGTGGTGCACTTACAAAACGTTTGCAGCTTTATATAGTAAAAAATTATATATGCATTATTTTATTTCACACAGGTGTCATGAGGCAAAACTTACACCACATTTTATGGTTTAACAGTTTTGCTTCACATAGTACAAGTGCACTAAAAAAGTGACACAAGTAGATGAAAATCAAGTCCTCAATCTGGAGAACTGTGATGGGGGGGGTTGGATCTAACTCCATGTTTGTGTGTTTGTGTGTTTGTGCAGAAGGAGCACACCTTTGGGAGCAGAGGAGCAGCATCCAGAACAAAAAAGATAAGTGCTATGGGGCTTGTATGTTGGGGCAGGGTTTAGTAATGTTTTGTTCAGTTTGCACCAGTTTGGGGCAGGCAGTATATCCCTGAGGTTAGAATAACAAGCTGTGAATGAGCTTGGTTACATCCAGTAGACAGACCCAGGTTTGATTCCCACAACCTCCACTTGCATACTGTGTGCTCTGAGCAAGTTACTTCACCCTTGGAAGCAGGCACCTGTGTCTAGAGGGCTTTACCTGGTTACCCAAGAATAAAAAAAGCTAACCTTCAATAGTAGTGGTGTGATTAAGGGAATGGGGTAAAGGACTGCTGGGAGGAGGGGGAAACATCAGATGGTGGTCTGAGGGCATGGTATTGGCAAGCACTGCATGGTGCCATTAGGGGTCCAAACAGACCTCATGATTTCAGCCAGACAATAGGGCAACTGTAGTTCACACAGGCCCATTGGCGTACAGACCAGAAGGAGTACACCATCATGAGTAAAAGAGTGGCATCCAGAACAAAAAGGATCAGTGCTATGGGGCTTGTGTGTTGGGGTCAGGGCTCAGTCCTGTATTGTTCAGTTTGAAAAAACAATAAACTTCAGTGATGGCAGTGTGTGATTAAGGGAAAAGGTTAAGGGACTGTTAGGAGGAGGGGGAAGCATCAGAGGGTGGACGCCATTGCTCAGTGCCATTGATGTCCAAACAGACTTTATGACTACAGCCAATAGGGTGAATGTAGTCCCTCTATATTACCCAGGGGGCCAAGTGACCCCTCACATGAGCAACCCCAAAATGTGAGTGCCATGAAGCAGGAGTGTGGCATCTGTTCTAGTGATGTCTGGGGCATTAACATAATGTCTACAGGGAGGACCATAGGCCACAAGGGTCACAGTAATTGAGGAAAGGGGTAAGGGTGGTAGAATATGTACACTGAAGAAGAAGGGTAGTGGGGCTGTAGCAGAACAAGTTGGGCATACATTTGAATAGGGTGATAGGAAGGGGGCTTGGGGCACAAAGCAAGGTGAGAAAGGGAAAGCAGCTGATCCCTGTTTCAGGTCTGGCCTCATTTGTGATAAAGTAACAAGGCAGGGAGGTTAGCGGATAAAAGGGCAACAAGGAAGCGGGCTAGGGGTTATAAGCCAAGATGAGATGGGGAAAGCAGCTGATCCCCATCTCAGCTCAGGCCTCATTTGTAATAAAGTATCAAGGCAGTAGGGGTATCAGATAAAAAGGGGCTTGGGGAAAACTGCAAACTGCAAACAACACTGACCTGGGAACAATGAAGATACATAGCTGGGCTAGGTTAGATTGAGTAGGGAGGATGTGGGGGATGAGGAGCTGCTACATGCAGCAGGAAAGCTGGGAAGGGTGGAGTTGGAGGCCTGCAAGAATGTACAGGAGTCAGAATAGTGAATGAAGGTTGGCAAGCTGTAATGGATGTAGGGGTGCAGTCTTTCTGGGGATGATGTGGAGAGCAAAGGGCTGTCTAGTATGCAGGAGCCTGGAACAAATCAGGGCAGTGACAAGAATGCTCAGGTGGGAGTGGTAAGGGGAGGCAGGTAGGCAGAACAGTGGAGGAAGGGACAGGTAGGGGCAGCCCTTGGGCAACTGGATGGCAGGTATGGGTTGGGAGCAAGAGGGTTACCACAGTGTACATGAACATCTCCTCTTCAAAGACTCCGGGGAACCAGTGTGGAGGAATGGCAGGTGGTAAGGGGACATGGTAGGTGTGTAAGAGCATCAGCACAGGAAGGAAGGTGAGGGACTGGGAGAAGAAGAACAGGGGTAGGATCTAACGCTGGTGTGCTCTCATCAAACAGGTATGCAATGCTGGCCAGTTTAGGGGAAGAGGGGGCAGGTGGTGGGGTGGAGGACCATGAAGACCCAGAGTCAAAGGCTGGAGGCAATGGGAGGAGAGAGTTGAATAGCTTGGGGAGGCAAGGAGGAAAAGGTAGTCAGGGTGAAGTAAAGGATGTGAAGCAGGGAAGAGTTAGAGTATTGGACAGGGAGGGACAAGTGGTAGCAAACAAAATTAGTCAGGGAGGATTGGGATCGGGGGGGCTGGAGAAGCAAAAGGATGGCATAGTGATGGTGTTGGCAGGAAGACAACCAAAACAGATAGGGAGTAGTTGAATGGGGAGGCAACTGGTTTACTAGGAGTAGATAGGAGGCTGGAAAACATGCCTGCATGAGACGGAAGAGTGGTTATCATTGTGGACTCCATAATTAAACGTATCCACTGGGGGATGAAGGGGGACCCAAAGACTAGAAGAATGGCAGTTTGTATGCTCAGGATAGTAGAAGGGAGGGCTGAACCAAGAATCAGAAAGTTGTAAGAGAGGTTGGTGGGAAACCTAACTTAGTCATCCACCTGGTAACCAATAACTTAGCAGGGAAAGAGGTGAGGGTGGTGCAGGGTAGGCTCAAAGAGTTAACAAGGGTAGGGAAATAGTGAAATTGTTGGCCTTTTCAGAAGTGTAGTAATTTATTTCATTTGATCAATCATAAAAAAGATTATTACAAACACAGAATGCAACAACATGTGAAACAAACAGGACAATACATATTACATGTTTACAAGATACAAGGCACTATATGCTAAAAGAAGGGTTAGTATAGTACAGAAAGTGTTTACTTTTGAATAGAAGAGACAACCCTTTTAATTTTTTGTACATGAAGAAGAAACATACAGTGGTTGCCTATTCCCAAGTTGCCCGGTACCTCAGCATACCTCTGCAGATGCGGTATTAATGAGAGGTATACCGAGCGGTACCTCCTTAATGTGGCAGTGCAGTAGTGTGATCTACGGTATGCGTTAAGCCCTTAATTAATTGAATCCCCATTAACATCTTTTGTAATGTGCCAGGTGGCATTGTTCCTGATTACATTTTACTTGTCTTTCAATTTACCAAATAGTACCTCCTTAATGTGTCAGTGCAGCAGTGGTATCTATTAAGCCATTCATTAATTGAATCCCCATTAATGTCTGCTTTAATGCTCCAGGTGGCGCTCTTCATGCTTACAATTTTAGCCTACCTTTTTACAAGTAATAAAGCTTTTCAGTATTAAAAAAGTCTTTGTGCGTTTATTTATGCTATGTATTGTGTAAAATATGTTAAATATGTTCTCAATCGTAGCCACAACTGACCATGGTATTAAACAGCATTTTTCCCTCTGGTAGCATGATTAGCTAGTAACCATCATCTGGCAAGAAGGCACTGAAGGTGAGATGCTTAAAAAATTCAACCTCTTTTAGCTCTGACTGAGAGCAAAATAACATCTTGAAGAATACTCCCCCATATGATGGCACCTACAGTATGTATGTGTATTATAAAAGAATCACACATTTCACTTTTGCATTATGTTGGTTGCTACAGACTGTAGCTACATCTATTTCACAAATCCAGTGGCAGAGAAAGTATGTTAGTGGGAGTAATGACAGTTTATAGCTGACAATTAAAAAAAACTAGAAGAAAGCTAAGGAGATATGGAGCTTCACACAATACTTTCACTTCAAAATAATAAAATAGTGTCTGTGCTGGTCACAGGAAAACACAGACAGAGGTTGGTGGTGGGGAGGGGATAAAGGTGGACAGGTCATCAGCCACAACTTGAATAAGTATACAATTTAAAAAAAATTAAAATTTATATGCATGTGTGGTACTCTGTGATCCAGGTACAGAGTGTTGATTAACATCTAATGTCCCCCTGCTCCAACTAGAACCAATGCCCCTAGATTTTAAATGTATTGCCTAGTAGCCTGTGGTCAAACCCCAAACCAGGACACAAGCCTCAAGGTTTTAAATGTATTTACTTGTGCCTATCGGTCTGTTCCCCATAAAAAACCTATCAATGTATTTTAAAAAAGTAAATCCATGGTGTCTAGTGGATCTGTATCTTTTTGATCCCATGCTTTTGCTTTTGAAAATTATTCCCTAGTGGATAATGAATCATACCACTATACAGAACATATTCCAGTGATTATGAATATTAATTCCTTGTGGACAGTAGACAAACCACCAGGGAATAAAGTGAAATTTTTAAACTTACAGGCATGTGTTTGAGAGTGGGGGAGGTTCCACATGCCACAAAGGATTAATTATTAAAGCAGCTGGCATGGGTTCAAAACTGGTGGAGGGTCCTCATTTCACCAGGGAATAATTTTCAAAATAACTGGGCATGAGATCAAAATGGAATGGGTCCACTTGACACCAGGATTTAGTTTTTGAAAACTACAGGCATGGGTTCTTGATTGGGGGATGGACAACTAGGCAAAGGGGAATAAATATAAAGTAAATAATAGAATTAGCAAATCAGTGACAAAAAAAACCCTCAGTGATTAAATCTATGCAACTCGATTTATGTTCACTTTGTACCAGGATGATCATGGTGGGCCAATTCACTATAAGTGTCCCCCCAATCAGTACTAGATCAATGTACATGAACCCATGGAGTAAGAAGTGATACATCGCAGATAAGTACATCTGAAAGTGAATTGATAGCATTTGTTTTTTTTTCATATCTCACACCTTGTAATAAAATAAAAAAAGAAACAGATAGTATAAACATTAAGACATTGAATGTGAAAATAATGCATCTTATCTTAATCTGAAAGTTTATTTCAGCTCAGTGTCAGCTTTCTGTACATGCTGTCAGACTATGCTAATAATCAAAAAAGGAAAAAATGGATTCTGAACAAAATTATAAATTCGAAACATAACTTTAACTGACAAGGGTTGTTATGGGATGGATTTCCAAAAGGGACTGTGCCCAGTTCCATTTCTTGCCTTTACTTGTCATTTTTACTTGAGCACCCTTATGAAGGCTGACTTGCACTTCATTCCCTCTCTCTGTTGTCCATTCTCATTCCAAAGCTTAATTTCTGTGTTGCTTTCACTTCTTTCCTTCTTCTTGTTTTCCTGTGCCTGTTCCTTTTGTAATTATTCCTGTAGCAGTTTGCTAGTTCACTGAGGCTTCTTTCTCTCACCCCCCCAAAATAAACTGTTTAGATGAGGATCAATTATTACAGTATTTGTTCCTATTGCATGAATGACCACTGCTTTTACTCCTTCATGGGGCACTATGACTGTAATTAAACACTCTACCTGCTACATAATCTCTCTGGTCTCCCTCTAATTTTTATGTAGTCCAATTTGAAATTTCAAGCTTGCATAAATAAAAAAAATACTAAACAGTTTTATACAAAACATTTTTGGAATGAAAGTTTTAGGGATTTTAGAGCATCTGAATCATCCACGTTCATGTCTATGTACAGTATTTACAATTTATGCCCTCTTTAGCTATGTACAAGATTACTGCAATGCCAACAGTGTTGTTGCATTTGAATGAGAATGCGAAATAAGGAAGGATGCCAGATACATTACAGAGTGCGCGTGGGAGGTCCCAGAGGTCACAAATAATAATAAATACAGTACTGTGCATCAAGTTAAATAATAGTCACCTCAGCCCAAACCCTATATGAATATCTCAATCATTACAGGATTTTATACATTTTAGTTATTTCCTTGCTTTTTCTATACAAGTACATTTTGGTACCAGTACATCTTTTAAAATGTATAAAAGCCTACTACAATTGCCATATTAAAAGTGTTTGGGTTGAGCTTATATTATTAAATTTGATAGAGCTTGCTGTTTTTATTATTATCATTGACCTTGGTGACCACTCACAAATTCAGTAATGGGTCTATGATCCTTCCTCACTGCTCTTTTTTTTTACAATAATACAATTTCTGTTAATTCAGGTTTATTATTTGTGGCACTGCAGGCTGCACTCCACAGGACTTGCATTATATTTAAATCTTTTCAACCCCATAATTATCAGTCCTTCTAGATACAGTAATTGTGGCATTCTTAAAGAACTTGGTCAGAGGTAACATTTATCTACAAAGACTAAAATCACAGTTCCTATATGGCAACAATTAAAATGTGTATAGATAAAAAAATATCCATTTGCATTCCAGTTAAGTTTACCAGTTAATGAAATGCAGTATCATCAACAAGTAAAGACAGCAAGCCTACATACAAATAAATATACAGTAAGTAAATTATACTGTCATTCATGATGAATTTAGTGTAGGGCTTAAAAATAATTGTTATATATATTGTAGGATACGGTCACAGAAGAAAATAAAAGCTTGCTGGCTTGTATTCAATACAAGCCCCTCCCCCATCTTCTCTTTAGTCAAAGGAATCTGCAGTCAAAGCTAGAGTCACTGATGGGCAGTCCCTCATAGCAAATCCAGATGCCAGCAATCATGTGACTTGTTTTGTGGAGGAGAGGAAGGTGGCTGGCTGGTATTCATTACAAGCACCCCCTCCCACACACACACACACACACACCCCTTCTCTTAGTCAAATTATTTCTAATTCTTTAGTTGCTTTTCCAGGCTGATGGGGAAGGGGTGAGAGCTAAAGTGGGAGGGCTGGATTTATATACTCTGTATTCACTTCATAGTCACTGAATGCCACTCCATTAGTAGCTACTTAAAGTGTGATTCCCCTAATTGCATAAACGTTCCCACCCACTTCCCCAAACACTCACAGTACTAGCTCTTAAATCATGCTGATGGTACAGAAACATGGGCAGAAATCATTCAATGAGGAGCTTAAAAGGCATAAAACTAGCAGTTACTAAAAGTGCAGTGTCTTAGCACTATACAGTACAACAAGAAACAACTGTCTCACTCCAGGACTGCAGTGCAGAACCAAAGTGTATGTATGGTTGGATCCCTTTCAACTATTTACTGAATGATTTATTGCCATGGTTTTATACCATTACTTAAGAGTTAGTGCAGTATATTATTCTGAACATTTTACCCTTTCTGCGCTGTATATTGTCCATATTGAATATTAATTTTATGAATGAAGCTTCCAATTTATACACTGTAAACTTTCCTCTACTTGCCCAACATTAAATGAAACTCTTTAAGCTACACAGAAATAAGACAGCAAATGCCACTGTCTTAAACTGTGTCAGATGTTTTAGTTTTGAACCAACCCTGCCTCAGGGGCATTTGTAGAAATGCACATTCAGTCCAAATAAACTCTGCCTTAGTTGCAGCTGTTACTACAGAAAATTGAATTTAATATTGTATCCCATTCACTGTGAAAGGATTGCTTCAGGGAACAATTTTTGTTTTATTTTTTAACGTTATCCTGTTTGGTGGAAATACATTCTGCTCCAGTTTCAGCCTAATTCAAAATGTGATAGATGTGACTTTAACAGCTAAAATTAAAACCATTAACATTAGATGACTTAAATAATGGTTCTGCAAAATGTAGTGCTTTGATTATCACACAAGATTATTCCTCACTTAACTTGATGATTTCTGTAGGAAGGGGGGCACAAAATGAAATAACTGAAAAAGAAAAGGGGGTCCCAGGGAATGGCCCCTCTGGAAAATTGTATAAATGTAAGTCTTAACTGGTGCAATTTAATACATATAGAAATCACCAGGGGACAAGAAGGAGTCTGCTGTTAATTTTTGTTTATTTCATTATAGTTTATTTGTGAAATTTGATGCAAACAGCTACGTGCCAGCTTTTGAAAGTAGTCTAGTAGTTCCCATATAATAGATAGCATTTGAAGTGCCACCAGTCTCATGAATAAACCATGATGAAATAAACACAAATGCTAACAGCAGACTTACTGTATTCTTGTTTGTCCAATGTTTTCAATATGCTTTACAACTGTATTAATTTCACAATGGACTCAGTCTTATCCTGAATCTCTAGCATTAAACTTCTGACATAACACTAAGATACTCAAAGACCTCAAGATCTGATCTAAAATTATTGCTTGATAGTTTCAGAGAACTCCTCATTCTGCTAGTTTTTTTTGTGTGCAATATTTAGACAGCCTAAGGTGCAACACACAACACAGAGCCTGAGAAGTGCAGCAGGATGTGGCAGCAGTATGAGGAATGCTATGCTGCCTCTTCCTCAAACTTTGCTATTGAGTTTCTTGCATTCCCCTTTTGATCTCCGAATGCCAGATAATTAATGACCTGGAGTGTGTTATTGAGTTTATGAAACTTGAAAAATTAGTATATAAAAAATATCATTATTTTATATCAAAGAGCAGGTATTCCCTTCTTTTAGTCTTTTTCTATAGTTTTATTTGTCTCTTGAATAAACTTTGGTGTAAAAAAGTGTCATGGTGTGTTTATTTACCAGCTGTCAGTGAGGTGAGCCATAAATATAACAGTTCTTTAGCAAAACGATTGTTTCTCTCATCTCACAAAGAAAGTGCACGTGCATATGGAAACAGACAAAGAAAAAATAATTCAGTTAAAACCCAGTGAGTTCTAATTTAATTGAGTAAGTGAGCAAAATTCTCTTTACTGTATTAAATGACAATGATAGCTGGTTCCAGATGGAGATTTTTTTTCTTTTATCAGACAGGTTGAATAGACTAGCAAATTTCACTTGCTCTACTCAGAGATGACAACCTCAAGTCATAATCAGTTTTTACTGGCAGTTTGTATTTGGGGACAGCAATTGCTTTGGGGTGACCTAAGAGGTATTTTTCCCAGTCTGATACCCACTTGGCAGACCCACCAGAAGCTTGTGACCTGTTTCAACACTATCACTTGAGGCAGTCATCTCTGAGTGAAGCTGGTGAAGTTCACTTGTTTTCTCAACCTGTCTGATTAAAAAAAAAGCTCATTCTGGAACCAGTTCTAATTGGCATTTAATGCAGTAAAGGCAAATTTCCCCCTCTTACTCTATTGAATTAAAACTTACTGGGGGTTTACTGATTTCTTTTTTCTTAGTCTATTTCTGTGAATCTGGAAACACAGCAGACCAGGGTTTGAAACCCACAGTCTTTACTTGCATATAGTGCGACTATGAGCAAATCACTTAACCTGCCTGTTTTCCTTGGAACTGAGCTTTGGGTCAATGTACCTTTCTTTGGCAAACATTCTAAAATAACAAAAAAAAAATATCATCTGGATATACTGTGAAATATCACAGAATTCTAATTCTAATGAATGTTGAATTCCTTTGACATGTCGTGATACACAGTATTTGAATATTCAGTATCATGTCACTGACCACTACTGTATGTACAGATTTGTATTATTTCTATTTACTGGTGCATTTTGCATTTTGGATTCATTCACATATCTGGACTGTGTAGTACAGTATGGTCTGCATGCCCATTGGCCCATGCTGTGGACCAATGGGCATACAGCTGTACTGTAAGCAGTCAGTCGGCAGGTGGCTGGGTGGCTTGTGGGTGGGGAGCTACCACCTGCAGCTGACTGGGGGGAGTGGGGTGGCAGGGCTCAGTGGGAGGGTGGGAAGGGGGTACCGCTGGACCACCAGGGATGGGATTTCATTATTATTTTTATACTTCTGCCTGTGATCGGGCTGCAAGCTTTCCACTGGACAACCAGGGATGGGATTTCATCTTTATTTTTATACTTCTGCCCATGTTCGGGCTGTGACCGGTAAACTGGACCACCAGGGATATAGGACTTTATTATTACAATACGTATGCCCACGATCGGGCAGTGGGGCACTTTGCTGCTTGTGCAGGCGGCCTTGGTCCCTGACAGCTGCAGCCTGGCAGGGAACTAGGTACAAGTCACCAAGGATCAATGCACCTGCATGCAAATGGGGACATGATGACATGCAAATGGCTGCATTTGTGTCTTGCATGTGTCATGGCCCCATTTGCATGTACACTTTTGAATATCATGGTTGCTGCACATAACGCAATGGCACTTGCACTAGCCCATCCCTCTGCCCCTCTCTGGCCACTTGTGCTGGTGCAGTGCCACTGCCCCATGCACAATGTGGGTGGCCACAGAGCGATATTCAACAGTGCTGAGCCATGGTGCAGCACCATTGAATATCACTCTGTCAATTCCCTGGCACATCTCAGTTGCACTGTGCCCAGGCTTGCCTGGTGCAGTCTGAATATCCAACCCAGAATCTTCTGCCTGGGTCTACCTCTCTTACAATATGGAAAAATGTCCCATCACCTACAGTATCTCAAGTAATTAAGTGTGTATTCCGGCCCGGTGGCGCTGAGGGTTGAGGCGCTGGTCGCCACACCACCCCGGCATGCCCGACCTGTTCGGAACGAGCACGGCTGTCGGGTCGTGAGGGGAGAGAGATGGATCGGGCATCTGGAGGACGCTTCCATCTCCAGGGTGGGGGATTGGGTGGCGGTGCTTGCCTGACCCCTAAGCGGAGGCTGGGGATCGACAACACAGCCACAGAGATGGGGAGGCGGGACGTGGCAGGCAGCTTGACTAGTGATGCGTGCGGGGCATCACGCATACTCAGATGCAGCGTCATTGCCGCCATGCCGCGGGAGAAAATTCGGGGAAAAATGGAGCCGTAGCATGATGTCATTCCCCGTTGCCATTCCCGGAGGACGCCTCCCTGGCATGGACCCGTTCTGGTGGGTTGAGTCACTTCCCACCACCCTGCCATGAAGGGTAAGTCATGGGGTGCTGAAGGGAGGGGGTCTCATGTCCGGGAATGGTGCCGGAGGAACGGCGGAGTGCGGGGGGGAGGCTCCTGAGAAATAACATCAGAAAAAAAAAAAATTAAGTGTGTATTCTCTACTGACAATAGTCATTCTTTAAACTAATTAGATGAAATGGTTCACTAGGATCTGCTCACTTCACATTTTCTTTTTTCTTTATTAACCGTTCTAACTTTGATTTTAAACAAATTATTACTTTTAATGAGGCTTACTCTTCAAGCAATGTTTTAAATAAATACCAGTGTTTTTTTAAACACAGGCATGTTTTGGAAAATATGTATTGCCACTTTATGTTATATTTTGGCTGCACATTCCTTTTTATACTGTATGTCAGAGATGACCTGATTTTCATAATAAAGCAGTGGAAGCTAAGATGCTTTTCCTACATTTTACTTTTCTAGCACTGTATATGCATCTGTGACACTAAAAGTGTTACCATGGAAGTGGGCAGTACAAGATTTTTTTTTGTTTAGCAACATATTTTCTTTTACACTCTGTCACTGCGATTGAATTTAAAGTTATTGTTTTTACTATGGGGAATCAATTTTTATTTCCTCCATTTCTATCGCTGTTTAGTAGGTGTGACCATTGTCTGTTTGCAGACTGCATTTATTTTGTGTCTCTGAGCCCTGAATTGTAGTAGCTATTACCCTTCCTTTTACCCCATTTAGATTTCACACCAGTATAAGATGTGTTTTTTTTGCTTATAGACATTTTTCTTTCAGTCCACCATTGCCATTGAACTTGAAATTACCACCAGTTATAACAAAATATCAGACTGAAGTCTTATTTCATTGCAACTCGGGGGATAACAGTTAACAGTCAGCAAAGGTTACATTTCGGGTGTTCTCGAGCTGCCTCAGATGGAAGTGCCAAACTGCCATTACATAACATTAATGTCAATGAAAAAATTCATTTTATTTATTTTATTTCATGGTGCTACACAGATGCTGAAAACAGGACAGACACCTGCTGCATTCTGAATTGTCACAAGGATCAGTGTTAAGATGCAAAATGCATCCAGTGTTTAGCATATTTTTGGCATCCGCATGGCACTATAGAATTAAGCACATAAACACACTTTGTAGCAACACCTGTCACCATCTGCAGGTTACTTGGGGGGCAGAATTATTTTATATTAAATTGCACCTGTTCTGTTTTAATTGATCATGGTAGCCACCCTGTGGTTAATCAAGGAAGTGCATTTAAGTGCAAAAAACCCCATTGGAATTTACCACAGAAACAGGATACCGTGCAGGATACCGAGTGGTATACCGGGGTAACAAGCAACTTTCCTAGAGCAACCACTGTAGCTGACTTTTTTAAAATTTGTTCATCTTTGGTAGTCAAAAAAAATCCCCAATAATTCATGATTAGAACAACCTGGTAGAGAATGTATAATGGACCCCAGCCATTTGCTTCTAGCTGCCTTGTACAAGTGGCATCTCAAGATAACATGCTCAATATCCTCCTTCTCATTTCTGCTACAGTAACAGAATGCAAATACAGGATTAGTGTTTTTGGTAAATTTACAGATGAAGACATTTGAATCAAAAAAGCCAATTCTAAATTTTATATAAGTTCTTCCTAAGTTTTTGCATGTCAAAAATTCTAGGTAATACAGAAAATAATGAAAACGGTCATTTTTGGAGCACCATACAGCAAACATTGAAGACATTATATATTGTAGATCATCTGTTTGGTATTTTTTAGCCAATATTTTTTTTTTATATAGGGTTTGTGTTGGTCTGAAATTACTATATTCTGTGCATTTAACTTAAATAGTTTCAGAATCCCTATGGAGGCCAACAGTTTCTTTATGTGGGATAGCCATTCAGATTTTTTGCATCCTAATGACTCCCATACTATTTTCTCTTTCAAACATTATTTTGCCCAATGGTGATTTGAAAGATGATTCAGTTTAATCCAGAAATTAATGGTTCCAAATTCTTCCAGAGCTAATATATTTGTAAGACCTAACTGCTCTAACAAAAGGTGCAGACGTGGACTTTGGAAATCCAATAGCCCCTCTAAGAACTTAAATAGCTGTTTTTTAAAGATTGATTAAATAATTATCCTCCCAAATTTCAATACGATATAATGCCTGTGCATTATATTTTGCCTCAATTGTTCTAACAAGAGGTAACAAGGAGTTTCCCCCCATTTATAATTAAATGCTTTAAGGGCTAATGTTGTATGAGAAATGTTTTCATATATTGATTCGTAATGTTTCTTTCATTGAAATGTAGAGGAACTGACCACACCCAGATATTGATAAATCTTCACTGTCTCCATCTTTTCTGTTTTAATTTTCCAGGTGCCTTTACATTTTACACCTCCCAAGATGTATCCGTATTTATTTTTAAGTATCTATGAACTGCAAAATCAAACAGTAAGTTAACTTTTAGTTGCAGACCCTTTGGAGTAAGAGCCATTAAAAGAAGATTGTCAGCATAAGCCAAAATGCCACAATATTTCCTACCAATATTTGGAGAGTCAGGCAGAAGAATGGTCATTTTCTCTAACAAATTATTAAGATAAATTGAGAAGAGGGTAGATGCCAGTATACAGCCCAGCCTCACTCCACTGTTGGTCTCAAAGTGCTCTGTAATACTACTCTTACTATTCCTAATCTGTGCCCAACTATGTGAATAAAGAGCTTTTATAGCTTTAATTAATGCCAAATGAATACCCCATTCTTTCATTGTTAACCAAAGAATCTCTCTATTGATGGTATCAAAAGTGGAAGAAAAATTGATAAAAGCCACGTATAATTTTTGATGCCTTAATTTAATGTAATTCTCATACAAATGCTGTAGTATGAAAATATTATTAAGAGTGGAATATGATTTACAAAAACCAGCCTGAGCTTGTGAAAAGTCACCTAAAGCCGAAACAGAAGTCAACAATCTTTTAAGAAGAATACTGGACAGAATTGTTTCCATGATATCTTTAAGACTTACAGGTCTATAGTTAACCAGTTTAGTTCTGTCCCCTTTCTTAAAGATAGGAGCAATTATAGACTCTCTCCATGACTCTGGAATATAATCTTTTACAATACACTCATTGAAGAAATCAGCCAGGAGTTCTGATCATTTTAAGTCTTGCCATTTAAAGATTTCACTTGGGATTAATTCTGGGCCTGGAGCTTTGCTATATTTTAGTGACTGAGTGACCTCTAATAACTCTAAGGGTCTAATTTCCACAAGGTTATCAAAAATCTTTTCAGAAGTGAGTCCAGTCCCCATAGCCACCACAGTCAGGAAAAAGAGGATAGAGGAGTTAAATGATTGTCTGAGGAGCTGGTACAGGGAAAAAGGGTTCAAATATATTGTGGGCATAGGGGGGCATATGGTTAGATAAGAGGCTGAATTCAGGAGAGAGACTTCCCTTTAGTAGGGAGGGCTAAAATTCTCAGAGACAAGCTGGGGGAATACATAGACAATGACCCGAGTTTAAACTGCTGTGGGGAAGGGGGGCCAGCAGACCCAGAAACATTAGGATAAGGAGGTCTGTGGACCCCCTTCACACACCAGCAGTAATAATCCATTGGGTGAGGCAAAGAGGCAAATGGGGTCAACCATTTATATGGGGTGAAGTGGAGAGTGCAGGAGAAGGGCAGGTCAGGAAAAGTACAAAATGTAGGCTATGAGGCATGGAGTCGAGGTAGAGAGTGGTGTCACTCATTGCTCACAGTCTCAGAAAAAGATGGCAGACATGCAGGTCCTTTCAGTGGAGGGGAAAATAGATATAGCATTAATTACCCAGATCTGAGCTACACCATACCATGAATGGAATGTCTCAATTCGGGGTTACAATCTATACAGGAAGAGACAGGGTGTTAAGCAAAAGGGGGAGTGGCAGCTTATAAGAGAGAGAAGATAATGTGCATGAGGGAGGAGAATGAAAATAGGAAGAAACACTGTGGATTCAGCTGTAGACCAATAGAGGGAGGAAGGTCAGGTTGGGGGTGGTCTGCAGACCACCCAGCCAGGAGGAGGAACAAGACAGGGAGCTGTGTGAACAGTTACTGGAAACAGCAGGAAAGGGGAAGGTGGAAGTGGTGTGGGGCTTTAATCTGCCCAAGATGGGTGGGGGTATACTGGCCACATCCTGTACCAGGAGTCAAGTGATCCCAGGATGCAATACAGGGTGGGTTTCTGACTCAGGGCATTACTGAGCCCACCAGGGAGGGAGCAATTCTTGATCTAGTGCTCACAGATGGGGTGCACATACAAGAAATAGCAGTCGGGGGGAAATGGCTTGGACCCGGCAGCAATGGCAGTCTAGAACTTTTGCTCTGCCCCAGTCTGGTGCATAATCGCATCCAATTCGCTGCAATGCTGGACTGAGCTATCTTTACAGCAACTGAAAATTCCCTCCATACCTCTACTGCCACCATTCTGATGCTTTTCATTGTTGGAGCCATGCTCTATATGTGATTTCTCAATGCTAATAGCTAGGAGCCACACAGTTGGGACTGGCCGTATCAGCCTGAGCACAGGGTTACTACTGTAGATCACTTGCGGGTACGCTTACCATTATTTTAGCACCTAACAACAGCCTAACGGGTTGTGATTTTTGGTCAGCAACAGGCATCTGACAGTGGAGGTAAGCTGCAGTTCCTTCATGCCTCTGAACTAATTATTGAGCCAGTGGGGGTGAAGGATGCTTCATAGAACAACGTGCAGGGGCCCTGTGGGCAAAACGCTCACTCTCCCCATGACCAGGCCCAACTAGGGGATGCCCTCTCTAACATTACAAAAATGTTAGAAGCCCTTCTGACGAGGGTGGACAACATTGGGGCATCCTTGGTGGTGATGTGACTGACGTACGATGGTTGGAGGACAAACAAAATGTCCTGGAGCAGAGAACAGAGGAACTTGAGAGGCAGCATATCTCAGTACTGCAACGTCTCAGGCAACATGAAGCCAAACTTTCTAGGCTTTGGTACAGGGCTGAAGACCAGGAGAATAGGAGCCGGAGGAATAATATTAGAATCCTGGGGGTTCCAGAAGGAACTGAAGGCCCAAATTTGGAATGCTTTCTTCATGATTGGCTACCTCAGCTGTTGGGGGATAGATGGGAAGAACTGATTGGCATGGAAAGAGCTCATAGGGTGACTGGCAGACCGGACAGATCCAACACCCCTAGAACTATGATAGCATATCTGTTAAGGTACTCAGTAAAGGAAAGGCTGCTCCAAGTTACCAGAGACATAGGACAGCTTACATGGAGAGGTGCTACCATCTCCCTCTATTGGAATTTTTCTCAGGAAGTAGCTGCTAGAAGAAGAGTGTATGGTCCCCTAAAGATAATCTTGCTGGCTAATTCTTTCCAATACAGATTTTAAAAAATCACTGCACTGCATACATCCAGGGATGGGAAGGCCTTCCTAGCGGAGTCTCCAAGAGAAGCTGAAACGTGGATTAATAATCATTGGTCAGGCCTCATATCTTGAGCTGCATCTCCCAGATGCCTCTGGGCTCAAGGGGATCATATGATTAGGGGAACAGATAAAAAGGAGAGAGTTTCTGGGGGAAGACAACTGCAACTGGACTGGCACCACAGCAAAAACACTACCCACGCCTTCCTTACAAGACTCCCGTCAATTGAGAGATCTAGGAAACCGATCTGCTGATAACCTACATACTGCTGCCAGTCATTCTTTTGCAGAACTGGAAATTGCATGTAAACAGGAGTGGCCTAAATATCCCACTAGTAACTGGCAATGCCAATGGTCCAGAAGTCCAACACAACTAAATGCTGGTAAACTCTGTACCTCCTCCCTGCCAAGCTTCCATGGGCAGAAGCAGTGTCACCATCAGGATCTGAAAAGTATGATCTCCCAGATGTTGAATCCTGAGAACCTATGTCCGATGCTACCCCGCTGGACTGGGCTGCTACAGTGGAAGAGGACAAAGAAGAACTGGCACTGCCGGCTGGCCTACTCAAACCTGGGACTAAAACCTTCGTAGAAGCCCTGGTCACCCCTCCACAGCCTAGCAGATCTGAAAAAAGTAGGATGGAAGACCGGGGAATTTCTGGGAAAGATGACTGACTTGCAGGACATTTAAAGAAAGGTTAAGTCTTTTTTGACTTGCTAAACTTAATGCTTGTTAACAATGTTTTTTTTTCTCTGACTGGAACATTCCCTGCTGATACTGGATAGCACATGGACCAGGCTATCTCTGCTATGGCACCCTCCCCCCCCATCGGCCCATCAGCAAGTTCCTGCCGGCTGATTGCAGATGCTTGCTACACCCAGACAGGAATCTGTACTCCTCTCCTCCCAAGCCGGATGTCCCTTAACTTCACCACAGGCTCCCTTTGCAGGAGTGGCTGGATACTTTTTCACCCTCCAATCCTCCTTTTCCTCTTTGTAGATGAGTGTACCTAAGGGCCACTCTGGGGATGCTTAATTAGCTGTGCACCAAAGGCAAGGCTATTGGACTGCCAAATGGAGCAGGGTATACCCCTCACTCCCTCTGTTTCTCTTGTTTTCCAGACTGATAATCCAGATTTTCTAGGCTGCATATAGAGGTTCCCTACATGCACTTATCTAACATGAGGAGGTCCTCCTCCTCCCTCCCCCATCCCTATTCCTTCCAGTTGCTACTAGTTCTATTCACTGCCTATCGGCCAGAGGCCATTAGGATTACCTGGACCCTCTGGATCTAGTTTTAAGTAGGTCTACAAGGCAAGGTTGGGACAGATCACCCACATTGGTTGTGACCTCTCTCTCCCTTTTTTGGTGCTTGAAGCAATGTGGCTCAGAGCACAGTGACACTCCTTCACACATTCACCTCGGCATCATTAACTGCTTTTATACTGTTCTGTGTGTTTATTGTTCTTACATTTACCTTGTTGTGAATACTGTTTACTGTTACTTTGAAACAATATAGTGTACAATATTTTTGTCTTTTCGCTATCTGGCCAGGCTCCTTCCAATTGGTAAACACTGCTGCAGTTTCTTTCATAGCTTGCTCCAGCACCTGCTTCTCCTTTTGTATACCAGGCTAGAGGCCCTTCTGACTGAGCCAATAACAAGGTGACTTCTTTCTTTTTGTCTGCTGTCAGTTTCTCTTTCTCCTATCGGGTGAGTAGTCCTTTTTGCTGGTGTCCTCATTAGCGGATAACGATGACCAGCAATTCCCTGGCAACCCAGGGTTGGAAGTGCATCTCCTGGAATTTCAAAGGGCTCAATCATCTGGTTAGCATACAAAAGTGCTTCAATATTTGAATTCTATGGGTATAGACATAGCCCTGCTCCAGGAGATGCATCTAACTAACAAACCTGTGCAATGGCTTAACAAATTGTGGGTAGGTTCACTGGTTGCTAGCTGCACCACTACTAAGTCTTGGAGAGTTGTTATATTATTTCACAAAGCCTTGCCATGGATGGTAGAGGACAAGAATACAGATTATCAGGGAAGGTGGGTCATGGTCAGATTCTCCTACCCAGGGGGCAGGGTATTGCTAGAGAATGTATACAGCCACAATAATGACTCAGGAGAATTTTATCCTGACATAAGCCATGCCCTTACTGATTTAATAAATGGGTTCTTGGGCATTCCGATATTGCTTGGTGGAGACCACAATCTGGTTCTAGAAATTTTTATTGATAAATTTCTCCCCACCCCTCAAACACACCCTAAGGACCTGGCGGGCCTTACTGAACTTATGGCAGAATGTGGCCTATGTGACCCATGGAGGAGGAGGAATAACCCAAAAGGATGTGATTACTCCTTTTATTCAGCGGTCCATCTTACCCATAGTAGGTTAGATTTCTGGCTGGTCAATTTCATAGCTGCACCTGGGATTATGGATGCCACAATTGGAAGTATTATAATTTCAGACCATGCCCCTGTGTCAATTATGTTTTCCCCTCCAGGGCAGGGAGCTCCTGCCACTAGATGGAGGTGCAATCCATTATTGTTGCAAGACAAAGCTGTTCAAACCTTTATAAGAGAAGAGGCTCATTCCTACTTTTCTCTTAACACTTCAGATGATGTCTCAGCCTCCATGATCTGGGAAGCCTTTAAAGCTGTCATTCAGGGGAGAATTATCTCACACACAGCAGCCAAGCATAAGACCCAGGCAGAGACACTGTGTTGATTGCAAGCTGAACTCGCAATCCTGGAGGGGCAATTTAATGCCTCCTCACAACATCCTCTTAACTCCCCCCTTCTGCCCAAAATTATAGGCCTGAAATATCAAATAAATTCATTGTTAAACAGGAAAGCAGAATGGCAACTTCTCCGTTCCAAACACAAATTCCGGGAGGGTGGGGATAAGGGAGGCAAGCTGCTAGCCT
This sequence comes from Neoceratodus forsteri, assembly GCA_016271365.2. NCBI lineage: Eukaryota > Metazoa > Chordata > Ceratodontiformes > Ceratodontidae > Neoceratodus > Neoceratodus forsteri. Next base: position 324,213,901 of record CM028134.1, read on the forward strand.
ACCACCTGCGCAAGCAGCAAGCTTCATCCAGAATACTTGTGCTTAAGAACAAGGAGAGCAAGATGGTCTCGACATCCCAAGATATTAATGAGACGATGTGGCTATCTGCCAGGCCCTTTATCAGACCTAATATAAGCTTTCAGCTGATGAATTCTCTGTACATATGTTGGAGTTCTGTAAAGGGGTTTCCCTTCCTAAACTTTCACAAACAGACTGCAGCACTCTGGACACCCCCGTCACTTCCAAGGAACTCCACATTACTTTTTCCCAAATGGCAAAAGGTAAGTCTCCAGGACCGGATGGAATGACAGTAGAACTCTACCAACTTCTTGAGGCTGATATCTCCACCTCGCTGTTGCGGGCTCTCCAAGATGCCCAAGATGCAGTCTCACTCCTACATACCATGTGGCATGCACTTATAACTTTAATTCCCAATAAGTCCTCAGATGCATTGGACTGTGCCAATTTCTGTACCATTTCATTGCTATCAGTAAACACCAAATTGCTAGCCAAAGTTCTGGCAAAAAGACTGAACCAGATTCTTCCCATGTTAATACCTCCCTCACAATCTGGTTTCTCAAAGAATAAGTCTGGGGTGGACAATCTGTGCCTAGTCCTCGACCTAAAATGGCTAGCGCTCCACTCCTCAACTCCCATGGCAGCTTTAACAATTAACTTCTCGAAATCATTCGACTCATTAGACTGGAACTATCTCCATGATGTCCTCAACCTTTATGGATTTGGTTCCCATTTCTGCTCATGGGCTTCCACTCTATACCACCTGCCAACAGCCAGAATTGTCACTAACCGAGATATCTCTTCCCCTTCCCCCTACAAATGGGCACCAGGCAAGGATGTCCCCTTCCTCCCTTCTTTTTCTTATAGCTCTTGACCCTCTGGTTAGGAAGCTCCTCAATACTCCTGGTATTACTGGGATCCCTGTTAAAAATATGTCTTTTCTGGTCAATGCATATGCTGATGATATGCTACTCACATTGTTCAATCCAGAGCTCTCTGTCTTTCTCTAGTACTGCCTGTACTACAAGAGTTTGCCTCTCTCTCCGGTTTGTTAATTAATCAAAAAAAAAGACAATTCTCTCCCTGTTGAACTCAAAGTGTGGCAGGGGCTGCCTGGCAGGTATTGATATTACCAGGGCCCCTCACAGTTTCTCATACCTCAAGTTTTTATATCTCATTTGCATGGAGTGATCTTGAAAAGGCCAACTTTTCTCCTCTCTTAACAGCCTTGACTGCTGAAGTTCAGCGTTGGCGCAGACTTCAGCTATCTCTGAAGGGCACAGTTGAGGCGGTGCATATGTTTATACTATCAAGAGTTTCATACCTACTGAACAACCTACTGATCCCCCCTGTGTCATAAGCCTTTCTCATCCCTAGACAATCTCATCTCCTTCTTTCTATGGGAGGGTAATGTGGCTCACTGGGGACATATGAAATTGAGGGCCCACTGGTCTAATGACAGGCTTGGGCTCTCTTGGTTCATGTGCTACCATCTGGCCTTTCATATAGCACAAGCCACAGCCTGGTTTGTCCCTACCCTCATCCCTCTTCTGCAATGGGTCCTTATAGAATCTGCCCTTACACCAGATAATTCTTTGTTTTCCCTGCAAACCAGCAAGAAACCCTCTGGAAACCAAATCATCTCAATCATGATGGAGACTTGTAAAACATGGCGTCAGGCGATGACTCTTACCTCTGTCCCAAGTACGGCCTGCCACCCCCAATCCTGTATGCCCCTTTATGGAACAACAGGCTCATCGTGGTAGATCATAAACCCCTCTACTTGCCCCATTGGGGCAACAAGGGTATTCACACCATGGGTGACCTCCTTCTCCCAGATAATAAAACCCTGATTTCTTTCAAGCAATTGAAGGGTCGCTTTGATCTGAAAGTCCAGGACTTGTAGCGGTATCTTCAGATATGAAGCGCACTCCATCCCCTTCTGTCCAAATACACTGATGAGGGTAGCTGGAGCTGCCAGGCCATACTCCACAAACCAAGAAAAGGTCCGGGTCTGGTGGAAATCTTTTACAAAATGCTGAGAGACTCACAGCTAGACACCACCTCCACATGCCATATAGCATGGGAGAATGAGCTCCAGTTCACCCTCCCCCCGCAGCAGTGGTCTGCCTGTTGAAAGGTGGTGTATACAGCATACGAAGATGCTAAGAGTCAGCTGATACAGCTAAAAATCCTTAGATGGTATAGGATGCCTGCCGTACCCTCTAAACTCAAAGTGTTGAATCATGATAGATGCTGGAGGTGCCAGTCCTCTCCAACTCATCTATTTCATATCCTATGAACATGTCCCGCCCTTCACAAATTCTGGTCTATAGTGTTGAAGGATTGGTACAAAATTGTGGGCAAAAGGATTCTTAACTCCCATGACTCCCTTTTGTTAGGAGATGATTCCACACTGGACCCTCCACCTGGTCCACTTAAAGCATGGACTCTTGCTGCTATATTGGAAACTAAAAGGGCTATCCAAATGAGATGGAGACAACCCACCACCCCCTCAGTCCTCGCTTGGTGAGAATCCTTGGCTAGGCTAGCTATTTTCGGGAGGTTCACTGTGGTGGTGAAGGATCCTCTCCCTAGATAGCACAAAAAATGGGATGCATATCTGCACTCACACATCTGTGCAGTCCCACCCCCCGCTCCAGTCAATCCCCCAATGAGGTGACTTCCCCCCCCTCCCCTCCCACCTTTGTCACCCTTGATACAGTTGGAGTTATCACCTCACTTCCTCACAAGTATACCTGCACTCTACTGGCCTTCTCTTTATCACCTACACTTATATGTTTGCTTTAAGATTTATTGTATGTACTGTTAGACACACAGAAGATGTTTTGCTGAATATAAAAGTTGCTCTATCTGAGCACCTTGTTTTGAGCCAGTTCGGAGCCTATACATCTTTTTCGGTCAGATATTCATGGTTATAATTTGAATTGGATTGATGACTAGTTACTAGATATATAACATATCCATGGTTGTTGTCCACTAGCCTGTGACACAATATCCTGCTAATTAGTTCTCCTCTGACAGTCATTGTACCAGTGGTCAAATTTTATCTGTATGTTTGATAATCTGTTGCTTTCATCCTGGCTGTATTGAAAAGAAAAGATAAAACTCAATAAAATCTTATAGGATAAAAAAAAAGAAATAGCAGTCGAGGAACCCCTGAGGGGTAGAAACCACAGCACAGTGTGGTTCAGGTTGGTTATGAGCATGGAAAGAATCTTGACCAAGACAAAATCCTGGGTTTCAGAGGACTGATTCTAAGAAGATGGGTGAGGTGCTATGGTTGCACCTAAAGAGCATCACACTGGACATGGGGGAGGACCATAAATGAACCATCATCAAGGATGCAATATTGGCTGCCACAGCAGAGTGTGTTAGGCTTAGGGGGAAGAAATTGGAGCCAAATCACCCATCTGGTTCAACTCTGAGGTTTCCAGGGTGGTGAGGGACAAGAGGGTGTCCTACAGGAGAGCTACAAGTAAGGCAGATAAGAATACTATCTGAAATTGGATAAAGTGGCAGGCAAGGTGGGGCAACAAGCTCAGGCACAGAAGGAACTATAAATAGCTGAAGGGATTATAAGGGGGAAGGACGCCTTCTTTCACTACATAAGAGAGAAGAGGGACAGGAAGGGCAGGATATAGACTTAAGAAGGGGGGTATGGGTGGAGGAAGAAGGGAGCAAGGCAGAGGTATTGAATGATTACTTTTCCTCTATCTTCACTAGGGAAAATTATGCTGGTGCCACCTGAGGAGAGAAGGTGAGGGGGGAGGGAGCACAGACATAGTAATAGCCGTGGATAGAGTGAGGGATGGGATGCTGGCATTGAAGGTAGGCAAGTGCCCAGGACCAGATGGCAGCATACACCCAAGGGTGATAAAGGAACTGACAAAGGAGCTTACAGAGCCACTGGTGGGCCTCTTCAATAGTTTCCTGGATTTGGGCATGGTTCTGCAGGACTTGAGAATGGCACATGTGGTGCCTTTCCACCAGATTGGACCCATGAATGACACAGGGAACTATAGATTGGTCAGCCTGACCTCCATCATGTGCAAACTCATGGAGACCTTACTTAAGGACAGGATGATAAGGTACATGGAAGAGAATGATCTCCAGGATGAGAAGCAGAATGTATTTGTGGGAGGAAGATCATGTCAAATGAACCTGATTGACTTCTTTGACTGGGTTACCAGGGCATTGGAAGGGGGCCAGGCACTGGACATCATTTACCTGGACCTCAGCAAGGCCTTCGACTCAGTGCCTCATAAGAGGCTGATCAGGAAACTGACAGATCTAGGGGCTGGGGAGAAAATGACCAGGTGGGTAGAAAGCTGGCTGAGGGACAGAACCCAGAGATTGGTGGTGGGGGGACAGTTATCCAGCACAGAGAGGTCATCAGCAGGGTCCCTTAGCAATCAGTGCTGGGGATGGCATTGTTCAATGTCTTGATAAATGACATTAGGGAGGGCACTAAGGGCAAGATGTGCCTGTTTGCAGATGACACCAAACTCTGTGGGAGGCTGGACACAGTGGCAGGAATACAGAACCTGGGTGAAGACCTCAAAAAATCTGGGAGATGCTTGGGGATCTAGCAACTTGGCTTCAATGCCAAGAAATGCAAAGTAACACACTGGAGCCAGGAATCCTAGGACTGAGTAATGCTGGGTGGAGAGGTCCAGGTGGCATCAATGGAGGAAGAAAAGGATCTGGATGTGGTGATTACTAATGACCTGAAGCACTCCTAGCAGTGCAAATAGGAAGTGGCAAATGCAAACAGGATGTTGGTGTGTATAGCCATGGGAATCTGCATCAGGTAGAGTGAGGTCATACTGCCATTGTATAGGTTGCTGGTGAGACTGCATCTAGAATATGGGATAAGAGACTGGTGTTCATACCTTAAGAAGAACATCAGGTTGCTAGAGAAAGTCTAAAGAGGTCAACCAAAATGAGCATGGGTCAACAGGAGAAGTTTTATGAGGAGAGGCTGGGAGCCCTGAGAATGTACTTCCTGAAGGAGAGGGAGAGGGAATATGATAGAGACCTTCAAATACCTGAAGGGGATAAATAGAGTGGATAGCTAAGAGACAACCAATCTATGAGGAGGCACAGTTTAAGGCTAGTAAGGGGTCGTTTAGGAGGGATGTTAGAAAGTATTTCTTTACAGAGAGGGTGGTGACCACATGAAATGTGCTGCCAGAGAAAGTTATCTCAGAGAAGACAGTGGGTGGCTTTAAGAGGACCTGGGATAGGCATAAGGGGAACCCATGGGACCATTGAGGGGTAGACAGGGAAGAAGGGAAGACTGGGAAGGGGGAAGGGTCAATGGCATAAGCTAGGAACCCTGCAATAACAAGCACACTCCATAGGCCAAACGGCCTTCTTCTGCAGCCCCTTTCATATATTCATACATGTGTCAAACCAATAAATTTGAAAACATTTCAAAACAATGCCTATAGTGTTTTACCTTTAAGGTTTAAGGTATATTGTTGGGCTCCAAGTCATTACAATGCAAAAGGACATACATAAAAAAAATCATAATAAAACAGTAGCTTAAAAGAGAACAATACATGTTAATGCACCATTCATTTGACCCTTCAAACAAAAGCTTAGTTCCTAAATAAATTACATTCTGAAATGTCAATAAACAATTACGCATTCAATTTCAGTCATCAGAATTTGGATCCGGTTTCCCTCTGGCTTTCAAAAAATATTTATCTGGTTTTTATCAATAACAGTTTTATAACGGAACCAAATAAGGGCTATCAGATAGTCATATACAAGCATCATTAATAGACATTATAATTTGTTTGCATGAACAAATGGTCATTATATTTAGCCCCACATGAGAGCAAAAAAAGTGAACCTTCCTTTTAGAAGGTCCACTATACTTTCTCAAAGTGATTTTTATCAGGTTGACTGATTATAACTCCAGGCTTACAACCACTAACCATCCCCTCACATAGGGTGGAAACAAACTGCAGTATTAAACTATGTAGGCAGGTATCAGTGTCAATATACATGACCATTAGGGTTCAGACAAAAATAACATGATTGTGATCCTTGCCCCAAAAGGACGAAGCACACTGGAGTTCAAAAATGGGATCCGTAGACCATGCTTGTCCCTAAATATGTCAAATCTCTAATCACTTTTTAGACCCATTGTCCTACAAACAGGCTAGAACACAGATCAGTACCATCCCTCTATTGAGTAAAACAGAAAAGTGTGAGCCTTGATTATTACAGTAACAGTATAATGCAACATAGGTTATTCTAGGGACATTTATCCTACTTAGCAACATATTTGACCTCTTGACCCCTAACTGTGGTAAATGTCAGTTCAAGGTGTTCCTCCATTTACTCACTGAGGTCATCGACAAAGGATCCAAGGTGAACTGTGCTGCTGTTCATGAGGAAGCCTACCCAGGCTCCCCTAAGGAGCAACTTGCCACTTTGGCTAGTATATATCTCATATAGAGGACCATTAATATGTACTAACTGGGAGGAGAGCCAATTCACAGAAATCAGGCTGCTTAATCAAAAACTAAAGGCCAGTGTCCCAGACTACTCTGTCCCAATCTGAATTAACAGGCCACTGCCATTTGACCCAAGATGAGCCAACCTGTACTACCTGCTTGAGTCAGTCACTGAAGGGGTCCTAAAAAGAGCACTCTCCAATACATGCTGCTCTGTACCCCAACAGATCATCCCCAATTCATATGCTGTCTGGCAGCCTGTACTTTGGGCATAAAGTATAGGGTTCTGGAACTAGGCTGATATTCTCACATCAGGTCATTTTCTTTCATGCTAAGACCCAAGGCTTGATAATGGGCACTAAACATAATGTAAGTACACCTCCCCTCTATAGGACTGTAGCTATCCTCTTCCTAGAGGATTTTCTACAGCCAATCCACAGCACACTCCACCAGGCCTTCCAAGATGTCCTCCTCACACCTGTTGCACCGAGCCATTGTGCAGATCCATAGCCTATAACCCCAAATGCAGCACCCAAACAGTACCTAAATCATTGCCTGAAATTTATAAGGAAGACTTTCTGTCATGAAGCTTACTGTTCATTTCTGTAACGAGGTGTCAGAAAGCCAAAAGGTCCCTTCTATTTGAGTACAAGAATTAAAAATAAGGAATATTGGCTAGTATAAAGTGAATGTATCAACTAGTACACCTAAATAACATTATAATCACATTATACTAGGCAATGTGCTATACCACAGCATGTAAAGGGCTTTAAATGCCACTATCTTATCATATGGTGGTATTAAAATGGACACATCTGTACAGTTAAAGCAGCTCTATATGCACTATTAACATAGGTAAAAGGAAACTATACACAGTAAAAGAATAAAACAATCAAATATATACTATAGCAGTTTCCTGACATGCATCATATCCATAATCTACATGTGAGAAGAGTTCTAAGTATCTTAGCCACCTTTAAGTTAGGTGGTTTCAAAGTTTCAGAGTTTTCAGGGATTTCATTAAAGTCTAATCTGCTTCCAAGCAAACAATCCTTAAAATGTCTGAGGCTGAACTTTGAATTTACAGTTCTTGTGGCCACATTCTATAAATGAACAATTTTTTTCTCTTTTAATGAGTCAGATAACACAGCCTTTTATTGTTTTATTTTATGAGGAAGCCGTAAAGTATGAGGTAAGTTGAAAATGGTACCTTCAAATAGAAATGCCATATGGAGTTCAGAATGCTGGTTAAAAATCCAGAGAGATGTATCCATAAATGCTTTCTTTCAGAGAGTTTCTACTCAAGACTCCAGTACTTCTTGGCCCCAGTGGTTTCCTACAGCTGGCTCCATCGAATTCCTCATCTCCTACTCCCTACTATTTGACCTTCTAGGCTCTATTTCTCCTTTCTCCATGTCAGAAAAATTCATCTAGTCAGAGAAACAAAAAAAAAATGCTCCATTGAGTGTAGTATTTCTTTTATTTAAGAATGGCATATAGACCCCAGCCCCTAACAATGTTGGCATGCCTTAGTCACTATAAGAAACAGCCTTCAAGTATTAATAGTGCTGCTGAATCTCTTCTTTGGAAACAGGAGAAACTCCTCCTGTCTGTCCCAGTCTTCATGTTTCAGAACCCTCTCTTGCCAGGCTTTCAGGGCTTCTTAGGGTTGCTACTGAGTTAATTATCAGTCTCTTCAACAAAATATTAACAAGACCATAACATAGCTGAATACTAGTTCAAACAACAGCATCTTTTTACAACGACACCATCCAAGACTAAGGTACTCCATTCAAACCAGCACAAGGAATGTCAACAAGCAGTTAGAATGAGCTCTCAAGTGAAAATTAGATAGTGAGCACAAACTTTTAAGTGTTATAAAAAGATAAAAGACTTGCAGCAGAAAAATCCCTGAGATAATATTTAAATTAAATCCCTGAAAATAGCATTAATTTTTAGCAAAAAGAATTGGAGCAGCATGGAGATGAGCAGCACTGCAACCATCTTGCTGCTCTGCCAACCTCCACTGGTGCCACCATGTTGGGGGTTCTGTGTTTTACCTTTAGATCCTGTCCACCCTGATGAAGAGGTGTCCACCCTGTAACATCGGTGGTACAGACAGGACATGTTACTAGTAGGGTTTAAAATTGTTTTGGAAGTTTTAATTCCATTGGTGGGGGAACCTATTTGTCTAATAATCACTTTATGTAATGTATACTTGTTTCCTGATTCATCCAGACACCTCCCTCTTTTTTTCCTTCTAATAGGATCTGAAACCACATTACAGTCTTCCTTTTTTTGGACTTCTGAGGAAAAACCTGAGCATAAAACCTTAGTCACTTTCTAGATGTTGGTTGTTTGTGCATGCAAAAGTGCTTCTGGATCAAGGTTGAGCCAGGGGCTGGAAATCTCCCCGACCCCATCTCACCTGGGGGAAAACTGTGGGGGACTTTGACAGTGATGAGGTAAGGTGGTAATGGGGCTGAGTGTTTGCTGGCTACAGACAAACAGATGATGTGAAGCTGGCAGGTAAAATAAAAGGCAGAAGAGACAGTAAGACAGAGAGCAAGGAGGAATAATAGGAAAAATAAAGAACTCTGTGACAACTAAATAGAGCAAGAAATCAGTCTAATAATACAATGTAAGACACACCAGAAAGTAGTAGTAGTACTAGTAGGAAAATATTTTATTTTTAGACAGGAAATAAAATGACATCTCATTTTCAGTTATCATTAGGACATGTCCTATTTAAAAATGTTTTCCTGTATTTGATCTTAAAAGTTTCCATTCAAGTGATTTATTTAATAAAAAATCTTATACAAGCATTCACACAGTGCAAGATACTGTACCTTGAAACAGTCATTAACAGTCAAAGCGTGTGCAACTTACAGCAGATAGTTCTTGTTTCAGAGGATTAGTAAAGTTTTTTAAGCTAGTATTTACATTCTTCATTTGAGCATTCAATTCATTCCAGATTTTCATTGCAGCAAAGGGAAAGATCATCTCTCCTATTCTACTTTCAGGTGTTTCTAGTGTATACTCCCTCATTTTTGTATTGTTTCTCAATCCATGTTTATGGCCTGTTTTCTGCATTTCTCATATAAATACATGGGTTTTGTTGTTTCCATCATTTGTTTAGTCATTCTTAGCCATACGGTTTTTTGTTCACTTTTAATGGTAATCTAGTCCAGTCTTTCATACAGCTTACAGTGGTGGGTCCCTCTGTTAGCTTTCAAGGCAAATCTTGCCAGTCTATGATATATCACCTCAGCCTTTCTCAACACAACATTACTGGCAAATCCATATATATTTATGTAGAGAAGGGAAGGAGGCTTCTCCGGTGTCCTGTGGGAGGGCAGGATGGGGGAACACCAGGGTCCACAGTGCCATTCTCCCATCCTGACACCCCTGCCAGTGACTGGAGCAGCCCCTTTCCCTTCTGTACACCCCAGAACACAAAAGGAAATGACCATGAGCTGTCAATGAATGAGAGCATGCTTGTACAAGCATGTGCTCATTCATTGAGCTCAGTCGGGCTGCCAGCCAGCCATGGAGGTGAGTGGAGGGCTGTGCTGGTGGCCAGCTCTGGTCTGGGTTGGAGGAGTGGTGTGGGGGCTCTACCAGACAAGGTGGGGGTTCCACTAGACACCAGGAGTTAAATTAAAAATGTTTTTCAGATGGACCAGATTCAGGGTTGGGGGAGTGGGGAGGACTACCTTACAGGGTGTGGGGTTGGGTGGGTCACCTAGACATCATCGATTAAATTAAACATTTTTGTTAAGTTGGATCAGACTTGGGGTTGGGGGACCAGAGTGGGGGTTCACTAGACACCAGGGATTAAATTAAACATTTTTTTAAGATGGGCTGCACTCAGAGTTGGGAGAGAGGGGGTGGTGGCACTTCCTGACAGGGTGGGGGGTCACCTAGGCATCATGGATTAAATTAAACATTTAAGATGGATCAGATTCAGGGTTGGGGGAACAGTGTGGGGGCACTACCTGACAGGGTGGGGAGGTGGGAGCCACTAGACACTAGGGATTGAAGTCAGGCTGCCAGTTGTGGGGCGATATGATTTATCTTTGCTTTGGGGGGGGTTAAGTGCAATTTGCATTTTAAAACCCCAAAAAAGAAAGGTGGACACAATGGCAAATTCTGGATAATTTCTGAAAATTACACAAAGTGCTCCTTGGATGTGAATTTGGTGACTTTACCACAAATTCTCCCACGAAGAAAAACTTTGCTGCATCTCTACTTCTGGGTCCTGGTCTTTCTCCAATGCCAATCCAACCTCCACCTCTTGGTCTTCAACTCTCTCAGCTCACCATCAAATCAAAGTGAGTCAAGATGTGACTTCAGTGGGCATACACAGACCAGAGACTGAAGGTCCAAGGCTGCCATGACAGCCCTAGAATAGGCCTCCTCTGGACCCTCTGTGCATGCCTCCCATATAGACAAAATGTCCAGCTCTGTCAAAAATCCCTCTGACCATAACCCTTTTAAAGTGCAGAACTGTATCATTTCCACAGGGGAAGGGACATAAGGGGAGGATCTGAAGCTGAATTTGATGGTGCAATGATCTGACCAAATGGCTGGATCAATCTCAGGATTATCAGTCTGGAGCCCCAGCAAGACAACAGGTCAAGTGCATGTCCAGAGTGAATGAGTCCTATTCATGGCCATAAGAGATAAGCCCAGTAGCTGTATGTTGGAAAGGAAGTCTCTGGCATACAGCTAACCTCCATCATCCACCCAAGTGTTGAAGTTGCCCATAATAAGCCATTTCAGTGACTCCAACTCCCTCTGGGTGACAAAAGCTGCAATCTCCTGTATGAAATCCCTGTCCTGTCCTGGTGGACAATAGAGAAGGAGAATCTTATGGCCAACCCCGGAACCCCCACACACTGCCATGCACTCAAAACACTGGGTGTCCCCTACTGTGTACACCACCATACCCAGCTCTGACCTATAACAAATGGCCACTCCCCCTCAATCCTTACTCGGGCAGTGTACCACTGAGAAACCCTCCAGGACTGCTGTCTCCAAGTCTGGACAAGAGTCATCTTTCAGTCAGGTCTCCATGAAGCATGCCAGGTCAACAGAAGTCACAAGAGCTGCTATTATGGCAGTCTTATTCACCATTGACCTCGTATTATACAGAACAAAACAGAATGAATCCAACAAATTATCTGACATGCATAGAAGAGTGGACAATGCATAGTCAAATGAAGTTTAAAATCAGTAAATGTGTAGTGGTACACATGGGAAGAAACATTAAACAAAATGATTCATTAAAAGACTAAAATATTAAAAGGTAAAATCAAAGGGGGATTTAGGAATTATCATGAGTGAAGATCTCATCTTCATAGAACACTGCAATAAAATTTTATGAGTGGCAAATACATTAGCTAAACATATTAAAAGAGCATTTATCAATGAATCAGAACACATCTTACCATCTATAGGGCATATATTAGATTAAATATAGACTACGGATCACAAATATGAAATACATATAAAGTTAGGAAAATCAAACATCTAGAGTAAATTCAGCATAGGGTAACACAAATGATATCAAGATTAAAATACTTTAGTTGCCAAGACAAACTTCAGGTTTTGGGCGTATTTACTTTGGAGAAAGGAGGAAAAGGAGGGATGTACTAGAGTTATATAAACTAATTAGGGATAAAGAATTAATGGGAAATACGCAAACTACCACACAAACAAAGGAATCCAACCTGAGGTCCCACAACCAACAAATATTATTAGAGAACACAATTAGAAATAACAGACGAGGTTTCTTTACACATAGGATGGGAAGCATATGGAACAGATTACCAAGTGAAGTACTGAAGGAAGGAAATCTGGAAACTTTCAAGGAAAGGTCATTATGTAATCTTTCTATATACATAATCCCTCCCACCGCCACCTGTAACCTGAACCAGTATCAAAGACTAAAACACAGTTTTCGACAAGATAAATGATTAAATTTAAGTCACTTGGAAAACACAAATGATAGTTTTAATCCTTTGCTTCTTATTGTCCAGATGCCATTCTTACTAATGCTTTCTTTCATATTAATATTATTAATAAAATCATTCTGCACCCAGAGTGCCTTCTCTGCTTCAAGCTGTTTTATATCACCTACATTAACTAGTTATTTAAAAACACATAAATTCACCATAATGACAATTTTTGACTATGTGATGTATTGCTTGTTATTCAAAAGTAGTGTAACTCCTGAAAGTTAATTTTAACATGGGAGGGGAACTATACAGGCACTCCTCTGAGTGCAACTCCTGACTGGGAGTATTGTGGTTTCCATGGTGTCCATGCTACGGAACCATCTTACCATGGTGATGCAATCACTTTGGAATCCTCTTCTGACAACCCACAGCTTGACCCCTTCTGTACTTGCACAGTGAAGCAAGCAGCACACCAGTCAGCAGTCTTAAAGAATTGCTATTGGGACTGCTTTTGTAAATGTTTCACTGGAACTAGATTGTGAGATGTCTCAATAAACATTGAACACAAGTGGTCTTTTCTCATGTTCAGAAGGAGATTAAGAACTGTATTTACCACAGTTAAATGAAAATGGAGGTTTTGTTGTAGCATAATGTTAAAAATTCTTAGGGTGGTTCAACAAAACCAATTCATCTCTTAAATTCCAGATATGGAGCAGTACAGCCCCAAATACTTTATGTAGAACCATAAGAACTGTGGGTGAGGTGGTTTAAAAACATTCAACAATGCAAACCACTTTCAGTATTTTAACATTTATTTGAAAGTATCAAATAATGATAAACTTTTTTTCCAGAACCATTCAAAACCCTATGCTGAGACTTAAAAATTTAAGGATCAAAAATAATTTTACATGGTATCAAGCATGCTGAGAAACTATAGCAAGTACAGTAACTTCCCCCTGCTGCAAGGAACCAAAACTTAAATAATTAATTTAATTTATACTCTCATATTAATTTAAAAATAGATTATAGTAGTTGTTATTTTACTTTTCTCTAAACATAGCCCTCACATAGTTCTAAAGAACAGACACTCTTTTTCTTGAAATTGCAACATTTTTAAAGTATTCTATTACTGAAGGACCATTTAAGAATGTATGAAGTGTGTACATATGATGCATTATGTTGTAAACAAGGACTCGTTCAAAGAAAAAATTGAATAAAATTAGATAGAGGCCAACTAGATACAGTATTCCCACTCCATATTTTGCTGTTTCTACACAAGTTCTAGGAAGCCTTCCCCACCCAAAATACACAGGCCCTAATTGTAAATACAAGTAAAATAGGATGACTGCATTTTCTGAATTAGGTGGCTTCACAGATGTAAGGTCAGTACCTGTTACAATTAACCATGAGGACACAACTTGAATCATGAACTTAGTGAAAAGCAAAAGAACAGTTACAGACACTGAAATCCCTTAAGTCACAGTTAATACATTTGAAGCATTAAAAGAGAAGGAGTTCTGCTTAGTTTGGCATGGGGTGACGTGCCTTGAAAACAGCAAGTAGAAATGAATACCCAGAGAGCTATGGTTACTGCTGGAGCCAAGTCTAGGCTTCTCAACAAATGGCTTTAAAGATAATTGGGATAGACCTTAAGCAAAATGTTCATTTGACTTTTTGCTGCTACCCATCAAAGCAATATCAATTGAACAAACAAGACTGATAAATGAAATACATACCTTAGAAACACAACTAAAAGAAGCAATAGAAACAAGAAATTAATGACTTGAAATCTTTTTTAGAGAGAATTGAAAAGTCACTTCAAGAATTTGATAACCAAATAAAAAGTGTAAAACTACAAATTTAAGTGAGGCATAGTCGACTGTAAAGAGGGACACGTATATTCTTTTAAAAAATTAGCAAATCAGGCTACCTACTACAATATTGATGATTCAAAGAGTTCTCTCCCCACATCAGAGTCTGATAATCAGGAAACCAGAAACTACAGAGGCAAACAACCAAGAGGCAGATATCAAAGGTATAACAGACATCCATACTTCCAAAGATCTTATTGCAGGAAATATAACCTGTTCAGGGATAAATATAGGGAAACATATTAACCTAGGAACTACTACTATGGTAAAATATATTACATGCCAGGGTGGACACAAGGTCCACCAAGAGAGGACAATAATTTTTTTTATACTTACAAGAACAACCAAGTACTTCAAAAACAAATCAAAAGACAAAGAAAAACACAGGAGAAAGGAAAAAGTGGCCAAACAAAAATCTGAGACTCATTCCAGAATAGGACAGAATTAACGGTATGTAACCTCTCAAACAGACAACTTACCGATCATGAACCTTCTGTTCTAAATAAAGGATTAAGTTTGGGCATAACACAAAGAGTAACCCAATCTGAGCTGAAATTAGATCTGGAGAAATTCTATAGAAAACTTAGATTAAAACATCACTTTGCAACAATAGAAGTGTCAATTGGAGAACCAGAGAAAAACAAATAAAAATATATACTGTACTTAAGCAAGCCCTAGGAACCAAATAAACATTTGAACAACAAGGCCCAGCATCACCTAATATAGAGGCTTACACTGAAAACATAGACAGAGAAATAAGCATAATAATCAGAAACAGCACACCCACAAAGCCAGTACAATCTGACAAAAGCAGAAAATGAAGAATTAACAAAACTGGGACAGGACAGAAGCACAGTGATAAAACCAGTGGATAAGGGGGTATGAGTGGTTATCCAGAACTATGATGACTATAAAAGGGAATGTTTAAATCAGCTTAATACCAGAGAAACATACATGAAAGTACAAAAAGTACCACTTGGAGCATTGATAGAATGAATTACAGAACTAATTTATCAAGTAGCAGATACAAAAAAATGGATATAGAATGGTTACAGAACTCATCAATACAAATCCACAGATGCCACTTTTTGACTGTCTGACAAACGCCTATGGCCTGGAGTTACATCCTTCATGCCAGCATCCTCAGGGGCACAGTTTCAGGGAAATCAAGGTAAAAATTCCACAGGTATCATGCAGCTTGATCCCAAACAGCTGGAGGAAGGACAGAGCATAGACGGTTGGTAACCCGCCACCGAGTTTGCTGACACTGGGTGATAGAAGTATGTTAAAACAAAAAAAAATGTAGAAAATCCACAAGGCAGACCAATAATATCCAATACAGGCTCCATAACAGATCCCCCTCTGAATATGTATTGACTACCACTGCAAGAAACTGATACCCCTTGTTCTATCCTATCTGAGAGATTCCAAACACTGCATACAGATACTGAACAAGTTAACCCAAAATAATATAGACATGAAACAATGTTTAGTGGTCACATTTGATGTTGGCAATCTGTACACCAGCATTCCAAATGCAGAATGTTTAAAGTCAATGGTAACAACACTACAAACGAGATCAAAATAAACCAGAATCATGATCATTACTAACATTGACAGAAGTGGTAATAAACAATAATTATTTCACGTTTGAGGAAAACAGCTACATACAACTTAGGGGAACAGCAATGGCAACCACTATAGCCCCAACCTATGCCAATGTTTTATGTCTGACTTTGAGAATTCACACATTTATGATGTAGACAACCAATCTAAACAATCACCATTACACTACAGAAGATTTATTGATGATATATTCATCATGGGGGCTATGTACTGTACTATTGAGAGCTGGGTACATGTGGTTTGCACACATGCAACCTGCATAGCTGCACACCTGGGACATGCATAGGGTGTGTTAATATGCACAACCGTATGCCCCTCAGGGCATCTGTCCATGACCCTGCTCTCCAGGTGAGCAGTTGCACAGGTGGCAGATTGAAGGAGACAGGCAGGCATCCAATTAGATGCCAGTCCTGGATCCTGAAGTGGATCCCCTGCTCCACACTACCAGGGGATTCTTTGAAGGTGTGGGTCTTCCTTTTTGTAAAAAATTGGGTGAGTGCCTGAAGAGATGCTCCTAGTCCCCTCTGTCAGTCCACTGGGCTGTGGCATCATGGTGGGGAATTCCCTGTCCCATCTCAGATGGCAGGTGTCATTGGGGGAAGAGCAAAAGATATGACAGGGTTACCACTGCCATATCCTATGCCCCACTTGTCTGTCAATCCACACTTTTATGAATGGAATGGAGTATGAGAACACTTCCCTGATATGCCCCTGGACCATCTGTGCAAATGGCCTGGGAGTAGGTACAGAAAGAACACAAGTCCCTTCTGTGCATGCCATCAGGGTTCCATGGGACCTCCATGCACTGCTTAATACCTTAGGGTTACCTATGCACCACATATTCATGGCACTTAAGTAACCCCACACTTGAATGCACTGGGACCCATATGTTGCAATAATGAAGTAGAATTAAGAAGTTTCTTTAAATATGTAAATGCCTGCACAGCCTACCTGAAATTTACTATGAGTTTTGATTAGATTGTGATTCCTTTCCTGGACCTGATGGTTATAGTGGATATAACAAAATTATTACAGACTTACACTGGAAACCTTCAGACAAAAAAAAAAATTCTTCATGCCAGAAGTTACCATCCACCAAGACATAAAAACAGCATACAATACAGTCAAATTCTAAGAATCAAAACAAACAGTGGCACTTTGGAGAAATATTGAAATAACATGATAGAAATGAATGAGCAGTACAGAAATAGGGGATACCCCATGAGGACTCTGCAAGAAGCTAGGAGCAAAGCTGAAAATATACCAAGACAGGAACTGTTCAAGAACAAACTCAAATCTTAGGACACAGAAAGGATTTCTATGACCACAATATATTTGGATTACTTTACTAACATCAAAGAAGTACTACAAAGGAACTGGCCCATCTAAAAACCTACAGATCAAGGTAATATAATATTCAAAGAGAAATCCTAGATGGCAGTGAAAAGAACCACTAACATCAGCAACAAAGAGGTATAAACACAGCACTGGAAACCAGAACCACCTCCACCAACTTGGCTCAATACTGGAATAAAAGGATATTTTAGATGTGGGAATTGTGTTCATTGTAACAATGGTATAAAATCTAAAATCATAAAAAGTACTTGCCAAGATAAGAAATTTTAAATTAAAGATTTAATATCATGTAACACAGATCATTTGGTGTACTGTACTGCTTTCCCCTGCTCCCTATATTATTTTGGCAACACATTATACCCACTAAACAATCAGAATAACAGAACACAAGAACAATATTAGAAGAAAACATGAAATATCACCAATAGCAAGACACTAAAGTGAGAATCAACATCTGATAGCACTGAGATTTATGGGAATCAAAAAGGTTAATAAACTTAGATGAGGAGGAGACTGCAAAAAACAGCTTCTAAAATATGAAGCATGGTAGATATTTACTTTGAATGCCACCTGTAGCAGATATAGTCTGAATGAGAACCTTACATGGACTGCCTTTCAATAAGAAATGGCAGGGGCTCGATTTTCAAAGGTTGACACAGAGCTTGTGTCAAGCCCTGCATAAAACACGCTCTTTGGAGCAGCTACACCTAACTTCTTTGATGCAACTGCACCACATTTTAGCACATCGGGTGCAGTTTCCACACTTTACAGGAGTTTGTTCCAAATATTTGGCACAAGCCCCATAAAAAGACTCTCCCAGATGGCACAACTCAGACCAGGAAAAACCTGATCTAACTTGTAGCATTTGACCCTTGGAATTGAAAATTCTGACGGGTGGCTAGAAGAATGCTGCAAGCCCTGTGTGCCAAGTGATTGGCACATCAGGGGCTTGCGACATTCTTGGGGCTCTGAAAATTGTGCTGCATGACTTTTTTTTCCAAATGGACTATCATGTATCAAAATTGTTTCTTTGATTATTGACTGCTATTCATAAATAGAGTGTATACACAGTTTTTAATTATATTTAATCATTGAGATTATGAGAAGTATTATGACTGGAATATGGTATAAGTTTAAAGCTGCTTCCTCCCTTCCCATCCCCCCACCTTAACCATTCACAGTAGCAAAAATAGGACCTGATGTCATAGTCACAATGTAATCTTTCTGTAAAACCAGTTCCACCCCCACCCCACTTTTACCTGAACCAGGATAAAGGAATAAGAAATGTTTTTTATCAACATAAGAAATGGCTAAATGTAGGTCACCTAGAAAATGCAAATTATAGTTTCAACTCTCTGCCTCTTGCGTCTAGCTAACATTTTTACTAATGCTTGCTGCCATACCCATATATGTTAATACTGCTGTGGAGATATATCACGTGCACTCTTAGGATATGAGAACTGCTAACTGAAAGTGAGCAGTGTTAATATTTGAGAAACAAAAGGCGGCCATGAGACAGAAGTACCAAGCTCCAGCCATACTTCACCAGAATCATTGCGCCTCAAAAGACCATGCTAGGGCAGGCACAGGAAACAAGAACCAGTCTTGGTTGTCTGATTTACATGTATTTTTTTTTTGTTGGCTGGCTTCCAACCAGTTCACCACTCATACCACATCACCCCATCCCACTAGACTTACCTGCTGCCACTGGAGTGTTCCCTGGGGTGCAGCCATTTGGGAATCCCCCATTGCTACTCCACAAAAGGTGCCATGTTAAGATCCTGTGGCAGAGTGACTCAGCCAGCTGCACTGGGTTCAGTGTGAGAGGCAGATGTTCTCCATACCACAGCCATGTTTTACCCCATTTTTGTTGGGATGTTTGATGTGCAGTGATGTGCAGGTACAATGCACTAATGTCTGGCACACCTCCAGGAACCTACAAACCTCAGCTGTGACACCCTTGGCCTCCTCCAGGGTCAACCAAGCTTCAAGTGCTATCCCACCTTCACCCCTGGAGGAGGAGAGCAATCCATTGGGCACTTAATCCTCCTTCCTCTGGTCAGCCCTCTGACTCCCAGGCTCTCATCGGGTCCTGGATTGTCAGCATTGCAGGTGGAAATCCAACCACTTCACAGGTGGGCTGGTTCACATGTATTTTAATAAAACACAATTATAAAAGTTAGCACTCAGCATGTTGTAACAAACATTTTCAAGCTGCACTAGCCCTTGAAAAAGGGCTAGTCAACTGAAAATATTTATACGTGCTATATGTGTATTTTAATAAAATACATGTCAATGAGACAACCAAGAGTGGTTCTTATTTCCTGTGGAATCCCTAGAAATGTCTTTTGAGGTGGAGTGGTTCTGATACCCTAGGAAAATAAGACCACTCTTACAAGTATAAGATTGTGCTCTGTGGTGGTAATATATTATTGAATGAGCTTGATCAATAATATATATATATATTTTTAAACTTTCCCAGAACATGCCCTTTTCCAGGGCAGCTGTGCATAATGCACACTTCACAGAATACGAGTGTCTAATGCACAGATGAAAGGATGGCTCTGATTGGTCAGAAGTGCTCCTTCAATTTATAACATTATGGAAAAAACAAAATTATCCTGCACCCAAAGTTCCTTCTCTGCTTCTGTCTGTTTTTTATCACCTATACAAAGAAGGTACTTAAAAGCACATACATTCACCATAATGACAGACTTTATCATTAAAGTGATGTATTGCTTGCTCTGAAATTGTAGTGAGAAATAAATAGTGTGACGTACTGGGAATTGAACCAAGGCCCCCAGGATATCATCCTAGAGCTCTAACCACTGAGCTATAGGCTCATATGGTTAGATTTGACTTTTTCTGGACACACACCCTTTGTCTGGTGTTTCAGATCTTGCAACTAGGAACTGTCGAGATGACAGTTAGGTGTTTATTGGTGCAATATTAGCCACTGCTAAACAATTTGGATCACAAATTGTAGTGAGAAAGAAATAATGTGACCTACTGGGAACTGAACCCAAGCCCCAAGAAAACTGTCCCAGCGCTCTAACCACTGAACAATAGGCCCTTCTTGGTTGGACCTGACTCTTCCCAGACACAGTTCCTTTTTCTGGTATTGCAAATCCTACAACTAGGAGCAATCTTACAAACACTTTAATTTAATGCTATTCTTAGATTTTTTCTATAGTTCATATAATTAGGAGCAATTTAGGATCCTCATATTTTCATATCACTTTTCAACTCTGATGTAGAAAAATAATGCTGCTGGTCCACTGTTCTTAGCCTGATCATTGTGAATTTTGCAAAGAACAGAGGTTTCCGGACACCTTTGTAGGGTTAGTACCTCTAAGTGCTGCTATTAGAGCAGGACTGGGTCCAAGCCTAGTGTGCAAAGTGCTCAGATATGCATGGGCACCTGTGTGACATTACACATGTCACCAAAAGAGCATGAGAGGTACACCAGACTCTGGACATGCTCCAGTACTTAAGGAGTTGCATTTCGGCTGCCTGATGCTCACAGAGAAACAGTAAGTGTAAGCCATGCGGGACTTTACATCCATCACAGTATGATTTGAAATTACATACATTAATCCTTTTCACAAGACAGATTAGAATATTGTTGGCATGATAAAGAGGTTTCTTTTTTTGAGTTAGTTGACATTTACTTAAAATGAAGATTTATTTACATAGTTAGTAAACTGTTGAGATTTTATAGTTATCCATTTCAAATGAAGAACCTTGAAGTTTCATAGAATAAGGCTGAAGAACAATATTTACAAACAATCAATCCGATATTTAACAAATAGTTTATTTAAGTAGGTCCTATCTTAAGGTGGCACCAATCCATGGGTTTTCACATATATATTTATTATATTCATTGCAAAAAACTTGTTAATGCAACAGTTAGGGTTGCTAACAAAGTGACAAAAGTAGGGAAAAGTGGAGTTATGGTTTCCAACCCTAACTCCCCCCCCCCCGCTACAAGCAGTGGAAGGGGCAAGGTAAGACAAGCTAGCAGAGACAGCCATCATTGATTAACACTACTGCATAATATATATTATTAAAATGCCATTAAACATATCCATTGGTATATAATTAATGGTCCAAGTTACAGTTAAAGATCTGTCTAACCATTAACCTATCATTAAATTTAATGGATTATTTATACATATTTTGGGCACTAACTTTTTATTAGGCATAAATTTCTTTCTTTTTTTTTACAAATGTATTTCTCTTACCTCCTGAACTCTCTTTCTGGAGAGGTCTCTCAGAGCCTGCCATTATCCTGCCTGCCTGAAGCTCTCTCTGGCTCCTCTGTGACACTCTCTCCTTCCATTTCTTGGCCACCCAGCCCCCGGCTCTGAGTCCCCGAGGTGAGACTGCCGGATAACTCCTCCTGGAGCTCTATCTAGAATCTGGATAGGTGACTGGGAACAAAGGAGAGCAGGGAAGATGAGAGAAGGAGCCTGAAATTGGGCATGGTTGGCTGGCACCCCTGGACCCTCCTTCATGTATCAGGAGGCAGAGGGTTTTTTCTTCACTTGTGTGGTTACACCCTCTCCCCCTCTGTCCCTGCAGAGTCTGAGAATGCAATGATGCCAAGGACATCTGTCACAGCTCTGCATTGAACTACTATGCTCTGAGCATTGCAGTGCCTCTGGTCTCCACCAAGGGCCACTGCAGTGCCAGGCTAACCCTGGATCCCCCTCAAGAGAGGAGAGCAGTCCTCCGGATGCTCAATCATCTATCTCTCCCCCACCAACCCCCAGCAGCCCGGGCTTGTTCCCGAACCTGGGTCACCGGCATGGCACAAGGTGTGGCATCCAGTGCCTCAACCCTCAGCATCAATGGGCCAGCAATTGGGCATGAATTTCTAATGGTAATTTTAATGATCAGTTAGCCATTTATTCAGTGGGCAATAATATCTGTTAATAGTCATCAAAATATTTGTAATGGTTGTCATGAACCCACTCCTGGAGAACAGGTCCACTGAGCTCACAGTTCCCACCCCTGAGTGCAATCCATGACAGGGAGGGGGAAACAGGAATACCATCCTCGTGTCCTCCTAGAGTGCTGACTGACTTCACAACTGAACACCTGCCACGAGGACCCAGGGCTTCCTCTTTAAAATCTAGATAAGGGTGTAATACCAGTTTCAAGTCTTGTAGCCAAATGAGAACCCTTCTTGGTTGTTGCACTAAGGTGGAAGATCCAGGCATCATGATCTCTTCAGGGGTAGTCTCATGGCCCTGATTTTGTCTTCTCCCAAAGGGCATGCAACAACCTGGTTCAGATTTTCACAGACTCTTTCCTGAGACTTTTGTATTCTCCCTATCTTTACCAAGATTTCACTTACAGATCATTACTCAATTGATAGCTTATGATAGCAAACCCTTAGCAATATCAGTTTGATTACAGATTATTAATAAACGTCCTACAATCATACACAATATAACAATCTCTCTCAGGTAGGTTTTCTTAATAAAGCAAATTTTTTTTTTTACTAAATACTTAAATAATTATCATACATTTACAACTAAAAGATTCATAAATTTGGTCACAGAATAACACAAAAGAGGACATGTACAAGAAAACACACTATCAACTTTTGTCTAATTTCTACTTTAAGTTCATAGTGAATTGAAGACCAGAAGAATAAGTGCAGTCTGAAAAATCATTTCCTTCCTTTTCAGCTACTGGCTTTCAGTGTCTGCTGACAGTTTGTTCTGTATCTTGCCAGGCAGTGAGTCTGTTGAAATGCTCCAAGAAAATGAGAGATTGCTACTGCTAAGGCCAATATTCCTAGTCTAGTCCTAACTTTTAGGCCAGTAGATGTCACTCTTGCACTTTCCCACTCCTTTTGGAGTGCAATTTAGTTTCTTGGCAAGCAACTGGTTCCTAGGTCACAGATGAATATCAGACATTTTGAAAAATCCATTCTCTCTTTCTGTATGATCCCTTTTCTTAACACTGGCATTTGTTATACATAAAATCACATAAAAAACATACACCAGAATTATATCTGCAAATTATGACTGGCAGAGGCTAGCTCACAACATTCCTCCCTCCTAGACTGAATTTGTGGGAACACACCCCCTACTGCATGATAAGGTTTTCACAAATTATGTTACTGTTCTAAATGGTGAGATAGGCCATCCGAGTTAGCTTTGGCTGACCCTACTCTGTACGTAATGGTAATTTCACAGGCATGTAGGGCAATGCTCCACCTTAAGAGACAACCATTGGTTTTACCCATCTGATTTAGCTACACCAGGGGGTTATGATCAGTCTGTACCTTGAAGTGCCTACCATAGAGTTACTGCTGTAATTTCTTCAGGGCCCATACCAGCGCAAGACATTCCTTTTCTACCGAGGAGTATGCTTGCTTCTGAGAAGTAACATTTTGCTCAGGTGTATGATTGTGTGGTCTTTTCACTGATTAGATGTCTGACTGAGGACTGTTCCAGTACTCCCATCTGAGGCATATGTCTGGACTACAAATTGCTTGGAGTAATCTGGACTGACCAACACAGGGGCACTGCACAGTGCCTCTTTTAGCTATGCAAAGTCTCATTCACATGCTGGCTCCCATTTACCTTTTTGGCTGTCTTTTCTTTAGCAGGCCAGATAGGAGAGCTGAAATGGTACTGTAATTTGGTACACACTTTTGATCGTACCGTGTTGTCACTAGGAAGACCCTAACCTGCATCTGGGTTTGCAGCATGGGCCACACCACTATCACCTCAATCTTTGCTTGATTGGGACAAAGCTGCCCCCACCCCACTACATGGCCTAGATATGCCACCTCTGCCATAGCCACATGGCACTATTCAGACTTAACAGTGAGCCATGCCCTCTGTATCCTTCTCAACACTTCCTTCAGGTGGGACAGGTGTTCCTTCCAGTTGGTACTGAAGATGGTAATATCATCCAGATAAGCCACTGCATACTCTTCAGCACTATGTAACACCTGATTGACCAACCTTTGGATGGTGGCAGGGGATTTCTTCATTCTAAAAGGCTTTACCTGGAATTTGAATAACCCTATTGGAGTGATGAAGATTGACTGTTCTCTAGCTCTGGCAGTTAATTCCACCTGCCAGCACCCTTTTGTCAAGTCAATTGTGGTAAGTTATGTCACGCCTCCCAACTTGTCCAGTAGTTCATCCGAGCATTGCATTGGGTGGACATCAGACTTTTTGACTGCACTGAGTCCATGATAATCCACACAAAAGCAAGTAGAGGCATCCAGCTTGGGAATGAGGACTATAGGTGAGGCCCAGGGACTGTGGGATTTCTGGATTACCCCTAAATCCAGCATTTTCTCCACCTTCCTCCTAATGTCCTTTAGGACAGCCTCAGACACCAGGTAGACTGTCTGCAGTATGGGCGCTTGCATCCCAGTGTCTACATCGTGTCATGCTAAAGGGGGTTAATTCAGACTTGGCTGAAAACAAAGTGGCAAAGTCCTCTAAAACCTCCCTCACTTCCTGGGACTGTTCTGGGGTCAACTAGGGTGACAGTTTAACTGTCTCCAGAGTGGACTCCTGCTTGCTTTCCTCTAGCAAGTTCAAGAAAGGGTCTTCCTCATCTGTCCCCCTTCCCAGGACAAGACACTGCAAATACCACATTAGCCCTATTTGCATATGGCTTCATTATGCTGACATGGTACATCCTGTGGATATGTCTCCTGTCAGGCAGTTCTACAATATAGTTTACATCATTAACCTGTCATACTATCTCATATGGTCCTGCTGACTTGGCATGCAGCATGTCCTTCTGGACTGGAATTAGGCCCATTTCTTCCTGACCTGCACTGCATGAGCAAGCTCTGGCTCCTAGGCCATACCAGAACTTTTGCTTCTGTTGGGAAGCTGACAGGTTGCTTTGTGTCACTTGCATAAGCTCCTTCAGCTTCTCCCTAAATTTAAAGACATGCACCACTATGGGAGATCCCTGGGTGGCATGCTTGCCTTCCCAGTCTTCCCAGATGAAGTCTAGGGACCCATGCACCCTATGTTCAAATAAGAGTTTGAAGGGGATAACTCTGTCCACTCTTGGGGCACCTCTCTGTATGTGAACAACAGGTGGGGAAGGTACTTTTCCAAGTTCCTCCCATGCTGTTCAGCAAATGCTTGGAGCATCGATTTTAGGGTACCATTAAACCTTTCTACAAGCCCATTGGCTTATGGGTGATAAGACGTCATGCATCTCTGCACCACCCCACACTTCTCCCACAAACACTTCATCAGGTCTGACATGAACAAACCCCTTGATCAATGATACCCTCCTGCGGAAGCCCTATGTCTCATGTCACCTCCCTGTGTCCCATCAGATTCTGCACAGGCCCTCAGCTTCTCCAAACTAGGATCAGTCCTCTGAGTAGCTGCAAAATCTAAACATTTTCCCAAAGTCAGGGACATATCCACATCAGTTCCAAAACTTGGGTCCATAGGTGATAAAAAACAGACAGAAAGCATTCAGAGCCACTGCCATCCCTAATCTTCTGATCAATTGTTACCCCTCCCTCCTCAGAGAAACCTTCTGTGGCTGTTTGGTGAATGGCTACTTGGGGAAGTCCTACCTCCCTTTCACTACTGTCCATGTCAGGAGACACAGTCTGGGGAATCAGCCTCCCATTTTTTCTGACAGGGGCTTCTATGGTGTCAAGGGAACTACAAGCAGCCTTTGCTGTCTGACTGTGGATAACCACACACACCACCCCCTTCTGGAGATTGCTCCCTATAATCACATTTAGGGTGAGGTTGTCTGCCACTGCCATGTTTTACACCCTCTCTCCTGTCTCACCCAATCCAGGAGAACACTAGCTAGTGGCAGAGTTTTCACCTGCCTAGTGAATCCCCTCACTGTTACAAACTGATTAGGTATAAGCTGTTCAGGCCTACCCAAACCCCTTTTACTAAAGTAAGAGATGCCCCCATGTCCCTTACCCATTGGATCTGCACCCCGTTTACAGTAACTGGGTGTATGTGCACCCTCATGTTTACAGGCATGCTTTCAGGGATTGTGTATCCCTGAAAGCATGCCTGCAAACATGAGGGAGCACCCTGCTCTGTTCAAGCACCACTTTGTCCACTCTGTACCTTTTTAGGACACTGTGTAGCAAGATGCCCTGGCTGTTTACAAAACCAACAGCCATCATTTCTTTTATCTGAGAAATCCCTTTTTGGTGACTTGGGGCTTCCCCCTTTTGGCAGAGGCAGTGAAGGTTTTAGTTGCCCTGAAGGTGCACATTTCCCTTTCTGCCCTGTCACAGCTGCCCCACTTCCTTTCAGAGCAGGCCTGCTCCTGGCATAGCGATCTGAGAGCTCAACAGCCTGCCGCACTGTTTTGGATCTTGGTCATCTAGCCAGGTTTTCTACTCTGCTGGGCAAGCCCTAAAGAACTGCTCTAAAAGTACAACCTCTTCAGTTTTTCCCACAGAGTTTGCTTCCACCCCCTCCCACCAACATTTTATAAAATGGACGTTACTTTGTGGTGAGTTCCTCAAAGCTCACGTCAGGACTTTTTCAGAGTTTACAGAATTTAACCCTGTAGGACTCAGGAATCAGTTCATACTTTTTGAGTAAAGTAGTTTTAAGTTTATCATAGTCTTGGCTGTCCTCATTATTCATTTGGCCTAGTGCCTCACTCTCTTTACCAGTAAGTAGCAGGGATAGCTGGAAGCTCCAGGACTCCCTGGATACCTTGGCCTGGATACAGACCTTTTCAAATGAATTTAAAAATACATACATATCCTCTCCCTCTTTAAACGTAGCTATTAATTTTGAATTTCACTTATACCCCAAACGTGGAGTTTCAGGTCCACCACTGCCACTTACCTCCTCGGGCACTGGTTGTTGGAGTCTTAGCTTCTCCAGTTGAAACTCTCTCTGGTGTTGCCTTTTTTTCCTCAACCTCTCTCTGAAGCTGCCTTTCTTATTCCTTGGACTATCTCTGAAGCTGTTTTCCTTTTTCCTCTGCCTCTCTCTTGCACTGTTTTTCCTGCAACTCCATCTCAATCTTCTTCTGCTCAAATTCCTTTTGCTGCTGGGCTTCAAACTTTTTCTGCTTGAATTCCAGCTCCAATTTCCTGAACTCCAGCTGTAGCCCAGTGCTTTCTAGCTCCAGCTTTGTGGTGGCCTTTCCCTGGCACTGTGGCTCTGGGTTCCCTCTGGTCTCTGGTTGCAAACCCCCACATAACAATTGAAACATGAAACCAAGCAGGCAAAGCACTCACCAGTCTCACTGAATACAAAATATAATGGAGTCCAGAGGTATGCATGCAAATTTCTCCCCTTTTGTTGCTGGTTCTTTCAGTTTTGTTAGTGTGGAACACCACCACACTAAAACCCCAGTGCTTTGACACTGGGTCTTCCTGAGGGGAATGGACACTGTGACATCCCTTGGAACCCCCAGCTCAAGATTTGGTCTCTTTCAGTCACTTGCTGTGACTCAAGGATTGGGGCAACCACTTGCTCATCGGCTTCTATAAGAGCCTCCATGAGGTTCTTTTTGGTTCACCCCTTGTACTGGATCCCTCTTTCCTGACACAACTGCCTTAGGTAGTCTGCAGTGTATTCACTGTAGTTGGAAGCCATCTTCTTCCCTAACTACTACTACTACACTAGCTTACACTGAAAAAAGAAAAAACAGGAAGGGAACTTTACACTGTAACCAAATTATTTTTTTCAAAATTTCTGACATGATTGTGTGTGGATTGTTTTCAGTTTATCAATCTGATACACTGGCTTCGAATCCAGCTGTTATGCTTGTGCCAATAATAGCTCTCAAATCACAACACTATGTAACCAGATTACTCTGATCCCACCACTGCACACCAAATCTGTCATGAATCCTCACCTGTGGGCCAGGTCCACTGAGCTCACAATGCCCTCCCCTAAGTGCAATCCATGACAGGGAGGCAGAAACAGGAATATCCTCATCATGTCCTCCTAGAGTGCTCACTGAGTTCATGACTGAATACCCACCATGAGGTCCCAGGGCTTCCTCTTTAAACTCTGGATAAGGGTGCAATACTTGTCTCGAATCTTGTAGCCAAATGATAACCCTTCTTGGTTGTTGCACTAAGTGGGAAGATACAGGCATCACAATCTTTTTAGCATAGTCTTCTGACCCTGATTTTGTCTTCTCCCCCAGGGCTTCAGCAACAACCTGGTTCAAATCCCCACAGACTCTTTCCTGAGACTTTCATATTCTCCCTATTTTTACCAAGATTTCCCTTACAGATCCTTGCTTGATTGGTAGCTTATGGTGTCGCTCCTTTAGCAATAACAGTCTGGTCACAGATTATTAATAAATGTCCCACAATCACACACAATATAAAAATATCACTCAAACAAGTTTTCTTAAATAAAACTAATAATATTTTTTTTACTAAATACTTAAATAATTATAATACATTTACAACTAAAAGATTCATAAATTTGGTCACAGAATAACACAAATAAAAGTGGACAGGTAGAAGAAAATGCATTATAAACTTATATATAATTTATACCTTAAGTTCATAGTGAATTGAAGACTAGAAGAATAAGTGAAGTCTGAAAAAATCCTTTCTTTCCTTTTCAGCCACTGGCTTTCCGTATCTGCTGGCAGTTTGTTCAGGGTCTTGTCAGGAAGTGGTCAGCTGAATTGCTCCAGGAAAATGAGAGCTTGCTACTGTTTCAGAGCTCCTTATATAGCTAATTTAGCTTCCTGGCAAGCACCTGGTTCCTAGGTCACAGATGAATATTAGACATTTTAAAAAATCCATTCCCTCTTTCTATATGACCCCTTTTCTTAACACTGGCATTTAACATACACAAAATCACATAAAATGTATACCAGAATTATATCCACAAATAATAACTGGCAGTGGCTAGCTTGCCACGATGGTCACCATTAAAATGCTCATTAAAACTCCCATGAAAACTCAGATTAGTTAATTGATTAATGGGTGTTAAAATACTGCACCATATTAATGGCTGCATTAATGGACTGTGACCCATTAAAAAATATGACTATACCCTTAATTGGTACATGAATAATGGTGCCATTAAATTTTGATTACCATTTTAATAGCCATTTTTCTTCTAATGACGTTTTTGTATTTTAATGGCCCATTAATCATGGACAGTTGATTATCCTTTTAAAGTTCTATTTCGTAAGGGCAACTGCAAAACAGCACTGACAATAACAGCAAGTGCACATCACTAAAAATCAAATCAGCAATGAGCACTACCGTGACTTACAGAAACTGTAACAAATGGCCACTCTGTAAGGGAGCGTAATGTGTGGTTACTTTTTATATGGTGGGCTGCACCCACCGTGCCCCCAAATTTAATCTACTCATCCAAGGGGGATGACAATTGGGGACAGGGGAAAACTCAGGAAGGGACTACTGTGGGGGGAGGACACAAGTCACAAGGGGGAGAATGTTGGGGGGGCAACCTGTGGGGGAGGACAAAGTTGGGAGGGTGAGGGAATGGGAGTTAATGCACAGAAAAAAAAGAAATGAAACCTGCTCAAAAAAAAACAATATCCCTCACAGCCAGCCCTGAACCTAGCTCTTCCAGCCACAGAGGCAGTGACTGTACCCACTGCACCACACAGCCAGATCAGAAGTGGCCCGAAGAGCAAGACGAGCAAAGCACTATATGGTTATAGAACAAGCACTCCCTACCAAACTGAAATTGCTGAACTTACCATGTGCTATTAAGAGCACATAGTTGATTTTGCACTCGCTGTTTTCACATTGCCCAAATTTAGTCGCTGAAATTGACTCAATGTATTTACATTATATACCCTTTTAATGTCCATTTTTCTTTTAATGGCATTTTTGTATTTTAATGGTCCATTAATCATGCACAATCCCAGCATGATTCACGCACCAGGACACCATTAACTTTCATTTGGATAGAGACAAAAAACCAAAAAACAACCCACAATAAAGTATAAGGCTTTTTATTGTCATTCTCTCCCCCACCACCTTGATACTCAAACCCTCTACCCTTTCCCATCCCATCAGAACAGAGCTCTGCCATCTATCTCTGCCCCAAGGTATAGAGTTCCATTGCTCATACACTCCCTCTACACAGGCCTCTCTTTTTACCACCTCCCTCCTTTGAAACAGATGAGGGTGCTCCATTGTAACATAATCCTATAAATCAGTACTTAGATACCTTACCTGGTCTGGAGAGAGATCCTCAGCAGAGTTCTTGAACCAGATGGGTATCTAAAATTGAAAAATAAAAATAATTAAAACATGACACACAAAAAAGTACTATAAGTAAAATATGTAGGTTTAAGGATAAAAACTAAATGACTTGTCTAATAAAAGCAATGCAAGGTCAGACATAAAATGAGAGAAATACATTTTGTTAAATATTGTATAATTTTTGCAAAAAGAAAAAAAACAGAAGTTGAAATAAGGTTAAAGGAGTGGTTAATGCACAGACTATAACTAGTTTTAAAACACAGTGGGACAACTTTCCTACTGGGTCAGAATGTCGTACGCTTAATAGCTGTGACATTCCAACTAACCCGGAATAGCTCCATGATTGAAAGCAAATGGTGCAATATTGCTAATGCTGATGTACGTGGTATTGTACCATTTGCACTATCCCAGACAGAGGATAAGACCTGCTGTGACTGGTTTCCGCCGAGCAGCTGCTGTGTCTCAATGGACTGAGCCACTGCAGCAAGGAACCCCATGCTGACAACTATAAGGGGATCATAAGCAAAAGAAGAATTAACATTGGATCACAGGCACTGTGCCCCATCTCAGCACACAGGTGCTTCACCCACTCAGAACACTTTCCCTCTCCACCCAGAAGCTGCACTCCCTCCACAGTCCCCAACCCAGCAGATGAGCTCCATTCCCAACTCCCCAACCCAGGAGCTCCATTGCTCCCAACACCAGCCAACCTGCCTCATCAGCACCCACCACTATCCCCATCTCTCTATAGTTCCTGCAACATTAGCCCACCTTCCTCCACAACCTTTGAAATCAGCCCTCCTCCCACAGTGGCTGAAATTAAGTTTTACAGCCACTAGACAGCAGTGCTAATGATCACAAAAACTCACTGGCCCCACTAGTCTACTTACTGAAGTATTACCTTCTCCAGTACAAGCCCATAATGTACTTAATTTTTTTTAAGTAGCCCAATACAAAGTCTAACCAGCATTTGGCTAGTGGTCTGATGTCAATTGGGACCCCTGCTCCCAACCATGCTAGACACTAACTCCCCTCTCTCCACAGCTCCAGACAGTTTCACTCCCTCCAGTCTGACATTAGCCTTCCTTTCTGTATAGCCCCAGACACTAGCACCCTCCTTCCATGACCTTGACTATACCCCATCCATGGTTCTCAAAATTATTTCACTCTCTTCACAGCCCCTAATACTACATCCCCTCCCTCCAAGGCCCCTGACACTACCTCATACACCCCTACCCCCTCTCTTCTCTACAGTCCGCAAATACCCCTCCCTCTTCAGATACCTCCTTCCTTGACTCCTGGATGCCCACTCCCCCTGGGCCTCCTGGCATCTGAACACAGAACAATTCCTCCATGGCCATTTGAGACTCCCACAGACACTTGACAAATGCCCTTCCACACCTAGATCCTCTCTCCTACACGCAAACACACCACTCACATGCTCAGCGCCCCACACTGATATGTACAGCTCCCACCCACATGCATTCATACCCAACTACACACACACACACACACACACACACACACACACGTGACAAACTGTCACATTAATTAGGAATGGAGAAAACAGAAATTAAGCTACTAAGGCCAAAAAATGCAGAAAGGCCACTATTATGATTTGTAGGCTGTGAACCTTTGCTTGTTAGACTTTAGGTCCCTTTTTGACTTTCTTTTTATGCATTGCCACCCATCACAATTTAGTGTAACATATTGACTCATATAGAGCTTTTTATTATAACTGATGGAAGCTTCACTCATTGTCTGCCATATTCCTGATCACCTACAACTCCTCTCCGCTCTGCATGCAAGTAAGTCTCAACCACCTATGTTTTGAAAAGGAAAAAAAATGTAATGGGAGTGGCTACACTGTTACAGTCAACCCACCAGCTTTTTCTCTTACATGGTACTGTGTAAAATATGCACCGGTGGTCCAGCGGTCCCCTACCCCCAATCTCCTGTGCAAACACTGTACATAATTCCCTGGTAGTCCAGGGGTCCTCAAACTCAGATTGCCTTTTCAAACACTGTAAATACTTCCTATAGTCCAGTGCTTCCCTGACCCCCCAATCATTTGTTCAAATACTGTATATACTTCCCTAGTGGTCCTGTGCCCCCCTCCACATACCTCAACTGTCCATTCAAACACTGTACATACTTCCTTGGTACCCCCCCATCCCTGATGACCTGTTCAATCCCCTTTTCCCAGATAGTCACTTAGTCCCCCTCCCCATTGCCTTTTCAAAGACTGTACATACTTCCCTGATGATCCAGTGCCTCCCTTTCATCTTGATCGACCATTCAAACTCTGTACATACATCCTGGTATCCCCCATCCGATCACCCTTTTTATCCCTTTTCCTGATGGTCCAGTGGATGGGCATCTACATATTCTATCAACACCTCTCACACCCCTCCTCCCTGCATCCCTCCTTCCCCACAAATCCAGTGTAAAAGCCATATGAGATGTCAGAGAGAGCAAGTACTGTAGAAATCTATGTTTTTATACTGCCTCTTACCTTTTTGATGTTCAGGGACAGTGAGCCACCATCCGTTCCCTCTGCACCTGTGACTGAGGGGGATTGCAGAGTCTTTGCAGACCTGACATGATTATGCCCCTCAGTCTTCAGGGGGCACAGGTATGTGTGTGCTCCCCAGCCAAGTCTTGCAGGCTGCTTATATCCTGTGACTCCTCCCACTAGTTCTAGAGAAATAAGCTAATGTGTTATTAGATGAGGTTTGCACCAGTTTGTCTGCTTCATGCAAGTCAAGTGTGCAGCTTGTGAACCTGATGTGATTTTTAGATGAATTCACACCAGCTTAGCTGCTGCACACATGTCAGACTTGCAGCATGCAAACTTGATGTGCTTTTAAGATCTGGCTTGCTTAGGTTCACTCTGTGTATACCAAAGTCCCCTGGAATTCTGTGATTCTGCAGTTGTGGAATTTTCCACAGAATTTGCATCATGCCTCAGAATTCATATCGTACCACAGAATTAATTGGTTTTGGTGAATTTTCATTCAAATATACATTTTTCTATAGTGCCAGGGTCCCATGCCCATTTGGTTTATTCTGAAACCACTCTTCTATACTTGGCATGTGATGTCATCAATGACATCACATCATAGTTTAGCCAATGACAGGACTGCATTCTGCCACAGAAATAAATAAATCATGCTGCAGAAATCAGAAAATGCTGCTGCAGAACACTAGGGGCCCTGCTGTATGCTAACCACAAGCAAACATAGCACAATTAAGTATGTAGCATGCATTGTGCATGTACACAGCACACTTGTATTTCTGCATGGGACACTGTCATCATTGAATAGATGAATACTTGTTTATATTAATAAAATATTAAAGTGTGGTGGATCACAAAATTGGGTGAAACGTAGATGATAAATTATATGCCTGCAAGAAATGGTAGTAAGAATGTGCTTGAAGAACAGAAAGAAATTATTATGTTATGGATTAAGTTTTTTGTGCTCCCTCTTTGATTCTTTGTGGTGAATTTGGAACACTGCATCTGGGTGTGGCAGCAGAAAATTACATATCAGGCATTTCCTGTGGAGCTCCCTATTGTTGGGGTGCAGTCTTGCATTTGCCAGGTTCTTCTTGAATCTTGGATTCCCCCTCCCACCAGCACAAGCAGGCAGGAGCATGTGTGGCAGACCTTGGCAATGGTTTTCCACTGAAAGAGGGTCACAAGCTTTTCAAAGAGAAGTTTGCTCATGACTGACAGAACCCTCAGTGCTGTTTTCATGGATATAGAATGGGAATTCCTGATTCAGTTTGGGGGTCAAGTAGATACCATTTGGGGCAGTTGCAATGAGGCTGCTAGAGAAGGAAATTGTACACAGCCTAATGTTGAACACATAAAAGCTTGCTTACTTGACTGATTTTGTGGTCATATCAGCTCCTGGTGCATGCCATCCTAATTCTCTGGTTCAGGTTCAGTAACAATGGTGTTGATTGGCATAGCTCCAGACAGAGCGTAAGTTATAGGGACTTGTTAAAGTCTGGATCTGGACCTCTGGGGTGTAGTAGCTGTCCTATGGTTCCACGTAAGCTTGGGTGCAGTGGCTGAAATCTGTGTATGTGTGGGTATATATATTATAGGGTTTGATTGAAAGTTGGGCTGCCAGACCTGGAGTGGACTAAACTGGTAAAAAAACAGAGTGCTGACCCAGTCGGAAAAGTTGCAATTAGTGCAGTCCAGCTTTTACCATTTTTGTCTGGTCTGGGTCCAGCAGTCTGGCTGTGTGCCCCTAATGGTAACTCTGCAAAAAATGGTGACCAGTTACCAGTCCAGATCTGGCAATGTTCACAGATAAATCTGAAAAAAAAAAATGAAAACCAGTGACAACATAGACCTGGGTCCATCTCTGTACCTGTTTGTGAGGGTTACGAAGCTGTTACCAGCAGCATGCTAAGCAGAGGCAATCTGGGAATGTTGTTTAATTTTATTTCTCTGTAGTGAATGTTGTTATTATTTTTAGAGAGACTCTGTGAAATCCAGACTGCTGGACCAGAACATGAACAGCTAAACAGTTTTTATCAGTTTGGTCTTGTCCGGGTCCAATTGTTCGCATTTCACAAAGTCCCTAATAGTAAAAATACATAATAACAACATTCACCACAGAGAATAAAATTAAAAATCATTTCCAGATTGCTCCCACTGAACATGTTGCTGGTAACAGCTGCATAACACCCCAATCTGTTACAGAGGGGGACCCTGTTCTATATATTGCCACTGGTTACCATTGTTTGCACATTTAACATTAGGGCACAGTCAGACCTGCACTGGACAAGAATGGTAAAAACCAGAACAGCTGGTCCATTCAGAATGCATTGCAGGACTGTGCACACTGCTGCAGGACCAGCTGATCTGTTTTTTACCATTTTGATCTAGCAGTCTGTTAGGAGACAGCCCATCTGTGGGCTTCCCAAGCTGCTTCTGTGGCCTTGGCTCTCTCCGAGCAGGCCACAGCTAACAGACCACCCGACTGACCCCCGGACAGATTCAGACAGCCCATCTGTCGGCTTCCCAAGCTGCTCCTGTGGCCTTGGCTCTCTCGAGCAGGCCACAGCTAACAGACCACCTGACTGACCCCCGGACAGATTCAAA
This sequence comes from Neoceratodus forsteri, assembly GCA_016271365.2. NCBI lineage: Eukaryota > Metazoa > Chordata > Ceratodontiformes > Ceratodontidae > Neoceratodus > Neoceratodus forsteri. Next base: position 324,249,579 of record CM028134.1, read on the forward strand.
CAGCCCATCTGTGGGCTTCCCAAGCTGCTCCTGTGGCCTTGGCTCTCTGAGCAGGCCACAGCTAACAGACCCGACTGACCCCGGATAGATTCAGACAGCCCATCTGTGGGCTTCCCAAGCTGCTCCTGTGGCCTTGGCTCTCTCCGAGCAGGCCACAGCTAACAGACCACCCGACTGACCCCCGGACAGATTCAGGTACGCACCGGACCTCTGAAACTCGTGGTTTTGAATACCACTGTTTTGACTGGATGCCCAGTGGAGGAACCAGGCACTGACTGGCAGCTGTACTCCTTGGCTGATTTTCCAACGCCTGGTGCTTCCTGGTCTCAGGGAAATCTCTTTCTGTGCTTTGTTCTGGACTGAATTTTTGTTAATGTAATCTACATATGTTATGCATCAATTGGTCTTACTTTACCTGCCAGCTTAGCTAGTCTATTACAAGCCACTAGTCTAGCCTCTCAGTGTTACTTAGTGCTTGACAAACTGTATTGTATAGTAGCCGATGTTTGACTGCTTGACCTAGCTACTGAGCAAGACTGCTGCAGTTTTCCATTTCTGCCCTACTGACAGACTCTGCCCTTCCCACTGGTCACTCTGCCAGTTATTAATTTCTCTGCCCCACTTGTAATGTTGTCTCTCTAAACACCTTACTTTCTTCTCTGCCTTACCTACAAACCCTTTCCTTACACCCCCCTGCTGCTGCTGCTGTCCTCCTCAGACATCCGGTGCCAAAGCACAGAGCGACCCCCATTAACTCCTCTTCTAGCTCCAAATAATTGCCCTGCATTTACCACCTCTTTACCTCATGCTTTGTCTTTCCCCATTGCCTGCCCCCACTGGGCTTGCTATTGTACTGTAGCTGTATTTAATCCTCTGTGTTTCCTCCTTGTTCCTGCACGGCCCATCTGTGGCTTCCCAAGCTGCTCCTGTGGCCTTGGCTCTCTCCGGGCGCCACAGCTAACAGACCACCCGACTGACCTCGGACAGATTCAGGTACGCACGGACCTCTGAAACTCGTGGTTTTGAATGCCACTGTTTTGACTGGATGCCCAGTGGAGGAACCAGGCACTGACTGGCAGCTGTACTCCTTGGCTGATTTTCCAGCGCCTGGTGCTTCCTGGTCTCAGGAAATCTCTTTCTGTGCTTTGTTCTGGACTGATTTTTCACCCACCCCTCCCCCTCCTCCTCAGAGTATTAAATAGACCCTTACTCCACCCCTTCCTCAGCCTAGCAGCAGATTGGTCACTCCACTGCTGCACATTTTCATGCTATTGGCCTCCCTGTCTTCAATACCTGGCTTGACCCACTTTCTTACCGCCCCATTTTAAAGCAGTCCCACCCACAGGATCCCACATTTCCTCTCAGCCTTTTCTCCAGCCACTCCATCTAACTCCTCTCAATTACTGCTCTACCTGCCCTATTGTTAGGGACCTCACCCTAATTCGACTATATACCCTTTCAACTATAAACCAGCTTGCAGTTAAGCAGGCCAGCAACACCAAACAAACTACCATGGGGTGCAACCACCTACTACTACTCATCACTACCTCTTTTGGCATTGCATGGTACCATATCGTCCTTTTGTTCTGCAAATTTTGGACTCCCCTGTTCTGTCTAACCCTTTATGTGAATCCACTTTATTAACCCTCACTCTCCTTCTCTCCCTCAGCCGAGAAACTGTCGCCCAGGCTCCCAGCTCCTAAGCCGCGGGATTCCCGGCTACCGGGTGGTCAGCGACCCTCTAGCCGATGCTCGAGACCGCAGACATGGACCCAAGGCCCTACAAGGTACGGCAACTGCCGCAACTTTTTCGACCACCCCCCTCCCCCACCTCCGCTGATTATTAAATACAGTAGCTCCTGCCAAAATAGTAGTCCACGTCCCCTGGTGCAGTGCCCCACCAATAGAGACTTAGCTCGTGATCCCCCTCTTCTCTGTCCAGCCTATGGGATCCAACTCTCAGGGCCTCACCTTACTAAAACGCATAGGCTCTCCTTGGCTGTGCCTTCACCACTAAATATCTTTAATGCTATCAAATTTGGGTCGACCTGGATCGAAAGCTACTGATAAGCTGCATCAATCCAGCAACCCCACTGGCCCCTGGGCTAGTGAGTGGCTCCTTTTGAGGTGCACATCATGTCGGGCCCTATGGCTCCTTTACTGTCCCTTCTTCTGCTGATATCAGCTGCCCAGCATTGGACACCTGAACTACCATCATGTTTGGTCTACAATGGCACCTTGTGCTGTATACCACATGGCAACTTATCCTTTAATTGCCTCCGTGATTCCAAGTACCAGTACCTCAGACCCTGCTCTTGGACCACACATACCAGTAGTACTTATAATACTCCCCCACCACAAGGCCCACCTCCACCACGCGACTTCTATCTCCTCCCGCCCTATTGTGGTGGGGTACTAGCTCTTGCTACAACAGATCAGCTCTTCTATGGTGGCTACTTTCCAGTCCCTAAAACATCAGATCTACTAGCGGGAGAAAGGCAGGAATTACAAGCTTATAATTAGCGCTCTTAGAAAAATCCTACTTATCCTCCTGCTTTGTTCAGGCAATGTAGAACTCAACCTAGCCCCCAGAAGCTATTGCTTTGCCAGCAGAACTAGCAAATTTAAAGGAATAAACTTCTTGCATATTAACGTATGTAGCCTCCTTAAAAGATAACCTTAATACAAACCTGGGTAAATCATACCTCTCCTGACATACTTGTGATTTCTGAAACTTGGCTAGACCCAGCACCACTGATAGAGAGTAAACATACCCAACTATGCCTTGTTCAGAGCTGATAGGCATGCCAGAGGAGGAGGTAGCTATCTCGTTAAAGACAAATTTTCTGCCTCCTGCTTATCTCGGCATCTGTTGCCAGTGAATTTGAATGCCTAATTCTCAAAGTGGAAATTACACAGACTACTGCACTCTGCGTAATAAGATGCTACAGACCACCGTCTGCTGGCCTACAGCTTGTGTCATATCTAAGTGACAAGTTGGGACGGGGCTGCCAGAAACTATTATTTTAGGAGACCTCAACTTTGACTGGCTCTCTAACACAGCTGCCCCCCTTGCATCCTTCTGTGATGAACATGGGCTGTTGCAACTTATTACTGAACCAACATGCTCAAACGTGAAGAACCCCAGTAAAAGTACACTTTTGGATGTGCTAATGGTGAGCAAACCTCATCTCTTTTCCCACGCTGATGTCTTCTTTTCAGACGCCAGCGACCATTGTTTTATTGCGGAGTAAGATCACCAACAACCCAGCACCCATCAGCAAGTTCTCTATGAAGAGATCCAGGTGCAACTTCAATGAACATGCCTACCTAAACAGGCTTAAGTACTCCTCTGGTGGCAAGATTTCTACCTGGCCAGCGATTACGTCAGCTTACAATATCTTCCACAACATTCTATCAAGGGCCCTTAATAAGTATGCTCCCCTTATTAAAGTTCGAACTAGGACAAAACCTGTAAATGGTTCATCCCTCAGATCAAGTCCTTGCTTCTAGAAAGAGATAAGCTCTGGAAAAAAGCACGCAGACTGAACACTGCAGAGGATTGGAACCAGTTCAGGAGACTACGAAATTTATGTACCAAAACAATCAGAGAATCGAAGGCCACCTTCTTCAAATCCGAACTCGACTCTGCCACAAAGAGCCCAATCAAGCTCTGGAACACAATCAGTGATCTGCTAGGCCACTCCCCAGGAAATTCACTCCCTACCAAGATTACCTCTGGCAACTTGACTATAACCGAAAAGATGGATATACTTGACACATTCAATAACCACTTTGCTACTGCAGGCATGGCATTTGATAACTCCCCTGCAAACATACTTCGCTCCCAGACTGCCAAGCCAACTGCCTGAAACTCTGATAAGCTTCACTGCCTTTCTCACTTCAACCTGCCACACTGAAAGAGGTGGGACCTCTTGCTTCAGTTGGATACTAGAAAAAGTGCTGGGGCCGACTCCCTTGACCCTTACTTCCTAAAAATTGCCTACCATGTACTAGCAATACCCGTCACCCACCTTTTTAACTTATCCCTGTCTCATGGCACCTTACCACCTATATGGAAGACAGCACATGTCATACCACTGTTCAAATCAGGTGACCGTGGCGATCTCAATAACTACAGGCCAATTTCCCTCCTTCCGGTCCTGTCCAAGCTCCTAGAGAAAATTGTAAATGTACAGCTGAGGACTCACCTTGAGTCTAGGAACTGCTAAATCCTATGCAGTCTGGATTCAGAGCTAAACATAGCACTATCTCAGCCCTCGCCAAAGTTACTAACGACTGGCAGCATAATCTTGAGAGCAAAAACTTTATTTGTGCTGTTTTCCTTGATCTAAGCAAGGCTTTCGACACTGTCGACCATAGTCTGCTCCTCTCCACCCTTCAAACCATAGGTGTGGACCCCTCCTCTCTGCGTTGGTTCACTGACTATCTTACAGGGCGCCTTCAACAAGTTAAAGCCAAAGGAGGCCTGTCCCCCTTAAAAACTCTGCAAAGAGGGGTACCTCAATGTTCTATATTAGGGCCCTTACTTTTTGCAATCTACATTAATAACATCGACTACTGTATAAAAAGCCAACATCCATCTGTTTGCAGATGATACAGTTCTCTCGTGAGTCGCCCAACACACCTAAGCTGCCTGCAATGACCTACAGTCAAATTCAACCTTTTGCAAAGCCAACTCCTCCAAAAAAAGCTACTCCTTAATGCCAAAAAAACTAAAGCGATGGTCCTCTCTCCTTTTATCCATACAGCTAACCCTGTGTCCAGTGGGACAGTTCCCCAAATTACCACAGTTTTTTTTTTTTTTTATGCTTTTAACCCCCTGAGCCCTCCTGCCACCATATCCTCAGCCCGGTCATGGGCTGCCAGCCTCTGTTCCCCAGATTGGCCGCTGTCCCCCGATACCCCGTGGCTTTTCCCCCACGGTGGGGCCTGCGGCGCACCCCCTCTTATGCACCGCAGGCACTGGGATTAGGTCGGGGGCCCGGCCTGGGGAACATATCGAGGCCTTGGCAGCGGGCTTTATTCTGGTGGCAGGCAGGCTCATCCTTTTTCCGTTTTTCCTGGGAGGCGGGGTCATGCAATGATGACATCATCCGCCCCGCCTCTGGTGAGCTTGTCAAGCCGCGGTCTGCGTAGGAACCCCTGGTCTCCACCAGGGGTCCCCATGCACTGCACACTACCTGTGCCCTCCCCCTGGAGAAGGAGAGCTGTCTACGGATGCTCGATCCTACTCCACCCTGGCGGCCTCCGGCGAACACCGTAGCCCATTCCCAACCCTCGGGTCGCCGCTGCCAAGCGAAATCCAACCCACGCGCCAAATTACCACAGTTCTAGGTGAAAAACTGGAATTTGTTACAAAATTCAAGTATCTGGGAGTTTGGATAGACCAAAGACTCTCCTTCATTGAACATATTGAGGACTTGCTAAAACGACTTGACAAAGGCTTGGACTGTTTTTAGAATCAGCCAATTTCTCACCAGAGATGCCAGAAACAACTGGTCCAATCCATTTTCCTATCATTGGTTGATTACGCTGATTTCCTCTACAGCCAATGCCCCAACTCTTACATGGCTAAACTGGACACACTCTACCATCGAGCACTGGGGTTTATAGCGGACTCCCTTCAACACACATCACTGCACCTATATGCGGCAGTGGGATGGACATCACTAAAGTTCAGGCGCCACAAGAAACGCAGCTCTCTGGACCTATAGAGCATCTCTAATAAGCTGCCTTACTATATCTCCTGCTGTCTTCCCTGAGTTTAATTGGGAAATGGCGTTAAGAAGTTACTCAGCTATTACACTTAAAGTACCCAAAGCAAAATCCCGCTTCGGCAGGGCAGCCATAAGCTTCGTGCTACCTACCTTATGGAATGATCTACAAAAAACCCTCAAATTAAGCACTCTAATCAGTATAAATGCTTTCAAGATGCTTTATTTCCGTACAATCAGAGAAGTATGTAACTGCTTCACCCACTCAGACCCAGTACCGGTGTCTGCACTGGTATATAGCCACGCCTAGACCCAATTTTAAGTACTAACCCCCAGCTTGCTCCTCACCAGCCTAATCATTCTCTGTCTTATCCCCCTGTCTTATCAACACTAGGCCCATCCATCCCCTTATTCTTCCTTTCCCAACCTCGGATAGGAGCTCACTACCCTGGGTTGTGACATCCTACCATGCCCCGTACTTTATAGCATTCAATCCCGGGGCTCACACATACTCCTTTTCTCCATCCACCTTCTCTACATCCAGCTTTACCAACTCCTTTCTGTGCACCGTGCCCTCCTAGCCTTTCTCCCTCTACTTCCTCCTCTCTTCCCCCCTACCTCACCTCTACCTGGTGTATATTTTTATTTTATTTTTCTTCTTACTTCCTCCTGCAACCTTAGATAACCTGCTTTATCTTCCTATAGACACTTCTATGTATGAAATACCGTGTAATCTGTACAATATCTGTATAATTCTATGTACATATGAACTTCTTTTTCTTCCTCTCTGTAAAGAGTATTATCTGTATTGCCTTGTAAATACCTGTGTTGACCTGTATATACAATTGTTCATGCTCCACCCAGGTCCATCTTGCAAATGAGCTTCTGCTCAACGATGAACGCCTGGTTAAATAAAGACTTGATTGATTGATTGATTGATTGGTTAAAGATTGCTATGGAGATTATAAATAATTACTTTAAAAAATTTATGTAAAGCACTTTATTGGATGCAAGTCCTTTATGAATGGATGCAGTGCTACATACATAGATACATAGACAGTGTCGGGAGATAAGGGCCTATAGCCCACCCAGTCTGCCCATTTGAGCTTGTAAGTTCAGTTTGTTTTCCTAGAAGTCTGTTTCCCCTTACCCCTGACCTCTAGAATTCCTTTATGTCTATCCCATGCATTCTTAAATCCCATGATTGTTTCAGCCCCCACCACTTCCTCTGGCAGGGTGTTCCACTTGTCCACCACCTAGTGTTTAAAGTCTATTAGGACCAAAAATTTCTAAAGATTTCACTAATCTGATACTTTAATGGCGCATACTTATTCATTAATGACCATTAATGTATGAGCATTAAACATAACAAATAAATTAATGGCATAAAAGTCAATTCACTTCTTCTGGTGGCAATAGTTACAGTAATTAATGGTGAACATTTGTTTTTAATGGCCACTAATGTACTGGCACAGCATGAACATAATTTTCTTGGCAATGAAATGCTCATTGAATGATTTTGGAGGTTATTAAAAACACCATTAAAAAGACCTGATACATGATTTAAGGGGGCATACTAAACACATTAAATATTTAATGGATACCTGTCATGATTAATGAATGGTATAGGTAAATAAATTAATGGTTTGCACACAAAAAACATAAATAATTAAAGGCAATTAAATGGGACGATGCATCAACCATTAAAAATGGTGATACAAGATTAAATGGTGAAAATGGATGGGTTTGCATGATAGTAATGGGAAATTCATGGAAATTAATGGAATTTGAATGTTTTTTAAATGCAGTAGTGTAAGACAAACAACATACAACTCTCTGAAGATAACGCAAGAGAAAGCCATCATTATGGTCCACCAGGTATATCAGTTCTGCTGCCATGCCAGTGTTTTTGGGGGATGCCTACCTGCTTGGCACTGTGGGGAAGGAGCCACTATGGGCACCACATCCCAAAGTGCTCCTTAAAGACCTACTGGGAGGCTGCCGGGGTAGTGGGGGACAGGGCAGTGCATAAGGAGGGCTGGTGGGAATCCAGTCAGAGACACAATGGGCAATACCAGGATTAGAATAGAGCTGTATCACCATCTCTGCTATGCACTGAGTTACAGACATATCTGGTGTTTGCTGAGATGTCAGTTTGTTGGGAAGACAACTACATCCTGGCCACCCTAGGGAGCAGGAGGTGTAACAGTGTATTGGTAGTGCTTGTCAAAGTTACACAGGGAAGAGAATAGCTTTCACTAGCTCTACAATGGCACTGTGTGACATGTAGTACAGTGCTACTGTGTACGTGGCCCACCCACAGATCCACTGTCAATGAACTGTGTTGGGGCAGCACCTGGATGAGACACCTAGTAGCACACTGCAGGGGTAACATATGGTGGGCAACAGAAATAAGAGGGCAGGTGTGACACAGATAAGTGAGAGGAGTGGTGGCAGCAGCACTATGATATAATTGAATGAAGTGAAGCGTCTTGTCACCGTGTTAGTGGATCACACACGTGCTGTGCATTGAGAGGATAAGGGGGTTCTCCAGGAAAGGACATTGGATAGAAACTGGTGCTGGAGGACAAATGCATGATGGGAGTTGTAGCAGCAGCACTACTGTGATGCTGCATGACATCCAGTGCCATAGGACTGTGTTGGGAGGGCACCTATATGTCCAATGGCATGGCAGTGACTTTGGGAAAAACCCACATACAGACCACTCTGTTGGGGTGGCAGTGCAAAGACATGATAAGTGGGAAACAGATGGGTGAGAGAAGCTGTAACAGTTGTACAAAAATGGGTTTGTATAAGACCCACTGGCAAACAACATGTTTGGCAGTTATCTGGGGCTCTGCTGTGATGAGAAACTCATAGGTCAACACCTGGAACACAGGCTTACTGGGAAGGTGCCAGGGTCACAGGGAACAGGAAAGAGAATGGAGACACACATGCATGATGAGATGAGTGGCAGCAGCACCAAAATAAGGCTGCATGAGTTCTACTGCCATGCCAGTGTATGACGAATTTGCCCAGATCTACAGGTATATTACCATGCTAATGTACTGGGGGGGCTACCTGCATGTGACTTCCCACAAGCCCTCCCTAGGCAGTGCCTCATCCCCCAAGACCCCTGCAGCCTCCTGGTAGTTCACTTGAGAGCACTTTGGGATGCAGTGCCCACAGTGGCCCCTCCCCCATAGTGCCCAGCATATGAACATCCCCCAACACACTGGCATGCAAGCAGACCTGATGCATCTGGTGGACCATGATGAATTATTTCTCTTATGTTATCTTCAGAGAGTTGTATGTTGTTTGTCTTACCTGATTATGTCTGTCTCTGCTTGCTAGTATTGCCTTGCCCCTTCTCTTGCTTGTGGGGGGGATGAGGAGTTAGGACTGGAAACCATAATGCCACATTTCTCTACTTTTGTCACTTTTATAGCAACCCTAACTTGCATTGACAAAGTTTGTTTGCAATGAATTTCCTTACTTTTTGAGAATGCATTCACAACTCCTTTTTTGGGGGGGGTGTTGTATATCTTTTCACAGTAGTATTGTACTAAACAGCATCTACAGTAGTATGTATGGTATGAAGTCTGAGACATTTGTTCAACAATAGTTAATAAAAGAGTCTTATGTTTCTGTTTACAAGTAAATTCCTGTTAGTGAACCATTTAATATACAATATTCACAACTGAAATACCTTACTAAAGTGCATTTCATCTGATTGTAATATCAGCACATAACATTTCATTAGTATCCATGAAAAATCACACACAACAAAATCCATAAGTTCAAAATCTTTATTTGAAAAATGCCAATTGAATTATGTCCAAATTATACTTGTGTTCCTGGAGTGGGGGACAAACTAAGTACTTTGACAAAGAAAAAATAATGTTCCATGCCACAAACAAGTGACATATATTGGAGTTCTAAAGCGTACATGGCTGTCAAGAACATATATACAGAATGCCATTTAGAAACTGTGTACAAGTATTTACTACAGTGTACTTGGAAAATTCCATACTCGATCTCTTAATAAAGACAATCCTGCAAAAAAGCAGGGACTCATCATGAGTAGCATACAAGGTTCATCACTGGAAAAAAATCATTTTATTTTAAATTCTTTAATTGCAATACTGCCTTTGCCGGTAACTGCCCTGTGTGATGGCTGAAAGCCATGAGACAGGCAATGGTTACTAGTGCAGGGCATATTATTTCTCCCTTTCTACAGCACATAGTGTAGACTGTGCAGTTTGAGGCTTAAATTTACACTGCTAGCTGCTCTGGAGTTTAGTCCTTTTAAGGGATGCATATATGGGATGAGTTAACTTTTAAATTGTGTAGCAACCTTAGGTAGGAGCACTGCAGGGTGCATATACCTAGCTAGGAGCTTAATCACTGTATTCACATCTATATCAGGTGCCTGCGGTTTGTAATTAGGGATGCCAGTTGCTAGACACAAAATCTGTGACTTCCGGGTCCTGTCTACAAAGTGCTTGCAGTGCGAGCTGAGTGTTCATTGTTTAATTCTGAAATTGCAATATTGCCTTTGCCAGTAACTACCCTGTGTGATGGCCGAAAGCCATGACACAGGCAACGGTTATCAGTGCAGGGCATATTATTTCTCCTAGCACATACTGTAAGCTGTGCAATTTGAGGATTAAACTTACACTACTAGCTGCTCTGGAGTTTAGTCCTTTTAAGGGCTGCTTATATGGGACGAGTTAACTTTTAAATTGTGTAGCAACCTTAGGCAGGAGCACTGCAGGGTGCATATACCTAGCTAGGAGCTTAATCACTGTATTCACATCTATATCAGGTGCCTGTGGTTTGTAGTTAGGGACGCCGGTTGCTAGTCACAAGCTGTGTGACTTCTGGGTCCAGTCTACAAACTGCTTCAGCAAGCGGCGGACGAAAGTGCAGGCGGCGAGCACGCAGAGACACATGCAGAGACACTTGTGTCCCTGCGTGTGTGTCGAGCATGTCCCGTGTGGCTAGCAGGATAGGAGGCCAGACCAGTTACACTATTACTGTCAGTTAGCATTGAAAAGGTGAGTCCAAACATTAACTCTACTGCTAAGGTAGTAACTGAAGATAATTGTTCTTTGTGAGGCGTTACTAAATGAGTGAAGCACCACTGAAAATTGATTGTTTTATCCTACAAACAGGTCACATATTAGTAGCATGTTCCCTTTGCAAACATGTGTTATTTAATGTTTCCACAGTTTCTTGCTTACCTGCTGACATAAACTGTTCATACTGTCAGGAAGTTGAAGCCATGAAAATGAAAATGCTGGCCTTGACTAAGGACATTCAAGCAACTAAGGAAATTAAGGAGCTTGAAAACTTTCTGGATAACATGGTTTGGAATCTCCCTGAAACTAATCAAATTCCAGATGTGTTGCAAGACTCTAATCCTCTGCATGTCCCTAATGCTCCAAATCTACTAAACAATCAAATATCATAGATACATAGATACATAGACAGTGTCGGCAGATAAGGGCCTATGGCCCACTCAGTCTGCCCATTTGAGCTTATAAGTTCAGTTTATGTTTTCCTAGAAGTCTGTTGCCCCTTACCCCTGACCTCCAGAATTCCTTTATGTCTATCCCATGCATTCTTAAATCCCGTGATTGTTTCAGCCCCCATCACTTCCTCTGGCATGGTGTTCCACTTGTCCACCACCCGTTCTGTGAAGAAATTCTTCCTCACATTTCCTCTGAATCATCCTCCCTCCAACTTCATCCCATGCCCTTTAGTCCTAGAACAACTTTTACGCTTAAAAATAGTGTATTCCTGCACCCTGTTCCTCCCTGTAAGATACTTGTATGTCTCTATCATATTCCCTCTCTCCCTCCTCTCTTCCAAGGAGTACATGTTCAGTTCCTTCAACCTGTCCTCATATGACTTGTGATGCAATCCATGCACCATCTTTGTTTCTCTCCTCTAATCCTTCTCTACCCTGTCTATGTCCTTACATAGGTAAGGTCTCCAGAACTGTACACTGTACTCCAGGTGGGGCCTCACTAGTGTCTTGTATAGTGGAATTATGACCTCCCTTTTCCTGTTGGTGATGCCCCTGCCTATGCATCCCGGCATCCTATTTGCTTTACCTGCTGCCTTGTCACACTTTTCCCTACCTTGAGGTAATCAAAGAGATGATAACCCCAAGATCCCTTTCCTGCTTGGTGCATGCTATATCCTCACCCCACAATTGATATATTGTGCCAGGGTTTTTGTGCCCCATATGCATTATCTTGCACTTCTTTGCATTGAATTTCAACTGCCAAACCCCTGACCATTCTTCAAGTTTCTGCAGGTCCCTTCTCATTCTGTCTACACCCTCTGGTGTGTCTACTCTGTTACAGAGTTTTGTGACATCAGCGAACAGTGAAATTCTGCCTTCTAGGTCCTGCGCAATGTCACTGATGAAGATGTTGAATAGGACCGGTCCCAGCACTGATCCCTGTGGTACCCCACTGGTCACTCTTCCCTCTGTGGAGTGACAGCCATTTACCACCACCCTCTGTGTCCTGCCACCCAGCCAGTTACCTACTCACCACACTAATGTCCTGCCCACACCCATATTCCCCAGTTTGTGTAATGGTCTTCTGTGTGGCACAGTGTCAAAGGCCTTTCTGAAGTCCAGATAGGCCATGTCCACTGCCCTCCTCTGATCCACCTCCCTAGCCACCCAGTCAAAAAATTAAATGAGGTTGGTCTGATATGACCTCCCCCTGGTGAAACCATGCTGCCTTGGGTTCTGTAGTCCATTGACAACCAGATGTTCCACCAATCTCTCCTTCAGTAGTGCTTCCATGATCTTCCCCACTACCGAGGTGAGGCTGACTGGTCTGTAGTTCCCTGCTTCCTCTTTGTTCCCACTTTTGTATAAGGGGACTACATCTGCTATCCTCCAGTTTTTGGGTACCTCCCCTGTTTCCAGTGATCGGCTAAACAAGATAGCCAGAGGTTCAGCCACCACCTCTCTTAGTTCTTTAAGGACCTTGGGGTGCACCCCATCTGGCCCCATTGCTTTATCAACTCATAACTTCCAGTTCCTTCAGGACCCTTTCTTGTGTAAAGGGACTTGTGTCCATTTCTGCACCATTCTCAGCCCTTGTACTCCCTTCAGACCCATTACCCTCCTCTTTCTCAGTAAAGACTGAGCAGAAATACCTGTTCAATATATCAGCTTTATTGTTGTCATCCTCCACGCGGCCCCCATCTTCCCCCTTCAGTCTCACTATCCCTCTCTTTGCCTTTCTTTTTTCACTTATGTACCTGTAAAAGGTTTTGTCCCCACTACCCATTGATTTTGCAATGTGTTCTTCTGTCTGAGCTTTGGCTTCCCTTACTGACCTCCTTGCCTCCCTTTACTTCTCCTGGTACTTCTCCCTATCCCCTTCTGCCTGTGTCTTTTTGTATTGCCTAAATGCAATCTTTTTGGCTTTCTCTTTCTTTGCTACCTCTTTGGAAAACCATAATGGTCTCCTCTTCCTTTTCCTCTTGCTAACCTGCTTAATGCATAATTCTGTTGCTCTTGTAATCCCCATTTTAAATACTGCCCACTGTTCCTCCACCCCTGATTCCTGCCCCATTTCCCTTAATGCCTCTTTCAAGTATCTCCCCATTTTCCCAAAGTCTGCCCCCCTAAAATCCAGGATGCATGTTTTTGTGTGGTTTGGTTCTGCTCTTTCTGTGATTTCAAACCACAATTACTGGTGGTCACTGTTCCCCAGGTGCTTCCCCACTGTTACCCCCATCACACTGTCCCTGTTTGTGAGCACAAGGTCCAGTATTGCCTTCTGCCGAGTTGGTTCCATGACCAGTTGCTTGAGGAAGGCACCCTGAATGAAGTTCAGGATGGTTCTGTAGCACCCTTAACTAATTCTGAATTTAAAATGATAACATCCTGCAATAGTCAGATTACATCAACACAACAGTCAAATTGTTCCTCATTCCCGTCAGTAACTAACAAAAGGAGTAGGAATCCTTTGTCAGACTTAATCTCTGATGGGAACTGGGAAAAAATCCCAAAATGAAAGTACAACAAAGAAAGGAGAGCAGACTACAGTATGTCCGTGTAGTTCCATTTGAATGTCCACTCTTATTAAACTCAAACGAACAGGGCTTTGCATTTCTTAATATATTTGCTATTTTACCATATGAACAAGCAGATCAAGATCCACATGAAGCTAACCAGGTAGCAAATCTTCCAACTGTCATTACTGGTGACTCCATAGTTAACTGTATTGGCTCTTATGTAGCCAGTTCTGAGAGTAAGCAGGTCTCAGTGTTCTGCTTTCCAGGTGCTAAAATGGAGGACACTGCTCTTAGAATAGACTCTCTTATTACTTGTCCAACCAATGTGATTATTCATGTAGGCACTAATAATGTAGGTTATACACATGAGAAAGATATCTGCTTTGAACTTGCATAATTAGGTAAAAGGATTAAATCCAAGAACTGCAATGTCTTCATTTCTGGCATTCTGTCAATTCCACAGGCTAAACTGGAAAATAATTACACCATCAAGAGGATTAATGCAAGACTAACAAATTGGTGTATTTCCAGTGACTTAGTCTTTATTAACCACTGGACACTTTTTAACAATTGTTATATAAAATTTGCTAGGGATGGCTTACACCTGAGCAAACAGGGCACAATCAGTCTATGTCAGATATTTCAATCAAAGATACCTTCTATTACTTTAAACTAACAATTACAGGGGAAACACAATTATTACACAAAACTGGTTTGTCACTATCTTCTCATGTTAGCTCTAAACAAGCAAATAATCAAGAATTAAAGTTGCTGTTGTTGAACGCCCACAATCTTGTCAACAAAATGGATGAACTAATGTTGAGAATTGATACTGAAAATCCAGATATTATTGGTATCACAGAAACCTGGTGGCCCTCTGAGCAGATTTGGGAACCAGGTATTCCTGGTTATTCACTATTCTGCCTAAGCAGACCAAATTGTAAGGGGGGGGCAGAGTGGCAATTTTTGCTTCCTCGATTTTATTAGTACATGATATTTCTAACAAAATCAGAGACAATTCCATCTTAACAGAGACTGTATGGTTGAATATTAAAAAACAAAACAAGAAAGACCTTATACTGGGCCTTTGCTACAGGCCACCTGATTCAAAACATGATGGCCCAGATATTCAAACTGCACCCAAAAAGTGCGCAACAGCAGGAGTAAGTGCAAGTCCATTGTGCCCATGCGCACGAGGCTTGATATTCAAAAACTGCACTGGCCAAGATGCGCCTACAGCCAATGACTGAATATTGCACCACCTGCACCATAGTGCAACTAGGGAGATGAAGATGAGCATATCTGATGCACCATAGTGCAACAAGGGATGTTCAGCTGAGCAGTCCAGCTGCACCATAGCACAACCAGGGACACCCCCAGCAGCAGGGCAGCAATGCAACAGCACAACCAGGGATGCAGGAGCCCATCACTCATGCCACAGATGGGTAGAGGAACACACAGCAGAACAGACATTGTCCCCCCACACCCCATGCACTGCACAACTGGGGAAGGGGTGGAATAACCACTGGCCCATGGAGACCAGCAACCAACCCACAGCTGTGCCATGGTGCCCCATCACACCCTCTGGCAAGCTGTGACCGGCACACAAGGAGGGCTGACCACCCCATGCCACACCATCCCACCAATGCAGAGCACACCCTGCACCATGACCCGCAGACATCCTGCCCAGGAGCAGCGTCCACCAGTGCAGGATACCCCATGCATGCCACCACCCCCACTGTGACAATGCAACCCTGTGCACCACAGAAGCATGTAAGGCAGCCCCACCACGAGCACCCATCAGTGGGTGGCAGCACACAGTGATGCAACTACTGCATACACAGTGCCACCATGCACATCCCCCCGAGGTACAGCTGAGAGACCGACCATGCGTCAGCACCCGAGGTACCCCACATGTGACAGGGCATGCCCCAGACCCCACCAACAGTGGTACAGCACCCTGCACATCCTCCCAAGGACACACCCTGACCCAGCACTGGCCACAACAGCCAGCGCAGACACCCACAGTGGTGCATGGAAGCATACACCACACAGGATGCAACACAGTGCATGGACAAACACCCACCCATACCCAAGGGCACACCAGCACAGGGACACAGTAGCGGGGCAACCAAGCCCCCAGCATGTGGCCATGGAAACCGTGTACACATGGCCAGCACTCCTCCATGACACAGGAGTGCCAGCCACCCTGCTCAGACACTGTGGAGCTGTACACCACCAACATTTACACGGAGCACAAGTGACAGACAGTGGTGCACATCCCCCCTGTGACACACACAAGTGATAGCATGGAGGTGGGACAACAACAGAGGAGGCCACAGTGTCCCCCGAGGCAGACATGCACCACACCAGTGACAGGAGGCAACCCAGCATTGTGCTCGGTACAGTGGCTGTCCTGCATGGACAGCCACCACTGACATGCCAGTGGACCATGCATGTCACAGACATGCATGGGTGTCAGCTGCACAGGCCATGGACGGTCTGACAGATGTGTCATGGACACAGAGTATACACTGTGGACCACTGCACACAGTCACCCAGTGCACAGGGAATAAACACACATGCCACAGACAGTGACTGAGAGCCACTCCCTCACCATACTCACATCCCCACAGACACACACACATGACTGCACCACCCCTGATGCCATGCACAACACTGCAGCTAAGCACCTATAGCCTGCTGTAAATCAGAGACCACCACAGTAGGCATATCAAAGGAAATGTATTTAAAAATTGCAAATAAAACTATATATAAGTATTTACAAAGGTTTGGGGAGAGGGCCACAAACAAGGTGGAGTAGGGCAGGGTGAACAAACAGTAGAGGAAGGAGGGGTGTGGTGTGTCAGGGGTAGAAATCAGGGGAACTGCCAAGCTCAGTGGGAGCCCCGCTCCCCGCTCCGGCTTCTCCTCTTGCCATGACGCCATCTGACACCGAGCCTGTCGATGCGTTCCAGTATCTCCAGTGACACCCTGGCAACCTGGAGGATCTCCCGTAGTGCCACCCTGATGTCATGCAGATGCTGTCCACCTAGGACAAGAAAGCAGAGTCAATAGGTGTGAATGCACAGCCCCATGCAGCCCACCCACTGTGTATGGCATACAGCTGTGGGACATGCCTCTGTGATGGTGTGTGACCACCCACAGTGATTGTGTCCCCAAGACCTGCCCACCCAGGTGCACACAGCCATGCGGACCACTGCACACACCCACTGGCCAAGTCCTGTACAGCACCACCGTGGCTGTTCAGTGACTTGGCTATGTGATGTGAAGGCAGTGGCAGAGCCATGTACCCAGTGCACACATGGACCACCATTGATGCACTCCCAGACATGCAGTGCCATTGGACAGTGCTGACTGTAACAAGTTGCATGCATGGCAGTAGTGTCTATGGATGGTGGCCATGCCCCGCTGCCAGCCCTGTTACACAGCATGCAATAGTAATCATGGATGTAAGGCACTCACTGTCATCAGGCTGGTCCCTCTGCCTCTGTGGACCTTCACCCCTCCTGGAGTGATGGTCTTCCTGCTGGCTTCTCCTCTCCCTCACCAGCCGTAGCTCATCGGGGCCTAAGGTGCAAACATGGAGAGAGGAACATCAGTACAATCCTGTAGCAAAGTCCCCCTGCCCCACGCATGTGCAATCCCACACAGCCAGACCCACACACCCCATACCCTGATAACACCACCACAGCCAACAACAGATGGTCCCCACCCCCATGTTCCGGACACATGCAACCGTGATACCCATATGGAAGATAAAAGTGTATGGATGTTGCACCTACCTGACCATGGCACCGTGCCTCTCCTGGCACATGCCCACAGGCGGGCAAGCAGGTCCAGGTCCCTCTGCCTCAGGTCCCCATATCTGTGGTGGCACTGCTCTGCCATCCACCCCATTCTAGTGGCCTCCTCCAGGGTGTCGGCCACCTCCTGCCACACCAGACTCCTGGACCTGTCCAGGGGTGCCTCACCAAACAGTGGGCCGACAAGTGGCTCCACAATGGCAACCAAGTTTGCCATTTCTACCTGGCTCCACTGGGCAGCTCTCCTCCGCGCCATCTCTATTGCTCAGTAGAGTCAAAATGGCACTCTGCAGCGTGGTTCCACCACGTGCAGATGCTGCGTGGTACAGCACTGCCATTCCCTATTGCACTGTCACTGAACAGCATGATAGTGGTGCACCCATGCCTGACGCATGGTGCCTAGGGGGCAAAGGTCAGACACAGGGTCAAGGGTCTCTGGTGCATGGACAGCCACAGTGCGACTGGAACCCAATGCATGTAGCGTGATTGAGTGCCTGTGTGCAACCTCCTGTAGCAGACTACCATGCTGTTGCCTCAGTGTGCCTACGATGCCCCAGTGCCACAGCGCCATATAGGTGAACAGCACTATAGCGCCACTGGCAAAATGGTGGCCATGCCCTGCATTGCCTCCCGTGCACAGCATGTCAGCAGCGCGACAGGTGCCTGCGTCATAAACTCTGGCATGCGCAGTTAGGTGTGTATTGTGCATGTCACAGAACTGCACCCTTGGCTCAGCATGTTCAACACAATTGCGCAAAGCGCAAAAGCATGATATTCAGCCGTTATGTGCAAATCAGCTAATCAGCCATTCAATGGTGCAGTCACTGCATTTGCATCCACTTAAAGATGCACCTCACCTCATTTGCATGGGTTGTGCTATAAAAGTGCGACATTGGGCTGCACTGGCCATAGTCAGTTACTGCAGTCTATTGATGAGTTGCATGCTGTTTGGGACTGTGGATTTTGGGACATGCATGGGACTGCACAGTCACAGGTAACACCTGTCATTCTCACAGGCTGAATCATGGCCGAGCAAGTTGTGGAGGAAGAGGAACAGAGTTGTGGGAGGAGGAGGAGGCCAAATTTCACAAAGGCCAAGATGGATGCCATGTTCGAGGCCTACCTGGACCAGGAGTCACTTCTCAGTGGATGCCAGGGAACACCACAGGCCTGTGCTGCTGCATGGGAGGAAGTAGCAGCAGGAGTGCAAAAGGAAGATGGGCACATACAGGAGGAGGATTAAGGAGAAGGAGGCTGCCATCAGGGCAGCACAATCTGTGACAGGTGGGGGACAGCCAGAGGTGCTACACCTGACCCCACAGAAGGAGAGGGTTGCTCGAAGCATGCAGCGTTGTGCCATTGAGGGTATTCCAGGTGGTGTATTCCAGATGGGTAATAGCCCATCACTGCATGGTAGGTCATGGTCTGTCTATTGGGGGGGACAGAGTAGGTCACATGCAGTAACGTGACTTTGTTTTCCCTTACAGTTCCTGAGCATCTGCATGGGTCAGCAGTGGTGGGCCTCTCCACTAAGGCAAGTCAGATGGAGATGGAGGAGGGCCCATCTACCTCCACAGGAATAAGTGGCTCAGTGCGACAGTGGGCCCACCTGGATGTCAAGACTGATGTTGTTGGAACAGCTGTGGAGGAGGCCCTGCCCGTGTCCCAGCGTGCCAGCGTCCATGGATGCCAGCATGTTGTGACTCAGGCTGGTGCCGGGTCCATCACCAATGATGATGTCACTAACATCATGGACAGTGACACATGTGTGCCACAGGATGGCCACACAGCAGGTAACATCGCAGCCATGACTGTGGGTGGTGCCGCCGTGGAGGCCTGTGTGTCATCACAGTCCCAGCCTGTGCCTGTCAGCACCAGTGGGACAGCACTGGTGTGTGTACAGGGCAGTGGGACTGTTGCAGCCACTGCAGTGGCACCAGTGAGCCCTGGGGAGTGGCAGCCGGAGGGGCAGCATCAGCAGTCGGCCAATGGGCTTGGGGGTACAGTGTCAGGGGTGGCATCAGTGCACCACCTGTGGACATGTCCAGGCCTGGTCCTGGTGTGCAGCACCCACCCTCAATGGGTGCTGAGCATCAGGGCCGCGCACACCCTGAGGGACAGAATGCCGATCAGGCAGATGACCTCTTGGATGAGCATACCTGCATACTGCAAGCATTAGTCAATCAGCAGATGCAGCTTGTGATGGTGGTGGATGCACTGAGTGTGGCTCTTTAGTGGGCAGAGGAGCATCGCAGCAGAGAAACCACTCTGCTCCTGGCAGGGATGGACCGGATGCGGTAGGATGTGACTGCTGCCATTGACAGACTGACACATACAATCACAGAGCCATGGCCACAGGGGGCACACAGTTATTTGCCCATGTGGCACAGACACTGCATAATGCAATGTCCACCCCCATTCCCAGCATCATGTGACACCCTCCTTGTCAACACCGGGTTCAGCCATGGGCATCCCAAGCATGCCTGGTGTAGGCATGTTCGGTGTGCTGCAGAGCCCTGTATGAGCACGGTCGCATTCATGCAGTGGAACCCTTGGGGGACCATCAGTGCCACCCCATGAGGCCAGTGGTCAGCCTATCAGTGCTGGAAGGGCCACCCACACATCTGTGGTGGCCGGGGCACTGTGGTGCATGACTGACCTGTCTCCTAACGTGGCTACTGTCTGATGCTGCCCTGTGTGCATTGTGTCATTCAGCGGGCAATGCATGGGTGGGTACCTGGCCATGCACGCAGACACACAGTCCAACTGCACACCCTCCTGGCTGCGGTCCACAGTTGCGTGTGCATGATGATGCCTGCATTGCACTGTACACCAATGTGCAATGGTGCCCAGCATCTGGCACATGCACAATGACAGGCAGTGTGCGTGGTGGTCTGTGGACATGTGTGTGGCTAGGGGTGGTGTTCAGGGTTAGTGTGCCTCCTGCCCTTTGTGCATGTCTGGTGCATTGTGTGTGTGTGTCTGTCCGTGTGCCATGTTAGACCTCACCCATCCCTGGTGGTGTGTGTGGTACCATGCCTGGACACTTCCCTTGATGGCATGCACCCCTAGTGTGTGTCCATGTGTGTTTGTGGGTTGTACCTTAGCCACTGGTGGTTGCACATGGCCCCATGACTTACCTGGGTTGGCTGAAGTGCTCCTCCATGATGGTGTCCCGGTACAGCTGTGCCAGCCGAAGCAGTCGGGGGTTCCATCGCCCAAGGGGGGGCTGCCCATCACCATTGTCACTGGCGTCCTCATCGTCCCCATCACTGTCCCCCTCTTCGACCTGTATGGCTATCCCACATTCATTGGCCATGTTGTACAGGATGCAACAGGACAGGAATTGCCTGCAGGCCTTTGAGGGGCTGTACTGTAGGGCACTGTCAGAGGTGTCCAGGCAATGGAAACATGCCTTCAGCATCCCGAACACCTGCTCAGTGACATTACATGTGGTGGCGTGTGCCTCATTGTAGCATGGCTGCAATGGGGTCACAGGCCGCCGGTATGGTGTGAGCAGCCAGGGATGGTGTGGGTATCCACTGTCACCTGTGTGTAGAGGGTGGAGGTTAGTTTGGTGATCAGCATCGCCCTGCCCCGGGCCATGTAGGCCACTACCCATGTCACCTCTGACCGTGCCCCTCCCAAGCCCCATATTTGCCCGTGTGGTTTGCATACTCACCCACTAGGTGGCCAGTGGGGATGTCACCACTCTTGAATCTGTGGCACAGTGCTGACTGGTGCCTGATGAAGGCATCGTGTGCTCTCCCAGGGTGCATGGCACAGACATTGATTATGTGCCCCCTGGCATCGCACACCACCTGATAGTTTATGCTAGCATAGCCCTTGCGATTCATGTATGTGGCCCCCTTGAGGCCACGTGGTGTGTGGATGGCCACATGGGTGCAGTCTATTGCCCCTAGCACACCAGGCATACGTGCTACCCTGTGGAACTCCTGTATGTTTGCTGTGTGCTTCACCAGTGTGCTGGGGAAATGGATGTACTCCACAGCATGTGGCAGCAGTGCATTGAGGAATTGGGTGAGGTAGCATGATGCAGCTGACTGGGTTATGCCTGTTGTGTCCCCTGTTGGTCTCTAGAAGGTACCTGTGGTGAGCAAGCACATGCAAGCCATCACTTTAGTTTCCACTGACAGAGCATGGCTCCATCGTGTGGGTGCTTGCACCACATCACTGCACAGCTCACAGAGCTGCCTCAGAATTACCCGATTGAGGAAGTACCGGCCCACAATCTCTGTATCACTATACAGCTCGAAGCTGGTGCAGGCTCAGTACTGCCTGTGGGGGGCATACCACTGACAGGCTCTTCCACGGCCATGCCCCCCCTGCTGCCCACCTTCTCACCCCCTCATTACTGCCTCCATCTGGATGGTGGCACTGGCCATGTCCCTGGCTTGTGTTCACCCCCCCAGCAGCTGTTTCTGTGTTCCCCCCACTGTCCTGGCTGCTACTTCCCCTGCACCGGGAACACCTGACTGTGCTGGCCTCACTGCTGTGTGGCACTTCCCCCTTCTGCACTGTGGCTCCCCACACCTTCCCCTGAGCCTGTGGGTTCCAGGTGCCCTTTCACTGTCCTGCCCTGTGTGTGTGTGTTGCCTCTGTGGCTGGCTATAGTTCAGCAACTTGTGGTTTCCCTGTAGTGTTCTTGCACCTCTCCCTTGTTCCTTTTTATTTTGGCTCATTTCTGCTATGGCGCAACTTCCACTTGCTCCCCTATTGCGCATGGCGCATGTTGTTGAATATCGCAGTGTGCCGTTTATGCAAGGTTCCTCCCCCTTCAGTTGCACATACATTCATTATCATTGCACTGTTGCTCAGCATGATTTGGGGGGCCCAACTGCCTCCCGCTGAATATTGCAGAATGTCACATTTTCAAACTTGAGCTGGTGTAACCCTATTGCGCATGGTACAACTCTTTTGACTATCTGGGCTGATATGTTAAATGAAATGATTTCAGAAATAGAAACAGCTGCTGATTTAGGTAACATCCTATTTATGGACAATTTAAATTTAGGTAATATAGACTGGGCAAATACCACAGCCAGGTCTAAAATGGCAAAAGACTTCCTGATCTTATGTGAGGAACTAAATTTAACACAATGCATAACATTTCCAACTAAAGGTGCTAATATTTTGGACATTGTATTAGGTCATGAATCTGTCATCATTGAAGAATGTTGTGCTTTGGCTCCATTGGGTATCAGTGACCATTGTATTGTCAGTTTTAAACTTTGCAATACATTTTTAAAATCAGAAAATGTTACAGAACTATATGCCTTTCATAAAACAGATTTGAAAGCACATAACAATTACTTGGCAAATATTGACTGGTCTATTCATTTGAATGGTGACAATATAGATGATATATGGAATGCCTTCTCTTCTATCATAACGGATACTACTAACAAATTTATACCTAGAACCTATAAAAGAAAAACTCTTTCTCATCCAAATGGCTTAATATTAGTTTACAGAAATTAAAAAAAAACTTTATAAGAAGTACTGCACAATTAAATGTGTTAGAACATTAACAGCATTTAAAAGGTTACAAAAAATCTGTAAAAGGGAAATTAAAAAAGCAAAAGTAAAGATGGAGAGTTCGCTTGCATTTCAAGCACAGAAAGGAAATTGTAAAATGTTGTATAGTTATATTAATTCTCTAAAAAGCAGGAATGCAGAGTAGGCCCAATTATTATCATTGACTCTGTTCTTCAACATCCAAAAGAAATGGCTGAATTTTTCAACTCACATTTCTGCAAATCATTTACCTCTGACACTAATACTGGTAGTCATTTAGTTCTAGATTGCCATTCATCCCATAATGTGGACATCTTCTTAGAAATTATTAAAACTAAATTAAAAGAGAATAAAAAATGCTCCTTGGTGGGCCCTGATGGCATCCCTGGAAACCTAATATCGGTAATGAAGGATCACCTTTGTGTACCTCTTAAAATTTTATTTAACGAAAGTCTAAATACAGCTGCTGTGTCTTCTGGATGAAAAAAAGTGAACGTCATCCCATTATTTAAAAAGGGTGTTAAGAGTTCACCAGACAACTATCGTCCTATTAGTTTGACATCTATTTTTTGTAAAATGTTGGAACGTATAATTAAGTATGAACTATCCTTAGTTATGACAGGTTTAGTTCAATCCCAGCATAAAAGGGTGATCATGCACTACAAACCTGGTGAGCTTTTATAATTTTGTAAGTGAAAATTAGACAAAGGCAAATCTTGCGATGTCATTCTACTAGATTAAAAAAAAAGCCTTTGATTCTGTCCCCATTGTGCTCCAATTCAGAAGCTGCAGTTGTTCAACATTAAACACATATATACTCAATGGATCTCAAACTGGCTGTTTGATAGGAGGCAAAGAGTGATTATTGATGGCCATACAACTATTTGGATAAAGGTGGAGAGTGGGGTCCCTCAGGGATCCATTCTGGCATCATTAATTTTCCAGATATTCATATCTGATTTATCCAATAACATTCAAAGTAACATTGGCAAATATGCAGATGATTGCAAAATCACCAATATATGTGTGACCTCAGAAGACCACACAATTATTCAGGAGGAGCTGAATAAACTAGAGTATTGGTCTATAAAATGGAATCTTAGCTTTAATCCATCCAAATGCAGTGTTTTGCATTTTGGAAAGAATAACAGTAAAAAAACAATATTTTCTTTATGATAAAACGTTAGCTAGGAAAGAAAGTGAGAGAGATTTGGGGATTACTGTTGATCTATCTCTGAATTTCGATATTCATATTACTAACACTATTAGTAAGGCTAACAAGATATGGTGGGCTATACGTCATAATATTACATCTAAAAACCAGAATATTTTGCTGCCCTTGTATATAGCATATGTAAGACCCCACTTCAACTTCGCTTCGCAACTATGAAGTACCTTTAAATGAAAGGACTTAGCTAGAATTGAAAAGGTACAGAGAAGAATAACTAAGTCTGTTGTTTCTGACAAGGCCCTGTCATATGAGGACAGATTATTTAAATTCAGCTTGATGTCATTGGAGAATTGGAGAATCAGAGGTGGTCTCCTATTCACATGGGACATTATTCAAGATCCTTATTTATCAGAAGCATGTGACCTAGGTTTTAAGCAGGTTCAGGTTAATACTAGAGGTTATCCACTACAGCTTGCCAGAAACAAATGTAAGACAAGAAAAAAAGGGCCTACTATTTCTCTCAGAGAGTGGTTAGGTCATGGAATATGTTGCCCCTAAATATTATTGTTAGCAAAAATAAGAACATCTTTAAAAACAGACTAGACAGTTTTATGAGATCAGGATTTACTTTTAATTACTATATGTAGACATGAATCTCCATGGGCATTGTTGCTTTTTAGCTTCTTTCCACTCTTAGTATGGTTCTTAGTATGGTTCTTCTCACTTCCAAAACATGTACATTTTTACAATCAAATTCACTGATAAATTCAGACATCATTATTTAGGTGCTGAAAACTACTCAATTCATAAACTTATAGGGTAGGATTCATAAAGCAGATGAGCTGGGTGCAAATGAAATGTGCTGGCACAACTTGAAAATGCACCATGTAGCCATTCACAGACAGCATAGATGCTCTGGCACAACCCGGATGTGCTGCTCCAAACAGGATGTGCTGGAGACTGAAAGTAATGATATGTGGTGCATCTTGAGGGGGTGTGTAACTGCATATACAGCACAGATCCATTCACAGAGCAAAATGCATGTGCAAATAAGGAGCATCTGCAGTGCAAGTACCAAATGCCCCATGTAGAGATAAGTATAAAAGAAGTAGACTTAAGTGCAAGCCCCCAGCAGGCTGATCACAGGATAGCAGCAGAAAGTAGGAGAAGAGTAGTAGCACAATAACAGAATGGATGGAGCACCATTCCTGATAATAGGAATGTTAATGGGGATGAGGAGATGGGTGAACCAGCAACTTGGCTGTGGAAGGTACCTTAGGTGGCCAGCCCCACTGCAGTATCATGATAGACTGGCATTTGAACAGCTGATGGTCACCAAAACAGTCGGCTGATACCACCTGAACAAGACTATTCTGAGGCACTCTGTGAGCTGTGCCATGATGAAATGCAGTCACCCACTGGAAGAGGTCATGCCATATCAGTGGAGACTAAGGTGACAACAGCAATTTGCATGCTCACCACAAGAACTTTCCAGAGGCAATCTGGGGACACCACTGGCATATCCCAGCCATCCACGTACCGTCTCCTAACACAGTTCCTCACTGCACTGCTCCCACATGCTTTGGAATTCATCCAATTCCCAAGCACACAGGCAGAGTGGACAGAAGCCATGCAGCAGTTCCACAGAGTGGCACACATGCTAGGTATCATAGGGGACATTGACTGCACTCATGTGGCAATCCATGCACCACCTGGTAAGGATGCCATGACATACATCAACCACAAGGGCTACCACTCAGTCAACTGCCAGGTGGTGTGCAATGCCACTGGGTGCATCAGCAATGTCTGTGCTACACACCCTGGGGGTACACACGATTCCTTCATATGGCACCAGTCCACCCTTTGCTGCCAGTTTAAGACTGGGAACATACCCAGTGGCCAACTTGTAGGTGGGTGGGGGAAGCAGAACTGCCCATGAACAGGCCACCATGGCAAAACACATGAAGGTAGAGGGAGCAGGTGTGCAATTGCCATGATACAAAATGTGCAGGGGATGTGCACAGGTGGGGCAATGGAGGGGGGGCACTGATGGAACTGCACACAGGGGGACAGTGCAGTAGAACAGCAAAATATGTTAGGTGGGGTGTAGTGCAACAGCTGACATGAGTGGCAGGGTGGAACACACCACACACAGCCATGCATGGTCAACCATCAGGCAGTCATGGGCAGACAATAGTGATGGGAACATGGATGGGCAGCCATAGCTGTGAGCACGGGAAGATATGGGCAGACATGTACAGCCTGGCAGGCTGTAGCAGTTTTGAGGGGGATGTAGGCTGCCAGGAATGGTTGACACAGGGACCGGTGTGTACAGTTGAAGTCACACCAGTGCACCACAGTGCAGGGGGAGGGCACTATGCACAGGTATGCAGTTGAGTAATGGCCTGCAATTGCTCCCCACAGGTGATGCGGCTTACCCCCTCCAAATCTAGTTACTGACACCATTCTGCCAATCTGGAACAGA
Source organism: Neoceratodus forsteri (assembly GCA_016271365.2). Taxonomy (NCBI): domain Eukaryota; kingdom Metazoa; phylum Chordata; order Ceratodontiformes; family Ceratodontidae; genus Neoceratodus; species Neoceratodus forsteri. The sequence continues at coordinate 324,276,393 of CM028134.1, forward strand.
GGTGGAGGAGCGCTACAACAAGGCACACATCACTACACGCAACATCATTGAGCATGTCTTTGGCATGCTGAAGATGCACTTCTGGCGTCTGGATAGGTCAGGTGATGCCCTACAGTATATCCCAGAGAAGGTCTGTGGTATATTCATGGCCTGTTGCATACTGCACAACATGGCCATTGACTGTGGAATAGATGTCTAGGCCAAGGAGGGTGACAGTTCTGGGGAGAAAGATGAAGAGGGGATGAAGATGCAGTGAAAGTTGTCAATTTACAAGTGGTAATCACATCAATGAACGCTGGCATATGGAGGAACACCTGCATCACTGAGTTTACATAGCAGTTGACCCGAGTTCTGTTGTCAAATTTTACCACTGTGGACAGATCAATACACTTCTTTGCTGGTAGTGATCTGGTTTGGTCAACAACAGTAGACTGTCCATGAGAAGTCAAATCAGAAGAGTGATGAACATAGAAACATAGACTTGACGGCAGATAAGGACCACTTGGCCCACCCAGTCTGCCCATTTCCCTACCTACTGGATAAGCTGCAGATTCTGGTTAACCAACAGCCTATTTCCTGCAACCCCCCACTATAATTGCCTTATGTCTGTCCAGTGCATGTTTGAATTCCTCCACTGTTTTAGACCCCACAACCTCTCCAGGAAGGCGGTTCCATGCGTCCACCACTCTCTCCATGAAAAAGAATTTCCTCACATTACCCCTGAGCCTCCCCCTCTAACTTTAAATTGTTCCCCCTTGTTCTTACACATCTCTTTTTCTGAAAGATGCTACCCTCCTGGACTTTGTTGATTCCCTTGAGGTACTTAAAAGTTTCTATCATGTCCCCCTGTCCCTCCTTTCATCAAGGATATACATATTAAGCTCTCTCAGTCTCTCTTCATATGGTTTCTGATGTAGACCCTGCACCATTTTAGTTGCCATCCTCTGGACTGCTTCCATCCTGTCTATGTCCTTGCGTAGATGAGGTCTCCAAAACTGCACGCAGTACTCCAGATGGGGTCTCACCAACTGTCTGAATAGAGGGATAACCACTTCCCTTTTTCTACTTGTGATGCCCCTCCCTATGCATTCCAGTATCCCCCTGGCTTTCCCTACTGACTTCTCACATTGCATACCCACCTTTAGGTCATCTGATATGACTACACCCAGATCCCTTTCCATTATTGTTGTTGTTAGTACATCCCTTGCTATTGTGTACTCTTCTCCTGGATTTTTATTTCCCAGGTGCATTACTTTGCACTTCTTTGCATTGAATCTAAGTTGCCATATATCTGACCATCCCTCCAACCTTGCCAAGTCCCTTCTTATCCTTTCTACCCCCCTTTGTGTATCAACTCTGTTACAGATCTTTGTGTCATCCACAAAGAGGCATACCTTTCCTTCCAGACCCTCTGCAATGTCACCTATAAAGACATTAAAGAGGACTGGACCAATACTGAGCCCTGAGGTACTCCACTAGTAACCCCTTTCTTCAGAATGTGTTCCATTCACTATTACCTTCTGTGTCCTGTTGTGCAGCCAGTTTTCTACTAGGCTACCACCCTGGGACCCACTCCAGGCTGGCTAACTTGATTATTAATCTTTGTGTGAGACTGTGTCAAATGCCTTGCTAAAGTCTAGGTAGGCTATATCCACAGCCCCTCCCTGGTCTATTACTTTGGTCACCCAGTCAAAGAAATCGATTAGATTTGTCTGACATGACCTTCCTGCTGTGAATCCATGCTGCTTTGGGTCCAGTGCCCCACTGATCTCTAGGTACTCAACAATTCTTTCTTTCAGAATCATTTTCCCCTCCACTGAGGTCAGGAACACTAGGCTTCTTTCTCTTCAAACTATATGACACATCTACAGAGATATCTCGCATCACTACGATAATAGGTATGGGGATCAGGATTGGTTGGGTTGGTACAGAGTCCCCAGATGATTGTACTAAACAATGTACCTCATGTCAGCATGGATTTTCTTAGATGCAATGTTTAGATGTACAATCCTGCCAGATGTCTGACACAGGACAAGGGAATGTAGCTCATGCCATCTTTGAAGGTATACCTCCCACTCAGCGACACTTCTACAGCCACATACGTTGATGCCGACAGCATTGACATGCCATTGTGGAAGTCCGCCCAGGACCTGGTAACACTTTTCCCCATCCTGCACCCCCTCGCAGAACCAACTGCAACTCAGAGTTGAAATCTAATAGTATGGGGGGTGAGGTGACAAAGCCCCCTGCGTGGGGATTTGGGGATGAAACTGCCGTAAGAAAAAACACTGTCTGACATGTGAGTCTCCCTGCCAACAGCAAATCATGGTCAACATGGGGCCTGACGCTGTGATGCCAGTCAACAAAATGGTGGTAGAAACAGCATCATAGATCCATCTTTGAATATGCCATTGCCTTTGTCAACCATTGCTGCATCCAGACTCAAATCTTGAGACTTGTGAATCGAGACAGTATATGCAACATAGACTGGAAATTGCTTTCTTGTAACATAAATGTCTTTCAGAAGCTGGAATTTCACTGAACACCTCTCAGTACTCTGTGGATAGTCAAGGATGTCAGACTTCACCGCAACCATTTAAACAAATGTTTTCTGAACATTATATTGAAAGTCAACTATGTGCCCCAATTGCACCATTGACAAGTCCCTGATCCACATCAAGATTATGTTGTAGTATGACAAGTGCATTCTTACACCCTGTCACAGCTGCCTCCAAATCAGCTGTTCACAACAGTTCTATGTGATAATGGTGATCGTGGAATAGCTATCACCGTTTGGGTGAGTGTACATCCCAAAAATGAATTATGGCGATGTATACTCACAGCAAACTGCAAGTCAGCAATGGAATTTACATGTATGTGCCCCCCACACCCCATAATTAAGGATTCTCAACTCTAGGGGGGGGTGCATGCCAGGGGGTGAAATTCCTAAAAAAAAGCCACCTGCTGGCACAAAAAAAACCTGGCACAAAAACAAAACTGTGATGCTCCAGACCCTGCACCCTGCACACCCCAACTGACCACCCTCCCCACCATGCTAGCCAGCAAGCTCAGTAGCTGCCCACCACACTCCCTCCCACACACCTTCCCTCCCCTTCATCTTCCCCCACATGTGTGCATGTGTGCATGCATGTACATGCACCTAAACATCCCATCGCCCTACTTTGCCCACCCAAGTATCCAGTCACCACCCTACCAGGTAGCCCTAAACATAGGCACCATGATTGAGTCACCCTTTTTGAAAGCACTCAATTGCAATGGCTGGGTTCACTGGATATCATTCACAATACATCTAAGGTCAATTCCTTCAGTCGTTCAACCATCTTTGACACCATCTTGGGACTTAAGAAGACACCATTGATTGAGTCAAGTGATGATAGTGTGGAATTGGTTGCTGCTGTCTGTTGAGCATAATTTGAATTCTGCACACTGCTTAAGTCTTGGCATCAAACAGACAATGTGTGTGCAATCACTGCATAGTTTTGAAAAGAAATCACATGCAACATGCATGGAAGAATACCTTGTATCTATGACACTTCAACAGTTCAACATTGAAAGGCTACAAGTTTCTGATGTAAGCCTCATCAAGTAGAGCTTTATACTGAAGATCTACACTCAGTCTCATATTCTGAAACAGTTAAACATAAATGAAAAACTCCCACAGGTTTATTCCACCAATGCACCCTATAGTCTTCTTAGCCTCCTCAACAGAAAGTGTGTAGAAGACATGTTGACCATTGCAGGTGCTAGTTGATGTAGGTTTCCAAAAACAACAATATTTTCCACCAAAAGGAACATCATCATCTGTGCCAACAATCTCATGCAGACATAGGTGAATGAAAGCGATAAGAACATTGGAAACCATGATGCTCTTTTCAATAATCAATATCTCCATCATGTCAAACATGGTCCACAGCTCACTTGCAACTTCAAATGACAATTTGCGGTACTCACTTGCCTTGCTGTGTTCAACAGGCAACATAAAAAGGCAGTGAGGTGTTACTCCACCAGTGTTGTATGCTGCTAGCCCAGTGGGTGCTGTCACAATAGCAGATGTTGCTAGTCCAGTATGTTTTCATATTTCAGCACTAATAGCTTCAATAATGAAACTCTTGCCTGTCCAAGCAGCACACATGCGTAATATATTATAATCAACACAAGCAGACTCCTTGTGATGATGCTGCATACCATGCTTCATGGCATACATTACAGCAGTGTATATGATGTCCTGATGTCTATTCAGCTGATGACTGATCATGCAGCTGTCTGTGGTGAAGTGGCCTAACTGCTGCATAGCACTTTCAGCCTCCGATATCAGTACTGCTCAATCATTAACAGAGAGGGTTGGTCCTAGAGCTCCTTTTCCCTCTGAGTCACAGAGTTCTTGTGAATTAACTGGTGTATTTCTTACAGTCATTGTCTACAGTTTAGTTATGCTAATTCCAATGTTAATGTAAGCAATGTAGCTTATGTCTTGAAGGTCTCATAGCTCAAATGGAACTGCTCCTCATATGTTACACAGTCACATTTCCCTCCATGGTTTGAACAGGAACAAGAGAGTGAAGTAATAATGCTCCCTTTTCTCTGTAGTTTTCAGACTCAGCTTGCAATGGTCAATCAACCAAGGCTTCTGCCATTTCACAAAACTGCCATGCAAGCCTGTCACTAGGTATATATGTCTTGTTGGCTCTGACTCAGCCCCATACTTGTAGTTGTACCATTGCGTGACTTCAAGCAGGCACATGTTCTCCATGGCATTGTAGTGCTGTGGATAGTATGTGTCATTTAAATTGCTCTTCAGGATGTTTGTTGAAGATGGTCTGTTTGCAGCAAGCTTTTGATTCTCCTCATGAGGTTTAAGGGCTTGATGTCTTTTGTCTTTGTAGTTGACGTTTAAGTACCATATTGACTCAGATTTTCCATACAGGCATGTTCTGATCAACAGGTCACTGGCTTCATAGGCTTCACATTCACGGTGTGACAGAGTTTTTAATCCAAGTGACCACAGCCATGAAGAGACTGACCTGCTGCTGTTGGACAAATCTTCCCAAAGCTCTTGCAAGCACGTTTGCTCATTTTTGGTGATGTAGGAAGTGACATATCATACGAGGACCATGGAATTGTCAGCAACAAACAGCATGTCAATGTCTGCCTGCCACATCAACAACAAAGATGGACTATAATCATTTATGAATGCTTCATTTTCCTTTCTAGGAAATTCATACACTTTCTTCATGGATTTCACTTTCAGATGGTGACATATGGTAGAGAACAAATCATTGAGGTAGCCATTTTTGCACACACAACTTGGAAATCCGAAACAACACCTTGTGTACCAGTTGCCACAGTTTTTCACTTTCTTATGATGCCCTATCTGAGACTGTCATCAGTAGTCCAATGATGGATATTTTTAAGGCTGCACTAGACAGTTACTTGAGTAAATAACTAGTCCAAGGTAAACTGGTGAGTATTTAATGGCTGATACTTTAGACTAATAAAAATCCTATGAATTCTATGAATACTTGGAACACAAATGATGCTTGAATTTCTCCATGTATTTTCATAGCGTTGGACTGTAGTACTTGTCAGGGATCTGACATGTGATGTTCTGCATGATGAACTTGAGGATTTTAAAGTCCTCACTGTCACCAATGTGCAGGGCATCCTTTCACCATGGCAGCATATGAATACAAGGAGACCCACATGCCTGGTACTCCACTCTCCAAAAATAGAGTTCAACAATACCAAGAGGTGGATTACTCTGAAAGAATAAATCTGAGCAGTGCATGAAAATGGTGGTGAAAGTGCCATGACACAGACACAGGATCTAGAGAGTACATGTTACCAAGAGTCATAGATGATATACCATCGGTAGCCTGTGATGATGGTGACCATGACTGAGCACTTTCATAAAGGGCAACTCAATCATGACACCTGTGCACAGGGCTACCATTCAAAGAGGGTGACCAGATAGGGGTTTAGTGACTATACTGACAGGCTGTTGCTATGTGCACATGGGTGGGTGGGTGGGTGGAGAGGGACCACACCATGCAATGGCTAGAAGGGGAGGGAGGGTTTGTGGGGTGTAGTGTGGCAATGGGCTGCTGAGCTGGCCATGTGACATGATGATTTGATGGCAGGCTGGGGTTGGGAGGGTGTTGGGTTTGGTTCTGGATGTGCTCATTTTTTGTGCTGTGTCAGGGGTTTCCTTTTTTCTTTAGTTTTGCACCCCCCGACATACACCTCCTTGGAGTTGAGAATCTTTTAGTAGGTGGTTGTGGGGGGTGCAGGGGACATAAAATGAAAAAGTCTAACTGTCATGCACCCTTTTGCTGTGTGCAGTGAGTGTACATCGCCAAAATAAATTTTCGGCGATCTACACTCGCCCAAACGGTGATCGCCTTTCCACGATTGCCATTATCACATGTAACCTATGCCATCTACATCAGCATTTGCCCCCTTGAGAAGGCCTGCCAACTCTTCACAGCTATATTCTGCACAGCTGAAAGTAACAAAGTGGCTGCACCATACTCTTGTAACATACAGATGACACCATAGTACCTCTGGTATTAATATTCTTTAGTGCCATGCATACCGGAAAGGATGGAGCTCAAATTAACCTGCAGTGTCTCATCCTTTTGTTTCAGCTTTTGAAGCAACTCTGCAGCTGTCATACCATGCAGATCTGTGATGAGCTGTAGAGTATGTGCAATGGATGCAGAGAGTATACTTAGCTTACTCCCCCACAGCAGGTTTAATAAATACTTAATATTGAGTTGAAAATTACCATCAGAATGAAGCACTCTGGAAGCTTGACACTTGGCTCCTGGAACATTTATCTTACATTCGTTCAATCGACCTCCAGTGCCATGCAGAAAGATATCTGGGAAACAACGTGCTTCCAATGTGCACTCCCTGATACTAACTGGGGTCCTTTTAACCTGCTTTACCTGATACAGGTCAATGTTGTTGAGCACTGGATCCTTGCCATGTAGTGGATGGATTGTGTACTGTTCATACACATTCTTATTACTACTCACTGAGACTTTCTCAATCACTGCTTTTGCGGTGCCCACTACTCCAAACTGACTGTCAATGTCAGCAAGGTGCTCAATACTAATATCCTCTAAAGCTTTAAATAGCATAAAGCATTTTTTACCTTCTCAAGATCGACAACTTCTTGCCAAATTTGTATGGACTTTGCTGGGACACCATTCACCAAAATGACAACACTATTACCTCTACTTATTGTCTCTACATTTTCTTGGAGTGAGAGTGGTAGGTACATAATAGATCCCTTCTGTGACTTAATGAGCTCTTTTTGTGGTATATCTTTCATTTTCATATTTAATCTCAATATTGTCTCAATATTGTTTGAAATTATTTCATTGTCTGGATTAGAATCCACTCAAGCTATCTCAGGAGGTGTAACTTCTGCCTCCATGTTTTTTGCACAGACCTAGGAGGCAAAGTGTTTGATTTTATTTTTTGGAAACAGTATGAACAAATGTCCACTAGTTCCTGTGGTTTAAAGTTATTTATTAGTAAGAGGTAAGCAGCCAAACAACCACACATCTCGTTCCACCTGTGAATGTTAGACAAGTCTACCTTTACCATTTGGTCATGGTAGAAGAGGCAGTTGCATGACACAGATTCATAATCAAATGTTTGTCTTTTTGTCAACTCAAATGTGGCAATTTCACTACCAAATTTCCAAACCAACAGAGATTCTTTTACTGACACACATTGACACATATTGTTCACCCACAGTGGTATGACATGAATCTGGTCACCGTAAATTAGTGTGCAAGAAATATATTACCTGCAATGATTGTGGCCCCATATTCTGCCACAACACATCTAAGCCACCAATGGACAGTAGTGGAGAAGTGTTGGTTTTTGTGGGGGGGGCGTTTCACCCCCGTGCCCCTCAACACTAATTATAATCACCTCCTGGTCTGGACATGAGTGGAATGGAGGAGAACCATGTGGATGTCAAAAATGTCATGAGTGCAGGGCACTGTAAAGTCCAGAATGTCTCTGTCACTTACAACCTTTTCCTGTCACCCTAATTGCAGCACTCACCTAATGGTATACTAATACATACAATCCACACTGCATTTCAAAACTCCATCAGAATATGCTTTGAATTTTTTCAGCTCCTAAATAAAATTAAGAGCACCTTCCATATCACCTTCAGATAGTAAATAATCAAATTGTGTGAAGTTCCTAACAGCATGTCTGACACAGTACAAAGTTGCCACAAATTTTCTCATTCCTAAGTTGTGTACAGCAATCATACGGAAGTGATGAAATATACTGCAACAAGCTCCAGTTTACAAACATGCCAGAGAATGGACCACCAATCCACTGTGGGATTTAATCTCACTCTTGTCTTGATTTTCTATGAGTTAGTGTTTTTCACTTCTCTTTGTGGTGAGATACAGTTTCAAAAAGGTTTCCTCCTCATTAAATGATTCTCTGTTATTACATGAGTCATCATGTCCATGTGAAATCATGTGCTTTTTTCTTTTCTGTTTCTGTGACATTTTCTTCATGTGCCTCAGGCACATCATCATCTTGCAGCAGTGGTAAAACACTCTGCTTTTCCAGCTTAAGCTACAGAAATAGAAAATTGCTTATTGTGTACGTCGTAAGTTTCTTCCCAGAAGTATGCCTCAGTATAGAGTGTGTATCCAACGTCCATGAAAAACTTAAAAGAAGTTGTCTATGCTGAGATGTTAAAAGTCATGTAATATTACTTTAACATTCTCAAATTTTTTGCTAAATTTGTCAATTACAGCCATCATACTTGTCCATAGTTGAGACTGAACAGTCATGGCCATGTTCACAAACTGCCTTATACAGGGTAAGAAGATACATGTGGTACACATAGTTTCATCTAATTCATTTTTTTCTTTATTTTTTTAACAGTACATCATACAACAGCAGATATCAAATGATCAGTTTTCACTTTTGCAGACAATATTCTGAAAAATATCACTCTTCTGTGATGCACAGTAGCCACACTCACATCTCTACTAGTCTGGTTCTGTTTTAACTTGTGAGTCTTAGTCAACATTTGCCATTTGACTTTTGACTTCTTTACCCTTTTGTTACCACACTTTTCTGAGTGTGCCACACATATCTTTCTTACCCCATTTTACTCTATTTGACACCTTTGTTATCAAGCAAGAGGTATGATGGATTGCCTCATCTGTATTGCCTACTTGTACTTTGTGTACATTCTGTGCTACACATTTTTCCCCTGTCAACAGAATGTGTCAATTGAAGTTCAAATGTTGTGTGAAATCTAAATAAACAGAAAAAGAAAACAAATTACTACAGAATCATGTTGTAACTTGCAACAGAACATGTGGGAAACAGACAAAACTAAAATTACTACATGTAAAAAATATAGATTTATTAGTCAGGAAGGTAATATGGTACACTAGTAAAAGCCATGACTCTCATGCAGCAAATTCATAAGTGAGTGGGGTATCAAAGGACCACAACTACAGTATATATGCACTTATTTATGTACAGTCCACTCCATTTATACTGCCCATGGTTAAAACAGATAATCGGCTACAGCAGGCAAAAGTCCAAAACCAGTTGCCAATTACAATAGAATCCCATGTTAAAGCAGCCGGTTACATCATTCATTGTCCACCTGCTATAGTGGATGATTCTGCCAGGAATTGAGGATTTTCACACCGATAATTGGTTAGCAATTACAGTGTTAATTGTTAAGCAACTGTAAAGTGTTTTTTTTTTGCTATATAAAAGAGGCATTACATTACCTTAGGAATACTCAGTGTGCCTCTGGACTGCTGTAACAATTGCTGGCAAAAGAAAGGTGATGTCCCTCAGACAAAAAAATCAGTGTTTTGAAAAAGATTGATGAGCTGATGAAGATGAGCCAGCGTGACTTGGCTGAACACCAGAGTCTCTCCAGATCAACTGTGGCTGATCTACTGAGGCTGAGAGATCAGCTCTTTACAGAATGGAATGAGAATCAGAATTCTGACTGCAAAAGAAAGTGGGAGGGCAAGGAAGGAGAAGTTAAAGCAGCTCTCCTCCACTGGTTTCACAATGCCTGTGGTCAGGATGCACTAATCAGCAGCTCATTGCTAACTCAAAAAGCCCAGCAGCTAACCATAGCCCTCATTCAAGGGGGCTTCAACCCTTCTGAAGTTTGGCTTCAAAGAAGGAAAGCCAGGAAAAATATCAGCTTCAGAAGGGCACACTGTGAAAAATTTAAATCTGACACAGCCAGTACAGAGCAGTAGCTAGTGAATGTTCTCCCAGGGATCCTGGAGGAGTATGAGCTCAAATATATATTTACATAAACTTGAGACTTGAAGCACTATAATGTTTCAAGAATAAAGGATTTCACTTGAAAAATCATCAAGATGGACTTTCACAAACTCAGCATGTGCACAACAGTTAGCATGTGCACTTCATAAGGCACAACCAAAAACACTGAAATTAAACCTTTGTGAACACAGCAAAAAATAAATGTTTGTGTATTTGTATGTGAATCATAAAAACAACAATGATTTTCCAACACAAATAACATATTTAAACATGCAAAACACAAAAGAATTGCCAAGAACACATTGCAAAACAAATCACATGCATTCTGTGCTACTATTTAAGTCATACATGAACAAAATGTTCTGAAACAAATAACTCATCTCCTGCTTTCTAGAGCATTCTAGCTGCAGCTACAACATGAAGTGAGATGTCCTTAACTCCCTACAGGGGGAATTTCTCAGGCATCTAGTTACAGAACCCGCTAGAGATGGAGTGTGCTGGACCTTGTATTTATGAACAGAGATAACATTGCAGACGTCACAGTGGGTATTTACCAAGGTACAAATTATCACAATACTGTGTAGTCTGGCATAAGGATTGGGCATAAGAACAATGACATGAAGACAAGGGTCCTGGACTTCAGGAGAGCAGATTTTAAAGAAATGGGAGACTGCCTCAGTAGTACCTCAAGGAGGGGGATCTCTCAGGGGAGTGGAAATGCACTGGAAAAAGATCAAGGAGGGAATAGCTAAGGCAACAGCATGCTATTTGAATGTCTAAAGCAAGTGCTAGAGGAGGAAGATGACACTATGGTTTGCAAAGGAGGAGGAGGCTAAGGTGCTAAGGGAGAGGAAAAATAGCTTTAAGAAAGTATAAGGAGACCCAGATGGAGGTGTGACAGAGAGGTATATCTGAAAAACCAAAAGGGAGGCAGTGAGTAGGGTGAGGGCATCTAAGGCACAAACAGAGAAGAGAATCACAAAGGAGATCAGAAAAGGGGATAAGACTTTCTTTAGGTACATGAGTGAAAAGAGGAAACTAAGGAATGGGATAGTGAGAATCAGGAGAGTTGAGGGAATGTACAGAAGAAGATCAGGAAAAAGATACAATTTTAAAGGAGTACTTCTGCTCAGTCTGCACGGTGCTAGCTGCCCCTCAGGCAAAATTATTCAGTACCTCAGTGGAGACAGAGGTAGTTTCAGAGGACTGGAGGACAGCCAATGTGGTCCTTCTGTACAACAGTGGCAGCAATGAAAAGGCTAGCAATTACTGGCCAGTCAGTCTCACATCAATGGTGGGGAAATTAATGGAGACCCTGCTGAAGGAGAGGCTGATGGAGTACCTGCAGGCAAATAAGCTGCAGGCCCCCTGGAAGCAAGATTTCACAGGGAGATGTCATGCCAAACAAATCCCATAGATTTCTTTGACTGGGTGGCTTAGGAGGTGGAAGAAATGAGGGCAGTGAGTGTTCTCTATCTGGACTTCAGTAAGGCTTTGACATTCTGTTGCACAAGAGGCTAATCAACAAATAGAGCAGCCTGGAGGATTGGGAAAAAGTGGTAAACTGGGTATCAAACTGGTTGAAGAATATGAGGCACATGGTTGTGGTAAATGACATAAACTCAAGGGATGGGAGAGTGACTAGCAGGGTGCCACAGGGATCAGTACTGGGACTGTTCCTTTTCAGTGTCTTCATAAGTGATATTGCTCAGAGACTGGAGGGAAAGGTGTGTCTCTTTGCAGATAACAAAAAAATCTGTAACAAGGTGGACACTCAGGAAGTGGTGGAGAGAATGCAAAAGTATCTGGGGGAAACAAGACAAGTCATCTAGGGTGTGGCAGCTGAGATTCGATGCCAAAAAGTGCAAAATCATGCTCCTGTGGTAGGGAAACCTGGAAGTTGTGTTAAGATGGGGAAGGTACTTACAGTAACCAAGCAAAAATGGGACATCTAGGTAAACATATTTGATGATCTCAAGGTAGCAGGGCAGTGTGACAAGGCAGTTGGCAAGGATAGTGGGATGGTGGAGTGCATAGGGAGGGGATTTCTAACAGGAGATGAAAGGTGGTGTTGCCATTGTATCGCTCACTTGTAAGACCCCACTTAGAGCAATGGGTCCAGTTCTGGAGGCCACACCTCTGCAAGGACATTGACAGGGTGGAAGCCTTAAAGAGGAGGGCTACTGATATGGTGGGGGATTGCACAGGAATCCATACAAGGAGAGCTACAATAAGAGAAGGAAAAGCACCAGAACACAGGGACATGCAATGAAGCTAGAGAGGGGAATTTAAGAGAGATGTGAGGAAATATTTCTTCACAGAAGGGGTGGTGGACACCTGGAAGAGTCTGCCAGAGGAGGTGGTGGTGGGGTAGAATACAGTGAGGAGCTGAAAGTGTCCATGAGATAGGCACATGGGCATAATAAGTAGAGGAAAGGGAGGCAGGAAGAACACCAAACATGGTCTGAGGGGGTTCTAATGGGCAGGGAAAAATAGGGCAGACTGGTTGGGCCAACCTGTCCTTTTCTGCAGACAACTTATATGTTTCTATGTTTTGGGGCCTCAAAAGGCCCTCTGCAAAGCAAGTTAGAACTTACGTCAGCTTCTCACAGGGTCCAAAGGGTCCTGCGCAAAGCAATTTATGAATCTACTTCCTCAAAATTCAGGGAAATTTATTGCAAAAAACTACATTTGTGCATCATTTGTGCATCATAAGTTTCAAAGCCACAAAAGGAGGGAAATGTGGTATTCAGGGTTATTCAATAGAAACGCCCACACCCCTGCTCCAGCCCATAGCCATGTGATCCAAGGCTAAGGTACACATCTGGGGCCCAGTGCAAAGAATGTTATGACTGATCTCCTGCTTTGCACGGGGCCCACTGGGTCATGCATGAGAGAGGTATGACCAATGTTCTGCATTGCATAGGGCCCACATGAAGATAGTTACAGTAGGACTAAATTTCTGCTTCTCACAGAGCCCTGGGGGCCATGAATATAGCCGACTTCATGCAGTACCCCCAGGGCCATGCATGAAGAAAGGTTTGACTAATCATATGTTTTGCACTATGAATAGTTCTGTAAGCTTTAAGTAAAGCAGAAGACTTCTGGTGTACAACTTGGGTCATGGGACATTGTCCCAGACCAGTAGTTTGGCCTTGGGTTATGATGCTTCTTGACTGGGGTGGTAAGGGGAGGATGGGTGCTAGGGTTGAAAAACCCTAATGCCATATTTTCCTCCTTTTGTGGTTATGGAACCCTCATGATATGGAGAGCACGAATTTTGACAGTATTAAAACTAAGCTTGATCAATAAATGGAGGGGGTATTACTTGCTAAATATTACTGTTGAGAAATGGGAGGGTGGGGGCTGTCCAAAGGGCATATGCTTTCTATTACCACTTACAATATTAGTATGAAACATAGTAAAAAAGAGCCTGCCTATGGGCTGAAGGTTTGTAAAGGGCACCTTCACATTGTGCAGCATGTTTAGGAAGATTCCTTTCCAAAAGCATATATGCTAGAATTTCCTAAACATTTAGTTTGGCATGTTCCCTATCAAATCTCCTTATGCCAACAATATGCCAACTAAATGTGTTGTACTCCATCAATTGGCAGCTGAGGATCAACTTGCACAATACACTATCAAATAATAAGAAGAAGAGGAATAAACAAAGCAAGTCATCATGGAATTAAATAAGTTCTGGCAAGAGCAGATAGGGCTGTTTCAGAAGAATTTGGGGTAAAAATTTTGAAAATTGCCAAAGTTATTAACCTACATTAGCAAAATGTAATGTAGGCTGAACAAGGGCAGAGAAAATGTTCAATTCCTGGCCTAAAGGTGATTTAATGCAGGGACCACAAAAACACCTTTCGAGATGTGAAAAAACATTTTGGCCAGGATATGAAAAATGACAGCTGTCACATTCATGAGGTGCTGTAAAGATATGGCTATGTTGTAAACTTGCGGTAAACATATTGAAACTTACCAAAGTTCCGAGCCTGCATTCCAAAAATTCAATGTAGGTGCGCGCCTTTGTTGTTTTTTTTTATATTTTAACACCAAATTTTCAACATAGCCTTCTTATCATCCCACCTCATGAACAAGGGCAGAGAAATGTTCAACTGATGGCCTAAAGGTGATTTCATGCACGGACTGCTAAATCACTTTTAGGGATGTGAAAAAAAAATTTGGCCAGGATTTGAAAAATGACAGCTCTCACATGCATGAGGTGCTGTAAAGATATGGTTCTGTTGTAAATTTGGGGAAAATATTGAAAATTCAATGTAGGCTCATAACTTAGTTGTTTTTTAATATTTTTACATCACATTTTCAAAATAGCTTTCTTATGACCCTAACTCATGAACAAGGGCAGTGAACATTTTCAACTACTGCCTGAAACATGATTTTGTGCAGAGACAGCAAAATCACCTTTCTGGACATATTTGCCTAATGTCAATAAAGTTGTTCATGAGGCAGGGTCCTAAAACAGGAATGCTGAAAATTTGGGCCAAAAAGATGCACAAATGCCCATGTATTAAGAAGCTGCAGAGGGAACAGCACTGTTGCTTTACTGGGATAGCCTGTCAGCACGACTCACCCACTGCTGTCCAGCACTAGACTTATAGGTTTCTCTGATCATGTGACCTGGTCACGTGACATACAGTTTTGTTAATCTCCCAATTTTTCTACTACCATTTTATACTGTGTTGCCACTAGGGGTCGCTGCTGTGCCCTCCTTTTCTTCTCTCTTTCTGCTGCTTCCTACTCCTGGTTATACACTCATCCCCTTTATTTCTGGGACTGTTCCTCACTGAGCCACTCTGTTTACCCTGTTCCTCTTCCCCCAGCACCAGGCCGGATTTGAACCCTCGACCTTCTAGCCCAAAGGAAGCAGCCTTAACCACTACAACATTGTAGCAGCCCTAACTCTTAGTGTTTTTTTGTTGCCTCTATCCTGGCACCCTCTCCACCTTCATCAGACTGGTACCTGACCCTCTGCCCTCCAAGTACACTCAAACAAGTTACCCATACTGTCTCCCCCTCCACATTTCAATGTGTTGCCCTTGCTCCCCCTCCTCATTTCTCTTTATTCTACTGTTCCTAATACTTCCTTGCTACAACAACCCCCTGATCCAGTTAGCAATGCCCAGTACCTGTACATTGCCCCGACTAAAGGTACTGCTCCCCTTACCTCTTGTTCAAGCATACATGTCAGACGAACTGCTAGTTCTCTTAATAGTGCTAGTCAACCCTGGGTCCTCACCCACTCCTTTCCCCAATTTCATACCTCCCTCTCCTTCACTCAGCCTCAAATTATCTCTACCCCAAAGCTACTAGAGCTGGCTTTTAACACCTCAGACTCTACCTATACAGGATCTCCATGCTTCTCCTTCTCATGTCAGGAAATGTTCACCCCAACCCAGGCCCTCTGCTCTGCTCTACTCTCAAATGGGGAATAGAAGAGGCAGTTACCTTAAACTCACAATGATCAGCATTCAGAGCCTCTTACCAAAACTTGATTACCTGCAAGTGTGGGAGTCACAACATAACCCAGATGTGCTTACGCTGACCAAAACTTGGTTCTCAGCTAAAATTCCTGACTCTGCTTTCATCATCTCTGGTTATTCACTGTTTAGGTTAGACAGGTTAAGAAAAGGGGTGGGGGGGGTGTCATCTATCTGAAGAACTCCCTGAAAGGACAATTACTTTCCCAGGATGCCCAAATCCACTACTCCCAAATGTTAGGTGTCAAGGTACACCTTGGACAAATTGGTAAAACTCTATATGTATTTGCTGCCTATGTCCCATCCCAAGAAAACAAATCCAGTATCAACATGGTGTTAGACTGACTAGAAAGCTTGCCAAAACTATCTGAGGTCATTACCATGGGAGACTTCAACACTAACTGGATGTCTCCTGAAGCCAAACCTTTTAAAGATGCCATCGCAACTCATGGCCTATCTTAAATGGTGACCTCCCCAACTAGAGAAACATAGAAACATAGAATTTGATGGCAGATAAGGACCACTTGACCCACCTATTCTGCCCATTTTTCTACCTAACAGATATGCTGTAGATCCTAGTTAACCAACAACTTACTTCCTCCTACCCCCCACTAGGACTGCCTTATGTCTGTCCCATGCATTCTTGAATTCCCCCACTGTTCTTGACTCCATGACCTCCTTGGAGAGGCTGTTTCATGCATCCACAACCCTCTCCGTGAAAAATACTTCCTCACATTACCTCTCAGCCAACCCCCCCATCTTCAAATTGTGCCCCCTTGTTCTTGCACATCTCTTTTTCTGAAAGATGCTACCCTCTTGGACTTTGTTGATTCCCTTGAGGTACTTGAAAGTTTCTGTCCTGTCCACTCTCTTCCTTCTTTCCTCAAGTGTATACTTATTAAGCTCCTTCAGTCTTTCTTCATATGGCTTCTGGTGCAGATCCTGCACCATTTTGATTGTGCCTTCCTCTGGACAGCCTCCAATCTGTCTATGTCTTTGTGGATATGGGGTCTCCAGAACTGCACACAACACTCCAGATGGGGTCTCACCAACTGTCTGTACAGAGGGATGATAACTTCCTGTTTTCTACTATTGATGCCTCTCCCCTATGCATCCCAGTATCCCCCCAGCCTTCCTTACTGCCTTCTCACATTATATCACATCACAGAGCCTACCTAAGAGCCGGTAACAATTCCCTCTTCAACCTTGTTCTGACTACACACCCTCAAAGACATATTAGTACCACAGTTCTTGCTGATGTAATGAGTGACCACCCACCAGTTACTAGCCTCTGATCAAATAAAACTTCTAAACCTCCACCCAAATTCACTTATCAACGTGTCTTGAAAAAAGGGAGACTTGATCAATTTTGAGCATATCTTGCACAGTGTGACTGGTCATCTCTTGGCTCTTTCTCCAATGTTGACCATGTGCTTAACTACCTTATCACACACTATAACAAAGCTTGTGATATCTTTGCCCAAGTGTGCAAATCAAAGTCAAGGGGGGTAACAAACCCCTGGATCATTGCTGAACTATTAAGTAAAATGAAAGCCAGGGATAATCTCTGGCATATTGTACAGCTCACTGGTAAAGCTGATGACAAGCAGCATTATAGAGCTGCCAGAAATGCATGTACACAGGAAATCTGCAGGGCTAAAATTGTGCAGTTTAAATCTGAGCCCACTAACTCCTGGTGAAACAACCAGAATACTTAGATCCCCTACTACCATACTGAACCTATCTCTGTTGTTGAGGCAGTTCCCCAAACAATGGAAGGCCACAGTTGTCATGCGTGTGCAGAAAAGTGGTGACAGAGCTCTAGTCTTGAACTGTCACCCCATTTTGATCCTCCCACCCTTATCCAAAATCCTTAAAAAGGTAGTTGCTGACCAACTGACTGAGTTTTTAACCTGTCACAATATTCAGTGCTCACAGCAGTATGGTTTCTGATTAGCCATTAGTACCACCATGGCCCTATTAGAATATACAGATTATCTTCACAAAGCCTTGGACCATGGGCACATAGTTGGGTCCATCTACACTGACCTTACTAAGGCTTTTGATATGGTTAATCACTCCCTCCTCCTAAACTCCATTATTTCCCTCAGCCTCTCCCGCAACGTTGCTAATTGTTTCAAAAGCTACCTAAACTTCAGAACACAGAAGGTTAAAATAAGCAAGTCCCTCTCAAGCTGCCTTCCAGTCCACTCTGGAATCCCACAAGGGTCCATCCTTGGTCCTTTACTTTTCAGTCTGTTCTTGAATACCCCAGCTAAAGCCTGCAACAGCAGGTTAGTCCTCTATGCTGATGATGCCGTCCTTTTATCTAGCCACACCGACTGCCTCCCCCTCACCAATGATCTCCAGCTCAATTTCACAAAAGTCGAATTCTGATTTGCCAACCACAATCTACTACTGAATAATAAAAAACTAAGACTATGCTCTTTTCAGGTTCACATAATAAACATAAATCCACTAGTCTTATAATCTGCAACAGTCTTAACTAGCCGCTGGATAGTGTACACAAATTTAAGTACCTAGGAATCACACTAGACAGCTCTCCATCTTGTATCTCACATGTTAATCAGATTGCCAAGCTGGTTATCAGTAGGCTACTTGCCCTCTATAGACACAGGCACTGCCTCACATCTGCAGCCCTAAAATTAGCTGTCACAAGCTTGGTCCTGTCAATCATAGATTATGGCTTAATTATCTACAGTGCAGCCACTGATACCACCCTCAAACAGCTGACAATTAAGCTAAACAAGGCCTGCAGGTTGATAACTGGTGCTGATAAACACACTCATGCCTACAAACTGTATTCACAAACTGACTGACTTCACTTACAGGGCCGAATAAAATACCAAACCTGTCTCTTTGCAAAAAAAAAATCTGCCTTGCCTTAACTCCTCTGGTAACCCAGTCCCTGCATTTCCCAACGGCTAACCAACGAAATACGTGAAGTGCATCTAAGCAGGCTTTTCTTGACCTTCACTGTCAGACTTCTCAAGTCAGTGCATTTTCAGCTACAGAGCTCCAACTTGGTTTAATAACCTTCCCTCTGAAATCCTCTCTGAGTCCAGACTTCGCACCTGCAAATCAAAACTGTGTGGTCACCTGGGTTCACTCTATAATTGTGACTGCACCTGCTAGCCACTAATTTCTTTCACTCTGATAATAGTGCCCCTCTCTCACCTGCTCTTATTTTTTGCTACACCATTTGGTTCATGACCTGTGTAGTTGCTAGCCCCCTTTCACTGTCCAGACTTCGTACTTTCAAATCAAAACTACGTGGTCACCTGGGTTCACTCTGTAATTGTGACTGTGTCTGCTAGCTACTACTTTCTTTCACTGTGATAATAGTGCCCCTCTCTCACCTGCTCTTATTTTTTGCTACACCACTTGGTTCATGGCCTGTGTAGTTGCTGTCCCCCATTCCTCTGTCCCCCTCTCCCAACTGACCCACCATCTGCCACTCTCCTGCACTCCCCTCTCTTCTGCACAATTCTCCCGCTCTTTCTCTCCAGCATCTTCTCCATGCTGACTTCATTCCATGATTGTCCTTGATTGACAGCCCTCTCTGCTGGACTGCAATCTTGATTTGATGCAATGCTGGCTGTACTATTATAGTTCATTGAGTGACCTTCCATTCTTCTTGTCTTATGCCCCTCCCCCACCCTTCTCACTTCACTCACTACATACTGACCTTGTTCCTCAGTTAGCTATTATGTTTTGACAATGTTTGCTGCATCGACTGCAATCCACCTGTATATTTCTTTTGTAATTGTTGCTTATTGTTTTAATGCTGCCTACCAATTGTTATTCTAATCATCATTTGTTACATTGTTGCATTTATCAGTTGTTTTACCTACTATTCACTTGTCAGATGCACTTCTTAAGTACTGGAAGTCTTACCACCTGTTCCCTAGTTTACATTTTTGTATCTTCTCCTTACAAACTTTGCTCTGTACTCTACCTTACTGTTATCATTTATGATGTGGAACCTTTGTAGAAGATCCCCGGTTCAAAGGTATTTGTAATCCTAGTAATGAATGAATAAATAAATCAATCAAAAAATAAATAAAATAAAAAATAAATGTATGTTCAAAACTCTATTGAAATACACTGAACCACATACCTGTTTCTTTAGTTCACCATCCAGCTTTGAAGAGTAAAGACATGTCTGCGGTCCAGGAAGGATTACGGCATTGGACCCTTGATGGGTAAGTAAAGGCTTGGGCGAGGTGCGGGGTGGTCGGTGCTGAGTGGGAGGGTTGCATGAGGGGACAGGAACAGCCACATAAGACATTGATGTATGGTTTTCTTTTTACAGGGTTAAAAAAATTGAGAATTCTGGATTATGACACTGGGGGATTGGGCACCCCCAGTATCACTCTTTTGTTTCTGGAGGGGTGCTGAGAGGGAAGGTCATGTGGTGGGGCATATTAAAAAAAAGTGGAGTCCTGATTGTGACACTGGGGGATTGGTCACCCCAAGTGTCATTCTTATGTTTCTAGGGGTGAGGTGGGGTGGTGGGTGCCAAGAGGCAGAGTAGGGTGGGGGATATCTTTAAGTAAAAAACAAATTAGCAGTCATGGCAGAGCATGGCATACCCCACCATGTTCAAGATGGCCCCTGCACTGTACTGTGCATGCGCTAGTAGTCATGCATGTAAGATACAGTTTGGTACCCTCTTGGACATGGTGGAGAGTGTCATGTTCTGCCATGACTGCTAACAAAGTAAAAATAATACATTGCAACTTCTAATAGAGACAAAGAGCAGAGTGCTTCACAGACACAAAGGTGACTGTAGTGCAACTCCAACATGTTGTTCAGTTGGAAGGAATGCACTGAGTCATTTTCTCATAGCAATAGGTCTGCAGGGTTATGCTCACTGCAGTCCTAAAAAGGGATTATTGGCAATTAGTATTCTCATGACCCACACACAGAACATAGGGTAAATTCTAATACTGATACTTAGAGCAGCATAAAGAGGGTAACAAAAAAATAGATTTTGCTCAAACAGTGCATGTGCACCTTCCCTGGAGTGCAACAACAAATTATTCAAAATTATAAAATGGGCAGGAAAAATATTTAATCTGATTTGACAGACTGGGTCTTTAGCTGTGTGTAAATCTCACAACAGACACATGGCTAAACTCCCAACTGACCACCACTGACTGCATAATAACTTCAGAGACAGATATCAACTGTCTGAACATTTGTGAATTCAAAAACTGTCATTTTTTATTTGTTGATAACTACCGCTAACAGATACCACTCTCCACAAAACAAGAAAAATTGTAAGCAGTTAAACAAAACTGAGTAAAACAAAACAATTTCAATATGCAGAGTACCTGTTTCAATCTATTCAGTGGTTCTCTTGATGTGTTACTGCAAAGTTTTTGCATCGGTAGCCCCGATTGTGAAGTGTCTTCTGCTGCTGTGGCATAGTACGGTAATGACCATTGAGAAATTACAGCAAACGACAGTGTGGCACAACAAGAAGACATAGAAAATTCAGAAATGCCTCAAACAAGAATCTTTCAGCTGAGCAGCAGAGCCATAACTGAAAGCATCCTTTCTCTTCCTAGTGAGTCACCCAATATCACCATTAGCTTAGCTGATGAAGTGACACTGATTCCTCCCTTATAGACTTCTACAACAGTAGATGTTCAGAATGGGGTGAAGCCTCCCCCTAATATGCAGGTCCCACCTGAGGTAAGGCTGACTTTACCTCAACCAACCTGATAACCGCAAACAGCCTTAGTGGGGCAGAAATTATAATAAAAAAGCAAAGCCCAACCTCACCAAATGCAGCTCCTCAAGAATTGTCCCTGTCAGCCTCTGTAAATCTATACAACTTGCATGACACACAAGGAACTGTGTTAAGTGACATAACCACAATTAAAAGTATTCTTCTCTGTTTAGTCATTTAACATTATAATTCAATACTTACATAGTTCATTGTTTCATAATACAGTGACTTTTTTAAAAACATTAACATACAATTAGACTCTTACCAGTCTCAAATGTTCGTTTACTAATATTAAATATATTAAATGGTCTATTTACACATATAGTCTGCCAATTGTTTTGTTTTCCAGTGACTTCCTTCTGTGTTATTGGGACTATTTTTTCATAGGCGGATGAATAACATTTTGAATTCCCTTAAAATAAAAAAATACTGATTTATTATCAATCAAAACTGCATTTTTTACTTGACTCATTTTACAATCTCAATAAAGAACTGCAGGAGGTGTGTTGTTGTGAGATTTACACATGCATTGAGTGGTTTATGGCACTTGTTCCTCACAATACCCAAGGCATGTGTAAATGTCACAACAACACACCCCATCATGCATTATTGCTTAAACAAATGCTACCCAGTGGAGACCGAGTCAGCAGCATGGAATGAATTGCACAATAAAGAACAGTCTTACCGGAAAGGAGCTTTTTATTTTCTAGGACAGCTTGTTTGTGGAATAAAAACAGTGCAAAACAAAGGACTCACCACACCAAACAATGGCTATGGGCTTCAGCTGCAGAGGGCTGATACAATAGCTATACACACAAACAAACTGTCCCAGAAAATAAAAAAAGCTCCTTTCTAGTGAGCCTATTCTTTGCTGTCCATTTCTTTCCATGGTGCACCCTGTCTTCACTGGGTAGAGTTTGTTTCTGAACAGGCTAGTTGAGGGGGTGCAGAGAAGGGCAACAGAGATGATATGTGGAATGGAGAGGAAGGACTATGAGAGCAGGCTGGGAGACCTGAATATGTACACCCTGAAGGATAGAAGGGACAGGGGGACATGATAGAAGCATTCAAGTATCTGAGAGGAATCAATAAGGATGGGGCATATGGGGTCTTTAAGCTATGGATGGGGAAGGACACCAGGGGGCACAGGCTAAGAATCGAGGGGGGAAGATTTAGGAGGGAAATGAGGGGACACCATTTCATGAAGAGAGTGGTAATAAAATGGAATGCACTACAAGAATGGGTAGTATCATGCAAATCTGTGAACAGCTTTAAAAGGGCATGGGGCAGGGAGCAGAGGAGAGTGAGAATGGGGGAGATGGGGTGGCAGTGAGATGACAAAGGGGAGGAGTGTGTGGCAGCTGCAAACTAGGGGTTCTAGCTGCACACTCGAGCAGACTTAGACCGGGTGGTCTGCTTCTGCTGGCACATTTGTATGTCCGTATGAACAGCATAAGGAGGAGTTGCAGTCTTGAGGTACTATCTTTCAGATGAGATGTTAAACTGAGTTCTCATTTGCCTGTTCTGATAGTTGTTCTAGTGGATTTTAAAGAGCCCATAGCACTTCTTGAAAAGAGATAAGAACATTTTCCTAGTGTCCAGGCCAAATATTTGTCATTTACTAAAAATACCTCCAACAGCTGCTGTTTTTGACAGAGGAGAACTTTGCTTTCAGAGCAAGAAACAGCAGTCTAGAACTACAGCTTTTTTACTGATAAATCACTTCTATCTCAGCAGGAGTCAGTGCTTGTTTGGATTAAGCAAACATATGCTTTATTAGAAGAAGGGGGTCTCATTTAAATAAAAAAAAGAAGAAAGTCACTGTATGTTTCTCTGAGGAAGGGAGCTGTATCAGCTTAATTTACTTAGTCAGGAGCAGAGGGTGAATCTAATTGGGGTGTGGTTTAGGAGCTTTGGAGTACAAAAGCAGGTGTCTCCAATTACATCTTCCTGCTGTTTTTGACAGAGGAGAACTTTGCTTTCAGAGCAAGAAACAGCAGTCTAGAACTACAGTTTTTTTTACTAATTGCCCTCCTTCCCACCCTAAGCCAGTTCTACTTTTATAGCCACTGGATTTGACTGACAACAGGAACTTTCTGTTTGGCAGTAGGAAGGGAAGGATCACTGAGACACATTAGTTTCATCAACCTGAAGGAACCTAAAACATAACTCTCCCCCCCCCGCTGCTGGAGGTCTGAATCCAAGCATGGAAGAAGGAGACTACTGAAGACTACAGGAAGTTCTTGTCCCAGAACAGGAAGGGCAAGAGTTGTAAGGGTACATAGGCAGTAGGAAAGTAAGTATAAAAATACATAGAGGGAGGAGACAGTAAATATACAAAGCAACAGGAGAGGGAACACAAAATAAGTCAAGATGGGAGTGGTGCAGTGCAATGGCTGTGGGGCAGCAGTGCTCCGGGAGACATTCTGGAGGTTGCTATGCTGCCCTATTTGCAGGCACCTCTCTGGTCTGAGGGAGGAGGTTGCTCGTCTCCAGGCTGACTTGGCTAGGATTCATGAAACCTCTTCCCCCACCCAGGGACCACCAGAGCCACCACCGCTACCTCAGAGGTTGCCAAGAAAGAGGAGTGGTTGGACCAAGGTAGGCTCAGGAAGGGAGAGGGTGGTGGAACAGAGGAGCATCCCTCCAGTTGTACCTCTCCACAATTCATATGCTGCTCCGGAAAAGAGTGGTTCCTCTATGGAGGTACTGGATCCATGATGGGTGCTCGACACAATATTTGTCGAACGCCCCATCAGCGACACCGGCAGGTCGACCACATTCTGCAGTTGGCTGCCAGTTCCCACAGGCTGACTGAGTTTTCTTAGGGGAGCTTTGCCCCCAAATGCCCCCTCTTTATGATTATCAACTCTGAGTCGGAGCTGATCGGGGGGGTACAGGATCCCCAACAGACAGTGCCTGGTGCCAGCAGGTTTCCCACAGTGGCATGGTGCTGTAGTCACTGTGGCGGACCTCGCTGGTGAAATGTTGCTGTCAGGGGGGGTAATTGGGAGGCACCTGCAGTGGAGACCAAGGAGTATGCTGGGAAGCTCCACAAAGAAAACCCACAGGAGGGTGGCACAAGACCCCACAGGGGAAGGAAACAACTCCTGGTGGGGGACTCAATCATTAGGGGGTAGAAGTGGGGGAGGAAGAGGATAGGCAGGTAAGATGCCTGCCTGGCACCATGACTCAGAGAAACAGGAAGCAAATCCTCAGGATCATGGAAGCAGCTGCTCAGGGAAGGGAGTTGTATGTCATTGTCCACCTAGGGACAAATGACCTGACTGTGAATGGGATCAGAGTGGTGCAAAAAGAGTTTGTAGAGTTGGGGGAGGGGCCTTAAACAAGTAACAAGTACACTAACCTTCTTGGAGGTGCTGCCTGTCTATGGCAAGGATGATGCTAAGATATTCCACACCATGGGATTCAATGAATAGTTGAAAACTGGTGTGGAGTTCAGGGTTTTTGCTTCATTTGGAACTGTGGGGCTACCTGAAAGGATACAGGACCATACTGGTGCAATGGTCTGCATCTGTCCAAGGAGGAACCAGAATCCTAGGTGATAGGTTTAAATGCTTCATTGGCAAGCATTTAAAACCAACTGGGGGGGCACTGAAAAGAGCAGGGGAAATCAGCCTCCCCCCACAAAACACAATAGTTAGTGAGGTAAACACCAAGGTAGAGAAGTCAGTAGGGAACAGGACAGGGGTAAATGCAGAAAAAGGCAGTAAGGACAGGGATGGGGCTAAAAGGGATAAGGCCATAAAAAAATGGAAGGTGATGAGTACCAATGCCCGCAGTCTGTGTAACAAGCTCCCTGAACTAGTGGCCTTGATGGAAGAAGAATGCCTGGATATTGTTTCTGAAACATGGTACACAAAGAACCATGACTGGGATGTCAACATACCAGGATACACAATCTACAGGAGGGACAGGGTGGGTAAAAGAGGAGGAGAAGTAGCTCTCTATATCAGGGAAGGGATTAAAGCAACAGAACTAAAGAATAAACAGGAAGCTGATGAGTCACTCTGGGTCACCCTGGAGACAAGAAATGGCACCACAATCCGCATGGGGGTTGTGTGCAGACCCCCATCTCAGGGGGAGGAAATGGACAAGGAAATGATAGAAGGCATCCTTAAAATGGCAGAAAAAGGGGAGATATTGTTGATGGGGGACCTGAATATGCCAGATGTTAACTGGAGTACCTTTGTTGCAGGCACATCCAAGAGCAGGGTCATTCTTGATGTCCTACAGGGACATGCCTCAGACAGCTGGTGTTGGAACCCACTCAGGAGGGAGCAATCTTAGACCTGGTACCCTCAAATGGGGAAGGAGAAAGGATATCAGATTTAGAAGTGGGTAGCCATCTGGGAACAAGTGACCACCAAACAGTGTAGTTCACAATAAACACATACATAGAGTCAAGCCATACAAAAACAAGAGTATTGGGCTTTAGGAAGGCTGACTTTGGGAAAATGAGAGGGTGTCTAAGAAAAGTACTAGCAAACAGGCAAGAATGAGGGGTGGAGGAACAATGGGGAATAAGAAAACAGCCTTTGCAGAGGCAACAAGCCTTTGTGTGAAGCAAATCAACAAAATAAAATGAAGGAAAAAAACACTATGGTTCTCAAAAGAGGTAGAAGGGAAGGTTAAAGAGATAAGGATAGCATTCAGGAAATATAAGGAAACACAGAAGGAGCAGGACAGAGAACTTTATCAGTTAAAGCTGTAGGAGGCAGGGAAGGCAGTCAGAATAGCAAAGGCACAAACTGAAGAAAAGATAACCAATTCTGTTAAGGTTCTATGTGATAATGGCGAGTGTCAAATGATGACCTGCATTATCGCAATGTCAGGGCAGTGAAAACAATTTCGCCACCATGAGATCCTTGGCTCACAGAAGAACGGCACCGGGGACTTAAAACATTCACCCCCTGCACCCCCCTACTTAAGGATTCTCAACTCCAGGCGGGTGCATGTTGGGGGGGGTGAAAGCAAAAAAAAAAAGTTTTGGACCAGGCACAATAAAACCACAGTAGCGCCCGGAACCACAGTAGCGTTCGGACCCAGACCCGAACCTGGAACCCCAGCACCACAAGCAGAGGCCAACCCCCGATGCCATGGCACAACTCGGCAGCCAACCGCAGTGCCACCCCATTCATCACCTCCGCCCCCTCCCAGGCCATGCTCACCATGCTTGCTTCCCCCTGTGTGTGTGTACATATAGCCATGTCCTGTCTCTACGGTCACCCACCCCACCACATCCGGTTGCCTTCCCTGCCCCCCTTGCCATTCGGGCTTTTGCCCACATTGCATCGCTGTTTTGGATACCTTCTTAATTCAGGTGCTCACCTCACATACTTCCCTCTGTTAAAAAGGGGGATAAAACCTTTTATAGGTACATTAGGGAGTGAAGAAAGACCAAGGGAGGGATACAGAGACTTACTAAAGGGGAGGTAATGTGGGCAGAGGGTGACAGTGAAAAAGCAGAGATACTGAACAAAGATTTCTGCTCAGTATTCACAACAGAAGAGGAGGGGAAGGTACCTAAATCAAACAAGAGAGAAACTCTGAATGGGGGGGCTCGATACCAGTCCCTTCACAGAAGAAATGGTTTTGAAAGAACCCTTGAAACTAAGGGTGGACAAAGCAATGGGGCCTAATGGGATTCACCCCAGAATTCTAAAAGAAATAATGGTAGAACTAGTAACACCACTGACTACTCTCTTTAATAAATCATGGGAGGATGGGATGGTACCTGAGGACTGGAGGAGGACAAATGTGACTCCACTTCACAAAAGTGGGAGCAGGGCAGAGGCAGGAAACTACAGACCAGTTAGTTTGACCTCAGTGGTAGGGAAAATGATGGAATCACTTCTGAAGGAAAGAAGTATTGAGTACCTAGAGGTCAGTGGAGCACAGGACCTAAGGCAGCATGGTTTCACAGCAGGAAGGTCATGTCAGATGAACCTAATAGATTTCTTTGACTGGGTGACCAAACTAGTAGACCAGGGAGGGGCTGTGGATATGGCCTACCTAGATTTTAGCAAGGTATTTGACATAGTCTCACACAAAAGATTGATATACAAGTTAGCCAGCTTTGGAGTGGGTCCCAAGGTGGTAGCCTGGATAACAAATTGCCTGGACAACAGGAAGCAAAGGTTAATACTAAACGGAGTCCACAGTGAAGAAAGGAGGGTAACTAGTGGGGTACCACAGGGTTCGGTACTGGGACCGGTCCTCTTCAATGTCTTTATAAGTGATATTGGAAAGCACCTGGAAGGAAAGGTATTTCTCTTTGCAGTTGAGACAAAGATCTACAACAGGGTTGATACACAAGGTGGGGTGGAAAGGATGAAAAGGGACTTGGCAAGGTTGGAGGAATGTTCAAATATGTGTCAGCTCAGATTCAATGCAAAGAAGTGCAAGGTAATGCATCTGGGAAACAAAAACCCAGGGGAAGAGTACACAATGGGGGGTGAGTTAATAACAACAACAAAAATTGAAAGAGACCTAGGAGTAATTATATCAGAAGACCAAAAGATGGGCAAGCAATGTGAGAAGGCAGTAAGGAGGGCTGGGGAGATACTGGGATGCATAGGGAGAGACATCAACAGTAGAAAACAGGAAGTTATCATCCCTCTGTACAGACAGTTGGTGAGACCCCATCTGGAGTGTTGTGTGCAGTTCTGGAGACCCCATATCCACAAAGACATAAACAGATTGGAGGCTGTTCAGAGGAGGGCAACCAAAATGGTGCAGGGTCTGCACCAGAAGACATACAAAGAGAGGGACTAAAGCAGCTTAATATGTATACCCTTGAGGAAAGGAGGGAGAGAGGGTACATGATGGAAACTTTCGAGTATCTCAAGGGAATTAACAAAGTACAAGAGGGTAGCATCTTTCAGAGAAGAGATGGGCAAGAACAAGGGGGCACAATTTGAAGATAGAAGAGGGATGGCTCAGAGGTAATGTTAGAAAGTATTTTTTCACAGTGAGGGTTGTGGATGCATGGAACAGCCTTCCTGAGGAGGTTGTGGAGTCAGAAACAGTGGGAGAATTCAAGAATGCATGGGACAGGCATAAGGCAGTTCTAGTGGGGGGTAGGAGGAAGTAAGTTTTCGATTAACTAAAATCTGCAGCTTATCCATCAGGTAGGGAAATGAGAAGATTAGGTGGGCCAAGCGGTAGTTATCTACTATCAAACTCTATGTTTCTATGTTTCAACAGCTGAAGCTGATTCAATATGTCAGCTTGTACCTGTAATTCCCCCCCACCCCCCACCCAGGACAAGGTTGAAACAGGTTGAATTCCCTAGCTCTTCCTTCCCGGGCAACAAAAACTAAATAAATAAATTACATTAATAATCACATACATCCTTACCAATGACCATATTTGAGAAACACTTGTGTAGAATGATTTGGTCTCATCAACAATAAACAGACAAACAGTCATGCAGTTAATAGTGTCTACAATAAGTAGATTACTGCCTCAGAAATGATTACCTAGACTTTTTATGAACAAATTTATGATCATTCTTTGTTTTTTAGGAAAATAATTTCCTAGCTTAGCAACATACTGTTGAAACCTGTGACTTGGGGTTAATTTTTGGTATTAAGACATTCCCTTTTCCATATTCATAGAATCTTGCATTCAAGAAGAATCACATGCACATCTTAATATTTTGCATATAAACGTATAGTTCCATTTTGATGACTACTGCAAAGACAAGATAACGTAAAACATAAAGACAAGATACACAAGTCTATAAATTTTGCATACTGTGCCTTGACACTAGTCATAACAATGGAACCATATGCCACTGTTTACCAACAGCTTTCATAAATCTGTAGCAGAACAGCTGGAGGACTTGACTATGAAGTAACAGAAGATATTTTAACAGGTTTATAAGGGTCTTGGAATTTTGTCATAGGTGCTTGAATAATTGCTTTCTTTGAGCCCTGTCAGCCTTTTGTTAATAATTATGCAACCAACTCCATTCTGTTACACTTTTAAGATTATATTGTGAACAAGGCAGGAATACAATACATTTCTCAAGGTAAGTAATAATTTCCAGGAACCATTGTACATCATAGTTGGAAATGAACCAGTCCATTATCTCTAATGCAGATGTTTTAAGTCTTCCTTAATAACCTGTTCAGAAATGCTATAACTTTGAAAAGCTACCTCACTGACTCCAAAAGTAGATTCATTTTCTCTGAGCCTGTATTTTTCTTTAATAGTTAGTCCTAACACTTTTCTCAGTCTCTTTCTATGCTTTTCTTCTGTCATATCCATTACAAGTACTGTGTATGTCACCCAACATGAATATACACCCTGGACATACTCAAACATCATGCAAATTTTTCATATTACGGCGTATTACTGAAGTGGATGGTGTTCTGTTTTGTAGATGGAAGAACCTATACTACCACCCCCCCCCCACACACACACACATACACATGTGTGTTAAATGTACAAAGATTTGAACTAAGTTATTTGTATTTGAATTGCCCCAATACTAATGATGCATAAAATTTACTAAGCTACTGTACCTGGGACCTCTGAATTATAGCCTTATTTCTTTCCTTATGGTTTGTGATGCCTAATACATGTGTACTGCTACATATATACTACTTAAGGTTAAATCTTTCTGCTGAGCTATCCTTCTCATTGCCCATCATATGGAATAGTGCAAATAATACAGCAGCCAATAATGGGGTCTGTTAATTTCCCAGTAAAATGATTGCAAACGTCCAGTTTGGTACTGCAGCACCGGCCACTCAGATAGAGGCATGTGTGCAAACTGAGACTGACTATATTTTTACTACAGAGCTCAGTGAACCAATTTACTGACTCTCTTTATCATGCAATAAGCCCTATACAGTTAAGATCAGTTATCCTCTAGTGATTTATCACAGAACTAAAAATGATCATCCATCTTATTAAATAATGTGCTATCCTGACAAATATGCTTATCTTTTGAACACAACTATGTATTATTGACATGTCTCACAGCATTTTTTTAATGTTTATGAAGAGGGCTCTTTTGCCCAGGTCAATCATTTTATAGGCAGATATAGTAGACCCCAAATACCATAGGTTGTTGTTCTTTGTTGGCGAATAGCAAGGCTACTTTAAAATGTTGCCTTCCAGTTTAAAGAATTCTTACTTACCAACTTTAAATGCACATGTTTCAAACAGTTTAGGAATGTATTACTTTTTACTAAGTATTGCTCTACTCATTCTTCATTTATATTTTTCATTGTTTATATGCCCATACTGTAATATTTTTGTACCCATGCTGTTATGCATCTATTCATAAATTTATGTGTTTCTGTGTATCTATACTAACCTGTAACACTCATCTACATGTGAGCCCTGTTGAAGTCATTCCTGTAAATGAAGTCTCACACTCCAATGAAATTGCCTGGTGATTATTATAGTAAAAGCACATCTGTTAGTTACTGGAATATTTTTTCTAGAATGTTTTGCTCCCTTTATTTCAGCTGAATAACATTTGGGCAATATAGAAGGACTATCATAGTCCCATTATTAAATGTAATGTACTTGTCCTCCAGTTGTAGTAGCAGTAGTAGTGGTAGTGTAACCACCCCAACTACTTTGCACAGTAAGCTACCCCTTGGTACCCTCGACTGGGCACCCAAACTACTTTGGAGACTTTTTTGGTACCATCCCTAGCTTTGGGAATGTATACCAGGCTCGCTGCTTCTAGGTCAGAAAGGGGTGCGAGTGTACAAAAGCAAATTCACGCACAAATGACCAAAATACCCAGGTCCTGAGAAGAGAACTTTTGCCTAGGGCTATGCAAGGCCTGCACTTCTGGAGGGGTACCCAGTAATTCCACACAGGAAGCAGTATCAAGAATGGCGAAACCAGGCTGGGGTTCTAGAATATGACTTTATTCCAACAATGGAAAACAAAGCAAAGGTGGACCCCCAAGGGTTTACACTTTGTGGCACAAAGCAATGCAGAACAACAACATCTGTAGTGGACAGAAACTCTAAACATCCCATATTGCATAGGACCTTGAACTGTCTTCAGTGGCAAAGCCTCAGCTGAACACACATTTCTTCTAGTGGCACTGACCACAACTTAGAACATTTCCCACATGGCATAGGATTTAACATTTCAATGTGGCAACTGGCAATGATGGAGCACACTGGTGCTCAAAATTAGCACAACCCACACCAGGGGTAAACTTTATCTTCAGGCACTGGCCACCATGTTCTGAATAAGCAGGCACCCTTACAGAACCTGTAGTGCTGAACTAGTCACTCCAGATGGAGTGCTGCCCACCTTTTGCTTCCACACTCCATACCCAGCCATTCTTTCAGAATTACACCTCAAACTTTTAGTAAAACAGTAGAACTATGCAACCTGGAATGTCTGTCACGTTCAGCATTAGAAACACACTACTTGTGAGTGTAACTTAAAGTCCTGAACAATGTGTCAAGTCTCTCTGGGGACTCCACGATTGTCAACCAACTTCAGGAAAGGATGAGAACAGTCTCAAACAGAACAGAACTTGGTGCGTAAGTCCCTTTGTCAGAGTACACCCCCAAAAGAAAAACACAGGCACATTCCTCCTCAGATACACAAAGTCAGATTACTCATGGTTGTATAAATGAACAGGCAGCTTCAATGTCCTAGATCAAAGTCAGGTGATTGTCCTTCAGATCAGTTCTGCAGTCCTCCTCATCTCAGAGATGATGAGAATCTCAGGAACTCCTGTTAGATGGTTTACACCACTTCTACTGGCAGGCAGATGGTTCTCAGCACTAAGGTGAGAAAATAGGCTCTCCTCTCAGTGCCCACAATGCAGTTCTTCACTCCTCCAACTGCTCAGTCTGATCTCTGGCTCATCACTAACTGAAAATTCTAAAGCTCCCCACTTACAGCTACCTACCATGGTTTATGCTGCTGCGAGAGTTCTAAATGACATCAACTATCTCAGCTAAGACCAAGTAAACAGAGAGGGAGCAAGTGAAAACCATTTATAGAGAATGCTGGATGGGCAACTATGCAGAACCAGTGTGTTCTGCCACAGAGGGGTTCTGATCCCCTATGACATTGAGAGCGAAGCTTCAGAGGTCCATGGGAATCAGAACCCCTGAGGTGGCAAAACACACTGGTTATGCATAGAGTTGCTCATACTGTATTTTTTATAGTGTATAGTACTGTGTGAAAGGTGTGTTTTGTGAGTTATTTTGCTTTCAAAATGAAACTAACTCATGCAATCTCTAGAGGTTCTAGAATGCTGTTCTACCGTAGTAGGGTTGAACCACATTCCATGACCTTTGAACTGTGGCTGAACAGCATTTTGAAAGGGATGGAATTCTATACAGAATGACACTCCACTATACACTATAACCAGTTATTCATCAGCTGTCTTCCCTACCTAGCACTGACACTGATGGGATTCTAGTAACCCTAGGGGACTGGAGGGTTACAGTAATAGTAGTAGTAGTATTTAACATGGAAACATTGAACATGTCAGCAGTAAAGTCTATTGATCCATCCAGTCTGCTCTGCTGTAAACTATCCTACCCTGAGACCTATTGTCTAGAGAGGATATTTTTCCTTGCTTCTCCTATCTCCTGCTTACTGCTACCTTTCTGAATAGCTATTAGTCCCTTAACTCTGTCCTTGCAATTCCTGAATTCATTAATGGTTTTTGCACCCATCACCTTTGCCAGTAGGCTGTTCCATGACTCAATGATTCTCTCTGTAAAACAAAACTTTTTCACGTCCTCCTGAATCCCCCCATCAGCTTCACTTATGTTGGCTTGTTTTTGACTTACTATCTCTGCTGCATTTACTGAATGCACCATTCAAGTAGTGCTAAGTACATACACAGACAATAGCAGAACTATAGAAGCCTGGGGTAATGGGCAAACATGTGATAAGTAATATGATAAACCAGACACAGTATTTACAGAGGTATACTATCTAATGTACAGCTTTATCACACACATTTCCAAAGTTATTCAAAGACTACTAGCATAACTTAATCACGGAAGGCCTGTTTTAAAATGTCTTCAGTTTGTTGTTAAACAACCCAACACAAGTGTTATTTGGAAGTGAGCTTCACAGGACAGGGACAGTAACTGAAAAAGCCTGGTCAGTACCTAATTTAAATGGAATAATAGACTTGGTCAAAGTCAGTGATATTGTACTTTCTTACATCAGTAAACAATACAGTATATATTGCCACAGATTTTCCAGTTTATGTTTTTTGCAATACTGTGCATCTACCATCATGTGCTGTGCCATATTTTTAAAGCCCCAAGCAGAGCAATTAAGTTTAGTGTAAAATGTACCATAAATGTGGCATGGTCCTGGGTATGATGGCTCTAATAGCTCCCACAACTATTTATTTTTTATTTTATTTCATTCCCATTCTTCGTTTCAATATATTGTTTTTATTTTAATGCGGTCCTCTCACTCACAAGAATTGTTCGCTTATCTATATTATATAGCTCTCTAACCTGGATTCTTATGTTTTCTAATGCCTAATACATTTGTATTGCTATGTGTTGTATGAGATTAAATGTTTTTGTTTGAACTAGCTTTCTTATTGCCTATTATGAAGAATAATACAAATAATACAGCAGCCTATGAGGGGTTATGTTAATCCCCAACACCATATGTTTCAACACCATATGTTTGACTGCATTTTTTTCATCCTTGTCACATACTGATTTCTTGCTTCGCCTTTCTTCTGTGCAGATTTAAGACATTGGTAGAGCTCATAGTCTGTTTTTCTTTCAAATTAAATTGGAAATGATAAAATTATTCATGGTATCTTTTGTATACCCCGGAAAACACAGATTTTAGGCCAAGATCTTATGTCCAGTGTAGATGATGAGGTATCCAATAGAGATGATGAGATACTCTGTGGAGAAATCAGGGTACCCCTATATATTTAGAGATACATAGACACAGAGGGCTTGATTTTCAAAGTCCCTAATTCCCACAAGCCCCACTTGCACCAAAGATATGGCACATGAAGCTTGCAGCAATCAGTCAGCCAGCAATCGGAATTTTCAATCTAGTGCACCAGGTGTCACAAGTTAGTGCAACTTTTTCTGGTCTATGCAGCATTCTCAGGGGCTGTTTTTGTGGAGCTTGCACCAGATATTTGATGCACGCTGCTGCAAAATGTGGAAACTGTTGCAATTGTGTCTGAGATTAGGGAATCAGGCACAGTTGTGGCAAAGGGGTTTGGAGCACTGCCAGAATCTTGTCACAAGCCCTGTGCCTCACTTTGAAAGTCAAGCTCATAGAATCTACTGGCAGAAAAGGGCACAATGATTTATCTAGTTTGCCCATATGTCTACCTAAAACTGATCCCAGCCTAAACTGGGCTGGAATTATTAGATGATAGCCCTAGGGGGTTTTCAACACTCCTTCCCCTTGAACACCCCTGTCCTCTTTTTCCTTAGTATGTACTTTTCCCTTGTGTCTGTCACACACCATTTAAATCCAGTCTGCAATTCCTTCCTCTAAGATGGGGTGATATCAGTATAGGTAGCTCCACACCAGGTATTTCTTTTCTGCAGTGGTTAACTGATATCATGAATTGATTACCTGGGACTCTAGGGTTTGGGAGTAATGTAGACTTAACCTTTGTTTGAGGCACTTACAACACAAATGTTATCTGCTAGTGCATTAACACTGAAAATAAGAGTTGGAGTGGAGAACAGAGAATAGAAACAGCTCTTTTCCAAGCCATAAAATAATTTAAAACTTGATTACACAAAGGAATGGTTAGCTAAACTGAAAGGAATAGTGGAAGACATGCACTGTAGCTGTAGGTAATTTGTTTTCCTGCATTTTTGTTTCATTCTTTTGAACTTTTTGGAATGGGCCCTGCTAGTTATTCTCAGTGTGGGGGATGGCTTGGCAAACAAAAGACTACTTTTTCTACCGGTGGTAAATAAGTCATAATTTAAAGGAGCACATTTTTGGACTGCTGATTATTTTCACCTTAAACTGCACCCAGTGTGGTAAGCATTTTCCTATTTTAACATTTTCTATGTCTAATGAAACTGGCAGGTATTGATAGATATTGAACTTTTGACAATATAAAACAGACTAGCATGATACATCAGAGCCAGTCATAATGCAATGCAGTATCTTGCAGTAAATGACATGTCACAAAATACTGCAGTAAAAGAGTGCTTAAGTGTCATTAAATTACTATGTTCTCTGCAGCATACTGTGGCATTTTATGATACACTGCAGCACTGCTGTGTTGCATTCTGGCTGACACCACCATCTGTATTAGTTAGGGATGAGTAGGCTGATTAATGTTTAACCCCAAATTTGCACTTTAATAGCTTTGAGATTGTTTAATAGATTTGCACAAACTTTTGCATGCACAGTCTCAGGGGCAAGAACTCTTGACATGCCAAATTTTGTTTCAGTTGGATGTGCGAATTCTGAGATCAGGATAGCAACAAAAGTGAAGCAAATCAGGGTTTTTTTTTTTTGCTTTTTTTTGTCATTGCCTAGCACCCAGAAAGTTTGGAATTTTGCTGTGAAATTTTCAAGGTAGAAAGGGCTTGGGCCACAGTGGTGTCTTTCACTGGTTTGGTTAAAAAATATTAATCTGTTCCAGAGTTCAAAGAATTCGAAAGTTTGATTCTGAGCATGCTCAGTATGGTCTTTTGGATAGCTGTTTAATATAAAAAAATAATTTGGCCCATACAAAAAAAGATTCTGTTTTGTATGGGGGTAATCTTTTTTGTGAGAAAAACTTTTGTTTCATATAATGCCATTTTGTTTCTGTTTTTTTTTCAAAAAAATATAAATCCCATAAAAACGGTATTCCGGAAACACACCACCACATGTATCTTGCTTGTCAGGACCTCATTAAGTGGATCCTGCAGTTACTTTTTGGAAAAATGACTCAGAAATGTGTTTTTCACACATTTAAAAAACTTTTTTTGATGAAATTATTTTTTTTTCATATGGCCATATGAAACAAGAATTAGCCATACACTACACGATTGCCTTCACACGAAAAAATAATTAGGCCTTAGTTTTCCTTTTCATTCTTTTTTTGTATGAAGCAATCTTTTTTTGTGAGTATGACAAAATCTCACAAAAAAAGATTTCTTCATACAAAAGAAGAATTTGGACATAGTTTTTTTCACATTCCTTTTTCATGTGAAGGATTCATTTTTATGAGATTGTGTCACTGTCACAAAAAAAAAATAATCCATATGAAAAAAGAGTTTGGACTTACAGTAGTTTTTTCAAATTATTTTTCTGATGAAGGATTCTTTTTTGTGATATTGTGTCATTCTCATGAAAAAAGAATCCTTCACACGAAAAAAGAATATGGACTTAGTTATTTTTCCACATTTGAACTTTAACAAGCCATTCATCTCTCAACATTTGCAGTTAAGGGACAATCTATATATCAAAAGAAAGGCCTAAAGACAACTACAAGTTTAACATCTACCATCCCCTGAACAATATAGGGACCATATAAAGAAACAAAAAAAAATCTAAATTCCCATACGATAACATTGCAACTTTAATAAGCCATAGGTTCATCAATAATTGCAGTTAAGGGGAAATGTGTCTATCACAAAAAAAGGTGTCAATGGGTACTACAATACTAACACATGACTCCTCCATAAACATTCATGGAGTACACACTGCACACCAAAATTATTTTCAATCTTCACCATAGTGCTAAATCCACAATGAAAGTCTGATCATCAAAAATGCATCAAAGGTGTATCTAGTCTTTCATTACATCTATACCATATGTCAGAGCAAACCAATAAAAATGTACTGACTCGTAGGTAAAAACCAAGAAACACATTTTTGCCCTTATAGAATCAAGCACTGGGAGTTAAGAAGCACACTTAATAGTTTCCCTTTGAAATGAGCCCCCAAAATAATATAACAATTATAACCAAGCACAGAAACTGTTTTTTGGTGACAGGGAAGTGCAGGGCCCATATGAATGTGTGCATCATACCCTACACAAATGTATGTGTTCATGCATGTCCCAAAAGTACCTGCATGAATCAGAATATGATTATACTGTCTCAATAAGTAAGGATATTTTTTGCTAAAAGCTTTGTTAATGCACCAGTTAGGGTTGAGGTTAAACCAATAAAAGTAGGGAACTGTGGTATTAGGGTTTCCAACCCTAACACTTCACTCCCACCCTGTAAGCAGCAAAGGGAAAAAAAAACATTATGGTTTTGCCTCTCCTGAGTCTTTGCAAAGCAGGCCTGGGGTCTTCCTTTGGGTTATCAACCTGAATGCTCATCCTGCTCCTGGTAAACTTGTGTGGATAGGAGGGGAATTTTTCACTGTCATCAAAGAAACACCAGCAATGGAAACTCTGAATTGTGCTTGATTTTTTTTAATTTGTGTATGTGTGTAAGGAGGGGCTCATGAGTGTAAATAACATTAAATTATTTACTTACTTTCTTTAATTTAATGGTCTTTTATTTTTAGGGCCTAGTTGAAGGTTTTTATGTACTGTGTGAGTAAAGGTGACAACCATGTTTGTGATGGACGTAAGGAAGCAAGTTGCTTATGAATTCTGTATGTGAGATGTCCTGGTTAGCAAGGACTTGTTTCAGCCATTGGTGGTCTATTAAGGTCATGGCTAGAGCAAAATCTCTGCCAGTCAGGAGGCAGGAATTGCCTTACCCATTTTATTGTGCAGATTTTTTTTTCAGTAAAAAAAACAAAATATATATATGTGTGTATATATATATATATATATATATATATATATAGTGCCACTATAGTTAGGGTTGAGTACTCCATTTAATGTTAAATTTGAAAATTTGTACCTTAATAACTTTGGCACTGTATGATGGATTTGCCTGAAATCTGGCATGCACAATTTGGTACCATAGATCTCTGGACCTGCCATGTTTTGTTATAGTCAGATGTATGGTTGTGGAGCTACAGAGTGCCAAAAAACACATAAATTATGGGGTTTTGCACCTTTTTTGCTCACACCTACAGCCCACATGGTTTGTGTAATCAGTCTGAAAACTTCAGGGAAGATGCAGCCAGGGTCCCTGATGTGCCTTTCGAAAATTGCGTGAAAACATATCAAACGGTTCAAAGGTTATTCAAAAAATACTGAATCCCATTATAGTTTATGGGAAAAGTTAAACTATGCGAAAGTGTTGCAAATGCAGTTTTTAGTGACGCAAATGACCCTTTTACTTTCGTGAGTCAGCCATTTTTTTTTTCAGTTTGTGGTCAGAAAAATGATTGCCATTTAAATTTGGGACACTCTAGGGACACAATTCTTGTTGTGTTCACCTAGTCGAGCCTTGACGATGCTAGCCATGTCTTTTTTTGTGGGTAAAATACCCCAGAAATATGTTTTTTAAATTTTTGTAAAAAGTAGTGTTACAAAGTACTTTCCCATATGTAACACTTTCATTATTTTTTTTGTGAATGTGTCGTGATTTGCGAAAGTAATTTGCAACACTAAGCCCAAAACAATAGGACATCTTTGCTACCCTGCTGCAAAACAGCAGTTTGGTCTTTAGGGCTGAAATTTGCAGGGAAGAAAGCCAGTATCATACAGATGTTCCTTTTGATGGTTTGGTGCAGAAATATAACAGAGTTGCAAAGTTACGGCACTCCA
Organism: Neoceratodus forsteri; assembly: GCA_016271365.2. NCBI lineage: Eukaryota > Metazoa > Chordata > Ceratodontiformes > Ceratodontidae > Neoceratodus > Neoceratodus forsteri. The sequence continues at coordinate 324,315,667 of CM028134.1, forward strand.
AAATTGATGATTTTTCCCATAGGATAACATTACGGCATCCACCATGCCTTTTGGGTCCTGTATCTCGAAAATGGTTAGAGAAAGGACTTTTCGTCGCAAAAATTCTTAGTCCCCCATTAGGGGGCTAAGTGCAAAACTAGTCTGGAAAGTCATTAATAATATGAGATTTAAATTTTTTTTCTGCGTCGTACGGTTCCTGAGATATAAGCAATTTAGTATTCTAAGTGCTCATTTTCCTGTCCGAGGGCCACTATTATGACCACATTCTTTGTATTCACTGTACTTCTGAATGCATCTCTTTCAAACACAAAGCATGTGCATTAGCATTACCATTAGCGTTAGCATTTGCATTCACATTTGCGCTTGCATTTCCGTTATCATTTGCATTTATGTTTGCATCACTGTTAGCATTACTGTTTGTGTTTGCATTACTGTTTGCATTTCTATTTATGTTTGGTTCATAGTTACTGTTACCGTTTTCCTGTCTGTTAGCTTCTGCGCTTCCATTACCATTTGCATTTGCGTTACCCTTACTGTTAGCATTACTTTTACCATTTGCATCTGCATTTACGATTGCATTTGCTTTACTGTTTGCATTTAGATTTGTGTTTTTGTCATTGTTACCATTACCATTAGCGTTTGCATTCACATTACCATTATCGTTTGTGTTTTCACTTCCATTCATGTTACCATCACAGCTTGCATTTACGTTACCGTTTGCACTTGCGTTACCATTTGCATTTGCGTTACGTTAGCGTTACCATTTGCATTTCAGTTTGCACGTGCATTTATGTTAGTGTTTAAATTTGCATTTATGTTAACGTTTGCATCACCTTTAGCATTACCATTAGCGTTTGCATTTATGTTACCATTTGCATTTGTGTTTGTTCTTGCACTTACATTACCATTGCCATTTGTGTTTTCATTACCATTGCGTTACCATTTGCATTTCCATTTCTGTTAGTGTAAATGTTACCATTACCGTTTGCATTTGCACTTGCATTCGTGCTTCCGTTTGTGTTACTGTTTCTGTTTGCATCACTGTTGGATTGCCGTTTGCATTTGCGTTTATATTACCATTGGCATTTGTGTTTGTGTTTACATTACCATTTGCATTTTCGTTTGCATTACCGTAATTGTTAGCGTTTGCATTTCCATTTATGTTTGCATGGGCATTACCGTTCCCATCAATGTTTGTGTTTCCATCACCATTACCATTGGTGTTTTTGTTAGAATTTGTGTTTGCATTTACTTTTCCATCACCGCTACCATTACCATTTATTTTACATTACCGTTAACTTTTGTGTTTCCGCTTGAGTTTTCATTTGTGCTTTGATCTGCATCACTGTTATTGTTACTGTTTCTGTTTCTGCTTCCATTTCTGTAAGCTTTAGCATTTTCATCTGCTTTCTCATTTGCGTTACCATTACCATTGTTGTTTGCGTTTATGTTACCATTACTCTTAGCCTTATCGTTACTGTTAGGGTTATTAAGCACAAATGGCCAGCATGGTGGGAACGTGGGGCCCAAAGGGCCCCACGCTCCCACCACCACATTCCTTTCACTGTTTATATTGCACATTCTCAAAAAGAAGGGAAATTCATGGCAAAAAAACTCTGTTTAATGCATCAGTTAGGGTTGTTCCACAGTGAAAAAAGCACGGAAATTCGGTGTTAGGGTTGAAAACCCTAACTGCGCATTCCCCCCACCCCCACCACCACCACACACACACATACATGCAAGTAGGGGAAGGACCAAGGCAACACAACCAATCACACACAACCAGCAGCAGGTAACAGAAATAACATACAACTATCTAAACAATGAAACCACACACCCATGCTCCCATCGGGCTGTGGCGTGGGGCTGTCACTGCTAACTCTGATCTTAGATGTTCCACACATCGCAAAACACATGTCACTATAGACAACTGGCCATCTTGGGCCACACACTTCCACCAACACATAACACAGACTGCACTTACGGTATTTTTGGGTGTACAAGACCCAAAACAGGATTTTCCATGTTCCCTGAAATACTTTCAAAAATCCCTTTCACAAATGCGACACTGTCATATGTTCCATTTGAGACACTTTTGTGTTTGTGACAGTATTTTGTGAAAGTATGCTCCTGAGACTGCTCATATTTGCCATCATCCTAAAAGCAAATGGTTGGGTCCTTTGGGGTGCAATTTGCAGGGTGGCAAGCCCTGGACCCACAGATGTGCCTTTTCTTGCTTTGGTGCTAAAATACTTAAGCATGACAAAGTTACACTGTTTCAAAATTGAGCAATTTCCCATAGACTAACATTGTGGCACCCATGACGCCTTTTACCATCCATGTGTCAAAAACATAGCAAGGTACGCAGTTTTCACTACTGCCACCTTGTTTCACCTTTAGGTGAACTAACCTCATGAAACAAGTTTGGAAATACTGTATAATACCTGAAGTTAGATTTCTTACCTATTTGCTATGGTAACACAGGTATACACCTCCTGCTGGTTGTGTGTGTGATTGGTTGTTTTGCCTTCATCCTTCCCCTACTTGCATGTATGTGTGTGTGTGTGTGTGTGTGTGTGTGGTGGTAGGGGGGACAGTTAGGGTTTTCAACCCTAACACTGAATTTCCTCACTTTTGTCACTGTGGAACAACCCTAACTGATGCATTAAATGGAGTTTTTGCCATGAATATATATATATATATATATATATATATATATATATATATATTACTGTATATATATCTATGTGGGATTTACATTAGGCTGACTGAAAATATGCAATTTATCTTCATGTGTGAGGGGGCAAGACTATTACTCATAACTGGTGAAGCCACGAGTGAGTAATGAAAGTCCTACTCTCTCACAGGTAAGAAATAAGACCTGAAAGGATGTGTGGTATTGGTGGATACCCGCATCCCGAGGTGCAAGATGTGGCCATACACCACAGGCAGAAGTGAAGGAAGTGAAGTTGAAGCATTTTGTGTAAGAATAAAGGTGGCTGCCATGTCTGTGATGGAAATCAATGAGGTGGCTTATGAATTCTGTATGTGATTTGTCAAAATTCCAGATCACATAGTTGGACTTTTTTCTTTACAGGGCAGTATTGGCACAGAAACATATACGAATTGAATGGCAACAGTCAATCAAAATACAGTATTCTACTCACCCATTAAATCAGTATTTTACTTGCCCATTTTCCAACTGATTGTAAATTGTGTATTTTGAGTCAGGCCATTGTATATTTAAGCAATAATGCATAACAGGATGTGTGTCATGTTGGGATAACATCATGCCTCAGTTGGTTGGGCACAAGGCAACAGGCGAAGTGCATCCAAAACCCAGGAAATTATGTTATCACAGCATGACACACACCTTGGCATACATTATTGCTATTATACAATGACTCCATCATTGAAAAAAGTAATCCCCTTTTTTTAAATCAGTTAACTCTTATTTTGGTAATTTTTACAGCAGTATAACAGCTAATATGCTAATTTACATACAGCAACAAGAAATTCTGGCTAGACTATAAACTTAATTTACATTTTCCTTACTCAGCAGTGCAGTCTCCTATTTTGGTAATAGTGACTGCAGTATAGTCCTTAATATGTAATGGTTACAGCAGTATAACAGCTAATATGCTGATTTACATACAGCAACAAGGAATTCTGGGTAGATTATAAAGTTAACTTAAATGTTCTTTCCTCAGCAGTGCAATCTCCTAATTTGATAGTGGTGACTGCATAGAAACATAGAATTTGATGGCAGATAAGGACCACTTGGCCCACCCTGTCTGCCCATTTCCCTAACCACTGGATAAGCTGCAGATCCTAGTTAACCAGCAGCCTACTTCTTCCTACCCCAACCCCCCCAGAATTGCCTTATGACTATCCCATGCATGCTTGAATTCCGCCACTGATTTTGACTCCACAACCTCCTCCGGAAGGCCGTTCCATGCATCCACAACCCTCTCTGTGAAAAAATACTTCCTGCTACTACTGCAGTATAGCACCTACTATGTAGATGTTTGTGGCAAGGAATTGTGGGTACAATATGAAGTGGTCATCCATTTTTCTTTACTGGGAGGTGCAATGTCCTTTTTTTGTAGTGATTACAACAATATAAGATCTCAGGGGCCAATATTCAACTCTTTGGCTGGGGGCAAAATTTGCACTGCCCAGCAGACAAAATTAGCCCACATCCAACTGCATGTAATATTCAAAGGAACAGCCCGAGGCAAACACTGCTGATTATAGCAGGCAAATGAAGGTGGACAAACATGGCTGTGAGTGCAGTGCAAAAACAGCACAGCAAAAAAGACAGCTCTGAATATAGCAACTGGGCAGTGAAAACAGCAACAGCAGCCCAGTGCACACAGAGGTGGAGTCTGGCACAGGTAAACCACATGACCACTGTGGGTGCCAGCAAAGAAGTGGTACAGAACAACTGCAAACAACAGTGAAGGCAAAATGCTGTAGAACCATGCTAAAGCTCAGACATGTTTGCCTAGGGCAAACATGTTTGCCTGGGGCCAAGCTTTGCCATATTCAAAACCTATATGCAAATGAGACTACTTACACATTCTGAGGGCAAACTGCCACATTAGCATGTCATTATGTCCTGATTTGCATGCATTTCCATGTGTAGATTGCCTGGGTTATTTCAGGGTACACACAGCACCACCTGTATGTCAGACTGGAACTACAAGATGGTAGCAGCAGGCTGGGTTTCTACACAGCAGTACAGACTATTGTGCTCAAGGGGACAAGCACCACAGGCATGGGTGGTTGTGCTGCATGCCATAGATATATTGATGCTACAGTGTGTATCGTATGCTACAGTATCATGGGTAGCTGGTATATTGAGGGACACATCAAAGCATACTGTGTGTCAGGTAACATTGAAGGCTACTGTCCACACATAGACAGGCCCAGCTGGCAGGTGTATACTAACAGTGGACAACACTGTCATACTGTCCTGTGAGCACATATGCTGTGCCAATGGCATGGGATTTTCACAGTACCAATCACATGGCCAGCCATGTGTGATGGAGTGCATGTACAGGTGTGTGGTATGTACATAGGGGGGCCAGACACATACCATCATACAGACCCAATGATGTCAGGGGCATTCCCATTACTGGAGCATGTGCACTATGCAGATGACCCCAGCCACATGGCACCACCTACAATGTGGTGCATTCCAGGCTCCTGTACTCCCTCTCCTCACTACCCTCCTTCCTCTCGGTGCAGCATGTGTGTGCTGTATTATGTTGGTGTACTCCCTTGGAGGGGTTGTGGGTGTGTGTTGCAAGTACTCTCCAACAGGGTTTCCACTGGGTACTACCACTCTCAACTGCCTGGCAGAGTTTAGACTAGTGCCAGATGAAGGTTCTCTGGGCACTGCCAGGGTACTGTGCTAGAACTCATGGCTGGTACCATCGGTTTGGAACATATATCTTCCTTGGCATATGGAGTGGCCCAGGGTGGCCTTCTGTCCTATCTTCCTACCCAATGATCAGGTGCACCATGATGCTGTTATTGTATACAGCCCTTTTGCCTGTTGCTGCTGTATCCAGACCCCATTCTTGTTTTGCCCAGAGTTAAAATTACATTTTTCTGTGCAGTAACTTGTGCCATGCTATGCGTTGTGCAAAGTCAGGCAACCACACTTTGAGTGGCGCTAATGTGCTAAATATAGCATAGCATCTGTATTCATGTACATGCCCACCTCTTTGCCCAGTGCATAGATTATCATTGTGCACAGCACTGTTCTAGTTTGCCTGTGCTAATCGGGCCTTTGAATATAGCACAAGCACACAAACGGAGTGCAAAGTTCATAATATCTGTTTGTCCACCAGGAAAAGTTTTGAATATTGGGCCCCAGATGTTTATTTTCAAAATGAAGCATTGTGCATTCATTAATAGCTCCAAGATATCTGTAGTCTCTTATTTCTGTACTGAGTACAGGAATATAATTGCACGTATACTAATTTACATAGTGAGGATTTATGGGTTCAGTAAATAGCTAATTTTTCTATCTCTATAATCTGCATGTGGAGTGATATTATGACATTCGGTCATTGTGTATGCTGGGACTAGATCCGTGATGTTATACTGAGATAACAACACGAGGCCAGCCCCATACTGTTTCAAGTAAATATTTGTGTTGCCATTGGGTTGTGCATTTGAGAAAGAGTAAGGTGTCCGGGGACAGCCCAGGTTCCAGTTGTCTCAGTGGTGCAGCTGGTTAACATAGTCAGAATGGTATTCATGGTGGTCTGGGTTCAAGTCCCAGCTGATGAACTTGCTTCTTTCTCACCTCTGTTTGTATGCATTCCATAAATATGCCCACCACACTCCTGTGTGATTGGGTTGGTGGGTAAACAAAAGAAACATTTGCAGGTCATACCCTTTTTCTATAGACCAGACCTTCAGGATACCTTTAACAAACTGTGAAACAGATGATGTTTGCTTCAGTGATTGTATATCCCAACTTTCAAAAGCCCTTCATTCTTAACATGGCTGACAGCCTTAATGGGTTTGGAGCAGTACGAAACAAAGTGCTGGATGGAGAATACTTCCCAATCACATATGCAAACAAGGGATCCCAGAACAGGAAGATCAGGAGATTTAAGCACATGGAGGCAGTAGAAAAGTAGGGAGAAAAAAAATTATACAAAAAAATAAAATAAAGAGAGAGACAGAAAAGAGTAAGTATACAAAACAACATTTAATGGGCCACAGATAAGACATGATGGGAGTGGTATAGTGCAGTGGCAATGGAGCAGCAGGCTTCTGGGAGATGTTTTGGAGGATGCTGTGTTGCCCCATCTGTAGGTACCTCTCTGGGTTGAGGGAGGAGGTTGCTCATCTCCAAGCTGAGCTGGCAAGGATTCAGGGGACCGTCTTTCCAACCCAGGGATCACCAGGGCCACAGCTGCTGTCTCAGAGGTTGCCAAGAAAGAGAAGTGGTTGGACCACAGTGGGCTCAGAGAGGGTGAGAGTGGTGCAACAGAGGTGCATCCCTCCAGTTTTACCTCTCCACAATTCATATGCCATTCTGGCAGAGTGTGGTTCCTCTATGGAGGCACTTGTAGTGGAGACCAAGGAGGATGCTGGGAACCTCCACAAAGGAGACCCACAGGAGGGTGGAATAGGAACCCACAGGGGAAGGAAACAACTCCTGGTGCTGGACTCCATTGTTAGGAGGGTAGAACTGGGGGAGGGAGGGGAGAGGGAGGTAAGGTGCCTGCCTGGTGCCATGGCTTGGAGGGACAGGGAGCGAATCTTCAGGATCATGGGAGCAACTGCACAGGTAAGGGAGCTGGATGTCATTGTCCACCTAGGAACAAATGGCTGGGCTGGGAAAGGGATCAGAGCAGCACAGGAGGAGTTTGTGGAGTTGGGGAGGGGCCTTAAAGAAGAAGCACGCATGGTAACCTTCTTGAAAGTGCTGCCTGTCTATGATATGGGTGAGGATAGGGTGCTCTGTACCATGGGATTCAATCAGTGGTTGAAAAACTGGTGCAGAGCTCAGGGATTTGGCTTCATTGGGTACTGGGGGTCCACCTGGGGGGATGCAGGCCTATACTGACATGATGGTCTGCATCTGTCCAGGAGGGGAACCAGGATTCTAGGTGATAGGTTTAAATGCTTAATTGGCAAGCATTTAAACTAGCCAATGGGAAGCACTGAAAAGGAGAAGGAAAATCCTAGCCCCCCCCAAAAAAAATCAGGGTAGTTAGTCAGGTAAACACCAAGATAGCGAAGTCAATAGGGAGAACGTCGGGGGTAAATGGAGAAAAAGACAAAGGCAGTAAAGACAGGGATGGGGCAAAAAGGGGTAAGGCCATCAAAAAATAGAGGATAGTGAGTACCAATGCCCATAGTCTAGGTAACAAGCTCCCTGAACTGGTGGCCTTGATGGAAGAGGGATGCCTGGATATCATGGCAGTCACAGAAACTTGGTACACAGAGAACCATGACTGAGATTTCAACATACCAGGGTACACAATCTACAAGAGGGACAGGGAGGGTAGAAGAGGAGGAGGAGTAGTTCTCTGTGTAAGACAAGGGATCAAAGCCACGGAACTAAAGGGTAAACAGGGAGGGGAGGACAGGAGGCACTGTGGGTCACCCTGGTGACTGGAAATAGCACCACAATCTGCACAGGGGTTATATACAGACCCCCATCTTAGGGGGAGGAAATGGACAAGGAAATGATAGAAGGCATCCTTAGGATGGCAGAGAAAGGGGAGATATTGCTGATGGGGGACCTGAATATGCCAGATGTTTACTGAAGCACCTTTGCTGCAGCCACATCCTAGAGCAGGGCCATTATCGATACCCTAGAGGGGGCATTCCTCTGACAGCTACTGTTGAAACCCACTCAGGAAGGAGCAATCTTAGACCTGGTACTCTCAAATTGGGACAGAGAGAGGATCTCAGATCTAGAAGTGGGTAGCCATCTGGGAACAAGTGACCACCAAACAGTGTGGTTCATGAAAAACTCCACTGTTGAGTCAAGACATACAAAAGTGAAGATACCGGAATTCAAGAGGGTTTATTTTGACAAAATGGGAAGGTGCCTCAGAAAAACACTAGCTAACAGGCAAGAAGGAGGGGCGGAGCAACAGTGGGGAAACATCAAAACTGCTATCACAGAGGCAACAAGCCTTTGTGTGAAGCAAATAAACAAATCAAAATGAAAGAAAAAAAACATTATGGTTCTCCAAAGAGGTGGTGGGGAAGGTTAGGGAGAAAAAGATAGCATTCAGGAAGTATAAGGAAACACAGAAGGAGCAGGACAGAGAACTGTACCAGTTAAAGCAGAAGGAAGTGGGGAAGGCAGTTAGAATAGCAAAGGCCCAAACCAAGGAAAAGATAGCCAAGTCGGTTAAGAGGGGGGATAAAACCTTTTACAGGCACATTAGGGAGCAAAGAAAGACAAAGGGAGGGATACTGAGGCTGAATAAAGAGGAGGGTGGGTAGGCAGAGAGAGAGGCAGTGAAAAGGCAGGGATACTGAACAAATACTTCTGCTCAGTATTCAGAAAGGAAGGAGGGGGAGGTATCTAATCTTGTCAATAGAAGCACTCTGGATAGGGGGGTCGATATCAGTCTTTTCACAGAAGAAAGGATTCTGAAAGAACTCCTAAAACTGAAGGTGGACAAAGCAATGGAGTCTGATGGGATTCACCCCAGAATTCTAAAAGAACTAAGGGTAGAACTAGTAACACCACTGACTACTCTCTTTAATAAATCATGGGAGGATGGAGTGGTACCTGGGGACTGGAGGAGGGTGGTTGTGATTCCCCTTCACAAAAGTGGGAGCAAGACAGAGGCAGGAAATTACAGACCTGTCAGTTTGACTTCAGTGGTAGGGAAAATGATGGAATCACTTCTGAAGGAAAGAATTGTTGAGTACCTAGAGGACAGTGGGGCACAGGATCCAAGGCAGCATGGATTCACAGTGGGAAGGTCATTTCAGATGAGTCTAATCAATTTCTTTGACTGGGTGACCAAGTAGTAGACCAGGGAGGGGCTGTGGACACGGCCTACCTAGATTTTAGCAAGGCATTTGACACAGTCCCACACAAAAGATTAATAACAAATTAACCAGCCTGGGAGTGGGTCACAGGGTGGTAGCCTGAGTAAAACATTAGCTGGACAACAGGACGCAGAGAGTAATAGTAAACAGAGTCCACAGTGAAGAAAGAGGGCTTACTAGTGGGGTACTGCAGGGTTCAGTACTGGGTCCAGTCCTTTTTAATGTCTTTATAAGTGACATTGCAGAGAGACTGGAAGGAAAAGTATGGCTTTTTGCAGACGACACAAAGATCTGCAACAGGGTTGATACACAAGGTGGGGTGGAAAGAATGAGAAGGGACTTGGCAAGGTTGGAGGAAGGGTCAAATGTATGGCAGCTTAGATTCAATGCAAAGAAGTGCAAAGTAATGCACCTGGGGAACAAAAACCCAGGGGAAGAGTACACAGTGGGGGGTGAGATACTAACAACAAAAATGGAGAGGGATCTGAGAGTAGTTACATCAGATTACCTAAAGGTGGGCAAGCAATGTGAGTTGGCAGTAAGGAGGGCTGGGGAGACACTGGGATGCATAGGGAGAGGCATCACCAGTACAGAATAGGAAGTCATTATCCCTCCGTACAGACAGTTGGTGAGACCCCATCTGGGATATTGCATGCAGTTCTGGAGACACCATCTCCACAAAGACATAGACACAGTGGAGGCTGTCCAGAGGAGGGCAACCAAAATGGTGCAGGGTCTGCACCAGAAGACATATGAAGAGAGACTAAAGGAGCTTAATATGTATACCCTCAAGGAAAGGGGGGGACATGATAGAAACTTTTAAGTACCTCAAGGGAATCAGCAATGTCCAAGAGGGTAGCATCTTTCAGAAAAAGAGATGTGCAAGAACAAGGGGGCACAATTTGAAGATGGGGGGGGACAGCTCAGAGGTAATGTGAGAAAGTATTTTTTTCACAGAGAGGGTTGTGAATGCATGGAACAGCCTTCCTGAGGAGATCATGGAGTCCAAAACAGTGGGGGAATTCAAGAATGCATGGGACAGACATAAGGCAGTTCTAGTGGGGTTAGGAGGATGTAGGCTGTTGGTTACCTAGGATCTGCAACTTATCCATTAGGTAGGGAAATGGGCAGATTATGTGGACCAAGTGGTGCTTATCTGCCATCAAATGTTATGTATCTATGTTTCAATGTTTCTGTGTTAGGGGTTGCACAAGGTGGAAAAGATTATCAAGAACTACAATGCTTTCAATTTGGACCCCCTGGTTCTTAAAAGTTGTACCATGGAAAAGATCAAAGAATGCCTCATGTACTGCAAATTCATAGTACAGATGGATCACAACACCCACAAGTATTTGAAGGCACGGGGTCATAATGTCGCAAGACATTATGCCGCAAGGCAAAATTGCGCTGCCAATATAGTGCAATTTATGCCATGAGGCATAAGTTGTTTTTCTGTGGGGTGCTTTGCCCCCACACCCCTGTTACAGGGTTGCATTTCAGACCCCCCCACTAAAGATTCTTAACCTGGGGAGTCCAACTCAGGGAGTGCACAAGTCTGAAAAAAATAAAATGTTTCTGGTACCAGGAATCAAAACCAGTCCTAGACGCGCTGCTTGGGTTCCTACTGCTGTGGCCCAGTCCTGTGAGCCATGGCAGCTGCTCATTGGAACCTGCTCCCAGCAGAGGTCTTATCCTCAGCCTGGGAAACTGCTACTGGTGCAATACCACATGTAGCAGTATACGCGGTATTGCACCAGTGGTGGTAGCATACTGCACTGTACCGGGTTAGCCATAATGTCGTACGCTACTAAGCATGTGACATTATGACCCAGTAGGGTATTTGAACACTGTTAATTTGGGTGCAATTAACACGAGATGAGTTGAACAACTGCTGGAGATGGAGTCTGATGTTTGCTATAAGCCCAGATGTGGAGACATCAATGTGGAATTCTTTTCCAGACACCTCTAGCAGCAGGAGTCAGATGGTGAAATGGTTGAAAAAGGGCTTCCTAGTTATCATGCCCATTGAATTAATGGCATGTTTATGCCAGTCAGAGAGGCCTGTAGAGGAGGCAGAGATGACTAAATGCCATATATTCTGTAACTGTCCTATATCTAAAATGGGATATTCCCAATCAGGCTTTCAAATGTTGCAACTGGAAACCCCCACCCTTTGGCACATCATGCAGGCCTTGTGAGTCCAGGGGAATCAAACCCAGACAGAAGTGTCTGCTCTTACCCTGGTAGGGCAAAAGTGGTGGCACCAGAGATATGAGCTACTCTTAGAGAGAGGCCTTCTGTACTGGTTCCTGTCCCCCAGTGGAGTGTCACTCATGCAGTTTGCAGTACCTCAAGTTTTATGCTTCACCATATTCAAAGCAATACATGACCATTGAGGTCACTTCCAGGATGGGGAGTATGGGATGGAGGAAATTCTAAATCAAGCTTATTATTAGATAGCTACTGCAGAGCCAGCTGCGATGCAACACAGTAACTTGCAGTAAGTGACATGTCACAAAATACTGCATGACAAAAGGTCTTAATTGGCACTGAATTACACTGTTTCCTGCAGTGTACTGCAGCATTACTGTGCTGCATCATGGCTGGCACCACTGTATGACCAACAATGTCCAGGCCTGAGTGACTGCCTGTAAGAGATGTGCTCTTGCTAAAGATGTTTTCTCCCAGGAGCAGGCCCTGCTTATGTGCATGACAACCACTTCTCCTCAGAGACCCTTGAAATGGATTACACTCTGCTAGATACTACTGCCAATGGATTCAAAAATGTTCAGATCCTGATCAATATGTTCAACCATTATACAGTAGCAGACCCCATTCGGAATCAAACACCCCACACCAACACCCCGGCCTTTGTGAAACCCTAGTTAACTCACTATTGTTGCCCTGTGTTACTCCACTATGATCAGGGCCAGAACTTTGAAGTGGCATCACTAAGGTACCCTGCAATAAGTATTTACAGAATTAAAAAAATATCAAATATTGGAGCCAGCCCAGCATTGTAGAGGACTGATATGTTGCAAGCCTTACCTCATGCCACACCAGCAACCAGAGTTTTGGAACAAGCTTGGGTCGCTGGGGGTCAGGTGGGCCATGGGCTGTGAAAGGATTGAGTGGACACATGGAATCTCTCCTCTCCTGGACTTGGGTGGTGTGTCATCTCGGCTCTTGGCTGCGATCAGGTGGAAGTTAGGTGATTGCGCTGATGCATAAGCAGCAGACAAGTGATAGGGAAGGGGGGAAGCCACAGTTCCAGGATGCATAAGTGCCGCCATGCACATGCATAGCCCGAGTTGCCATTGCTAGGGGAAGAACAAAACTGAAGGAGAAAGCACAGCAAGGTAAGCAGCAATGATACTGTATGCACCATGTCCACTCCTGCTTCTCCACTAGAATAAACCTGCAGGCCCACTGGATTATAATTTTGGGGGAGGATGGTCCTCCCCCTCCTGACATGCCATGAGGGCCAATCCATGAGGATACCAGCCTGGAAGGTAAGCCTGGGAAGGTGGTGGAGGTCGACGGGTTAGGTCAGAAAGGAGCCTAAGCCCTCAGCCAGGGAGTATGAACAAAATATGGAAAAAATTAAAATATCACATTTGAGGAATTCTGTCAGAATTCCATGAAATTCTATAAAATTCCATGGAATTCTGTGGAATATTGATGCATTGTTTAAATGTGTTTATTAACTCATAACTCAACTGTCTATTTAGCTCGAATCCTGATATTTAGTGTGAATAATCTTTTGTAAGTGTCATAGAATCTACTAAATATGGAGAGATTTGGTTTGAAAATCTTTAAGGTACAGGGGTTCATAATTTCACTATTTAATTATTGACGACATTTTGTAAAAAATATTTTATAATCTTCACAGAGAGGGTTGTGGATACATGGAAAAGCCTTCCCAAGGAGGTCGTAGAGTCAAAAACAGTGGGGGAATTCAAAATTGCATGGGACAGACATAAGTCAATTCTAGTGGGGGGTAGGAGGAAGTAGGCTGTTGGTTAACTAGGATCTGCAGCTTATCCGTTAGGTAGGGAAATGGGCAGACTAGGTGGGCCAAACAGTCCTTATCTGCAGTCAAATTCTATGTTTCTATTTTTCTATGTTTCTAATTCAGGAAGGACACTGAAGCCACTGCACTGGACAGTCAAACACTTACTATATGGACCTTTGTTCTCACTTCATGTCCACAAAAAAACACTCTGAAGATGAAAAGGGTAACAGTAACAGTTTATATTACAAGGAAATAACAAATACACCAACAACAAAAATGTAAACAGGAAAATCAAAACTAACACTAATGCAAGAAGAACAATATACTGTGACTATTTACAAGAACAAGCAAAGTAATTTATATAAATATTGATAACTGCCACTCTGAGTCCAACCATAGTGCATGAAAATGTCAGGCTGGCCCACCGTAGAAGTGGTTTGGCTTCTGCTTGCAATGCTGATGCCCTGGGTTTGGGAACAGATTGGGGAGTTGGAGGGCTGACCAGAGGGAGGAGGATCGAGTGTCCCTGGGACTGATCTCCTTCTACGGGGGGTGGGGGTGAGTGATCAGCACATGATTGACCCTTGACAGAGTCTGGGGAGAATACAACTGCCAGAGCTGAGCTGTCAGGGAGGTGTGCCTGATGTCAGCACTTCAGCGCACTATGTCATTGCATGCCATGCCATGTGGGGAGCTATACTTCCAAAAGCTGCTGCCAGCTCCATGCATACACCACACTTCTCTGGCTCTGATTTATCCACAGACATGAATGCTGACTGCAGCTTGTGTATCATGTTGCACTACTGATGCTCTCAGAAACTGGGTCAACACAACAGCCTTAGCAGCACTTCAGAGTAGTACAGCAGAAGCATTATCTATTTCACATCTTTAAATACACAGTATCAGTGGCATCAGCTTGTGTAAAACAGTAAACAGCATACCAGCTGTGGCCATATCACTGCTTTCTACTGCATTGATTGACTGCTGCTAGGCCCTCTGGTAGTACCAGGCACCTTTCTAACATTTGCACTCTCTCTTTCCTCCCTCTCTGTAGCCTCACAAGTTTTCTCAGCTGCTGGAAATAAATAAGGTATTATAAATGTATAGCCACACCTTCAACCAATTAAACATTAATATAACACACTGCATCGAAGAGAAGGCCAAGTATAATGTCAAAAAACATTCCTCTGGATCATCACAGAGTTGACCATAAAAAATGTTTGGTTACACTATGACAGAGCAGCAGTAGTACTGTATAGCAACCCAGCAATGACTAAGCCATGACCACCTGGGGTCACTGATTAGTACAAGTACTTGATCAGACCAGGTGGACTGACAATGAAAATAATAAAGATAGGTGAAGGCATGGCCCCAAATTAGGAAGTAGAAGATGCCATTTCTTTGCATGATGAATTATGCCACTCAAAAACATTAGTGCATTAAACAGTCAGTAACACCTGGCCTGTAATAATGACAACATTGTGACTCCAGTCCTTAGGACAAGAATGGAATGGACTGGATGTCATGTTCATTGCTAATACTGATTCATCACAGGTAACACCCAAGCAACACAATTGTTATATATAGCAAAGGTTAGGGGATGGAATGAGCTGCACTGAGGCTGGGTGATTGAACTTCTTGTTGGTTGAGTAAACCAAGATCAATAGGAGGCAGTGAGAACTGGCAGTCTGATGTTTTGGGGGGACACTAACTTAAGACATGAATAATTTATTAAACTTTTACATCTCAAATACTGAAGGTGATGTTGACTTGAACTGGCTCATGCTGGGTCTTTAACAAGTGCTGGCCCCAGGTGGCTCATGGCAGTCAGTTTGCCTATGGGTAGCATCATGGTAATAAAAAAAATAGATGCATCTTTTAATCCTCTGTCCCCAGCAAAACATGATGGTCTTTCCTGGCCTATGTCTGGCAACATCCAAGACGCATTAAACTTAACACACAAAAAGACTGTTCCAGAGGGGATCAGGAATGCTGACCTGACCCACATGAGTGATAGCTCCATCCATGTCTTACTTAGAATCTGGTGACCATTTTCATTGATTAGGTCAATTAGAAACTCAACTGACAGAGGGAACATACTGTACTTCTAGAGCAGGCATGATTGTTCACTCACCAGATAACATGTCATCCCTTTGTCCTCAGCTGAGAAGGCATTGATGATTGTGATTGCTGCTCCATCTGAATCATGTCATGGCTCACAACACAGTTTCAGGGCATCTAGCTCTCTAAGGAACTAAAGGTTTTTGCCACCTTCACAAAAACATGATATGCTTCCTCTAGCCATTAAATGGAGGAAGTGTGTGGAACCAAAAAGGCCAAGATGGATGCCCAGGAAGGCAGCATCCCCCACAGTATTAAATTAAACATAAACAGAATGATCTCCAATGAAGGGAGACTGTAGTTGTGGAAATACTAGGTGAGGCAATAAGACTCCCAGGTCTCTTTCCTCAGAAGCAGTATCCAACTTAAACCCTCCCATCCAATATTCTGTCTTGGCATTCTTGTTACCTATGAGCATCACTTTGCACTTTTTGCATTGAATTTTAATTGCTAAACCTCAGACCACCTCTCTTAACTTTCAGGTCCCTCTGCAACTCCCTTAACCCCCTTCGCTGTCTACCCTACCCCAGAGTGTTGTGTCATCTGTAAAGAGACACATCCTGCCCTTGATTCTTTCTCCCATGCTGCTGATGAACACATATTCAAAAGGAACGGACCAAGGAATGAATCTTGTAGCACATCACCAACAGCACTGAAAACCAATGATGTTTCTTATTGGTTCTATTTTTTGCACCTCCAACAAGGCCCACTGTCAAGTCTGACCCTGCCCACCCTGCCACTTAGATACATATGAACTATTTGAGCATCCCCTTGTCTGCTCCCCCATGGCTTAGCCCATGGTGGGCTTGGAAGATACCCCAACTGCCAGGCACAAGATCCAGTTCTTCGGTTGCGGGCCATGTCACTATGGCAAGACCTGCAAGTTTGCAGATCTTAATATGCTCCCCTGGTATTTTTCCTCCTAGTTTTTTCCCCATGTAGGACAATAGCATAAGGGTGAATGCAAGATCTCAGCATGCCAATCACCATCCGCATCCCCCCGCAAAATGTCACTACAAGTGCACTGCCTCCTGTTACAACCCAGGTGCAACTATAATGCGAAACCCAACTGCACTCCCTCCCTCCCTGCATGGAGGAGGACAGCATTGTCTGGGCTGCTTGATCCTCCTTTTCCTCCCCCTAGCCTGTCCCCTGATAATCCATGTTGACTTCTGTACATGATTCACCAGTACCCCAAATGGTAGCGCTATTTCTGCGCTAATGGATCAGCATAAAACAAACATTTTTGTAAGGGACCACTTCACTTGGAAGGGGACGTGTGACACAAGGAGAACAGACCATATTACAGTCCGACTACCTGCAATCACCCAGCTACCCAACAGAAAAAAAAACACTTAGATGTTACTGTAAAATTTAACAATAAATGTTTTAATAACACAGCTTAAATGTAACAATGACAAATGAGATCAACAACACAACAATACACACAGTATAACTATGTACAAAAATGCATATACTAAATAACTTTTTACAACAGTCCTCCAAACAGGTGACTCACACCCATTCAGCTTTCAAAACTGCCCTCCTCCTCATGTGGGCAGTTATTGGTAATGTAGCTGGCTGGATGGCAGATAGAGATGCTGCATAGGTTTAATTCACTGGTGAGATTGGCACAAATTTGTGGAAATTCACACTTTGTGGATTTCATGAATTTTCCAGCATCTGCACCAACTAAAACCTTAAAACTGTAGCAAAAAAACTCCCCATCCCACTGTGCTGAATTGCCCCCAAAACACTCTCTCATTATATAACTATTCTGCCCCTGCACCCTCTTTCTTCTGCCCCTGCCCTACTGAATTTTAACTAGTAAGAGTAAGATAACATAAATTCAATATACCCTTCCCCTACCTAAGCACCAAACGCACGCCTCTGCCTTCCCCCACCCAAATCCCTCACCAAGTCAATGAGTCATAACTCTGCCCACCCAAACCCCTTTCTCTGGCCCCACCTCCTTCCCCAATCAGCACCCAGATAAAATGTGCCCCATAATAAAGAAATTGGTCCCCTGCTGAAGTGTCTGCTCTGTTCAATGTCAGTCTTGGTAATGGTGCATGCACATGAATGAGTGGTGACATCTTTACTCCCAGTAAAACTTGATTGGCAGAATTGTCAACCAATCAGATCTTGCTCTGAAAAAACTACATCAACATTCATTCATGTGGGGCCTATTACCAAGATGGGCACTGAACCATACAGATGTTCAGCACTGGGGGACCATTTTCCTTATTAAAGGTTGCATTTTATTTGTTTGGCACATAAGTGGGAGGCAAGAGTAGACTGAACGTATGTTGCCTTACACATACTACTTGAAATGCACCACAGTAGGGGTGAGAAGGATGCCAGCAGTGGAAGGAAGGGGGTTTACAGTATATGATGATAATATTTTTTTAGGGCTCAGTAGGGATGGTCCTACAGCATAGTGGATGGAGGGAGATGATTCTTTACAGATTTAGGCTGTAAATGACCAGTTAGCATAATTTTTCACCAGCGAATTGCACAAATTCAGATGGCAAATGACATGACTTGCCCAGTTTGTCTACAAATTGGCAATTCCTGTAGATAAACTATGTAAATTTGGCCATTTTGCTGGGCAAATAAATATACACAATGCATTCATTACTGAAATAAATTTTCTGAAATTTACAATTTCTTCTTAGAACAGAGTACATTTCAGGAACTTTATATATATCTAACTGCAACAGACAGCCAGGGCCATTATTTATTTGACAATGTGACATATGGTTGTCTCATTTGCAATGACATCCACATTTTTTAAGCAAGCAATGCATGTTTGACTTTGACAAATCTGTGCCTGCCTTATCAGAACCGATTTATGTAAGCTACTCAAGTTGCTGTGGTGGTAGTGAAGTCATATGCAGTTGGTGTCAATAGTGTAGCTGGTATGGGCAGTGGTAAAAGAGGGATCACCAGTACTTTTCTCATTCTATGACCTGGTTTTCTCCATTGCTCTTTCATCCTGGACCATTTTAGCAAAAGCTTTTTGTAATTTAACAAATCAGCCGACTGCTTATTGTGTCACATGCTTGTTTTGAGACTGAGTGCTGCTTGTTGTGGTTGCCCAGGTTCAGTAGACTCTGTGGAAAACAAAGAATATACTAAAATAAAATAATTATATTAAGAAGTGTAGGTTACTAAAACCTGTGAGCTATTTGTCACATACAGAATGTGTAATGTGAGACAACCAGAAAAGTACTGTGATTACTAACAATCTCTGAGACCAGTATAATAGACATAGGTTGAAATGACATACAGTAGAAACATCAAATTTACATAGAATAATGACTAGCTAATCTGTTGTTTACTGTTTGCCTAGGCAGTACTCACTAATGTGATTTGATTATTTGGGGGTCAGATAAATGGGATGTTTAAGTATGTTCACAATATTATGTCCTCCATGGTAGTCAACTCCTAATTGCAATGGTTCCAGTCATAAAAATTACTAATTATTCATTAGTGCAGTGTTGCACAACAAAAGGAGATTTGTTGTCTCTGTTGAAATTTGTAGGGCAAGATTAATGAAATCAAATATATTGCAGTAATAGCATTCAGTTCAAAAACATTTATCCCTGCTCATAAACACTGCAAGTGACTATCACCATAGATACATAGATATGTAGATACATAGATGTTTTCATCAGATAAGGGCCTTGTGGCCCATCCAGTCTGCCCTATCCCTCTTTCTAATGCTTAAGGTACATTATATGCTTTGACAAGTTCCCATAGCTATCATGAAGATAAAGACATGGAGGAGAAAAAGCAGCAAGCTAAGTAAGTTGCAATTGTTCCCTCCTGCTCCACATTTGGCTAACACAATGGCAGCAGAAATGAAAAAAACTGCTTACAAGCCATGCACAGCACAGTCACTGCTTATGACAAGCATTATATGGTAGGCTGCCACTCAGTTCCATAGAGGGAATAGCTACAAGAACTTGTGTACCTAGAGATGGGGACAGGCTCTAATAGTGCTGGGTTGGGAACTGGCTAGAGTTGAGAAACCAGAGGGTATGAAATAGGTGGTCCTTTGAAGTGAGAGGAGTCACCACTAGTGGGGTGTATCCCACAGGGGTGAGTCATTTGGCAGGTACTTTTAATCACACTAAGTATGTTGGCTACTTAATTCAACAGTAGTCATAACCCTTTAAGCTAAGAAAGCACCTTCATCACCTATTTCATACAGTAACTATATCAGTATTGCTTTTCAAAAAATAAATACTAAATAACCTACAAGCACTGGGTCCAACGGTGCCCTCTCCTTCAGCTTCTTTGCTACTACTGTTGGCAGTAGCAGTACAAAACAGCTGCCCAACAGTTCACATCACCCTCAGCCTGAGAGTTCTCTGCTTTTGTGAATGAAAGAATTATGTGAAAGTTAGAACCACCCCCCAAAAATACAACAGCAACAAACTACGATACACTGCCAAGAAAGATAGTCAGCCATACTTGCACAAAGATGCCAAAATCATCATGACACATCTGACCAGAAGGGAGGTTGAATACTCCAATCCAAAGCAGCTGCATTATGGACCTGGCCATGACAACCGAGGAGCTCTATTCCAGTTACTCACCATGCCAGTTGTGTTGATGATGATGATCTGTGAAGACATTGCCATATATTAGAATGGAGAACATGCCATCATTTACCCAGAAGAAGCATAATGCTCTTAAACTATGTATGAGGCTGGGCATCTTGCCAGTATCACTTATACTGTATAAACAGCATGCATGAGATTCCACCAGAGTGGAATGGCTTGGGCTGCACTTGATGACACTGACTATAGAAAACTGAAACAGTAAGACATATTAACACTTAAACACAATTTACATATTGAAGACTGATGATAACTTACAGTTCCAGGACCATAATGAGGTGAAGGGAGTGGGTCACCAATATTTATTTACAGTGAGGAAACTTTAAATTCTTTATCCATTACTCTGTTCATGCATGCCAAGATGTGACTTCTCTGTTTATCTGTGTGACAACATCCCTGGTGCATAACAGGTAACCCATGGTAAGGGTTTTATGTGACAAGGGCAAGTTTTTTATGTCGCTGACCAAAAAGAGTGACTGAAAAACTACCCCAAGTCACTACAGTGAACCACATTAGATTGCCCGCAACAACTAGCGATGGTCAATAACTTTGAATACACAAAACAAAGAAGACAAAGTTTTAAGCAGGGGCAAGCCCCCCAACACCACCCAACTTAAGGATTACCAACTCTGGGGGGGGGGGTAGACTTAGAAAAAAAAAAGAAAAAAATCCCAGAATGAAAAAATTCTGTCCTGCACCCTAACCCCAGGTCCTTGAGTTCCATAGGTGGTGGCTGTAGCCACTACACTAAATGGCCAGCTCAGCAAGACTTGGCCAAACTACTCCTCTTATCTTCTTCTAGTGAGTGTAGCAAGTGAAGCTCACTGCTACACTTGCTCTAACTTACTTCTTGCTATTGTGCAGCAGTCGCTCTTCCTATGGGCGGTTTATTGCGTCACTCTTATTGGGCCACTCAATAATACACACTCATATCACTAGACAACGTGGAAAACACATTCCAATGTGGAGTGGGGAAATCATTAAAGTCATAGCCAGAGGGACTGCTGGAGTCATCCATGTCTAGCCAGTTTTTTTTATGTAACTATTAGCTCTTATTACATTCATTGCCTGCTCTCAGAGTCATGAAAGAGCCTACTTCAAGAACAATCATGATGGTCCAAAAAACAGGTGAGAACACTGTCTCTCTGTTGTCTGCTTGAGATACATATAATTAAATACTGAGTGCCATGATGCCCCTCCCAGTCATGTCAAAAGAAGAGGGCTACACTGGGATTCTGGCTCACTATCTTCTATGGAACAAGGTGTATGCAATTTCTCTGTGCATGCATGTGCCACCCTATACTAATGCCTAACAATAAATTTTGTCAAAAGTCAAAATTGGATACTATTATTTAATAATACACTCACTGTTACTGCTGATGCTCCTGGCATGGGAGAAGCCCTTTTCTTTCAGTGCTTCTTTGCACCCCCCTCTTGCAATGTGATACCCAACCAATCAACTAAATTACTTTGTAGCAGTCTCCAATGGAGGACATCCCACTTATATTTTAACTGCTAGATGCTAATAAGGATACTAGTCTGCTGTCCAGCCATCACTGTCTTGATCTTCCAGCACAGTATCTCATGCTGTGAATATGGCAATCTTTGGGCATTAAAAGGGAATCCACCTGGGTCACCACCTTGCCAAACAGGGTCACTTCAGTGCTCTGGAAATGGGGTGACTGCTTCCTGGAGTTGCTAGCTTGCCCAACTGAATCTGAGCCTACGACTGATATTTTACACTATAGTCATGGAACCACTCATAGAAACATAGAATTTGTCAGCAGAAAAGGATCACTTGGTCCACCCAGTTTGCCCAGATATTTCAAATCAAATCAAATCATCTCTATTTTTATAGTGCCTTTCAAAACCAAGGTGCTGTACATAAAAAACATATATGTAAAAATAAGATTTTAAAACAAACATTAAAATATATCATCTGAACTAGGAAAAGTTAAACTAAATAAATATGTCTTTAGCTCCATTTTAAATCTATTGACAGTTGGGCATTCTCTCAACCAACGAGGTAGAGAATTTCACAGGGTTGATGCTGAAAAAGCGAAAGCACGGGATCCTGATGTCTTTAATCGAACCCTGGGAATCTCCAGCAATCCCTTATTGGCGGAACAGAGAGGATGGAGGGGGCAGTAGGGTATCAGGAGATCTTTCAGGTAACTGGGTCCCTGATCATGTAGGGCTTTAAAGGTTAGTAAGCCAACCTTAAAGGTGATCCACCACCAAACAGGCAGCCAGTGCAGTTCGTGGAGCACAGGTGTAATATGACTGGTTCTAGAAGTCCCAGTCAAAAGTCTGGCCACCGCATTCTGCACCAGCTGCAGGCAGCGGATATCAACCCCAGATAGCCCTAGGTAGAGGGAATTGCAGTAATCAGGATGGGTAGTGACAAAGGCATGGACCAATGTTGGAAGATCACCCAGAAGAACCAGGTGTTTCACCTGGGTGATATTCCTCAGATGGTAAAAAGAGGATTTGACAACAGCTGACACCTGAGATTTTAGGGTCAGACTGTCATCATAAATAAAGCCCAGATTACGCACCTGATCAGAAGTAGAGAGTGACATACCACCAAGTAATAAGCCTGATGGTTGTCCAGCTCCCAAACCTGCCCCCGGATGACCTGGGTCCACTACCAGCACCTCAGTCTTATCCGGATTCAGTCTCAGCCAGCTGGAACTCATCTAAAGTCTGATCTCAGCAAGGCAGTTATTTAGCATGGAGAGTGCATCATCCTGTCCGGGCAGAAAGGAAAAATACAGTTGAGTATCATCTGCATAGCAGTGAAAACCCAAACTGTATTGCCTGATGATATCTCCCAATGGCAGCATATACACTGCAGACAACATGGGGGCTAGAATCAAACCCTGCGGTACCCCACAAGGCAGGAAGTGAGTGACAGAGGAATAAATTCCAGTGGCAACTCTCTGAGACCTGTTCATGAGGTAAGAATGAAACCATTTGAGCACTGTACCAGACAGCCCACAAAAAAATCGGCAGGCGCTCCAACAGCACACCATGGTCTACAGTGTCAAATGCAGCCGAGAGAGCGAGAAGGGCCAGAATGGTACATGCCTTTCGATCTGTAGCAATTAGGAACTCATTCAATACCTGGACAAGTGCAGGCTCCATGCTATGCCTCTTCCTAAAACCAGACTGGAGAGTATCATAGATATTGTGAGTTGTAAGATGATCATCCAATTGAAACGCAACTGCCTTTTCAATAACCTTATCAACAAATGGCAGGTTAGAGATAGGCCAGTAGTTGGCTAGACAATCTGGATCCAAGGAGGGTTTTTTAAGGAGTGGTCAAATGACCTGCCTCCTTGAGGGGGTCAGGAAAGACCCCCCTCTCCAAGGACTTCCAGACAATGTCAGCAAGGATCGGGTAGATAGCTTCTACACATCCCACTAAAAGAGGTGTAGGACCCAGATCCAAATTGCAACTAGTTGGTAGCAATGTTTGGATGATCTTCACAATGTCAGTGAGCTCCAGCCAGTGAAAATTTGACCAGACAGACCGAGCACATGCCACTTCCTGTCGACCACTGCAGTCCCTCATAGGGGAGGTCAGATCAATGCCAGACCTGATGCTGGCAACCTTATCTGCAAAAAACCGAGTGAACTCTTTGCATCTCAGCTGAGAAAAAGCTTCTCTGGGCTGGAGATTGGATTGCACAGTCTGTCTACAGTTGGAAAAGCTGAGCTGGTCGAATCTATGCAGCAGAAATCTCCCCAGACAGGAATTCTGCCTTCTTACTGGTGATTTCTGATTGATAGCCATCATGATGTGCCATCAACCTAAGCCTGTCAGCATCATGGCTGGACTTCCACCAGGCTCTCTCCTACATTCGGCCAACTTGCCTTAATTCCTTCAAGAAGCCATCAAACCAAGAGCTCCTTGAACAAAGGGTGAGAGGCCGAATACGAACAGGAGCAATCTTGTCCGGATCATCTCCCACAGCCTTGTTGTAGGCTAGTATGAGATCATCTGGACTCATGCATTCACCTGACAAGCCCGATAGATCTGGTACTGCCGTTAGGTCACTGGGGTTAATACCCCTTAAAGGGCAATACTGAACCATCTCCGTAGGGGCAGACCTATTGGGGGGACCTGAAATTGAACCGTATGATGTGATTTCCTGCCTAGTCTGTCTCCGCAGACCATAACTGGTCTCTGGTGACCCTCCCTCCTCTCTGCCTATTTACTAATGTTTCCATATGTCTGTCCCACACATGCTTGAAGACCTGGTACTGCTTTCACCTCTACTGCTTCTGCTGGCAGCCTATTACAGGTGTCCACTACTATTTCAGTGAAGTAGTACTTCCTCACATCATACTTAAACTCCCTCCCCAGCTACATCAGATGCCATCTGGTCCTTGTCCTCTTTCCCATTCAAGACTCTCCTCCTGCACCCTGTGAGGTAATCATAGGTCTCTATCATGTTCCCTCTCACTCTCTACCCTTCCAGAGTGTACATGTTAAGATCCTTAAGTCTCTCTTCAGAGGGCTTTTCATGCAATCGCTGCACCATTTTAGTTGCCCTCTTCTGGACTACCTCCATCCTATGTTCCTTCTGAAGTGTGGCCTCCAGAACTGGACACACTACTCCAGGTGAGCTCTCACAAGTGAGCGATTCAGAAATAACACCACCTCCTTCCTCTTGCTGGTGATACCTCTCCTTTTGCATCCTAGTATCCTACTATCCCTATCCACCACTTTGTCACACTGCCACATTGAGGTAATCAGATATGAAAATCCTGAGGTCACATTCCTGCTTAGTGACTGTCAGTACCTCCCCAAACCTTCATCCTATGCTCAGTTCCTGGGTTCCTATGATCTAGGTGCATGATGTTGCATTTATTGCATTGAACCCAAACTGCTATGCCCTTGACCACTCCTTAAGTTTCCCAAGGTCCCTTTGCATTCTTCCCACCCTCTCCTGAGTGTCCAATCTATTACAGAACTTGGTGTCATTTGCTAAAAGTCATACCTTCCCTTCCAGATGTTCTGCAATGTCACTTATGAAGGCATTGTAGAGGACCTGTCCCAGTAATGAGCCATGCAGCACACCGCTGAGCACTTTTCTCTCATCAGAGTGAGTTCCATTAACCAACACCCTCTGTTACCTATCTATTACTTCTTTATCCAGTTCATCACTTTGGAGCCCATCACTTGTCCACTCAATTTCTTTGTCCATCTCCTACACAGTGTTAAAGGCCTTGCTACAGTCCAGATGGAGAGAAATCTCCAGCTCAGCCAGCCTTGTAATTAAAAGAAAACCTAATCAGGGAGTAGCCCATTCCAATCAAGGTAGTACAATTCTGAAAACAAATTGGAAAGATGGCCCAACTCATCAAGTGTAGTGTTAAAAAATTATTGCTCATTTATTAAGGATAATTCTAAACCAGGTGCAAATGCATGCTTCTGCCAGTGTTTTAGAGCTATACTTCTTCATCAGAGAGCACTGGTTTAAATCTAAAAATATGCATATAATACAAAATTAAAGAAATTCTTCTAAAAATGTAGATGTTGATAAAGTTAAAACAACAGGGGTCAGATACTGAGTAATGGGCAAAAGTGGAACGCAATGTTTGCTCTTCGCTTGCCCTTGCTCATGACCCTGAGGATGCTATATTCAGTAGAGTAGTGCACTGCCACTATCTGACTGAATATGATGCCTTGTCAGGGCAATGCTGAGACAAGCGTGGTGTAAAGCTAAAGTCTCAAATGACCTAGCATGGCATAAAGCCAAAGTCTCAGACTGCACTGTTGATCACCAACGTTACAGTGAACTTCGAAATGGCTGCACCAAAGCAATCTGTCTTGCCAAAGCACAGCATTTCAATTCAAATTTCCAAACTAATACAAACAACCCTTCTAAATTTTGGAAGGTTGTTCACTCCCTCTTTTCACCATCCTCTACCCTTCCGCCTCCCATCCTCAGGCACAATCACTCTGTCCTCTCTGAACCTATCACCAGCATGGAATGCTTCAACTCCCACTTCACCACCTGTGTCTCTTCTCTGCTAAGCACCCTCCCAAGCCCATCCCCTACCCCGGTGCACCCCTTCCCCACCCCTGAAACTAATAAACCCCCTTCTGCTATTCCTCTTACCCTTATGTTGCCTCCACATCCTGTCCCTTCCCCCTCCATTCCACTGCCCTATCCCCCCTTCTAGCCCCATTCCTCCCTCCTTGTTCTCCTTCTCTCCTGTCTCTCCTGACACTACCCTTCAAGCTCTGCTGGCACTCAACCCTACCAAAGCCTCATTGCCTGATGGTCTTGACCCTATGCTCCTCTACCTCTCTGCTCCTGCCATAGCCTTCCCATTCTCCCTGCTACTAAACCTCTTCTTTGAGACTGCCACTGTGCCTTCTGTCTGGAAACATGCTGTTGTCCTCCCTCTCCCTAAGGGGGGTGACCTCTCATCTCCTGGGAACTATCGTCCTATCTTGCTGCTGCCAACCTTAGCTAAATTACAAGAACACGTAGCCCTCAACCAGCTCACCTTGTTTCTCTCTGATTACGCTTTTTCCACCCCCTTTCTGTCTGGCTTCAGGAAATCCCACTCTACCAGCACTTCTCTCCTAAGATTAACTGACACCATCACCTCAGGCTTTGAAAAAGGGCACATTACCTCAGCTATCTTTATAGACCTGGCCAAAGCCTTTGATACTGTCTCTCACCCTCTCCTCCTTCACAGCCTTACAGCTGCTGGACTATCCCCTTCTGCTACAGGATGGTTCAGTGCCTACCTGTCCGGCAGGTCGCAATCAGTAAGAATAGCTGATGCTATCTCTTTTCTCCTGCCTATAACCACTGGAGTCCCCATGGCTCAGTTTTAGGCCCCATCCTGTTCTCCATCTTTTAAATGATCTCCCCCTGTTTTGCACTGCATCCAGCATCCACATGTATGCGGATGATACAGTACTGTATACCACCGGCAATACTGTTGCTGATGTCACTACCAGGCTACAGTCTGACTTCACTAAAGTCCAAATCTGGTTTAGTTCTCATCAACTCTTTCTAAATGCCAAGAAGACAGTCTCCATGTCCTTTGGCACAAGGCAGAGACTTGCTAGGCTAAGCCACTTTCCCACCTTACAAACCCTTGATGGGACTGCTCTCGAGGACTCCTCCTCCTTCAGGTATCTCGGCAACTGGCTGGACAGACACCTTGACTTCTCTGTATACATTGATGCTGTTCTGAAAAAACTAAGGCCCAAGCACTTTACAGAAACCACAGCTGCATCCCGCTCACCACCAGGCATGAGCTGGTACAGAAGATGATCATACCTATTTTAGACTACTGCGACATAGTCTACAATGCTGCCCCACAATCCCACCTATCCAGACTGGACTCTCTCTTCAATTCCTTCTTTTGCTTTGCATTTGATGCCCCTCCCCGCACCCATCATTGCGATCTCTTCCGCTCTCTCAACCTCATTCCCCTACATTCACGGCATGTGCTACATGGTGCTAAGTTCATCTCCAAATTCTGGTTTGGATCTCTCCCCTCATATATCTCCTCCTCTATTGGCACCCCTACCCACTCCCTCTATTCACTGAGATCCCAGGCTGACACTCGTACCCTCTCAGTTCCCTGCAGAACTACTGCCTCTGGCCAAAAAGCCTTCTCCTACCACATGCCTAAAATGTGAAATGCACTACCCCCACAAATCTGCCACTCTTTCACCCTATATTCCCTTACCACTGCTTTGCACAATTACCTTACACCCACCTGTACCTGCTTCAGACCCCACTTCATACCTGCCTCCCTGTCCCCCTCTGCCTCTCCTGCACTTATCTACTCCATATAGACAAGCACCTAATAAGGGTGACAGAATCCATTATGCTCACCCTGCTGCATCTGCACCACTAGCTTACTGCCTGTTTGTATGCAATTGTCAACCTTGCATCCTATGCTTGGTCCATGTACTGACTCTATTGTATGTTGCTCCTGTGTACTGCCAATTCTGTAACTGTTGCATCTGCTTATTATGTACTCAACTGCCATGAACCTGTATTGCAACTGTATGAATGTATTCTCCATCTTTTATGAATGCAGCTAAACCCTCACTCTGTACATCCCTCCCCTATTCCCCCAGGATGTACTCTGAGATGAGCATTAAGTTGCTCAGTGTATCTTTCCTAGTGAAACAATGCAATGGATAAATAAATAAATAAATAAACAAATAAGTAGTGCTATACCAACATGGATCTGGGCTGTATGCAGCCCATACAATAGTGGAAGGAACTATGCCCCCAGACCTGTGAGTACCAGGAGCACCTGGCATGATATTTAACTAGCACCATGTAAATGAGTCCATTAGGCATGCAAGGTATTAAAGGACCATATGCATGCCCATTATGGGCTCATTCACATGGGAAATTGTGGATGGTTTGTGCTCCTCCTCTGGTCAGCTGCCATATCAGGCATGGTGGTGACCACCTCCCACCCCAAACACCCATCCCCATACATGCTGAAGTATTCCCTTCTGTCTAGTGTTATTCCCCACCCTACAATCCACCCCCCCATAATTCAATAATTATTACCTGGTGTCTAGTGGCACCCTTCCACCCTCTGATCTCCATCATCATAATCTGATAATTATTCCTTTGTGTCTAGAGGCACTCTCTGCCCTCTGAATGTCCACTGCTGTAATAAAAAAATAATTCCCTGGTGTCTAGTGGAACCCTCTCTCTGATCCCCATTTCCATGATTAAATACATATTCTCTGGTGTCTTGTGCCACTTCCACCCTCCGATACCATATCCCTCTAATTTAGAAAGCATTCCTTGGTGTTTAGTGGCACCCCCCACCTCTTATCCCCATCCCCTTAAAGAGGGATTCTGGCCAAAGGTGCTGCTTTGCATGCTTAGAATAGGTATACCCCCAATAAATCACATACCAAAAATGTGGTTTCTGTGTTACCTCATTTTAATGTTATGAGCTATTTTGTAACCCTGATTTCACTACCGTTCAAAACAGCCGGTTTCAGTGAATTGTTGCTGAAGATGTCATCTCCAGAACTTACAGTCTAGTCTTCCCTGTCAGCAAGCTTACAGGACCTGTTTCTCCAAAGTTTAAAAATCATGTGTAATGGTTTTCACAAGTAAAAAAAGGCAGCAACATTCAAAAAACATTTCTATAAAAACTATGTGTGTGTTTTAGGTTTTGGAACAAAGTTGACAAATTCATATTTTTCAATTTTTTAATGCTTTTTTGATGTGGTCCATTTCTCCAGAGTTGCTGAATCCTGAGTCAGCATGCCTCCAGGCTGCTGATACCATTTGGGGTACTACTCTACTGTATTTGTTATGAAGTTGTATTGCTACTAGTATTGCATAATGTTGGTAACTTCACTGCTGTTTGTCAGTGTCTGCTTTATAACAAGTTTTAAAGAACACCTTTTCCAGTCCTTTTGACTTTTGTGCATAAATTACCCCTGCTTGCATTGATTCTGGAATTGCATTTCACTACTGTCCTCTGCAGTTAGTTTTTGCATTCTGCAAAATGAATGAAACTCAATTCCAGAATCAGTGCAAGAAGAGGTAATATATGCATGAAAGTCAAAAGGACTGGTAAAGGTGCTCTAAATATCAATCTCTATCTCTCAACAAAATATTGCTCTGTTTTATAAGATGTCTTTACCTTGCAGTTTAAACTCAGCCTCCTGTTCCTGTAAGTTCCATGTCCTGTCTTTCACAAAATGGGGGTAATTTTTAAATGAAAGTCACAAGGATTGGAAAAGATGCTGACAGCAACTCTATCTTCTCTCATTCCCCATGGTTTGTTACAGAGGCAGAAGAAAGTCAATTTTACAAAACAAAAAAACATACTGACAAGGCACTTGGATTTTGGCATAAAGCATTGCTAACAGGGTGTATTGCGGAAGGGGGAACATAGTATGTACGTTGAGTACTGGTAGTTTTCCCTTGCAAAATTGCTGTGACTGCATTGTACTACACAGTGTGAGTCACTCCTCTGCCCTACGGTGATGCCATCAGGAGCTGAACAGTAAAGGCAAGTGCAGCAGGGCTGAAGCAGGGCTCAAAAATAAATCCAAATTATGGAAGGCAGAGTAAACCTTGGCCAAAAATAACAAATTCACACACCCTTTCAGGTCTAGTACTGCATATAATGACTACAAGATATAACTTTTTGGACCATCATGAAAAGTGTTCTTTAACAGGGGCCTAATATGAGTTAATTCCTGCTAGTGGTTGAAATGTTAGCCCTGGTACAATTATTAATTTAATGTGGAATACAACATAGATGACTCTGAATGCAGGATAAGTAACTGACTGTCAAGGAGAAAACAATAGTTCAAGTTCAAGTTTATTGCAGGAAAGACTCAGTTGAGCAAGCTCATTCACAAGGAGGTCCTGAGTCATATGCACATACAACACACAATTACATAGATAGGAGATATACAATGTAGGACAACAGGAGGAGAATTATATACAATTAAGAGGTATATACTGTACAATGGACATTCTTATACTATGTATGCTCTACATTTCAGAGTTAGCCTAGTCCTATATTATGCAACCATTTCAGTTTAAAACAATAGAGGGCCAGTTGGTACATGGGGAGTTGTCTAGGCATTGGGGGGCCTAGTTGCACCTACATGTGTCTTTTAATTTAGAGATGGCTAATGTTTTGAAGGAGTTAGTTGATATAGTGCTGGTTAGCTTCAGCATGGTTTGAAGTTGGTTCAAATATTTGGTAGGGTGTATGAGACAACCCTTTATCCTGCTGTGGTACGTGTCCTGGGAATATCTGTAGGATAAGGTCGGATTTCCTTAGGGAGTAGGCGCTGTGCGAGATATGTATGAGTGATGTCAGATAGGTCGGAAATTTGTGAAGTAGTAGTTTGAGGGTCCAAATACCAGCATGGAGGAGATGTCTAGAGGTCAAGGAGGACCACCCAACTGCTGCATAAAGATTACAGTGGTGGGTCCTGTATGCCGAGTTGGTGATGAAGTGAAGAGCACGGTGGTAGAGTACGTCCAGTTTTGATAGGGTTAGGGTTGGGGGAGGATATAAAGATAATGCCTCTGTAATCCAGCAGGGGAAGGAAAGTTGCTTGGACCAGTCTTTAACAGAATACTAGAGAAAAGAGAGTCCTATTTCTGTAGAAGAAACCCAGGCATGCTTTAAGCCTCTTTAATAGATCCTCGATGTGGTCATGGAAGGAGAGCCTGTTGTCTATCCACATACCTAGATATTTGAATTTGTCTACGACTTCCAAGGGTTCACCTAGGGAGGTAACCACAAAGTTTTTAGTTGTGGTAGGTAGGGCATCAGTCATAGCAAGTCTCGAGAAAATCATTGTTTTAGTTTTTTTGGCATTTAGGAGCAGCTTGGCATTGATAAGGTTGCTTTCTAGCTGAATGAAGTCAGCTTGGAGTGTTTCCCTGACTTTAGTTAAGGATGAGCTTGATGTGTACAAAACCGTATCATCCACAAAGAGGTGTATGCTAGAATTCTTTACGTGGGAGTCAAGGTTGTTAATGTAGAGGGAGAAAAGGATTGGTCCTAGGATGGAGCCTTGGCAGATAGTAGGCCATCGGCCTTGACTTTTTGTTTCCTTTCTGTGAGATAACTGGTAAACCACTGCAAGGTGGTTGGAGTGGCACCTATGCGGGCAAGACAGGTGATTAGGAGGTGACGGTCTACAGTGTCGAAGGCCTTGCTAAGGTCTTGAAAGACTGCACGAGTGACCTTTGTAGTGTCCATTGCATGGATCCAGTCATTAGAGACTTTAGCCAAGGCTGAGATGGTACTGTGCTTCAACCTGAAACCAGATTGTGCCAGGTTTAGTAGTGCGTGTGCTTCAAGGTGATAAATTAGTTGGTTGTATATGAGTTTTTCCAACACTTTGGATAGAACAGGCAAGATAGAGATAGGTCGGTAATTGTTTAAGTCACAGCGATCTCCTGATTTAAAGAGAGGAAGAACATGGGCAGATTTCCAGCAGGATGGAACAGTGGCTGTGGTAATAGAGAGGTTGAAGATGTGAAGGATGGGGGCTGTGAGCTGGGCATAGCCTAACTGTAAGAAAAATGACTCCAGGCCATCGTCCCCTGTGCTTTTCTTGGTGTTATGGCTAAGAATTATGTCTTCAACTTCTTTATAGCTAATCTGACACAGCTGGAAGGGATGAGTCAGAGTAGCATGCATAGAATCTGGTTTAGTATGGCTATTCACTCGGCTAGCATATGGGGAGGAGTCGAATGCCAACCCGGCTATGGCAAAGTGAAGGTTAAGTTCTTCGATGATTTGTAGTTTATTTTCAACTATCCCATCCTTGGCCAGAATCTTGGTGGGAAGGGAAGGAGTAGCCGAATGGCCTTCAATAGATTTTAGTATCTTCCAGATATTTTGGGAGTTCGCTTTGGCCTAATCCAGAGTGGAGATATAGAAGTTTGCTTTAGTAGTCCGTACACTTTTAACACAGGCATTTCTGGCAGTTCTAAATGCCTGCCAGTCTGCCGGGTTCTTTGTGTGCCTGGCCCTAGCCCATAGCTTGTCTCTATTGATAAGCACATATTTGAGCTTTTGGGTGAACCACAGATGCAAGATTTTCCGCACCCTCATTTTAACGATGGGAGCATGCTTGTTAATTAGGATGGTGAGGTTGCCATTTAGAACAGAGACAGCGACATCTGCTGATTTGGCCAGATATAGATCTTGCCACTTGATCGTAGCTAGGTCGGTTAGGAAGTTTAGTGAGTTGAATTTACGGAACGAGCATTTGATTCTGAATTTAGGGTGGTGCTTGGTTTTAAGTTGGAATCTTGTGCAAACAACGATATTGTGGTCGCTCATATCGTTATGGAAAACTACAGAATGTGAGATTTTATGAGGGTGTGAAGTTAAGATAACATCTAAGAGACAGCTGTTGGCCGAGTTAGAAGCATTGATTCTTGTGGGTTCTGTTACTATTTGTGTAAGACCCAGCTCATCACGGATGGCTTTTAGGGGTGGGATTTGGCAGTTAACAAGTCCATATTAAAGTCTCCTAAGATTATTGTTTCCATATTAGCAGCCAAAGTTAAGGATTTTAGTACATTAATAATTTCTGTGCCTCCTGTCGGGGGTCTATAGCCACCAATGATTGTGATGCATTCTGTGGATGGGAGGTGAAGTTTGAGTGAGATGATTTTGTATTCCTTGGGCTTAGGTTTACAGTAAATGCTGCTAAAATTGCATTTGGATTTGGCGTATACAACAACCCCCCCCTCGAGTCCCTATCAGCTCTAAAGAGTTTGAATCCCGGAATAGCAATTTGGGGATCAGTATTGGTCTTTTTTAGCCATGACTCTGTAATTATAAGCAGGTCTGGGTTAGTATGGGCTGCCTAGACTTGAAGCTGGTCAAGTTTTTTGATAAGGCTTAGAATATTGACCATGATCAGTTTCATCCCAGGAGCAGCTGTAGACTCCGACGGAGAAGTTACATGAGTTGAGGGGCCTGGATTTAGTTTGACGTTGCCCGAACAGAAAAGGAGAATTAGAAACAATTTCTTGTGGGATTTTATCAAGTAGAAGTGGGCTCTTTTCGTATGGGTTCTAATGTAGTGTTCAGTCACTTTGGTATGCCTGGCCAGGGCATAGGAGATGCTGACCTGGGCATTTAAGGCTAGCAGGGGGAGTGCATGGAGAGACATAGGTGAAGGGAGGAGGGCCAGAGGATGGAGATGAGAATTAGAGTGGGAACCCTGCAGATTAAGAGTGGGGAAGCAATATGACGACGCAGCAGGAACTATGATTGTGTGTTCCCAGGCTGGGATGGCTTCTGGCTTAGGATGGGATAGTGCTTTGTATGCCATGCTTTTTGCCAGTATTAGGAGTACAAAGATAAGGTAGGCCATATTGCCTACAATTTGGGACAGTGATTTGTGTAGCAGGGGTGAGGCAACAGAGCAGTTGCCCTAAGATCGCTGGTAGCCTGGAGGCTCTGGATAAATTAAGGTAAGATTATGCACTAGCTGAACCTGGTGAAAAGAAATGAGACAGAGGGAATCAGACCACTGGATGGAGGCCCAGATACAGCCACCTCCCACTCAGCAAACTACCCAGTTGGAGCGCCTTAGGTTGTGAGTGGGTGGAGCAACACTGTATTTAAAGGAGGCCTGGGAGGGGGTGGTGGGGGTGGGAGAAAATTTCCCCTACTACAACACCACAGTTACAGTTCCCCAGTGAGGAGAGTGGCTGAGAAGCAGCCCAAAAGTCCCTGTAAAAGTCTATGTAAAAGGTGCTCCAATCAGCACTCAGCGGGATGGCAAGAGCGGTCCAATCCGAGACCGCCTGCAAGTGCAATGCACCAATCAGCAATCCGCCTTTCAGAGAGGCTGAAGCGGAGTTCAACGGTTGTACCTTCCAAGAGGTCCTAGCTTAGGAGGCTCGAATCCAGGTGCGGAGGGCTCTGGGGGTCGTCTGAGCGGTTCTGGCTTCTTCGCCTTTTTTAAGCAAGCGCCGCCCAGGCGCCGGTGCCTTCCAGGAGATCCCTGCTTAGGAGGCTCGAATCCAGATGCGGAGGGCTCGGGGGGTGGGTTGGAGCGATTGTGGCTTCTTCGGCTTTTTTAAGTGAGTGCCGCCCAGGCACTGGTGCCTTCCAGGAGATCCCCGCTAGGAGCCAGACAGTCAAAACTTTGCACCTGGCACAAATTGATTGAGGCAAGATTGCGCTGTAGTGCTATATTCAGAAGGTCAAATAACGCTGGTGCAACATGATAATGCCAATGCTATGAGATGATGTATAGTGGTGCAAAGTAAGGGGTGTGGTCATGCATACAGGTGCAATGGCATATTCAAAAGTATAGCACCATGCAACGTGTGTTAGTCCAACATGCAGCACTGTGCAAATTACCACCCATGAAACGGTGGTCTTAGTGCCTGGCAAACCCAGGATGGGGGTGTGTGGACACAGCAGCAACAGAGAACAAGGCTGCATGCATTAAATGCAGAGGCAGTGTGGGCAGAAGGCCACCGTGGGCTGCTTCATATGCACATGCACTCAGACTGTGGAATGCAATGCACAAACAGTGCTGTGAAGTGAACACTCATATAAATGTTATAACTGAGCTAGAACACCACGTGCAGCAATAAACTATTAGTACGATATTGTAACATATTGTAATGTGTACCTAATGTGATATTTGTGTATTGTGTGTTGTTGTCCATTATATGTCTTTATTGTACACCATTGCATCTCAGCCACAGTTAGTGTCTCTGAGTCATTCCTGACACTGGGCATTGGCCCAGTGTGCTTACCTGGTGAATAAGGTGATAAACAATTAACAGAATATACATGGCAGAAGCATGCTGCACACAGATGGCACCGCCCATATCACCATCATCTGGCACCAGTCCTAACCCTGCCAGGAATAAGTGAGTGCCCCAGCATCCAGTGGACACTATGGCAGTGCATACATGCAACACACACCTCCAGTTCCTCCATTGGGGTACACCAACACAGTCCAGCAGACACATGCTGCACTGGATGAATGGAGAGTGTTGAGGGGGAGGGTGTACAGGTGGCCAGGCAGCACCACATAGTAGGTACTGCTACACATCTGGTGCCATTCACACAGTGTGCATGTTCCCACTAACGGGACTGCTCCAGACAGCAGTGTGCCAGTATGATGGTCTGTGTGCCAACCCCCCGGAACACATACCCTACACCTGTCCAGAATCCTCGCACTCACTGAGAGTCACAGAACAGTATGAATGTGGTGTCCATTGTCAGACCATACCTTCCAGCTGTGCTTGTCACTGTGTGGATAGCACCAGTCACTGTTGCCTGACACACCATAGGCATTGCTGTGTACCTCACAGTATTGCCTACTATAGTACTGTACAGCCTGATAAACACTGTGGCAGGAACAATGATTTTCCTCTGGCAAGTAGCATGATGACCACCTATTCCTGTAGTGCTACTCCTCTGGGCCACATTAGTCTTTGCATCTGTGTCCAAACCAAGACTGCAGTTAATGTTCTGTGAGCTGTGAGCACACAATGAATGTAGCAACCGACCTATTATACCAGTCAGACTTACAGGTGGAGCTGTGTGCACCATGTTATAGCACCGGGCAATCCACATGCAAAGCAGGCTGTAAAGAGATTCTAATGTGGCTTTTTGCCCATGGATTGCCTGAGTAGGCTCATTTGCATTGCAGTTTTGAATATAGCAAACTTTAATGCTGGGCAAACATGTCAGCGCTGCACAATACTGTAATGTTCCATCACATGGTTCTGCAGTATTTAGCCTGCACTGTTCTTTGCTGTTGTTGTGCTCCACTGCTTTGCTAGCACACATGTTGCCCACATTGTTCAGCCTTACCTCAGTCCACCTCTGTGTGCACTGGCCACTGTTGCAGTTTGCACTGCTCTCGGTTGCTATATTCAGTGCAGTCTTATTTGCTGGGCTATTGTTGCACTGCATTCTCAGCCCAGTTTGCACACCTTCATTTGCACACTATATTCAACTCATTGAGCCCAGGGTCTATTCCTGTGAATATGGCGTGCAAATGGTTCTGAGCTAATTTAGCCCACCGTGCAGTGCTAATTTTGCCCCAGGTCAAAGTTTTGAGTATCTGACCCTAGATTGGCTGGGTTGGCCACTGCATAGAAACTCAGTATGGTTTCAAAACAGCATTACCTTTCCCACTTCCATTTACAGGGAGGTAGAATACTTATTTTAAAATGCCATCCTGAAAAATTACCTCAGTCAAATGACAGGTATGAATGATCACAGCCTTCCACCACATCATAAAATTATTCAGTCTCAAATCTCACCAGTGAAAACAGAAAATTTTGCTCACATGCTTTTCCAGTATAAAAACTAAACTGAAACTGAAACTAAACCTCACTGCAGTGAGCTATGAATCAGCATTCAGCAACCCTGGAGAAAAGGACCACAACATAAAGGCACCAAAATAAATAAATAAAAAAGAATACACATTTGTCAACGTTATTACAAAACCTAAAACACACAGGCCCAGATATTCAGAAATGTGCCAGAGGCCAGCGCAAGACCTGCACAGTGCAAATCCGTTGTGCCAAGGGGCAATGAGCGCAGTGTTCAAAGGTTGCACAAGGCAGCATGGGCCAGCACAACATGGCTGAATATCACATGGATATGCCAAAGCTCAGTCAGGGATGCACCATGGAGCAACCCAACATGCACAATAGCGCATCTATGGATGTGCAAGGGGCCATGGTGCATGTGTCAGGACACAATTGGACCTGCCACAGGCACAGCAAGGAGCAAGACACTGTGGAAGAAGGTGTTGCCACCAGGAAGATGGGGGTGCCAGGAGTGAGGCACAGCCAGCCCACGCCAGAACACCACCCAAGGAGAACCGTTATGCACCCAGCCCTTGGCCACATGCACCACAGTGACGAATGTAGGTAGGGTGGAACCAATGGCCATGGGTGGACATCCACCAGCCACCCCCCACTGGATGACACATGCCATGCCACCTGGGCTACAGCCGGCAACACCCAGGCAAACAGCACTCAACACATACGCCACACAATCAGAACAAACAGCCAATGGCCTCTGCAGAGCACTGCCACTGACCGAAGGGCAAACACCACCATGCACAACCCCCTGAACACTGCAAGAGCACCACACAGCCACCCTGCACACCACTGCAGCATGACTCCGCTGCCAGCTGCAGAGCAAACCGGGACACAGATGGGTAATCATATCAAACTGTATTAAAAGCAAACCACAAACAGAAAATTGTAACAATGAACAGGAAACAAGGGTACAGGGAACAAGGAGTGGGGAAACTATATACAATACAGGCCTAAGTCAGGGAAGGGAGGTAAGGAGACAGGGGTCAGGGCCATACAAAGGGATAGGGGAGGGCAAGGGATGGGGTGACAGGGGAAGGAACAGGGGATGCAGGCTTAGCGGGCCCTATGGGTGGCCCCACCCCACCACTGCCTGGCACTGGCCCCGCTGCAGCATCTGCCACATCAGCTGTGCAATCTCCAGCATAGCTGTCATGATGTTCAGGATCCTCCTCAGGAGGAGGCTGTTGAGTTCCTGACGAGGCGCACACTGAACACCTGTGACAAAGGAGGGAACATGGGATTAGTGCTTGTTCAGAACACCCCAGACCACCCACCGTGTGCAGCAGACAGTGGTGACATGCACCCTTGGGGTGGCACCATGGCCACCAGCAGTAGGTGCATCCACACGTGCCACCAACCCGGCATGCCATGGCTATGCAAAGCACTGGACACAAACACCACCCATGGCCCCCTGACACCAACATTACAGGCAGGCATCATGGTACAGTGGCGGGGCTGCAGCGGCACAGCTGACTGATGGACGCACCCACAGCCCACTAGCGGCAGCCACATACATGTGAGAAGGCCACAGCATGGCACCATGCACACCACAGGCAGAACACAGCTGCAATGGCACAGTGCACAGGGGGCCATGGCTCACCCCACCCCACTGCCCACCCTGCCCAACACTGTAGTATGAAACAGCACCTACCTGCACATTGCTGTGCTCCATGCACTGGCCCAGCTGCACCTCCCTGTGGCCTGCATCCCATGCCATGGGACCTGTGGCAGCCCACTGTGGCCTACCTGATGCACCTGCCACCCTGGACCTCCTTCTGTCCTCAGGGCCTAGGACAGAAACATAAACATGTACACATCAGTACATGGCAATGCCATGTGCCCCCCCGCACAGCATGCACCCCAGCCTAGCATGGCTGCAGTGTGGTGGCACAGTGCACACAAGGCATGCCACCACAGTCCACAGGGCACGTGGCCCCAGTGCCCCACCCACAGCATGGCATAGAGCCCTGCCAGCCCCAAAGAATACTGAACAGGCACAGGCACAGGCAGTGCACACATACCTGGCTGTGGCATGACCTCCCTCTGGCTACATGCCTGAAGCACTCTGAGCTGCTCAGGGTCCCTCCACTGCATGTCACCATCCCGGTGGTGACACTGCTCCCCAGTGCACTGCACACTGGAGGCCTCCTCCAGCCCATCTGCCTCCTCCTGCCAGACCTCGGTCCTCGGCCTAGTGAGGGGCTGCTGACCAAATAGACAGCCAGCATTGGGCTCCACCAGAGCCATAAGACTGACCATCTCGATCTGGCTCTAGTTGGGAGCCTGTGGTGCATTCCTGTGCAGCATGGCTATATCACCATGTAGCAGATCAAAATGATGTCCTGTAGCACATGAGCTCCATGTGCTCAGGATGAGCACCTCACTCAGAGATGCACTGCCTTCGGCAATTGCTCATCCCTGAGGATGCGCGGTAGGTGTGTGGCTGTACTGGCACATGCTGCAGAGGTCCCTGAGGGCCAAAGGGCAGGGTAGGGGTCAAGGGTCAGCACATGCACCCTGCGTGAGTGTGCTATTGGGATCAATATGCATGGTGAGTAACAGGGGCCTTAGGGCACCACGACCTAAGAGCCTATGGCACCCAGTCACCATGGGGCTAATGGCACCCGAGCACCATGTGGCCAATGGTGCCCGGGCACCATAAGCTGCACAGTACCCAAGCACCACAGGCCTTATCATGGCTGAGCACTGTATTGCCTATCGTGCACCGAGCATACGCTGCGCAAGTGGCGTAGGCACAGGTCATGCATGCATGCACACTGATGGTCACACTGCGCACATCACAGCATTGCACCATGACTTGTGCCAGTGCAGGTCCATTGCACAAGGTGCAACACTGCGATATTCAGCTGGCATATGCAGATTAGCTCATCAGCCTATTTGCAGTGCACTGGGGGAATTTGCATCTCATTCCAGTTAAGCATCTGCTCATTTGCATGCGATGCACTATAAAAGCACCGAGGGACTGCACAGGATATAGACCAGTATTGCAATGTTCTGAGGTAAGTTGCGCCCACTGAGGGGAACAACAGCATGGTGGAATGGGCAGATGGTGTGGGCTGCAACAGCCATTGACCACATGTCATTGCCCACAGGTTGCAGCATAACCGATTGTGAGGATGGCGAGGAGTGTGGGCCTGCAAGCAAGCACATGCCCAACTTTATAAAGGCAGAGGTGGATGCCCTGTTCAAGGCATACCTCAACAGGGAGCCACTGCTGAGTGGCATGACCGGCACAACACAGGCCAGGGCTACAGCCTGGGTGGAGGTGGTGGAGGCCGTGAATCAGCAGGGCAGCCACCAGCAGTCAGCATAGGAGTGCAAAAAGAAGGTCGGCACCGATAGGTGCAGGATCAAGGAAAAGGTGCTGGCAATCCAGGCCACAAGGACAGCCATGGGTGGGGGTCAGGCCGATGTGCCACAGCTGATGCCACAGGAGGAGATGGTGGTGGCCACCATGCAGTGCAGCACCATGGAGGGGTGCCAGGTGGAAGCTTCCAGACTGGTGGTATCCCATCACTGCATGGTAGGTACAGTGGTGTCTGGGGCAGGGTGGGGGCTGGCCTGTGTGGCAACGGCATTAATGCGACTGTTGTTCCATTTCAGCACTGGAGCACCAGCATGCAGTGGCATGGGTGGTGGTGCCTGCCATTGGGGCATGCCCAGCCCTGGAGAACTGGCCTTCCACCTCCACCGGTGTCCAGGGGCCTGATCAGCTGCAGCACACCACCGCTGTCTGGCCAGATGTCCTGGGTGTGGTGGTGGACAAGGCCCTGTCTGTGTTCCAGCGGGACATCAGCCATGGTGTTCAGTGTGTGGAGACACAGATCGGGGCGGGGTCCAACACCGAAGATGATGCGACCATTGTCCTGGTCAGCGGGGGTGTCATCGAGGATGAGGCACCAATACCAATCATCATCCCTGGCAGTGCCGCCAGTGCCCTGTTGGCAGTTGTCTGTCCACCTGCCATGCCCTGGAATCACCATAGGTGACAGCAGCATGGGACCAGTAGATGGTGGTGGTGGTGGTACAGCCACACAGGCGCTGCCTGGTGCACAGCAGCTGGAGGGGTGGTAGTGGCAGATGGCTGGGGACGTTGGGGGGCTGGGTGCAACACCTGCCAATGGTGCGCCAGTGAATGAGCAGCCCCAAGGGGGTCTGGCTGTGCAGTGCCCATCTGAGCGGGGGTCTGGGTAATGCGGCCTCATGCCACCCGTGGGTTGGCTCAATGCCCAGGTGCCCCCGGGTTCTGACCCCTTGAATAAGCACACCTGTTGCTGCAGGCCTCTATGGAGCAACAGGTGCTGCTTGTGGCAGGGGTGCGTGCACTCCTTGCCGAGGTGCGCCAGGCAGTGGAGCAGCTGACAGGGGCTTTGTGCAGGTCCTGGATGCCAACACTTGACTTCAGGAGGAAATGACCACAGCCCTGGATTGCCTTACCACTGCAGTCATGGTCAGCCTAGCCCCACTGGCCACAATGGGGTAGGGCTGGTTGCCACAGACCCAGCAGAGTGCATTGTCCACCCCATGTTTATGGTGTCATGCGCCCCCCTCAGTGTCGATGCCAGGATCCGCTGTGGGCATTCCAGGCATGCCTGGTGCAGGTCTGTTTGAGAGCCTGCAGACCCCTGCAAGGACACTGTCATGTTCCCACAGTAACACCCCTGGGGGACTGTCGCTGACGCCCCCGTGGCCGTCGCACAGCCTAGGTCTGCTGGGCGACCTTGGCGGGGCCTTCCACATGTTCATG
Source organism: Neoceratodus forsteri (assembly GCA_016271365.2). NCBI lineage: Eukaryota > Metazoa > Chordata > Ceratodontiformes > Ceratodontidae > Neoceratodus > Neoceratodus forsteri. Next base: position 324,357,652 of record CM028134.1, read on the forward strand.
GCAGCTGTGTGACCATGCGGTGGTCCTAATGTGCCCACTTCCCTGTCCGCAGTCTGCTGCCACTGCCCTGTGTGCACATGGATGTTGTGTGTGCATGTGCATGCCATGGACATGGAATCCATGGACAGTGCCACACATTAGCTGTGTGCACACCTGCCTGGCCGCTGGCCTGTGTGGTGTGTGCATGATGATGCCAACACAGTACTGGTTGCTCCTGTGCACCAGTGCTGTGCACCTGATCCATGCCTGGGGCTAGCATCCGGGCATGTGCCTGCGGGTGCCAGTGTGCATGTGTGGGTGTGTGTGGGTGTGTGCGGCAGTGTGCGGGTGGGTGGGTATGTGGGTGGGTGTGGGTGGGGGTGTGTGAGTGGGTGTGTGGGTGGGCAGGTTGGTGTTGGTGGGGTGCGCAGTGCTGGGCATTGCTGCATGTTGCCGTATTGTCCAGTCTCATGCCCACCGAGCCCCCCACCCAGCTGTTAATGCCACAGAGCATGCCCATGCATGCCTGTGTGCCATGCCACTGTTGCCATCCCATACATGGGGCTTGTCCACCTACCTGCGTGCACTGTAGTGCTCCTCCACTATTGTGTCCTGGTGCTGGAGGGCCATCCTGGTCAGCCAGGGATCCCTTCACCTGGGGGGGTTGCCCACACCACATGGCCTGGTGGCCACATCGTCCCCACTGCTGTTCCCTCTTTGACCTCAGCAGCTATTCCATGGTCAGTGGCCATGTTGTGCAGTATACAGCAGGCCAGGAATAGGCCACAGGCATTTGAGGGGCTGTACTGTAGGACACTGCCAGATCTGTCCAGGCAACAGAATCGTGCTTTCAGCAGACCAACCACATGCTCAATGATGTTCTGCATGCTGGTGTGTTCCTCAATGAGCCACTCCTCCACAGGGGTCAACGGGCACCAGTATGGGGTGAGCAGCCAGGGCTGGAGTGGGTGGCCACTGTCACCTGTTTGGAAAGAGATATGGTTAGCCTGGTGGACTATGTTGCTGCACCACCCATCCTTCCCAGCCGCACCCCATGCCCCCCTACTCTCTGGTGGTACCCCATACACTGTTGTGCCCAGCTGCCCGTGGTCTCTGCATACTCACCTGCTAGGTGGCCAGTGGGGATGTCCCACTCTAGAACCTGTGGCACAGTGCTGAGCTGTGCCAGATGAAGGAATCATGTGCTCCCCAGGGTGTGTGGCACAGACATTGATTATGCACCCCCTGGCATTGCACACCACCTGGCAGTTGATACTGGGGTAGCCCTTTCTGTTAATGTAGGCTACCCCCTCTGGGCCAGGTGGCATGCGGATGCCAACATGGGTGCAGTTGATGGCCCCTAGCATGCCAGGCATATGTGCTACCCTGTGGAACTCCTGCATGTTCGCTGTACACTCTGCCTGTGTGCTGAGGAAGTGGATGTATTCTGCAGCATGTGGCAGCAGTGCACTGAGGAATTGTGTGAGGAGCCATGATGCGGCCGACAGGGTTATGCATGTGTTGTCCCCTGTTGGTTTCTGGAAGGTGCCCATGGTGAGCAGGCACATCACAGCTGTTACTTTCATCTCTACCGTCAGGGCATGGTTCTGTCTAGTGGATGCCTGCATCTCCTCACTGCACAGCTCACAGAGCTGCCTCAGAATCATCCAGTTCAGGTGATACTGGCCCACAATCTCTGTATCAATGTGGTTTTCAAAGGTGGTGCAGGTACGGTATCACCTGTTCTGGGCCCTTCCATGGCCGTACCACCCCACCTCCCAACTCCCCACACCCCACATGATGGCCTCCATCTGGAAGTTGGCACTGGCCATGGCTCCTGTTGTCCTGTCCCCCCTGGGCAGCTGACTCCAGTGGCCCTCCCGGCTGTGTGCTGCTGTGTGGACAGCTCCGCAGGGTCCACACCTGTGTGCCCTGCCCCCAGCTGGTGGCCTGTTGGCTGTGGCCTCTGCCACCCACCCCTGTGGGTTCCTGTGCTGCTTGTCCTGTGCCAGGAGTCATGGGTGCACACACACACACCTTCCCTGCCTGTCTCACTCATACACACACACAAACACTCACTCTCTCACACAGATTCATAACCTCACTGCCTCTGTCCCTCTCTTTGACCCCTACAGTGATTCTGGCTGGCCTCTCTGTCTCCCTCTCTCCTGCTCCCTTATGGCACAAGTGTCCTTCTCCTACTTTCTCCCTGTTGTTATAGGCTCAAGTGTGCTCTGCGCATCTGCCATTTGCTCCACGTTTGCGTCATTTGTCTGGTATTGAATATTGCACTGTGCCACATATTCTTGGCTATGCCCCCTGCACTTGCGCATGCATACATTCCCATTGTGTATTGGTGCATGGCCACTTGTGTTGCACAGTTGCTGCCACTGAATATCGCTCTCTGGAACATGTTCACAGTTGTGCAGGTGCATCACTATTGCACAGTGCACAACTGCTTTGAATATCCCACCCACAGTTTTTATAGCAATGTTTTTTGAATGTTGCTGCTTGTTTTACTTGTGAAAATTATTGCACATGAACTAAAATCTTTGAAGAAACAGGTTCTATAAGCTTGCTGACAGGGAAGATTAGACTCTGAGTTCTGGAGATGACATCAGCAGCAGCTCTTCACTGAAACTGGCTTTTTTGAACAGGCAGTGAATTTAGGGTTGTAAAATGACTTCTAACTTTTAAACAAAGTAACTTAGAGATCTCATTTTTGGCATGAGGCTGATTGGGGCTATGCTGGTCCAAATTCTGAAATTTATTGATGCCAGAAATGTTGACTATAGTCCCTCTTTAATTCAACAAGTATTCCACGGTGTCTGTCGGTACCCCCACCCTCTGATCTCATCCCCATAATTCAGCAAGTATTCCCTGGTGTTTAGTGGCACTCCTTGCCCTCCAATTCCTGTCCCCACAATTCAATAATTGTTTTCTGGTGTCTTGCAGCCTCCTTGCACTGTCCACACTGAGAAAACCACCCTGCCACCCCCTTACCTTCATCACTGCCAGTACCACACAGCTCCAGTATGGTAACCAGAACAGCCCTCTTCGCACCACCTCAACCAGGTGCCATATGGAATGACAGGGAGCATGCATACTATTATTCCATATGGTGGCAGGCTGAGGTGGTGAGAGGAGAGCTGTGCTAGTAACCTTATTGGATCTGCACAGCACCAGTTGTAACAGAGGTATGATGGGGTGGCAGGGAGGTTTGCTCAGTGCTTGCAGTGCAGGGGGGCCACAAGACACCAGGGAATAATTACTGAATTATGGGGATGGGGATTGGATGGTGGGCAGATGCCTTTAGGCACCAAAGAATACTTATCAAAATATGGAGACCAGGATTAGAGAGCAGGGGTGCCATTAGACAACAGGGTATTCTTTTTTATTACAGTAGTGAGTGATCAGATGGTGAGGGGTGCCACTAGACATCAGGGAACAATTACTGATTTATGGGAACAGGGATCGGAGGGCATGAGGTACCACTAGGCACCGAAGAATACTTATTGAATTATGGCAAAGATGATTGGAGGGCAGGGGTACCACTGGACACCAGTAAAGTCAGTGCTTCAGTGGGCCAGGGCAGGTGGATGCAGTTCCTATACCCACCACCAGGTCCTTAAGTCGGGGTTTGCAAGGGCAGTAACATTTATTACCTACGCAAATCTCTCAATATCCCACTGTGACTGTATGCCAGGGTTGGACCCCCTCATTTACATGGGTGCGGCAGTAACTTAGCACTCAGGCACTAATGGGTTTGCACACTCTGTGGGTTGTTTGAATTTAGACCCCACCCACGAATTGGAGGAAAATCCTACCTGTTTTGCATGGGCAATCACCCCCAAGGCTGTGTGCTAAGTTTTGATTATCTTGCCCCCGGTGCCCTGCAAGTAAGGGAGTTTTCTGCCTTTTAAAGCTTACTAAAACTTTTTACATCTGTATGTTCCAATTCATACAGATCTGGTTTAAATTATACAATTTTGAAACAGTCTCAATAAAGCAGCAATGCAGATGTTGTTGTTTGTTTTCTCACCATAGATACCTGATGAGAGTCACCCAGTCCCTCAATTCCTCTTGATCTAATGATATATGAATGCCCTTACAATGTTATTAAATAAAATAATATAAAATAAAACTGTTATAATAAGGGCACGGTCATGTCCCTATAGTTAAGACTGAGTAGCCTGTTTAATGTTAAACCTCAATTTTTGCACTTTAATAACTTTACAACTGACCAATAGATTTGCACAAAATATGGTACGTGCTGTGCTGTGGTGTTGCTCTCTTGACTTGGCAAGTTTCATTCTGGTTGGATGTGTAGATTCTGAGATACGAATAGTGTAAAAAAAGTAAAAAGTCACCACTTTTTGCATTTTTTCCCCACTGCTTTGTGCCCAGATGGTGTGGAATTTTGGTGTGACTTTTTCATGGTAGAAAGAACTTGGGTAACAAAATCGCCAGTGCTTGTTTGGTGCAAAAATATTAACCTGTTGCAAAGCTATTCAGTTTTTTGATTCCCATTATTTTCTATGAGAAGTTCATTTTTCAGACTAGTGGTAAAAAGTTTGACAAAGGATTTGATTTCATGAAAAAAGATCCATTTTCATGAGATCTATTTCTTTTTTGTAAGGAAAAATCCTTGTTTGTGAGGAAAAAATCAGTTTTTCCATGCTACCATCTTGTGTTTTTTTCCGCCAACTAAAAAACTGTGGAAAATACATAAAAATGCTATCATTTTAAAAAACAAACACCACAACCTAGCTAGGTTCAGGTATTTTTTTTTCACAATTAGCACCAGAAATACTTTTTCTGGGCACCCAAAATCCAGGGTACACAGCTTAGCAAGAGGATCACTTCCCTGTATGAGAACAGTGTGATTTTCCTGACTTCTGATGTCACAGCTGGAACTCATGCTGCCAGCTGAAGTTTCAGCCGTGAACCACCATTTCCCTGGTGTCCAGTGGCACTCCCCACCCTCCAGTCTTCATATTTTATTGTTGGTGTTAGTGGTAACATAGAGGTAGCTTGGGAAAGGGGACGGAGCAGCAAGATGGCTGCAGTGCTGTTCCACTCCATGCAGTATGCTGTTTGCTAGGCAATTGTTTTGCTAACTGCTGCTATGTCCTATTTTTTGTATAGCGTGTGGTTTTAATGTTTTAAATTTTAAGCATCAAATCCTTTTATCCCAATAAGGAGTTATCGCATGTACAGTATGAGAAATACACTAATTGCTACAGTGTCCTTAAAAACTCTTAATGTGTGGAATGCACAAGGTGCCTGTAAAAATCAATGAGTGTGAAACCCAACTTTTATGCAGTTTCAGCATTGACTTCTTAATTGGCTCATAATGTGGCCAGCCCAATTTATGAAATGCCACGTCCTTTGAGTCTTTGGTGTGTGAAGAAACTGGTGGTTGAAGATGAGGGATAGACAAACTACATGTTTTATATGTCAAACCTCTCAAGACATTCTTTTAATAAAATGAATACAAAAATACCAAGAGGAGAGGAGGATGTCCAGGACCATTATAGCACTTGTAGTGCTGACTGGCTTGTTTTGCCCTAATAAAGTGGAGTGTTTTTCTTTGTTCAATTTACAGGTGTCACAGTCTGCTTCCAGAGTTGGAGAAGGGAGTTAAGAGGGGGGTAACATCTCAGTGTTGTTCTGGAGCTGTTGAAAATGGTTTCCTAGAGTGAGGAGCTTGTATGCTGGAGAGTGACCCTAGAGGATGACACAGTACTTGCTTCTCATTTTCACAAATTTAAAAGATTTTGCAAAGGGGCAAATCCTGCCTGTACTAGGAAGCCTATCAGGTAGGCGTACTGCCTTTAACAGTCTGACTAATATACACTTCAAAAAATGGGAGAGAACTGATGAAAAGATACCATTGTTAATGACATCCATGAATCAGGAATTAAAACTAAAGAGGATTATTGCCACTGATTGAACTCCTAGATTCAGAGTCAAATGGCTTAGTATTTAAATGGCCTGGATTGAGACACCAGTTAATGGCAATTATCTCTGCTACAAAATGCTTGGAATGCAGAAAATTACTAAAAGGATTCTCTCTGAAGCAGGCAGAATCCTTATGTAAGATTTTACCCTGGCTTCAGTGGGAAATTCTACTTTATATTCTTAGTCTCATTGATCCCGCTCTCTGGCCAAACCTTTTGAATGATTTGGAATTGATGGGCTAATAATCGAGTATCTTTCCCTGGTGTCTAGTGGCAATCCCCACCCTCTGATCCCCATATTTAATATTTTTTTCATTGGTGGTTAGTGGCTCCCCCTTGAATATTTTGTAGTCCTGCAAAAAAGAAAACAGTCCCTGGATGTCTTTTGTTTTTTAGCCTGAAAACAATAAAACATTCCCTCATCATTCCCACCATCTCCATCCCCCATCCTGACCCTCCCACTCAGCAACCACCTCCCCTTACCCTATACTTACCACTGGAGGTCACAGGCTGTCATCTTCTGTTGACTGGGACACATCTGCACTCTTCGGGCAGTAGGAAGGCAGTAAGGAGGGCTGGGGGATACTGGGATGCATAGGGATAGGCATCACCAGTAGAAAATAAGAAGTTGTTGGCCCTCTCTACAGACAGCTGGTAAGACCACATCTGGAGTACTATGTACAGTTCTGGAGACCCCATCTCCATAAAGACATAGGCAGGGTACAGGCTGTCCAGAAGAAGGCAACCAAAATGGTGCAGGGTCTGCACCAGAAGACATATGAAGAAAGGCTAAAGGAGCTTAAGATGTATAGCCTTGAGGAAAGGAGGAAGGGAGGGACATGATAGAAACTTTCAAATACCTTAAGAGAATCAACAAAGTCCAAGAGGGTAGCATCTTTTAGAAAAAGAGATGTGTAAGAACAAGGGGGCACAATTTGAAGATAGAGGGAGGACGGCTCAGAAGTAATGTGAGGAAGTATTTCTTCACAGAGAGGGTTGTAGATGCATGGAATGGCCTTCTTGAGGAGGTAATAGAGTATAAAATAGTGGGGGAATTCAAGAATGCATGGGACAGACATAAGGCAATTCTAGTGGGGAGGTAGGAGGAAGTAGGCTGTTGGTTAACTAGGATCTGCATCTTATTCATTAGGTTGAAAAATGGGTAGACTAGGTGGGCCAAGTGGCCCTTATCTGTCATCAGATTCTATGTTTCTATGTATGTATTAAAGCCAAACTGTGAACTGAGGAATAAAGGTAAGTGTCATATAATGTGTTTCAATGGTGTTTTAAAGTTATGATCATAACTTAGCAATTTTTGGGGATTTTTTTACCAAATCTTTAACATAGCCTTTTTAGGATGCCACCTCATGAACACTGCAACTGTTATTTCACTAATTGGGCCCAGAAGGTGTTCAACCTGACCCCTCTACATGCCAATTGGATGCAGAAAATTGTTTGGCTCATCTTTTCATTGGCCTGCAAATGCCAGCATTCTACTGAGAAGTTGCTTGCAGCTCTGCAGTGCTGCTGTGCTGCTACACAGGCAGAGGGACTGTCTGCACCTGAATGCTGACATCAAGTGACATGTTTGCTGAGTACTTATAATAATTTTATTTTTATATTAAGCACACTATTCCCCCCATTGAGTCGCTAGTTTTCCCTGTCATACCTGTGCTGTACTGGCTGCTATTTCCTCATCTCCAATTGCTATACTAGCCCAGTATTAGAAAATATTAATATGTTTAATTATATGAATTATATTATTGTTTATTTAATAACGGTAGTTGCTGTTGTTAGTTCTGCAGGTGGTTCTAGTTCGTTGTTTGCTCAGTTTTCCATTTGTGCTGCACCCCAAACCCAGTTTGCCATTTGTGCTCACCCTGGTGTACTGCTTGCTCATTTGGCATAATGTACCCTAGGGCACTCAATAGGTATGTCTAAACAGGTGCTGCCATTAATGCAATTGTTTATCAATTTTTACTGCCCTGGGGTATGTTGTTACATAGAAACATAGACTTTGATGGCAGATAAGGACTGCTTTGCCCACCCAGACTGCAAATTTCCCTACCTTTGGATAAGCTGCAGATCCTAGTTAACAAACAGCCTTCTTCCTCCTACACCCCACTAGAATTGTTTTATGTCTGTCCCATGCATTCTTAAATTCCCCCACTGTTTTTGACCCCACAACCTCCTCAGAAAGGCTGTTCCATGCATCCACCACCATCTCTGTGAAAAAATACTTCCTCACATTGCCCCTGAGCCATCCCCCCTCTATTTTCAAAGTGTGCCTCCTTGTTCTTTCCACATCTCTTTTTCTGAAAGATGCTACCATCTTGGACATTGTTGATTCCCTTGAGGTACTTAAATGTTTCTATCATGTCCCCCCTTCTCATTTCCTCGAGGATATACATAGTAAGTTCCTTGTTGATACACTCCAAAGGCATTGCATAGTGCAAACTACACAAGTGGTACCTCAAGGGAGGCATGTAGTGACAACTTAACAACAAGCACCCATGGGCAAAACATATTGTCAACAGGCAACAAAACAGACATCTATACAGTGTCCACTCTTGGGGTATCTGCTGTCCACTTTTCATTAGGTGATGCCCCAGGGCTTAATACTTGTGGAATGCTTCCCTTAGGGTTCATGTTGTATGGTTGGATTTGTCTGCAGTACTTAGGATGCTGCCTCTACAGTGTTCAGTCATTTCTGCCTGTGGGTAGAGCACAGGCATTGGCTTCTGTCCTGTCTGTCCTGCTGCCTGTTGACAATATGCACTACCTGTGGAGTGCTCGTCAAGTTGTCACTACATGCTGCCCAGGGGTACTACTTGTGCAGTTTGCATCCAATTAGCATGAAGAAGGGGTGTGATGAACATATTGCCCGTAGGGCAGTGCTGCCCTCAGATCAATGCTGAAGGCCGTGCACTACAGTACCATTTGTTTGTTTTGATATATACTACGACTGCCGGGAGAAATTGAAATGCTAATTTTGGCTATTCTGTCCAGTCTGTATTGCAGGCAGATTGGAAGATGATGCATGCACCCATACTAAGCGGCTTTAACTGTAGATGAAAATGTTCAGATATGGCCTGAAGCATGATTCATGGCATGACTGCAAAATCACCCTTTTGCCTGGATTTGAAAAAATTTCACCTGTCTTGTTCATGAGTTGGGGTACCAAAATGGCCATGTTGAAAGTTTGGTGGAAAAATATTGAAAAGTTACTGAAGTTATGAGTTAACATTGAAATATTTCAATGTTCACTCATAGCCTGGTCATTTTACAATATCTTTCCATTAAATTTTCAACATAGTCATTTTGGGACCCCACTTTATGAACAATGTAGGTGAGCATTTTCAAATCCTATCCAAAAAGTGATTTCATGGAAATCACCTTTTAGGATGGATTTGAAAAATGGCACCTACCTTGTTCATGAGGTGGGGTCCCAAAATGGCCACATTGAAAATTTGCTGGAAAAATATTAAAAACTGACAAAGTCATGAGTAAAAGATCAAAACATATTGAAATACAGTACATTAACTGGACTTATTCTCTCATATTTATTTATTTTTATTTAGGTTTTGTTTACCGGGTAGGTGCACTAGCCATAGCAATGACTATTTTCAGGCACGACCCTGGAGGGTACGGTACAACAATACAGGGAAACATTTCAATACAAGTACAAAATAATTTACAATAGTTATACAATTACAGGGAAACATTTCAATACAAGTACAAATTAGTTGGCAATAGTATACAGAGCAATTTGCAAATGTAATATCAGTGCAGAGAAAAAATAAATAAAGATAAGAGAGGAGCAGTACAAAACCAAAGATGACCTACAGTTTGCTATAAGGAAGAAAACATGAACAGATTGAACATTTTAGTGCTAATAAGGGAAAGAATAAAGTATTATAGGAGGGATACTAGTAAGTGCTACAGGTAAGAGCTAAGAAAGGAGGGATGAGCCAAGAAAAGAAGGGATGAGAGTGAAAGTAAGGAGGAAGGTGGGACAGATTAGTAAGGATAAGTGCATGGTGAAATGGAAGGTCAGGTCAATAAAATGCCATGGAGAGAAAGGAGGGCAGGAACGAACTTAACTATCGTGGTTTGAAGCAGCTGCACTTGTGGGAAGAGTCAAGATGGTTTCACAGCCCTTTTTTAAAAGATGCATGAGCTGTTGATTGATGCAAAGCTAGTGAAAGGGAGTTCCAGCATTTGGTGGCATTGAAGGTGAAAGCACTCATGCCTTTTGTGGTTTTGTGTCTGGGGATGAAGACGGGGGCCTGGTCAGCAGACCTCAGCCCATAACAAGGTGTCAGATTTTGGAAAAGTTTTGCAAGGGATGCAGGTATTTATAGGCGGACCATGTTATCAATGATAAAGCCGTATGCATGAAGCCTTAATTCATTAGGAGGAAGCTATCCTAAGTCTGAATAGAGGAGACAGTGGTGTTTCATATGGTGTGAGGAGGATGCATAGTGACAGATATTGTTATATGTGACATCCCATTCCTGAAGGATTGATTTGCATGCAGAGGTATAAGTTGCAGCACCAGAGGTAAGTGATGGAAAGAGTATGCCACGGGCTATGGCAAGCCTTGCTGAGGGACTGAGCACATAACTGGTTCAGTAGGCTATTCCAAGTTTGGAGTTGACCAGTTTGCAGGTCTGATTGATGTGTAAGTCAAAATTTAGTGACGGATCAAGGGTGATGCCCAGATATTTAAATGAATTTACCACCCCAACTAATGAACCATTTAATGAGGTGACTTTAAAATTAGGATGTGCATGTTTGAGTTTCACATTTGATCCAAAGAGCAAAGCTTGGATTTTGGACTCATTTAATACAAGTTTGTGAGTAGGTAGTCACTCCTGTACTAGGAGAAAGTCAAGAGAGAGAGAGTAGATTGTTTATGTCTTCAATGATTTTTGCAGTAGAATACAGAACAATATCATCTGCATATAGCAAGGAGATTGCCCTGTGGAGGTCAGTGGAGATGTTATTTATGAAAAGAGAGAATAGTAGGGGCCCAAGTATGGAGCCTTGTAGAACCCCAATGTTTATAGTGGTCTTGTCCGAGATAGTAGAATTGTATTTCACAGTTTGAGTCCTCTCAGATAGGTAGTTCCCAAACCACCTTACAGCGTTATCCATGAAGCCTAGTGATCCAAGGGTGGTAAGAAGGATGGAGTGATCAACTAGGTCAAATGCCTTGGTCATGTCTATGAAAATTGCCCCAGTGAGTAGACCATAGTCCATAGCCACTAGAGTATCTGACATGAATTTGAGAAGGGTAGAAGTGGTGATATGGCCTTTGCGAAAAACATGATGGGCAGAGGAAAGTAGATCATGTTTCTGAAGGAAATCAATTGTCTGGGCAGCAATAAGCTTCTCAAGAATCTTTATTTAGGACAGACAGTATGGCAATGGGCCTATAGATTGAGGGGTCTTTTCAATATCCTTTTTTGAAAACAGGGGTAATTCTAGCTGTTTTCCATATCTCAGGGATGTAGCTCTGGCACAGGGAGAGCGTGAACATCTTGGCTAGGGGAGCAGTTATAAAAGGTGTTGTGATCTTAAGGAGCTTTGGTTCTAGATTGTCAGAGCCAGCTGCAGTGCATTCCTGAATACTGTTTAGCAGTCTAAGCACTTCACATTTTGTGACTGATCTGAAAAAGAAATGAGGATCATTTGCATTTTGCTGGTTGGACAGGGAAAGAGGAGATGTAATTAGTTAAGTCAGAGAATTTGTTGTTGAAGAAGCTGGCAATGGTTCTGGGATTATTACAGTGTACCCCATGAAGAGACATGTAATTAAGGGTGGATGCTAGATTAGAACCAAGGAAGGATTTAATATGGGACCAAACATTTTTAGGGGTCACCATAGGAGTTGGTGAGTAGGTCCTTGCAGTAGGAGCTCTTGGCTTTTTTGATGTCTTTTTTGCAGGCTTTGCACAAGTCCATGTAGGTAATAAGATCAGAGGTTAGCCCAGAGTTCTTATAGTGGAGCCAGCTTTTATCCCTCAGTTTAAGTTTAGCTAGTAGGACAGATTTCAGCCGAGTTTGCCTGTTTCTTACCCAATGGGTTACAAGTTTGCAGTGCTTATCCTGGAGCACTAGGAAGTGTTTCAAGAACAGATTAAGGGCAGTCTGAGTATCATTGGACATAAGAATGGAGGACCAATCAGTAGCAGCAGTGTTGTACAAGAAAGACTGAGAGTTGAAATTCGCATAGTTGCGGAAGGTAATGAAGCGAGGCCCCTTCTGAGTAGGTCTATTTTTGCCCTAGATACAGTACATTGGGGAGTGATCAGTGATGGCATCTGGTAGCACTCCAGAGGTAATTACATTTTCATGGCGATTGGTTATGATCCAGTCTAGTAGCATGTTCGTGTTTGAGTGAAGGGCGTGTCTGGTAGGTTCACCTATCAGTTCGTGCAGGTTATAACTCTGCAATTTGGTCATTATTGTGGTTTGGTTACTGCCCAGCCAATTAATGTTTAGGTTCCCAAGTATGAGGACCTCATTTCTTCCAGCTAGACATGAGATTTAGTCTATTAGCTCATCCAGTCCTGTTAGACTGTTGGTTGGTGGATTGTAGGTGCACACAATATGTTGTTTTTTGGTCCCAAGAGTGAGCAGGACATGAAGTGCCTCACAGTGGCATAAGGTAGATGAGTTTAGGACAGAGACATCGAGATGATCTCTGAAGTATACAGCTGTCCCACCCCCTCTTTTGGGAGCAGCTTTGTCTAATCTTAATAGATTATAGTGAGGAAGGGGGCATAGAGAATCGGGTATGGATGGTTTTAGCCAAGTTTCAGTTAGGCATATAATATCAGGCTTGTAGAGGGTGGTCCAGGATTCAAGCTCAGGTAGATTATGTGCAAGGCTCCTGATATTGTGGTGAGCTACAATAAGACCTTTAGCGTTACTAATAGTGTCATGTAGAGCATTAGCAGGTCCTGAATTTAGTTGAACATTGCCTGAGAGAAGGATAGCAAGTAGAAAAAAATACCATAGCTTACGGCATAAGAAGGAAAAATGGGCATGTAGGTGCCAGTGGCATTTCTTTTGGATATGGGCAGCCATGTGGATCCATAACCTATTTAGTAGTACTGGGGATGGGTCACAGCAAGGGGTAGGAAGTAGCAGGAGATTAGAGTAGTAGTGGTCTTGTGGCAGAAAGCTAGGGTGGATCACTTCAGTTTGAGGTGCCAAAGGCATGGACAAGTGGAGTAGGGGTAGCGTTATCACAAGAAAATGCAGTATCATTTGTAGGGATATTTTTAGTATCCTTACAGACAGGCAGAGAGGACAGGTACCCCAAGCAACAGACCAGAGAAAAGACGTGCACTTGGCTAAGGTGGATAGACAGTCTAAAGGAAATATTTCATATGGGGTCAAAGTTTGCATGAGTATTCTCCTAATGAGGTAGTCAAGAAATACGGAGGGTATTGAGCAGGAAGAGTTTAACACGGTCCACTTAGGTTGGGGGGGTCAAGACGAGGAGTTTTGTGTGAGATGGTGGTCTCAATGGGAAAGCAAAAATTATGGTGTGAGACAAAGAAGCCTTTTGCAGGAAAACTGACAGGGCAATTAGCTTGGTTAGAAGCTGAGAGCTTAAGTAGCATGTAATTAAAATCAGGTCAGAAAGGGGAGCACAAACTTTGCAGTTTTGTTGACAGCTCAGACCAGGGTTAGAGATAAGCCAATGATATGAGGAGTGACGAAGGAGGGAGGTGTTACTGAGTATTTAATGGAGGCCTGGGAGGGGTGGGGAAATCATCTAAGTTAGAAGAAGCAGGTTTGAATATAATAAAAACGCACTGAAAAGCACTGAAATTCACTGTCCGAAAGGCGCACCAATGAGCATGAGCAGCCCACTTTCAGCGGTTCAATCAGTGTCTACTATCGAGGAGCCACGCCAATCAGAGAAGCTCCACTAGAGAAGGAACGGAGAAATCAGTACCTGTAGATGAGTCCAAGTTTGGGGAACAGGCAAGTGGTCTGCAGCAGCTGGATTTCTGGCGGGCAGCAACTGGCGAGACAGCCATCCTGCTCCGCCTCCGGTTGAGGGGCACTGCTCAGGCACTGTGAGCCTGAAGAAAAGAAGACAGTGATATAAGCAGTTAAGAGTTGAAATCACAAAAAGACCTGTGATGGAGGGGCTGGGGGCTAGCGGCAGACTGTCAGCAGGGGGTGGAGGTGTAGGTGATCAGAGTTTAGACAGAGAAGGTGCAATCAGGGTTAAACAAAAGAGCAGGAGTTAAGGATAGCCAGGGGAGGGTTTTTTAGAGACTAAAGAAAGGAAAAAGAGAAGTGCAGCAAGGGGACCAGGAGCAGGGGAGCGGTGGGTGGGTGGGTGGAGGTAGAGAAAGTCAGTGCAAGTTCACAGATAGGAGTTTTCTGAAAAGAGCTGTTTGTGAGATAAGAGAGATACAGGAGCTGGCAGATTTGAGAATGATGTAAGTTGATAGTGCAAGAAGAAAGAAAACAGACAGCAAAAATGTATTATCAAGCAAATTCAATCAATTACAGATTTTGAATGGTAGTTTAGAGCAGGCAAACATAGGTTAGCAGTCCACAAATACATCTACTTTTACCCATATATGATGCAAGAGTGCACAGGGCTAGCTATGACTGGCAAGAAATACTTAAGGGCAGTAATCACTAGCACAAAAAAATCATCTCAGCTAGAAGAAGCAGGTTTGAATATAATAAAAAGGCACTGAAAAGCGTTGAAATTCACTGTCCGAAAGGTGCACCAATGAGCACGAGCAGCACATGGCCGGCGGTTCAATCAGCACCTACTATTGAGGAGCTGCGCCAATCAGAGAAGCCCCACTAGAGAAGGAATGCAGAAATCAGTAGCGGCTAGTACCTGTTGATGTTGGTCATGAAACTTTTCAAGGCATAGCAAGTGCTCTGCTGTTTTCTGTAGTTTAATGTGTATCTGAGTTAGGAAAAAATGCTTTTTGAGACTACAGGGACTTCACAAGACATGTAACAGAACTGAATGAGAGTATAACTTTTGCTAATTTGTGTAGGTATGCATCATCAACTCCCATGATGCCTTGCATATGTGGGGTCATGACATTTGCATTGGATACAAACAAGTTTTCATACCAGGGCAAAAACAGAGTGAAGCAACCTAAATTATGTTTAAAATAGGATGAAATTAGGGGCTGCAAGAGTGGAAATCATTGTTCATGCCAACAATCTACACAGGTATACAGAAAAATAGATTGAGGGGATGTTCCCTTTAAACGTGTTCCATTTAGCTAGGTTCAAACATCTGTTTGTTTTTTAAATACTTCATTTATATGTGTTTTATAGGTTTTTAGTTTAAAGGGAATATCACCTCAACCTGTTTTCTGTATACATGTGTAGTCTGTAGGCACGAACAATAATTCCATTTGTTGCATCCCCCTATTTTCATCCTAATTTAAATATAATTGAGGTTGTTTCACTCTGTTCTGCCCTGGTGTGAAAACCCGTTTGACTTCATTGCAAAGGTCATGATCCAACTTATGTAAGGCATCCTGGAATTTTATGATGTGTTTGTGCTAAAGCCTGCAGTAGTTATACTGTATCAGTCAGTGCTGTTGCTGCCCTCTGCAGTCCTTATGTTCTTGCCATGAAGCATTTCAAGGTATACTCTGTGCCCTGCTGTTTTCTACAGTTTAAAGTGTATCTGAGTTAAAATAAAATGCTTTTAGAGAATACAGGGACTTCAAAAGACATGTAACAGAACTGAATGAGAGTATAACTTCTGCTAATTTGTGTAGGTATGCATCATCAACTCCCATGACGCCTTGCATATGTGGGGTCATGACATTTGTATTGGATACAAACAGGTTTTCATACCAGGGCAAAAACAGAGTGAAGCAACCTAAATTATACTTAAAATAGGATGAAATTAGGGGCTGCAAGAGTGGAAATCATTGTTCATGCCAACAATCTACACAGGTATACAGAAAACTAGATTGAGGGGATGTTCCCTTTAAACGTGTTCCATTTAGCTAGGTTCAAACATCTGTTTGTTTTTTAAATACATAATTTATATGTGTTTTATAGGTTTTTAGTTTAAAGGGAATATCACCTCAACCTGTTTTCTGTATACATGTGTAGTCTGTAGGCACGAACAATAATTCCATTTGTTGCATCCCCCTATTTTCATCCTAATTTAAATATAATTGAGGTTGTTTCACTCTGTTCTGCCCTGGTGTGAAAACCCGTTTGACTTCATTGCAAAGGTCATGATCCAACTTATGTAAGGCATCCTGGAATTTTATGATGTTTTTGTGCTAAAGCCTGCAGTAGTTATACTGTATCAGTCAGTGCTGTTGCTGCCCTCTGCAGTCCTTATGTTCTTACCATGAAGCATTTCAAGGTATACTCTGTGCCCTGCTGTTTTCTACAGTTTAAAGTGTATCTGAGTTAAAACAAAATGCTTTTAGAGAATACAGGGACTTCAAAAGACATGTAACAGAACTGATAAACAGTATAGCTTCTGCTGGTTGGTGCAGATATGCATCATCAGCTTGCATGATCACTTGCCTTAGTGGGGTCATGATCTTAGCAATGGAGTCAAACCGGTTTTCACAGCAGGGCAGATCAGAAGCAACCTTATTTATATTTAAATTTGGATGGAATTAGGGGTGATGCAAGTAGGGGAATCATTGTTCATGCCTGAAAACTACACAGGTATTCAGAAAATAGGTTGAGAGGACTTTCCCGTTAAAGAGAAAACAAGATGGTGGCTATCATGTCCTGTCTTTTTCTCGCAAAAGATAAATCACAAATTTTTCAAAAGGTAAATGCCTGTAAAAGATACATTTATCTTTCATAGCAGAATGTTATTCTAAAACCCTACTTAGCATGCTCCAGAAACAAATATTTAAAATCCTTATAACTCTGGAACCAATTAATGGGCCCTATGCAAAAAAAAGAAAGCCGATGCATCGCGTATCTGCAGCGTGTAGGCAACCCTAAGTTGGAATGCTATGCAATGGGGGTCCTGCAGACCCCCCCCACAGTATTCACATACCACTTGCAAGCCTTTAGTGTGGGGGATCCCCCTGCCATGTAGGCAGCAATGCACCAGGGCAGTCGGGGTGAGTATCAGGGGTGTGCCTGCACTATGTGTCATTCACTAAGGTGCATAGTGCCAGGCACAGATTAAGGCAGCTGGGACCATGTGACAACCCACTGCACACCCCAATGAACAACCTGCCAGTCACAGCAGGACCAGGAAACAACACTCTGTGCTGCCCCAGGCCAATAGGCTGATTGGGAGGGCTGGGGCACCCATTCGGGGCCAGTGCCCATACATTTTATTTATTCATGTAATTCTGTGGATCCACACATCCAATGCATGACCACTCCATGGGCACAAGGGATCCACTGTGGGACCTGGGTAGGACATTCAATTGGATGCCTGCCCGGGTTCACCCCTCCACTCTGAGCTGCCCCCCACAAACCTGTGCAAAGGTGAGGGGTGCGGCCACAGACAGGTGCCCTGTAGGCACTCACTGTCATGCATATCGCACACCCTGCACCTGTCCAGGGCCATAGAGCTACGTAGCCAGGGTACACACCTTTGGCATGTATCTTACACCCCATTAGCACATAGGGCCCAATATTTTTTCACAAAATCTTAAAAAGGCATTACCTTGGCACAGGCCGCATCTACCATAAAAGTTTTGGAAAACATTCTGTGCCATCTAGTAGTTGAGAGCAAAAACATATAATAAGTATAGGGAAAAAACACCTCTGTTCATTAAAAACAGACATTCTGCATCTCAGAAACTGCACAAGCTGCAATCATAAAACTTCTCACTTCTTAAGATCGTATCTCCAATCCAGTGCATGCCAAATTGTGGGCTATTTTGTTGAACACTGTCAAAGTTATTATGGTGCAAACTATAGAAATATATTTATGTATAATACAGTCATTGTGGTGCCTGTATAGTAGGGTTGAATCACTTTAAGGAGGCACTATGGTCAAACTTTCTGGCATCAACAAACTCAGAATTTGGATCAGCATAGCCCCAATCAGCCTCATACCAAAAACAAGCATGTGTCAATGCCGAATGTTTGCTTGCTGGCATTAACAGTGGAAGTGCAGGAGTTAGAAAGATGCAGTATAGGAATGGCATTGAAATATTGAATTGATGCCAATTCCACCCTCACCCTGCAGAGATGGACAGGCATTGGGGTGTGCCTTTGGGTCGTCACCCATAACGGTCACGACATTTCACCTCACCCTACCCTTCAGACACTGACAAGTGTCAAGGTGTGCCTTGGGGTGTTTGGGCTTTACATTCACCTCATTCCATAAGGAACTACTCTGAAATTAGTGCAGTATAGGAGAATGGGGTGAACTCTGGGGGCAAAGGGTCCAAGGTGCACCTCAATGCCTGTCACTGACTGCAGGGTGGGGGTGGAATGGCATGAACATTACTGTCAACAATCCCAAGTCACACCCCTGACACCTGTCATTCCATACAGGGTAGGGCATTATGGTTGAAAACCCTAACGCCCTGGGCATTTCTTGGTAATTTTACTCCACATGGGCTTTTTGTGACCCCACCACATGAACAGTGACACTATCAGTTTGTTAGGCGAAAGGTGATTTTGTACAGTGACTGCGCCATTTGGTGCCACAAGTGAGAAAACACATTTTGAACAGAATATAAAAAGTGACAGGTGTACTGTTCATGAGGAGGTGTAAAAAATGGCATTGTTGAAAATCTTGAGTGAAAATATGAAAAAACTGGTGAAGTCATGAGCGTGCATAGAAACTGCGCAATGTACACCTGGAATGTAATTAGTTTGGGGATTTTTTACAGCAGATTTTCAACATAGGCATTTTGGGACCTCCACTCATGAACAGTGTCACTGTGATTTTCTTAACCTGTCTCGAACACTAATTTCCCACAGCGACTGTGCTATTCTGCGCCAGAAGTGCAAAAACACATTTTGGACAGGGTGTGAAAAATGACAGCTGTACTGTTCATAGGGAGGTGTGGAAAAATGTCAATATTGAAAATCTGGTCTGAAAACATTACAAATTCATGAATTTATGAGGGTGCATGGAAATTGTGCAATGCACATTCATAACACAGTTATTTTATGGACTTTTGTCACCAAATTTTCAACATATCCATTTTAACACTTCTGCTCATGAACCGTGTCACTGTGATTTTCTTAATGTGTCCCGAACATTGATTTTGCACGCCGACCATGCCATGTGTGCTACATGTGCGAAAACACATAAGGAGGTGTGGTAAAATGACAATGTTGCAAATCTGGAGTGAAACTATTAAAAATTCTCAAAGTTACAAGCGTGCGTAGGAACTGCGCAACACACGCTTGTAAAACAGTTATTTTTGGGAATTTTTTCATCAAATTTTCAACATAGGGTTTTTGGGGGCCTACCTCAGGGACTGTGGCACTGCCATTTCATTAATCAGTCCCAAAAGGTGGTTCCATGCAGTGACCGTGGAAATCACCTTTCAGGACCGAATAACAAAATGACAGTGACTGAGTTCATGAGGTGGGGTCCCAAGAACTCCATGTTGAGAATTTGGTGAAAACATTCCCCAAAATGCTGAGATATGCACAAAGTTGAAAAAAACATTTATGCACTATACAGCTTATCAGCATTTCTTCAATTCAGCGGTTGGCTTTGAAGAGTGCAGACATGTTCCTGGTCTACCGAAGATCATCATGCCGCCCTCGAAGGTAAGTATGGGGTGAGGTGGGGGTGGGGAGGTGGGAATGCAGAGGGTGGGTGTGAGTTGGGGAGGGGCAACACAGTCAATGAGGGACTGTTTTTCTTATAGGTGTTTTTCTTCTTTTTCAGGAGAGCGACACAGGACTTTTACCGTGCTGGGCAGCTGGAAGTTTGTTTGGGGGCAGGAGCCATTGGGGGATTGGATGCCCTCGTCAGACATACAGACTTTTGCCATGCTGAGGTGGGCTTCAGCATGGCACCCAGAAGTCTGTTGGGGGGGCAGTGGAGCCAACGGGGGATTAGGGACCCCTGTCGGCCATACAGACTTTTGCCACACTGGGGTGGGCTTCCAGTGTGGCACCTGGAAGTCTGTTTTGTTTTGGGAGTACAGTGGAGCTGATGAGGGATTGGGCACCCCCATCAGCCATACAGACTTTTGCCACGCTGGGGTGGGCTCCCAGCGTGGCACCTGGAAGTCTGGGGGGGGGGCAGTGGAGCCAATGGGGAACTGGGCACTCCCATCAGCCATACATTGTTGGGGGGGTGCATGAGTACACTGGGGTGGGCTCCCAGTGTGCTACTTGGGTGTTTGTTGGGGGGGACCAAGATAAAAATGGAGCTGTCTATGACAGTTGTCCAAATGCAGTGCTTACGTGTAGGCACTTTGCATACTGCTGATGGCAGTATTTAAATTGCCTGCCAATGGCAGTATGCAAATTGCCTACATGTTACCACCACTGATTGTAGCAGCCTTTTGCTTTGAACTGTATGCCACTGCATCTGAACTGCTGTCATAGACAGCTCAGACTTTTATTGGTGGAGTGATGAAACGCTTGCAGGTAGGAGTAGGGCATTGGAAGCGGGGTGGCACACCTCGAAAATTCACATGGTGGCAGTATGTTTCTTGCACATGCATGTAAACAAACATAATGAGATCTCTAAGTTACTTTGTTTAAAAGTTATAAGTCATTTTACAAGCCTAATTTCACTGCCTGTTCAAACAGGCACTGGCAGAGCCACCATGGCTGTAAATGCATTAACTAGACAAGGGTATTTCATGGGCTTAAACATAAACATGAATTGCCATTGCATACACTAACTGAATCAAAGTACATTACATTGCGAAAGGGCAGATATAAAAATAATGCCACCATCTGTATTACAGTTACCTATATGTTTTACATTGTATTCTATGCACTGTTATAGCAATCAGCTCAACAGAACCGGGCCATCATATACATGAAGAGACTGTACCCTAACTGCAAACACTGCTGAGACAACTATATGTTGTGACAAGGTGGAAGATAAACACAGTGTTGCGATGTTTAGGAAGACATTTGATGTGTTTAATTGATTTTTTTTAGAGACTGCTATACAGTGTATACATAATTAGTATAATATAAAAGCGTATATACCCAAATGACAGTGTAAATCTTACACATTTCATTACAAGTTGTTCTCATGAAGGAAGATCTTACTGTACAAGGCCTAAAAATGGGCATTAGGTAAAAGTAAACTGGGGTAGGTGTGTTATTGAGGGTATTGCATAGTTTATCTTTTATTGCTGCTCCACCCCAGGCACACACAATATTAAAATCACCAGCCCCTTGATATGAAGCAACAGGAATTAGTGCAGTACAAGCACAGAAACAAGTAGGAGACCTAGTAAGTGGGTAGACAAGCATGAGTATGGTAAGTCAAATAACATTTCATAAATGCTCACTATTATAATTCATTTTTTACAAATGCATCTGCACAGTTGATGATTTTTGTAAAAAAATACTAACAATGGGAGTTATTCCACATATATCCACAGGTGCCGTGCATGCAGGTGGAGGGATCTGAGGCCTGGATGCATGAGTCTGCCCTGTTTCTGAGTCAGAAGATCATGGCAGAGAGGCAGAGGTACTTGGGGTTCCATCGATAACTGTTGAAGCAGAGGGAACCAAATCTGATGAGGCCCAGAGAGGGGCTATTAGAATCATGTCAGCCCCTTCCACCTGTAGCTTCAGGACAACCTTCTAAAGCACTGGAAAAGGAGGAAAGGCATACAAGAACCTTCCTGTCCAGCAAAGAGACAGCGCGTCTCACCAGAAAACACCACTCCCAGGAACGAGCAAGCAAAATTTGGTAGTTTTGCATTGGATGTGGAGAAGAAGAGGTCTATCTCCAGCCAACCTCACAGGTTGAACAAGCTTTCAATCACCTCTTGATTTAGCTCCCACTCGTGAGCCCTGAGAGTGGGGTGGCTGAGACTGTCTGCCAAGACATTCTGATGCCTGGCACATGGACATCAGTCAGGCGGAGGTCATGCTGGACTGCCCAGTACCACACTCGCATCACCTCCGGGCATAGAGGGTATGAGTGAGTGGCTCCCTGTTCATTCAGGTACCAGACCACAGACATATTGTTGGTCTGAACCAGGAGTGTCTGCGGGCATAGAAGAGGCAATAAGGCCTGGAGGGCATACAGCACTGCCCTCATTTCTAACACATTGATGTGGAGAGACACTTCCAGCTGAGACCACATTCCCTGGGTCTGATGGTCTCCTAAGTGGGCTCCCAAGCCTTGACATGAAGCATCCATTGTAAGGGTCATGGTAGGAGCAAGGGGTTGAAAGGGTACCCCCCATGAAGAGATTGGACAACTCCTGCCATCAAAGAAAATCCTTCTTCATGTACCTTGACACTAAGACCCTGTGGTCCAGGTTGTCCAGCCACTTATCCTACTGGACATGAAGAGTCCATTGGGTCACCCTCATATGCAGTCTGGCTAGAGGAACTGTAGGGATCACAGCTGCCATCAGCTCGAGAAGATGGAGGATCAACCAGGCTGTGGTCCAGTGTGAGTTGGCCACTAATCTGGCTTGTTCTTGCAGGGTCTCTGCTCTGTCCGATGGGAGGAAGGCCCTGCCTTGGACTGTGTCCAGCACTGCCCCAAATTAATTGTAGGCACTAGGAGGGGAGAGATGGGACTTGGGGTAGTTGACTGTTATCCCAAGTCTGGAAAAGAGGTCCAGGGAGAAGGAGAGAGACTCCCTCAGACTGCTCTGTGATGGGGCTGACAGAAGACAGTCATCCAGATACAGGCAAAATTAGATCCCTCTGTGGCAAAGGGCCACAGCCACCACTGCTAGGCACTTGGTAAAAACCTGAAGTGCCAAAGATAGACCAAAAGGGAGAACCTTGAACTGCTAATGTTCCACCTGGAAGGCAAACTGAAGAAAGCGGTGATGGGTCTGGAAGACAGGGATGTGCAGGTAAGCATCCTGCATGTCCAGCACACAAAGTCAATGGCCCTTGTGGAGCAGGGTAGCAGTCCCTGGATGGTGAGCATGCAGAACCTCTTGTACTCAACATAAAGGTTGAACATGCTGAGGTCTAAGATGGTCTTAGGTCACTCATCTTTTTGGGCACTAGGAAGAAATGGAAGTAGTACCCTCTTCCTATCTGTGCTGGAGCCATGGGCCCTATGACTGACTTTTACAGAAGAGCCTGTATCTCATCCCCTATCAGAGACAGGTGACTTAGAGGATAATGGGAGAAGCCTGAGGGTTGTCCTGAGGGCTGTCTATGAACTCTATGGTGTGACCTCTTGCTATTAACTGAAGGACCCAAGAGTCTGTGGTTATGTCCTGTGACCCTGGAAGGCGGAGGGCAAATCCCCCCACTGGTTCTCCTAGAGGATCTGGAGGAGGTAGGGGGGTCCCTTATGAGTTAGGAGACTGAGGGAAGGGAGCTGGCAGCTCTTCCGGGGGGGGCGTCTGGGACTTGGCAGGGAGTAGGGGTTCCTGATGCTGGATACCAGCATTTGGCCTGGTGTTTGGCAAGGGCCTCTTTGGTCTGGCATCTCTGTTGCTGATGAAAAGACTGTTTGCCTTTGTAACCCCCTCAGTACCTGAAGCGGATGTCGCTGATGGATTTAATGTGGTCCTGCAATTCAGGGATAATATCCTCGGCATCACCTCTGAATAACACAGATCCCCTGAAAGGGGCATCCAGGATGGAGGTCTGGATGTTTTGTGCCAGGCCAGCAATCCTGAGCCATGAATGTCACCTAATGCAGACAGCAGTGGCTGTGGTGCAAGCAACTGAGTTTACTGTGTCATAAATAGCCTGGAGGGCATGACGACAGGAGATTTTAGCCATTCTCACTGTCTTGACAATTTTGGCCTTAAGCTGCTGGTCCTGGACAGCTTCAGGCTTGGACTTGAGTGAGGCCTGGGAAGATTTCTGATAGGAAACCATATGAATCAAATAATTAAGGGACCTGAGGATGCAAGTGGAGAAGGAATGGATCTTGTGACCAAATTTGTCCAGCTGCTTAGACCTCTTATCAGGAGGAGACATGCTCAAATGTTTAGGTTTACAGGACCTGTCATGGGCAGCCATGATAACAACCGAGTCTGCATTAGGATGGCCAGTAAGGTGTGACTTCATCTGGGGGTAGTACATCCTGTCTGCCTTTTTTGAAACAGCCAGAATGGAGGAAAGCTGTTGTCAGATAGTGGACATCAGGTCTTCATGGGGCCCACTCCAAGGCAGTATGGGCATAGGAGCTATGTCAGTCATGTCTAGATGCTCTGCAAGCCTTTTCCGCTTTGGATCCTGTTCCTGGATAGCCCAGCCACAGGTATTTTGTATAGTTATGAGGAGTTCAGCAAAGGAAGGGTCATCCGGAGGGGACTTTGGGGACTCCTTAGGTTGAGGCTCTATAGGTGTATGCATACCAGAGCTGGAGGATGAATTGGAGTCAGAGTAGGATGAGTGCCTGCTGGGGATCTGAACCTTTTAAGAGGAGTGTCCTGGGTTTTATTCGTAATCTGGTGTCTAGAGGAGCCTTCTCCAGAAAGGTGGGAATCTGCAGGAGAGGTTGATCTAGGGGTCAGAAAGGAGGAGGGAGAAGAGGCTGCCACTGGTTTCCAATGGTCAAGTTCTGAGGCTAGTTGAGTCCTGGCCTCCTGAATCAGGGTCTGAAACATTGCCTGGATATTGGTCTGAGGCTGATTTGGAAGCAGAGGCTGAGGAGGAAGAGGTGGTGTAGGAGGAGGCTGGTATAATGGATAGCCAGGCATCTGATATTGAGGATATCCATGAGCCTGATAGGAATAGGGAAAGCCAGAAGGAGCATACCCTTGATTAGACTTAGCCCAGCATCTGGTACCCTGGTATATAATGGGGTTGATGATCAGGCATTGGATGCCCCTGAGAAGGGTACATTGGGTATTTTGGGGGCAGACAGCCTGGAACATTGCTCATAGGTCAAGCCAGAGGTGGAGCTAAAGGCCCAGCAGGAGGTGGGGCTGAAGACCTGGCAGGAGGCGTCAGCCCTGTAGGGACGTATGATGGGGCTGGCACTGGATCAGGCACAGGAATATCTGGCACCAGAAGATTCGGTGCCTGGGGGCCTGATGGAAGATTGTCCAGCATTTGAGGAATGGTCAGAGTGCCAGACATACCCTGACCCAGCGATGGGCCATCTGATGGAAGACCCGCCATCGTCTGAGGAGCCAGAGTCCAAGATGGTGGAACCTGCTTACATAGAAACATGGAATTTGATGGCAGATAAGGACTTATTGGCCCACCTAGTCTGCCCATTTCCCTACCTAATGGATAAGCTGCATCCTCGTTAACCAACAGCCTACTTTCTCCTACCCCCCCATTAGAATTGCTTGTCTGACCCATGTATTTTTGAATTCCCCCACTGTTTTTAACTCCATGACCTCCTCAGGAAAGATGTTCCATGCATCCACAACCCTCTCCATGAAAAAATACTTCCTCACATTACCTCTGAGCCATCCCCCCTCTATCATCAAAGTATGCACCCTTTTCTTGCACGTCTCTTTTTCTGAAAGATGCTACCCTCTTGGACTTTGTTGATTCCCTTGAGGTACTTGAAAGTTTCTATCATGTCCCCCCTCTCCCTCCTTTCCTCAAGAGTATACATATTGAGCTCCTTTAGTCTCTCTTCATATGGTGCAGAAGTCGTGCCATTTTGACTGCACTCCTCCAGACAGCCTCCACCCTGTCTGTGTCTTTGCAGAGATGGGGTCTCCAGAACTGCTCGCAGTACTCCAGATGGGGTCTCACCAACTGTCTGTACAGAGGGACAACAACTTCCTGTTTTCTACTGGTGGTGCTGCTCCCAGTGCATCCCAGTATCCCCCCAGTCCTCCTTACTTCCTTCTCACATTGCTTGCCCATCTTTAGGTCATCTGATATAACTACCCCCAGGTCCCTTTCCATTTTTATTGTTGTCAGTATCTCACCCCAGATTGTGTACTCTTCCCCTGGGTTTTTGTTTCCCAGGTGCATTACTTTGCACTTCTTTGTATTGAATCTAAGCTGCCGTACATTTGACCATTCCTCTAACCTTGTAAAGTCCCTTCTCACCCTTTCCACCCCATCTTGTGTATCAACCCTGTTGCAGATCTTTGTGTCATCTGCAAAGAAACATACTTTTCCTTCCAGTCCCTCTGCAATGTCACTTATAAAGACATTAAAAGACATTAAAAAGAACTGGACCAAGTACTGAACCCTGCAGTAGCCCACTACTACCCCCCCTTCTTCAATGTGGATTCTGTTTACTACTACCCTCTGTGTCCTGTTGTCCAGTCAATGTTTTACCCAGGCTACCACCCTGGGACCCACTCCCAGGTTGGCTAATTTGTTTATTAATCTTTTGTGTGGGACTGTGTCAAATGCCTTGCTAAAGTCTAGGTAGGCCATGTCCACAGCCCCGCCCTGGTCTACTACTTTCGTCACCTAGTCAAAGAAATCAATTAAATTTGTCTGACATGACCTTCCTGCTGTGAATCCATGCTGCTTGGGTTCTGTGCCCCACTGGCCTCTAGATACTCAACAGTTCTTTCCTTCAGAAGTGATTCCATCATTTTCCCTACCACTGAGGTCAACCTGACAGGTCTGTAGTTTCCTGCCTCTGTCTTGCTCTCACTTTTGTGAAGGGGAATCACATCTGGAGTTGTCCAAGGGGGCATGGGTTGAGGTGTTCCTGATGGAAGTTCCCAGAGGGATTAACAGTAGGCTCACTGGATGTACTAGGAAGAGACTGACTTGGCGAAGGAGAGGAAACCTCCAGACTAGTGCCCACCTCCATGTTTTATCTTCAGGAAAGCCTGGAGGGTCTGGTTCAGTCAGTGAAAGTGAGGAACCCTCTAAATACTGCTGTGCATCTGGCAGCTGGCTCAGCTCGACATCAGGAGTATCATGTGACCCTGACGGGAGAGCCTCAGCTGCATGGTCCCCAGAGGAACCAGGAAGCGACTTGGCCACAGCCTTGCAGACGTCAGAAGAACTAACATCTGACTTATCAGCCTGGGCCATGCACACAACAGTGGAGCTGGAGTTCAGCTTACCAGCTGTGACCGTGCACTCCTCAGTGGGGCTGGAGAGTGACTTATTGACCTGGCTGCTGGTATTAGACCCTGAAGAAGATATGGGCCTAAGGAGCACAACAGAGGTTCTGTCGTCCAAGAAGAGCCCTGACTGCACCATAAGTAAAGCAGGCAAGGAGGCCGTGGTCTGATCTGCCAGAGTGGTAGGAGACCTGGCAGTAGGGGTACTTACCGAAGTGGAGGCCCCTCCAGTATCAGTGGTGCCCGATGGTCACCATCAGGTGGATGAAGACCTATCCTGGTCTCTGTGCCTCTCCTTGTCCTTTTTCTTCTTTTTGGTTTCTGGAGTTGGAGAAGAAGATTTTTTGCCACAGATTCTGCATCTCCTTTTCCATCAAAGTGGGCCACTTCTCCACCAAGTGGGCTTCAACCTTTTTCTGGTGCCTAATCCGTGTGGCCTTGTTGGAGGATTGGCATGGTGCAAAGTCCTTGACCCAGTGTTTAGGGCCTAGGCAGATTCTGCAGTGGGAATGCTCATCCACATGCAAGATCTGGGTGCTGCAGGACTTGCACTTCTTCTTTTGGATGCATCACCCAACTGTTCATGTTCCTGAATTGTACCTCCAACTATATGCCATGCTGTAAATTTGACACTATTATTTATTTGCTTCCCTTTTCTTCTGTATGTCCCTCAAGATCTCTGTATTAGACCTGTTATGTTAGACCTGTTTATACTGTATTTTACTATATAATTGTTTGACCTGGTATTATGTTCTCTTTTATGCTTAACTGGAAGTTTGTGTAAACATGCATTTTTGCTCACATACCTTTCAGAATAAAATAAAGATTGATTGATTGATTAAAATCTGGACTGACAGACCTGAACCACAGCAGTTCTGTAAAAATCCAGACTGGCCATACTGGGTGCAACTTGTACAAATACTGCTGGTCATGTCACTCTGGCTGCAGTGTTCAGTCTGACTTTTATGTATCTGGTCTGCTCCTGGAAGTCTGTTTTTCAACCCTTCCTTGGCATGGTTGAAAACAGAACTGTCAGGACCAGACCAGATAGGTAAAAGCCAGAGCAGATCATCTGGAGTGAGTGGATCAGCAATATTTGCACAAGCTGTGCCCAGTTCAGATTTTACAGCTCTGGTCCAGGTCTGGTGATCTGGGTGGGGGGGGGGAATTCACAAAACAATCTGAAATTGCAAAACCTTCCCTAAGTCCACAAAAGTTCCATAGCTGCAGAATAAAGGGGATATTGCTCTGAGTGCTATACACAAAACTTCCACGGCTGCAGAAAAAATACACTATGGACTGTGGAAAAAAGTGCAGCTGCGGAAGTTCCTGAGGAAAAAATGTCATTGATAAGTATGGCACATCCCCTTAAAGGCTATTCTCAGCCAGTGTGTTTCCACGGTTGCAGACAAAATGTTGCACACATGAGAGTTAGTTGTAACACTCCATGAGCAAAATGCAGTGCCCCAACAACAGAAATGCAGTTATAGTGGAGGTCAGGCAAAAGTAATAGTAAAACAGTCAGTGCATATCAGTGGCAGTGGTTACAGTAACACTAGCACATATTGTGGGCTGGATTTGCAAAGACAGCCAAAAATCCCACAGCTGTGGGAAAAAGACCTGCAGTACTGCAGAAATACTGGTGCAGGATATTCTGAAAGAAAAACTGCACACATGCTGAAATCTGTGAAAAAAACAGCAGTTGCGGAAATTCAGCAGCTGTGGAAATTTTGCAAGTGCTGAAAATCAGCAACTGTGGATCTACAGCTGTGGAAAAGGCTTAGGAGGCACAACAACAGGTGATCCATATTAGCTGGAGCAGCAGACTTTGAGGTCCTGTCCACACTACACCATAAAAAATCCCCTCTGTAATGTTACAGAGGGTCCAAACCGTTACCATTATGGTTTGCATTTACACTGGTATCGTCACAGAAAGCGTTTTCAAAACTGTTGTTGAAAACTGATATTTTTGGCCTGTCTGCACTACATAAGTAAAATCCTGTAGGCCCTATCCACACTACACCACTTGCTCCCAGTAACGGATGCAATCCGTTACGGCCACGGAGTGGTGCAGTGCGTCCACACCTCGGCGGTGTCCATTAAGGTACCAGCACCACCGGTCCACACATCGGGATCGGGCGACCATTACAACGGCACCCAATCCCACAATGCAGCTTGCGCTGTGCTTTGTGCCCTGCAGGGGACCATTACCGGCAGTCCACACTACCGCTGGTAACGGTACCAGGGCTGGACCATTTTCATAGCCAATTGTGGAAACCAGCTCATATGTGGTTTCCACAACGGTTACAAATATGCCTCCTGTAACGTTACAGGTGTAAACGCACTCCATTACCGATGCGGTTTACACCCTCTGTAACGTTACAGAAGGGTTTTCGGGCTGCAGTGTGGACAGGGCCGTAATGTTTTCAGTGGTAGGGTGGATGCATTGTAACGTTTTGGCCCTGTCTACACTGCACTGAAAATCTGTAACGGTTTGAAACTGGTACAGACTAGAAACGTTACAGTGCATCCACACTACCACTGAAAACGTTTTGAAAACATTACAGGATTTTACTTCTGTAGTGTGGAGAGGGTTAAACAGAGCTTTGAAACCATTACAGAGACCATTGTTGAAACCACCTCACAACAGATTTCTGTAACAGTTATGAAAACACTTTCTGTAATGTTACCAGTGTAAACGCAAACCATTATGGTAACTGTTTGGACCCTCTGTAACATTACAGAGGGGATTTTCAAGGCAGTATAGACAGGGCCTTTCAGTCTGTAATGGTTTCAAAACGTTACAGATTTTCAGTGCAGTGTGGACAGGGCTTGACTGTCTTGTCATAGATGTAGCTGAAAGTACCTACAGAGAGACAGCAACCATTCCCTCAACTGGGACCACTACAGCACCACTGGTACCAGCAAAACCATGCACTACAGTGGCTGTCTGTAGCTGATGATCGTGTCTCTCTCTCTGGAGTATTTCTGTTGCCTGCTGCAGCAGCACTCACTGCAGGCTGTTCAGCCTCTTCTGCCTGTTGGGCTCCTTCATGGGCTGCACTGGGTCGGATGGTTGTTGTTTGTTGTCTTTCAAGGACAATGTGTGCTAGTGTTTCTGTAACAAGTGCCACTGATATACACCCACTGGTTTGCTATTACTTGTGCCTGACCTCTACTATTATTGTATTTCAATTGTTGGGACACTGCATTTTGCTCAGGGAGTGTTACACCTCACTCTCATGTGTGCAACATTTTTTCCGCAGCTGTTAAAAAACACTGGCTGAGAATAGCCTTTAAGGAGATGTGCCACACATATCAATTACTTTTTTCCCTCAGGAACGTCCGCAGCTACACTTTTTTCCATAGTCCTTAATGTATTTTTTGTACAGCTGTGGAAATTTTGTGTATAGCACTCAGAGGAATTTCCTCTTGTTTCCCCGCAGCTGCATAACTTTTGGGGACTTAGGGATGGTTTTGCACCTTCAGATTGTTTTGTGATTCCCCTCCCCCATATCTTTTCCACAGCTGTGGAAGTTTTGTGTATAGCACTCAGATTAATGTCCCTTTTTTTTCCATAGCTGCGGAACATTTGGGGCCTTAGGGAAGGTTTTGCATCTTTAGTTTGTTTTGTGAATACCCCCCATTGTCATTGAAAGACAACAAAAACTAGACCCAGTGCAGCCCACGAAGAAGCCCCACAGGTAGTAGAGGCTGAACAGCCTGCAGTGAGTGCTGCTGCAGCAGGCAACAGAATCACTCCAGGGAGTGGCATGACCATGAATTACAGACAGCCATTGTGGTGCATGGTTTTGCTGGTACCAGTGGTACTGCTGCGGTCCCAGTTGAGGGAATGGTTGATGGTCTCTCTGTGGGTGCTTTCAGCTACATCTATGGCAAGACTGTCACAGTCTGCTGCTCCAGCTAATATGGATAACCTGTTGCTGTGCCTCCTAAGCCTTTTCTGCAGCTACGGATCCACAGTTGTGGGTTTTCGGCACTTGTGGAATTTCTGCAGCTGCTGAATTTCTGCAACTGCTGTTTTTTTTTTCCAGATTTCCACACATGCACAATTTTTCTTTCAGAATATCCCACACCAGCATTTCTGCAGTGCCGCAGGCCTTTTTTCTGCAGCTGCAGGGTTTTTGACTGTCTTTGTGAATCCAGTCCCTGGTTTTTACCCATACCTCACTGCATGTGGCTTAGTGACATACTGTACAGATGGATGCAGAGTCTAACCCATTGAAGGTTAAAGTTTCAGAAACCAATTATGCTAAAAATACCAAGACTTACTCAAATCCTGATGATCCCCCCTTCAAGTCATGCTTAGTCCTCTACCAAAGTCATGCTCAAATATTGGTGCTTCTACATCCACACCATTAAGCTTTTAATGCCATCATGCCTCTTCTGCTGCCATGAGATCCCCATTCATGAAGTCTCATTATGTTTGTGGCAGCCCCCTCTCCAACCAGATAATTTTCCAGGGAGCAGCTTTTTACACCACATCAACTAAATTACTGCTAAACTCCTTATTTTTAAACACTGTGTTGAGGAATTTTTGTTTTAGTATATCCATTGACAGGAAAAATTAATTTATAAAAGAAACCAAAGCCCCCATTTATCATTTCATTTAATCACAATACAGCATGTTATGAACTGATCAGATTCTATGTGTAACCTAAGTCAAATAATAATTAAATAAACACATGCCTACCTGTTTGCACACAAATTGCAAGTTAAGAACATTCAGTAGAATATAGACAGTAGCCTAGAACTGCTTGCCTGAGAAAATGAAGTTGGTGTATTATTTGCAAACAGGCATCATTGGGACTCTACTATAGAAGGTCCTGTAAAGTAGCAGAATGACTGCTTTTAGGATGGTGGTGCCAAATGGCTTAATGAGGTGTTCATAGGGGCTAAGGGAACAATATGGCTTATTTGTTATGCAGAAAGCTCCAGTGTTTACCCCATTCTACTTCCAATAGCTTTCTATGATGTCTGTACTATCCATTGGTAATCTGACACAGAATGACTGCCAGAAGATAATGAGTTAACTTTCTGTGGGCTCAATTAACTCCGCAAGCCAGAGGTCAAATAGTGCTCTACAGCTTCCTATGCACACACAGGCAGCATAGTAATGAGGCTTCCATGGATGAATCTATTTTTAACACTCTATCATGCTGTTTGGTAGCAAAAATGACATCAGCCCTTTTCTGAATGTAAAACATCTGCTGGGCTACACCCACAGCCATAAAAAGCCAGTTTCAGTGAAGAGCACCTCCTGAACTCACAGTCTAGTCCTCCCTGTCAGCAAGCTTATAGGACCTGTTTCTCCAAAGTATAAAGATCATGTTCAATGGTTTTCATAAGTAAAACAGGCAGCACAGTTCAATAAACATTGTTTTAAGATCTATGTGTGTGTTTCAGGTTTTGCAACAAAGGTGACAAATTATTTTCCTTTTTTGTATTTTGGTGCCTTTTTGTTGTGGTCCTTTTCTCCAGGATTACTGGATGCTGAGTCAAAGCACATTGTTGTGAAATTTGCAGACAGGATAACTCTGATGTGCTGAAAGGCTGTGATCATTCGCACTTGTCATTTAATTGAGATGATTTCTCAGGATGGCATTTAAAACAATTATTCCATCTCCCAGTAAATGGGGGTGGGAGAGATAATGCTGTTTGAAACGATACTACAAGTTGCTATGTAGTTGCCAGCCCAGTCTTTTCTCTCAAGCAGGCTGTTACTTGACCTACATTCAGGCTCATCTGTGTTGTACACCACATTAAAATGATCATTTTACCAGAGCTAACATTTATTGTTGTCTTTGGAAACCAGATAAGGCCACTAGGCACAAGAGCCTGTTTTCAAGGCCAACCTAGGAACACTGGGGAGGTTAAGTGATTTGTTCAGAGTCACACAGTTTTCAAGTGGATGTTGTGGAAGTCAAACCCAGGACTGCTGGATGTACCAACTCATTTACAGCTCATTACTCTAACCAGGCTATACTGCCAGCCCCTAGTAGGAATTAACACATATAATGCCCCTGTTAAAACTTACTGTAAAGTAGACACTGACAACCAGCAATGAAGTTAGCAACATTACAATACTACTGTAGTAGCAATACAGCTTCCTGACAGGCACAGTACAGTAGCACCCCAAATGGTATCAGCAGCCTGAAGGCATGTTGACTCAGCATCCTGCAACCCTGCAGAAACAGACCACACCAAAAAGGCAGTAAACAAAATATGAATTTGTCAACTTTGTTACAAAACCTGTAACACACAAAGTTTTTATAACATTGCTTTTTGAATGGTGCTGCCTGTTTTACTTGCGAAAACCATTGCACAGGACTTTTAATCTTTGGGAAAACAGGTCCTATAAACTTGTTCCATAAACTTGCTGACAAGGAGGACTAGATTGTGAGTTCAAGCTATGACATCATCAGCAGCTCTTCACTGACACTGTTTCTTTTTAACAGGTAGTAAAATCAGGGTTACAAAATAGCTCATAACTTTAAAATGAAGTAATGTAGAAACCTAATTTTTGGTATGAGATTCATTGGGGGTATGCTTATTCCAATTCTGCAATGTAGCACTTTTGGCATCAGTCCATCTTTAATGTTAAATCCCATCTTTCACACCTTAATAACTTCCCCCATTCAGTTGATGTTCTTTACATTTGGAAAGCACAGAGATGGTGTGTGGATCTCTTAATCCTGAAAATTTTGTGGCAATCAGTTCACTCGGGGCAAAGCTACAAAGTGGCAAAACCCCAAGACAATTACATCAATTAAGACCATTTTTTTTGCTCACCAATAACTGAAGGACTAGGATTTGAAACCTGAAACTTGTAGGTTTGATACAGTTTGGCCCAAGGTGTGTGCATTTGTGTTTTTTTATCTCCCAAACTTAAATAGTTTTTAAAATATTTAAGAAGAGTTCTTTTCTGAGCATGCCCAGTCTGAAAAATCAGTGTTCTAAGGATAATTACATTTTTAAAACCACATAAAGGCATTTGGTCATATTATGAGAATGCATTTGTGTATCAGGGAGCAGGGTTGTTTCCATGTCTGCATGTGAGGTAATGCTGTGTTGTTCAGCAGAGATGGGGGTACATGTCAGTGTGTAGCTCCGCCCCTGCATTATGTGCTGTGCATGTGTATGTTTACTGTCTGCCTTCACTGCAGTAGATGATGGTCTTCTTTATTTCAACTGGACATTAGGTTGCCCAGTCCTAAGTACCAGGTAAATATTTGTAAATTCAAATTGATCAACACCAGGGTGCTCACCCCCAGTGCTGATTCATCTCCCAACATTCTGTTCTGATGTCCAGCCTCCATGCCCCACCATGATAATTTGCTGACACTGGGTTGCATAATCCTTGGTGTTGACATACTTCAACCCCCCCAAACCTGCCAGCAGTCTGGGACACAGGGTGCCAACCCCTGGTGTACCCAACTATCTTGCTGACCTGAAGTGCCCAATTGCCTATATCAGAGGTATAGTAGCTAAAATAATAATATATTTTCCTTTTTTTTATTCTTGAAATGAAGGAAACAGTTTCTCATTCTCTGTCACCATCCCTACCACCACCCCTACTTAACACCCATGACACTAATCCCCCTTACCCTGTACTTAACTAGCAGAGGTCCAGTGCCATCTCTGGGCCAGAGACACATATTCACTCTTCAAGACCAGAGTGGGAACTAAGGAAATCAGGTAAGTGCTGTATAATGTATTTCAATGTGTTTTTAACCTTTACTCATCACGTGGCAGTTTTGTAACATTTTTAGACCACATTTTCAACATAGCTATTTCGGGATCCCACCTCATGAACAAGAGAGGTGAAATATTTCAGATCTGTACAGAACAGTGATTTTACAGTCCCTGTACAATATCACCTTTCAGGTTAGATTTGAAAAATCTCACTTACCTTGTTCATGAGATGGGGTCCCAAAATGGCAATGTTGAAAATTTGGGTTAAAAATGTTAAAAATCAACAAAGTTATGAGTGTTATTTTAAACATTTTTATGCTCTCTCATAACTTTATAACTTTGAATATTTTAACTCCAAATTTTCAACATAGCTATTTTTTCACATACGTTCATGAACGTGACAGCTGTGGCTTTTCAAATTATGGCTGACATATAATTTTGCACTTGTGGCACAAAATTATGTTTTGTCCAGTGTTTTGTAAATGACACTCATCATGTTCAGAAAGAGGGAAGACTCTATTAAAATCTGAGAGTTAAGATGCACAAAAAATAAATTATGAAGTAACGCTGTTTATAGGGACACCAAGTGGCCAAATGGGGACCATGTTGCTTTCCCTTACCAGTGATCTGAGTTCACATGTGAGCTCAGTGAACTAGGTGAATGGGCCAAGGCTGGTGGGAAGGCTCTGTGGTATGTGGCACTAGCCCCAGCATGCAGAGGGACAGAGCAGTGTTCTGGCACACACATGTCACCTTGTAGTGGGCCAGGGTGCCGTACCTCACAAGGTGTTGACATGCATGTCAAGGCCTGATGGGCACATGCACTGCATCAGGACTATCTCCAGTATTCTCTTTTCTTTCATTTTGTGACCTGCATGAATAAGGATATGATTCCACTATCATGAAAAGAAGGGGAAATGAATTGCAGAAACCTACATTAATGAAACATTCGGGTTGAAGAACACAAAGTGCACAAAGTAGGGAAATGAGCAACATTAGGTTTTGGGGTCTCCATAGTATTGACAAATCAGTGGTGGGGTAATCCTTTGAGTTGTCAGCCCTAATGCCCACCCCCTTTCCTGAGTAAACAAGGTCAGACATGATCTCTTTTCTTCATGCAGGGCCCGCTGTGTGAAGAAAGCTACAATAAATTCTGTAGCCAACATGTGGCGAACCATACTTCTCTATCTTTCAAAAGTGTATAACTATGAGGCACTGGATTGGATCTGTAACTTGTGATTTGGACGGGAGGCCATAGGCTGGGGGGGATAGGTGAACATTAGGGTTGATAACCCCAAGGAAAACCACATCACTGATTCACTAATACTCTACAGACTGAAAATCCTAATGTTTTTCATTTCCCTACTTTGTGTGCTTTGCATCCTTCAACCCTAATGTCTGCATTAGCATAGTGTTTTGCAAGATAGATTAACAGACAGACAGACAGGTAGATAGATAAATAGATAGATAGATAGATAGATAGATAGATAGATAGATAGATAGATAGATAGATAGATAGATAATTTGTTTCCTTATTTTTAATTTTTAGGTAGGGTTCCATTAGCCAAACTACAGCCTCCACATGGGCAACTCCTATCTTTGGATGCCGGTTGGTTTTGCTTCTGTTGAAAGTGTTGACCTGCTAAATCTGACACCTGCCATTATTTTTAAGCCACCCCAACCATTGCCCACACAATTAATGATGAAGAGATTAAGGTGTATGACTGGTGAGTTCTGTGTGGGGCATAAAGGATGCCAGTAGGGAGCAAGCAGGAGTGGGAGGACCACCCTTAAACTGGATGATGTGCAGCATTTGCGAGTGGAATGCAATTGCTGTGGGACTGGTTTATCATGGGACCATTCCTACAATGGACTCCCTGCCAAAGACCACTCTACACACCCCTCACCACCTTTTGCTTCATTCAGTTGATGCCACCAATCACCACTGACCTTCAGCACTCTGACCCACCTGGCTCCATGAACAAACACCCCTCCTGGCTCCTTGATCTGTGTAAATGCCCATCAACCATCATAGGTATTTTACTAAAATCCCTGGTGAGCTCAGTTGCACTTATTTCTTATGGATATCCCCAACTGGCTTTAAAATCACTCTAAGGCTAGCCCCAGCAGGTTATAGTTACAACACTAACCTAGTGTGCTGCCATCACCAACTGTGGGCTAAACCACTGATCCTTGATTGTTTTTACAAAAGGGCCACACTCTACTGATTTATACAACACAAAAGAAAGAAAAAATGGGCTTCCAGCTAAATAGCACTTCGGATCCTTCCTACTACCCACCTCCTCATGGTCCCTGTGCTGGTTTAGCTGCTGATGGTGCTGATTCCCTCTACACCTGATTTCCTAGGAATTCTGGCTAAAAAAAGGTCAAATGGCTTGTGTCTTGCCCTTATCACCCCCCCATGCAGCACCCCCTTTGACATCCTGTGGTTGTTCCACCTCCCCTGCCTCCCTTCCCCACACCTTTGATTACCACTCTCCCTTCCTCTTAACCTCTACTATCATGACCAGTTGAATTTGTCCTCCCAGGTTTGATGACCTGTCATCTCCTCCCCCTTCCTCCCTCCTCTGTGGGAGAACAATTGTGGGATACTGACTGCCAAGAGGGGTAGGGGTCAATAGCCAACATCATTTCTAGTTTGAGATCTCCCAGAAGGGAAAATAATATGTGACCAAGTTATATCACTTAGATTCAGATCCCTGGAAACAACATCACCCATTTCACAAGCTCTAATTCCTGCCATATACAGTACAGCCTGCCAGAATGCAATGCAGTGTCACAGAACAATTGTGGGATACTGACTGCCAAGAGGGGTAGGGGTCAATAGCCAACATCATTTCTAGTTTGAGATCTCCCAGAAGGGAAAATAATATGTGACCAAGTTATATCACTTAGATTCAGATCCTTGGAAACAACATCACCCATTTCACAAGCTCTAATTCCTGCCATATACAGTACAGCCTGCCAGAATGCAATGCAGTGTCACAGATTCCTGCATGTCAAAAGGGATTAAGGACATTCCCTGGTGTTTCAATTCCCCATGTTTCTGATGCACCCAAAAAAGTTTTCAAGGCTGTTTACTGATACAACAGGTGCATTCTTAAATATACGGAAGCATTATTAGAATAATAATATATGCTATTATGTTATGTAAATATAAGACTGTATACACAAGATGGCAACAAGAAAACTAACTCCCACAACTACAGTTGTTGGCATCATTTAAAGCACTGTACGTACATGTCTGTCTGTTCTTGCTTGCTCTGTTTTTTTTGTATTAAGATTCTTGTCATTCTTCTTGTACTTTGAACTTTTTGAATAGCTTTCTAGCACAATTTATTTTTTATTGGGATTTTTCAATTATTTTTGTCCTGAGTCAACCACCTCTGAAACTGTTACTTTGAAAGTAGATATAACTAAAAGAAACATGGCAACATGTGCATTTCTTTCTTTTTCTATATTCACAGCCATATTCTACATAAACAAAATATTAAAAAGGCATAGGAGTGAAATGGTTTTATGCATAAAAACATATAAATATTTCCCCATTTCTGGGAATATTAAGTCAAGAGGGTGTCATAGTATTGGCAGTTTATTGTTTATTTGTGCATTTGTGGAAAAAATTTGGCAAACATCATGACAAATGATGCGTCATTTTTTCACTTTTTCTTTTGCACTCATGTTCACATATAAAACATTGATGTTATAGCTACATTAAAAACAATCTGACCCCTTACAGATTTGTTTCCATAAAGAGGGATTATGTTTCACCATGGAGGTTAACAACAAGCATAGTGACCCATATTTTTTGTTGTGGATTTTAAATGTTTACATGACCACCATGTACTGGGCAAAAATTTTGAATTTGATATGGGGTTTGCCGAAACCCCAGGGAGTCTTCTGACCTACCATTGAAGTTGCCTTGCTTCCTGTAGTAACTCTGCTTCAAAATTCTGTAGAACTGTGTTGTGTCCTGGTGAGAGCCACTGAATGTATGTCTCTTTGTTTGTATGACACCTTATAACAAAGTTATCCAAAGAAGATTACAGCTCCCAGTTCTCTTTAATCTAAAGATGTACCAAAGTTTTACTCTGCCAGCGAAGTTGCCACAAAGTGGCCAAAATTCCCATCCATAGAGTTTCGTGAAGTTTTTCCTACCCTCAGCAACTTCAACTTTGCCCAAAATTGCAATGTTTTCCATGTGAATGGCAGATTTTACCCACAAAGTGCAGAATTTCACCTGCAAACAGTGGAATTTCACCAGTGAATGGCAAATTTCCACAGTTCGCAGACAAAATGCTGTACTTTGTTGGTGGAATTCCACCATTCATTATGGATCATTCCACACTTCACAAATTGCACTAAATTCATGGATTAATTCACAGAGCAAATTTAGCCAACTTCATCCACCTCTACTGTAGTCTAATCCAAATGGTTTCTATGTTGCCATTTATGCCTTTGATACCTAAGACATTTGCTGAGGGTATATTTATTCTTTACATAGACTCTTCATCTCTTTTTACTTGATCTTTCAAGCCTATAAAGTATTTGGTCAGTCTTTGCAAAGTGGTTTCAGCTGTCCACCATGTTTACATAATACCTGCTATGACTATAATCTGTGTGTTCAACAAAGCTGTTAACTCATTTGCCTTCTTTTCCAGATTCCTGGTATTGCGGGAAATGCACATTTATTTATCCGGAAATTTGCTGTTTCTAAGCTTCTTTGTTTTGGGGATGTATTTGTTAGTGTATTGGGTGTTGCATCATTTTGCATGATTGAATCTTTTCTCAGATACCCCTCGGCACTTAGTTTAAAACATTATTATTACCTATTCCTTTTTAGTCACATAGAGTCAATCAGTTCTGTAAAGGTTGATTCTATTGTAGAAATGATCCCAATGTTTCAAAAAAGTGAAATGTTCCTTGATTATCCAGTTTCTCAACCACTTGTTAGTTTGCTTAAAGGAAAACTGCAGTCAAACGTTACAGCAAAATATGTTGTGTAGAATGTTTTGATTTGTGCATGTAGTCCTAGTGTAGTCTTTCTTTCTTTGCTGTTAGGATTTTTTTTTTCTAAATTTGTCTTCTTGCTTTATTGACTCTGTGAATATCCATGCCAGAATCTTTTATTGCCTTTCTTTTTTCCACAATGCCTCCTGTCCCATGTGACCTTGATACATGGAAGGCCATTGATTCATTTAGTGGTTACTAACTGTTCTGCAGCAGCACCATGCTGTTAAAAGCTTGTTGTTCTGGTCTTGAATACATAATTCTTTCTAACCAAATCTTTTTGTGTGTGTATGGCTAGGTGTATCCAGCAGAAGAAAAAGGGTAGTTTTTCAAGCTTTTGTTTTTGTCAAACCACAGAGCCATAAAAAATACCCACAAACACTCCCAGATTATCAATGTCATAATTACTGAAGACTCTGTTTGCTTAACGAAAAGATCATTCAATTATCCCACCTGTGTTTACCAAACTATGAATGTAGCCTTTATTAATGCTTGAGGGATTAAAAGAGGCACTTAAAAGAGTAGTCTGAGTCAGAACTCACTGAATCAATGCCTCTGATACATAACTGTTGCATGGGACAAGAAACATAGTGAGAAAAGAAAAGGCAATAAGAGACACAATCATGGAGA
The DNA here is from genome assembly GCA_016271365.2 of Neoceratodus forsteri. NCBI lineage: Eukaryota > Metazoa > Chordata > Ceratodontiformes > Ceratodontidae > Neoceratodus > Neoceratodus forsteri. The sequence goes on from CM028134.1 coordinate 324,398,096, forward strand.
TCTCCAGGACCATAAAACAAGTATGTACATTTAGACAAAACAATCCTAACTACAAAAAATAAAAAGGTTGTACTAGGGCTATACACAGATCAAAGCACTGCACAACATGGACCAGCACCAGCACAAACCTGCAATATGCCTTGGCATGATATTCACAAGGCAGTCAGGCACAGCACAAGTCCCAATGCATCAGTGCACAATGGTAATGTATGTGGCGCAAATGCAGGGGCGTGTTCATGCATATGCAGCACATCCCAATATTCAGCCCGGGATGTGCGGTGCATATCCTGGCACAACCTTGTGTTGCGCCACATATGGGGGGCTCGAAGTTGAGCCAAAAAAAATAGGCTCAAAGCCAGGCCACCCACAGGTGGGATGCTGTATTGTAGGGCACAACACAGCACCTGCCAGCTGTGGGTGGCCACCTGCCCTGCAGGGACACAGTCTGTAAGCATCCACATCCTCCCCAGTGGTCCACTGCATTCCCCACCCTCCCGTATGCCTGATCGTGGACAGCAGTACCTCATAACCACCACCCAGTGGTCCAGTGGATACCCCTGTTATGCCCAATCATGGGCAATTGTACCCATTACAACACATGGTGGACTGGTGGCATCCCCCCACCCTCCAGGCCTGTCTGACCATGGGCATCTGAAATGGGTGCTCCACCTGGTGGTCTAGTGTTCTCCCACTCCCTACCGTCAGTCCCGATCATGGGGAATCACTACTATGTAAATACCTGGTGGTCCAGTGGTATCGCCCCTCCCTCCCATATTACCCGATCATGGACATTCAAAACAAATATCCATCCTGGTGGCCCAGTGGACCTCCTCCCATCCTACCCACAGAGGACTGTGCCACCCATCTTTCACCCAGTCATCAGTGGGAGGCAGCACCCCGCTCGCATACTGCCCAGCCACCTGCTGACTGACAGCACACAGTATGTGCTGTGTGCCTATTGGTTCACAATGTGGACCAATAGGCATACAGCATATGCTGTCATGTATCGGGTAGTAGGCACGGCTGTGCACGGTGCTGCCACCCGCTGCTGAGTGGGGGCTGGGTGGCTGGATACTCTGTGGGTGGGATGGGAGGGGGTCCACTGGGCCACCAGGTGGAGACATATGTCAAATGCCCACGATTGGGTGATATGGGAGGGAGGGAGGGGATATCACTGGACCACTGGGTATTTACATAGTAGCCATTGCCCATGATCGGGACTGACAGTGGGGAGGAGGAGAACACTAGACCACCAGGTGGAGTATCCATTTTGGATGCCCGTGATCGAATGGGCCAGGAGGGTGGGGGAATGCCACTGGTCCTCCAATTATTGTAATGGGTATGAGTGCCCGCAGTCAGGCATGACGGAGGGAGGGGGGGACTGCTAGACTACCAGGGATGGCACCTTTAACAGCAATGACTGCAATTGGGCATCAGGGAGGGGGTATGCACTAGCCCACCAAGGACCCAACACCTGCTGCTGGCAGCTTTGCAGGACACAAGGCGCATATCACCGGCCTGCCCTGCGCACTGCACATAAATGGGGCCATAATGACATGCAAATGGCCCCATTTGCACCATGCATATATTATGGACACATTTGCATGTCCTCTTCTGAATATCGTGGGTGATGCACCCAGCGCAATTGCATTTGCACTTGGAGCATTCCCGGTCCTCCCTGTCTGTGTGATGCACTGGCGCATTGTACTTGTGCCATGCACATTCTGTGCTATATTCAATGGTGATGTGCCATTGAGCATCACCATTGAATATCACCCTGTCCTGGCCCTGGCAGAGTTCAGTTGCACTGTGCACCCACTTGCTCCATTACCTGACACAGTCTGAATATCCAGGCTCATGTCTTTTGGAAAATCTTGATTGTAGTTCCCCCTTTAATTGCCCAGGTCTTACCTGGACCAGTGCTCAGTAAATGCATGTTTTGAAAATTATAACTTTGCAGTCAAGTTACTTAGGATCTCTGAATATATTCTCAAAAATCTTTCTTATGTCCTCATCCTGTTTCTGTCCTGTGTTGTTTGTGCCAACATGTAATACAATAATTGGTTCAAGTGCAGCTCCTTTTTTTATTCTCTCGAGGACTGATTTTATATCTGATACTCTGAATCCCATGGGACAGATGATGGACAGACTTTCTGTGGCCCTTTTATATATTACAGAGTTGGTGAAATTCATTATTTTACTTATACTTTTTTTTAACCCATGGGCCTCCAGTCTGCCTACCTCATCACATCAGGCATCCTCCTTGAGTCTCAGGCCACCATCTCTGGGGATTCTCCTCGGCTCCTAGTCGGGTCCCACAGCTATCCCTGCAGCCTGCTCCTTGAGGAAGGGTGGAGGGGAGCTCTTCCCCTAACTCTACCCCCTGGGACAGGATCTAGTATTGCCACATACCCTTGGTGCTGAACTGGTCCCTGCTGGAGATGGCCATCATGCCACCGTGACTGATGCCCTATTTTCCACTTTCCTCCCCTGACGTCTGTGGCATGCAATGACGAATAAGGTCCAGAGTGCACACACTTCTGCACGCACTCTGATCCAGGCATCAACCCTAGTATGTCCACTTAGGTCTTGCCAGTGCTGCTGAGATCAGCTCCAGCCACCACCAGGGCCACCAGAGTACCGATGGCAGCCCTCTCCTCTCCTCTCCCTGGAGAAGGAGAGCAGTTCTATGGATGCTCAATCCTTCCCCTCCCCTGCTGACCCCAGATGACCCAGGCTTGTTCCTGAACCCGGGTCACTGGCGTGAAGCAAGGTGTGGCATCCAGCACCTCAACCCTCAGTGCCACTGGGTCAGTCTGAAATTCATTATTGAATCTCCAGTTAGTAGGACTTGCTTTTTATAGTTTTTTTTCCCTCCTACAACTGACATCTTCTCTATGGCATTTATGTCAATCAAAGTGACTTTTTCCATTTGTTCTATAGCAGTGTTAGTTTAAAGCACTTCAAACTAACTTTTATTAGAGGGTGATCTGCCATCCTTCCCTGTTTGTCCTCTACTACCCTGTTCTGTACAGAAACTACCCTCTAATTCATTTTTATTTATGTTTATTTTGCTTTTGCCTCTTCCTTGAAAGCTCTTCTCTCCTGGTTAAGTATTTGTATTGCATGTTGATTTTTCATGTTGACCTGCATGTATTAAATCTAGAAAACAGTCTAAACTTCAGATTTAGTATATTTAGCCAAACTTCTCCTTTAATTGCTTTGTTTCATTTTCTAGGTGCTTCAAACAAGTACCTCTAGAGCATTTTTTTTTCATTTGTGCTCCCTTTTATTCGTGTGAACATTTTATACTTGAATTAAATATGTACAGTTCCATACATGATTATAGTTGTGTTATAGCCCATTTTGAAATTATGGTGAATGATAAAAGGGTCACTAAGTATAAGTACCTGTTATTTTTTTACTAAGTCCATGAGCAACATTTCTGGCCTCCATGTTTGGTGTTTGCTATGTGCTTAATTAACAAATACGTTCACTGATGGATAGGCTGTGATTAAGAAAGATACTTTGGTAAGTTTAATTTGTGAAATCTTCCAGCTAAGTACTATTGCTATAAACAATTTGCAGGCAAGCACAGTAAAAAGGGATGTTAGTTTTTTCTGAGTACTACAAACCATGGAGTTAGATTGGCTTTGGATGAAAATAAGCTAGAACCACTGAGGCATAACATCTCATTTTCAGGAGTATGCTATCAAGAGCATCAACAAAGTACAATAAATACACATAAATAATAGGTGAGTAAACTTATACTTTAACATACATAAGAAACAGTGAAAGAAACCATGTATGAGTTTACTTAAAATATATAGAAAGAACTGGCATAGCACAAAAGCAATGTATAGAACATTACAGGATCAAACTGCTAAAAAGGCAAAGGTTAATTTGCCATAGCTTGCCTTATTATTGGGTAAACCAATGATCTAATTTAGGCATCTTGTATGGATAACTATTTTTACAGAGCACCAATAGTTCAGACACATACAGGCATTAAATTCTTGCACAGATTTGAAAGCAATCTTAAAGTAATTCAGTTCCCTTTGCTGAGTGAGCAAAGGCCAGTTCAATGCATACATGATCCAGTTAGGTGTGCCATACAGGCAATTCAGCACAAATCTAAAAATCCTGCTATAAGCAACATCTCACTTAGACAAAGCAGCTGAATTTATGAATTTAAGCATTGGAATAACCATAATCCAATGCAGGTATTAGAAATTGCTGTTCAATGTTTACTCAGTCAGCAAAAATGGAATACCTGCTAGTGCTACCGTAAAAAAAGGCATGTGTTTTATTTTTTTCTATTTATTTTGTTTAGTAATCAGAATTACAACCCTTGAGCTAAAAGCTTTGTCACAAGGGTAGGAAAGGGTGCATAAGTTTGGAGTCAGTAGCAGCTTAACAGGCATTGCCAAGAACATCTAATAGTAAGAAAAATGTGAACAGGAGAAATCAGTAAACATTGGCAATAGCATAACAATGTAGGATAACATAGGCAAATAACAACACATAACTAAAACAAGGGTACATAGTCAATGGGGTTGGGTTCAGTCATGACAAACAATTAAGGGTTCGTGTTGCCCTTTGTGTTGTCACAAGTGATGCCTCTTTTTTCAAATGAGGACAAACTGAACTGGACCAGTAGCGCATGGGGAATAGCCCTCCTGCTGCCCGCGCTGCTGCTTCTGTCGGTCTAGCCCCACCACCACCCTTGGTCGGCTCTGCCTTAAATAGGCTGAAAGTGATCACATGGGCTGAGAATTAGCCTATCAGCCTAGTTTTCCATTTGCAAGTTATACTGTCCAACCACTAGGGGCAGACCTAGCAATCTCATGATCCTACCCAAGTGCACATGCTACTGATAAACAAAAGAAAAAAAGTCTCATACCTCAGTAGGCTTGAGCACAGACCTTATTAAATTCTGGTTACTATAGCCACCCTATATTCCCACCCCCCAGCGCTGCCTGACCACTCAGCCATTGCTAAGCTCCCGCCATGGCTGCCCCCTCTACCCCCCCATCGGGCCCTCCAGGAATGGAACTGCCACTCCCAAGCAGGATGGCCTCCTGCCCCCCCTCAACTCACCCACCTCATGGCTATCCACCAAGGGGCTAAAAATTGTCCACCTAAATGTCCGCAGTCTCCTACACAACCTTACTGAGCTTGCTGCCTGGGTTGCCCATTACAACCCGGACATACTGGGTATCACAGAAACTTGGCTGAAACCTCACACTACTGATACTATGTGCTCCCTTCCAGTGTACAGTCACATCAGATGTGATCGTGGGGGGAACAAACGAGGTGGTGGGGTGCTACTTTACTATAAAGTGCACCTCAATCTGTCTGCAGTAGATCCCCCTCCCCCACCCCCACAACATGTGAGTTCCTGCACGCCGTTCTTCTGCTCGGGCTCACCAAGAAAATTCACTTGATCTACTGCTACATCCCTCCTAGAGGCGGCATACCTGGGCTCTCCTCTCTCCCGCACAATGTTAGCGAGAGGGTGGGCACAAGTGAAGTCATTATCATAGGCGACTTCAACCTTAATTGGTTAGGTTCAAACTCGAAGTCATATGGGCCACTGCTCTCAGACCTTGCCCTGAACCAGCTTATCACCGAACCCACAAGGCCCTCCCCCCGGGGGGGCAAAGGGACACTGATCAACTGGGTCCTGACCAAAAGACTGGATAGGGTCACATCCTCGGGCATCCTACCTGATGCCATCTCAGACCACTCACCTTCTTTTGTACTTGGGATATCTCCCAGGTGAAAATACCAGGTAAAGTGATTCAAATGAGGGATTTCTCAAAATTCCACCTGCCCGACTTCCTTACTGGCCTCAGATCGACTGACTGGTCCAGGGTCACCACCTCACTGGACCCTTATCAAGCACTGGGTGCATTCTTAGCCATATACATCCCAGTGCAGAACAAACATGCCCCCCTAATGAAAAGGAGAGTGCGGGGCACCGTTACCAAATGGCTTCATGGGGGCCTATTCCCCCTAATGAAGCTCAGGGACAAATGTTGGGAAACCTACAAAGCCTCCCAAAGCCTTGATGACCTCACTGCCTACAGGCACCTCAGAAACACCTGTAAGAAAGCCATCAGATCATTCAAAAGTGAGTACTGCCGAACCGCCCTACTCGTCTCAGCCAGCAATCTGAGGAGCTTCTGGCAGAACGTTAGAAGTGCAGTGGGGGGCTCTGCTTGAGTGCAAGTCACGGACTTACTAATTGATGGGGTTAGCTACAACAGTCCACGCACTATCCCTAATACCTTTAACACCGCAGTGTTCACTGAACAGTCCCCCCCTCCTCTTCCCTCTGCTCCCACTGTATCCACGTTCCCAATCGCTCAACTGCTGGACCCCCACTCCGCAAGCACCTCTCGACCCAGACCTGAGTCCTGACCCTACTTCTTCCTTCAACAAGTATCCACTGCTGAGACTCAGAGGCTGCTTGCCAGCCTCTCCCCTCACACTGGCTCACGGCACGATAACCTGGTGCCCAAACTGCTCAGGTTCGGTGCCCACCTCCTTGCCTGGCCTTTAACACATATCTTCAACTCCTCCTTAACAACCGGTGTCATCCCTGATATCTGGAAAGTAGTCAAGGTTACCCCTGCTCTCAAACATGGTAACCCCAAAGACCCCTCTAACTTCCGGCCTATTGCCATTCTGTCGGCCACCTCCAAACTCATAGAGAAAGTTGTGGCCTCTCAGTTAACTGAGTACCTGCAGGTACACAGCTTCCTATCCCCAGCCCAGCATGGGTTTAAGAAGGGGCACAGTATGGCCACCACCATTGCTGTAGTCACCTCGCAGATCAGAACAGCTACTGACCAGGGCAACCTCACAGGTGTGATCTTTGTGGATCTCTCCAAGGCCTTTGACAGGGTTGATCACTCCCTCCTCAGCTCCACCCTTCTCTCCCTCAGACTCTCTAGCCCTGCCCATGCCTGGTTCCTCAATTACCTTACTGATAGGAAGCAATACACCAGCTTTAACCAGACCCATTCCCATCTCACATCTGTCCACTGCGGGTTCCCCCAAGGGTCTGTCCTCAGTCCAACATTCTTCTGCCTCTTCATCAATGAACTGCCGTCTGTCCCCACCCATGGGCTAGCCACCTTATATGCCGATGACCTTGTCATCCTACATAGTGATTGCGACATTGGCTCCATCAATTCCTTACTAAACTCCGACTTCAAGTGGATCCAATCCTGGCTGGCTGAACACAAGCTCATCACCAACCTTAAGAAAACCCAGGCCATGCTTTTTGGCTCCCTGAGCAGAACTAAATCCTGCCCCACCCGCCTTCTAATCTTTGGGGCCGATGGCTCACCCCTGCAGATGGTTCCCATAGTCAAGTATCTCGGCGTCACTCTGGACCCCCAGCTGGACCTCTCCCTACACATCCGAAACATCTGCAAGGCCACAAATGCTAAACTTGGTCTCACCCTACAGAGCTAAAACCTGCCTCACCCCTGCTGCCCGGGTGGCTCTAGCTAGGGGTGTTCTCCTCCCCTCTGCTATGGACTGGTGACCTTGCCCTGCATCAAAATCCATCCTCTTGAAATGGGATATGGCCTACAACAGCATCTGCTGGTTCACGCTTTCTGCCCCTCCCCTCACACACCAGTGCGACCTCTATGCTCGCCTCGAGTGGCTCCCTCCAGAGAAGCACTGCACCTTCGTAGTAGGTAACTTCATAGACAACATCGCCAGATCAACCACCCCTGCTGTCCTTGCCCTTCCCCTCAACCCTGACCCCTCTACCTACCATCTTAGATCCAGGGCAGCACTCAACCACCCAGTCCCTAGGACACGCACCCTTGCGGGGGATCGGGCCTTCACCCACTATGCCCCGAAATTGTGGAACTCATTCCCAGCCCTAGCACAGTCTACCCTGTCCCATACTGGATTTAAAACTTCCCTTTGGAACTTCCTGAAGGGCCTTCCATTTGCCCCTGCACCTCGTAGCCTTGCCCCACTCTATGCTGACATGGGGGGGCCTCTCTGCCCTCTGGGCCCACTGCACTTACTCTCCTGATAACCTGGTCAAGCTTCAACAAACTGGATCACTCTTACTGGTATCATCTGCTCTCCCTTTGCAGGCAAACTTGACTCACTCACTCACTGCCCTAGCTCTTATATCTCTGGGGTCATCTGTAACCACCCTGGGGCCCATGTGTTTTTTACTGAATGTCACCATGCTATGTATTCTGATATTTCACTGTATGCAAAAGTTGTATTAGTCCCTTCACTGTATGTAAAAAATGTATTGTCACTGTACCTGTGAAACTCAAGTCTGTAACTCTCCCGGATCGCACCTAAAAATAGAATGTCAACATTCTATGTATTCTGATATTTCACTGTATGCAAAAGTTGTGTTAGTCACTTCACTGTATGTAAAAACTCAAGTCTGTAACTCTCCCAGGTCGCACCTGAAAATAGGCACTGGGATGTCTAGTGTGACTTACCCGGTAAACAAAAGCAAATAAATAAATAAATAAATAAGTCAGAGTTAGGTGCTAGTTTGAGAAAAAATCAGAGGTGGAAGCTAGGCAGGATCTTGTATTGGGAGGAAACAGGAGATGGAGCTGTTCTTCAGAACTGATACCTAAGGATTACTAGGCTACAGCCAGAGGAGTCAACCTAGGCATAGTAAGTACACAGAAAGGGTAGAGGAAACCAATCATGATTAGGTAGGAGAAGAGGAATCAGAGGAGGGGGATGATGGTAGGCTCAAAGGTGGGTGGTGTAAGGAGGTTAGCGGGTGACTCAAATAGCATTTGAGCAAAAACTTGCACTCCAATAGTTGCTGCCTACAAAAACAATGTTGTGCATTTCTAGGATATTAAACATATAACAAATGGCAACTGTAGTTTTGAGTTTGACAGTGATGGTGCTATACAGTAAATAAGGTGCTCTTTTTATTATAAGTTCTCTTTTTTTATTCTATGGTAACGAGGTAGGGGTCATGATGCATAATTCTTGTTTTCAGGAGTGACCTGGGAGCACTGGGGAGGTTAAGTGATTTGTTCAGGATCATACAGTATGCAAGTGGAGGTTGTGGGAATCAAAGCCCGGTCTGTTGATTGTACAAAACTCTTTATGTACACTTTTTGCACACTGGTTTTGGGGAAAGGGAGAGTGTAATCTGCATTCTGGGATCTTCAATTTTTCATCGATGATAGATTAGTGATTATGGGCAATGATCACATGAATTTGGTTCATACATTTTACACTGCCTCTACTAACATGCAAATATTGATATAGTGCTAATTTCAGGTAATTCTGCTTGTTATGGCTCTTTGACCAGACACAATATGCAGTAACAGCACACTAATGTTCTGCTTAAAAATAGAGATCTCAGCTATCTGTACAAGTTCTCTAATGAAGATCCTACTAAGTGAAGTACTGAGGATCGGATGTATAAGACGAGGCATCACCAGCAGAAAACAGGAAGTTGTTATCCCTCTGTACAGACAGTTGGAGAGACACCATCTGGAGTACTGCATCCAGTTCTGGAGACCCCATCTCCACAAGGACATAGACAGGATGGAGGCAGTCCAGAGGAGGGCAACTAAAATGGTGCAGGGTCTGCAAGAGAAGCCATACGAGGAGAGACTAAAGGAGCTTAATATGTATACCAGTGAGGAAAGGAGGGAGAGGGGGGAACATGATAGAAACTTTTAAGTACCTCAGTGGAATCAACAAAGTCCAAGAGGGTAGCATCTTTTAGAAAAAGATATATGCAAGAACAAGGGGACATAATTTGAAGATTGGGGGGTGGCTCAGGGGCAATGTGAGGAAGTTTTTTTTTTCACAGAGAGGGTGGTGGACACATGACACAGCCTTCCTGAGGAGGTTGTGGGGTCTAAAACTGTGAGAGAATTAAAGAATGCATGGGACAGACATAAGGCAATTCTTGTGGGGGGTAGGAAGAAATAGGCTGTTGGTTAACTAGGATCTGCAGCTTATCCTATAGGTAGGGAAATGGGCAGACTAGGTGGGCCAAGTGGTCCTTATCTGCCATCAAATTCTATGTTTCTATGTTTCTTCAGCTGATGTCCACCAATTTGGCAATTTGGTCCTCCTTATTGGATATGATTCTGCACTGAGCACTGTAACAGGGCAGCACTTAAATACCACAGGCAGAGGGCCTTACAGTTCCAAGAAGTGCAGTTATCTCCCAACAACCCACACCGTGAAAGGTTTTATTACACTTAGAAATTGGGCTTTTGCAGTAACAAAATTTAAAAATGAAGGATTTTAAAACATTTACAGAAAAAGTTTTATGTGTCCAATAGGTCTTTTGCAGGAACAATGCTGGCTTTTTTAGAAGGCTCTGTTGCCTGATAAACTTATGTCTTGTGTCTGTTGTCAACCAACCAGGTTCAGGATCTTTTCAGCTCATTTTCTAAATTCAGTTTTCCACTTGACCGGTTATCATTTGCTATATGTTTACTATTTTTTTGGAGCTATATACCATTATTTTGGTGCCAGCAATCAGTGGAGAGCAAGTTGTTGTTGTTGTTCTCCAGAAGTGCATAGGACCCGCCTCACCTTTACTTGCACTGACCCATGTACTACTGGCATGTTCTGTCTTTGTGTGTTTCAAGTATGGCCTTTTGGACTGCAGTAGAGAAAAGCAGGTATGCAGTCTTTGTGTGGTCTGATTGCAGGTGCCATTTTTGATCAGCATTTTACAGATACTGTACTTCCTGTTTGGATCTCCCAGCAGCTAGCTAGAATTCAGTGACAACATTATCATGCAACTTAGCCAATTCAAACCAATGCAAGCAATGACTTCAGAAAATATGGTCATTGTAAATGAGTTCCCAGAAACATGTCCATTCTGTCTTGAAGAGACAGCCTCCTGTGTACAATGGAAAGAAAGAGCAAGGGGACTATTACATGACAATACAAGTTCAGAGCCAGATCCTAATGACATCTATTTCTTTAACAGGCTGTCTTCTTTTCAGTGAACAAAATACAACTTATAATAAAACTATGCACATAGAGACAAGGCAGCAAACAGAAAACAAATGGGGTGGTGCAACAGCAAAGGAGACAACTAACTTACAGGAGGAGCTTGGCTCAGAAATGGTCCCTGACAAAACGCATAGAGTGTGTGTGAAACATAAATAGTCAATAGAACCGAGTCAGGAGGTAAAGGAAGATAAGGAACTGGGGAAGAAATTAGAACAGGCTAGCAAGGAACTTGATGTTTTATAGCCTCTTGCCAACATGCGTATCTTTATTTGATCCCTGGTTCTTTCACTATTTTTTCCAGTAATTTAGCACTCTTATCCTTGCCAATAATCCTAGGGATATCATGCCCATTTCCCTTCTAAGGTGAGCTCCAGAAACTGTCATGGGAATACCTAATAGATTTCTAAAAAATAGATTTTGTATCAGTTCTAACATATTGGGTAGTATCCTGAATCCCCATATCACAGAGGTGTAAAGCATAGTTGCTTTTTGCTGTATACACACTGAGCATGGCCTTATAGGAGTTGTCTGCATACATTTTCTTGAATCTGTTTATTCCTAGTACCAATTGTCTACCTTTTTGTTTATTTTTAAATGTTGTCACCATTTCATATTACTGGTAATATTGCCTCCCAGGTAGTTAAATTATGTTACTGATTCAAGTGGTTTGTTATTTAGCATACACAAATTATTCTTTATACTTGTATTTCCTAGGATCATAATATTAGATTTCTCACAGTTCACCTCTAAAGATAACTCAGTTAGCACTTTTGTGACCACATTTAGGGTTTATTGGAGGCCTGATGCTGATTTGAATATGAGAACTGCATCATCCGCATATGCCAGTATATTTACTTTGTGTTCCATTATGTTGGGTGCATCAATATCATACAGGCTCAATGCATATATAAGCTGATCTTTATAAATACTAAACAACAAGGGAGCAAAGAGGCAGCATTGTTTCGCCCCTTTTTTTTACACTAATTTGCTCTGTTCATTTCCCATCCATTGAATACCTTACATTATGAACTGGCGATCATAAATAGACGAATCTGATTGGCTGAGAGCCCTTTGAAGATGTGATGTTATCGGGCTACATCATCACAGCTTCAAAAAACCTCCGGCCACCAGCCTCCTCAAAGACAGAAATTCCCCCAACAGCTGCATTTCCCCACTTTACCTCACGCAACTGTGCCCACTGCCTCTGGAAAAATGGATGGCGTTCCCCAACACAACCGTCATGAAGCGTCTGTTTAAAAACAATCGTCGCTCATTCGTCCTCACACAACAAATACTGCAAAGCAGAAAACACATTCAGCGTGGCATCAGGCATGCCTTGAGCAACTCCCCGTGAAACATACAAAAAAAAAACCTGTTCACATGATGTGTGTGTGCGTACCTGTTTAGTTGCTCTCTCCCATTGCCACCAGATCAGAGTTTCAAATAAATACAGTCCATTTTCACACAACCTCAGAGCACACAGCATGACCAGGTTAAATGTAAGGAGCACACACTGCTGGAAGATGAGAGTTCAGAGCAGCACCTCTTCAACCACCTCCACTTATAACACCGCCACCTGCTGACCAGAGAATTATAGGAACTTTTTTCTGAAAACATACTCCTCCACCACTCTAAATGTCATTTTAAAAATATTTAAAACTTTTTTTTGTATTTTATACTACTAAAACTTTTAAGCCAGTTCATAATAGCAATAAGTCACTCCAGGGTGTGGTATATCATGGGATATCAGCACTTCTCGGATGGTTGGATGCACTCGGCCTGCAGCCCATGCCCAGCCACCCAAGGTGTGATGATATTCCATGATATACCACACCCTGTCATGCCTTATTGCTTAATTGTACAATGGCAAGAAAGAATCCTGGTCTCTGATTGGTCAGTCTGGGACTGGACCCGTGATGTTACCCCAGCACAACATCACAGGTTTAGTCTCAGCACTGTGAACCAATGCAGATGAGGTATATGAGCTAGATATCCTTTTTTGCATCTCCTCTTAAAAAACTAAAATATTTTTCCACAGTAATAAAAACATTCTTTAAAATTATTTTTTTATTTTATATATAACAATGAGCCATTGTACAATAGCAATAATGCCCTTCAGGGTGTGTGTTGTTTGGGATAACATCACGCCTCAGGTATTGGATGCACTCTGCCTATGGTCTCATGCCCAACCACCTGAGGCGTGAGGTTTCGCCAGCATGACACACACCCTGCTGGGCATTATTGCTTAATTTGTACTGGTGTTAATGTGCATCATGATTAATAATTCAAGTAATTTTGGATCTATTCCCCAAGCAGATAAAGTAGCCCATAATGTATGTCTATTTACATTATCAAAAAGCTTTTTTAAGTCTAAAAAGCAGCAAAAAAGTCCTCCCTTTCTCAAATTGACCTGTTTGTGCACCAGATAATCAAGAATAAGGATATTATTCATAGTTGATCTTTTAATCTTAAAACCAAACTGATTTTCGGATAAAATGCCCCTTTCTTCCACCCAAAATATCTTTCTAGCAATACACTGGAAAAGATGTTTGCTGGCTAAGAAAGGGATCAGAGCAGTGCAAGAAGTGTTTGTGGAGATGGGGAGGTGCCTTAGACAAATAGCACACACGGTAACCTTCTCGGAGGTGATGTCTGTCTATGGCACGGGTGAGGCTAGGGTGCTCCACACCATGGGATTCAATCAGTGGTTGAAAAACTGATGCAGAGCTCAGGGATTTGGCTTCATTGGGGACTGGGGTCCACCTGGAGGGATGCAGGCCTATACTGGCATGATGATCTGCATCTGTTCAGGAGGGGAACCAAGATCCTAAGTGATAGGTTTAAATACTTCATTGGCAAGCATTTAAACTAGCCAAGGGGGGAGGCACTGGAAAGGAGCAGGAAAATCCTAGCCTCCCCCCAAAAAATCAGGGTACTAAGTGAGGTAGACACCAACATAGAGATGTCAATAGGGACAAGCTCAGGGGTAAATGGAGAAAGTGACAAATGCAATAAGGACAGGAATGGGGTAAAAAGGGGTAAGGCCATCAAGAAATGGATGGTAATGAGTACCAACGCCCATAGTCTGGGCAACAAGCTCCCTGAACTGGTAGCCTTGATGGAAGAGGATGCCTGGATATCGTAGCAGTCACAGAAACATGGCACACAGAGAACCATGACTGGGATGTTAACACACCAGTGTGGCCACAACCTACGGAGAGACAGGAGGGCAGAAGGGGGAGTAGCTCTCATGTAAAGGAAGGGATAAAAGCAACTGAACAAAAGAGTAAACAGGGAGGAGAGGAGGCACTGTGGGTCACCTAGAGACTGGAATGGCACCAATAACTGCACGGGGCTGTATACAGACCCCCATGTCAGGAGGAGGGAATGAACAAGGATATGATAGAAGGCATACTTAAGATGGCAGAGAAAGGGAAGATACTGTTGATGGGCAACCTTAATATGCCAGATGTTAACTGGAGCACCTTTGCTGCAGCCACATCCAAAAGCAGGGCCATTCTTGATGCCCTTCAGGTGGCATGCCTCATGAAGCTAGTTTTGGAACCTACTCATGAGGGAACAATCTTAGACCTCGTACTCTCAAATGGGGAAAGTGAGAGGATCTCTGATCTAGAAGTGGGTAGCCATTTGGGAACAAGTGACCACCAAACAGTGTGGTTCATTATAAACTCAGCTACAGAGTCAAGCCATATAAAAAATGAGGGTTCTGAACTTCAGGAGGGCTGACTTTGGCACCTGGGAGAGTGCCTTAGAAAAGCACTAGTAAACAAGCTAGAAGGAGGGGTGAAGCAACAATGGGGAAATATCAAAACTGCCATCATAGAGGCAACAAGCCTTTGTGTGAAGCAAATTAACAAATCAAAATGTATGAGGACAGACTTGAGGAGCTCTGTCTGTTTTCATTGGAGGAGAGGAGGGACAGGGGGACATGATTGAGGTTTTCAAGTTCCTCAAAGGAATAAATAGGGTAAACATGGAGGGGAACTTTAGACTAAAGCAGGGAGGTGTCATCAGAGGGCATGGTTTAAAGCTGGAAGGTGGAAGGGTGAGGGGGAAGAGGAGGAGGTTTTTCACTGAGAGGGTGGTGGACCCTTGGAATGCACTGCCTGGTGAGCTGGTTCAGAGATCCACAGTGGAGGGCTTCAAGAGAGGGTGGGACAGACACAGAAAGTGGATGTATCAGATGATGGCCTGTCCCAGGGGGGTGGGGATGGATGATAGGGGTTTCTGGAACACAAGGGAGAGGAGGGCCTTGGCACCCAACTAGGGATCTGAGGTTCGAGCAGACTTGATAGACTGTAAGGCCTAATCTGCTGGAAAATAGTATGTTAGTATGTAAAACAAAAGAAAAAGTCACTATGGTTCTCAAAAGAAGTGGCAGTGAAGGTTAGGGAGATAAAGATAGCATTTAGGAAGCATAAGGAAACATAGAAGGAGCAGGACAGAGAACTGTACCAGTTAAGGCAGAAGGAAGCAGGGAGGGTAGTCAGAATAGCAAAGGCACAAACTGAGGAAAAGATAGCCAGCTCGGTTAAGAAGGGGGATAAAACATTTAATAGGCATATCAGGGAGCATAGAAAGACAAAGGGAGGGATAGTGAGGCTGAATAGAATGGATGGTGGGTGGGCAGAGAGTGACAGTGAAAAAGCAGGGATACTGAATGAATACTTCTGTTCAGTATTCACAAAAGAGGAAGTGGGGGAGGTGCCTAATCCAACTAATAGAAGCACTCTGGAGAGGGGGGGTTGATCCCAGTCCTTCCACAGAAGAAAGGGTTCTGAACGAACTCCTAAAACTGAAGGTGGACAAAGCAATGGGGACAGATGGAATGCACCCCAGAATTCTAAAAGAATTAAGTAGAGAACTAGTGACACCACTGACTACTCTTTTTAACAAATCATGGGAGGATGGTGTGGTACCTGAGGACTGGAAGAAGGCTGATGTGATTCCCCTTCACAAAAGTGGAACCAAGACAGAGGCAGGAAACTACAGACCTGCCAGTTTGACCTCTGTGGTGTTGAAAGGGATGGAATCACTTCTGAAGGAAAGAATTGTTGAGCACCTAGAGGTCAGTGGAGCACAGGACCCAAGGCAGCATGGGTTCACAGTGGGAAGGTCATGTCAGATGAATCTAACTGATTTCTTTGACTGGGTGACCAAAGTAGTAGACCAGGGAGGGGCTATGGACATGGCCTACCTAGACTTTAGCAAGCATTTGACACAGTCCCACACAAAAGATTAGTAGTCAAATTAACCAGCCTGGGAGTGGGTTCTAGGGTGGTTGCCTGGGAAAAACATTGGCTGAACAACAGGACACAGAAGGTAATTGTAAATGGAGTCCACTCTGAAGAAAGAGGGGTTACTAGTGGGGTACCGGAGGGTTCAGTACTGGGTTCAGTCCTTTTTAATGTCTTTATAAGTGTCATTGCAGAGGGACTGGAAGGAAAAGTATGCCTCTTTGCAGATGACACAAAGATCTGCAACTAGGTTGATACACAAGGAGGCGTGGAAAGGATGAGAAGGGACTTGACAAGGTTGGAGGAATGGTTAGACGTATGGCAGCTTGGATTCAATGCAAAGAAGTGCAAAGTAATGCACCTGGGAAACAAAAACCCAGGGGAAGACTACACAGGGGGGAGGTAGTAACAACAAAAATGGAAAGGGACCTGGAGGTAATCATATCAGATGACCTTAAGGTTGGCAAGCAATGTGAGAAGGCAATAGGGAGGGCTGGGGGGATACTGGGATGTGTAGGGAGAGGCACCACCAGCAGAAAACAGGAAGTTGTTATGCCCCTGTACAGACAGTTGGTGGGACCCCATCTGGAATACTGTGTCCAGTTCTGGAGACCCCATCTCTGCAAGGACATAGACAGGATGGAGGCAGTTCAGAGGAGGGCAACTAAAATGGTGCAGGGTCTGCAAGAGAAGCCATATGAGGAGAGACTAAAGAAGCTTAATATGTATACCCTTGAGGAAAGGGGGGAGGACATGATAGAAACATTTAAGTACCTCAGTGGAATAAACAAAGTCCAAAAGGGTAGCATCTTTCAGAAAAAGAGACATGCAAGAACAAGGGGACACAATTTGAAGATAGAGGGGGGATGGCTTAGGGGCAATGTGAGGAAGTATTTTTTCATAGAGAGGGTGGTGGACACATGGAACAGTCTTCCTGAGGAGGTTGTGGGGTCTAAAACTGTGGGAGAATTCAAGAATGCATGGGACAGGCATAAGGCAATTTTTGTGGGGTGTAGGAAGAAATAGGCTGTTGGTTAAATAGGATCTGCAGCTTATCCTCTAGGTAGGGAAATGGGCAAACTAGGTGGGCCAAGCGGTCCTTATTTGCTGTCAAAGTCTATGTTTCTATATTTTTATGTATACATATTAATAAGATTGGTCTATAATTTTCTGGTTTAGTTTTATCTCTTTTCTTGTGTGTAGGTACTATCTCAGTGACCAACCATTTTATAGGAAATGTATTTTTGGTAATAATAAATTAAAAAAAGATTTGTTAGAAGATCTGCTCACCAACTGATATTTACTTTAAATAATTCTGCCGATATTCCATCAACCCCTGCTGCTTTCTTGCTTTTTGGTCTCATAATATGATTCCTGTTTTAATTGCTTGTAATTTGAATCCCTTCTTCTAAATGAAATGCTATAAAGTTAAAATCTTCCTTAATATTTACCGTAGTTAGTTTAGTTTAGTTTATTGTTCTAGGAATTATTACCTTTGAGCCAATGGCTCTTTTACAAAGGTTCCACGTCATCAATGTACAAACAAACAAGACATGTTACATAGAATGGTCAGCAAATTATAAAGATTTCAATAAGCCAGTATAATACAGTACATCACAAGAAAAAAACAAAACATTGGAGGAATGGTCAAGGTGGGAAGGGTAGGAGGAGATATGGGGAGGTGAGAAGACTTAGAGTAGTTAAAGGTACTCAGATGCCTTTGTCAAGAAAGGAGCAGAGGAGGAGGAGGAGGAGGATGAAAAACAGTAAAAACAGCCATGAGGGAAGAATCATTAGTTAAGGAAGTCACAGGAGCTAAAGGCTGAGAGGTGAGAGTAAAGCATAGATTTGAAAGCTCCTAATGATGTGGAGGATGTAATGAGTGAGCTCAGGGCATTGTACCAGCTGGGGGCACAATAGGCAAAATATCTTTGGCCCTGTGTGGTCCGGCATCTGGGGACCTGGAGAGGCTGGTGTTCCAATCTTCTGGTGGGATGGATGCTGGTATTCGGGCAAAGTAGGTCTTGGATACACGGCGGAGTGCGGCCCAAGATGGATTTTTTTGCCATCAAGCATGTGAGGTACCTTACACGATTTGAGTTGCAACCATCCTGTTTCAGTGTAGAGCTCACATGTATGAGTGCGTCTTTGGGCTCCAGTGAGCAGCCATTAGGCCTTGTTTAGGAGTGGTTGTGTGATGCTTATGGTGCAGTGGTAGAAGCAGAGCCATTGATAATTAAGCCATAGTCTATGATTGAGATGACAGAGCTTTTGATAGCAACCTCAGCGCAGCTTGAGTAAGGAATTGCAGTTTCGAACAGGATACCAATGCGCTGGTTCACCGTTTAGCTGTGTTATCAATGTGGGTTACAAAGGTAAGACCTTGATCAAAGATGATTCCAAGGTATTTAAATGTTGACACTTGTTCAAGGATATTTCTTGGGTATGTTTTGATAGTAAGTGGAATTTGTCTTTTTCTATTTTGTGGACTGGAGAAAGCATGGATTTTGATTTTTTTTGTGATTTAGGACCAGCTTGTGATCTAGGAACCATTTTTCAACATTGGAGAAAGCAAGTTGCAGGCTCTGGAGTAAGGGTTTCGGGTCCTTATGAGAGGAGAGAATCACGGCATCGTCAGCATAAAGGATTATTTTTTCCGGGCAGGATTTGGGGAGAGAGTTTAGGAAAAGGCTGAAAAGGAGGGGGCCTAGGATTGACCCCTGTGGAACACCTGAGAGGACCGGTTTTGAGTCTGACAGAACTTCTGAGATTTTTACTGATTGAGAGCTTTGGGCCAGGTAACTTTTAACCCAGGCACCTGGTCCTTCTGAGAGCCCAAGATTGTGTAGTTGTGTGATAAGTAAGCCATGGTGAACAGTATCAAACACCTTTGTTAGGTCAATGAAAACAGCTCTCGTTTGATATCCTTTGTCCAAGGCAGTGTGAATTTCTCCTGAGAATTCCAGTAGGGCAGTCGATGTACTGTGTCCTTTCCTAAATTCATGTTGCTGCAAGCAGAGTATGTTGTATTTATGCAGGTAGTCTGAGAGTTGGTCAGCCACAATGCATTAGAGGGCCTTGGAGAGGGGTGGAAGTATAGATATAGGCCAATAGTTTCCTGGTAGGGACTTGTCACCACTTTTGAACACTGGTGTGACTATAGCAGACTTCCATTTTCTGGGAAATTGACTAAGGCAGAGGGACAGATTGAAAATTTTGGTGAGTGGGTGCACCACTTCTTCAAGGGTAAGGGACAGAATTTTAAGATCATTAGTATCACTGCTTGCTCTGGATTTAGAGATAGCCTTTTTTATATATTTGTAGACTCCATGTGCCTTAACTATTTTGAAGTGGAAAAGTGGTTGGTCAGGTGAGGCAGTAGGAGACGTTGGTTTTGGCGAGTCCGTGTCAGAGAAGAAGTCCGGCGGGAGGATCCCGCTGAGGTCAGTGAAAGTTTTATTTAAGGCATTTGCCATGACCATTGGGTCTAGGGTAGTGGTTCCATCGACAGTCATTATTGTGGGAGAGGATTTGGACTGCTTACCCGTGATATTTCTGATGTTGTCCCAGAATGATCTCCCATCACCCCAGGAGTTTGTGAGGGCATTTTTGAAATAGGAGCTCTTCATTAGTCAGATTTGTTTGGTACATTGGTTTTGTGCCTGTTTATACTTCTGGATATCCGTCAAGGAGCCTGTGGCTCTGGCTATGGCCGGTGGTCCAGGCTTTGAGTTGGGCCAGTAGTTTGGCCGTGAGCCAGGGATTTGAGAGTGTTTTAATTTTACGTTTTTTTACTGGTGCGTAGGTGTCACAGGCAGTGTTGAAAGTTGTGATAAAATAAGCTAGGGCTGCGTCAACATCTAGAGTATTGTATATTTGGAACCAGTCTTTCTGTAAAAGACAGGTCTTGAGCTTAGTAAGGTTTCCATGGAGTAGCACTCTGCTTGAGATGGTTTTTGGAGGTGTTTTTTTGGAACGTATTTGTCCAGGTACAGATCACAGGGGAGTGGTCACTGAAAGAGTCCAGGAGAACAACTGTGTTTTTATGTGGGCCGGGTGGCTAGCAAGGATACAGTCAATGAGAGTGCAAGTTCCAGTTTTGTAGTTTTTTCTAGTTGGGAAGCTCACCATCTGTGTTAGGTTAGCTGCTAGGATAGCATCCTTGAGGGCCCCAACGTCTGATGCGAGCCAATTTATATTAAAGTCACCAAGGACAAGGAGCTCGGTGCCAGGTGGTTGCGATCTTACAAATTCAAGAACAGTATGGAGGCCGGACCCTGGATCTTTAGGAGGGATATAGACAGCGGCCACAGTAAGCACTTTATTTTGGGTACCAAGTAGTAGCTTGACAGGGAGAAATTGCACAGAGGAGTTAATGGTGGAAAAGCAGACAGGGTGGCTGGAGAGGTTGTCCTTAATGTAAATAGCACAACTTGCCCCCTTTTCTTAGTCCTGTCCAGTCTGAAAATATTACAGCCTTGTAGTGAGATGGCATGGTCCGGAGTGCTTGGTGTCAGCCAGGTTTCAACAATGGCTAGTATGTCAGGATTGTGTTGACTGGCAAAGACTTGAAGGGGTGCCAGGCTTGGAAGGAGGCTACAGATATTTAAGGTGGCGATGGTGAGACCCCCCTCCATTTTTGCTAGATTTGTTACCTTGGTAGAAACAGGGCCAGGGTTTGGATGGACACTTCCTGACATCAGAAGGAGGAGGAGGAGGAGGAGTTTAAGGGACATCTGCCGCAGCTCATAGTATGACATGTAATGCCTCTGTTTCTTGTTAGTTTGAGTACAGTGTAGTCATTTCGGGTCCCAGCACAGGGTAATGGCTAGGAACAGGGGTCAATTTGTCAACTTTCCAGTGGCATGAGCTGTCATTTGCACCCAGTCCTTTGTAGGAGGGTGCCACAAGTGAGGGTAGGGAGTATTTGCCATGGTGCCAGGTTGCTGGTATTTAGCTTGAGTGGTTAGTGTGAGAGGTAGAGGAGACTGCAAATGTTTACTGTGGCAAGGGTGAGAGTTCCTGAGTGACTCCAGGTGAGCTACTGTGGACCAGAAAACTGATTGTTACTGTAGATCAAAGACCCAGAAAGTGTTAAATTCCTGAAAGTGATGAACATAGCCTAGGGCATATGCAGGATGTAAAAATCCTTTGTTAGAAACTTCCCTTTGTTCTCTAAAACAGTTGTGAACAGACCTCAAAGACAAGCACACATCCTTTAAGAAAGTCAAATGGAAATGTGGATTCAATGCAGCACTCCACAACCCAAAACTTGTATAAAAGATTTACTGACCTCACTTTTGCTTTTTGATGTCTTCCAAAAAAGTTGATTTATGATGAGAATGCCTATACCTGGTAGTGATGTTTTGTAGTTTCTTAGTCCAGGAAATGTTCATAGATGTTATGTCCAAGAATGGTCCAGTTCCTCCAAGTAGAAACTAATGAAAAACCACAAAAACTAAACTACTGACAGAGACAAACACAAACAGCCAGCTACACATGAAATGATAGAACTGAAATAGTTTTGATTCATTCCTTAATCCTGCATGTAAGTCTCCATAGTATTTCTCCCAGAGTTTGGGATGAATTACTGCCTCAATATTAATGACTATTTTCTACTCTCCATATGCTCCATATAAGTGTCCAAAATGTATTACCCTTTTTGTCTATTGCCTCCAGTAATTGAGCCCATAATTGTAGTTGGAAGTTCTTCTTTTTCTTTCTCAACAGTGTTTTATACTCCTTTTTTAATTCTATTAAACCCTTCTGAAGTAGTAAATCTGGATATTTAGTGGTCATTCTCCCTACCTAATTAATTTCTGATTTTAAGATTTTTACGCTATTTATCATAACACGGTGTCTTGTCTCTGGCATATACTTTAGTTGTTTCTTTCTTCTTTTTTTAACTTTATTTATCACCACTATCCTGTGGAACTCCTTCCAGCAACCTCAGGGACTCCCAGCCGCTGTCGCCCTCCATGACTACTACTCCTCTCTCTTCTCATGCAGCCCAGTACCAACTCTGGGTCTATACCCTCCGGAGGTAGGGTTGCCCTATCTGCCCAGGGTGCTCTATTCCAAGGGCAAAGTGCTGGCATATGAGAAGCTCTGTCTTGAAAGGAGGCAGTCTGGAAAACTGGGAGTGTGGGCTTAGGAGGCTGAGGTGCCTTCATCTATCCCCAGGAGTGAGTTTTTTCTCTCTTTTTTGTGTGAGTTCTTTCCCTTCGTAGTGCGACTGACAAGGCAACACCATGCTGCAACCTCGCCCATGCTCCACTACGTCATCCCTGCTAGGCACCTCTGATCACCACCAGAGGCCGCTCCAGGAGCGATCACATCTCCCCAACCCTCCCCGGGATGAGAGAGCAGTCCTATGAAAGCTCAATCTCCTTCCCCCCTGCCAACCCCCAGTGGCCTGGACTCATTCCTGAACCCGGGTTGCCGGTGTGGTGTGAGGTGTGGTGTCCAGCACCTCAACTCTCAGTGCCATCGGGCCGGTCTGTTTCTTTCTTGTTGCTTCTAATATTATCAGAAAATAGTTTCATCAGGGAGTCATATTTGTCCAACACTTCTATACCTTTTTTTATTTCTCCTTTTTTTTTATTGTTTGGTAACCAGGTAACGCCCACTAGGCACAGGTGCCTGTTTTCAGGGGTGACCCAGTAGCACTGGGGAGGTTAAGTGACTTGCTCAGAGTCACACAGTATGTAAGTGGAGGTTGTGGGAATCAAACCCAGGTTTGTCTGCTGGATGTACCAAGCTCATTCATAGCTCCCTCCTCGGAGTTCTGTGTTGAAAATATGTTTTTTGGTAGAGTCGGATTCTATTTTATTTTTTTTTATTATATATATATGAAACTGATAACTGTAGTATCACTCACATTAAATTGTATCCCAGTACTATCTATACCCAACCAGAGGCAAATAGGTAAATGGGTACTACTGGAGTTCTGTATTATCTTAAAATACTTGATTAACTTCCATTTAAATGTATCTATACATGCATAGTCCAATATGGATCTCCTAGAAAATTGCGTATTAAAGCAAATATAAGCACATATGACCCAATCAATATCCATTAATAATATGTATATTATTATCAGCAAACCAGTTTTGCAAGATTTTACCCTTTGCATTATCTAACTTATCCGTAGAGTGTCTCTCTTTAGTCTCCAGGGCTATATCAGTTTCTTCTCCTATTCATTTGTTTTCTCCAAAGTAGGAATATCTGCCAGTTCTTACATTTAGATCCCCATTCCAAGCACTATCAAATCAATATATACAAATCATAATGCTGCAATTTCTGCCTCTATCTCCTCCAGTCTTTGTGTGAATATTTGACAAGAAACACTTGGATCCATTTATAGGTTTATGATATATAAAATACTACCATCCTCAAAGTACACAATTGTTATAAGACAATGTTCTTTTGATACAATTAATGGTTCCTCGGTCATTTGCAAATTGGATGAAATCAGAGTTATTAGACACCCCCAAACTATTCCAGTAGTGGTTATTTTTAGGTTTCATACCTTTCACCTCAAATTTCATATATCCATTTATAGTTAAGTTCTGATTGTCTCCTGTCAAAGTTTCTTGTAGTAAGATAATGTAACATCCCCCACCAGACTCCCTTGTTTCTGCTAGTAGGGCTGCTCCTCTCACATCTAGGTACCACCGAGAGGGATGGGGTAGTCACTACAAATATCTCACAACTACTCTGTGGATCCATTACTTCTACTACAGAGCCTGCCATTCTTAGACAGGCAAACCAAGTGTGGCAACTACCTGGCTCACACCTGGGGGGGGGACCATTTAGCATGGCCATCAACCTGGGTCCCTGGGAGAAAACATTTGCTCAGCATTATGCTAGGTTTGTACTTCTGGTCAGGGGCACCCAAGTAAATCCAGACACTGGAAGCAATAACTGTAATGTCCAAACCAGGCTGGGTTTCTAGAGTGTGACTTTTATTTACATAACACAGAGAATAACAAAGCAAAGACAGATCCCGACAGGGCTACTCTCACTGGTAATGCAGATTACTGAAGTACAGAACACACTTTCTCACTACAAACCCTCAGGTTCTGAACAGATCTGGGCACACATGGCCCAAACTGATACACTTCTTTTCCTTGACTTGGCACCCTGGCCAGTACTAGGACACTTTTCCACATTGCATGGAGTTTGATGGTGGCTCCCTAAACCACCCACGAGCACCTTCTGGCTCTCAGGGAAAAATCCAAAATCCCACATTTGGGTGCTTTCCTCAGGCATTGGCCAATTGTGCTGAGAGAAAACATAGGTGCCCAAACTGAACCAGGAAAGGTAAACCTGGTTACTCCAGATGGGAAGTCTCCCACCTTTTGCTCCCAAATCTATACTCGGCCATTCATTTGGTTACAACACCTTTCTCTGTAACACTTTTTGTAGATGCTCTCTCAAAATGTTTTTCACATTTAACATTCTACTTTTCACTGGAGGTGTTCTGACTTTAAAAGTTCTGTATGTGGCTATGTCTTTACCCTAGACCCCCACTGTTGCAGATGCTTCTTTGTCATACGCAGTTTAAAAGTTCTGTACTTGGCAAGTCTCTCTTTGACACCACAGTAGGCAGATACTTTTACTTAAAACACTGTCTCAGTGAGCAAAGTCTCTTTAACAGAGAACAACTCACCACGGTATGCAGGTGTCCCAGGGCTTTTTCTAACAATACAATCTCTGGTACTCACAGAACAAATGACTCTCAGGCAGCTTCTCCCTCTCCAGACTGGACCAGGGGATTGCCTCTGAATTCCTGGAATTCCACACCCCCAATCCCTCCAGGGATGGGGCACTGGAACAACTGCTAGGAACTGTCTCTACCACTTCCTTCTTCAGGTCTTCTGTGTTCCTCTCTAGGGTGAGAACACACACAGACCCTCCTTCTGAGGTAGCTCTATATCAGAGCTAGGCTCTGAGGAGCTGCACTCTGCAGCACTCCTCACTCTCCTGAGCCTCACTTGAAACTGATTTGAATCTCCCAGCGTTCTACTGCTAACCCCTCAGCTAGCATTCCATTGTGGCTTATGCTGCTGCAAGAATTCTAAGGTGACATCATCACTCCAGCTCAGCAGAAACTGAAAACAGAGTGTGACAGTGTGAAATCCATTTAACTGGCATCTCACAAGCTGCCTCTCCCTGCCTGCCACTGATTATAAGTGGGATTCTAGTAACCCCTGGGAACAAGGGGTTATACCCACCATGGCCAGGAAAATGACCTCCAGTCACTGCCTACCCAGCCAGGCCATCCTACCTTATGTGTTGACTACAGGAAGGTAGTGCTACCTTCTCCCCTACCATGTGCTAGGCACAGGCAGACAACACTAAGGGCCTAGATGCCATTGACTGATGCATTAGCCCTTACACTACAATCTTACTATGGTAACCAGTGGCCCTGGAAGAACTGTGCAGAACATAGCCCTAATAGACCAGTGCTGCGGTCCCTACTGCAGGTCAGGACAACAGCCTGTCTATCCCCCTAGCCCTCTAGAGAAAACCTATCTGACCAGAAACAAAACTACCCACAACAGGGGAACCACCCCCCATCCCTGGACACCTGCAAAATAAACCAAGGAGCTAACACTACACCTAAGCATTACACTTCCACACTTCCCCACAACTACACCTGTGGAAGGAAAAGTTAACACATGTTAACAGCTACACAGTACTTTAAAAACAACTCTTTAAAGTACATGAGGAACTTTGATGAATCCTTCCAATCCTCTTCTGTCTTCATCAGGAACCACCTGAAAGAGAAAAGACAAAAATGCACCCCTAATCTGCAAACACAGTACACAATCATAACCCTTAACCTGAACGAATATTTCTGCTCAGTATTCACAAAAGAGGAGGGGGAAGTGCCTAATCCAATTAACAGAAGCACTCTTGATAGGGGGGTCGATCCCAGTCCTTTCACAGAAGAAAGGGTTCTGCAAGAACTCCTAAAACTGAAGGTGGACAAAGCAATGGGTCCTGATGGAATTCACCCCAGAATTCTAAAAGAATTAAGGAAGGAACTAGTGAAACCACTGGCTACTCTTTTTAATAAATCATGGGAGGATGGTGTGGTACCCGAGGACTGGAGGAAGGCGGATGTGATTCCCTTCACAAAAGTGGGACCAAGACAGAGGCAGGAAACTACAGACCTGTCAGTCTGACCTCTTAGGGAAAGTGATGAGTCACTTGAAGGAAAGAATAGTTGAGTACCTAGAGGTCAGTGGGACAGGATCCAAGGCAGCATGGGTTCACAGTGGGAAGGTCATGTCAGACGAATCTAATAGATTTCTTTGACTGGGTGACCAAAGTAGTAGACCAGGGAGGGGCTGTGGACATGGCCTACCTAGACTTTAGCAAGGCATTTGACACAGTCCACACAAAGATTATAGTCCAATTAACCAGCCTGGGGTGGGGTCCCAGGGTGTTAGCCTGAGTAAAACATTGGCTGGACAACAGGACACAGAAGGTAATTGTAAATGGAGTCCACTCTGAAGAAAGGGCGGTTACTAGTGGGGTACCGCAGGTTTCAGTATTGGGTCCAGTCCTTTTTAATGTCTTCATCAGTGACATTGCAGAGGGACTGGAAGGAAAAGTATGCCTTTTTGCAGATGACACAAAGATCTGCAACAGGGTTGATACACAAGGAGGCGTGGAAAGGATGAAAAGGGACTTGGCAAGGTTGGAGGAATGGTCAGACGTATGGCAGCTAGGATTCAATGCAAAAAGTGCAAAATAATGCACCTGGAAACAAGAACCAGGGAAGAATACACAATGGGTGGGAGTAATAACAACAACAAAACAGGAAAGGGACCTGGGGTAATCATATCAGATGACCTTAAGGTTAGCAAGCAATGTGAGAAGACAGTAGGGAGGGCCAGGGGTATACTGGGATGTATAGGAGAGGCATCAGCAGCAGAAAACAGGAAGTTATTATCCCTCTGTACAGACAGTTGGTGAGACCCCATCTGGAATACTGTGTCCAGTTCTGGAGACCCCATCTCCATAAAGACATAGACAGGATAGAGGCAGTCCAGAGGAGGGGCAACTAAAATGGTGCAGGGTCTGAAGAGAAGCCGTATGAGGAGAGACTAAAGGAGCTTAATATGTATACCCTTGAGGAAAAGAAGAGGGGACATGATAGAAACTTCAAGTACCTCAGGGAATCAACAAAGTCCAAGAGGGTAGCATCTTTCAAGAAAGGAGACTTGCAAGAACAAGGGACACAATTTAAAAGATAGAAGGAGGGCAGTTCCAGGAGCAATGTGAGGAAGTATTATTTCACAGAGAGGGTAGTGGATGCATGGAACAGCCTTCCTGAGGAAGTTGTGGGGTCTAAAACCGTGGGAGAATTCAAGAATGCATGGGACAGACATAAGGCAATTCTTGTGGGGGGCAGGAAGATATAGGCTGTTGGTTAACTAGGATCTGCGGCCTATCCTGTAGGTAGGGAAATGGGCAGACTAGATGGGCCTAGCGGTCCTTATCTGCCGTCAAAGTCTATGTTTCTATGTTTCTATGTTTACCATCAAAACACTGGAGAATCCCAAAAAATATGTTTTAGAAAAGTAGAAAACAATAGAAAACACCAACATTATATACAATACACACTGTGGGGAATGGAATGCCCTAAAAGTCCCAACTAATGACAACAGTGCCCGAAGGCAAGGTCCATGAAAGAGTCTCTCCCGGGCCACAACCCTGTGAAGCACAGTTCTTGTAGGACTGTAGTCCCAAAGAGGAGAGTCTTTGTGGACAGTTCAAACAGTCTGTTGTCTTCCAGGTGTAGGATGTGTAGTGTAATGTCAATAAGGTAAGAAAAGTCTGGACTTACCAGTCCCTTGAAGAACGAAAATGGAAAGGCACCTGGATCTCCAGCCAAAGACTCTCCTTGGCAGCATTTTTCTGATACAGCTGGGAGGAAATCTTCTGGAAATGACAGGATGGCACATCTGGAAACTGCTGGGTTGATGTCATCTAAGAGATAGAACTTTGGAACAGGAAAGGAACAGCTGGTCTGAAGTCATCTGAAATCCCAGGCGATGAATCAGGAAACAGCTGGGCTGATGTCCTCTATGGATGATGTCATCTGAAAGGCCAGGCGATGGAACTGGAGCTGTGACTGTTGCAGACGCTGACGTGGAACCTTTGTAAAAGAGCCTCAGCGCAAAGGTATTGTAATCCTAGATTGAAATAAATAAATAAATAAACACTGCAAGGCTGACGAATCTGGACGCACCTGGATCCTGGAACACCAGACTGGTGGAATAACATGGGTACGGCAATGGCTGGCTGTCAGCACTGGCTACCACTGCTCTGCTCTGCTTTCCACTTGGCAGGCATAGGCACATTCACAGAAAGTTGATTGCATTGAGGGTAGTACCACAGTGGGTCAGGTGCAAGAATTATTACCCTGTCTGGGCACTCATAATTCACGTTATGGAAAGTCTCATGACCCTTTCCATCCACAATATGTGCAGTGTCTATGAACAGTGTCCTGCCCACTTTCCAATACTTGAATCTGTCTCAGACACCTTTGTCTCTGACAAATCGAGTTGCAGCTGGATGCAGGTCTTTTGTTGCCTCTTCCACTATCCAGGCTTTCCTGTTTCTCTCACTCTCCTCCCAGACTCTCTGAGGAAAGGTAGGAAAGGATATCCCATAGATCTCATTTGTCTTCCTATGAACCAGTCTTTCCTCCTTACTACTCTTGGTCAGTTCAAAACCACTGGCCTGGCTTGGGGGTGGCCAGTCCTGTTTTGCCACTGACGCATGCTCAATGCTATGTAAAATGGATCTCTGACTCCTCCTTGTGGGGACAGGGCAGTGAAGTCACCAATCTCTTCTTCTGGTTCCTCCAAGGCAAGAGCACTAGGCTATGGACTAACACCTTCATCATAAGGATACATAGTTCCCCCTCCTCCTCCTCCTCTTCCTTGCTGAGGATCTGAGCCCAGCAGTGAGCAGTTGTCCTCACTCCCAAGTAGACTGGGTGTGGAGGTTGACACCTCCCAATCTAGGGTCTCTTGCATCTTATCTTTTCCTATGAGACTAGGGCTTGGCCCCTCTCTCCATGGATCCACTGATGCTCCCTATGCACTGTCCATCTGTGACCCAGAGATGGAGACACCATCACTACTGTGCTCTGCCAGTACATCCACACCATCTTCCTTTGTGCCGCACTCTGCTGGACTTCCCCCAACAGGCTCAACCTGGTGCTGTGTGCTGCCATTTGCAGGATCTTGAAGCTTTGTCCATGTGGGATACAAATGAATCATGGGTGCATTAGTCAGGTCTTGCTTCCCTAGGCACCCAGAACAGTGAGGAATCATGAAGACGTCCCTTCCAACCTTGAGGCACATTATGCATACTCTCGCTGTGTATCCAGAAATCGCAACATTAGGAGGCAAACATCCACTGTAGAAGCATCTCTCTATTTCTTTCAGCTTGTTAACCTCTTCCACTATCATAGCCCAGGCATGATCTGGGTAGCGGGATGATCCCGAAGCCATGACTGCAGAAAAACATAAAAGTTCACTGTTATCTCAAAGTTCATTTTGCTTGGAATAGTATCATAAAATGGCTTCCCTGCTGCTGTGTTTACATTACTACCCTTCCCTGTAATGGCAGCAGCAGCACTCCTGGCGCATCAACATTCTGTCTCTGACTCAAGTCACTGCACATCCAATTTACTGCATACTGAAAAGGTTTACTCAAACTGCACAGACTGCACTCACTGTTTTGCTTCCTCAGCACATCTATATGATTTTTTCTAGGACCTTAAATTAGCTTTCATTCACTTGTTCTTGCTTAAAGTCACTAAAGCCACAGTATTTCATGAACAGGATTGCCTGTTTTGTTGCATCTCTCATACAACCCACAATCTCTCACTTTGCTCAGAAAATTACACTGTTGTTGAATAAATAATCATGCTCACAGTCTAACTCAGAATTCTTGCTTAGGTTGGATTTACTTTACACAGTCCTTCTTTGCAAAACAATCTTACTCTTTACACATAGAGCCAGCTGGCTTTTGAAAAAATCACATACAGTTTTAGCTGTTTTTTTAATGGTACTCACGGAATCAGTAGCTGGCTTTTCGATGGCAATTTCGACCTACAGTCGATCCTGGAGGCCTCTGGGTTGAAACGGGCTGGTGACCTCGCCAATCGTCCTTGTGAATGCCACGCTTTCTCCCCAGTCAATCAGAATATGGGTTGAGCCTGATTTTAAACAGAAAAGTCTGATGTTTTAAGTTTTACAATGTTTGCAGTCACAGCGGTGCTCCTCCTGACAAGCCAGCTTGCACACCACTCGCTCTCTCCCTCTCAAACACTGGGCAGCCTCTGACACTGGCTTGGGGGTGGGACTGATTGCAGCCTCACCAATCACTCAACGCCATGCAAATGAGCCTCTCTCTGTTCTTGTGCTCTGCTCCTCCATGGCGATTGTCGAGCAGGCAAAATTTGCTCTGCAAAGCAACTTTTTTCTTTTCAACTGTAACTCCACAGCGGGAGCACCATTTAAACCATTTTTCATGGCAATTTCCTTAGCAACTCCCCCAGTCCACACAGCAAGCACTTTAAACTTCTAGGGCACAAATGCCTCTTTGTTTTCCACAGTTCTCCATACTTTTTCTTGTCACAACCTGAAAATTGAAAGCTGGCAAACATTATTTTTTGATGCAGGACAAGGGGCATACACAATCTGGCTTTATAGCTCCTTGGTAAATGTTGGCACAATTACAACAGCACATGAACAGCAGCACACAGTGGCACATATGGATGACACTTCTCTGGTCAATCCATTATGTGCAAAGCTTCTGATTTTTTGGGCTTCCAACTGCCAGACAGACAAAATGCTAGCCACAATCTGAGCCAACCTTTCTTGTTTTCTCCAAAAATTCAAACAAATCCCAGTGGTGCCTCCATTTTGTAACCTCCCCCATCGGCCACCCTATTTCTACTAGTAGGGCGGCTCCTCTCACATCTAGGTGTCACAGAGAGGGGTGGGGTAGTCACTACAAATATCCCACAACTACTCTGTGGACCCATTACTTCTACTATTGAGCGTGCCATTCTTAAACAGGCAAACCAAGTGTGGCAACTACCTGGCTTACACCTGGAGGAACCATTTAGCATGGCCATCAACCTGGGTCCCTGGGAGAAAACATTTGCTCAGCATTATGCTAGGTTTGTAAATCTGGACACTAGAAGCAATAACTGTAAAGTCCAAACCAGGTTGGGATTCTACAGTGTGGCTTTTATTCACATAACACAGAGAATAACAAAGCAAAGACAGACCCTCACAGGGTTACTCTCATTGGTAATGTAGATTATTGAAGTACAGAGCACACTTCATCACTACAAACCCTCAGGTACTGAACGGATCTGGGCACACACGGCCTGCACTGGCATACTTCACTTCTTTTCCTTGACTTGGAACCCTGGCCAGTACTAGGACACTTTTCCATATTGCATGGAGTTTGATGGTGGCTCCCTAAACCACCCACAAGCACTTTCCGGCTCTCAGGGAAAAATCCAAAATCCCACAACTGGGTGCTTTCCTCAGGCATTGTCCAAATGTGCCAAGAGAAAATATAGGTGCCCAAACTGAACCCGGAGAGGTAAATCTGGTTACTCCAGATAGGGGAGTCTCCCACCTTTTGCTCCCAAATCTATACTCGGCCATTCATTTGGTTTCAACACCTTTCTCTGAAACACTGTTTGTAGATGCTCTCTCAAAATGTTTTTCACATTTAACATTCTACTTTTTACTGGATGTGTCCTGACTTTAAAAGTTCTGTATGTGGCTATGTCTTTACCCTAGACCCCCACTGTTGCAGATGCTTCTAAGTCATACACAGTTTAAAAATTCTGTACTTGGCAAATCTCTCTTTGACCCCACAGTAGGCAGATACTTTTACTTAAAACACTGTCTTGGTGATCAAAGTCTCTCTAACAGAGAAGAACTCACACAACACAATCTCTGGTACTCATAGAACAAAGTGGCTGTCAGGCAGCTTCTCACTCTCCAGGCTGGACCAGGGGATTGCCTCTGAATTCCTGGAATTCCCCCTCATCCCTCCAGGGATGGGGCACTGGAATAACTTCTAGGAATGGTCTCTACCACTTCCTTCTTCAGGTCTTCTGTGTTTCTTTCTAGGGTGAGAACACACAACCCCTTCTTCTGAGGTAGCTCTATATCAGAGCTAGGCTCTGAGGATCTGCATTCTGCAGCACTCCTCATTCTCCTGAGTCTCACTTGAAACTGACTTGAATCTCGGAATGTTCTACTGCTAACCCCTGCAGCTGGCATTCCATTGTGGCTTATGCTGCTGCAAGAATTCTAAGGTGACATCATCACTTCAGCTCAGCAGAAACTGAAAACAAAATGTGACAGTGTGAAACCCATTTAACTGGCATCTCACAAGCTGACTCTTCCTGCCTGCGACTGATTCTAAGTGGGATTTTAGTAACCCTTGGGAACAAGGGGGTTACAATAACATCATATTTATTTATTTCTTTAATCCATGTTCTGTACTCCAGTTTACTAGCAGTCCCTGCAATATTCCAAGAAACTATTGATAATGATGACTTTAACATATAGTAACTTTTAGGTTGAAACAGAGGTCTCTATATTCATTTGTATTACATATATATTAATCATGTCAATCCAATATAATTTCTGAGGTCAAATCATTTCTCTTGTTTTCCATTCTGACAAAAAATGATTCTATCTCTTCTAATTCTATTGAGTTTTCATAATCTGTATCCAAAACACTGTTGTTGTTTACATGTTCCCCCATAATTTTTCTTCCCCTTATATAAATACAAACATGCAAGTGCTACATACAATAGATGATTTGTTTTTTCTCTAGGAAAAGACAAGTGAAGTACTGACATCATTCCATGAACTTCTCAAGTCATTAATGGAGTTTGCCCTTTAAGGGGCAGACCATGTTGTCCTGGTGCACCCCCTTCCCTCCGTTAGGGAATGGTTGTGCTCAGAAGGGGAGAGGAGGGGAGAAGGAAGGGGAGGGGCCAAGAGCCAGAACAATGGGGCAGGCAGCAGGAAGGGGCGAGGAGAAGGGAGGTACATAAGAGACAGTACAAGGGGAGGCCTCAGCCACTTTTTGCTGGAGTTTTGATTTGACATCAGCTGCAGCATGTCGGATTTGGCAATAATTTTGAGGTTTGTTCACAAGCAGAAGAAGGTAAGGATGCAACAATTGATTTGGATACATATGTGAAGTTGTTTTAAAAAAAGGAGAGAAAAGAAAAATCATTGCAGCATTTAGCTGAGAAGGAGGTGATATGTTAGAAGACAAGAGGAAGCAGGGTTTTTTATTGGAAGCTCCTTATATGGTGGAGAGGGTAAGGGAGAAGTGCTTTGGGCAGCACAGAGTGGGAGACTAGTTTTCTGCAATTGTTGTACAGAGGAGCCAGTTTGTTAGAAGCTAGGACAAGGGGTGAAAATGTTTGTGGTTACTGGTTAATTTAGCAGGCTTGGAAGAGGCCCTGAAATAAGCGAGTGAGAACCAGTCCCGAGGCCACGTGGTGTGTAGTCACACACTGCGTGGTGCTTGCGAGGAAGGTTGCCCTGTTGTTTTAGGCTGCTTGCTGCATTTAGGGATGGTTTGGAGGGGTTCTAATAAAGTGATAGGCCTGGTTTAGGCCTTGAAGTTATGGATTGAAGGATGGACCCTAGACCTGTGGCGTGACGTCACACACGGCTAGGGTCACGAGGAAGTTTTTCCGGTTTGGTTCTTGGCAGCAGGTGACATTTTTGGGAGCCTGTTATGCTTTTGCAGTGGTAGAATTTAGGCCAGTAAGAGGCACCGACGAAAGAGAGCGAGAGACATGTGGCGTGACGCAGCACGCCATGTGGTGCATAACCGAGGCCATGCGGTGATGTCACACACCGTGTGGTGCTTGTGAGGTGGGTTGCCCCATTTTGTTTGGGCTGTTTTCTGCCTTTAGGGCCGGTTAGGCTGTTTTGCTATTAGGATCAGTAGGCTTGATTCAGGTTTTTGAGATTGGTAAGTGAGGGAGTGAGCTGAGAGCCGGGGGGTGGGACGTCACATGCTGCTAGAGGCACAACAAAGCCTTTGCCTTGTTTGTTTGGCATGCAACATTTTGGGGACCTGGTTCTTATTGCTGTAAAAATTGTAGGCCTGTAGAGGCCCCAACAGGAATGGGAGAGTGCGCGATCCTTGGAACACGTGGCGTGAGGTAGCACGCCACATGGTGCATTGCTAAAAGCTTGCTCCTTTTTTGTATTAGGGCTGCTTGCAGAGTGGTGGCCCATTGTTGCAGGCTGAAGGAGGCCCTGAAGGGCTGGGAGGGAGAGCACGGGAACGGCGATCATGTGGCGTGATGTCACACACAGCGTGGAGGGTCGAGATAGAGGCCTGTTCCCTCTGGTAGGTGTATGCCACATGGCCCTACACAGGGCCAAGCATCAACAAAAAAAGGGGAGCGTGATGCACATGCATGGCAGGTGGGGAGTGGGGGAGAAGCGGACACTCCCCCCAAGGGAATCCTGTGGCTGCCTCCAGTGGTTGGCTTCCTGGGAGAGCATACCCCTCAGGAAGATGTGTAAATATAATCTTGGCATCATACATTGAAGGCAGATGAGAGCAAGGGGAGGCAGGGTAGCATAGAGAGAGAGAGAGGTTTAGGAACAGGTTGTTGTTGGGAGCGGTCTGTGGTCCACAAGGTCCAGGTTTTCACTATGGAATCTGCTTCATTTTTGTGGCATAAAGCTGGCCACTCATTGTGCTGATAGTTTGGTCTATACAGGATGTTGGATCAAGCATGCCACAACTGAATTACCTGGCTTTACATTATTGCTCCTTATGAAGATTCAAAAAGGGGGCACAAAAAAAAAAATGTATGAAGTGGGGAAGGGACCTTGGAACATTGGAGGGCAAGTAGACATGGGACTTCACGGCGTGGTGTCGCACGCAGCTAGGGGATATGGGGGTCGGGAAAAGCCTTCCTCCCTGGGGAGGCACGCTGAGGGTAATAATAAAAAATTAAAAAAACTTTTAAACGGCTGGGAAAGCCCCAGGGCAGAAGGGGTGGAATCCCAACCCGGGAATTCACGGGAGACACCTCACGTGGTGAAGAGATTGCAATGAGTGCGGGCCCATGATAGGAGGAAGACCTGCCAGGCAGGATGGGGGGTCCTTCACGGGTGGCTCCGGTCTGTGTTGGCATGGGGGTGGTGAGACGGACAGGAGGAAGATGTATAGGGGTGGTTTCTAGGTTGGAGGTACTGAAATACGAATAACCCTGTTTTTCGTTTCCTATAGTTGTTTTCACAGAGCACAAGTTGAGACGGACATGGCACCCAAGAAGAGCAGGCCATCGAAGGAAGATGCTTACAAAGCTATAATCAAACTGGCAGAAAAAGCAAACAAGATGTGGGAACTGGTGGAGGGGGAGGAACCGGGGAGGCCCGGGGAGAAGAGAAAAGCAGGTACAGAAAAAGGTGGCAAGGGGAAGAGGCCAGCTGAGGGGCTACACAGTCCTGCTAGGGTAGCACCGGTGACAGCAGAGCCCGCCAAGGCAGTCGAGCCAGTACCCACACAGCCAGTGGACCCAGTGATGCCAGCACCCACCTCAGATCAAAGGGGAACCTCCCAGGTGGAACCTGGACATGAAGCCCAAAATGGGGGGTCCTACCTGCAGATCCCAGTAGCTCACCCTCCACCTCCACCTCAACCACAGGAAGAAGCAAGGGGACCTGTGGAGGTCTCCAGGCAGCCCAGCCAGGACAAGGTTACAGGTAACACGTCCAACCCAGTGGGGGATAGTATAAAAGAATATATAGGGCAAATTGTGGTGGCACTGGGGAAAGGAGGGCTGGGACAGATGGAATCGGCTCTGGCAGAGATTAAGGCAGGAAAAGAGGTGCCAGGGGATACTGTAAACAGAGAGGAAAGAGAGGGAAATGGTACAAGAGAGGTAGGTGCACCTGGGATGAGAATAGGCGAACACGTGCCCTTCACCACAAAAGAAAAAATATGGAAAGGGGAATATGTGGATATATTTGCTTTGGTGAGCCATGAGGTGGTGGCCAAATACAAAGAGACAGAAAGCATGGGTAAGAGTGAGATGGCAGCTGCCATAGTGCTCTTAGGAAAGAAAGAGGATGACAAGTCCACGAAAGGGAAGACTTGGGATGGGTGGTTTCTAGGTTTTGCCATCTTTTCAGCCATCGCTCTGGAAAACAGGCCAGAGCTGGGCATCCTACTCATTACCTATTCATTGATAATATGAAGTGCAAAAGCAAAAGGCGGGGTAGGATGGATATACTATGATGAATGTTTTTGGCAGAGAATGGCAACATTTGGGGATGTAAGATGGGACACCAAGCAAATTGATTTATGGATGGATTACTTAACAGATCAGTCCACACCCGAGGGTGGGTGGGGCAAAAAGGGGGCTAAGCCACAGAGATGTTGCTGGGCGTATAACAGGGCCTTCTGCTCATGGCCTCAGCGTCATTTTTGACATGCCTGTTCAAAATCGTGGGATGCACCCAGCAAGCAAGTGCAGAACAACTTGGCTGCAGGGTGCACAAGGGCATGTGGGGCGTTGATTGGGCCGAACAGTTCTTTGAGATGGCCAGGGTTTAAAGGGCAAACATGGAACAAGGGAGGGAGGGGCAGGAGGCAGGGAATGGGCGGGGCTAGAACCACTGAGGCAAGGAAGGCTAGACATGAAGAAAGGGAGGGGGTCAGGAAGGGGGGACAGGCAGCACAACAAGGAACAATTTGGTATGGCCAGAACCCCCATCAACCTAGCAGCATGGTCAGTTTGCCTGGATGGATATCTGGATGCAAGAGTGCTGGATATGATATTAAGTGGTTTTAACACAGGGTTTTCATTGCAGTTTAGGGGACCCAGGCAACCAAGGGAGGCATGCAACCTAGAGATTGTGCAAAAAGGAAAATAGGGAATGCTAAGGAGGAAGATTAAAAGAAAAGCAGCAGGCAGGATGGAGGCCCATTTAACACCCCTCCATTGGAAAACATGCGGATATCGCCTTTGGGTTTGGTACCCAAGAAGCAAGAGGGGGAATACAGGGTGATCCACCACTTGTCATATCCAGAAGGTGAGTCGGTGAATAACTTTATCAGTGAAGAACATAGTACGGTGACATACACGACACTAGAGGACGCAGTCCGGATAATCCAGGCCACAGGAGATGCATGGATGGCAAAAACAGACATTGAGTCCACCTTCAGACTGCTACCAGTCAGGAGGGAAGACTGGAATCTGTTGGGTTTTAAAAGTGAAGGACAGTATTATTTCGACAAAGCAATGCCAATGGGGAGTTCCACAGCATGTGCCACGTTTGAGGCGTTCAGCACATGTTTGCAGTAGATATTCCAGGAAAAGACGGGATATAGGTCAGTCATCCATTACTTGGATGATTTTCTCCTCATTGGGAAGGGAAAAAGGGAGACACAGGGGATGCTGGATAAGTTTCAAGAATTGTGCCAGGAGCTGGGAGTCCCATTGGCAACAGGGAAAACAGAAGGGCCCAGCAAGGTTATGGAATTCCTTGGGATAGAGATAGATGCCATGAGCGGATTGTTTAGGTTACCGGACAAAAAAGTAAGGAGGTTGAAGGAACTAATCCGGGTACATACCAGCAGGAGGCAGATACAACTAAAAATGGTCCAGCAGGTAATGGGAAAACTGAACTTCGCATGCAGGGCCATAGGACCAGGAAGGGCATTCACAAGGAGGTTA
The DNA here is from genome assembly GCA_016271365.2 of Neoceratodus forsteri. Classification (NCBI taxonomy): domain Eukaryota; kingdom Metazoa; phylum Chordata; order Ceratodontiformes; family Ceratodontidae; genus Neoceratodus; species Neoceratodus forsteri. The sequence goes on from CM028134.1 coordinate 324,436,172, forward strand.
GCCAGAGCTACAGCAGGGGTCACCAGACCGCATCATTGGGTGGATCTGACTCAAGGTGTCAGGGAGGATTTTAGTATATGGGAAGAATTCTTGAAGGATTACAATGGGTGTTCGTTCTGGCAGGAGGAGTGGCTGTACAACACAGACCTCGACCGCTACACAGATGCGGCTGGAGGGTTGGGCATGAGGGGGTTACCTGAGGGGCAAGTGGTTTGCAGAACCATGGCCAGCCAGTTGGGTAAGGGACGGAAAAGTGAGAGATACAACACTACTGGAGATCATGCCCACATGGGCATGCACTCTGGTTTGGGGGGAAGAATTACGTGACCAGAAGGTGACATTTTGGTGTGACAATAGAGCGGTGGTTGATGTACTAAACAACAAGGGAGCCAGGTCGGATACAGTCATGCAGGTAGTACGACAGTTAGTTTTAAGGGCTTTGCAGCTGAACATGTCCTTCAGAGCAAAACACATAGAAGGGGTACACAATACCCTGGCTGACAGCCTTTCCCACCTGCAGCTGGACCATTTCCGGAAGCTGGCACCAGCAGCAGAAGAACAAAAAAAGCCCGTACCAATGAACATCTGGGACATTGGCAAGAAGGAGCAGAAATGCTGTTTTGCAGCTCATGGGCACCTCGGACACTGAGGGCCTAAGATGGGGCCTGGAGGGTTTTTCAAACATTCAGGGCAGAACACCAGATGGAGGTAAGTGGGCCACTTTCTGAGGAACAGTTGAGAATGTTCACAGTGGAACAATGGCAAAAAGGGACTGCTCACACCACAATGGGGGTCTATCTTGAAGGGATCAGTGTGATCTGCAGCCTAAAAGGGTGGAATGACCCAACGAAATCAATGCTCATTAGAAGAATGATGCAGGGATGGGGCAGGTTGAAATGAGGGCCAGGGGATAATAGGAGGCCAATAGATGAGCAGTGGCTAATAAAGCTAAAAGGGGAGGCCCAACTATTTCACACAATTATGTGGTAATGTTTGCAGGGGCTATGAGAGTGAGTGAAGTGGTAGGCCATGGGAAAGATGACAAGGAAGGAGGTGTGGAATGGGAGGATGTGAGTTGGGGATAAGAGAAATACAAATCAAGCTAAAGAGGTCAAAGGTGGACCAGAAAGGGCAAGGGTGCATGATAACACTTAAAGGGCGGTTGGAGAGTGCGATATGCCTAGTGCAGGCCCTGTGGGTTTTCACCGCAGAGCAGGTGACCAGGACAGGGAACTTATTTGTGCATGGGGTTGGAAAAAGGGTCACCGGCTATCAAATTACAGCAGTGCTGAAAAAGGGCATGCATTTTCTGGGGGAGGACCCAGCTAATTACTCTTCCCATTCCCTGCAAATTGGGGCTGCCTCACAGTGGGCAGCAACGGGGGAACTCGTGAAGGACATTTTGGAAAAAGGGCACTGGCGATCAGCCAGTTATAAAAGATACATCAGAGCACTGAAGTAAAAAAAAAAAAGGGGGAAGGGGAAGGAGCAGCATGTTTTTTTAAAAAAAAACAAAAAAACAGAGGGACAGGAAAAGAAGATGGAAGTAAGGTGCCCATATGGAGGAGCATGAAAAAAAAAAGAAGAAGAAGGGGGGGATAATACAATGAGGGCACTGAGAGTATGTATAAATTAATTAATTTCTTTGCACCCCATAGGTAGAGGGAGGAGCACAGAAGTCTGGATCTGCGGCCATTCCTATATTTACTGGGCTGGTAAGAGAGCAGAGAAAAAAGTTGGGGGAAAACAGTTGTACCAGGATGCAAGACAGTGTAGGTTGGTATGGCACAGCCTATGGGGGATGAGATGGGTGCAGCTCCTGCCCGCCTTAAAAGAACTCAAGGGACATCAGCCCAGTCCAGATCTAATCAGTATACACCTAGGGGGCAATGACCTGGCAGGCAGACCATGGGTGCACACTTATTTACAGATAAAGAGAGACCTGGTGGCAATAAGACAGTGGTGGCCTCAAGTATGCCTTGCCTGGTCAGATATGATACTTTGAAGGGTATGGAGGCAGGAACACAGCCACAGGGTGGTGGAGAGGGCCAGGAGAAAGATGAATAGACGGGTTGGGACATTGATAGGACAGATGGGAGGACAAGTGATACTGCAGGGACTAGAAGAATGGGTTGATGACTTCTACAGGTCAGATGGGGTACACTTGTCAGACATAGCAATTGATATGTTTAATGCGGAAACAACGGGTTTCATAGAGGAATGGAGGAAACAGACAGAAGCTGGTATATAAAAAAAAGGGGGGGAAGGAAGTTTCATCCCTGAGGTATGGGAGAGGGAGACCCTAAGTTGGGAAGCCAGTCATCCAACACAAGTTGGAGACTGGCTAGTGGGGAAAAAGGGGGGGGAGGACAGAAGGGGGGAAGAAAAAAGGAATAACACAAGAAGAAGAAGATGAAGGAGAAAGCGGTCTCAGTTTTCACCTTTACCTAACAGCAAAGGAGAAGAAGAAGGCACCCAGGTTTTCGCCTGGGGGATGGATAATCAGAGAGTGATATATGGATGGAAATAAATGAAAATTATGGAAATATGATAATAAAGAAATGGAAAATGGAATATGGATTTATGAATATAAATAAATTAATTGCCAATCTGAGCACAACAAACAATGGTCTCTGTGTTTTTGTGAGGGAAAAGGGGGGAATCCGGGAAAATGGAGTTTGCCCTTTAAGGGGCAGACCATGTTGTCCTGGTGCACCCCTTCCCTCTGTTATGAAATGGTTGTGCTCAGAAGGGGAGGGGAGAAGGAAGGGAAGGGGCCAAGAGCCAGAACAATGGGGCAGGCAGCAGGAAGGGAGGGAGAAGGGAGGTACGACAGGGACAGCACAGGGGCCTCAGCCACTTTTGCTGGAGTTTGATTCCTCCCACCACCTACTGGGACAGAGTCGAGGAGAGACAGTCAATTTGGGGCTGTATGGTGGGTCTGCCAAGGTGGAAGCCAGACGCATCTGATAGGACAGGGGACCGCCGAAGGTGAATGGCAGGTGAGGATAATATGGTTACGGACTGCCAAACGTGGATGGTGGGGGATAATATGGTTATGGACTGCCAAAGGTGGATGGCAGGTGGAAAAATGCTGGTGGACTGCCAAAAAAGTGGATGGCAGATGATAATAGGGCTATGGACTGCCAAGGTGGATGGCAGGGGAAAAAGGGGGAAGGATGGGAGGGGGAAGAAAAAGTAGCTACAAGAGGAAGAAAGAAGATGAAGGAGAAAGCAGTCTCAGTTTTCACGTTACCTAACAGAAAAGAGGAAGAAGAAAACACCAGGTTTTCGCCTGGGGATGGATAATCAGAGAGTGATATATGGATGGAAATAAATGAAAATTATGGAAATATGATGATAAAGAAATGGAAAATGGAATATAGATTTATGAATATAAATAAATTAATTGCCAATCTGAGCACAACAACAAACAATGGTCTCTGTGTTTTTGTGAGGGAAAAGGGGGGAATCCGGGACAATAGAGAATTTGAGATTCACAATCACTGCAAGTAATAGGGAGGTAGTTTTTCTAGACCTACTTACTTACAAGAAAGATAACAGACTTCACACTAACATCTTCAAAAAAGATACTGACAGAAACACATGTCTACATGCAGACAGTTACCACCCTAGACATCTTAAGAACAGTGTACCTTATTCCCAGATGCTACAAGTTCAAAGAAATTATAGCAATGAAGAAGATTTCAAGAATATAATGTTATGGCAGATATATTCCTGCTGAAAGGGTACAACAAGGTTGTTGTGAGTAGGGCCATAGCAAGAACTAGACAACAAGAAAGGAGTAAGGAAGTAGATGGAGTTGATAACAAAAAAACAGAAACTACCAACAGAGTAGTGGTACCAGTGGAGCAGTACTATCAGTAGCGTATTCAGTATTCATGGAACCTATTAAGAAAATTGTTAGCACACACTGGGGTATGATAAGCCCTCTAGGGACATAAGAATTCACAACACCACCTATTACAGCATCCACAAATGTCAGTACCCTTGGTGATAGACTTGTATATTCCGAACAGAACAATTAAGAAAGCATCGGTAGACAATTACCTTTTGGACCTCTGAATCTGGGAATGTACCCCTGTTGCAGGTGCATACATTGCAGAAATATATAAAAAAGTCAAACTTTGGATATCCAAATGGGAATGCAAAAGTATCCCATTAAGACATTTTTCAACTGTGATTCAGATCATGTTACATACATTCTTATGTACTGTACCCTGTTCCAAATATTATGTTGGCAAAACAAATAGATCACTAAATGTCAGGATACGCAAACATAAAAGTTCAATCAGAAACTGTTATGAGTGGTCTCCTGTGACATAACACTTTAATAATGCAGGGCACTCACTACAATAATACTTGGTACAATACTTGGTTTTGTTATAGAGAGGAAGGCTTATTTACTGTCTCCCACTCCTAGTGGTCAAAGCTAATTCCCCAGTTCTCAATTATGTATTCATCAATCTTTGTTTTAAAACTTTGAAAGGACTCTGCATCCACCACTTCCCTTGGAAAACTGTTACATATTCTGATTGCTCTCTGCAGTTGGTGGCAGTGCTTAGATTTTGGGCCATTGAGAAAACTGAACAAATAGTTTGAGGTGGAGATTGCAATAAGGAAGTGGAAAGACATTAAATGTTTTGAATATATACACTGGATATATTGAGAGACAGGTTGGACATGAATGAGGAGAACTGGACTGGGGTATGCTGGTAAGCACTATTATCTCTTGCTGAGACATACATCTTCATCCTCCCTGGGTTGCACATTCAGGCCTCTCTCTCTGACTTTTATCTTGTTTTAATCATCTTTTTTAATATAGTGCCTATCACTTGGAATGCAGGCCAGTTAAATGGTGCATATCTGGTGCACTTACTAGTTATGCCTGACATTATAAGTGTCATCTGGTCTATTAGATGTAACATACAATCAAGGGATGCAAAATTCATAATGCCATAATTTAGATCCTATGCAAGACCATATCTGGAGGATGTATCCCAACTGTGGTGTCCTTATAAAAAATCTAACTGCACACAATTGCAAAGAGTACTGCAGAAGTTTACCAAACATATCTATGGTTTCTATGATCAGCTTTATGAGAACAGATTACAGTCCCTAAATTTGATGTCATTAGAAATACATCACTTGAGAGGGGATTTATAACTACTTTACTGTATCATTCAGGATCCTTTTTTGATAATTGAACTTGGGCTCGACTTTAAAAACACTGCTTATGTTTAGAGATGTGCAAAGTCCATAAATTTTGTTCCACAAAATATTTAGTGGTTGCGAAATGTGAAATTCCACCAGCAAAATCGTGGTGGCAGAATTTTTGCACTCTCTGGTGAAATTCCGCTGCTCACAGGCGAAATTCCACATTTCGAGCCAGGAATTTGGGATTTCATTGGTGGAATTTTGAATTCTGCTCCCTTGAAATTTGTCAGCAAAATCTGCAAATTTCGCTAAATGTTAAGCATGCTGAAATTCGTGATTTTGCTGGAATTTCGCTGTCACAATTTAATTTCACTGCATAGCGACTTATGATACCAGAAATCATCCTCTACAAATAATTGGTAAACAATTTAACTATATTAAGAGAAAACATTTCTACACCCTAAGAGTAGTGAACCCTTGGAACAAGTTACCAGAGGATATAATAATTAGTAAAACTAAGAATGAATTCAAAAAAACAATTGGATAATTTCATACTTTCAGGGGAGAAATTGCAGTATTATTCATTTTGAAAGTTACAGGAGCAATTATGGGCATAACCTGCTTACTTGCTTCTTAGCTTCCTTAGTAGTAAGTTCCCCTTAGTAGTAATTGAAAACAAAATAAAGAGTTATTCATAATCTTTATTCATTAAATGATATTCTGTTAACCCCCATTCCCCAATCTTTTCCTCTTTTTTTGTTTCTATTTAGTCTGTTCTTTCTCTGGATACTGGGATACCTAAGTTTCTAGTTTCCTTGTTCTCTGTTCCCCCTCTCATTTCTGTTTCCATTCTTATGTCCAACCTCCCCCCCCCACACACACACTCTCCCACACTTCTACTCCGTCACTTTGTATCTCTTTATTTTTGTTTGCATACATTCCTGTTAAGATGGATAGTATTTTGAGGACTTAGACCTCTTTTACTATGAATTAGAACCCTTATTAGCAGTTCACATCATGTTTCTGTTCAGATGTCTGTTAAACTTATGCTGTATCTTATGGTTAAATAATATTTGGTTTCACTGCATAAAACAACACTTTAAATGTCTCCTAATTGTTTTAGACCTTTACTCTGTAAGTGGGTTTTGCATGCATTTTATCCTGGCTTAGTATTCAAAGTAAGAATGTGATTTGTCAAAGAAAACACCTTTTTTTTTTCTAATTAAAAGTATATGGAACAATTTTAAACATAACAGTTATAAACAATCATCTGCACAACAACAGTAACAATAGAAAACCTAGCTGGGATTGCTACCATGGATGAACAGGCTACAAATTTGATTTCCTAATAAATGATGTGATTGCCCTGTTAAAACATAAGCATCATAAGACACTAGGGGCCACATATTCAAAATGTTGCACCAGATGCAAACCGTGTGCACTGCATTTGCTCCACAGTTGCACCCAACTTCAATATTTAAAAGTGCAATTAACGCTGACACAACCTGATAGCTCCAGTGCTACAAAATACTGTATGCAGGGGAGGGAGCAAGGGGCGCAGCCATGAACACCCATACACTGGGATATTCAAAAGAGTAGTGCCGCACTACAGTAGTTAGCACGACCTGTAGTGTGGTGCAAAATACCACCCTTGAAAAACATGCCTTAACCCGGGGCAAAGTAAGGATTTGGGGGCATGTACACAGCAGCCCCTGAGAGCCTGATGCAAGTCCACCCCTCCTCATAGCCCCGATCTCCAGGAATAAATATGTACAGTCCCCTCGTGGTCCCCTGTACAGCTGCAGCCCTGATCACCTGAAATATATATATGGATATTCCCCCTGTTGCCTCCTGCACAGCTGCAGCCCCAATCACAATAAATATTTGTATGGATATGCTTCTTTGGCTTGTATAGCAACAATACAGAGATCCTCACCCACCCATCCACCCTGTGAATCTCCTGTCAGCGTGTGAGTCCTCGCAGCACTACAGGACTCCCCAGCCACTCACCCTGTGGATAAGAATCTTCTCCCCACATAGCCATGGCATGGGCTGGTCAGACGTACAATGAAGCAGAAGAGATCCCTACTGACCCAGCCCATGGAGCTCTGGTCATGAGCCACTGAAACACCTGATTTGACTTCTGGATGTGCCGTAATGTCTACATTACAGATCTCCAGTGAGAGGGTGAGTTCCCGCAACACTACAGCAGTCCACACCCACTGGCCCCACGGATTGCTGACGCTTCCCTGCACAGCCATGGCATACCCCAGTCACAGGTACAGTACAGCAGAAGGAATGCTCAGCCACCCAGCTCATGGATCTCCGGTGACTGGGCAATCTACTAAAACCCCCAGATAGTGTTGTTGCTGTCCCATTATGTCTTTGTCAGTGTTCAACAAAGCACACTGCACAGAAAGGCACAGAGGGTGTTATCCATGGTCCAGCACGGCTGATGGTGACCCCACCTTGTAGGCAGCAACTTATGTAGGTATATGTACTAACCTTCGGGTGAAGACACTTATCGTATAAGCATAAGTGTCAGGATCAGTGTTCTATTATGCTTCACTGGTACATATATATATATATATATATATATATATATATATATATATATATATATTATAGCAACGTAGCTACCATAGTTAGGGTTGAGGAGCCATTTCTATGTTAAACCCCAAAACTTTGCACCATAATAACTTTGCAACCGTTTGATGGATTTGCCTGAAATTTGGAATTTATGATCAAGAACTATAGGCCTTGGGATCTGCCAAGTTTCATACTGGTCAGATATGCGGCTGCGGAGTTATTAAGTGTAATGATCTGTCTGTGGCGTTCGCTTTTCTGGAATTCTGTGGTCATGCCTACAGGTCGCAATGGTTTGTGACTGGCCTGAAATCTTCAGGGAACATGCAGCCGGGTCCCCAATGTGCCTTTCAAAGATTTCGGAAAAATATTAACGGTTCAAAAGTTATTCAAAAACAGTTTCCCATTATAAGTCAATGGGAAAAGTTAAAAAGTTCAACACTTTAGCAAATGCATTTTACTTTCATAAATGGGCCTGTTACTTTCATAAATCGGCCATTTTGTTTTCAGTTGGTGATCATAAAATGGTTGGCATTTAAATTTGGGACCCTCTAGCAACCTAATTTTTTGTATTCACCTAGTCGGGCCCTGAGGATGCTTGCCATGTCTTTATTTTGTGGTAAAACACCCAGAAATATGTTTCAAATTTCTGGAAAAACACTAGCAAATTACTTCAGAAAGCCACGAAAAGTCGCAAATTTTATGTAAAGCCGTGAAATTTTACAGCAATTTTCTTCAGTCTGTGGGAAAATGACAGCAATTCTTTGGCACTGCACTGCAAAATAACCGCTGGGAGTTTTGGGCTGAAATTTGAGGGAACATACCGACATCTCACAGATGTGCCTTTCAGTGTTGTATTGAAAAAATATTACACGGCGGAAAAGTTATGGCACTCCAAAGTTGACAGTTTTTCCCATAGGATAACATTACGGCGCCCAAAGCATTACAGGAATCCTTTGGCACCCTGCTGCAAAATAACGGTTTGGTCTTTTTTCCTGAAATTTGGAGGGAAGACAGCCAACAGCCCACAGATGTGCCTTTCAGTAGTTTGGTGAAAAAGCATTACAGGGAGGCAAAGTTATGGTGCTCCGAACTTTTCTTTTTTTCCCATAGGATAACATTACGGCGTTTGCCGCGCCTTTCAGGGCCCGTATCTCGGAAACGGTGCGAGATACGGACTTTTCGTCAGAAAATTTCTTAGACCCCTCATGGGGCTAAGATTCAAATTAGCCAGGACAGTTGTAAATAATATGACTTTCAAATTTTTTTTCTACGTCGTACGGTTCCTGAGATATAATGTATTTAGTATTCCAAGATCTCATTTTCTGCGCCAATACTCATTATTTTGCATACATTATTTGTACTCACTGTCTTTCTCAATGCAGGTTTTGGGGAAAACCAGCCTGTGCGCTTACATTACTGTTACTGTTGCCCTTTCCGCTTGCGGATCCGTACCCGTTTCACTTACCATTGACGTCTGCGCCACCATGTGCGTTATCCTTTGCGTTTTCATTTGCGCTTGCATTTCTGTTATTTTTGCCATTTCTGTCTACAGTACTGTTTATCTTACTGTTTCACTTTACATCACCATGCCCATTGACATTTCTGTTTGCAGGCACCATGTTACTATGTGACAACACATCACGTGGCAGACCATTCCCGTCTAAGCCTCCATGTGTGTTACCCTTTCTGTTCTCATTCGTGCTTGTGTTACCATGTGCGCCACTGTTAGAATTTCTGTTTGCATTGCTGTCCCTGTTAGTATGCCACAACACATCATGTGGCGGGGCCCGCTCCTGCCAGCGCATTATGCCGCTGCATTACATTCACTATTTCTGTTATCATTCTCAAAGAAGAAATTAGAGGCAAAAACTCCTTTTAATGCATTAGTTAGGGTTGTTCCACAGCAACAAAAGTGAGGAAATTCGCTGTTAGGATTGAAAACCCCTTGGACCCCATACCCCCAACTGGCATTGGGGTGTGCATTGGGATCGTGGGTCCTAACTCTCACCCATTCTCTATCTTCTGCTGCTTTACACATGTCATGGGGTGAGAGTTGGGGCTGGCGATCATCTCAATGCCGAATGAAAGTGAGGGAAGTCAATGAGGGATTTTCAACCCAACAGTGAATTTCCTCACTTTGTCGCTAATGGAACAACTATGCATTAAATAGATTTTGCCCTCTAATATATATATATATTCAAGAGAAATGCTTTTTGCTCTGTTCTTACTGTAGCTTCATATGTAAGGCAACAGTGCCATCTCTGGTAATTGTACATCACTACAACTGACCTTGGATTACAGAGGTCTTATTGTATTGTTATCTTTCTGCTAGCTATGCAACTTTTTATACCAGTTAGGATAGTTACTCAGACCACGTGTTTTGTCCTGTTATATATATTTTATGTATCTTTCTTAGATGTTGCCATAGCAATTATCAGGTTGTAAGACCCTTTGTAACATGTAGCTTCTCTGAGAAGAGAGAAACTGTCTGCATTGCCTAGGTAAGGAAAATTGGTGTTCTCCCAGTGATTCGCACTATAATGGTAGTAAGTCTGTATTACTGATCTGTAATAAATTTCATTTATTACATGAGAACCACTTATCTGTTGTCTCTTCCTTTTGTGCCATTACACCAAGAACCTGAGAGGGTGATTTATTACCCAGTTACATTTTGGTGACTATGTGCAGGTGGAATGTACAAAGGAAGATTCACATTGAATTTATTTTGAATGTCGAGTAGTATAGTACAACTTTCACCTACTTGGACCTACTTGTCCTTACAGTGGTAGTGGCTGTGGCAGACCCACATCATCTAGGTCTTGGGCATGGCAAATCCACACAGAACCCCTTACACTCCCTTTGCAAGTGACAGCATACCCCCTTGGTACAACTGTTCACCCACCGGGGACCTGAACACGGTTGGTGATGGTGCCAGGGTATTTTTTTACCAGTTTTCAAACTGCTTTACTGTTTGTCTACCCCTTATTTGTCATGTCTGATCTGTAACTGAGACTTGATGTCTCAAACTACCTCACATCCCATGGCAGATGGACAGACTTCACGCTGAATGCAAAATCTTCAGAAAAAACATTGCTGCTAATATCTGACCATTACACAGAGTCCCAATAGGCAGCCAAGAAATACAACCTCAAAGGTCTTTTGGCTGCAGCTCTACATACCGCTGTTGAGAATCTCACAGCAAGGTGTGCCTCCCTTGAACTGCAAAGATCTTCTCTAAAAAAAGAGATGAGCATGCAGGCATTGGAGTTGCATAAAAAGGAAAAGAAACTAGTGGAGGAGACACAGTCACTCCATGATGCTAATTCCAGGCTGATGCACTGTACTGCTCAAGTCACTGAGCGAGAGCTATGTTTGTTAAGAGATGACTGCGAAAGGTTGAAACGTGATAAGGAACAGTTAGCACATCTGAATGATTTTTTGAGTGATACGAATGAAACTTTGAGATATGAGAATGCTGAGTTGAAAGAGGATTTCAAACACGTGAGTTGTGAATTGGATAAAGATCTTAGGGAAAATGTCGAACTGGGTGTCATGTAGAGTGTTGCAGAGAGAGGTATTGAGCAGGGCACTGCAAAAGTCTGTCACAAGAAGTGTAGGCAAAAGATGGTGAAGTTGCACCATCAACAGGAGGTTCTTGCCGGCCATGTTAAAGCCATGAATGTGTTTCAGTATACACCCATTAAGAGTACATCATCCAGCGATGACAACTCTAACTTGGAAGAAGAGGCATGCCATGTCACACGTAAGTCCAACCACTGTGGTGTAGCAACTTCTGCTTGCCATTCACAAGATGGCACAGATGTGGGCACGCACACTGCATCACCATGTCTATGAAAACATGGCAGACGCCACGTGCAATGCCAAGATGGCATCCCCCATGACACAGGCATAGAGGCTGTATTCCGTGATGCACCTCCACTCGGTCCTCTCACCAGGGGTGATGAGTCTGAGATTCGCAGCATGATTCGTGAAGCGATCAGTAGGATCACTGTCCCAGAGGATCACAAAGAGGCCATCTAGGACCAAACTGACAAAAAGCTGAAAGATTCTGTCACTCAGGATCATACGTATAAGGCAGTCATTGATGCAGCAGCAGAAGATGCACTTTGCAGGGCCATGCAACGTATTGAACTGGATACGACTACACATACTTCCAACCCCCTGCAAGTCACCCATTCTGTCCAGCAAATTACACAAAGCACTGGACAGAGGGACCAAACTGACAATCTCAGTTGCCATTTGGAGAAAGTGCACTCCTTCTGTGAGAAGCTCTCTCTCCAACCCCAGTACCAGGTTCAAGTCTTGCTACAAACAGTTGAACCTACCTTCTGGGCTAAGCTCTCAGAGACAGCATGGAGTGCTGAAAACTTTACCTTTGATGAAATTACTGCTGTTTTCTTGTGTGCAAATTACCCTGGAGTTGTGGGAACATACTTGGTCTACAAAGTCAAGCAAGGCACACAGGAAAGCCCAGCTGCCTACCACCAATTGTTGTGGCTTGCATACAAAACTAGCAAAGCCCTAGCAGATGAGCAATTTGACATAGACCAAATTGAGCACAAGGATTTGTACATCCAGAACATAGATCTGGCCTTGCGAGAAAAGGTCAAACTATTTTTCTGGAAACTGACAAGTTTCAGGATGTCCGCACTAAGACAGGACAGGCTTATCAGATCTACCTACGCACCCTTTCTTCTGGAAAATCTAACAAGGTGGCTGCATTACAGCCTACCCCTAAATCCCCCACCCACTACACAGTAGAGGGAAACAGCCAGAAAAATGATACCCCTTCTGATGACAAACAGTCATACAAGGGGGAAGAGGGACTGGAATTACAGAAACAACCAGAACAATAGAGACAACAGAGGCAGTTGGGAAAATCCAAACACCCAACAAAATTGCCAGAACTGATACCAGAACAGTCCAAGCAATCACCAAATCACAGAAGAGAACAAAACCCTCCGCAAGCTGTTGGAGGAAATTAATGTCAAGAGGGAAGCTACAGCTACACAAATGATAGCTGCCCTAGCCCCAGCTGTCGAGCAATCATGCATCTGAGGAAAGGTTGCCTTGGTTACTGGCCAGGCCAATGCAACAACCAAGGAAGAACCACCCATACAGGCTATCACTGCACCTGTGACATCACAAGTACACTTGTAACCATTGCAAGATATACAGAGGGCCTTAGAAGATCCTGCAGGCCTCCGATTTCAGGAACAGGAAGATGATGCTGACTCTGAATACACAGATTGACAATTACAGGCCCCAGTTCAGACTGTGAGTAACCTAATTGTTGACACAAATGGACAGCCTTGTGTAAAGACCACGGTCGGGGGTCGCTAACTCACCATGCTTCTGGACACCAGAGCAGCCATGTCAGTCCTCCATGATGAGGACCCAGTCTCATCTGACTGGTCTACCAACTGGAAGACCAGTGCACAGGGTGTAGATGACACCCAACTACACACCTACAGATCTATTCCTCTACCTGTGGTGGTAGGCCACCTCAGGACTAATTTTGATGTTGATCTCATGGTTCTATGTCATCACCCCCAGTATCCTGCAAATTGATTTCTGAGCATTACACGGCTGTGTAGTGGATCTAGCCAACAGGCTACTCATTCAGCTTAAAGGACAATGTCATGGTGTTACCATCCCAGACTCGCACGTGTTGGCAGCTATTTCTTATAACAACAGAGAGTATGATGTCATGGCATTGTTCAAAAGTCATGACCTATTTTCAGAGCTAGCACCTTTGCTGCAAAAGCACCTTGACACGTTTGCCACCAACAAACACGACTGTGGTAGAATGCACACTATCATTAAAATCACAGGGCCTGACCCTATGAGGCAGAAGCAGCATCCATTTCCTTTTGAAGCCATGCCATTACTTAGGGAAACCATACAATCCCTACTTCAACAAAGAGTGATTAGGACCTGTGTTTCCACTGTTAATTCATCTATTTGGCCCATTAAGAAACTGAATGGGGCCTGGAGACTCACAATTGACTACAGAAATCTTAATCAGGTTACTCCTAGCTGCGCACCAACAGTAGCATCAACACCTGATGTACTCAAGCTGTTGACACCTGGCAAAAAGTGGTTCACAGATCCTGACATTTCTAATGGGTTTTGGTCACTCCCATTAGTACAGGGAAGCCAATACAAATTTGCCTTCACCTTTGATAGACATCAGTACACCTGGACCTGCCTTCCCCAGGGCTTTTACAGCAGCCCCTTCCTCTTCTATTCTCACATGATGGATACTCTGCTGGAATTCTCCACCCCACAGTGTCTCCAGCTGTATGTGGATGACTTGCTTCTGGCAACACTATAAAAGAAGATCATTTGGCCCTTCTAGACAAACTTATGTCTCTCCTGAAGAGAGCAGGCCTCAAGCGTAATACCTCCAAGGCACAACTATGTGAGAAAAATGTCATCTTCCTTGGCCTATGCATTACAGACCAAGGCAGAAGCCCAGCTGTCAAAAAGATCAAGGGCTTGCAAGATCTGTCACTTCATACTAACGTGGCAACACTCAGATGCTTCCTAGGAATGGTAAACTACTCCAGGGATTTTATCCCTGACTTTGCCTTGAAGGCTGCTCCCTTGTATGAACTTCTGAAAAAGGATGTCCCATGGATATGGGGCCCCACTCACACTGATGCTGTGACACAGCTGAAATAGGCCTTAGCCTCAGCCCCAGCACTTATCAATCCCAATCCAGATCTTCCATTCCATTTGGAAACTGTCACATCTGATGTGGCCATGTCTGCAGTGCTAGCACAAAACTACAATGGGTACTTCAGGCTGGTTCTATGTGATAACGGTGAAAGCCTAAAGGCTATTGCCATTGTCACAAAGTCAGAGTGCTGAAAACATTTTCAGCACTCTGACACCCTGGTGCACAGGAAAACAGTGCCGGGGACTTACTTTTAATGTTTTCTGTGGGGGGGCTGCAGCCCCCACACCCCCACTCATGCAGGGGGCTTCACCACCACACACCCTTTACTAAAGGATTCTGAACTCCAGGTGGGTGCATGTTGGGGGAGGTGAAAACATTTAAACATAAAAGGTTCAAGCCGGGCACAATAAAATAGCACCAGTGCCTGGACCCGAACCTGGTACCTCACCCACCCCAACCACAGGCCAACCCCCAATACCACAATGCAGTTTGACAACCCACCACAGCACCACCCCCAACAGCTCCTTCATCCCCTCCCAGCCCACGCTTGCCATGCTCTCTCCCCCAACACATGTACATATAGCAACATCCTGTCACCCATTTTGCCCACCCCCCATCTGGCCACCCTACCCTCCCATCACCATGAGGGATTCACTGGGAAATGTGTTGCCGTTACGGGCGGCACCCTTCCCCATGTGCCCTCCTTACAGGTTACCCTTCAGACCCATTGCCTACACTTCTCAAATGCTGTTCTCAGTAGAGAGAAAGTATAGTCTCTGGGAAAGAACACTCTTGGCAACCTACTGGGCTGTCAAACATTTCATGTACATCATTGGGTATGCACCTATCATTTTACATACCTGTCACACCCCAACCAACTTTTTGTTTTCAGATAAAGTAAAAGATGGTTCAGTTACTAATACCAGACTCACCCACTGGTCTTTGCTTTTGCAGGACAGGGACATCAAAGTATTACCTGTGAAAATGCTATCCATCTTGGCTCATGACCTAATCTACACAGGTAAGCTCCATGATCGTGCTCTCCAACCTCCTGACATACTGTACCTGAGCCTGGACCATTCTTGCTGGCTACACCTGTTTTGGAAGATACCAGCATGTATCATGTCTTCAAAGATGGCCGCAACTCCTGTGGAGGGGGAACAGGTACCAGGATTTGGTGTGTTTGTAGTCTATCCAGATGGCGACTTCAAATGCATTGCTAGGAAATGTACTGTCATTTCCTCACAGTATGCCGAATTGGCTGCTGTGGCCTGTGCTTTAGAGGTTATACCCCATGGTGCTAAAGATGCTGTCATCTTTGTAGACTTCAACTGGGCCTGATCCTCCCTTACTGAGTTTCTACCATTCTGGGAGAGAAATAACTTCACATCCTCCAATGGCACACCTGTCAAATACAGGGATTTGTTTGCGTACATACACACACTGACACAACAGTTTACTCATAAACTGTACATTCACAAGGTAAAGGCTCACTGCAAAAATGACCCTTACCATGAATTCAATGATTGAGAGGACTCGCTTTGTTTGTTTGTGATTTGTTTTCTAAGTGAGTTGAGGCATTCCCTACTCAGAATAGCATGGCAAAGACAACAGCCAAGATCCTGGTTGATCAATTGTTCTCCAGGTGGGGCCTACCCCTTAAGGTAGACTCAGACCAGGGAACCAGTTTTACAGCTGAGCTGATGAAGATGACACTCCAAATGCTTGGAATCAATCAGAAATTCCATATCCCACACCATCCTCAATACTCAGGTCAGGTAGAAAGAGCAAACAGAAGAATCAAACAGATGTTGCAAATTTATTAATGACAATCCCGAGGATTGGGATTCCCTCTTGCCACTACTGCTGTTGGCAATCAGGGACACTCCTGTGATAACTACTCAGTGCACACCATATGAGGTTATGACTGGGAGAGCCATGAGATTACCTCAGCACCTGTTTATTGACCTCCACACCCCTACCGCGATAGGGTATCTGTGGACAACTATGTTGAAAGCTTTGTGATGACAGCATGAAAACACATTTATTCGCTGCAAATCAGATGGGTAAAGCTCAACAGTAAGCAAAAGCTCATTTTGATAAGCATGCCAAAGAAGTCGACTGGCAAGTTGTATATCAAGTCATGCTTCTCCAGTACAGACCACTGGCTCACTCATTTATCAGCAAATGGGAAGGCCCATACCCCATTATCAGCAAACTCAGCCCTGCTGTTTATCAGGTGAGAGTTCAGCATCAGAAACAGATCACTGACAAGTGGTTCCATGCTAATCAGCTCAAGTTGTATAAAGGTGACTAATTTAAGGTGTCAGCATGACTCAGTGGGTACTACATCCTCCTCTGGACCAGAAGGTCTTGGGTTCTCATCCCACACCGGTATGGACTTGCACCTAAAAATCACTGGCATCCGAGTGCAGGATTGGAGGGTGCTGTACCGCTGGATTGTGCTGTCCTTCGGATGAGACATTAAACTGAGGTCCCTTCTGCCCATCCTGGTGTTGTCCTGGTGGGTGTCCAGGTGGAAGTAAAAGAACCCAGGGTACTCTTTGTAAAGAGCAGGGAACATTCCCGGTGTCCTGGCCAACATTCCCCTTCCCATAAACCGGTTCATGCAATTATCCAGGCTGTGTGTGGATGATGATGTGCAATATAGCCGCCACCACACATTCAGTCACTTCACTACCAGTCTAGCATTGCTTGTAAAGTGCTTTTGGGATACTGTGTATGAAAAGTGCTATATAAATGCTGATTCTTTTATTCTTCTTCTTCTACTTTTCCTACCCCTCTTCGGGCAGAGTAGTATCCTTCACTTAACAATTCTTTTCTGTTTCTTTCAGATATACTGGCAGGATAGCTATCTTGCACCTCCTTATCCTGGTGGGACTACTTTCTTTGACTTACTTTCAAGACAAACCACTTTCAACTGAACACAGACAAGTACAGCACATTTACTTGACAAACTTGAATGTTCAGCTACAGAAGCACCCATCTGCAGCCCCCCAGGGAGTTCTTACAGATGTCACCAACAAATTGATTACTGTCAAATAAGGCTCAGATGCCTATCTTAATGCTATGGTTGTCGCTCCAGACAAATCCACATTGCAGATACAATGGGAAAATCACATTTATGTAAAGGAAATTTTCATGGATGGCCCAACACAGGGATTTCACCCAATGGTACAGTCTTTATTTGACAAGCTGCTTCTAGACATACTGGCCTATACAACTTAACTGCTCTGATAGAGCTTACCTTTTGTGATCACCTCACCTCTGAGGAGTAACAAGCTTTCTGTTTTCACAACTATATGGCTACTTACGCTATGTTCCTTTCTGTGGTCCCACCCACTGAAGAAGAACTGACTGAATGTCCTCATCAGGATCCTGGTCCTCCTAGTGGTCTGACTGCCACTTCCCTTCCAGGAGCTTTGATTAACAACGTACAGTTCATTCATGTTCCAGTTATTTTTAATCTTACACATTGGAATATGGCTGAGTTTGATCTGTATCACAAGACCAATACTTCTAAATTATTCAGTATGATGTTTTTAGTCATTGTAGCTGCTTACCAAACTTGCACAAATGATCCAGTTAGTGGACCTCATGCTACTGAACACTTAGGAGTTTTTAGACCCACACATAATGCTAAAAGTAAACCACACACTAGGCATGACACTGCAGATGTTACCAGTGCAGCAGGCACCATCTCTGGTCTTTTTGGTTCAGGAATGTCAATCTGGACAAGAGCAGATATAGTTCTATTAAAGCACAAACACTTAACTTTCAACAAGCTGTTAAAATTGATGTGCTACCACCACTGTTACTTTGTGTTGATGGTTTAAGTAAGAAAGAGTGTTTCACTGTTTATAACAGCAGGAAATTGCAAAAGGATTCAATGACACTAGAAACAAAATTAATGAATTAATTTTTCAAAATAACAGGGAGACAGACAAGCAATATATTGCCCATGAACTTTTATGCTCCGCTTATGGTCTTATGTAATTGCCACTGTTAATCTCTTCAGGGACTTGGAAACAGGATGCATTCCAGATGTTATTCATGATAGGAGAATGTCTAAATGGTATTGTCCTCTCTGCAAATCTACTGCATGCATTACATTGTGTAAGTCAAACTCTGTCACTATTTCTATGTCTACTGCTAGAAATCTTGGATATGTTTCACGTTATCCAAATCAAGCACAATGCTATTTTACCAAATGTTGCTCAATCCATGAAACCACGTTCATGACTTTGACTGTGTCACTACCTCGCTTTGATCCACAAACTTCTTTCTTTGACAAACTGTCTGCTATTAATTCCATTGGACATCTTGACAAGAAAATTTACCTAGAATGAACTGACTTGCTTTCCTTCCTAGTGTACCATCCTGTCCTACAAGCTTGGATCGCACCGCATACCAACTGCTGTGCCAAGAAGGGATATTATTACCTGTGTTGCTGTGATGTATTTGACATTGTAAAACCTGTCTGCAGCTGCTCTCCAGAACATCTGGACTGGTCATTTTCCTTGGATGATGACCTGCCATCCAACCTGACTGAACAATCTTCACAAGCTGCATCTTCAGTGCCTGCCACCAAAACAGCTGCATCCCGAATCTAGCTGGAGGAGATGCATCACTTCACATCATGGCTCACAAACCAGTCATTTACTTGTCCTATTAGTCCACAACAATGGAGTGTTCCAACTGTACAAGTTACCTGCAATTCTGATGGGAAGTACTGTGTAATGACAAATCATTATTCCTTTGCTTATGGTGCCAAAATCTGTTCTATTACTTTTCCTAATTTGTGTTTTACTCCACAGCAGGAAACAGTAATTAGTCACACTGCGATTACTCCTGTTCCTCTCCCTGAACCAGATGTTATTGATACTGATCCACAATACTTGCTTGTCTTGACTCAATATAGCAGTGTCAGTGGCTCAGCAGGTAGCACCCTCACCTCTGAGGCTGGGAGATCAGTAGGCTGTGTGTTCTTTCCTCACACCAGACACTTGGGTTAATATCCCAATACTGACACTGTAGTGCAGCATGAGGGGTGTACTGCACTCCTGAGGTGCCGTCTTTCAGATGAGATGCTAAACTGAGGTCCCATCTGCCTGTTCTGGTGGTAGTTCAGGTGGATGTTAAAGATCCCATGGCACTTCTCAAAAAGAGTAGGGGAATTTCCCTGGTGCAATGGCCAAATTTCCTCTATTCACAAAAAATACCACCAACAGATTAATCTGGTTCAAGGTCAGTTGGCATTTATCTGTATCCCCTTCCCCCAGGTCGTGCCTGAAAATAGGCAGGATTTGTCTAGTGCACTTACCCAGTCAACAAAAACTAAATAATTAAATATTTGCCTATCTTTAATGTTTATATTGAACCTTTGACACTTTCATTGAAATCCCTTTTAGCTAGAAAGGATTAACATCTTATCTATATTAGCAATAATATTTCTAAAGCTGGCAATGCTCTTAATACTCTTATTCATGATGGTGAGTTAAGCACTGCTGTAACCAATACTTGGCTAGAATTAACTCTTAAAGCTTTTGTTATTATCCAAGCATTTTTGATTGTTTTTCTGATACTAACACTTTGCTGTCTGCGAAGTACTCTTAGACAACATCGCGAACAACTTGAATTCCTTTACAAGGCTCATGCCTCAGGCTTGTAAATGATGGCTTCTGTAGCTCCATCCCACTACTTTCCTGTGGGTTTTGCCTTTTCTTTTGAAGGCAACAAGGGGGAGATGTTATCCATGGTTCAGCACCCCTGATAATGCCCCAACCTCGAGGGCAGCAACTTATGTAGGTATATGTACTAACCTTAGGGCAAAAACACTTATTATATAAGCATAAGTGTCAGGATCTGTGTCCTATTATGCTTCACTGTTATATATATATATATATACACACATACATATATAAAATCACACATGCCCCCACAATGCAAAGCATCATGGGCTGCATATGCAAATCACCACAGAATGTTATGCAGGTCCAACTTTAAGCAGAATTGCATGATACCGAAAGGCCTCTCACACAGTTTGCAAAAGGTCCTACCAGGACTCATCAGTATGCCTCGTCTGTTTGACACATGATGTGAATGGACCAGCTACATTAAGACAGTGTGCCTTGGATATATTGTGGTGAACCCATTAAAATAAAAAACTATTTAAAAGACAAAGAACCTCTGTGTGCAAAAACTGAGGAAAGGGTTACCCCAAAAGGCATTTGGCTGGGAAGCCAATTTTCAAGAAAATACAAAATCACACATGTCCCCACAATGCAAAGTATCATGGGCTGCATATGCAAATCACCACAGAATGTTAAGCTGGTCCAACTT
Source organism: Neoceratodus forsteri (assembly GCA_016271365.2). Taxonomy (NCBI): domain Eukaryota; kingdom Metazoa; phylum Chordata; order Ceratodontiformes; family Ceratodontidae; genus Neoceratodus; species Neoceratodus forsteri. Next base: position 324,457,008 of record CM028134.1, read on the forward strand.
TAAGCAGAATTGCATGGTACCAAAAGGCCACTCACACAGTTTGCAAAGGGTGCTAGCAAAAGACATAGACACGTGTTTCGTCCTACCAGGACTCATCAGTATGCCTCGTCTGTTTGACACCACAGTGGAATGGACCAGCTACCCTTAAGGCAGTGTGCCTTGGATATATTGTGGTGAACCCATTAAAATAAAAAACTATTTAGAAGACAAAGAATCTCTGAACGCAAACACTGAAGAAAGGGTTACCCCAAAGAACATTTGGCTGGGAAACCAAGTTTCAAGAAAATACAAAATCACACATGCACCCACAATGCAAAGCATCAGGGGTTGCATATGCAAATCACCACAGAATGTTATGCTGGTCCAACTTTAAGCAGAATTGCATGGTACCGAAAGGCGTCTCACACAGTTTGCAAAGAGTGCTAACAGAAGACATTGACACGTGTTTCGTCCTACCAGGACTCATCAGTATGCCTCGTTTGTTTGACACCCAAATGGAATGGACCAGCTACCGTTAAGGCAGTGTGCCTCGGATATATTGTGGTGAACCCATTAAAATAAAAAACAATTTAAAAGACAAAGTACCTCTGTGCGCAAACACTGAGGAAAGGGTTATCCCAAAGGTTATTTGGCTGGGAAGTCAAGTTTCAAGAAAATACAAAAATCACACATGCCACCGCAATGCAAAGCATCATGGGCATGCATGGTACCGAAAGACCTCTCACACAGTTTGCAAAGGGTGCTAACAGAAGACCTAGACATGTGTTTCATTCTACCAGGACTCATCAGTATGCCTCGTCTGTTTGATACCCCAGTGGAATGGACCAGCTTCCCTTTAGGCAGTGTGCCTTGGATATATTGCATGCAAATCACCACAGAATGTTATGCTGGTTCAACTTTAAGCAGAATTGCATGGTACCAAAAGGCCTCTCACACAGTTTGCAATGGGTGGTAACAAAAGATATAAACACGTGTTTGGTCCTACCAGGATTCATCAGTATGCCTCGTCTATTTGATACCCCAGTGGAATGGACCAGCTACCCTTAAGGCAGTGTGCCTTGGATATATTGTGGTGAACCCATTAAAATAAAAAACTATTTAAAAGACAAAGAACCTCTGCACGCAAACAATGAGAAAAGGGTTACCCCAAAGGGCATTTGGCTGGGAAGCCAAGTTTCAAGAAAATACAACATCACACATGCCCCCACAATGCAAAGCATCATGAGCTGCATATGCAAATCACCACAGAACATTATGGTGGTCCAACTTTAAGCAGAATTGCATGGTACCGAAAGGCCTCTCACTCAGTACGCAAAGGGTACTAACAGAAAACATAGACACGTGTTTAGTCCTAACAGGACTCATCAGTATGCCTCGCCTGTTCAACACCCCCAATGGAATGGACCAGCTACCCTTAAGGCAGTGTGCCTTGGATATATTGTGGTGAACTCATTAAAATAAGAAACTATTTAAAAGACAAAGAAGCTCTGGTCGCAAACACTGAGGATAGGGTTACCCCAAAGAGCATTTGGCTGGGAAGCCAAGTTTCAAGTAAATACAAAGTCACATATGCCCCCACAATGCAAAGCATCATCGGCTGAATATGCAAATCACCACAGAATGTTATGCTGGTCCAACTTTAAGCAAAATTGCTTGGTACTGAAAGGCCTCTCATTCAGCTTGCAAAAGGTCCTACCAGGACTCATCAGTATGCCTCGTCTGTTTGTCACCCCAGGGGGGTGGACCAGCTACCTTTAAGGCAGTGTGCCTTGGATATACTGTGGTGAACTCATTAAAATAAAAAACTATTTAAAAGACAAAGAACCTCTGTGCGCAAACACTGAGGAAAGGGTTACCCCAAAGGGCATTTGGCAGGGAAGGCAAGTTTCAAGAAAATACAAAATCACACATGCCCCCACAATACAAAGCATCACGGGCTACATATGCAAATCACCCCAGAACATTATGCTGATCCAACTTTAAGCAGAATTGCATGGTACCGAAAGACCTCTCACACAGTTTGCAAAGGGTGCTAACAGAAGACATAGACACATGTTTCATCCTACCAGGATTCATCAGTATGCCTCATCTGTTTGACACCCCAGTGGAATGGACCAGCTACCCTTAAGGCAGTGTGCCTTGGATATATTGTGGTGAACCCATTAAAATAAAAAAACTATTTAAATGACAAAGAACCTCTGGGCACAAACACTGAGGAAAGGGTTACCCCAAAGGGCATTTGGCTGGGAAGCCAAGTTTTGAGTAAATAAAAAGTCACATATGCCCCCACAATGCAAAGCATCATGGGCCGAATATGCAAATCACCACAGAATGTTATGCTGGTCCAACTTTAAGCAGAATTGCATGGTACCGAAAGGCCTAGCACCCTTTGCAAACTGTGTGAGAGGCCTTTCGGTACCATGCAATTCTGCTTAAAGTTGGACCAGCATAACATTCGGTGGTGATTTGCATATACAGCCCATGATGCTTTGCATTGTGGGAGCATGTGTGATTTTGTATTTTCTTGAAACTTGGCTTCCCAGTCAAATGCCCTTTGGGGTAACCCTTTTCTCAGTGTTTGTGCACAGAGGTTCTTTGTCTTTGAAATAGTTTTTTATTTTAATGGGTTCGCCACAATATATCTAAGGCACAATGCCTTAAGGGTAGCTGGTCCATTCCACTGGGGTGTCAAACAGATGAGTCATACTGATGAGTCCTGGTAGGATCCTTTGCAAACTGTGTGAGTGGCCTTTCAGTACCATGCAATTCTGCTTAAAGTTGGATCAGCATAACATTCTGTGGTGATTTGCATATGTAGCCCATGATGCTTTGCATTGTGGGGACATGTGAGTTTGTATTTTCTTGAAACTTGGCTTCCCAGCCAAATGCTCTTTGGGGTAATCCTTTCCTCAGTGTTTGCACACAGAGGTTCTTTGTCTTTTAAGTAGTTTTTTTTATTTTAATGGGTTCACCACAATATATCCAAGGCACACTTTCTTAAAGGTAGCTGGTCCATTCCACTGGGGTGTCAAACAGATGAGCCATACTGATGAGTCCTGGTTGGATGAAACACGTGTCTGTGTTTTCTGTTAGCACTCTTTGCAAATTGTGTGAGAGGCCTTTCGGTACCATGCAATTCTGCTTAAAGTTGGATCAGCATAACATTCTGTGGTGATTTGCATATGCATCCCATGATGCTTTGCATTGTGGGGGCATGTGTGATTTTGTATTTTCTTGAAACTTGGCTTCCCAGCTAAATGCTCTTTTGGGTAACTCTTTCCTCAATGTTTGCGCACAGAGGTTCTTTGTCTTTTATATATATTTATGAATATACACATACATACACACACACATATATATATATATATATGTGTGTGTGTGTGTGTATATATTTATATACAGTATATATTAGCCGTGAGAAATGCTTTTTGCTCTACACTCACTGTATTTTCATATGTAAGGCAACAGTGCCATCTCTAGTAATTGTGCATCACTACAACTGACCTTGGATTACTGAGGTCTTATTGTATTGTTATCTTTCTGCAAGCTATGCAACTTTTTATAGTAGTTGGGATAGTTACTCAAACCACCTGTTTTTGTCCACTTATATACATTTTATGTATCTTTCTTAGCTGTTGCCATAGCAATTATCAGGGTATAAGACCCTATGTAACACATAGCTCCTCTGAGAAGAGAGAAACTGTCTGCATTGCCTAGATAAGGAAAATTGGTGTTCTCCCAGTGATTTACACTTTAATGGTAGTAAGTCTGTATTACTGATCTGTAATAAATTTCATTTATTACATGAGTACCACTTGTCTGTTGTCTCTTCCTTTTGTGCTGTTCTACCAAGAACCTGAGAGGGTGATTTATTACCCAGTTACAAGGGTAAGCGGGAGTCTGAGCAGAACCACATAGTGGTGTGTCAGGGGCACATTTAGTGGCACTGACAGAAAGAGAGCAGTAGCGTGCTACCCAACTCACACAGTGCTCAATGATTTTCTTGCTGTGTGACACTGAGTCCACAATTTGTGTCTTCTTTACTGTACATGAGCACGGTGGGAGTGAGCTGTACCAGCATCACAAGGCTTGAAGGCATAGATACATACATAGATACATAGACAGTGTTGGCAGATAAGGGCCTATGGCCCACCCAGTCTGCCCATTTAAGTTTGTAAGTTCAGTTTATGTTTTCCAGGAAGTCTGTTGCCCCTTACCCCTGACCTCCAGAATTCCTTTATGTCTATCCCATGCATTCTTAAATCCTGTGATTGTTTCAGCCCCCACCACTTCCTCTGGCAGGGTGTTCCACTTGTCCACCACCCATTCTGTGAAGAAATTCTTCCTCACGTTTCCTCTGAATCGTCCTCCCTCAACTTCATCCCATGCCCTCTAGTCCTGGAACATCTTTTTCGCTTAAAATAGTGCATTCCTCACCCTGTTCCTCCCTGTAAGATACTTGTATGTCTCTATCATATCCCTCTCTCCCTCCTCTCCTCCAGGAGTACATGTTCAGTGCCTTCAACCTGTCCTCATAGGACTTGTGATGCAATCCATGCACCATCTTTGTTGCCCTCCTCTGAACCTTCCCTACCCTGTCTATGTCCTTACGTAGGTAAGGTCTCCAGAACTGCACAGTGTACCCAGGTGCGGCCTCACTAGTGTTTTGTATAGTGGAATTATGACCTCCTTTTCCTGCTGGTGATGCCCTGCCTATGCATCCCAGCATCCTATTCTTTACCTACTGCCTTGTCACACTGTTTGCCTACCTTGAGGTCATCAGAGATGATAACTCAAGATCCCTTTCCTGCTTGGTGCATGCTATATCCTCACCCCAACTGATATATTGTGCCAGGGTTTTGTGCCCCATATGCATTATCTTGCACTTCCTTGCATTGAATTTCAACTGCCAAACCCTGATCATTCTTCAAGTTTCTGCAGGTCCCTTCTCATTCTGTCTACACCCTCTGGTGTGTCTACTCTGTTACAGAGCTTTGTGTCATCAGCGAACAATGAAATTCTGCCTTCTAGGTCCCATGCAATGTCACTGATGAAGATATTGAATAGTACCGGTCCCAGCACTGATCCCTGTGGTACCCACTGGTCACTCTTCCCTCTGTGGAGTGACAGCCATTTACCACCACCCTCTGTGTCCTGCTGCCCAGCCAGTTACCTACCCACCGCACTACTGTCCTGCCCACACCATATTCCCCAGTTTGTGCCATAGTCTTCTATGTGGCACAGTGTCAAAACCTTGCTTAAGTCCAGATAGGCCATGTCCTGCCCTCCCAATCCACCTCCTAGTCACCCAGTCAAAAAATTCAATGAGGTTGGTCTGACATGACCTTCCCTGGTGAAACCATGCTGCCTTGAGTCCTGTAGTCCATTGACAACCAGATGTTCCACCAATCTCTCCTTCAGTAGTGCTTCCATGATCTTCCCACTACTGAGGTGAGGCTGACTGGTCTGTGGTTCCCGCTTCCTCTTTGTTCCCACTTTTGTATAAGGGACTACATCTGCTATCCTCCAGTCTTTGGGTACCTCCCTGTTTCCAGTGATCGGCTAAACAGGATAGCAAAGGTTCAGCCACCACCTCTCTTAGTTCTTTAAGGACCTGGGGTGCACCCCATCTGCCCCATTGCTTTATCAACTCTTATTACATCCAGTTCCTTCAGGACCCTTTCTTGTGTAAAGGGACTTGTGTCCATTCTGCACCATTCTCACCCTTGTACTCCATTCAGACCCATTACCTCCTCTTCCTCAGTAAAGACTGAGCAGAAATACCTGTTCAATATGTCAGCTTTACTGTTGTCATCCTCCACACAGCCCCCATCCTCCCCTTCAGTCTACTATCCCTCCCTTTGCCTTTCTTTTTCACTTATGTACCTGTAAAGGTTTTGTCCCCTCTACCCACTGATTTTGCAATGTGTTCTTCTGTCTGAGCTTTGGCTTCCTTACTGACCTCCCTGCCTCCCTTTGCTTCTCCTGGTACTTCTCCTATCCTCTTCTGCCTGTGTCTTTTTGTATTGCCTGAATGCAATCTTTTTGGCTTTCACTTTCTTTGCTACCTCTTTGGAAAACCATAATGGTCTCCTCTTCCTTTTCCTCTTGCTAATCTGCTTAATACATAATTCTGTTGCTCTTGTAATCCCCATTTTAAATACTTCCCACTGTTCCTCAACCCCTGATTCCTGCCCCATTCCCCTTAATGCCTCTTTCAAGTATCTCCCCATTTTCTCAAAGTTTGCCCCCCTAAAATCCAGGATACGTGTTTTTGTGTGGTTTGGTTCTGCTCTTTCTGTGATTTCAAACCACAGTGACTGGTATCACAGTATAAGTTATAAGTATAAGTATGGTATAAGTGAGTGGAAGGCAGCAGATGTAGTGACAGGCACAGCTGTGTAGTTTCTCCTGTAGCGCAGTGTGTCTCGATGTATCTGTGTTCAGTACCCCCAGACTTCACCGACACAGTTGGGAAGTAAGGACGAGGTATCTGTCACTGATAAGCACCATACAGTTTCAAAATGCAGATGTGCCACACAGTACTGTCTTCCCAAACTTCTGCATCCACACAGCAGTGGCGAAACTGTTTTCACCAGCACCATACCTCTCACTGCTGTACTGCAGGGCAAAGCCATACAGGACCACCCACATCTGTGAAAGTCTGAGTCTCCCAAATGCAGAAGTCCCTCAGCAGTGGTGGTGACTCCTTCCGACACCGTTGGTATTGGTATGCTGCAAGAAGTCACATAGCAGTGAGATGGACTTTGACATCCTGGCGCCAGTGAGTGTAGTAAATTTATGTGACATTCCTGCAGTGTTATGCTGCTGTAAAGTACTCAGCCTTCAGAACTAGTCTGCCTTATCATATGACTTCTTGTCCTGTGTTGTACACTGTAGTCTCTCAAGATAACCCGCATGGGTAGCTGGATTACCTGTGTCACACAGTGAGTTCTGTAAAGTCTGTAGTATACGGTTGTCCCAGTATGCTTCCTGCTCACATATTGATTCCCAACAAATTCCTTTGTCTGTGTATGTCAGTGCTTCATGCTCCCATGTTGCCACATTCCTTTTTATGAGTATCTGGCTTTCAGCTACCATACACATATTTGCTATGGAGGCTACATTAACTTAATCAATCAATCAATCAATCAAAATCTTTATTTATTCAGGTGAACATCATTGAGCATAGCTCATTTACAAGATGGACCTGAGTGGTCATAACAAAAAGGTTACAGATTGTATACAAAAACATGATATTGAATAAGCACAAATACAGCCATTTATGAGTGAGATAGATGTACAAATATTTACATATATACAAGGCAAAGGACAGTAAACCTAAAACCTAATAAAGGAGAGAAACAACAGTCTAGTAGGGATAAGGCTTGGATAATGGTACATGGGTGGGCATATATGTACGAGGTTTGATGGGGAAAGGACCAGATGAATGATAGAAGAATAGGGAGGAGCTTTAAAAGAGGGGGGGTGGAGGAGAGAGGGGGTGTGGGAGGGGTTGGGGGTGTGGGAGGACTAGGCCTTGTGGAAGCAATTGCATGAATCTGGGATTAGGCTGGTATACAGCTTTTTGAAGGATGTAAGAGGAATCAGTGTATCCATTTTCAATGACTTTTGGATAGAGTTCCAGATAAGTGCCAGGGAATAACTGATTGCAGCTCTTCCATACCGGGTGCAGGTGATAGGAATCTTCAGCAGGATCAGTTTGTTGATCCTCAAGGTGTAGGGCCTGGATGTGATCCGGTTGAAGCAGTCTGAGATGTAGGAGAGAGTTTGTTTGTCAGAGCTTTGTAGATCCAGATAGCAGCATTTTTTTCTTCTATGTTGCAGGGATGTCCAACTGACTGCATTGTAGAGAGAGCAATGATGGGTGCTAGAGGAAGGTCAGTAATGAATCTAATAGCTCTATGATACAGGGTGTCTAATTTGTTTAGATGGGAGAGGAGCAATGACCATAGAAGTCAGCATAATCAATGAGGGACAGGAATGATGCTAGGATTAATCTTTGTTTGGAATCTTTGGTCAGGTAGTGTTTGATCCTATAGAATAGACCAAGTCTCTGTCTTAGCTTTTTTAGGAGCTCTTCAACGTGGGTAGTATAGTCTAGTTTATTGTCTATCCATACTCCTAGGTATTTGAATTTGTCAACATATTCCAGATTTTCACCAAGGATGGTAGAGAGTTGTGGGAGGGTGAATGATGGGATAGTGGAAGAACAGTTCTTGGCGGCAAAGAACATAGCTTTGGTTTTCTTGGCATTTAGTAATAATTTATTTTCTAATAGGTTGTGCTGAAGGAGGAGAATTCAGACTGTAGGAGCTCACAGGCTTTTGATGGTGAGGATTGCTCACATATAGTACAGTATCATCTGCAAAAGGTGGATATTAAAGTGAGAGTTTGGAATCAATATTGTTGATATAAATGGCAAAAAGGATGGGACCCAGGATGGAGCTCACTACACCTCTTAGGAGTGGTTTAGAGGGAGATAGATCACCTTCGTTTTTACCAGTTGTAATCTTCCGGAGAGATAGCATCTGAACCATTTAAGAGAGAGTGAGTCAAGGCCTATGGAGTTCAGAGAGGAGATTAGAAGATCATGATCCACAGTGTCAAAGGCTTTGCTTAGATCCAGAAACACAGCACAGGTATTATTCTTTTTGTCTAGGGCAGTCTGCCAGTCATTTGTGACTTTTGCTAGTGCAGAGATGGTGCTATGCATAGATCTGAACCCAGATTGAGCTGGATTTAGGAGATTGTTGGTATCAAGGTAGGCAGTTAACTGAGAGTTTACCAGCTTCTCAAGCATCTTGGATAGTACTGGTAAGATGGAGATGGGCCTATAATTATTGAGGTCCATGGGATCACCTGCCTTAAGTAATGGAATCACTTGAGCTGTTTTCCATATTGAGGATAGAACCAGTGGCAAGTGATAGATTGAAGAGGTGGGTGAGGGGCGGTTAAGGCATGCAGAGCTACTTTTAGAAAGTAGGGGTCCAGGGTCTGCACCTGCACTTTTGGTGGTATCTAGCTGGAGTAGAAGGTCTTCTACTTCTTTGAAGAATATTGGTTTGAATGAGAATGTGGAAGCAACCTTTTGACCCTCAGTAGATTGTAGGTTTAGAGATGATCTTAATAGGTTTGCAGGAGAGGAGTGAGAAAGCCAGGCCAGCTGTAGTGAAATGATCGTTAAAGGCATTCAAGATATTTTGCTTGTCGGTGATTTCAATACTATTTAATTGAATTTTGGGTGGTAAGACAGGGTAGAAGTTTGACCTAGGATGCCCTTTATGGTACCCCAGAACCTGGAGGGGTTGTTATAGGAGGCATCTAGTTCAGCTGTGTAGAAGGCTGCCTTGGCTTTTCTTACTTGCTTTGTGCAGGAGTTTCTGGCTTTTCTGAATTGAAGCCAGTCATTTGGTCCTTTGTCTTTCTTGCCCTTTTCCAGAGTTTGTCTCTGGCAAGCAGTCTTGGTTAAGGTCGACAGAGAACCAGCGACAGGATTTGAGTTTGGTTCTGACACTGGTGAGGTGCATGTGAATTGAGGGCACTTGTGATTATATCATTTAAGATTTGAAGAGCTGTCTCTATTGAGGCTGTGAGATAGAATTCTTGCCAACGTGTGGTGTGGCACAGATCATGGAGATATCCTGAAATATTAAAGTTCTTTTGACCTTCGTGGGAGGAATTTTGCAGGATTGGGTGGCTGATTGTTGATCTAATGGCAGCTATGGGACAGTGGTCACTTATGTCACTGAATAGTACTCCTGCACAGGGATAATGATGAGGTTTATTTACCAATATAATATCCAGGAGTGTGCTGTTGAGAATATTCTTTGGGTTGATCCTTGTTGGTTCTTTGATTAATTGAGAGAATCCATAGGTGTCACAGAAGGTTACCAGGGTGCAGATGCATTAGTCAGCCAATTCAAGTTCATGTCTCCTAAGATGATGGTGTCTTCAGGGCCCAGATTAAGTATAGATCCTAGGTGGGATAGGAGTTTGAGGCCTGCAGAGGTGGGCCTATAGCAACCAATCAGTTGAAAGGATGATGTGTTGGGAAGGGTTATTTTAATTGACAAGCATTCGAATTCCTTTGGTTGTGATGTAGAATTGAGGCAGGATGCAGAGATGTTTTCTTTGACATAGATGGCTACCCACCGCCCCTGGATGAGCGGTCAGATCTGAAGAGCTGATAGTTGGGAAGGTTATTTCACTATCTTTTGTTGCAGATTTGAGCCATGTTTCAGATATAACCAGAAAGTCAGGTAGGGTGTTGCAACCCAGGCCTGTATTGATGAGAACTTTTAGGAGGCTGCAGGCATTGATGTGAAAAAACTCAATCCATTTATGGAGGTTAGGTCAGTTGGAGATCGGAGCTTTCAGTGGGGCCAGGGTTGATTTCCACAGTGCCAACACAGACCAGCAGAAAGAAGATTAGCTTGATGGGGCACCAAGCGATAGGAGTAGTGAGCAGTCAGGCAGTTTTTTCTTCTTTCTTGGGATCCAATATATAGTGGGTGATGATCCTGCTGCATGGTTATCGATTTTATCATAGATTACCAGCTTAATGGACAGGCGTAGGGAGTAATTGTAGTGCCAGTATGGTAGCAAAGGGGTAGAGGAGTTCCAAACTGGTTGTGAGCCTTTTTTTGGGATTCCCCAAGGATTAACTTAAGGATAAACATGGCACTAAACATATCACTGAGACCTGACTAAAGTTGTTCTGAGGTCCCTATGGTGCAGTACTTGTGAACAACACAATTTTGGACACTGTTAGAAAACAAGATGGCCAATATCACTCACTCTCCCTAATCACGTCCCTCATGTTACCCCTCACAGGTCACAATTGCTCTGTCCCTCAAATGACCCTTGCGGTCAAGGTACTGGTCACACAGAGATTGTGCTGTAGAGTGAAACTGTACTGCAGACATGTATAATAATCTACAGTTCTGACTCAAATATACACCCTATACAGGTTAGCATACTGCTTTCCGCTGTGTTTTGAGCTTGTATCTCCATGTTTGAATATGTGTCCCACATAATGAGGATCTGTGTCCCTCATGGCCCAACAATTTGACTGTTTGTGTCCCTCAGTTCAGTGATGCAGGGTTGGGAGGTATGTACTGAGTAAGCCTGTCAACACTCACAGCCTGCAGCTACCAAACCTTTGCTCGGTCTGATATACAGGTGGAACTGTGTGCACCTCCCAGCCTACAACTCCAACCTGTAGTTCCAGTCTGACCTACAGGTGGAGCTGTGTGAACCATGCAATAGCACCAGGCAAACTGCATGGGAGCGCATGCAAAGCAGGCCATAATGAGATGTTAATGTGGCTGTTTGCAAACGGATTGCCTGAGTAGGTTCATTTGCATAGGGGCTTTGACTATAACAAATGTTTGACCTGGGCTAATGTGTTTGTACTGGTCTAATGTGTTAGCACTGTGCAAATGAGTTAGATCTGGGCAAACCTCTCAAAACCATAGCACAGTTCTGCAGTGTGTGGACTGCACTGTTGTTTGTAGTTTTTGTGACTCCACTGCTTTGCTGGCACACACATTGGCCATTTAGTTCACCTTTGCCTTACTCCATGTTTGGGTGCACTGGGCTGCTGTTGTAGTTTGCACTGCATGGTTGCTATATTCAGAGCTGTCTTGGTTGTTTGGGCTATTTTTGCACTGCACCCATGACCCTCTTTGCACTGCCTCATTTGCATGCTATATTCAACTGAGTTAGCCCCAGGGCTATTCCTTTGAATATAGTGTACAGATGGTTCTGGGCTAATTTTTCATACCATGCAGTGCTAATTTTGCCCTGGGGCTAAGTTTTGAATATCTGGCCCTAGTACTCCTGTACTGACAAAGAATTCTAACAACTGTCCTATACATCTATGCAACCCAGTCCTATGCTAAGCACTAAATAAAAACCCATACTACTGTAAGGTGCCTGAGCAAGAACAGTTATTAATCCAACAGCTAATGAGAAAAATATGCATGCTTGGTGCACCTTGCCCACAGGGGTGTGATAGAGGATTGAAAATGGGTCTCAGTGAATACTAGCATGTGTGGCCCCTCTCTATGTGTGTTGATTCAGAGTGTGAGGTTCAGGCTGGTACTGCCTATCTTGGAGGAAATGTGGTAAGCAGTAATCCTGAGGGATTTTACAGTATCTAGAGGTATGATACAGTCCCCAAATAGCAATGCACTATACATGTTTAATTTGTTGTTGGTGCTATAATGGACCCTTTAAAAACTACAGTAGTAATTTCCCCAGTTCTAGGAGCCATTCTGAGACATTTGTTGGAGTCATCTCTCTCCACTGCCATGGGATGACATGTTGAGCTGTTATAAGAGATCCTAGGATCTATCTTTTGCCCCAAATATGAGTGCAACCCATCCATCTCATCCTATGTTCACTCCAAGCAGTACTTTCAAGTCACAGAGGACCACGGTACAGGTACTGAGGTCAAACAGGACTTGCTGCATTCCTTCCCAATATTCCTTCAGGCTGGGGTACTCCCATAATATGGTCCTTATTCACTATAGGGTGGGTAATATGTGACAGAGGCATGTAACCCACCCGCGAGGGTCCACACCCGCAGACAGGTGTGTGCTGGTGGTATTCACCACCGGCCACCACATGTCCATGGCCCTGCTCTCCTGGTGCACAGGACTCTGCAGGGTGGCTGGGGACAGAGTTGCAGACCCAGTCAGGCATCAACTGGATGCCTGGACCGGGACCCACAGTGGATCCCATATGCGATGGTACATGCATTGGCAGCATGCCCCATGGATATCCGAGGGCCAGCGGCTGTGGTGGTGTGAGGAGGGCAATGCCACCAATCCTCTGATAGCACCAGAATGGTGGACAGGGACATGGTGAGAGAATGTCTGTCAGCAGTGCAGGGGGAGGCACTGTACCCCGCTGTTAGTGGGGGTTAGGCAGGTGATGCTGTTGGGGGAAGGGGCAGCATCCATGACCTGTGCCCCTGTATGGGGGATTGTGCTGGGAGGGGGACTGATGTGTGCTGGAGTGGGTGAGAGGCACAGGGCAGCCATATGCAGTGGCTCAGAGGATGGGCAGGCACTTGCCCTGATGTCAGGTGACTCCCGGTGTGTTTGTGGGGCCCGTAGGGAGCTTATGGCAGGGTTCTCCCTGGTGTAACCTGCACCCCCTGTGCTCCCCCATGGCCAGCACTACATGCCTTGGTGCATTGCGCATGGTGCAGGTACACCCCCATCCACCCTGGCGCATTGCTCTCTGCGTGCATGCGTGTAGGTGCTGTGTACCTCTCATTTGTGCATTCTGTGCAGGGGGTGTGCAGGGTGCAGAGTGGCTATGCAACTCAGCTACTTGGCATGTAGCCACTCCACCCCATAGTGACTAGCACCCACTGTGTGTAATACTCCCAACTGCTGAGGAGTACCTCCAACATTTGTCTGAGTTCACAAGGCCCCACTTCTGCAGTTGCTGGGGTGTTCTGTGCCACCCATGAATTATTTTTAATTGTGTAAATCTTTTCTCTGTGTCCTGGTCAGCCAACCTCAGATTATTTCAGGTCTCAAACCAGGCTTTAGGGGATATAACTGTCTGTAACTCAGCACACCATTTGTGATGGAGCCAATCTGTTGGACCTGGCCAGAGGGCAAGGAGCCTCCAAGATTTTTCCTGCCTAGACAGCAGGAGATAATCTAGGGCCTGCTTCTGATGGACATTATACTGTTGCCCAAGGTATAGACTCAGGGCATGCCTCAGTTGCAGGTACTGCCTGTGGAGAGTACTCCACAGTTTGAACTCCACTTGCAGCTGGCCAACCATTTTTAGGTAGCGGGTGCTGCCATAAACCAGCTGGTACAGGCTGTGAATTCTAGCCTGGTGCCACACTTTCCAGTATATAGGTACAGTGCCAATCTTTAAGGCTGGATTATGCAACAGGGGAAAAGGGGGGGTCCTGGGGGGGTCTCCTTTGCCACACTGCTGTGCATCTGTAATGTTTTCTTGGTAGGGTGGATTGCAGGGTGGGAGGATGCCATCAGAGGTGGCCTCCCAAACAAGATCACCTTGTAGAGATCCTGTCCCAGTATATGGGCTTCACAACAGGTCAATTTCAGACGTGAGGCATTGTGCACCATAGGAAATGCTTGTGTCATTTGTAGTAGCATGTGCACCTCACACTTCAGTGTGAAGTCTGGGAGCTACAACCCACCTTTCTCTAGCGGCTAAACAAGCATTTTGATACTGAGCCTTTTGGGGCCTGTGCCCCAGATAAAGGAGAGCATTTGCTTCTGTATCCCTGTGAACAGCTCTTTCTTAATCTGAATTAGCAAATTGTGTAGGAAATATAGAATCGAAGGTGCTTTCATCATTTTAGAGGTATGTGCCCTCCCAAAATGAGAAAGGTGCAGCCAGCTCCACCTTTCCATATCTCTCTCTATGCTTGCCACCAGTGGGGGTACATTAATTTGCCCCAGGGAGGTGATGTTCTCAGAAAAATTAACTCCATGGTGCTTTAAGCTATTTTCTGCAGGTTGAAGTCCCAACAGGTAGTTTGGGAGGGCAGAGGCACTATCATGGGAGGGGAGTATATTTGATTTGGAGACATTAGCTTAATACCCCTAGAGTTTACCAAATCTTCCTCTTAGGTCCAGGATGGCAGGCACAGACTCTCTGGGGTGAGACAGCACTAGCACAATATCATTTGTGCAAGCCAGGGCTTTGTGCTCACCTCCCAGATGGATGCCCCAGATTTGCTCATTTTGCCATATGGTCTAGAGAAGGGGTTCCAGGACTAAAGCAAAGAGAAGCAGTGAGAGGGATACCCCTGCCTGGTTCCTCAACTGAGGGGGAAAAGAGGTAAGAGCTGTGCACTGCTGGTGCCAGATGCTGATGCACCATTGTAGAGGGTATGTATCCATCTCATGAAGATGTCACCCAATCTGAATAATTTAAGGCTGTGGAAGAGACAGTCCCACTCATCCCTGTCAAATTCCTTCTCTGCATCAAGTGAGAGGAACACTGCTGCCTGGTGTTGGATGCTGACTTCCATATGAGGTTCAGGAGCCTCCTGGTATTATCTGTAACCCTCTTCTGTGGGACAAAGCCCTTCTGGTCTGCATCCAGGAGAGATGATATTATTCCTTTAAGCCCAGTGGCCAGTATCTTAGCATAGGCTTTGCGGTCTAAGGTCAGGAGGGAGATGGTCCAGTATCTTCCACAAGCTCGGGGGGTCCTTACCCTCTTTAGGTATCAAGGTAATTATTGCCATTCTCATAGAGAGCGGGAGTGTCCCCATCTTTGCTGCCTCTTGCAGGGCTTCTAACAGGGGTGGTAACAGGATGCTGCAGAGGTGCTACAAAAACTCTGCAGGGAAGCAGTCTCTTACCCACTGGCATGGTGTGTAAGGCACTCTCAAGCTTCTTCTTCTTCATGAAGGGTTGGTCAAGTGCCTCCTGCAACATAGTGTCCAGCTTTTGAAGTGGCGGGGGGGGCTGTAAATTGAGAGAACTCTTTCTCCAATGGAGATATCTCCTTTATGTAGAGGGTTTGATAAAAGTGCTGGAATGAGTTGTTTATCCCTTGCTAGTCCCTCTGAAGATCTCTATTGGCTGCTTTTATGCCCACAGTTCTGGACTTTTCCTGACTATTTTTAGGTTGATATACTAGGTGCCTAGGTTTCTCTCTCACCTCCCAAAAATGCTGTTTAACATGCAATAACACAAATTCTGCCTTTTGGTGTAGGTGTATAATCACCTTTTACCTCGTATCCATTATTTCTGAGATTAGTCCATTTTATCCCTCCAGATCCACCCAGAACTGTTCTTCCAGGTTCTTAAGGATCTGAAGTTGTTCATTAAGATCCTTAAGCCTGGTTCTCTTAAGCTGAGAGTTGCAGCTAATGCATCTACTATGAATATATGCATTCAGGTCATCCCACCAGGTGGCTGATAATGGGTCTCCTTTGTGGTTCACACTTAAATAGGTCTGCAATTCCTGAGTGTGGAAGTTACAGAAGCAGTGGCTTTTCTTGGTTGCAAGGAGGTGGACCAACAGCAGCATTTCTGTCTGCAGAGAGTGGACCAGCAGTGTCATTTTCAGCTGCAGAGAGGGAACCGGGGACTGGCAATATCATTTTTGGCTGCAACAGAAGAGGAGAATCCAGTGGTGGCTTTCTTGGCCACAAAGAGGGGACTGACAGCAACATTTTCAGCTGGCTCCAGTGGTAACCAATCCAGCTGCAGGGAAATGTTGATGGCTCCAATCAGCCGTGAGGGTCATAGCACCAATCAGGGTGAGGGGCATGAAGGACAGAAGCTATCTAGGCTTTAAAAGACAGCCCCAGAAGAAAAGGAAAGATCAGTGACAGCTTTTCTTGGCTGCAAGGAGGTGGACCAGTGGTGGCATTTTTGGTCACAGGGAGTGGACCAGAGGTGGTATTTTCTATTGCAGAGAGGGAACTGAGGACTGGCAGCAGCATTTTCAGCTGCAACAGAGGCGGAGAATCCAGTGGTGGCTTTCTCGGCCGCAGAGAGGGGATTTAATTTTTTTTCCCTGCCCACCTACCCTGGACCCAATCTCTATTAAATGCCCATGGAAGGTGGAGACAACACCAGGAAGGATCTCATTGGTTGCTAATAAGGATCATTCAAGTTAGCAGGAAAGAGTTGATCACTTGAACTAAAAACTGGACAAAGAGGGAGGACATTTTGATGGTTACCAGTTGGCTTGATATATTTATGGTGCCTTACTTTCTGGGGCTATACTGAGTGGGAAGTTTCTGCTTGTTTAAAATATTTATGATTGCCTGTCACCTAGTTACTGAAGTGGCTGTTTTTGCTTGTTTAAATATTTATGTTTGCCTATCATCTAGCTTACTGAGGGAGCAGTTTCTGCTTGCTTTTTGGAAGTGCTCTAGATTGTTACCTAGTTTACTGTGTGGGCAGGAATTGAATCTCTGGCTAAGGCATTGGTGTGGGGAGGAGGGCTACACATGTCTGGGAGACTGGGGAGATGCATGGGCGGATGAACACCTCTACGTAAGGGACAGGCTACATATAAGTGATGCTGGGGCTAGTTTACTAAGAGCAAACTGCAGGGGTAAATTAACGAGAGGCTGGGGGTTGACTGGAATTTAAAGTAGACAGAGTGAAGTGTGGCACTAGGGGGAAGAGGATCCTCAGCCTAGCGGAGACAAACCAGCCTGCACTCTCCCAATGCAAGAGACAAGGGACAGCATGAGGAAAGGGTATTATAAGGGTGGGGGGGATGGATGGATGGGAATTCTAGCCAATGCCAGGAGCCTCAGGAATAAAATGGCAGACTTGGAGGTGGTGGTGGGGGTGGATGATTCGGACATAATTGCAGTAACAGAAACATGGTGGATGGAGGGCCATAGATGGGAGGTGGAACAACAAGGGTACAATCTTTTTATGAGAGATAGACAAGGTAAAAAAAAGGGAGGGCGTAGCACTGTAATTGCAGGAGTTGATAGTTGCAGTGGAAGGTAAAGAGGAGGAGAAGGGATCCACTGAGATACTTTGGGTTACTTTAGTAGTAACCAGGGGGGCAATAAAGATATTGGTGATCTACAGACCACCTCATCAGGGTGAGGAAGTGGATTGGAAATTGGCTAGGGATATACAGGAAAAGGACAGGAAAATGGAAATTCTAGTGGTGGGGGACCTGAACCTACCCAATGTACATTGGCAAATTCCATCGGCCACAACAGAAAAGAGCAGAGGTTTATTGGAATCCCTGCAAGATGTGCTCTTAAGCTAGCTAGTTAAAGAACCAACTAGTGAGGAGGCTACACTAGATGCCATTTTAACAAACAGGGAAAGAGTGGGGGAGGTTGAAGTTGGGGAAAACTTGGGGACAGTGATCACCGGATGGTCAGGTTCTCCATCCAGGCAGGGGCAGAATTGGGCACGTCAACCACCAGGGTGCTCAACTTCAGGAGGGAAAATTTCAAGAAGATGAGGGGCATCTTAAGGAGGGAGCTTTCAGGGATCCAAGAGCTAGAAGAGGTAGAGCAGCTCTGGGAAGCAATTAAGGATGGAATTCTTAAGGCCACGGAGCAATGCACTCAGAGAATTAGCAAACGCAAGAGGGAAAGAAAACCCCTGTGGTTCATGACAGGGGTTAGGGAGGCTGTCAAGGAGAAGAGAAAGGCCCATAAGGCTTACAAAAGGTCACAGGGGTTAGAGGAAAGGGAGGTCTATCAGGATAAACTCAGGGAAGCAGGAAGAACAATTAGGAAGGCAAAAGCAAGCACAGAGGAGAAAATATCTAGGAAGGTGAAAAGGGGAGACAAAAGATTCTATAGGTATGAGTGATAAGGGGAAAAACAGGCAGTGAATTCCAAGACTTAGAGTGGAGGGGGTAAAATATCTGAAGGAGATGAGGAGAAGGCAACACTCCTAAATGAATACTTTGCATCCATTTTCATGACCGAGAAGGAAGGGAAAGGGCCTTTATTGAGTAAAAAGGGGAGGAAGGGCAAGGAGGCAGACAAAAGTCCCTTCACAGTGGTGAGAGTATTGGAGGAGATGGGAAAAATAAAAATGGACAAGGCTATAGGACCTGATCAAGTACACCCAAGGGTGCTTCAGGAGCTAGGGGTGGATTTGGCAGGACCTTTGGCCAAGCTGTTTAATCTATCCCTGAAATTGGGGAGACTGGAAAAAGGCAGAGGTGGTACCACTATACAAGGGAGGGAGAAAGAATGAGCCTGACAACTACCACCCAGTCAGTCTCACCTCGGTTGTAGGCAAGCTGATGGAAACTCTCATAAAGGATAGACTGATAGGGTAATTAGAGGAGAAGAGTCTGATTGATGACAACCAACATGGGTTTACAGGTGGTAGGTCTTGTCAGACCAGCCTGATCAAATTCTTTGAGGGGGTTATGGAGGTATACAATCAGGGGGGAGCAGTGGATGTGGCCTATCTGGATTTCAGGAAGGCACTTGACTCCATTCCCCCATAGAAGGTTGGTAAGCAAGTTGAGCAGTCTGAGTATGTAAGCTAGGCTTACAAAGTGGGTGCAGGATTGGCTAGGTGGGAGGAGCCAGAGGGTGGTGGTCAATGGGAAGCACTCCAGGGAACTTGGGGTGAGGAGTAGTATATCACAGGGGTCAGTGTTGGGGCCCATACTGTTTAATGTGTACGTTAGGGACTTAGCAGAAGGTCTAATTGGAAAGGCATGTTTGTTCATGGATGGCACAAAGATATATAACAGAGTGGACACTCCACGGGAGGGGGGCAGGATAAGGCAGGATCTAGCTAGGCTGGAAGAGTGCGCAGAAAAGTGGCACTTGCAATTCAATGCAAAAAAGTGCAAAATAATGCACATAGGATGGAATAACCCAAGAGCCACTTGTTGCCTCAGGAGGGGGAACACTGCAGGTCACAGAACAAGAAAAGGACCTGGGGATTTGGATCACTGACACATTAAAGGTTAGGAGTCAGTGTGAATGAGCAGCTGAGAAAGCAACAAGAGTGTTGGCATGCTTTGGGAGGGGCTTCACTAGTAGGAGTAGGGAGGTGATCATGCCACTATACAAAATATTGGTCAGACCACAGCTGGAGTATGGAATTCAACTCTGGAGGCCCCATTTGCAGGGTGACAAGGATAGTCTGGAAAGGGTGCAGAGAAGGGTGACCAAGATGATCCAGGGGATGCAGGGGAGACCATATGGGAAAAGGCTGGAGGAGCTTGACCTTTATCTGCTGGAGATGAGACAGGATTGACTGGACATAGTGGAAACCTTAAAATACATGAAGGGAATAAATAAGGTTAAGTAAGACAGCATCTTCAGACTGAGTGAAAACAAAACCACCAGAGGTCATGCATTTAAGCTGGAGGGGTGCAGATTTAATGGGGATGTAAGGGGGTGTTACTTCTCAAAGAGGGTGGTACAACCATAGAACAGGTTGCTGGAATGGGTGGTGGAGGTGGATACAGTGGAGAAATTCAAAAGAGTATGGGATAACTACATGGGACTAGGAAGGGGAGGTGAGAGAGAGGGCAGTGGGGTAGGAGGTAAAAGGGTAGTGGGTAGAGCTATCTCGGGCAGACTCGATGGTCCAAATGGTCCTTTTCCACTGGCATGAATCCATGATTCTTAAGTAGTGAGGTGCTGAAATGCCACTGTTTGTATGCGGAACTGGGCAAGTGCAAAGAACAACACCTTTGTTATATGGAGACATAAGAGTTTACATGCTGTCTGCACTGAAGAACCATGAGCACATCTATTATTTATTAATTTCTCAACCACACTGGTATTTGGGAGTGAGTAATATGCCCCAGCATGGAAAGGTTAGATATCTCCCCTACAGCTGATCCTGGGGGAAATGTCATGCCATTGCCCAGCAACAGCGGGCTGCTCCATTTTGGTTTAACACACAGATGCAATGACATCACGGCTGACGTCTGGTATATCAGGGTGGTGACTGGAGGATGCTAGTCATGCATCCAGCCAAGTGCTACATAAGCAGGACTCATGCTGCTGCTTTGTGGGTGAGTGCACTTGCTGCCATTTTTCATTACAAAGAAAATGAAAATATAAACGTACAAGAAAGAAATGTACGGAATGTTTATATTCCACAGGCTATTAAATGCATATACAGTTGAATGTCAGCTATTTTATAAGTGAAAATGGATAAAAACTAAGATATGTTTTTTATGCATTCCCAAGAATAAGTTCCTCATGCATTGTTGTTTTATATCAAGAATACTTCAGGATGTAATTCTGATGATTCCTTTAATAATGTTCTTATGCAAATACATTCTTTCAAATATAAAAAAAAAACAAAAACTAGATGAAACTAAATTAGGCCTGGTAACTCAGATATGTTTTGAACTTCAGAAATGTAAGTAATAGAGTTAAACATCTTTATAGGTTTCTAGCCTTTACAACTGGACCTCTAACTTCATCGTGCTTAAATTGTCAAGCATTACAATCAGAGCTGAGTATACAACTTTCCATGGAGTGAATAATATTGAGAATACACTGACCTTATGTTACACATACATTTATATACCTACATCTTAATACTCATAAAGCATGTGCTACTCATATTGTCACTAATTTGGTGATTATAATACTAACTGAAAAGGTTGCCAAGTATGGCACACATGAACAAGAGAACAGCATACAAAAGGAGCATGTTATACTAAAGCAATGATGTATATATACATTAGGGTGTTTTGTACCCATATAAGATGTCTTAATAGGAATAAATACGTTTTTTAAAGGGTGGGTCTGGAACTAGACTATATGAATGGGAAACAGTGGGTCACATGTACAACTTGTGGATCAATTAGATCACTGAAGAGTATTCTTTATAAATATTGAAACAGTTTGAGACACTATGGTAATTACAGTATATTACTTTTTTATTAATAAAATGCAGATCCTCTACCCTGAGGAAGCCAACATTTTGGTGAAAGATTGGGCATGGTCTGGGGATCCTTGCTTGCTTGATGGATATGAAATAAAAATCTTGGAATTTTTTTCTGTTGTCATTATGGCTGGTTTTGAACTTTTTTAACCCTCTATATGAGAGTGATAGCAGGGAGGAGGCTAGAAACAATAGGTTGGTCAGTCTTAATTTACTGGTGAGAAAATTAATAGAAATCCTGCTAAAGGAAAGACAGGTAGAGTATCTTGAATCCAATGGGCTGCAAGACCACAGGATGTATGAATTCATGAGGGGGAGGAGGGAGTCATGCCAAATGAATCTGAGACATTTCTTTGAATGAGTGACCAGGGAAATGGATCAAGGGAAGGCAGTGGACATGATCTGTCTGGACATCAGCAAGACCTTTCACACTGTGCCACACAGGAGGCTCCTAAAGAAAGATAGTAGCCTTGGGTAGGATCCAAAGTGGTGAATTGGATAGGAAACTGATCAATGGATAGGAGACAGAGGGTGGTGGTTAGCAGCACTCATTTGAATGATTTAAGAGTTACCAGTGAGGTGCCATATTGTTCAGTACTTGGTCCTCCCGGTCCTCTTCAGTGTCTTCATAAGTGCCTCAGAAACGGTCTAGTAGGGGGTTATTGCCAGGGAGGGATAGGGGAACAGTGGGGAAAATAAGGGAGGGCATAATTAAAGTAACCAGTCTCCACATGAAAGTAGTGACTAAAATCAAAAGTAAAAAGAGACTGTTATGGTACTTCAGGGAAGTGTTCATGGTGGTGAATAAAAATAGGGTGACATCCCAGAGGTATAAGGAAATGCAGAGGGAGAAAAACAAGGAGGCGGTCCATGTAAAACAGAGGGAAGCAGGTAAGGCAATGAGGAGGGCTAAGGCACAGAAAGAGGAAAGGATGGCCAAATTGGTAGCAAACGGGGATGTATTTCTTCAGGTACATAAACAACAAGAGGAAAGCAAGGGGAAAGCAAAGGAAGAGACAGTGAGGATAAGAAGGATAAGGAGGATGGCAGAGAGAGACTGCGTAGAATAGTATGAAGAAAAAGCAGACATCCTAAACAATCACTTCTACTCAGTCTTAACAGTGGATAGAGAGGGTAGAAAGCACCAGGGAGCAGCAGGAAAAAGGGGGAAAGGCGGTCTTAAGTTCATTTTCAGAGGAAAAAGTCCTGTAGGGTCTTGTAGCTCTGAAAGTGGACTAGGCTATGGGACTGGACTGGATATATCCAAGGGTACTAAAAGAACTCAGACTGGTGATGGCTGCCCCTCTGATGGCCTTAAGCAACACCTCAGTGGAATCGGGCATAGTTCCAAGGAACTGGAGAGTGGATGTGGTCTCTCTACAGAAGAATGGCAGTAAGGATAAAGCTAGTAACTATAGGTTTCACTTCAGCTGTGAGGAAATTAATGGAAACACTGTTAAAGGAAAGGTTAGTAGAGAATATCCAATTGGGCACAAGATCAAAAGCAGCATGGATTCATGGGGAGAGGTCATGTCAGGCAGAAGTGGCCACAGTGGTGAAGGAAAAAAGGGTTACATTCAGGAAGTATAAGGAAACACAGTGGGAGGAAGATAGGGAGGTGTACCAGGTGAAACAGAGGGAAGCCGGTAAGACAGTGAGGAGGGCTAAAGCACAGTCAGAGGAAAGGGTTGCAAAGAGGGTAGCAAATGGGGATAAAACTTTCTTCAGATGCATAAGTGAGAAGAGGAAAGAAAGGGCAAAGCAAGGGGATGGCTAGTGAGGATAAGGAGGATGGCAGAGGGAGACTGCGCAGAAGAGGACCAAAAAAGCAGACATCCTAAACAGGTACTGCTGAGACTTCACAGTGGAAGAAGGGGGGATGAACCACCAGGGACCAGCAGATATTGGGGGGAGGTAGTCTCAAGTCAATTTTTGGAGGAAAAAGTCCTGAAAGGACTTGCAATTCTGAAAGTGGACAAGGCTATGGGGCCAGGGGTGATACACTCACGTGTACTAAGGGAACTCAGGGAGGTGCTAGCTGCCTCACTGACAGCCTTATTCAACAGTTCACAGAAAAATAGGCATGGTTCTGGAGGACTGGAGGAGAGCAGACATAGTACCTCTACATAAGAGCGGAGACATAGTACCTCTACATAAGAGTGGCAGCAGGGAAGAGTGAGTACTATCTTAGTGGTGGGGAAAATAATGGAAACACTGTTAAAGGAAAGGTTAGTAGACCATATCTAATGGGTTGCAAGACCAAAGGCAGCATGGATTCACAGGGGGGAGAGCATGCCAGATGAACCTGATTGATTTCTTTGACTAGTTGACCATGGAAATAGATTGGTGGGGGTGTGGCAGTGGACACGGCCTATTTGGACTTCAGAAAAGCCTTCAACATTGTGCCGCACAGGAGACCGATTAAGAAACTGAGCAGCTTTGGATCCAAAGTGGTAAACTGGGTTAGAAATTGATGAATCGACAAGTGACAAAGGGTGGCAGTAAACAGCACTTTGAGGATGGAAGATTGAGCAGTGAGGTGCCACATGACTCAGTGCTAGGACCAATCCTCTTCAATGTATTCAAAAGTAACATTGCAGATGAACAGGAAGGGATGGTATACCTTTTTGCAGATAATACCAAAATCTGTAATAAGATGGACATTCAGGGGGAGATAGAAAGAATGTAAAGGGATCTTGAGAAGTTGAGGAGTAATCAAAAAAATGGCAGCTGGGGTTCACTGCAAAAAAGTGTCAAATTATGCAACTAGGGCATAGGAACCCAGTAACTGAGTATAGGATGGTGGGGGGTACTGTCAGTCATGGTATACCATCATGATTGTGATTCCCCCACAGCGAAACCTGCACATCAACAACTTGTTCAGCACCCACAGTGCCGAATGGGTTTTTGCATCGATGTGCCAATACATTGACACCCTGTGTTGGCCGCTCTCCTCTGACATCCACCTCCCCCAGAGTTGATAATCTACAGAGTTGATAATCTGCATGGTGGGGTGTGGTGGGGGGCAAAGACCCCCCGCATTAACACCCAACAGGTGCCGGTGTGTTCAGGGTCGCGCTGGGGATGTGGCGGAGTAAGGGTTGTCGTCGACTATTTGTTGCTGTGGGGAAGGTTGGCAAAATTTGTTTTGCTGTGGTATGGTGGAGCCTTCAGTCACTAAGCAGGACAGAGACCTTGGGGTTATCATATCGGATGACCTCAAAGTGGTTAGGCAGTGTGACAAATCAGTGGGTCGGACCAGTGCCATTCTGCAATGCACTGGGAGAGGTACACATCTCCAGAGGGTGAAGGGAGGTGGTGTTGCCATGGTATCGCTCACTGCTGGGTCTCCACCTGGAGTATAATATTTAGTTCTGGAAGCCTTACCTCAGAATGGACAATGACAAGGTGGAAGAAGTTCATAGAAGGGCAACTAAAATGGTACAAGGGTTGCAACAAAAGCCTATCAAGGGGAGGTTGAAAAATCTCAAGATGTACTGTACGCAATGAAAGAGAGGAGAGTGAGAGGGGGACATGATAGATAACTACAAGTACCTCACATGAATGAACAGGGTGCAGTAGGGGAGTCTTTTTTAAATGATAAGGAACACCAGGATCAGAGGGAATTCAATGGAGCTGGAAGGGGTATGTTTAAGAGGGATGTGAGTTTACTGAAAGAGTGGCAGATGCCTGAAACAGACTGCCAGCAGGAGTGGTGAAGGCAAAAACTGTACAGAGTTTCAAGCATGCATGAGATACACATAAGGGAACATTAGTGAATAGGCTGGGGGGAGGGAGGGTCGCTGGAGACTAGTTAGGGTCTGTGGAGACAGACTAGACAGGGACCATCTGGGCAGATTAGATGGGCCAAGCAGTCCATTTCTGCTGATAAATTCTGTTTCTGTATCTAGGTGAGATTGCTGAGGAACTGAAAGGGAAAGTATGACTTTTTGCAGGTGATACTAAAATCTGCAATAGGGTGAGCATTCAGGAGCAAATGGAGAGAATGCACAGGGACCCTGGGAAACTCTCAGAGTGGTAAAGAGCATAGCAGTTGGGGTTCAATGCCAAAAGGTGCAAAATCATGCACATAGGGCCTAGGAAGCCAGGAGCTGAGTATAGGATGGGGAGGGGGGAGTGCTGACAGTCACTAAACTGGAAAGTAACCTTGGGTTATCATATCTGATGACCTCAAAGTGTCGAGGCAGTGTGGCAAAGCTATGGATAACACTAGTGGGATGTTGACCTGCATAGGGAGGGGGTATCTCCAGCAGGAGTGAGGTGGTGTTGCCACTGTATCACTTGTTGGTGAGACCACACCTGGAGTACCATGTCCAGTTTTGGAGGCTGCACCATAAAAAGGACATAGACTGGATGGAGGCAGTCCAGAGGAGGACAACTAAAATGGTGCAGGGGTTGCACATGAAGCCCTATAAGTAGAAACTTAAGGATCTCAACATGTACACCCTGGTAGATAGGATAGTGTGAGATTACATGATAGTGACCTAAAAGTACCTTACAGAGGTGAATAGGGTGTAAGAGTGGGCCTATTTCATAGAAACATCGACAGTGATTGCAGAAAATGACCAGTGGTCTAGCCAGTTTGCAGAAGTTCCTATAAGTCCTGGAATCTATTGTTCCTACAAGCTACTAACCCTCCTTGTCCTCTGCCTCATTCTCATCCTTGATTCTGTTGCTCTGAGCAACCACTATACCCTTCACTCTATCCCAGCCCTGCTTGAATCCCCTGTTTTCACACTCACCAGCTCAGCTGACAAGACTGTTCCATGGTTCTGCTACTCTTTTCATAAAGTAGTACTTCCTCATGTCCCTCCTGTTATTTTCTGCTCAAGTCCACAAGATCATGAGTTAGTGTTCAGGCTAAATAGTTCCCCACAGTTCACTCTGTTAATTACTTGAAGGAACTTTAAGGTCTCGATCATATCTCATCTCTCCCTTCTGGTCTCTAGTGTGTATGTTTAGTACTTTGAGACGTTTATCATAGGATCGTTCCTGTTGGCCCTGAATCATGTTTGTTTCTTTGTGCTTTCACTGCCTCCAGCCTATCCTTATGCTTTCTGTGGTGTGGACTTCAGAACTGGGTGCAGTACTCCAGGTGTGGTGTCCGCAGAGATCTATAGAGGGGAAGTACTAACTCTTTTCTTCTTCTTCTATCAATACTGCTCCCAATACATCCTAGCATCCTATTAGCTATGCAGTAGGCCTTGTTGCACTGGCTCGATTGCTTAAGTTAGTTGCAGATGATAACTCTCAGATCCCATTTCTGAGATGTAGTGCTAAGTTTCTTCCCTCCAATCCAGGACTCTGTCTTGGGGCTCTTGCTCCCTTGGTGCATTACCTTGCACTTTCTGGTGTTGAATTTCAACTGCTAAACCCTTGATCATGTCTCTAGCTTTTGTAAACAATACAGAATGGGGGCTAAGTACTGGGACCTGAGTTGGTCTCTGGAACTCATGGGCAGACTAGATGGATCCTTGGTATCCTTCTGCCATCATTTTCCTATGTTTCTCTGTTTCTATATAAAGTCTCTGCATTTTGTCTTATTCCCACATCACTGTCCACCCTCCCACATAAGTTTGTGTCATCTGTGATGAGACACCACCTGCCATGGATTCCCTCTTCAATGTCACTGATGAACATGTTGAAGAGGACCAGACCCAGGACCGATCTCTGTGGAACCCCGTCTTAACCTCCCTCTCTTCTGATTTAACCCCACTGATCAAAACCCTCTGTTGCCTCCCCTTTAGCCAGTTACCCACTCAGTTTACTGAATTTAGCTGCATCCAAGTCCTCCATCTTCTTCAGCTGTCATTTGTGAGGTAATGAATGAAAAGCCTTGCTGAAGTTGAAGTACGGCAAATCCACAGCATGGTCCCTATCTAATTCCTTCATCACCCAGTCAAAGAAAACTATCAGATTAGTCTGACAAGACCTTCCTGCCACAAATCTGTGCTGTTCACTATCCTGGAGCCCTTTGCTCTCCACATAGGCCACAGGTCTTATTTGACCAGTGACTTCTTTAGTTTCCCTATGATAGAGGTTAGACTGACAGATCTGATAGGTCATTTGAGAAAGAGCACCAGGACTAGGGGGCATGCGATGAAGCCAGAAGTGGGGAAGTTTAAGAGAGATGAAACGAAATATTTCTTTTTTGAAAGCATGGTAGATGCCTGGAACAGACTGCCAGTAGAATTGGTGGAGTTAAAATCAGTAGGGGGGCTTTAAGGATGTGTGGGATAGACATAGAGGTGTATTAGCAAACAGGCAGGGAGTAGGGAGGGCTGCTGGAGACCAGTTACAGTCTGCAGAGACAGATTATGCAGGGAACAGCTGTGAAGACTGGGTGGGTGGACCAAGTGGTCCTTTCTGCCAAAAATCTGTTTCTATGTTTCAAACCCCAGGGCAGATGGTAGTGCCCATTTTGGTCTGCCATTTCTTGTTTTAACTTAAATTGCACATTATGGGCCATCAAACTCACCACTCCACTGTTTAGAGTACCATCACCCATTCCATAAGCCTGCCCAACTAATTCTCTATGAAGGAGGTTCAGCAGGTTTGTTTTACTGTGTGTCTCCTGAAAGAAGACTATTTCAACATTTAGCTTCTTAAGATGTATGAGCACCTGCTATTTTGTTTTCTTAAAATTTGAGTAATGTTTCAGTTATGTATTTAAATGCCCTGCTCATGGCAAGCCGTGATAGTATGTAAACATTTGGGATCAAATCCTAAATGGTTGCTGCTGTTTTTCAGGCTCAAGCTTAGCTTTCCTTCCTGTGCCAGTTCTTGTCCACCCCACAATCCCTCCAAAACAACTTTCCCATAACCATATGTAAATTCAACTTAAACAAATATAACACTGAATATAAAAATTCTCACCACACCACTTGTGATGTTTCTACTCTTCCTCCTTCACCAGGACATGGGACCGTTTCACTTCAACTCTTCCCTTGAGGATTCCTCACTGGTCAGGAAGGTGCCCAACTACATCTGGAAAACTGTCCAGATTCTGAGGAACACATCATATTCAGAAACATATTGCTTAGTGATCTCTTATTGTCCTTGGCATGGCATTAGCTATATGACATAGCCTCTATAAAGTTGCAAAATAATTGCCCTTCTCTCCCATGCTTCAAATCATATCCATTATTTGGACAGCATTTATGAGTGGCATCCACAGTCTATTCATAAACAGCTAACATCATACACATTTAATCTGAGCCACTTGTCCCATGCTCCCTTGTGGCCATGTGAGCAAACTTTAGCTATTGCGCAAGCATGTATCCTGTATAAATCCCCTCCTGGCAAAACCATTGACTAATAAATTGTTTTTTTGTAATTTGCCTCCTCTACCCTCTCCCCCAAAGATGCATCTATAAACAAGCTGTTCTCAGCTCAGTATGTCCCTCCTGGTAAAAGGTTTGAAATAAATAAATTTACCTCTTGAGCCTTGTAAATTGACAACAGTAATTGAAGAAAGCCATTATATTTGCTAAATTAATCTATAATACGACAATCAGTAATCAGTTTAAGAACATTTTTAGAGAACAAGAAAGTCCCTTGCACTGTGAAGTCTGCTGACAAGCAGCAGTGATCAACCTCAGCAGCATAGCCCACATCTGTGTTCCATTGAGGAGCCAGGTTATCCTAGCATTGTGACACAATTAAGGATTAAGACACTCCTGCTATGGTCTTGTGATATAGAGATTAAATCTAGGGAAAACCAAAGTATTACCTCTTAATCACCTTGTGGATAGGAGTGAGGTTCAGATGTTGTGCCTTGCTTGGGAACCTCATATGTTTATGTATCTGAGTGTTAAAATCTCCAGACTCCCAGATGCATTGTTTCAGAACAATTTAGACCCTCTCATATGCACTATTAAACAAGACCTTCAGCATTGGTTCCCACTGCCTCTGTCCTTGTGGGGCTATGTGAGTGCGATCAAAATGAACACTCTCCCCCACTTATTATACCACCTTGGTATGCTCAATATATTTCTTCCTAAATCTTCATTTATCCACCTTCAGAGTCTTCTTACTGATTTCTTGGGAAAGGGAAGGTGGCACGATGGGCATATGGCAAACTTATTGCCCCTGTAAAATTTGGGGGGCTAAAGCTTCCTGTTTTTTTTTTATATTATTGTGCCCTTCATGCTAGCAAGTATTTTGGTTGGGTGGGGCTAGAGCTGGAGGATAGGTATCCTTCATACTTTCCTTCTTGGCTGCATATTGAAAGAGACCTCTGTAGGGCTGCAGGACTGCAGCTCTGGAGTCTTCTTCATATTAAGCCTGCTGAACTCCCTGCCAGCCTTAAATCAACACCGATGTTTTGATTGCTCAAAGCTGTGGTTCAGCTTACCTCTTGGCTGAACCTCCACTCTATATTGTTTTCTTTATACCATTTTGTATTTTTATTTCATTTTATATTTTGCACATTTGTACAACTTGATTCATTCATCTTTTGTATGTAATGAAGAAACATTTTATTACTACTACTACTACTACTCCACCTCCTACACATTATTTCTTAACCAATTTGTTGTAATGCCAATATTCCCACAGGTGGTCATCCCATTTCCTTCCGCTTTTGGCTGCAGTTTGCTTCTTCTTCTGTGGACTTCCTGCTTTCAGATGAGTGCTTTCTCTCCTTTGTTGAACATCAGGAACAGTACCAGCTGCCTGGGTCCTCGGTTTTTAAATATGTCCAGCTTAAGCATTCTAATACAGTGTTTTTGGGCCCTGGGTCCTGGGCCCCTGGGGGTGGAGGATTTGTTGGAGGATTTCTACATCACTGCATCTGGGCCTCATCCAGTATCTAATCTTTATAAACTGTTTCAATCCTTGCATTTCAGAGGCCCACAGGCATCTGTTATTACTGGTAATCTGAGCTTGGGGTCAATTGGACTGCCGAGGAGTGACAATCTGTCTGGTCATCACTGTACAAGTATATCAAACAGGATCAATATTATTTCATTCAGTTTAAAATTTTACATAATCTCTATTTTACCCCTTGTCATTTAGCCCAGATGGGTCACTTGTCTGCACCCACCTGTCATAGACTTGGTATGGCAGTAGGAACTCTCTGGCACATCTTGTGGGATTGAGTTAAAGTTTTACCACTCTGGCCATCTGTTCAGATGCACCTGGATCCCCTTCTGGGCCCTGAAGATCTGTTTACTCTATCTGTTTGGTGGGGCATTATGATGACTCAGTCTTTGGCCCAAGAAGGGCATACATGGCTTTGATAGCTATTGCAGCCAAGGTGATTATTCATCGACATTGATTGGATGGTAAGTGTTCCCTCTTTTTGGGAATGGCATCAGGAGATTTTTCAGGCATTGCAAATAGAGAGACAGGTTGCCTCTCTCCAGGGGAGATATGACTTATTTAGGACCAGATGGGAACCGTTATATGCCTTGTTATCTCTTACTCAGTAGTGTCTGGTTATCGCCAAGTTTTGGGATGGCTACTCCCTATTCTGTTTTATGGGTATTTAGCTGATTCTTAGCCAGTGTTTCTATGGGTTTAGTGCTTTGGGTGGGGAGGGTTAGTTTGATTGCGGATATAATTGTTTGTTATTTTCTTTAGCTAGTTACTTTGTTTCTTGTTACTGTTGTTTATTTGGTGTTGTTCTTGTTATTTGCTCTTTTTAGTGTAATTGTAAAATGAATAAAGTATATTAAATAAACCAAAAAAAAAGGAATAAGACACTCCGAGGTATGGTTTATAGGCTGATAAGAGCATAACCCAGGTGCGTAATGAGGCATAAGGCACTTGTAATGAGTACCTTTAGCCACTGGGAAGTGGTCTTATCAGCCCATAAGCCACATCTTGGAGTGTCTTATTTCACTTAAAAAATGAGTATCCCAAGTAAATACAAAAATGGGAGGAAAGAGCTTTTTTATAGCTAAAATATTAAATATTGTTTCCCTATTACTGTAGTGTGCTGTATTTGACATGTGCTTGGTCACCAGAAGAGGCCCCCCCACACACACACACACTGTACTTTCTTTTTACTATCATCTTTTTTGTTTGTTTTGCTGACACTATCTTTGTATGGACCAGTTTTACAGGGAGTAAGTGTATTAGCGAACATGTTCCTTTACAGATGCCATAGCTCAGAGTAGCATTCTCTTTCAATGTGTCTCTTAGGTTGAGTGTGTCTAAGGGAAACCAGTGAAAGACAAAGTGCATCTAATGGGAAACTGTTAGTGAGGAGTGTGGCTCTGGTTATAGCCAGAGATTTTACACTGTGGATCACATGGCACTGTGTGTCTCTGTTCCCTGCCCCCATAGCCATGCCTTGACAGTGACAGTATTGATCAATAATTGGTACCCCCGCTGGTTGCCGGTGGGTTGGTGTTCTCGGGGCCTCCAGATGGTGCCAGAATAGCCTGGTAGAGGCCGGGCTGTGTCTGGCATCCCAAGTAGGGGGGACAGTTTGCGTATCCGCGCCCTCCTGGGGTTCATTGGGTGAAGAGTGCTTCCCTCCAGGTGGAATATTATGAATGTTTGAATGCCAGGAGTTTGAAGAAAGTGTACTGACTCTGAGGCTTTATGAACTTTTGTTATGTGGGGCTTATGATTAGCTTTATTAAGCTTAATGACTTTTTAGTGGGGGCTTTTAATAGTATGACAGCTTCAGACCCATGCTGTTTGTTTTATTTGTTTGTATGTGATTTTTATTTTATCTTGCAGTGAGAGTGCTAAGACTGTTTTTTTTTCCCCATCACCTTTGCTGTGAGAGAGCTGAAGGGGGGGAATTTTTGTGTTGGGGTAGTGAGAGTCCCTTTTATATTTATATTTATTTTAGAATTATTTTATTTTGTTTGTTTTGTTTATTATTTTTATTTATTTTTATGTGTCTTTTTATATGGGTTTTGAGATTAGATTCGTTTTTTTGTTTTATTTGAGGTATTTTGTTTTAGTTTTAGCAGTAGTATGTGTTGGCCTGCAGGTTCCACGGGGGTGCGCTATTCATCCTCCTCTCTTCATGCCCTCTGCCCTTTTTATACCCCCTCCTTTGCAATTTGAGACCTACCAGCACTGTAGAGCACCAGGGATGTTCCGTGAGGAGGATGGGGAGGGCAGGGTGGGAGAACAGGTGAGGATGAATGAACGTGGCCACTGTATTGGGTTATTAAGTCCAGAAGGTGCCCTGGGGCAAAATGAAATCCAGACAGGGGTTTCCCATGTCTGGTGCCCATACCCAAGGGCTCTGCCGAATCTGGGGGGCAGATAGGTGGGACAACCTCAGAGGTTTGTCCAACTCGGGTGGTGCTATGCAATGCCAGGTCTGTTAGGAATAAGACCGCTATTATTGCTGATCTTATTAGCTCAGCTGACCTGGCTTGCACCACCGAGACCTGGCTGGATGAAAACTCCAGCCTCATATTGGAGGCCATGGTTCCGGACGGGTATTCGGTGATACACCACCCGAGATTGGACCGCAGGGGAGGGAGGGGTTGCAGTCTGTTTTAAGTCTAAATTGGGCCTCACGAATGTGGTAGTAGGTGAGGTGGAATCTTTTGAGTGCACAGTTGTAGCAGGTGTAGGTGTTCGAATTGTTCTCATCTACCATCCACCCAGAGATGGGAAACGTTTCTTTACAGGAAGTAGAAGTCTCCCTCGTCGATATGTCATTTGAGTCTCCCAGATTGATGGTTCTGAGTGACTTTAATGCCTGGATCGATGATGAACTCTCACAATTTGGTAACCACTTCCTCCAACTTATGTCTTCTTTGGGCCTCACACAGGTAGTTTCCACTGCTACACAAAGATCTGGGCACTCTCTGTATTTAGTCTTCCTCTTAGGGATTGATTCATCCGACATGGAGGTGGAACCAGTTGATTGGTCTGAACTCCACACCATGAGGTTCAATTTTTGCACCCCCCTTAGAAGGCCTTCCCCTGTGGAGATGGTCAGGTACCTCCCATTATGAAATATCACTTCTCAGGGCCTTGCTGCAGTCCTTGATCTCTCATCCCCCATGTTGCAGTAATCCAGGGGAACTGGTGTCGGCTTATAATACGGCCGTTACAGTGGCCCTGGATTTTATTGCTCCTGTTCGTGAGCATCCCTTATCCCTTCACCCCAGGTCCCCTTGGTTTGATGGGACACTGAGGGACCTCTACTGAAGAAAGTAACTTTGGACCCAGACTGTTTTTCAAACTACAGACCTATCTCTAACCTTCCCTTTTTGGGGAAGGTTATTGAGAAGGTAGTGGCAGCCGAATTGGAAGACCTTTTAACCATCCATAATATCTACGAATCCTTCCAGTCTGGTTTTTGTAAAAGACACAGCACCGAGACTGCACTGGTTCGGGTGCTTAATGATCTTTTGAGGGCGAGGGATCAGAAGAGATGTTCTATTCTAGTTCTTCTTGATCTCTCATCAGCCTTTGACACTGTGGATCTCCTGGTGTTGTTAGCATGCCTGAGACAAATATGTGGAATGTTGGGAACTCTTTTAAAATGGTTCACTTCATTCCTTACCAGGAGATCACAGAGAATTGTGTCAGGGGTTCATTCCTCCACCCCAACTTCTTTGTTGTGTGGGGTGCCTCAGGGTTCAGTGCTGTCACCCATGTTATTTGCAGTGTATATGCTGCCCCTCGGAGACATTATAAGATGGTATGGGCTGAGGTTTCACTGTTATGCAGATGACACCCAGCTATACCTGTCTTTTGCGCCTGACCAGGATGGAGCTCTCTCGGTGTTTAATAACTGTCTGGAAGAAATCCAAGGATGGATGGATTCTAGTTGGTTGAAGTTGAACTCAGAGAAGACAGAGGTAGTGGTGGTGGACCCTGGTGGCCAGATAATGAGGCCGAATGATGGCTCGCCCTCTGGAATTTTTCTTGACGGTGTGTCACTTCCAACCTTGAATGGGTGCGCAACCTGGGGATTGTCCTGGATGACAGGCTGACCTTCCAATCTCAAGTGTCAGCCATTGTGAGGACTTCCTTTTATCATCTCAGGAATATTGCCAGGGTGCGTCACCTTGTTCCGTCTGACTCTTTGCCAATGTTGGTCCATGCCTTTGTGTCCTCGCGGCTGGACTACTGCAACAGCCTTTACTTTGGGCTTTCTGGGGTTGAAATCTGTCACCTTCAGCTGGTGCAGAACACTGCAGCCAGGGTGTTGACTGGGACAAGGAGATCCAGTCATATTACCCCTGTACTGCGCGAACTGCACTGGCTTCCCATATGGTGGTGGATCACCTTTAAAGTCATTTTATTGACTTTTAAAGCCCTTCACGATCAGGGTCCAACCTATCTGAAAGAACTTCTGGTGTCTTACTGCCCCAGACGATCGCTATGCTCAGCTGACGAGGGGTTGTTAGAGATTCCAAGAGTGAGTTTAAAATCTTCTGGTAGCAGAGCTTTCTCTTATGCAGCTCCCACTCTTTGGAATTCTCTACCTCACAAGTTAATGGAGTGCACCTCCCTGGAGGTATTTAAGAAAAATTTGAAAACCTACCTGTGGCGGAGGGCCTTCTTGGATGATTAACTGATATTTGAGTATTAATATTATTTTTTGGATTGTATGGATGATTTTATTGTTGGTTTTTAATATGTGATGTTGCTATGTATTTATTGTATTTATATGTTTTATGTGATATTTTATATTGTGCATTTTGACATGTTAATTGCCTTGATAGTTTGAAAGGCACTTTAAAAATAAAGTTATTGTTATTATTATTATTATTATTATCATTAACATCACTAATATGCCTGCCCACTTTTCCATCCACCACTATGGCAGCCGTGCTCATGCCTCACCTGTATTCAGCTGTCAGGGCCCCCTGAAAACAAGTCACCATAGTGTCTTACACTGGCGCAAGGGGCTTAGATCAACCTAATTGCTGGTCTATCTTGAGATGCTTGCTGCAGTCATGGCAGAGCTTCCTGAATCCCAGAAAAGGGGATGTTACAGCCCCACCACAGTGCAAGTCACCTTGCAATGTGGCACACCCTCAGTTTTGCCACAATGGAGGTGCAGTACCACTTTGATGCAGCAGCTGCTGATTCAGACCAGACCACGTTTCTGAATCAGGAATGCTGCATCTTTTGATGCAAGGTGCCAGCTGCATCAGAAATATTTGATGCAAGAACCTTGCATCCATCTTAGGGCTTTGAAAATTCAGCCCTTAGTCTTCTCATTGTTACGACGTGGGAATAACAGACACTTAGGCAGGAGGTATGACGCATAAAATAAATGCACGAATGCATTTATGATTTTTTTATTCAAAATCAAATAAAATTAATATTTACAAAAATGAAAAAAAATCACAAGGTGTTAGTCAATACACCAAAATAAACAAAACTCTGAAGATGACTCTTCCTTAGTCACTTCTTCTCTTAATGTTACCACTTTTTAAACCAATTCACTGGTGTGAAAACAGACACTCCTTCCTCCTACAAGACCAGCAGCTCACTGGCCTACCTCTCTCTAAACATCCCTCTAGTGGTGAGTTTTTATAGCCTTATGGCTGATGACATCATGGCAGGGTGACCAACATCAAGGAAACAATTAGGCTTTTGTTCTTTTATTTTACAGAATAAATGCATTTTATTTCATGCTTTTCCAAGTCCCTATACTCCTTTACCTGATAATAGACTTTAGTTTAAAACACCTTCAGGCTGGGATCAATAATAGCTCTTTTAGGCTTAATTGGGACTCATTTGGAAGCAAGCCCCTCCCTTGTTCTGATGTCACTGAAACCTGCATCTTTAAAACCAGCCATTTTGTGGGCAGCCAGCCCTATAGCAAGAACTGCAGGGAAACCCACAGGTAATTACAGCAACATTACTCTTTCTGGTTTTCAGGCGTCTCTGTTTTGTCAAAGAGAACAGGAACTAGAGGGTGTGCTCTTCATTTTGTTTAGAAATGCTGCCATTTTACTTAAACTTTGCAAGGGCTCTTACTAGGCTCCTTTAGCAGCCCCTGCCACTATGCAGCATTTTCCTTTACTACTCTAATGGCTGAAATGTGCAACCATCAACAAAACATTTAATGTGGGCCTTTCTTAAACCCATTTCCAACCTTTGGCTATTTCTTTTATTTATCAGCCCAGTTACAACATCTCTGGGCTGTTTTCTTTGTACATGAATGTTTTACAGTATTCTTTATCTAGGCACTTCTGATTTGCTCTGGGTACTACTGCCAAACTGGGAACACTCCAGGAAACTCAGGAGTGTTTTCACTATTTAAAAGTAAAGCACTACTAATGTTTGGACATATCTTCCACTAGGGAGAGTGCTTTACACTGCACTCAGCCCTATCTGGTGCACTGTAAGGGGGGTTTGAGAAAAGGGATAGTAAAGTAAGCAATGAGATATGTCAGGTTGGCCACACTGACATGAAAAAAAAAGAAAAGGACAGAAGAAAAGATGAAGAGGATAGGACAGTGTGAAAGAAAAAAGGGGGATCACCTTTTTATATTAGTAGGGGAGTAAACCTTACAGGGAACAGGAACCCTGTTACACTCCTCCCCACACAAGAAGGAAACAACTGTTGAATCAGACCCTTCTACCCTTGAAGGGTTGGAACTTCCGCCCACCCACTCCAGAAGTTCCCCTCAGGAACCCTTATAATTACAGTAATGGTATATCAGTATCTAGATATTGACAATAGCTACCATGCCATTCTATTTCCTGAGGTTTAGTGTCTATTCATGACACTTGACAAAAACTATCTTTTGGTTTTTTCACAGTTCAATTTGCTTTTCCCTTCAATGTCTGGTTATCAGCTCCAAATCTAGACAAAAAAATCAGCATTTTTATACTGGACGCCTGCTCTATGCTTAACCGTAAACCTATATGGCTGTCGGGCAAGGTACCATTGCATAATCCGTGCATTCTTCTCCTTCATCTGGTTTAACCAGCACAACGGACTATGGTCTGTCAAGATGGTAAACTCAGTGCCCCACAGGTAATAGCATAAGGACTCAATGGCCCACTTCATGGTGAGACACTCCTTCTCAATGGTCGAGTATTTCTGTTCTCGCTCATGAGGTTTTCTGTTGATATAGATCACAGGATGCTCCCCCTTTTTGTCAGTCTGGGACAAGACAGACCCTATCCCTGTGTCTGATGCATCTGTATGCACTTCAAAAGGCACCTGGAAATTTGGACTCCTAAGGACTGGGGCAGAACATAAAATAGTTTTTGTGTTCTGGAAGGCTTTCTCACACTCAGTAGTCCATTTGACCTTATTAGGAAATTTGTTTTTGGTGACTTCAGTCAAAGGGGTTTCTACAGCTGAAAAATCAGGGATAAATCTCCTGTAGTTCCCTGCTAAACCCAGGAAGGAACGAACATGCTTTTGCATGGTGGGAATAGGACTATTTGCAACAGCTTCTACCTTACTCTTTTCTGGTTTTACTGACCCATGTCCTATTACAAACCCTAGATACTTTGTTTCAGTGTTTGCTAGGGAACATTTTGCTGGGTTAATAGTCAGTCCTGCATCAGTAATGGCTTGTATGACTGCACTTAGATTTGTCAAATGGGTTTGCCAGTCTGGACTAAA
The DNA here is from genome assembly GCA_016271365.2 of Neoceratodus forsteri. NCBI lineage: Eukaryota > Metazoa > Chordata > Ceratodontiformes > Ceratodontidae > Neoceratodus > Neoceratodus forsteri. Next base: position 324,494,979 of record CM028134.1, read on the forward strand.
GATAATAACATCATCCAAATATGCAGCACTATACTGTGTAAGTTGTCTAAGAATGTGGTCCATGTACCTCTGAAATGTGGCAGGGACAGCATGAAGACCAAATGGCATTGTTGTAAACTGATAAAGACCAATGAGAGTGCAAAAGGCAGTCAGTTCCTGTGCATCTAATGCCGAGGGTATTTGCCAATACCCTTTTGTCAAGTCTAGTGTGCTGATGTATCTAGCTGTTCCTATTTTATCCAGCAAATCATCAATTATGGGCATGGGATACCCATCAAAGGATGAGATGGCATTGATTTTCCTAAAATCTAAACATAGCCTTAGACCACCTTCCTTTTTTGGGACCATAACCATGGGTGAAGACCAGGCACTTCATGAAGGCACTATCACTCCCAGATATTCCATTTTACGTACCTCATCTATGACCTCTGACCTCATCCTTTCAGGTAACCTATACAGTTTTTGACGTATGGGTTTTGATTGTATGACTTTTATGTTATGTACCACCCCTTTTGCTTGACCTGGTGTATTTGTGAAGGTGTGTTGGTAGTACCATAGCAAGTCATGTACCTCTTTGCTCTGTTCAGGGTCTAACTCAGGACTGATCTGTACATTCTGCTTCTCTTGAGAAGGATCTAATCATTCATAAGCAACATCCAACTCAGTGTGCACCTGTTCAGGGTGAATAAATAGAGTAGGGGGCTGGTTTTTCTACCCACCTATATAGCAAGTTGGCATGATAAACCCGTTTCTGGGGCCACCTCCCTGGCATCTCGATCTCAAAATTTACCACCCCTGTTTGGTGTGTTACCTTAAAGCGATCCTGCCATTTCATCAACAGTTTGTTTTCTGTTGATGGCAAAAGTAACAGTACTTAGTCTCCTGGGTTAAAACATTTCTCCTTCAGTCCTACATTGTACCACCTTTTCTGCTCTGCCTGGTTACTGGACATATTCTGATGTGCCATGGTGACAAACCTCACCAACTTTTCTCTTAAAGAAGTCATGTAGTCCAATATGTTAGTATGTCCCACATTTCTACCTTCCTTCCAATGCTCTTTCACAACATCAAGGGGGCCACACAGATTCCTACCATACAATAGCGTGAATGGGGAAAAACCTGTTGTAGCCTGGGGTACCTCCCTATATTCAAAAAGAAGGTAGGGAAGAAATCTGCCCCAATCGCACCCTTCTTCCTGCACATACTTTTTTAACAGAGTTTTCAAGGTTTTGTTGAAACGTTCTACAAGGCCATCCGTTTGAGGATGATAGGGGAAGGTTCGTAATGCTGATACACCCAGAAGTTTGTACAATTCCTTTAACAATTTGGAAGTAAAGTTACTTCCTCTGTCAGTCAGGCTCTCCTGAGGGATACCCACTCTACTAAAAATTTTGGCCAATTTCTCAGCAATCCAAGGAGCCTTTGCAGTACGTAAGAGTATAGCCTCAGGGTATCTTGTAGCGTAATCACAGACAACCAAAATAAACTTATTGTCTTTTGAACTGATTGTCAGGGGCCCAACTATGTCCATTGCAATGCTCTCAAAGGGAGTTATAACATATGGAATAGGTTGCAGAGATACCTTATCTGCTTTCCCACCTTGAGCAACCAACTGGCACTGGGGACATGCTTGGCAATAAGCTGCTACATCCTTAAGAATGCCAGGCCGGAAAAATCTATAGATTATGCACCCAAGGGTTCTATCCCTTCCCTCGTGGCCTGCCATGGGTAGGTCATGCACTAATTGCATCAGTTTTTCTCTGTATACATTAGGAACCGTAAGCTGTTCTACACAATCTTGAGTTACTGGATTAACACAGTTACGGTACAATAACCCATTTTTCTACACAAAATGAGGCAGTCCTTCTTTTACTTTTTCCTGGACCTGTGGAAAAAAAGGTTTTAAAGATGCATCAGCCAACTGTTCTTTTTTTAAATCACAGCTGATCAGACCTGGTGCAACCTCAGAGCTACCAACCTGTTTAGTTTCCAGCCATAACCTTCTCTCTCTTCTTCTTTGTTTCCTGGTCTTTTTGGTTTTCCCTGGGCTGTCAAATAAGTCCTCTTCATAGGGAAACAGCTGGGTTAATTGGGCTTGTTTAGCTTGGGACCTGGTGGTAACAGTCACAAGTTCATTGGTAGCATGTTGGGTACTCATTAGGGTAGAAAATTGGGGAAAGTCTTGCCCTATGATTACTGGAACAGGTAGTTTTGGTACCAATCCCACATTCATGCAGTGCTGCTGGTTGTTAACAGTCACTTCAACCCTGGCACTGTGGTATTGATGAACATCACCATGGACACATATTACAGTTGTATTAGCCTGGGTATATTCAGTAGTAGGCAGAAGATCTACTCTCATCAATGTCTGTTTACTGCCTCAGTCCAGCAGGCCCAAAGTCTGATGCTGTCCAATCCTCACAGTGGTGACATATTCAATATTGGCCAAGGCTAAATGGGCAGCTTCTGATCTTTTGTTAGGACAATTCCTAACAATATGCCCTTTTCCCAAACATCCGTGGCATATAATCTCAGAATAGGGTACCCTTCCCCCTCTGTCTCTTCTTACATAATTAGCCTGTCTCTGTGGTGTAAAATTGAAAGATCTTACCAGCTCCGCAGGTCTGGGTGCCACATTCTGTCATCTGGGTCTTGAGGTCCTGGCTGCCAGGTAGTCCTCAGCAAGCTGGATGGTTTTCACTGTAGTCTCTGGCTTGTGCTCCCTCACCCACACTTGTACATCCTGAGGTAGAATCTGTACAAACTGCTCGATTTCAATAGCCTCCAGAATTTGGTCCACAGTTTTTGTTGCCGGTTGTAACCACTTATTACAGAAGTCTTTTAACTTAGCAAAAGTATCTCTCGGGGCATCAGAATAAGACATCTTCAGTGACCGAAAACGCTGCCGGTATGTTTCGGTATTAATGTCATACCGATGCAATATTTCTTCCTATGTGTTGTGTGTCTTTTCTGTGTGCATGGTTAGTGGGATGTGTAGTATGGCCAAAGATAGCCACAGGGGCCAATATTCATTTTATTCCATCAGTACATGCATTAGAAACTCTGTACTGGTGTCATATTTGTGAATAGGAGGTTACAACTGTGAGTTTTTTTCATTGCTGTACTTGGGTGCCTATTACAAATCCATAGGCCCTTCACTAGTGATCCATGGGGGATTTTTCATTTCACCTCAGTGACTCCCAGGTTCATGTCACACCTTAGAAAAAGCCTTGGCTCTGGATGTTTTCCTGATAAAATTTCTAAATAAATAACTGTGATGTCCTACGTGCATACATGCAATCATTTATGTTGCACTGTGGCTGAACATACACATGTGGTTGTGGCATTTATTGCTGGTCATATCCATATCCAGCACTCTGCAGATCTCACATGAGCCTCACACTTGCACTAAATCTGCAGCACCCTGTGTGTGTGTGATGTGCATATGCAGCTGGGTTACTTCCATCCCTTTTTCACATAATATACTGCCTTTCCATGGCTATTCCACACCTGTGGTCCCACTGTGAATCAGGCCTTTACTCACCATGTGTCCCAAATCCCCCCCACCTAACCTCTCTGAAATCTAGTTTTATTTTATCTATTTAATTTATAATTGTTTGATGACTGACTGATGTACATTTCAAATAAATGAATGAATAAATAAAAGATAACATGAGCAAAGTACAGTGTACCATCATCTCATTGTTGGGTTAGAACCTGGGACTCTGAATCTCAAAAGCAGCAGCTCTAACCATTGAGAAAAAAATTGGGAATGTTTTGCTTATCCAGAAGCCTAGACTGAGCCTTTGACTTAATACATTACAAACTCAGACACCCTCACCAGGTCACTCTGTTATTATTCTTCAGCATACTGCAACCATCATTTTGCAGTTTCTCACATTTAGATGGCACTGCTTCTATACATATATGACATGCTCCATTAAAATCAGTCATAGTTACTCTCTAGGCCTTTATGAGATACAGAAAAACAGAAAAGAGAAGGACAGTTAAAGAATAGGACAGCCTACTCTGAAATTCCCTACTTTAAATCTTACTTATGTTAATTATTTTACTCATTCTCCCCTCTTCTTTGTATATTCACACATCATATAACTCATTTAAATGCATGCAAACTTCTTTTAAACCCTGATATGTTTATTTATTTATTTAAAAGTTTAACCAGGAAAGACATACTGAGCTAAGAACAGCTCATTTCTAGTTGTTTCCTGCGGAAAGGGGAGAAGGAGCTAACTAAACAATAAAGTGATGAAAATAAGAAGTTAGTTATAGTAATATAATAACTGGACAGCAATTTTTTCAATACGATAAGCCAGTTATAATTTGCTGTTATAACCCGCAGGTTATAACGGCAAACACGTGCCACATCAGTAAATGAAGAGCCACATTCCGATTGGCTCCATACTTCTAATGGGCGAGCTAAATATTGTCAGAAACATGGCGACTCCTTTCTCCCACTTAACGAGGAGCCGCCTCACCATGCGCGTGATGTGGTGAATACTGTTTTATTTCTGTTTTAAACTATTTGTATCTGGCTGATCCTGCCATTCACAACTTACATGAGCATTTCAGAGTTCCACTACATAAAAGCAACCAAGAATGCCTCGTACGTGTGCCGCCAAGAACAGCTCCGACCTTGCCTCTTCAGGTAAGAAGATCGTGATCTCAGTACACAAATCTGCTGAAACATCCCAAACCTAAAAAAACAACTGTCACAATAATTAAATTACTTAAAAAAAAGATGAACGGGGAGATAGTGTGTGTGTGTGTGTGTGTGTGTGTGTGTGTGTGAGAGAGAGAGAGATAGAGAGAGTCAGAGAGTGTGTGTGTGTGTGTGTGTGTGTGTGTGTGTCTCACACTCAGGGCTGGAAAAAATTGCTGCCCAGCGATTATAAATAATAAAAGATGGGGAAGTGTGCTTAAATTAGAAATTAATGGTTGCCCTCGGTGTGGGATGCTTTAATAAACCCTCTGGACTTCGCCTCGGGTTTATGTGGCATCCCACACCTCAGCAACCATTAATTTCATTAAGCACACTTCCCCATTCATTATTGTATATGTAATACGTGAAGCATAAATATAAATAACAAGAGGAAAACTAATAAATGAATTCAAGTAGAAAATAAAACACACTCTTATACAGTATGTATAAAGAAAGGAAATAAGAAGAGGAGAGAGCCATTGACAGTTGCAGGTAGGAGAACAAAAGTCATGAAGAAGAGACTTTAGGGAGGAAGGAGAAGAGGCAGAATGAATAGAAAGGGGAAGGGAGGATCAACATTTAGGAAATTGCTAAGAAAAAGCAGATTATCCAACAGTAGATGTTCTAGTAGGAATAGAAACAGAAGCGAATTAGTGTTGCAAAGAATGTAGAAGGAAAAAGGAGGAGAGGGTAACAGGGATTTAATATTGGAGGGAAGGAAGCTGAACCAGAATTTGGATATAAAAGATGCACAATTTGAAAGGCACCTAGCATCAAGAGGGGGAGAGCAAGTGATTAGTAAAGAGAGCAGTGATGAGTATGAGGGGGGCAATCTGAAGCACAACAACAGAAAAAATGGAAAATGGGGCCCAGTCTGGCAAGGAAAGATTTAGGGGCACCACTCTAGACTAAGTTACTCTGGTCAATGATAGGAAGAATCATTTTTAATACAATTTCTCAGCAGTCAGAAAGCAGAATACTCACTTTATTCCTATGTAATACTCCAAGTGTAGGGTGTAGTATATGGTGAATAGCATCAATATGCACTGAGAAATCAAGAGGCCAGTCAGGCAGACCCTGAGGTACTTAAGGAAGTAAACATCTTCTATCTTAGTATCATCAAGGGTATTAAATAATGGGAGAAAAATAAATCTGGCAAGCCTCTGATGGATGCCAAAAAGTCAAGGAGACTGTTTTTTTTGGCATTGAGGTACAACTGGTAAGACTTGAACCAGCACTGAATGTTGTCAAAATCCAACTGCAGCTAGGAAATTAGGTAATGGGAAAAGCAGGCAGCAGCAAAAGAAGCTGTGTCATCAGTGTACATATGAATGGACGCAGAGGAACAGACAGTGGGAGGTCATTTCAGAAAATGGAAAAGAGAATAGGACCAATGACAGACCCTTGAGGGACACCAAAGCTAATGGGAAGGGGAAATGAAATGGATCTTCCTATCCAGAAAGCTTGAAACCTTCTCCCAACGTATGAATGAAACCAATTGACTGAAGAGTCAGAGTGGCCTGCAGCTTTAAGTTTGTCTAGAGGAAGGGGATATGACACAGTGTCAAAAGCTTTAGATAGATCAACAAAAATGGTGGAAGTAATCAATTTCCTAAAGCCAGACTGGAAAGGTGTGAAAGAGAAGGAGTTTTCAAGAAAGGAAGTGAGCTGAGAAAGAGCGATGTGTTTCTGTAACTTAGCCAAGTTTGAAGAAGATATATAGGACAGAACTTACCAGGAGCTGTGGGATCACCACCTCTGTGAAGAGGTATGACAATGGCATGTTTCCAAACTTCAGGAACAGTAGAAGAGGTAAAAGAAAGATTGAGGAGCACAGTAATGGGCAGAGCAATGGCAGGTGAAGAGAGAAGAGGAAACGTAAGGTCAGGGCCATCTGGATTTCTTCCCTTCATAGGATTAAGAGCAAGCAGATTATTTAGGGAGACAGAGGGAGCAATAGGAGAGAAGGGAAAAAAGAAGAAGATGAAGGCAGAGAAAGGGTGGGAAGGGGTAGAGAAAGAAGGAATAAGAAAAAGGGCACAGATAGTAAAGTAGGTGTTAAAAGACATAGCAACAGCAGAAGGATCAGAGATAGGGGAGTCACCAACCTCGAGAATAGGAGAGGGAGACTGGGTCTGTTAGGCAAAAAGGGAATGAATAACCTTCCAGAATTTGGATGTGATATTAATACAGTGCTCCCTCACTATAGCAAATCCCGCTATGGCGAATCCCCGGCTATACCGAATGCCTACCATGTCTCCCGCTCCCGGTAAGATATCAGCTGTGTTCCATCTAAGCTGCTGTTAAATCAGGTTTTCTGTGTATATCTTCCAGACATTTCCTGGACAAATTGTAGAGATAAACAAAATAAATAAAATACTGTTCCTACTGTTTTGACTTTTGTGGTTGGGGGGCAGCAAGCAACACACACATATCTGGCAGCACATGCACTGTCGATCTTCTTCAGATAAATACTCTGCACCTGTAAATGCTTCATTTGTGCTGAACAAGCCTCCCCTTTATTGCACAATCAAACAATTTAAAAAAAAGATAGTTGCTTTGGGAGCTGGACTTAGGAGAGATAGAGAAGGGAAACGAAGACCTGAGAGTCTTTGTACAGAGACAGTGACAGATGATCCGATAAGCTGCCTTACAATCAGTAATATCTTTTGTAATCTCTCCTGTACTGGACTGTACTTAAAACCTTTAAGCTTTAATATAAGGAAAATTGTCTCACACTACATTGTAGGGTGCTGTCAGGAAGTGGCTGGGAAAGTGGATGGTAGGAGTCACAGAGTGTTTGACAACAAATTAAAAAATATAACAAATGCAGTTTACTTTTACTGAATCTTGCTGCATCTGAGTCAGTCTGTGAAAGACATAAGAGAAACAGTACTTTGTTGTTTGTGTTCATAACAGATGGTAGCAATGGTAGTGCTGGTTTATAGTAGATGGTAGTATTGTACTGTAGTATACTTGCTCAGACATCAATTTTGGCATCCCTTGATATAACAAGCAGGGAGCTATAACAAACTCACTTTATGGCTCCCATTATGTTCATTATAACAAGGGAGCACTGTATTAATTTGGAGTATGGAAGGAAAATACTCAGACTTCAAAGGTAAGATGGCTTTGGTACAGGAATTGTGAAGACGTCTACAGCTGGCCAGTGAAGATTGGGGCCCGGAGATTTTAAAAGTATGCCAGGCAAGGTCTCTAGTATGGAGATACATAAGTACCTCAGCTGATATCATGGGAAGATGAGAACCTCGCACACTCTAGTTTATCTCAGGGGTGCATGATAATCCCAAACAGCCAAAAATTTAGACTGAAAATAAAGTAGGGTAGAATTTATATTATTGGCTACAGAGATGGGGGATCTATTAATAGACCAAAGATCATTGAGGAGGGAGGCCAAGTCAAGAGACTTAAAAGACCTAGGGCTGGATATTCAAACTGCACCATTCTGAGGTGCAAGCCCTTGCGCTGCACAAAACAGTTGTGCAGGGGTGTGGCCCAGGCGATATTCAAAGGAGTTGCGCTATTGAGCAACTCCTTGAATATCACCCAACCACAGCCACTGTGCATGGCGCAGTGAGCTTGCGCCACCGCAGAGTTGTCAGGTGGAGCATCCAACTGCGGTGGCAAGTACCATTGGCGCCATGTGCAAAATCACGATATTCAAAAGGTGACATGCAAATGGGGCCATAATTCATGCAAGGTGCGGGGGGGTCCATTTGCATCTGATTATGGCCCCATTTGCATGCCATTAGCATGTAGGTGCGCCGATCCCCGAGGACTTGCGCCTGGCCGCCCTGCCAGGCAGCAGCCGTCGGGGACAGATGCACCCTGCAGCCCGATCGCGGGCAGCAATGTGGCTCCCCCACCTCCTCCCGTACATCTCCCTGGTGGTCCAGTGGACTGAAATGCCAGATCGTGGGCAGAATGTAAAATGAACCCCCCCAAACATGTTCCTAGTGCCCGATTGCGGGCAGTAAGTAAAGTGCCCCCCCACCCCGAACATCTCCCTGGTGGTCCAGTGGACCGTAATGCCTGATCGCGGGCAGAATGTAAAATGAACCCCCTAGAACATGTTCCTAGTGCCCAATTGCAGGCAGTAAGTAAAGTGCCCCCACCCCGAACATCTCCCTGGTGGTCCAATGGACCGTAATGCCCGATCGCGGGCAGAATGTAAATTGACACCCCACCCAAACATCTCCCTGGTGGCTAGTGTCCCCACCCACCCACCCACGAGGCCCACCACCCGCTCCCCTGGCAGCGGGCGGCAGCAGCATCCCACCGCCTGCCGCCCCACCACCCGCCGACTGACTGCCGGTGGAGGGGCTGCGCCATTGGTGCAGAGCAAGAGCCAATGGATGCAGCCCATACCGCATATGACAGTCCAGATTTGGCTCTTGCTCTGCACCAATGGGCATGCAGCCCTACCAGGCAGTCAGTCGGTGGGGGGGCAGGCAGGTGGGATGCTGCCGCCCGCCGCTGCCGGGGAGGGGTGGTGGGGCTTCGGGTGGGTGGGGTGGGGGGACACTAGCCACCAGGGAGATGTTTGGGCGGGGTGTCAATTTACATTCTGCCCGCAATCGGGCGCTACGGTCCACTGGACCACCAGGAGATGTTCAGGGGGCACTTTACTTACTGCCCACGATCGGGCACTAGGAACATGTTCGGGGTTCATTTACATTCTGCCCGCGATCAGGGCATTACGGTCCACTGGACCACCAGGAGATGCTCGGGGGGTTCATTTTACATCTGCCCGCGATCGGGCATTATGGTCCACTGGACCACCAGGGATGTGAACTGAGGGGGGAGCCACATTGATGCCCGCGATCAGGCTGGTGGGGGGTACACTATGCCCGCGATCGGGCTGGGGGGCACAGGGACTGAGTTGGGGGCCAGCCACAGGTGGCAGCTGCTGTGTTGCACCCTGCAATACAGCAGCTCACCTGTGGGTGGCCCTCTACTTAAGCCTTTTTTTGGCTCAAGGTCCTGCAGGCTCAGGTTGGGGGTTGCGCCTGCACAACTCTGGACAGCCCGGCTGAATATCGGGCTGTGCAGTTTATGCATGGTTCCTCCCCCTCCTGTTGAGTATGCATTCATTTGCATTGCGCTGTTGCTCAGCCTGTTTTCAGTGGCGCAACTGCCTCCTGCTGAATATCGCAGAATGGCGCAATGTAGGACTTGAGCATGCACAACCCTGTTGAGCATGGCGCAACCCTTTTGAATATCTGGCCCCTAGAATATATGCATTTAGGGGGAGCTTTAGGATTATGTAACTTGGACACACAGTAAACCATGTGATGATCACTGAGGGTATAAGGAAGGATACCTGCATCCACTACAGTATATGGTGGGGATGAGAAGTGTAGACCCAGTCAAGTAGGGAGTGGTTTTAGGATTTCAAATTTAAATGAGTGGGTTCAGTAATCAATTGGGTTAGCTGCAGTGACTTTGCATTTTGTGAAAATGTATTTGTATTAGGGGACAGCCAATTTATGTGGATATGTAGACTGCAGCATTACTACCTTTTAGCGTGATCTTGCCTAGCTAAGGTGTAGTCAGGTATAGTTACATCAGAATTCTGGACCTTAGAGGAGAACCAGGTTTCAAATATCACTGGTACATCCAGCAGCAGATTAAGCATAGCCAGTAACAGTTGATCAATTTTTGGGAGAAGGTTACAGATGTTTAAATCAGCCACCCTCAAACCTTTGTGATGTTACAAAGGTGAAGGAGTATAAATGCCAGGAGTTATTTCAATATCACCTGCTAACAAAAGTAGTATGGTGACAAAGAGTATTAAAACATAATTATACTGCCTGGAAGAGTAGGGTGGGAGGAAGAAAAGGAGGAGAAAAAAAAGGACAGAAGGCAAGAAAGAGTTTCAAGATGAAGCCAAGGAGCAGGAAGAAATTGACACAATGGTCACCAGGGAGAATGAGGGAGACAAGGGTAGAAGAGGAGGGAAGAGTAGGAGAAGAGGAAAGGAGAGGAGAGGGAAAAAGTGAAAGAGTAGATGAAGGAAGAAACTGTGGGTTGAGGAAATGTGAAGAGAGGAAGAAAGGGGAAAAGAATAACAAAAGACGTTAACAGCATAGTGGGAGATAAGCCGGCAGATAGGTAGAAGTTAGGAGAAAAGAGGTCAATAGGAGGTATCCTACTTTAAACTTTTTAACTTTTGAAATCTCTTCCTATTTCCATTAGATTCCATTGAGGTAGCAGTAATAAAATACTAGTAGTGGGCAGTATAAATTATTTACAAAGCAATAGGCAAGTAAATATACAACAGAGGCGATAAGTACAATGATAGTAAAAGTGAAAAATGCAAGTAGTCTTTCAATGCTGAAATAATTAAAGACCTGCTGACACATTCAAGAGAACTTTAACAAAACCTAATATTTAGACATAGTCCAGTTTGTATTTCCCATTAGTGATGTATTCCACATCCCCATTATTTATTACTGAGGTCATCTGTATGAAAACAGCATCTTTACTCCTGAAGAGTCTATTCCTGCTGCTTTCTCCCTACCTGAATTCACAGAGCACTGCAATATCACAGTTACTCCCAGAGCAACCAATTGTAATGTTACGACACAGGATTATGACTTGAAGTAGGGAGTAAACTAAAGAGGCAGATGGACTTTAAAGAAACTCAAAGGGATAAAGATCACATATTCATGCAAATTTCCTCAGTAATAATGCAGAGGAGAAATATATAAAATATAAATGGAATGCAGGCAGAATTGTACCTAATTATTATGCTTTTTAAAGTGTTCTTTGCAGCATCAGTAGATCTTTAGATACTAGAAGGGAACATCATTATAACAATGCAAATGTTGGAACAGGCAAACACAGATAAAAATACAAAGTTGTACCAGTGGTAACTGCCAAAACAAACTTGCAAAAGGATACTGAATTAGGACACTGTCAGGCAACAATGGAGTTTGCTCTTTAAGGGGCAGACCATGTTGTCCTGGTGCACCCCTTCCCTCATTTATGGAATGGTTGTGCTCAGAAGGGAAGGGGAGAAGGAAGGGGAGGGGCTAAGGGCCAGAACAATGGGCAGGTAGCAGGAAGGGGAGGGGAGAAGGGAGGTACATAAGGGGCAGCACAAGCGGGCCTCAGCCACTTTTTGCTAGAGTTTTGATTCTACATCAAATGCAGCTCATTGGATTGGCATTATCATGAGGTCTGTTCACAAGGAGAAGAAGGTAAGGATACAACAATTGAGCTGGGAAGATATGCGAAGTTGTTTTAAAAAAAAAGAAAAATCTTTGCAGCGTTTCGTTGAGAGTATGGTGATATGTTAGAAGACAGGGTGAAGCAGTGTTTTTTGATAGGCGGTTGTTTTAAAAAGGAGAGCCAGTTTGTTAGAATTGGGAGGCGCTGTACAGCCAAAAGCGAGGTTAGCGCATCTATGAGGAGAAGCAGGACAGGCATGCTAGGAGTTTATTGGGGGCTTACATCAGAGGAGGGCTGCAGTAGCGGTTACTTGCAGGAGTTGCCCTGGCACTGGTTATTTGGGAGTGAGAGTCCAGTGCTCGAGGCTCTGTTGCGCTCGCTGATGTTGGTTTTGTGGCCAGTTGATGGAAGCTGGGACAAGGGGTGAAATTTTTGTGGTTACTGGTTAAACTTAGCAGGCCTGGAAGAGGCCCTGAAGAAAGCAAGCGAGAGTGCAATCTGAGGCCGCATGGTGTGATGTCACACGCCGCGTGGTGTTTGCGATGAAGGTTGCCCCCTTTGTTTTGGGCTGCTTGCTGCCTTTAGGGATGGTTTTGGCTGTTTTTTCTAATAAAATTGGTAGACCAGGATGAGGCCTTGAGGTTAGTGAGTGAGGGAGTGATCTGAGACCCGTGGCGTAACATCACACGCTGCTAGGGTCATGATGAAGCATTTTCCCTGTTTGTTTTGTGCTGTATGCGACATTTAGGGGCCTGTTTCTGTTTGCTGTGGTAAATAGTAGGCCTATAGAGGCTCCGACGGAAAGGGAGCAAGAGCGCGATCTTTGGAACACGTGGCGTGATGTCGCATGCCACGTGGGGCATTGCCAGAAGCTTTTCCCTTTGTCTTGGTGCTGCTTGTGGTGTTGTGGCCCATTTGGCAGGCTGGAAGAGGCCCTGAAGGGCTGGGAGTGAGAATACGAAATGGCAACCACGTGGCGTGACGTCACATGCCGCGTGGGTGGTCACGATAGAGTCTTGTTCCCTCTGGTGGGTGGTTTACCGTGTGGGCCTGTATATGGCCTAGCACAGTGCCTGAAGGAGGTGGTATCACCTGGGGAGGAAGCGCCCATGAGGGGGGCCAGCCTGACTCGACGATGGGAGGACAGCAGCATGATTGCGGAGCGCAGGGGGAGGCAGCAGGGCCTGCATTTTAAACTTTTTGGGGAATCCAAGGGGGGTACAATTGGATCTTTGAGGTAAGGTCCAGAAGGAAGAGGCCCTGTAACAGAAGGGGGAGCTGAAGCACGCAGCGACCACGCGGTGTTGATGTCACATGCCGCACAAGAGGTGCGAGGTAGGGGGGTGGAATATGAACAGAGGAGCGGGGCAGGACAAGAAAGGGCAAAAAAAAAGGGAGAAAAAAGGAAAGGGTGAGGAGGCAAGTATGGACTACAAAGGGGGTCTGGCCCATGGAACAAGGGGAGCACGAACACACAATTCCATCAAAGGGCAATTCTCCCTTAATCCATAGGTTATAATTAAAGAGGGATTAAGGATAGGTTTAAAAGAGGCCAAGGGGTAGGCCCGGGGGGATGGGTGGCTTACGTGGTGTCCCACATGCAAAGGACAGGGCAGGGAGGAGCCAACGGGACCTGGTTGCCTATCAAGCAGGATGGAGGCTCTTACTGGGGGCCCGAGCGGACATGCGGGCATGCAGCATGAGGGCAGAGGGAAGGCATTAAAAAGTAGGTGTGTACGTAAAATTAATCCTGTCTGTCTTCCTATAGTTGTCTTCACAGTGGAAAGAAAGGAAGAACATGGCACCAAAGAAGAGCAGGCCATCAAAGGAAGACACTTACAGAGCTATAATTGAGTTGGCGGAAAAAGCCAACAGAATGTGGGAACTGGTAGAGGGGGAGGAACCAGGAAGACCCGGGGAGAAGAGGAAAGCGGGCCCGGAAAAAGGGGGCAGAGGGAAGCGATCAGCTGAAGGGCCACGCAGTCCCACTAGGGTGCCACCGCTGGCATCGGGACCTGCCAAGGCAGCTGATCCAGTACCTCTGCAGCCTTTAGACTTGGTGACACAGGTACCCCCCCCCGATCAAAGTGGGGCCTCCCTGGGTGAACCCAGACCAGACACCCAGAACATGGTATTCCCTCCCCAATACCCAGTAGTTCACCCTCCTCCTCAACTGCAGGGAGAAGCAAGGGGACACTCAGAAGATTCCAGGCAGCACGGTCTGGACAAGGTTACAGGTAAAACACCCAGTGCAGTGGGGGACAGTATAAAAGAATATATAGGTCAAATTGTGTCAGTGCTGGGTACAGGAGGTCTAGGGCAGATGGAATCAGCTTTGGCAGAAATTAGGATGGAGAAAGAGGTGCCGGGCAGAAATGAAGAGGGTGTAGAGAAAGAAGGAAAAGGTACAAGAGAGAGATAGGTGCACCGGGGATGAGGATAGGTGAGCATGTGCCGCTGGCCACAAAGGAAAAGATATGAAAAGGGGAGTATGTGGATATATTCACTTTGGTGAGCCAGGAAGCGGCAGCCAAGCATGAGGAAGCCGAGATCATAGGTAAGAGTGAAATGGTAGCGGTGATTGTGCTTTTAGGGAAGAAGGAGGGCAACAAGTTCACAAAAGGAAAGACTTGGGATGGGTGGTTCGTAGGTTTTGCCATGTTCTCTGCCACTGTCCTGGAAAAAAGGCCGGAGCTGGGCATCCCGCTCATCACTTATTCCTTGATAATACGGAAGGCAAAAGCAAAAGGGGTGTGGGGTGGTTATACTATGATGAATTTTTTCGGCAGAGAATGGCAACATTCGGGGACATGAGATGGGACACCAAGCAGCTGAACCTATGGACTGATAACTAACAGATCAGTCCACACCCGAAGGGGAATGGGGAAAAAAGGGGACTACGCCCCAGAGATGCTGCTGGGCTTACAACAAAACATTTTGCTCATGGCCTCAATGTCGTTTTTGGCATGCTTGTTCAAAATTCGGGGGAGGGCACCCAGCAAGCAGATGTAGAATGACATGGGCCCAAGGGGCACAGGGGCACGGGGGTCAAGTGTCAGGGCAGCAGTTTTTTTGAGAAGGGCAGGAGTTTAAGGGGCAGACATGGAGTGGGGGGAGGGGTAGAGGAAACGTGAATGGGGGGGTCAGAACCACTGAAGAGAAGAACTTGGAACAAAGTGAGAAGGAGGGGCTGGGGAGGAATAATGGGGGGCAAGACAGGGAACAGTTTGGGGTGGCCAGAACACCAATCAACTTAAAGGCATGGTCAGCCTGTTTGGACAGATATCTGAACAAAAGTGTGTGGGATATGATTATAAGAGGTTTTAACACAGGGTTTTCAATGCAGTGTGGGGGGCCCAGACAAGCGAGGGAGGCAAACAACCTGGGGTCAGTAAAAGGAAAGGAAGAAATGTTAAGACAGAAGATAGAAAAAGAAAAGGCAGCAGGGAGGGTAGAGGGCCCATTTAAGACCCCCCCCCTTAGGGAACATGCGTTTTTCACCATTGGGCTTGGTACCCAAGAAACAAGAGGAGGAGTACAGGGTGATACACCACCTGTCCTATCCAGAAGGGGACTCGGCGAATGACTTCATCAGCAAGGAACATAGTAAGGTAACGTATGCGACACTAGAGGACGCAGTCCATATAATCAGGGCCACTGAGGACGCATGGATGGCAAAAATGGACATTGAATCCACTTTCAGACTGCTGTCAGTTAGGAGAGAAGACTGGGATCTGTTGGGTTTTAAAATTGGGGGTCAGTACTATTTCGATAAAGCCATGCCAATGGGATGTTTCATAGCATGTGCGACATTCGAGGCATTCAGCACATGCTTGCAATGGATATTCCAGGAAAAAACTGGGTATAGGACAGTCATTCATTATCTGGATGATTTTCTTTTCATTGGATGGGGAAAAGGAGAAACACAGAGGATGCTTGCTAAGTTTCAGGAGTTATGCAGGGAACTAGGGGTTCCACTGGCACCAGAAAAAACAGAAGGTCCCAGTAGGGTGATGGAGTTCCTGGGGATTGAGATAGATGCCCCAAAGGAAATATTTAGGCTACCGGACAAAAAAGTAGGTAAATTGAAGGAACTGATCCAAGTACACACCAACAGGAGAAGAGTACAACTAAAACTAGTGCAACAGGTACTGGGGCACCTGAATTTTGCATGCAGGGCCATTGGACCAGGAAGGGCATTCACAAGGAGGTTAGCTAGGGCTACAGCAGGGGTCATCAGGCCACATCACTGGGTGGACCTGCCACAGGGTGTCAGGGATGATTTTAAAATATGGGAAGAATTCCTTAGGGAGTATAACAGGTGCTCTTTCTGACAAGAGGAATGGGTGTACAACATGGACCTCGAGCTTTACACAGATGCTGCTCGGGGGCTAGGCATGGGGGGTACCTGAGGGGCAGGTGGTTTGCAGAACCCTGGCCTACCAGCTGGGTAAGTACTGGCAAAGTGAGAGACATAACATTGCTGGAGATCATGCCCATATGGGCATGCACCCTGGTCTGGGGGAGGAATTACGGATCAGAAAGTGACATTTTGGTGTGACAATAGAGCAGTGGTAGAGGTCCTAAACAACAGGGCAGTCAGGTCAGAAACAGTCATGCAAGTATTGCAACGTTTAGTGTTAAGGGCTTTGCAGCTGAACATGTCATTCAGAGCAAAACACATAGAAGGGGTGCACAACACACTGGCTGACAACCTTTCCTGTCTGCAGCTGGACCGTTTTATGAGGCTGGCACCAGCAGTGGAGGAAAAAACACACCCATGCCAATGAACATCTAGGACGTTGGCAAGAAGGAGCAGAACTGTTGTTTCACAGCTCATGGGCACCCCGGACTCTGAGGGCTTACGATGGGGCTTGGCGGGTGTTTCAGACATTCAGGGCTGAACACCGGATGGAGGCAAGTGGGCCACTCACAGAAGAACAATTGTGAATGTTCACCGTGGAGCAGTGGCAGAAAGGGACCGCTCACACCACAATGGGGGTTTACCTGGCAGGGATTAGCATTATCTACGGCCTAAAAGGTTGGAAGGACCTGACAAAATCACTGCTCATCAGGAGAATGATGCAGGGATGGGGCAGGTTGAAGCATGGGCCAGGAGACAATAGGAGGCCAATAGGGGAGCAGTGGTTATTAAGGCTAAAGGAGGTGCTCCCGGTGATATGCAGGTCAAAGGCGGAGGCCCAGCTATTCCACACAATTTACGTGATAATGTTTGCAGGGGCTATGAGAGTGAGTGAGGTGGTAGGCCAGGGGAAAGAGGACAAAGAAGGAGGTTTGGAATAGGACGATGTAAGTTGGGGGTGGAAGAGATACGGATCAACCTCAGGAGATCAAAAATGGACCAGAAAGGACAAGGTTGCATGGTAACACTGAAAGGGCAGCTAGAGGTTGCAATATGCCCAGTGCAGACTCTGTGGGCTTTCGCAGCAGAACAGGTGATCAGATCGGGAAAGCTATTTGTGCATGGTGACGGGAAAAGGGTCACAGGCTATCAAGTCACAGCAGTGCTGAAGAAGGGCATGCAATTTATGGGGGAGGACCCATCTAACTACTCATCCCATTCCCTATAGATTGGGGCTGCCTCACAGTGGGCAGCAAAGGGGGAGCCGGTGAAGGACATTTTGGAAAAAGGGTGCTGGCGGTCAGCCAGTTATAAGAGATACATCAGAGCACTAAAATAACAAAACAAAGTGGGAAAAAGTGTGGTGTAGAAGGCAGTCCTCCTACAGGAGGATCGCAGAAAGAAGAGGGGGAGTTGGAGGGGCAGAGAAAGAAAAGAGGCAGGGGGATAATGCATTGATGGCACTAAGAGTATGTGTAAATTAATTAATTTTCCTTGCACCCCTTAGGTAGAGGGAGGATCTCAGAAGTCTGGATCTGCGGCCATTCCTATATTTATTGGGCTGGAAAGAGAGCAGTGAAGAAGGCTGGGGGAAAGCAACTGTACCAGGATGTAAGACAATGTAGGTTGGTATGGCATGGCATACATGGGATGAGATAGGCACAGCTTCCTCCCACTTTGAAGGAACTCAAGGGACGGCAGCCCAGTCCAGACCTAATCATTATACATCTAGGGGGCAATGACCCAGCAGGCAGACCATGGGTACACACATACTTACAAATAAAAAGGGACTTAGTGGCAATAAGACAGTGGTGGCCTCTAGGTGTGCCTCACCTGGTCAGATATGATACCAAGAAGGGTATGGAGACAGGAGTACCACCATAGGGCGGTGGAGAGGGCCAGGAGAAAGATGAATAGAAGGGTGGGGACATTGATAAGGCAGATGGGGGACAGGTGATACTGCGGGGGGTAGAAGAATGGGTGGAGGACTTCTACAGGTCAGATGGGGTACACTTGTCAGACATAGCAATTGATATGTTTAATACGGAAACAATGGGTTTCATAGAGGAATGGAGGAAACAGACAGAAGCTGGCATATAAAAAGGGGAAGGAGTTTCATCCCTGAGGTAAGGAGAGGAGACCTAAGTTGGGGAAGCCAGTCATCCAATGCAAGCTGAAGACTGGCTAGTGGGGAAAAACAGGGGAGGACAGGAGGGGGAAGAAAAAGGAATAACACAAGAGGAGGAAGAAGATGAAGGAGAAAGCGGTCTCGGTTTTCACCATTACCTAACGGAAAAGCAAAAGAAGAAGGCACCCAGGTTTTCACTTGGGGGATGGATAATCAGAGAGTGATATATGGATGGAAATAAATGACATTTATGGAAACATGATAATAAAGAAATGAGAAATGGAATATGGATTTATGAATACAAATAAATTAATTGCCAGTCTGAGCACAACAACAAACAGGGGTTTCTGACTTTTGTGAGGGAAAAGGGGGTAATCCGGGACAATGGAGTTTGCCCTTTGAGGCAGACCATGTTGTCCTGGTGCACCTTCCTCCTTTATGGAATGGTTGTGCTCAGAAGGGAGGGAGAAGGAAGGGGGGGACTAAGGCCAGAACAATGGGCATGTAGCAGGAAGGGGAGGGGAGAAAGGAGGTACATAAGGGACAGCACAAGGGGGCCTCAGACACTTTTTGCTGGAGTTTTGATTCCTCCCACCCACCCTACTAGACAGAGCAAGAAGGTAAGACAGTCAATATGGGACTGTATGGTGGGTCTGTCCAGGTGGATGACAAGATGCGTCCAGTAGGACAGTGGACTGCCAAAGGTGAATGACAGGTGATAATATGGTTATGGACTGCCAAAGGTGGATGGCAGGTGATAAAATGGTTATGGACTGCCAAAAGGGGATGGCAGGTGATAATATGGTTATGGACTGCCAAGGTGGATGGCAGGGGAAAAAAGAGGAAAGGGGGGGAGGACGGGAGGAGGGAAGAAATAAGGAATAACACAAGAGGAGGAAGAAGAAGATGAAGGAGAAAGTGGTCTCAGTTTTCACCGTTACCTAACGGAAAGGGAGAAGAAGGCTCCCAGGTTTTCGCCTGGGGGATGGATAATCAGAGAGTGATATATGGATGGAAATAAATGAAACTTATAGAAATATGATAATAAAGAAATGAGAAATGGAATATGGATTTATGAATATAAATAAATTAACTGCCAATCTGAGCACAACAACAAACAGTGGTCTCTGTCTTTTGTGAGGGAAAAGGGGGGAATCTGGGACAATAGTGCTGAGCAGAATAAATTACTCAAGGCTCTAACATTGCAGCCATAACACAGCCCACCTACTCATATATATCACTCCGAGCTCCCAGTACTAAAACCAGCAACTGATGTCAATCAACTTTGGACACTATTTAAATAAAAGGACAGAACATGGGAGGGAGGGTGGGAGGAGGAGAGGAGGGTAATTCATACAGTTTGCAGCTCAGGAAAGTAGTAAAACAGGAGCCCCAGACCAGGATAAAAACACCAGTCCAAAGAAGTCCACTCTCAGTGATGAGAAGCTGCATACCTGTAGAATAAATGTGTAGAACACTGCTCCTTTTAAAACCAAACAGCACAATTTGCAGCTCAGGAAAGTAGTAACACAGGAGCCCCAGACCAGGAAAAAAACATCAGTCCATTCCAAAGAAGTCCACTCTCAGTGGTGAGAAGCTGCAGACCTGTAGAATAAATGTGTAGAACACTACTCCTTTTAAATCCAAATAGTGCAGTTTGCAGTTCAGGAAAGTAGTAACACAGGAACCCCAGACCAGGATAAAAACACCTGTCCAGTCCAAAGAAGTCCACTGGCAGTGGGGAGAAGCTGCTGATATTGTCTCTGCCTCCACAACCTTGTCTGAAAGTTTGTTACACCCATCCACCCCATTCATAAAATAATGCTTTCTAATGTATTTCGTGAACCTCCCCTCATTTTAAGTCACACACACAACCCCTAGTGGACCTATTCTTTCTCAGATTAAACTTACTGGCCCGGATATTCAAAAGGGATGCACCATGCACAACAGAGATGTGCCAGCGCAAGTATGGAAATGCGCCAATGTACGATATTCAGCAGGAGGCAGCTGCGCCGCCCAAGTTGCAATGCACAAGAGTGCAATAGTAATGAATGCATGTGCAACCATAGGGGGAGGAACCATGAATAACATGTGCAGTGTGATATTCAACAGCATGCACTATGTGCAGTAGGGGAGCTAGCGGAAGTTGCACGATAGTGGAAAGGATCCAAAATAAAAAGGAACAAGAGAGAGGCACAAGAACGCTACTGGGAAGCTACAGGTGGGAGCAAGGTGACAGGAACAAGGCAGAGGGTAGCAGTGAGCAGGACTGGGCAGGAGCAGGACAGGGCATACCTGGAGTCAACCAGGAACAGGAAAGGAGTGGGAAGCCTTTGCCACTGTGCAGGAGTGCTAGAGAGGTGCCACAGTGGACTGAGGGCAGTGGCAGTAGGCAGGGCAGCCACAGCCAAAGGCTGGAGATGTATCCGGTGCAGGGGGAGCATCACAAATGGACAGCAGGGGGAATGGGATAACAGCTGCCGGGGGGAACACCAGCCAAGGACATGGTCAGTGCCACCTTTCAGGTGGAGGTGGTAATGAGGGGTGTGAGAAGGCAGGCAGCATGGGGGCGCGGCCATGGAAGGGCATGTTGGCGGTACGCCCCAAACAGGTGGTATCAAGCCTGCAACACCTTTGAACACTACTCTGACACAGAGATTGTGGGCCAGTACCACCTGAATTGGGCAATCCTGAGGCGGCTCTTTGAGCTGTGCAGTGATGAGATGCAGGCACCCACACAACAGAGCCATGCTCTGTCAGTGGAGACAAAGGTGAGAGCTGTCATGTGCCTGCTCACCACGGCCACCTTCCAGAGACCAACAGGGGACACAACAGGCATAACCCAGTTGGCTGCGTCATGCCTACTCACACAATTCCTCAACACACTGCTGCCACATGCTGCAGAGTACATCTGTTTCCCCAGCACACAGGCGAGCGCTCAGCACACATACAAGAGTTTCACAGGGTAGCACGTATGCCTGGCATGTTCGGGGACATTGACTGCACCCCTGTGGCCATCCGCACGCCACCTGGCCTGGATGGTGTGTCTTACATAAACCAGAAGGGGTATGCCAGCATAAACTGCCAAGTGGTGTGCGATGCCAGGGGGCGCATAACCAGTGTCTGTGCCATGTACTCTGGGGGGGGCACATGATGCCTTCATCTGGCACCAGTCCACACTGTGCCACAGGTTCGAGAGTGGGGACATCCCCACTGGCCACCTAGTGGGTGAGTATGCACATCACGCAGAATGACATGAGCAGATGTGGGGGGGTGCATAGTCAGAGGAGCCATGGGTACTGGCCTTGACGGACCATGGCAGAGTGATGCAGACCACCATACTAATGTCTACCCTCTACACACAGGTGACAGTGGCTACCCACTCTGTCCCTGGCTGCTTACACCATACCGGTGCCCCACGACCCCATCGCAGCTACGGTACAATGAGGCATACGCCAGAACACAGAATGTCATCGAGTGGGTGTTCGGGATGCTGAAGGCACATTTCCAGTGCCTGGACACATCTGGTGGTGCCCTACAATACAGCCCCTCGAAGGCCTGGAGGCTATTCCTGGCCTGCTGCATCCTGCACAACATGGCCAATGACTTTGGGATAGCCATAGAGGTTGAAGAGGGGGACAGCAGTGGGGACAATGAGGACACCAGTCCAGATGGTGTTTTGGCAGCTACCCTCTGGGTGAAGGGACCCCCGCCTGATCCGGATGTCATAGCTGCACTGGGACACCATCACAGAGGAGCATTTTGGCCAACACAGGTAGGTCACAGGTCCATGTGCAACCACCAATGGCAAGGGCACAGCCCACAGACAGGCATGGATGAACCCCAGGGGCAGATGGTGGCAAGATAATGGGTCTGAGCATGGAACTGCATGCGCCGTAGGGGATGGGCAGGGCCAAACACGACACACACACACACACACACACACACACACTCACACACACACACACACACATATACACACACACACCACATGACATGCACAAGGGGTAGAAGGCACGCCAACTCCAAATGCAACCCCTACCCACACACAGGTCCACACATGACCACGCCCAGTTGCCGTCACTGTGCGTGCCTCAGACGCTGGACACCATTGCACACTGGTGGACAGTGCAACGCAGGCATCATCATGCACATGCCACAGTGGCCAGCAGCTGGGAGGGTGTGCACAGGGACCATGTCTGTGCAGGGCTGGGTACCCCACCTGTGCGTCACATGATACACAACACACTGCACACAGGGCAGCAGCAGACAGTGGCCATGGTGGGAGACAGGTCAGTCATGCGGCACAGTGCCACGGCCACCACAGATGCATGGGCGGCCCCGCCGAGACCTGCCAGCCATGCCAGGCTGACCATTGGCCTTGTGGGGTGGCACCAACGGTCCCGCAGGAGTAACGCTGCGGGAATGCGACCGTGTTCGGGCAGGGGTCTGCAGCTCACTGAACATGCCCGCACCTGGCGTGCTCAGTATGCCCACAGAAGAAATTAGTGTCGACATGGAAGGTGTAGCACGACACCGGGAATGGGGGATGGACATGACACTGCATGGTGTCTGCGGCGCATGGGCAATGAACCGGGTGCCCAATGTGGCCAAGACAGCTGTGAATGCCTGTGTCTGCCTGTCAATGACAGCGGTCACATCCTCCCACTGCTGGGCCATCTCTGCCAGGAGCAGACTGTGGTCTCTGCTGTGCTGCTCCTCTGCCTGGTGCAGAACCATACTGAGTGCATCCACTGCAGTCACAAGCCACAACCGCTGATCCACTGAAGCCTGGAGTAGGCAGCTGTGCTCATCAAAGAGGTTATCCGCCAGTTCAGCATGCTGTCCCTCGTGGTGTTCCTGGCCCTGCTGTGTAGCACCCTTTGATGATGGGTGCTGCACACCAGAGCCATGCCAGGGCACATCCACACATGGTGCACTGCCGCCACCCCCGACACTGTCCCCCCCATCGCCATTGGCTGATTGCTGGCACTGCTCCTCCAGCCGCAGATCGCCGGGACTCACCGGTGCCATTGCAGCGGCCGCAACAGCCCCACTGGCCTGGATGCACACCAGTGCTGCCCAACTGGGGCATACAGGCACAGGCTGGAACTGTGATGTCATGCAGGCCTCCACAGCGGCACCACCCATGTCTACACCCATGCCATTTCCTGCTGTGGGACCATCCTGTGTCCCACATGTATCACTGTCCGGGACATGTGATCCATCATCATTGGTGCCGGATCCAACACCAGTCCGTGCCCCAGCATGCTGGAATCCATGGGCACTGTCAAGCTGGGACACAGGCAGGGCCTCGTCCACACCAGCACCACCATCTTCAGTCCTGACAGACAGGCACGTATGCAGTGGTCCTGTCCCTCGGACACCTGTGGAGGTGGATGGGTGCTCCTCCCTGTCCAGGGCATCACCCTTGGTGGACAAACCCACCACTACTGACCCATGTAGATGCTCAGGAGCTGTAAGGGAACACAGTAGCGTTATTGTCTCCACCCTACCCTGTGGCATTCCCCACCACCACCTACACAGTGACAGCACAGGACCTACCATGCAGTGATGGGCTGCCGCCTGTCTGAAGCCATGACAAGGAATGCTGTCTATGGCACAACGCCGCATGCTGATGACACCCGCTCCTCCTGTGGCATCAGGCATGGCACATCCAGCTGTCCACCACCAGTTGCAGCACGTGCTGCCCTGATGGCAGCCACCTTGTCCTTTATCCTCCTTTTGTCTGTACCTACCTTCTTTTTACACTCCTGTACAGACAACTGGTGGCTGCCATGCTTGTTCATGGCATGCACAACCTCACCCCATGCCGCAGCACGGGCCTGTGGTGTTCCACGCTGTCCACTTAGCAGTGGTTCCCTGTCGAGATAGGCCTTGAACAGGGCATTTGATTCTGCCTGGGTGAAGTTGGGCCTCCTCCTCCTTCCCCCATGTCACTGTTCCTCCTCTTCCTCTCATTCAGTCATTATAGAGCCTGTGGGAATGACACGTGTTACCTTTGAATGTGCAGTCCCATGCATCTCTCACACACCATAGTCCACACTTCCAAACAGCATGCAACCCACCACGATTGACTGCAATACCAAACTATGTCCTCTGCAGCCCCATGTCACATTTATATAGCGCAAGGCATACAAATGAGGTGAGACGCAACTTTAAGTGGATGTTAATGCAGTGGCTGTGCCATGGAATTGCTGATGGGCTGAGTTGCATATGCTGGCTGAATATCACGCTGTTGCACCTTGCACAATGTTGTTGAGAGTGCTCAGGCAATGGCACAGCTCTGTGATGTGTGCAGTAGGAACCGCATGGCACATGCCTGGGATGCTGACACTGACGCCTGCCATACTGATGACGTACTGAGTGCAGGAGGCAGTGCAGGGCACGGCCACCACTGTGCCAGTGGTGCTGATGCACTGTTCTCGCATGTGGCGCTCATGCCCTGGAGCGCCATAGGCGCCATGGTGCCACAGCATGGTAGGCCACTGGAGAGCATCACACAGAAGCACCCTACCGTGCTACATGCAGCGAGTCCCAATAGCGTTATGGCGGTCCGTGCACAACAGACCCTTGACCCTACAGTCAACCTTTGCCCCCTAGGCACCATGCATCCGCATGGGTGCACCCCATCACGCTGTTCAGTGACAGTGCAATGGAGAATGGCAGTGCTGTACTGTGCAGCATCTGCATGTGGAGGATGTGCACTACAGAGTGCCATTTTGTTATCTGGACTGCATGAGAAATGGCACGCAGGAGAGCCCAGCAGTGGAGCACGCTTGAGCTGGCCAACCTTGTGGCTATTGTTGAGTGCCATGCTGGGGCCCTATTTGGACAGTACCCACTAAATAGGCCATGCAGCACCATATGGGAGGAGGTAGCAGAGGCCATGGAGGAGGCCACAGAGATTGCCCGTAGTGCTGAGCAGTGTCACCACCACTATGGGGACCTCCAGCGGAGGGACCCAGATAGACTGGGATGACTACAGGCACGTGCCAGGTGTGACACCATGTCACGGCCAGGTAGGTGCTCCATCCATACACTGGTAGCATCCATCCATCTGGGTATTGCTGTGTGCATGTGTCCACCCTGCAGGGAGGTGGGGGCTGTCCAGTGTGGGTGGTGGTGGTGGTAGGGTTGCGGCATGAGTGAGCTGTGCTGGATCACATGCAACGGTGGTGGGGGCTTTGCTACTGGTTTGTACTGATGTTCCCCTCTCCGTGCTTGCACCCTAGGCCCAGAGTAGCGACGTACAGCTAGGGAGGCCAGAGCTGAGCGGGAAAGAGCTGGTGCACCACAGCAGGGACGTGGTGAAGGAGCCACCATGGGACAGCAGCACCCGGCTGGTATGGATGCAGGTGAGTGCCTT
Organism: Neoceratodus forsteri; assembly: GCA_016271365.2. Lineage (NCBI taxonomy): Eukaryota > Metazoa > Chordata > Ceratodontiformes > Ceratodontidae > Neoceratodus > Neoceratodus forsteri. The sequence continues at coordinate 324,520,777 of CM028134.1, forward strand.
TTATCCCATCACATCTGTGCATGCTGTGTTGCAGGGTTGGTGGCAGGGCATGGCCACCAGCACTTGGACCCACCACCGTGCACGCCACACGGTACACTCAGCACTGTCCTGTGGCACTGCATGTGTGGGTGGGCATTGTTGGTGGTCCATGCATGCACTGGGTACATGGCTGTGCCACTGCCTTTGCACCGCATAGCCATGTCACTGTATGGCCGCAGTGCTGCTGTGCTGGACATGGGCGGTGGGTGTGTGCAGTGGTCTGCATGGCTATGGGTGCCTGGGTAGGCAGATCTTGTGGACGCAGTCACTGTGGGTGGTTGCACACCATCACAGGGGTGTGGCCCATGGCTGTATGCCATGCACAATAGGTGGGCTGCAGGGGGATGGACAGTCATGCGTATTGACTCTGCTCCCTTGTCCTAGGTGGACATCGCTGGACAGCGATACAGCATGGAGTGCAGGAGCTGCTGCAGCTATCACTAGCATCCCTTGAGATACTACAGAGGATGGAGTGGGATGGGATCCGGCACCGCAGTGGATGGAGGTGGCACAGGAGTGGAGAGCAGGCAGGCATAGGCCCTCCATGCCCCCTAATTGACTTACCCCTCGACCCACCCTCACATCCCTTCTTCCCTCTCCCATTTGTTCACCCCTGCCCCATGCCTACCCACACCTGGTTTGTGGCCCTTTCCCCCCACCCTTATATATATTTGTAAATATCTTTTATTGTTTATAATGTTTAATACATACATTTTGTTATGACAACCGTGGTGGTCTCTGATTTGCAGAGGGCTACAGGTGCTTGGCTGCAGTGGTGTGCATGATGTCAGGGGTGGTGCAGGCATGGGCATGTGTGTGTGTCCAGCAGGGACCCACCTATGGTGTGGGTGGGGGACTCGGTCACTGTCTGTGGTATGTGTGTTGTTCTCTGTGCACTGGACACCTGTGTGCAGTGGTCCACACTGCATGCACTGTGTCCATGGTGCCCCTGTCAGACTGTCCATGGCCATGGCAGCTGACACCTTTGCATGTCTGTGCTATGCACGGCCTGCTGGCATGTCAGTGGTGGCTGTCCATGCTGGCCACCCTCTGTACCTGGTACAATGCTGGATTGCCTCCTGTCACCGGTATGGTGCACGTCTGCTTTAGGTGGTACTGTGGCCTCTGCTGTTGTTGTCCTCCCTCCATGCTGTTGCTTGTGTTTGTTGCAGGGAATGTGCTCCAATGTCTGTCACTTGTGCTCCAGCCGCATGCTGGTGGCGGACAGATTCATGGTGCATGCGTATGGTGGCTGGTACACCTGTGCCATGGAGGGGTGCTGGCTGTGGGTACACGGCTGCTGTGGCCACATGCCAGTGGGTTTATTGCCCCGCTATTGTGTCCCTATTTTGGGATGCCCTTGGGTTTGAGTGGGTGCTTGTCCATGCCTTGTGTTGCATCCTGTGTGGCACATGCTTCCATGCACCACTGTGGGCATCTGTGCTGGCTATTGGGGCCAGTGCTGGGACAGGGTGTGTGCTTGAGTAGGTGTTCGTGGTGCTGTACTGCTGGTGGTGGGGTCCGGGGCAGGCCCTGTCACATGCGGGTTACCTCATGTGCCGACACAGGGTCGATCTCTCAGCTGTGCCTCGGGGAGGCCATGCAGGGTGGCACTGTGTCTGCAGTTGTTGCATCGGTGACTGCTGCAACCCACTGCAGGGTGTTCATGATGGGGCTGCCATGCATGGCTCCATGGTGCACAGGGTTGCATTGTCACAGTGGGGGTGGTGGCATGCATAGGGTGACATGCACTGTCGGGCACTGCTCCTGGGCAGGGTGTCTGAGGATTGCTGTGCAGGGTGTGCTCTGCATTGGTGGGATGGTGTAGCACAGGGTGGCCAGACCTCCTTGTGTTCCGGTCACAGCTTGCCAAGGGGTGTTCTGGGGCACCATGCCCCGGCTGTGGAATTGTTGCTGGTGTCCATGGGCTGGTGGTTCTTCCAGCTCACCTCAGGTTATGCAGTTCATGGGGTGCTAGGGTGTTGTCTGGTCTGCTGCATGCTCCTATGACCATGTCTTCCATCGGTGGTGAACCCCTGCATCCTGTCCCTGCACATCCCTGGTTGCGCTGATGCTCTACTACCCTGCTCCACTGGGCATCCCTGGTTGTGCCATGGCACGGTTGGCATCATATTCAGTTGTGTTGTGCAAGCACATCTTGGCCTGCGCTGTGTTTGAATATTGCGTGTATTGCGCATAGGCACACTGCACTTTTGCCTGCTCCTGCTATTGCACTACTTTGTGACGCAGTTTGAATATCTGGGCCTCTGTGTTCACTCTATGGAGCTATTTGATGAACTTGAAAGTTTCTGTCATGTGCATCTGCTCCTTTTTATCCTCCAATGAGCAGATGTTAAGACTATTCAGTCTTCCTTGGTATGTTTTGCCTTGTTTGTGGATCATCTTTGTTGCCCTTCTCTGCACTTTTTCTAACTGATCCTTATCCTTCCTTAGATATTGACCACAAAGCTACATACAATACTCCAGGTTCAGTGTGACCATTGATCTATACAGGAGCAGTGTCACCACTCTTCTACTTCTAGTAGTCCCTGTCCACATGCATCCCAGCATCTTGTTAGTCCTCCCATATGTCTTTTTACACTGAGAAGATTACTGTAGGTTATTATTTAATATCATCACCCCAGGTCTCTCTCTTCCTCCATGCTTTGTAGTGGCATCCTTTCATTGTAATAAATTGTTCCATGATTCTTCTTCCCTATGTGTATCATCTTGCACTTTTTGACACGTAATGTCAATTATCCAGTACTGGACCAATTCTCCATTCATCTCAAATTCAGTCTTATTTTGTAAAATGTTTCTTCTCTGTTAACACTCACAAAGAGCTTTGTATCATCTACGAATAGACTTACCTCTCCCTTATGACCCTTACATACAACAGAGTCAGCCATATGCAATTCTCTGTGATAAGCATGCCACACTTCCCTGGGTGACAAATTTGAGTAATTGCTACTGGATTACTTTGTGTTCCTGCAGTATTCCACAACATGTCATTGGCAGAAACTGCAATAGGAGCCTTGTATCCTTGCTTGCTCCACTGTACATCACAGTTATATATGACACATGGCTTTCAGGGAGGAAGCTCTTGTCAAACTGATCTGACTGGGTTTTTCAAACCAGCTAACAAAGTATTTAGATAATGGTTTACTGGTAGATATATTGTACCTTGACTACAGTAAAGCATCTCACATGGTGCCACATTACTTGTGGAAGAAATTGTAAAACTTGGAATAATTGATAGACTAGTATACAGTGGATAAGGCTAAGGTTTGCTTGCAGAAGGCAGAGAGTTATTATAAAAGGACATGTCTGCAGCTTGGACTAGGTGATGAGTGGAGTGTTCAGGGGTCATAATTGGAACCAGTTCATTTTAACATCTATGTCTGTATGATGCAATGCATGGGAGAGGATGGATGTGTAAATCTGCAGATGATACTAAGCTAGATGTCTTGAAGAATCTGATGAATATTGAGGAATGAGTTAAGAGGGCTAAGTTGGTCTTTAACATTGATAAGTGCACTGTTATGCACCTAGGCCCCCCATACCCTAAAACTAAATACAAACTGTATGGCCAGGACTTGAAAGAATCTATAGAAGAGAGAAACCTTGGAGTTATTATGTCAAATGACTTGAAAGCTGAAAGCCAGTTCAAAGAGGTGGTTAAGAAAAGCTACAGAATACTGGGCTGCATTGGTAGGAACATCCACAGCAGAAACAGGGTAGGCAATTGCCCATGTGCAGGTCTGTGGTGAAGCCACACACTTAGTACTGTGGCCAATTCTCAGCACCTCAGTGTATCATGGATCTTAAGATGCTGGAGGGAGTACAGAGAAGGGTGATTAGAATGGATGGGGGTATGCAAGGTAAGAGATATGAGGAGAGACTGCATGAGTTGGAGATGTAGAGCCTGGAGATGAGAAGGATGAGAGTGGACATGGTGACATCCAGCAGACCAGACCTGGGTTTGAATCCCACAGCTTCCACTTGCATACTGTGTGACCCTGAGAAAGTCACTTAACCTCCTTGTGCTCCCAGGTTGCTACTGTAAAAAAGCTTTCGGCTTAGTGTGCTATACCTGGTTAAACAACTAAATAAAAATAAATAAATAAATAAAAACATGTGCCTGTTTCTTTAAGTTTTTCTGAATATTGACCTACGGAATTGTCTGGGCCTACAGACCAAGAGTAGCCATAAGCCTTTGCTTGACCACTGGTTTTTCAAATAAATTATGGAGGGAGAAGGAACAGTAGGCAGCTAAAGGTGACTATAGAAAAAGCATAAGGAGGACTTGGTCTACACAAAGGGTAGCTGTTATGTGGAATTCCCAACCAAATACTATAGTTCTATGTAAAACTATTAATAGTTTTATGATAAACCTGGACATACATTTGAAAAAGAATTGTATCTTCAGGAACAACCATTGTTAAATGACAAGCATTAAGCAGGGTGAAGGAGAATCATGTGCCTGATGGCAGCTCTCCTTCCTTGGGGAGGAGGGATGCCAGTTCCGACTGTTGGGACTGCTAGTGCATGCAAGCAAAGGGGGGGCTAGAGCATGGCACGCTGGTGCACTTGTCCTGATGCTCCAGTCTAGGGAGAATACTGGAGGAAAAAGATGCCAGGCTACTCCTGGGCAGCACCCCCTGGCTCTTGCATGACCGATATGGATAGCCACCTACTAGAGCTGTGTGAAATGGTAAAATTCTGAATTTGTGGAATGCCAATGAAATTTCATTAAATTTCATGGAATTTCATCTGAAGTTTCAGGATTTCTTAAATTTAGTAATTTGTCCATAGCTTGTCTGTGGTTCAAGACAGAGCTTTGAAATTTGGCAGACACACTCTTCATGTAGGGGTCCAATAATTTTCCAATCCTTATGATGTGAGGATGGACAGTTTCAAAATTATAGTTGCTCAAAGTCTGTCATTATATTTGTTTGCAAAATTTTATGAAACTTTGTGTCTGTATATACCTCAGCCACCTATTTGGGTCAGAGATCTTAAATTTGGCATGCTTCCTTGATGATATGTGCTCTAATAATGTGCCAGATTTCATGACAATATGATACATTGTCTCAAAATTATATATGCTCAAAATCTGTAATTTTACTTTTTGAGGGAAATTTCATGGAATACTATAATCCGTATATAACTCAGGTACCTTTGGTGCTAGATGTGTAAATTAGCATGAATAATCATTTTGTAATGCTTATAGAATTTTCTAAATATGGAGAGAATTGGATTAGAGATTTTGAAGTTACAGGGGTTCAAATCTTTACTATGTAAATATTTGCATACTTTTATGAAAACTCTCGCAAATGTTGATGCTTGCAATGTCTATGCTCTTGCAAGCATAAACTTATCACTTGACATGCATATCCATGGTCAGTGTATCCTGATGTCTAACATAGCTGGATAAATTGGTTTAGCAGTTTTAAATTTGCAGTAGAAAAAATATTGGTAACATTTTCTTACATTTTTATAGTAGCACATAGACGAACCATCCAGAATTAACTTTGTGGAATTTTACATTGACAATGTACGTATCACTACTTCATTTGATAAGCTGTGCTGAGCTTTTTGCAGTCCTGCTTTTCCTCTCTGGCAGACTATTCCCTCCTTCTCTTTTGGCATAGCCAGATAGACTCAGTAGAACTACTGATCCCACTGATATTGTCTTTGTTCTTAACAGTGAGAAACTCCCTTCAAACATGAGTCACCTACTTCTTTTCCTATTAGCCTACCCTGTTGGAATAGCCAGAATTCTTCCTTCCTGCTGCTCCAGACATTGTCTTCCCCCACTACATCTTTTCGAGTACCACTATGTCCCAGACTTCCATGTACATCAGGCTTCCTGGATCATATGCATTCAGGTAGGAATTGTTGACACTATGTGCTTCCTTGCTCCAACCTGGGAGCCTACCACTGTTGTGCTACCCAGTTCAGCTGTCCATTTCTTGGTGAAACTGTGCATCTAACTGCTGAACATGGTGACCTCCTGCACTACCTGTCTTTCATACCCCTATCTTTTAATTAGAATCCTCCAGATAAGGCTGAGTGAAATTAGCAAATTCCAGTTTTATGGAATTTTTCATAAAATTCTACAATTTTCACAAAGACTCATGGGTTTTGACTTTAAGTATAGTTGTTATTTTGTAGAGCTGGGTGAATACATTTTTCTGAATATTCAGCCCAATATTCGTATTCAGGTCTCAGATATTCATTATTCAGTATTCGTCCAGGAAGATTGCCTTATTAGAAAATTGCTACAGAAGTCCTTAAAATGTCTTCGGCAGGAGGAGGATGAGGAGAGGTCATGGCATTTTGGCTTGTACCCTGGTCCTAGAGATTGTCTTGTGCTGCTGTTTCTTCAGGAGGAGGATGCAGAGCTCATGTCACTTTGGCTTGTACAATGGTGCCAGAGATTGTCTTATGCTGCTGGTGCTTCAGGAGGAGGAGGAGGCAGAGGTGGCAATCTCTATATGGTCACAAAGGTCTCAAGAGGTACAACAAGACTAACATATGCCTTAGCCTTAAATAATTGTAGCCATTAACAAAATCAAGTAATAAAATATAATGATTCCCATAGGATAACACTGGAACTTCTAAAAGCCATAACTCCATTAATATTTGAGTTAAGTGACAATCTCTATATGGTCACAAAGATCTCATGGGGTACTACAAGAATAACATATGCTGCACCCATAAATAATTTTAGCCATTAAAAAAAACAAGTACAGTAATAAAATATAACTATTCCCATAGTATAACACTGGAACTTCAACAGGCAATACCTCTGTCAATATTTGGAGTTAACTAACAGTCTCTATATGGTCACAAAGGACTCAAGGAGTACTACAAGAATAACATATGTTGCACACTTAGATAATTGTAGCCATTAACAAAAGCAAGTAACTGGAGTGCAGTTGCAGCTGCCACTTCAAAGAGTGCAGTTATTCTAGATGCCCTATAGGGGGCATGCCTTAGACAACTAGTACTGGAGCCCACTCGAGAGGGAGCAATATTAGACTTGATACTCTCAAATGGAGATGGAGAGAGGATCACAGATGTAGAAGTGGGTAGCCATCTGGGAACTAGCCACCATTGAACAGTATGGTTCACAATAAACACAGCAATAGAGTCAAGCCATACAAAGACAAAAGTACTGGAGTTTAGGAGGGCTGACTTTGCCAAAATGGGTGTGTGCCTAAGGAATGCACTAGCAAATGGGCAGGAAGGAGGGGTGGAAGAACAATGGGGAATAATAAAAACTGCCATCACAGAGGTAACGAGCCTTTGTGTGAAGCAAATAAACAAAACAAGAACATGTAAGAAACCACTATGGTTCTCAAAGGAAGTGGCAGTGAAGGTTCAAGAGAAAAAGAAAGCATTCAGGAAGTACAAGGAATCGCAGAAGGAGTAGGACAGAGAACTGTATCAGTTAAAGCAAAAGGAGGCTGGGAAGGCAGTCAGAACAGCAAAGGCCCAAACCGAGGAAAAGATAGCCAACTCAGTTAAGAAGTGGGATAAAACCTTTTATAGGTACATCAGGGAGCGAAGGAAGACCAAGGGAGGGATAGTGAGGCTTAATAAAGGGAGGGAGGGTGGGCAGAGGAGACTGTGAAAGGCAGAGATACTAAACAAATATTTTTGCTCAGTATTTACAAAGAAAGAGGGAGAGGTACATAAAACAAACAGTAGTAACACTCTGGATACAGAAGTTGATATTGGCCCATTTACAGAAGAAAGGGTTCTGAAAGAACTCTTAAAACTGAAGGTGGACAAAGCAATGGGGCCTGATGGTGATTCATCCCAGAATTCTAAAAGAACTAAGGGTAGAACTAGTGACACCACTGACTACCCTTTTTAACAAATCATGGGAGGATGGGGTGGTACCTGAGGACTGGAGGAGGGCAGATGTGATTCCCTTCACAAAAGTGGGAGCAAGGCAGAAGCAGGAAACTATAGACCTGTTAGTTTAACCTCAGTGATAGGGAAAATGATGGAATCACTCTAAAGGAAAGAATTGTCGAGTATCTAGAGGCCAGAGAGGCTCAGGACTCTACCTAGACTTAGCAAGGCATTGACACAGTCCCACACAAAAGATTAATATACAAGTTAGCGCCTGGGAGTGGGTCCCAAGATGACAGCCTGGGTAAAGAATTGGCTGGAAAATAGGACACAGAGAGTAATAGTAAATGCAGTCCACTCAGAAGAAAGGAGGTTACTAGTGGGGTACCGCAGGGTTCAGTATTAGGACGGTCCTCTTCAATGTCTTTATAAGCGACATTGCAGAAGGACTGGAAGGAAAGTATGTCTCTTTGCAGATGACACAAGATCTGCAACAGAGTTGATGCACAGGGTGGGTGGAAAGGATGAGAAGGGACTTGGCAAGGTTACAGGAATGGTCAAATGTATGGCAGCTTAGATTCAATGCTAAGAAGTGCAAGGTAATGCACCTGGGAAACAAAAACCCAGGGGAGGAGTACACAATGGGGGATGAGATACTAATAACAACAAAATGGAAAGGGACCTGGGGATAGTCATATCAGATGACCTAAAGATGGGCAAGCAATGTGAGAGAGCAGCAAGGAGGGCTGGGGGGATACTGGGATGCATAGGGAGAGGCATCACCAGTAGAAAACAGGAAGTTATCCTCTGTACAGACAGCGTGAGACCCCATCTGGAGTACTGTGTGAGAGTTCTGGAGACCCAATCTCCATAAAGACATAGACAGGATGGAAGCTGTCCAGAGGAGGGCATCTAAAATGGTGCAGGGTCTGCACCGGAAGACATATGAAGAGAGACTTAAGGAGCTTAATATGTATAGCCTCAAGGAAAGGAGGAGAGGGGGACATGATAGAAACTTTCAAGTACCTCAAGGAATCAACAAAGTCCAAGAGGGTAGCATCTTCAAAAAAAAGAGGTGCGCAAGAACTAGAGGGCACAATTTGAAGATAGAGGGGGCGGCTCAGAGGTAATTTAGGAAGTATTTTTCACAGAGAGGGTTGTGGATGCATGGAACGGCCTTCCAGAGGAGGTTGTGGAGTCAAAATCTAGTGGTGGAATTCAAGCATGCATGGATAGTCATAAGGCAATTCTGGGGGTTGGGGGTAGGAAGAAGTAGGCTGCTGGTTAACTAGGATCTGCAGCTTATCCAGTAGGTAGGGAAATGGGCAGACTGGGTGGGCCAAGCGGTCCTTATCTGCCATCAAATTCTATGTTTCTATGTTTCTATGTTTCTATAATGATTCCCGTAGGATAACACTGGAACTTCAACAGGCCATAGCTTTGTCAATATTTGGAGTTACTTGACAATCTCTATATGGTCACAAAGGTGTCAAAGGATACTACAAGAATAACACATGCCACACTTTTAAATAATTAGGCCATTAAAAAAGCAAGTAATAATTCATAATGATTCCCATAGGATAACACTGGAACTTCAACAGGCCATAACTCAGTCAATACTTGGAGTTAAGTGACAATCTCTATATGGTCACAAATGTCTCAAGGGGTACTACAATAATAACATATGCAACACCCTTAAATAACTGCGGCTATTGAAAAAGAAAGTAATACAACATAACAATGTCCATAGGATAACACTGGAACTTCAATAGGCAATAACTCTGTCAATATTTGGAGTTAAGTGACAATCTCTATATGGTCACAAAGGTCTCAAGGGGTACAACAAGAAATGATGGTGCTGCAAATGCAGTAGATACCAACACACTGTTCTGACAGCAATTGAGCAACAGACTGCTTATACAAGAAATGGACAAACAGGTCTAAGAATCTGCCCAATATCGTGATATTGCATTCTCTAGTTTTAAAGATTCAGGTGCTTAAATTTGTAGTTTACGTTCTTGCAAAATTTAATTTTTAAATGTTGTGAAAGTTTTACTACTTTTAATTCAATCCCAATTAAAGCTGCAAATATGAACTTTTTCAGAAATGACCATGTGGTATAGTAGTTTAAATGCTTCAACTCTGGTTAAGTTTGGATATGTTGTTTTAAAATTAGAAGGAAATAACTGAAATTAAAATTTTGGCAACATGTTTAGCAGGTTATAACTCAGTCCCATTTGAAGCTAGAAATCTGAAACTATGTACATATACAAATATAGTGATAACATATGTATCTGTCAAAGTTTATAACATTTCAATGAATACTATCAAAATTATACTAAAATCAGAAATCAAAATTTTGGCAAAATGTTTGGCTACCTATAACTCAGCTCCCATTGAAGCTTGAGATATAAAATAGAGGATAATGGCTTGGGATCAGGTGATAACCACGCTGTAATCACCTTGAGTGGTTGCTAGGGCAACATGGTAAACCTCGAAAGCGCAGCTTGAGAGGTTTATTGTAGCCCTAGCAACCACAAGAGATGATTTCAGCGTGGTTGTCACCCGATCACCAGCCATCATCTTTTGTAGTGCATGGTCAAAAAAACGCTGTTTGCATTCTATGTGTGAGAATTATGGAACTCTGATGCATTCTTTTTTTTTTGCCACTGTTTGGAAGTTCCGAAGTGCGGTTAACAACTTTTAAAATTCTAAACAGTGCATAACAAAGCTGTGTAACTGCTGATTATAGTGGTTAATAGGCACTTACCATACATTATACATGTATATACCCATGTTGAGTGCTCTTGAGTCATCTCAAAAAAACAGAACATTTTATTTTGATTAAATGTTTGGCCACCTAAACCTCTGCCCCCTTTCAACCTACAAATCTGAAATTTAGCAGTCATTTGTATGGTATGTTCTTGTGTTCTGTTTATGTTCCAAATTTGATGTTAATTGGACATGTACTTTTTAAATTATAATGAAATAACTGAAATTAAAAATTTGGTGAAATTCTGTGGAATTGTCTTGGAAAATCAGTAAAATTCTGTGGAATAAGAATGGCATTCTGTGGCTAGAATTTTATATTCCGCACCTACTACCTTCCTTCCCAATGGCTTATGTGCAAGTGGCAGATACAGTAACTGATAAGTCCATGAGATGGTTGGTGATGAGACTGCAGGGGGTCATTGTCAGACTTGAGGAGAGAAAATACTGATTAAAGAAAGGCTTCCATAGCTTGTCTATACTTGTACTATGATCCTATATACAAATTGAACAGTAGTGGTCCCAGGACTGAACCCTGCAAGTCTTCTCCGGTTTCTATTAGTTAGCCAGTTTCTAATTCAATGAGTTACTGTATTCCACCCCCTATCCCTAGCTGGCATATCTTTATAATTTGCCTCAAATGGGGAAAAGTCAAATGCCTTGCTCAAATCTAGGTATAGCACATCTACTGCTGGACCCATGTTTCTCATTTGTGTTACTGGGCCCGATGCCAAGGTTACTTACACATGGTGTAAGGCAATTTATGCTAAACCCCATGGTGTAAATTGCAACTTGTGCCATGAGATATGCAAGTCACAATTCCAAGTCGTGACCTGCACCATGTCATATGTGGGTTATGCCAAAAATGGGTTATGCCACCCACTATGCACGCATCCCACAATGGCATGGTACAAGGGTGGGTTATAGCAGCAACTACACCCTATTCCAAAAGGGCAGCTGCCGTAACCCACATACGCTATTCCAGAACTGCAATGGCACAGCGGAGCTAGACCATCGTGGAGATGGTCTAAGGGGCATCTGTCCATGTCAATCAATTGCTGCCAACTCTGCAGTGCCACAGAAAGTACACAGCTGTGCTCCCCATGCCCCCAAATACAGACATGCTCCCCACCCCTAAATGTCAGGGACCCCAGGGTCCATTTCCTAAAGTGCCCCATGAACGCCAATGTCACCAGTCCAGCCCCCCATGCCCCCTGGTGCATATGGCAGTGTTCCAGGGTGGAGGGGCTCGGGGGCAGCTCTCAGCAGGCTGTGACTTGAGGCATCTAGGTCTATTGCGCCATGACCTTGGTGCTAGCCTGTGTCTGTTGCAAGTCACAGGATGTAGGTGCTGGAGACCCTGCCTGTCTTGCAATACAGCACAGGGTCCCTAGCATAACACCGTATGGCGCAACTCACATAAGCCAGCGAGTTGTGCCATGCACCTTGGAATTGGGCCCACTGTGTTACCACATTTAAAAAGTCTGAGAAAATTGGCCCCTAGTTAATCCATGCTGGCTCCTATCCATTCTTTTGTTTTTCTCAAAAATATTATTATTATTTATTATATTATATAAAAACATTACAATCTCTTCATTGATAAATGTTTTCAAAGTTTTACCACAATTGATATCAGGTTTATAGTTACCCAGATTTCCTTATTACCCCTTTGTGTAGTAGGACTACATTTGCTACCCACCAGTCTACAGGTACTAAACCTATTGTTATTGATTCTCCTTAGACTCTAGTGCTGAGTAGAGATGTTGCAAAGTTTTAATTTGCCAGCAAAGTTACGACGAAGTTGAGAAATCCACTTCCATGGATAATTTCACTAAGTTTTTCTATTGAATAGGAAATTTGTCATTAGTAACTTCACCTGGCAGCTTCCCCATATCTTCTCCTTTGGGATATACCAAGGTGAAGTTGCATCAAAATGAAGCCACTATACACAAAAGTCTCAAGAACAGGAGTTCCCTGTACCCCCACTCCGTAGCAGCCTGAAGATCCTGTGCCAACCCCCTTGTGGTAACACCACCACAGGCTGCATCCATTCATCAAACTCAGTCAGGAGTAATTCTAACATTTTCTGACTTGTGTGTGATTCAGTTACACTCTTTTCTGCCAGTGTGATATGCTGGTAAATACCCAGAGTGTTCCTACCACTGCAATTGGGATTAGCACAACTTTTTCCCCCCAGCTACAGTCAAATACTAGCCCAGGTACCTGTGAGCAATGTGCTGTAATGCACAAAAGGAAGTTATCAGCTATTTGACCACTGGTCCACACATCAATTCCTGGGACCTATTATCCAGCTCAGGCTCAGTGCCATGACCAGTAGCAGTCAAGGGAACACAAGCAACCTCCTCCTTGATCACTGTTCCTAATCCTGAGCCACTGATTTTGCTAGCTCTTGAACTGATCCTCTTGTCACCATCCTCCCAAACACCCAACAGCATTGGTGCCACATGTGGTGGAGAATAATTTGGCAATGTCAGTGCCACTATCCCAGTTCCACCAACTATTCCTTTGCTACTACTACTACTACTACAGGACCCAGAGCCAATGGATGGGCAGTTTTTTAGGTGTAACAACATTTTGCCCACACAGAACCTATACACTTGCTGGCTGCCTTGCCAGTATCTCTCCCTTTACTTAAGCTTCTCTTTCCAATCATTTTATATATTCAGATTTTTAATATTGCAAGAAAAAAATTAACACTACAGTAAAACTAAATACCAGTAGCAGCAGGCAGTGCTATACCAGAAGGATTAGTAGTCTTTTTTTCCCTCTTCTTGGCTGCCCAGAAACCAGAGATTGTGATATGGTGGTGGTTGCCTTAAACCATGTTATAGCATGCCTAGCATCCACACTGTTGTTAACATAGTTTAAGGCAACTGGGTTAGTCAAGAACCATGCTAAAACCTTGCACCAAGCATGGTTAAAGGAATTCTGGCAATCTGGAAAGCAATTTGTATATTTAGTTCTAATTTTCTTTTGTTGGGCTTACTTCAAAGAAAAAATAAATTAAGTTTTCATCTTAACTCCTGGGGGTTGAGTTTCAACAAGCAAAAATGTGTTTTGGGGTTTCTTAGGCATGACTAAGTCCATTTGTATAGAATTTGTCTGAAAGATGGTGTGGTTGTAAACCAAGAGAAGATGCAGATTAGATGCATTTTTGATGATTATCAGCTTCAAATTGTAGATTTGGCACTATGGTGAAGCTGTGAGGTAAATTAGAGGTGCTGTGCATTGGCACTATGGTGAAGCTGTGAGGTAAATTAGAGGTGCTGTGCATACCCCATGAATTCATCCCAGTGTATTATGTGTTAGTCTTGTAGTACTCATTGAGACCTTTTCTTACATATAGAGTGTACATTAACTCCAAAGATTGACAGAGTTATGGCTTGTTAAAGTTGCAGTGTTATCCTATGGCAATTTTCTTTTTTTTTATGTTTATGTTTTTTAATATGTAGGTTTCCTGTTGGTATTTCATAGGGACTTAGTCTTGTAGTACTTGTTGAGACCGTTTTGTGATATACAGTTCATCCCCTAACTCCCAAGATTGACAGAGTTATGATGTGTTAAATTTGTAATGTTATCCTGTGAGAAGTTTACAATGTTTTATTTTTATGCTTTTTTATGTCTATTTTCAGTTGTTCTTTCTTAGAGACTTAGTCTTGTAGTATTTATTGAGACCTTTTATATATATATATATATTGTCCCTTAACTTCAAAGACTGATGGAGTTATGGTTTGTTAAAGTGGCAATGTTATCCTATGAGGATTTTCAGCAGATATTTGTGAAGGTGAACTAAATCTTAAAACTTTTTCTGTAACTTATTATTATTATTATTATTATTATTATTATTATTACGTCAACAGTGCCAACAGCTTGAGGACTGGTGGAAGGGGTTAATAATTCCCTGGCCCTTACTTTTCTTTTTCTCAGATTTCCATAGAGGGTCAAGATCATCATCCCCATCTCCACCTAGACTGATAACATCCTGAGCTCAGTCCTCCTGCTCCTCATCCTCACTTTCTCCACCCTGTATTTCCTTCTCAGATTCTGATTTCCTGCATGATGAAACAGATCTGCCACATCAGACTTTTAGTCATGTTCAGGCTCATCAACACCAGTTTTGTGAACATTAACCACCTCATTGTCCTCAACCACAGTAATAGAGCAAGGAATTTACGGGGTTCTTGGACTGCTCCTCTTGTTGCTGCCTCCACCACCAGCAGTGCCAGCACTAGTACCTTTTTTTTTTTTTTAGTTGTTTAACCAGGAGTAGCACACTTAGCTGAAAGCTTTTTTACAGGAGCAACCTGGGAGCACAGGGAAGTTAAGTGACTTGCTCAGGGTCACACAGTATGCAAGTGAAAGCTGTGGGATTCAAATCCAGGTCTGGTCTGCTGGATGTCACCAGATTTGCAGCTCAGAGCCTTAAATCACTGCGCTATACTGCCTACCACCTACCAGCACTGATTCCACGGATGTTACTGAAAAAAAATTGGCCACACAAATGCCCCCACTTGCACCAACTACTCCATTTCAAGTACTTCCTGCAGTACCAGCCCCTGATGAGCCTGCATCAGAAGTAGTTACAGGACCCTTCTGAGCCATGGAAACTATGCTCTTATTGGCAGCATCACCATTGTGAGCAACTCCTAATTTACCAGACTGTCTTTTTATTAACTATTTATGCCCCCCCCCACCCCTGCACTCCATCCCTTCTAGACTGTCTTTTTTGGGACATTTTGTTGTATAAGTAGATTTAGGAGCCCAACACTTTGCAAAACTTTACTGAGGTACACAGACAGTAAACAACAACACCAATAAAACTTTTTTTATTTCTTTTTCTTTTTTTTACACAGACAATACACACCATGGATTTTAGAGACTAAACAGACACACGCAAGATGCAACAACTCAGGTAACTGTAACAACATTACTGTGAACACAAAAACTCTAACATCAGTTAATAAACAAAAATGAAATCAAATATAGTCAAACTACACTCACAAAAATAATTCCAGTTTAACAGACCTAACTATTACAGAACTAAAATTACAAACCACAGAAAACAGGAAAAATAATTCATACAAAATGCTAACTACAACAGCACTAGTGCTGTTCAGACAGAAAATGCTGTATTTTGCTTGCTGCTGCTAGCTACTAACACAGCTCTCCCCCCCCATAGCACTAGCTCACTACACACAATACAGAAAATGAAACTACAACTTTAAAGTAAAAATATCTAAATCAGAACAAATACCACAAGTAATTGTTACTCTAGAGACATAAGGCACACAAGACACTTTAGGGATTGATTTGGTACAAAAAATGGCATGTTTCAAAGAGATAGTGGCATGTTCAGGAAACCTTTAACATGGCATAATATTTTGGCACTATCCACCTTGTGTTTCCCACTAGTTCTGTATTCCTCCTCCTCATTATTTAGTAGTGAGGTATTCTGCATGAAAACAGGATCTTTGTTCCTGAAAGATTCATCTATTCATGCTGCTTTCTCCCCACTTGAAGTCATAGAGTCCTGCTTGTTACTGCACAGTTACTTCCATGGCAACAGATTGTGATGTCACAACAGAGGATTATAACTTGAATTAGGGAGTAAGCAATAGAGGCAGATAGACTCAAAATGAACTCTAATGGACAACAGTCATACTGTATATTCATACACATTTCTTTAGTGACAAATTATGAGGAGGAGAAATATATAAGATATAAATGGAATGCAAGCAGAATTGTACCTAATTATGTTTTTTTTAAGTTATCTTTGAGGTATAAGTAAGCTCTTTAAACACTTTTCAAACATTTTTGGGCACTGAGCTTCAGAGCAGACTTAACACCAACTCCCTTGTCATAAGACTGCACTGAATTCACCCTACACATGACAATACAGCTCATTGCAACACCATGTGACCTCCAATCACATGGATTATTGCAAACTTTGCCTTAGAGGCACAATCCTCAGCGAAGTTATCAAATTTGCCATTTGCAAAGTTCTAGCTGTAAGGTGAAGTTGAACTTTGCACTGCAGATTAAATTTGTGAATTTTGGCAAATTTATGAATTTCTCCATGGAGCGAAGTTTTCTAACTTCACCCACCACCAGTGCTCAGAAGACTTATAGTGTTTCTGCCAGCAGCTGTATTGTTCCCTTTAATGTTATAGTATGAAAACCATCACGGCCTGATGATTTATTGATATTTAAGCTTCTCAGTCCACTTAGTACCTGTTCCCTTGTAATTCCTTCCATTTCAAACTTGTCCAATGAATCACCCATGAATTTCCTTCAGTTGTTTGGAGTGAGCATGCCTTCTTGGATACAAACACCAGACAAAAGCTTTCATTAGTACTCTTGCCTTATCATTAATATCAACTATACTAACCTCTGTTTTCCTTATCATTTCTATGCTGTCCCTTGTCTTCCTTTTTTCACTAATGTATCTAAAGAAATCTTTGTCATTTTCATTTACACCTTCTGCTAGACTTAATTTTGACTTTGCCTTAGCTTCCCTGGTTCTCTGTTTGCTGATGCCCAATTTATCACAGATTCTGAACAGCTCTGGGTGGAACAAACTAAATTAGCTAATTTATTCTTATTGGCCACACATCTTTTAGGGTACTGCCAGGTACTGCTGAACCTGTATGTTGTGCTGGAGAATGAGGTGACATGGGAAAGTGGGTAATGTCTGGTCTAATACTTTTTCCTGTACTATGCCAATCTTCTTTTTATAGGGATGACACACAGTACAGTGGAGCCAGGATGCAATGCAATACCTTGCAGTAAATGACATGCCACAAAATATTGCATGACAAAAGATACTCATTACCATTGAATTGCAGGATACTGCAGCACTCTGCATAAATGCTGCAAGTTATCACATTGCATCACAGCTGGTGCCCTTGGAGGTAGCCCAGAAATAAAGAGGCAGGTCTAGTGGTAAATCTCCTGGTGTGAAGTAAATGTGCTGTTCATTGACAAAATCTGTCTGTGTTCCCAGCTGTTCTATGTTAACCAATCAGAACATGTTGTATTTGGGGTATAGTAAACCCTGCACTTTCAAAAATGGAGGTAAGTATATCATAAAAATACAGGTATATGTCCTAGGAGTAGTTAATGCTAAAGGAAATCTGTGTTGCATTTTAACAAGTTGATGCTATCCTGACTGATCTCTCAGTTAAAAAGGCACTGAATCAGGTGAACTGCAAGGTGATGACAGTTTTCCACATGAAAGTCACTCTATGTAGGATATCAGTACTGGCAAGCCCAGAATATTAACAGGAGTTCATAAGGCACCCTAATGCTAAGACAGCAAAGCTTTGAGGCAGCAACCAGACAACTAAGGACAGCAGGAGACAACTACACCTGTGAATACAGATTGCTTCTGCAGGAAGGAGGCCTAAGTTTAAAGACTGCAGAGCCCATGAAATCAGATGCAATCCATTGGGAGTTTTTATGTGTTTCTATTAACTCTCTTTTATCTTGTCCACAGGGCCTGAGGCCTGAATGTCACTGAAAGAACTACAGGGTTGATGGCTATGCTTGTTAACTGTATTAATACATGCCATCATTCAGGTTTCTTCCTGCATTACAACAATATAATTTTATTTTGTATATTGTCTTTTATGCATTCTGTATCACAAAATGCTTTTTACAGAGTTGTACAAGTACAGAACTCTCTTTATGGTTAAATGGCATATAAGAAATTAACTGTATATAAGTACCGAATCCTCTTTTTAGTTAAACTGCATATGAGAAATTATCTCTGTGAAAATAGAAGTTCTTAAGGAAATCAGTGAAAAGGACACAAATGCACAACATTGTCCCTGCTGTTGTATGGATTTTGTTGGGGTTTAACTCTTAGGGCATTGATAATTGATACCCAAACAGAGGATTGCTCTGAAACAGCACAAATGGGGGAGCTCACATCCTCCTGTTTGTCCCCAACACACGATTATTTAATTTCCTACTAATCAGCATTTGTTGTGCTCTACTTAGCAGTTGTTCAAGTCTGAGTTAAGGTCTGTAAATATTAATTACTTGAAAACTACTGTCTATTTAACTAATTCATATATATGGCTTGGCCTTTCCAACCAAGCCAATTTGTTCAACAAATGTATAAAACCTGTATATTTGGAATAGTTAATAAAATGGTATTGTTACGTGATTTGTTACTATGTACATACCAGTGTGGAATTTTTCTTATACATTTAAAGCTTTTGCAAATTGTGGTGTTGCTAAGTATCTCTGCTTTCATCTCACTTTTTCATAGTGCTGTCTGTTGTCACTCTATCATTTGCAAAATCATAACCTTAAAGGTTGCCTGAAAGTAGACAATTTATTAGCTAGTGTTCTTACTTAGTTAACAAAAACTAAATTCAGTAAATATTGATTTAGGGTTTGATTTATTATGGAAGCTGGCATAAGTGTCATTTGTACTTTTCATGTTCATTGAGTTCACAATGGGTACCATTTGATTTCTGTAGATGTGGCATTCTTAAAAATCAGTTAAAACCTTTTAGCATTGGTATTTTGATATCTCACATGAAATAGTGGCATTTCAATTGTGTAGTAGTTAATTATAGTTTATTTATTGATTTAGTTTTTCTTGACCAAGTAAGTGTGCTACACAATAAAATGCCTATTTTCAGGCATGACCCAGGACATTACAAAACAGCAGGGTTAAAGGAAAATTAAACCCTCAAATCTTGTCAATTTTATTTGTTTCCAAGTCAACATAACTCTTTTCATGTAGCTGTTAGAGATGCATGCAATTGCTTTAGTTTGTTTTCATACTTCATACTAGGCCTTGTAACTATCCTGGGGGTCTCCATTTGCTGGCTGTTGAAATCTCATTGTCCCTGAGACCTTCATTAGCATATGAGAACATGAGGCATAATCATCCTTTAGATTCTAAAGTTTGCCTGGCTGCTTAATTAGACTTCAAAGAAACAAGTTTTGTAGGAAGGTGTGAAATACTATATGTACTTTCAGTTAGATTTGCAAACTGTCTGGGTTGTAATGCATGATTTTCCCCTTTAAACTGCATTGGTTTTCTGTGTTTCCAGAGAGTTTTTGCAGGGTATTTGTTCCTTCAGCATAGATATACATGTTATAAATGTGAGATCTAACATCATAGTCTCATATGCTAATACAACTCTCATGGGCAATGAGATTTTAACAACCATAAAATGGAGACTCCCAGGGTAGTCCCACAGGACTACCATGAACAGTGGAAACAAACTAAAGCAAACACATATAGCTCTAACAGCTACAGGAACAGCACCATGTCATACGAGCTAAGAGAGATCCGTGTCTACATAAACACCAACTGCAAATTGCTGAAACAAATCTTGGAGATTTGCACTATACCAAAATGTAAAGAGAGTGACCATAAAACAATACCAAACAAAAAAAACCTGTAAAATACTTTTTATTTGGGGGACTGTGCACCTGCACCCCCATCTCTGAATAATCAACTCTGGGGGGGGGGAATACTGGGTGATACAAGAAAACATTGGTAGGGGGCTATTCCACAGGACAGTGGTCTGCATGGGGAGAATGTTGGGTGTAGGAGAAACCTGCGGGTGGGGGCAAACAAACTTGGGGAACCAGCACACACAAAAAAATAAAATAAATGCAAGAATTGAAACCATGACAGGACTCACAAAAAGTAAGAGCTGCATCCCAGAATCAAATGCCAAACCAGCAGCTTCCCAAACCGTAACCCTATTCCCCACACTACATAGTCAGCTGGATTCAGCCCTAAAAAACATACCCTTTAACCTTCTCCTACATTCTCTCCCACATTATAAACTCCATTGATGTCTTCTACATTAGCTCTTCTTCCACCTTGCTATTTATTTCAACTCGCTCTTTCAAAAGTCACTCAAATTGAGTCTATCATATTGAATCACTGAATTTGAGTAGTTCATATCAGGAAAAGAGTTGTCTGTTGACATGGAAACAAATAAAATTTACATGATATGAGGGTGTAGTTTTCCTTTAACAATAAATACAATGATATAGGAAGACTGAGTAGAATACACAGGAAAAGCATAACATGAATGTACAAAACAACTGCTATAATGGAAAAACAGTAATAACAGTGCAACCAACTGATACAAACTTATAATAATAGCCATGAACAGGCATAAAAGCAAAATGAACCAACAATAAATGGAGCTAAATTAACAATAAATAGAATCTTCAATGGTTACAAGTGACATGACCAAAAAAACAGTAAGAATAGAAGAATAGTGCATCATGTAGATACTGGCAGAAGCATCCAAATAACTAAAAAAACAAAGTAGGCATAAAAGCCAAAAGGACAAACAAAAGTAAGAAGAAGATAAACATCCAGAGGATTCAGGGGCAGGAACAGATGTCAAATGCAACATTAGGAAATAAAACAGGAACAGGAATATACTTCAGAGAAGCAAAGATAATTGAGTAATTCTCTTTTGACTGTGAGGTGGGACTGGAAGACCTGAAGGTGAGAGATCTAAGAGCTCCAAGGCCTAGGGGCCAAATGGACAAATGACTGCTCATCCATGTTTGAGTAGTACTTGGGTATGGCCAGGAGGGCTTGATCTTTAGAGCATAGGTGGTAGGCAGTGTCAGCAGGAGTGAACACAGAGGCCAGTGAGGCAGGTTTAGAGAATCTAAGGATGTTATCAAACAAGTAGCATAGAATATGCAGGTGCCTAGATGGGGAAGGGGGAGACAATTCAGATTGGAATAGAGCAAGCAGTGGTGGGTAAATTGAGGACCCAATGAGGCAAACTTTCACACATTGTTATAGGAGACATTCCATTTGTGGAAGCAGTTCACATTAGCCTTATAAAAGTAGGTAAGCCCATATCATAGACTGGGAAGTAGGACTTCCTGTGCAATAGTGACCCTGGCCACAGGAGTGAGGACATATCAGATCCTGTAGGCAAGTCCAAGTTTGATGTTTATAGACTTGCAGATGTCTGATATGTGCTGTGAGAATTCCAAGGTAGGGTCAAGTGTAACACCTAGGTATTTGAAGTGGTTGGTCACAGATACGAGGGAGCCATTGAAACATCAGATGTCAAGACCAGTTTCTCAGGCCCCAAATTTTGAGGACCCAAAGGGCATGGCCTGGGTCTTGCCAGCATTTAGTGTAAGACAATTTTGTATCTGCCAGTTTTGGACTTTGTGGAAGTCAGAGGTAAGCCTGGTTTTAATATCAATCAGGAACTTGGTGGGAGCTAGAGTACAGCACCAAGTCATCAGCATATAGAAGAGTGTGTCTGTGGGAAGGGTGTTAAGGAAATCATTGATAAAGATAGAGAATAGAAGTGGGCCCAGGATGAAACCTTGGGGAACACTGACATTAATAGTGGCAGGGGTAGAGATGGCCCAATTAAGCAACAGAAGTTGTTGATGGTTGCAGAGGTAGCTAGAGAACCACTTTGAGTAAGTAAGTAAGTAAAATGTTATCTGTACAAGGCACCCCTCCATAGCTCCGGGTGCCCTTACACCATACTCAAAGAGATTATAAAACACATTAAAATAATACAACTAAATTCATCACATAAAATCTTTCAGACGAGACATTAAACCGAGGTCCCAGCTGCCTGGATTGGTGGTAGTTCAGGTGAATGTTAAAGATCCCGTGGCACTTATCGAAAAGGGTAGAGGAATTTCCCCGGTGTACTGGCCAAATTTCCCTCATTCACTAAAAATACCACCAACAGCTTAATCTGGTTCAATTTCAGTTGCTTACCATCTGTATCCCCCCTTCTCCTCTGGTCACCCCTGAAAAAGGGACTTCTTGGCCCAGTGGGCTTACCAGGTCAACACAATTCAACAAAACCAAAAAATCTTGACATCTTAAATTCATTCAAAGGCATTTCTAAAAAGATATGTCTTATGGAATTTTTAAACCCTTCTATGGTCAGGCTTTCTTGTATCCAACAAGGTAAAGAATTCCACAGGGTAGGGGCCATAACGGCAAAAGATATTCCTCCAAACGCTTTCAAATGTACCCTGGGAACCTTTAGCAATCCCTCATTGGAGGATTGTAGTGAACGGGAGGGACAGTAGGGAGATAGGAGATCTCACAGGTGTTGGGGGTCCCTGATCATGTAGGGCTCTATAGGTCAGCAATGCGACCTTGAAAGTGATTCATCACTGTACAGGCAGCCAGTGCAGTTTGCACAGCACAGGTGTAATATGAGTTGATTTAGGGGTTCCAGTTAACAACCTAGCCATCATGTTCTGCACCAGCTGCAGTCGGTGAATATACACTCCTGGAAGCCCTAGGTAGAGTGCATTGCAGTAGTCCAAATGGGTAGTGACAAAGGCATGGACCAATGTAGAAAGATCCTCAGATGGAACCAAGTGCTTCACCCTGGTGATGTTTCTCGTATGATAAAAAGCAGATTTGACTGTGGCTGACACCTGAACCTTCAGGGTCAGGCCTTCATCAAACACCACCCCAAGGTTCTGCACCTGGCTTGAAGCATTGAGCAGGTTCCTTCCAAGTTGTAAACCAGAGGGTTTTCCTGCTCATGATCCGACCATCCTCAGATCAAGGTCCACAACCAATACTTCAGTTTTTTCCAGATTTAACCTCAGCCAGCTGGCACTCATCCAGTTCTGTATCTCCTGTAGGCAGTTGTTAAACATTGAGACTGTATCAAACTCCTGGCCGGGCACAAAGGACATGTACAGTTGAGAATCATCTGCATAACAGTGAAAACTCAACCCGTACTGCCTTATAATGTCCCTAGTGGCAGCATATACATTGCAAATAACATGGGGAAAGTGCTGAACCCTGCTGTACCACACAGGGCAGGCCCTGGGGGGGATGAGGAATAAATTCCTGACACAACCTTCTGTGACCTGCCTCAAGGAACGATCAAAACCAATTGAGGACCACCCCCTCTAGTCCACAAAAGAACCGCAGGCATTCAAGCAACATCCCATGGTCCACATTGTCAAATGGTGCTGAGAGATCTAGGAGAACCAAGATGGGACAGGCTGTCTGATCTCTCACCACCAAGAGGTCATTAAGCACTTGAACCAAGGCAGTCTTGGTGCTATGCCTGTTCCTGAAGCCAGACTGGAGGGGATCATAAACATTGTGGATGGATAAATGATCCTCCAGCTGCAGAGTGACCACTTTCTCAATAACTTTCCCTGTAAAAGGTAGGTTAGAGATGGGTCTGTAGTTAACGGGGAAGTCTGGGTCAAGGGAGCGCTTTTTTTAATGGAGGCTAACTACCGCAACTTTCAAGGGATTCGGAAAGATCCCACTCTCCAATGAAGCTCAGACTATCCAAGCTTGGAGGGGGCTGATAATCTCAACACACCCTACAAGAAGGTATGTTGGACCCGGATCCAGAATACAGCAAGTTGGCCACAAAGTCTGGACTATCTTCACTATATACATGACTACCAGCTGGGTGAAGGTAGACCAGGTCATCTGGGCATTAGTACCACTCAGTTGACCATTGCAAGGCCCAATAGGGAGGTGTTAGCTGATCTTTATCCAAATGGCAGACACCTTATCAGCAAAGAACTGAGCAAACTCTTCACATTTTCCTTGTGATAACACTCCACCAGATCACAGGCAGGCTGGATTGCACAGTCTGTCCATGATCTGGAAGAGTTGGGCTGGTCTACTCCTCACTGCAGCAATTTCCTTGGACAGGAATTCTGCCTTCTTATGGGAAATTGCTGATTGGTAGACCTTATAATGGATGAACAACATAAGCCTGTCCCCCTCCAGGTGATTTTTCCACCAATGTCTCTCTAACCTTCACCCCTACCCCTTCAATTCCCTTATTGTTCCATCGAATCATGGGGCACCTGGGCAAGAAGTAAAGGGATGAACTCGAACTGGAGCAATGACATCCAGGGCCTCAACTACTGCCCTATTATAGGCCAGCAAAAGAGGCCCTGTTCACTACTATCTGATGGAATTCTTTAAAGGACTAATACCATCATGAGGCCTTCAGGTGTTATCTGTCTTAAAGGATGGTACTATACCATTTCCTTAGGTGCAGGCCCATTTTGAAGGGTCACAAAACTAAACTTCAAGGCGTGATGGTCTGACCATCTTATAGGATCCACCTCCGTACTGGAGATTTCCACCCCAGGTGGAACACCAAGGCCAACAAGTGCCCCCCCTCATGTGTTGCGGTGGTAATAACCCATATCAGGCCCAATGATTCCATCAACTGTAGGAGGTCTTGTCCAAAAAGTAGGAGTTCATATTCGACCAAGGCATTGAAGTCCCCCAGAATTAACCATCTGGGGACCTCCAATACCATCTCAGCGATGAGGTCCACAACCTCCTTCAGGAATACCCTCCCATCCCCAGGTGGGTGATAGATGAGAAGGATCCTGAAACCTGCACCTGCAGCTCCCATGCACTTGAAGGAGTTGGTTGTCCCCACTGGCAATTCCTTGAGGTTCAGTTCCTGTCTAAAACAGACTGCAACCCCTCCACCCCTATGGTCCACTTTCTGGTACTCTCTTGAGGCACAGCTGGAGACTCAGAGGGATGTCAGTTTGTATAGGAGGAAGAAGTGACTGACCAGGTCAAATGCCTTAATAAGGTTGATGAAAATGGCTTTGTTCATATTAGACTTTATATCACTAGTAAAAGGGGCATGGCACTGGAGGTGCTACGAGCAGGTTTAAATCCATGCTGGGCAGAGGATGGCAGGTAATATTGATGTAGGTGGTCTGAGCCCTAAGAGGAAACAAGTTTTTCCAGAAGTTTACAGAGGATAGGCAAGATTGCTATAGAGCAGTAGTTATCAATGGATTTAGCATCAACCTTTTTGAACATTGAGATTATCTTAGCTACCTTCTGTTGTTAGGGAACAGTGGAAGTGTTAAGAGTAAGGTTAAAGAGTTGGGTGATAGGAGATGCAAAGAAAGGGGCAGCCAGCTTGAGTATTTTTGATTCAATCCCATCTGAGCCAACACTCCCAAAGTGTGAGATGGAGTTTAGGAGTCACAGAACCTCCCTATATGAGACTGTACGAAGGTACAGATAGGGAATAGAAGGGCAGGTGGCAGAGGGGGGAGCTCAGAGGGACAAGACATGTGAAACTCAAATCAAGTGAGATCTAAGAAGTACAAACTGAAGGTATTAGCAATGTTGACATGGTTATTACAGTTGACATTACTAATAACCTTACCAGGAGGGATCAGGCCTCTGCTATTACCCAAGAATCCCTTGATTTGGGACCAGAAGCTGTTGGTGTTTCTGGCCAAAGCGAGAAGAAGATCCCTGCAGCACTTGCTTTTCGCTAACCTTATTTCTTTTTTGCACACATTTCTCATGGTCCGATTGGCGAGCCAGTCAGAGTTTAAGGGAGAGGATTTGAATTTGGCCCAACATTTTTCTCTAGACTTGAGCATGGAGAGTAAGGGGCTGTGCAGCCATCTAGTAGTTAGCCCATTAATAATTATTATAATATGTTTGGTAACATTTACTAATTAGGTAAAATTGAGATGACTGGTCAGGTTCATTGCAGTATAAGCACTTTTTAAAAGTATGTTGTTTGCACTATTGTTATGTTTTACATTCATGAATCTTGGAAGACAGGGTTTTAGCAATCTTAAATAATGAATTCTGTCACTTCACGTCCTGTTTCTACATAAATTAACCCTCCATGGTGTGCCTCTACCCCCTGGAAATTTATATTTTTAAAGTTATGAAACTGCTTGCGTTGTTAGATTTCTGCCCATTGTTCCCAAATGTCCTTTTTGCACTTACCACAAACTTTGATCTTGATGAGCTTGTGTCATTTATTGTTAATGAGTGCACTTGACAATGTAACTTATTTTGTGGCTACATTCTTGCAAAAGGCATTCCCTGTCCTTTCCTTCTTCATTACCACCTCCCACGCTTACCCTACTCAGGCAACAATCTCTGGTGTCCAGTGGTACCCCCTCCATCTCCTTGTCACAGAAAATATACTGCTGTCATCCAGTAATACCCACTCCCACACTCTGCCCCAGTCGAAACATCCCTGGTGTCCAGTGCCACCACCCTTCCTCACCTTTCCTAATTCCAAGCATCCTTGGTGTCCAGTGGCTCCTTTCATTCTGCCCAATTTAAACTATTCCTGGACTCCAATGGTTAACCCCACACACTCAGTCACATATCCAAGTATTATTAGCATCTAGTAGTACACACTCTTCCCATACCCTTCTCATGGTTATGTATTCCAGGAGTTCAGTGCTACCCCTCCAACAATCTGTCCAATATCTGTGTATATCTGGCATCCAATGGCCCTCTCATACTCTACCATGTGTCAATATTCTGGTGTCCAGTGGCATCGCCATACACTGCTCCATGTATAAGTATACAAGAACAACAGGTAAGGTGCACACTGGATAGCAGGCAGTGCTTGAACAAGACTGCCAGACAGAATACAAAGGAAGAAATGTTCAAATAAGCACTGGTAGAATACAAATTTAAATGTGGAAATTTCAAAGTTTTATTGTGGCTGCCTACCAGACAGCAACCTTCTCCTTAACACTTCGACCCTGGCAGAGGGTCTTCCTCAGGGGGCAGGTCTGAGGAGTTACAAATTAAGTGCCATTTATACAAATTTTATTAAAGTGACATACACCTCTAAAAGTGACAGTGCAAAAAAATATTAAAACAAAAAGTTATTGAAATTTCATACAGTTATGTGATTTAGATTAATGATCTTTTAGGTATAGTATAAATTAATTTTAAATGCAACTCATTATTTAGACATTATATTTTGAGGTTAATTTAAATCTTGTAACTGTACACTATTAAATATGATGTTTTTTGGAGCTGTTGGAGCAGTGCAAGGCATATATATGCTTATACTATATAATGACTTTTAAAACATGAAATTACAAAGTTTCTATTTCAAAAATGGCAATCAGATGGAAAAGCAAAGGTATCTAAATTTCTTAATACATGTTTAAGTAACAGTTTTAAGTTTTTATGGTTCTTTAGTTTTTTAAAAAACATTTAGTTCTTATTTTGGGGGATACAAAGCAAAAGAGGGAAGGTCAGAGAAAGCTTACAATGCCTAGGTCAACATACTATATAATGAATGTAGCATTTGTTTATACTAAAACTGGAATTTCCACATTTAAATTTGGATTCTGAGAGTGCTTATTTGAACATTTCTTGCCATGTATAATTTTCTTGGGCATTAAGTGGCATCCCCTTCCACACCTGTCCCAAGTTTAAGTATATTTTACATCTAGTGGCACAACCCTTTCACACCCTGCCCTATATCTGAGTATCATTGGCATTTAGTGGCCACTCCTCATCCACATTATGCCTTATGTCTAAGTATCATTATCATCCAGTAGCACCCCCTTCCACACTGTGTCCCATGTCATACAGTGATACCCCCTTCCACACCCTACCCCATGTCTTAGTATCCCTGGTATCCAGCGATACCTCCTTCCCACACCCTGCCCCATGACTTAATAATCCTGGTGTTCAGTGATACATCCATCACACACACACTCCCTATGCTTAAGTATCCTTGGCTAAGGATGAGCAGATGCCAAATCTAAATTAGAGGAACACGCTGAAATCTGGTATTCTGGACACAAGCAAAGCAGGTCCAATGTAGTACTAGTAGTAAACTGATTTATTTTTATACATATTAGGATTCAAAGGCTATTTTTGCAAAGTTGTCCCATGTCAAAACATCAGTTACAGTGCAGAGAATTCTATAATAAAACTCACAAAACAAAACATAATTAAAATTTAACAAACAATAATCATATCAACCAATGACAGTAAATATTTCATTATGGGATCCCATTTTGAAAGATAATTCTTGTCTTGAGATCGGATATGGCTAATGGAACATGGTTTCACTTTTGAACTTTGACATTATGGTGTAGCACTTTTTACAGGGAGAGCACCATGAGCATATCCAAGTTGATGGCAAGTCGCATGACCTGCAGCAGCCAGTCAAGTGATGCAGAAAACAGAGAATACCTCATGTTACACAAACCTAAAGGCCACTTCCAGCTCTGTCTTAGAGGGCAGGACATTTGGAGGCAGTGGCTACTGAAGGAGCTTCTTTAATGTGAAAAGAGTAACTTTTGGTCAGAAAGCTTTAGAAATCATCAGAGAATCATACATTGGCATTACTGTTAGTTAATTCCCATTATATTTCACTGCAGTTTTAGGCAAGCTAGTAAAACTGTGCTGAAGAGGAGATGAGAGTACAGTGTGAAATTGACCTAGCAGCTGCAGGTACTGTGGCAGGAGCTGAACAGAGGGGAATTTAGATGATGAGGAATAGTGCAGTGTGATTTTTGAAAGATATACCATATCATATATATTGGGCTGGCAGTATAGCATACAGGTTAGAGGAACGAGGTGTGAACGAGCTTGGTACATCCAGCAGACCAGACCTGAGTCTGATTCTCACATTCTCCACTTCCATACTGTGTGACTCTGAGCAAGTCACTGAACTGCCCAGTGCTCCCAGGTCAGCCCTGAAAACAGCACTTGTGCCTAGTGGGCCTTACCCGGTTACCAAAGACTAAAAAAAAAAAATCTCACAAATAAGTTTTATATTGAGTACTGGTGGTGTAAAGCCATAGAAATCCATATTTATTTAGTTTTACTTTTCTCCCCTGCAGAAGGAGTAGGAATATATTGAAATTAGCAGACTGGAAAAATTACAGGATAATTTTCTTTTTTGCTTTAGGTTTTTCCACCCTTGGTAGAAGCAAGTGAACTTCTTAGCTTTGGCACCTATGTCCATTGGACCCACCTTGCCTATATTCCTGGATAGATTGCGCCCATGTAGCAAGGCTGCGAAGGGGGCCATCTTTCCCCCACCCGGTGCTTCTCATCCAGAAGTGGGATCAGTGGTCCAGGTAGTGATGCAGGGACAGGGGTAAGTAGGCAGGGCTTCATTTAGCCTGCACCAACTTTTTTTGGGTTTTCTTCCAATGTTCTTCAGCTGCAATGGAATGTAACCATGTGCACATGGAGGAGCACACATGCTATGGAACCACAGCCCCTTCCCTCTATGCCAATCAAGGTTTCTGGCACTACCACCTGGGTTCCACCCGATGGCAGCCAAGGACCGAAATGTCATGTCTCCCCACCCTGGGAGAGAACAGCTGTACAATGGACAGTCAATCATCTCCCAGGGCCAACTCCTGGCAACCTGAGCTCATTACCAAACTAGGGTTGCTGGCATGGTAGGAGGTAAGGTGTACAGCACCACAGCCCTCCAAACCACTGGGTCTGCTTGTAACAGGGGAATTTTAAAGAATCCATTAAACAAATATTTTGTTACTGACTGCTGGTTGCACAACTGGGCACAGAAATCTATTTTCTTACATTTTGCCTGTGTGTGAGCCTGCCAGCCATTCAGTGAATAAAAAAGAAAGTAGACTGTTGTGTGAGATACAAAGTTTATCTGTGGATAGTGTGTGGTCTTTCAGTGGGGGTGGGGGCAGTCTGGTGGTGTTGCTCTTCCCAATGACCTCATGAGTCATATGGTACTGCAGCTTCTTTTTGTGCCAGGCATGCAGGTCATGTAGGTATCTTAGAATCATCAAAGATTATAGTGAGTCATCATTACTAGAGTCTGGTGTTGGCTGCATTGTGTCAACATCTGTCATGCATGTGCTGTTGATGTGTAGAAAACGAGGAAAAATCAACTGTAGAAGGGGATGTAGGAAGGAAGAAAAGAGCAGACAAACATTCAACCATGCCAGTTCCATTGAGTAAAAGTTCTGCAAGTGGTGTTTTTTTGTAGAAGAGAAGGAACTGGACGTGATGAAAATGGGACTTGGAGTCATGGTATTGGTGCTGTGAGGACATGGTTTGGGTGCATGATAGCATAGCCTAATAGTTTGATATTCATTATTCCCCTGAAATCCACTGGTTTCACTCCTACTGCAGTGCAAGCAGCCAACCCTGCCAGTAACTCAATGCATCTGGTGATGAAATCATTCAGAGCAATCCAGAAGCACACCAGTGGAGCCCCCTCCTTCATCAAGTGCTTCTAGGTCCCCTACTCAGGACTGAAGTGATCCATCCAGAAACGTAAAGTCTACATCCCCAAAAAAATAATCTTGCATTTGCCACCCAGTTTCTCAAAGTCCTCTCCACCCATTTTCAATAGCAGTAGTAGCTGCTTCTGAAAACAGCATGAGGAAAGGAAGACAAGCCCAAAACAGTAGTTCAATTTCATGATTCAGTCTTCTTGATGCATAAATAAAAATAATGATAATAATCATAATAATTATAAACACAAAATAATAACCATGATCATTCTGTATATTACATTAAATTAAATCTTGTATATCAGATTATATTATCTTCTCATATATTGTATAACATGTATTATATCAATTTATATGTTCTCCTACTGTATATCATATCACATTGTAGCACATTATGTTATCTTACCAAATATCATATCTGCTCCCCAGCCCAATTCTATCTAAAGGCATGTCATTCAAGAATGTTTCAAAAAAAAATCATCTTACAAACACCACCAGTTCTTCCAGAACCCAGAACACCCACCACCACCACAATTAGCCCATCGTACTATACCTAAAAAAGCATAAACAAATTATCAGTAGCATGGTTGTATTTAACACCATAAATCCATTTAAAGCATGCTGCACTTAGTGTGGTAAAAAGAGTCAATGAAGACTACCTAGACTTTGTGAACTAGTGGTCTGGTCAATGATTTCAAATGTGAGTAAAGTATCCTCCAAAGTCCACTCTAAATCTCCACTCAGGTCAGATGGACCAAGAGCAGCAGCACTGACAGTTGGGTCAGGTAGGTATGGGAAGTGGTGGGATAAGACAATTCATTCAAGTAACCCAGCCACCATGGATGGCAGTTTTCTGAGCCAACTGATGCATCCCTTGGTACCAGACCATCACTGTATCACAATGGGTCCAACAACCAAAAGTTAAAGCCAGGCCCAGGACTCTCACCAACAAGTATGCTGAATATTTTACAGAAACAAAATAGGTTGCCGGTCATTACACACCCATATTTTACTGCCATGCTTTCCTCCTTCTTCTTCAAGTGCTGATAGTTCCAGAGACACCTTGTCTTAAGCACTGCATCTCAAAGCAGCACATCCTCTTCATACTCACTCTCCTCCCTCCATTATGAATCATATGTTCTCAGTATATAAAAAAAGCAAAATTTAAGAATAACAATAGCTATAATTACAGAAAAATAAAAACCATGGAAGTCGACCAGTTTGGAAAATGATATACTCTCTTCATATCGTCCTCTTCCTTCCATCATCAATCACATTCTTCTTGTTTTGTGTACCGTAACTGTAGCATGTGGATGACACCATGCTCTTCGCCTTCACACTGCACAGATAGTAGGACAGTAGAACATGTATCCATCACTAAAGGAGGTGGTACTTTTGAGATCACTAGTTCATCTGAGTAATCACTACAGCAGCAGCAGCAGGATGCAATACTTATCCAAGAATTGGCAGAGATGTTTCTGATACAACTTGCAGACAGATTTGACAACAGCTGATTGGAAATGCAGTTTGGTATGACAACACTACTGGATTCCAGATATCAAGATGTGTTAATTCCCCAGAGACACATAAACTATTTCAAACAGAGGTGCATACACTTATGGTGGAGCAGCAAAAATAGCTTGAAGAAACTAGCAAAAAATGTGTATACACTTTCTCCTGGTTGTACTCCTTCTTCTCTTCTGTTCATGTCACATCAAGCCTAAATCCCAAATATCTCAAATTCATAGCCTTTCTCAAGCTCATCTTATTAAGGATCAACCTAAACTATTCATTCAATTATTTACATGTCCAACAAATGACGTCATATACTATTCCCTCTCATTCATCTTCTGGAGACAAGCCTTCATTTACTTTTATTCCATTTTATTTAAACAAAGGTCTTTGGACAAAAATTGCCCATTTTCAAAGAGGTCTATAGTCATAAGTAACATAGAAACATAGACATAGAAATTGATGGCAGATAAGGACCGCTTGGCACACTTAGTCTGCCCGTTTCCCTACCTAATAGATAAGCTGCAGATCCTAGTTAACCAACAGCCTACTTCCTCCTACCCCACTAGTTTACTTTTTATTTACTTTTGAAAGTTGGATTTACAACCTTTGAGTCAGGGACTCATTTACAAAGACACCTCATTGCAGAGAGGGTAGACATGGTTATAGTATGAGATACAACAGTGGTAACATACAGGTGCAATACAGATAACAAAAGAACACAATATAACAGTATTTTATGGAATAACGTTACATGCAGTAAATAGCAATTGTATAAAGAACTAGAAATTCCGAATGTCTTTCCCATGCATTCTTTAATTCCCCCATTATTTTTGACTCCACGACCTCCTCAGGAAGGCTGTTCCATGCATCCACAATGTCTGAGAAAAAATACTTCCTCACATTACCTCTGAGCTGTCCCTCCTCTACCTTCAAATTGTGCCCTCTTGTTCTTGCACATTTCTTTTTCTGAAAGATGCCATGATCTTGGACTTTGTTGATTCCCTTGAGGTGCTTGCAACTTTCTATCATGCCCCTCCTCTCCTTCCTTTCCTCGAGGGTATATATATTAAGCTCCTTTAGTCTCTCTTCATTTGTCTTCTGGTGCAGACCCTGCACCATTTTAGTTGCCCTTCTCTGGACTGCCTCCATCCTGTCTATGTCCTTGCAGAGACTGGGTCTCCAGAACTGCATGCAGTACTCCAGATGGAGTCTCACCAACTGTCTGTACAGAGGGATAACAACTTCATGTTTTCTACTGGTGATGCCTCTTCCTATACATTCAAGTATCTCTCCAGCCCTCCTGACTCATTTTTCACATTGCTTGCTTACCTTTAGGTCATCTGATATGACTACCCCCCAGGTCCCTTTCCATTTTTGTTGTTGTTAGTGTTTCCCCCCACTGTGTACTCTTCCCCTGGGTTTTTGTTTCCCAGGTGCATTACTTTGCACTTCTTTGCACTGAATCAAAGCTGCCATACTTTTGACTAGTCCTCCAACTTTACCAAGACCCTTTTCATCCTTCCCACCCACCTTGTGTATCGACCCTGTTGCTGATCTTTGTGTCATCTGCAAAGAGGCATATTTTTCCTTCCAGTCCCTCCACAATGTCACTTCTAAAGACATTAAAAAGGACCAGACCGAGTACTGAACCCTGTGGTACTCTACTAGCAACCCCTGTTTCTTCAGAGTGGGCTGTGTTTACTATTATCATCTGTATCATGTTGTTCAGACAATTTTGTACCCAGGCTACCACCCCGGGATGCACTCCATGGTTGGCTAATTTGTTTCTTAATCTTTTGTGTGGGACTGTGCTAAATGTGTTGCTAAATTCTAGGTAGGCCATGTCCACAGCCCCTCCCTGGTCTTCTACTTTGGTCACCCAGCCAAGGAAATCAATAGATTCATCTGACATGACCTTCCCACTGTGACACCATATTGCCTTGGGTCCTGTGCCCCACTGGCCTCTAGGTACTCAACAATTCTTTCTTTCAGAAGAGATTCCATCATTTTCCCCACCACAGAGATCAAACAAACAGGTCTGTTTCCTTCCTCTGCTTTGCTCCCACTTTTGTGAAGGGGAATTGCATCCACCATCTTTCAGTCCTTAGGTACCACACCATCCTCCCATGATTTATTAAAAAGAATAGTCAGTGGTTTCACTAGTCCTCCCTTTAGTTCTTTTAGAATTCTGGGGTGACTCCCATCGGGACCCATTGCTTTGTCCACCTTCAGTTTTAGAAGTTCTTTCAGAACCCTTTCTTCTGTGACTGGACTGGTATCACCTCCCCATCCAGAGTGCTTCTATTGACTGGATTAGGTACCTCCCCTTCCCCTCCTTTTCCTTTGTGAATATTGAGCAGAAGTATTTATTCAGAATCCCTGCTTTTTCACTGTCCCTCTCTGCCCACCCACCCTCCTCTTTATTCAGCCTCAGTATCCCTCCCTTTGTCTTTCTTCACTCACTAATGTACCTATAAAATGTTTTATCCCCCTTCTTAACCAAGTTGGCTATCTTTTCCTCGGTTTGGGCCTTTGCTATTCTGACTGCCTTCTCTGCTTCCTTTTGCTTTAACTGGTACAGTTCTCTGTCCTGCTCCTTCTATGTTTCCTTATGCTTCCTGAATGGTATCCTTTTCTCCCTAACCTTCCCCGCCACCTCTTTTGAGAACCATAGTGTTTTTTTCATTCATTTTGATTTGTTTATTTGCTTCACACAAAGGCTTGTTGCCTCTGTGATGGCAGTTTTGATGGTTCCCCATTGTTGCTCCACTCCTCCTTCTTGCCTGTTTGCTAGTGCTTTTCTGAGGCACTCTCCCATTTTGACAAAATCAGCCCTCTTGAAGTCCAGTGCCTTCACTTTTGTATGGCTTGACTTTACAGCTGACTTGATCATGAACCACACTGTTTGGTGGTCACTTGTTCCCAGATGGCTACCCACTTCTAAATCTGAGATCCTCTTTCCATCCCCATTTGAGAGTACCAGGTCTAAGATTGCTCCCTTCTGAGTGGGTTCCATCACTAGCTGTCTGAGGCATGCCCCCTGTAGGGCATCGAGAATGGCCCTGCTATTGGATGTGGCTGCATCAAAGGTGCTCCAGTTAACATCTGGCATATTCAGGTCCCCCATCAGCAATATCTCCCCTTTCTCTGCCATCCTAAGGATGCCTTCTATCATTTCCATGTCCATTTCCTCCCCCTGAGATGGGGTTCTGTATACAACCCCTGTGTGGATTGTGGTGCCATTTCCAGTCTCCAGGGTGATCCACAGTGCCTCCTCTCCTCCCTGTTTACCTTTTAGTTCTATTGCTTTGATCCCTTCCCTTACATAGAGAGCTACTACTCCTCCTCCTCTTCTACCATTTCTGTCCCTCCTGTAGATTGTGTACCCTGGTATGTTGACATCCCAGTCATTGTTCTCTGTGTACCATGTTTCTGTGACTGCCATGATATCCAGGCATAACTCTTCCATAAAGGCCACCAGTTCAGGGAGCTTGTTACCTAGACTACTCGCATTGGTTATCATTATCCTCCATTTTTTTGATGGCCTTACCCCTTTTTGCCCCATTCCTGTTCTTACTGCCTTTGTCTTTTTCTCCAGTTACCCCTGCCCTTCTCCTTATCAACTTCTCTATCTTGGTGTTTACCTCACTATCAACCTGATTTCTTTGGGATGGTAGGATTTACCTTCTCCTTTTCAGTGCCCACCCTTGGCTAGTTTAAATGCTTGCCAATGATGCATTAAACCTATCACCTAGGATCCTGGTTCTCATCCTGGACAGATGCAGACCATCATGCCAGTATAGGTCTGCATCCATTGAGGTGGACCCCCAGTCCCCAATGAAGCCAAAACCCTGAATTCTGTACCAGTTTTTCAACCACTGA
The DNA here is from genome assembly GCA_016271365.2 of Neoceratodus forsteri. NCBI lineage: Eukaryota > Metazoa > Chordata > Ceratodontiformes > Ceratodontidae > Neoceratodus > Neoceratodus forsteri. The sequence goes on from CM028134.1 coordinate 324,556,912, forward strand.
TTGAATACCATGGTGTGGAGCACCCAAGCTTCACCCATGCCATAGACAGGCAGCACCTCTGAGAAGGTTACCGTGTGTGCTACTTGTCTAAGTTCCCTCCCCAACTCCACAAACTCCTCCTGCACTGCTCTGATCCCTTTTCCAGCCAGGTCATTTGTCCCCTGGTGGACAATGACATACAGCTCCCTCCCCCATGCACCTGCTTCCACAACCCTGGGGATTCACTCTCTGTCCCTCCAAGCCATGGTGCCAGACTGTACCTTACTTCCCTCTCCTCTCATCTCCTCTCCTTCCCCCAGTTCTACCCTTCTAACAATGGAGTCCCTGACCAGGAGTTGTTTCCTTCCCCTGTGAGGTCCCATGCCACCCTCCTGAGGGTCTCCTTTGAGGAGATTCCCAGCATCCTCCTTAGTCTCCATTGTCGGTATCTCAATAGAGGAACCACACTCTTCCAGAATGGCATATGAATTGTGGAGAGGTACAACTGGAGGGATGCACCTCTGTTCCAACACCCTCACCCTCCCCAAGCCCACTGTGGTCCAACTGCTCCTCTTTCCTGGCAATCTCTGAGGCAGTGGCAGTGGGCCTGGTGGTCCCTGGGTGGGAGTGGATGTCCCCCAAATCCCGGCCAACTCAGCCTGGAGATAAGCAACCTCCCCCCTCGCCCAGAGAGGTTCCAGCAGATGGGACTACACTGATTCCTCCAAAATGTCTCCCAGAAGACTGCTGCTCCACAGCCACTGCACTGCACTGCACTACTCCCATCATATCTTATTTATGGCCCCTTAACTGTTGTTTTGAATACTTACTCTTTTCTCTCTCCCTTTATTTTATTTTTTTATGTAATTTTTTCTCCCACTTTCCTACTGACTTAACAAAGTAGGATGCAAGAATTATGCAACAAATAAAATAAAATAAGAGAACTGTCCTGTCATTTAATTGCATGTTTATTTTATTTTAACAGTTTTCCTGGAGTAAGCTTCAGAAACTAAAAAAAAAGATTATTTTTTCTGCCTTAAAACATTATTCAGTTTCCATGATAATTCCCCACTCTACAGTGTCTGTTGTATCCTGGCAGTGGCTGCATGATGCAGTTTTATTAGCCAACTAAACCCTTAAAGAAAACCTAGTTAGCTAAATACCACTTAGTTGGATATCAAAACCTAATTATTTAGTAAAGTTCTGGAAGAAAAAAAATGGCTCTACACCTTTAAACTGGGCTAAATTAATTAACACACTCTGTCTGTCAGTACAGCTGTTTCTACCAATAGAAAGTTACTGTAGATGCTGGGTAATAAAAATAATATTTTATTTATCTGTTTTTGTGAACTATCCATAGTCCCAACTACACTACAGCAAAGCTGAGCTGTGGGAATGATTCTCCTGTGCCTTTGCAAAGGCCAGACAAAGCAACATTGAATTCAAAGCTATTGTAAGTGAAAGAAGCCTGCAGAGAGTGTTGTGCTGCAGTACCAAAAACAAAAAGATAATTTTTATATTATAAAAATGCCAAAATTGGGTCTAAAGTGAAAGAAAATAATTTTGGAGGTTTGTTTCTTTTTTGTCTGCCAGCAAAAAAAAAAGGATTGTCAGCCAATCATCTCACATCAGAATTCTTTACAACAGTCTCTGCAACAAAAATAAAAGATAAGCTGTGTGTGGCATGCTCATCTGTGTCATGCAACAATTCTTACTGGACTATGTTAACCTGTTGACTGCTGTATTTTCAGTGGGACCGCCACGAAAATAAGATGCTGCATCTCATGGGATTATCCTAGTTAATTTTAAATTAATCAGTCCCCACTAGAAGTAATCCTAGAACTCTTATACATACCTTACTGGATTGGGTTGCAATGAACAAGTTAGAAAAAATACTCCAAGCTGCTACCTTTCTGACTCAATAAGTGTCCACTATCCCACCTGAATAATTTGGTCAACCAAAATAAAGCACCCTCCAAATTATATAATGTTCAGGAATTTTTCATGTCAGGACACCACCCACCTGTTTTCAGCAGTCAGGGCAGTAAGTTTTCATACCCTCCACTTCCTCACAGACGTGTCCTCAGCTGTTGGTTTCTTCACTAATAATGATAATAATACTTTATTTATTTTGTGCCTTTCAAATATCAAGGCACAATACAATAAGATAAAAAAGATAAAATACAGAAATCAATATTATAAAAACAGACAGAAACAAATCAATGAACAGTAAAACCATATGCTTTTTCCCACAGGAAGGATTTCAAAGCCTGTTTAAAACTTCCCACAGTTGTGCACTCCCTAGCTGACAGGGTAGAGAATTCCAAAGGGAGGGGTCCACAAACATAAAAGCACGAGCCCCAGCAGATTTTAAAATCACCCATGGAATCTCTAGCAACCCCTCATCAGCTGAGTGGAGCGATCTCACAGGTTGATAAGGGATCAGGAGTTCTTTCAGGTAATCAGGGCCCAGATCATGCAGGGCTTTAAAAGTCAGTAATCCAACTTTGAAGGTGATCCGCCACTGAACTGGCAGCCAGTGCAGTTCCTGCAGCACTGGTGCAATATGGGAAGATCTAGGAGTACCCATCAACACCCGAGCTGCGGAATTCTGCACCAGCTGCAAGCAGCAGATATCAACCCCTGGAAGTCCAAAGTAAAACGAGTTGCAGTAGTCTAGGCGCGAGGTCACAAAGGCATGGATTAAAGTTGGCAGATCACCGGATGGAACAAGGTGCATGATCCTAGCGATGTTTCTTAAATGGTAGAAAGATGACTTAACCATGGCTGACACCTGGTACCAAACAGTCAGCCCCACATCTAATATCACCCCAGGTCTCGCACCCGTTCAGAGACCTGTAGATCAACATCCCTACAAAACAATCCAGATGGGGAGCTGGCCCCAGGTCCCCCATCAGGTGATCTGGATCTGATACCAACACCTCCATCTTCCCAGAGTTCAACTTCAGCCAGCTGGACCTCATCCAGTCCTGGATTTCATTGAGGTAGCTGTTAAATACCGAGATAGCTCCTTCCTGGTCAGGTGCAAAGGACAGGTATAGCTGGGTATCATCCACATAACAATGAAACCTCAGCCCATACCATCTCACAATGTCTCTGAGGGGAAGCATGTACACCACAAACAACATGGGGGACAATATAGAGCCTTGAGAAACCCCACAAAATAGAGAGATGGGATCACAGAAAAAAGACCCTGACACCACCGTCTGAGTTCTTCCGGTGAGGTATGAAGTGAACCCTCTGAGAACAATTCCAGAAAGCCCACAATTACATCTCAGGAGCTCAAGTAGGATCCCATGGTCAATGGTGTCAAATGCTGATGACAGATCGAATAGTATCAAAATGGGCCATTTTCTCTGGTCTCTTGCCATCAGAAGATCATTGAGCACCTGAACCAGTGCAGTCTCGGTACTGTGCCTCTTTTGAAGACCTGATTGGAGAGGTTCGTAGATGCTATGGATGGTCAAGTGGTTCTCCAACTGGGCTGCCACTACTTTCTCAATCACTTTCCCCACAAAGGGGAGGTTTGAGATAGGCCTGTAGTTGGCAAGACAGTCTGGGTCCAAAGAAGCTTTCTTCAACAGGGGTGTCACCACTGCCTCTTTCAAGGAACAGGAGTATTCACCCTAGTCAAGAGAGCACCAGACTATATGTGCTAGAACCAGGAAAATGGACTCCCCACATCCCAAAATTAGGAAAGTAGGGCCTGGATCTAAACTACATCAGGTAGGGCGCAACCCTTGGATAATCTGCATAACATCCATGATTTCTGGGTGGTCGAAGGTATTCCAGGAAAATGAAGGGGTGGTGACCAAGTCCTGACCAAAAGCAACCCGCATAGAATGTGTCAAATAGATCTCTGACCTAAGGTCAGCCACCTTTTCAGCAAAGAACCCAGCAAGGTCATCACACTGTAATTGTGAAAATGCTCCATGGAGCTGTAGACAGGTTGGGTTGCACAATCTGTCCACAGTTCTGAACAGCTGAGCTGGTCAGTTCTGAGCGGCAGAAATTTCCCCAGACAGGAACTCTGCCTTCTTACGAGAAATTTCTGACTGATAGAATTGATAGTGTTCTAACAGTTTAAGGTGGTCGGTATCCAGGCCAGATTTCCACCAACAATGTTCTAACCTGCATCCAAGTCACTGCAACTCCCTCAAGGCCCCATCAAACCATGGAGCCCAAGGTTGAAGGGAGAGAGGATGCATACGAACTGGAGCAATAGAATCCAGGGCAGAGGTGATGGCACTATAATTTGCCACAACCAGTACAAAGGTGTTCGACATTGTTGACCACCACCTCCTCCACACCAAACTGCTGCAACTAGGCTGCTCTGAAACAGTGGCAACATGGTTCCAAAGCTACCTATCAGGTTGATCCCAAATGCTCAGTGTTGGTGCCACCACCTTTCTGCCTATGGCAGTGTCCACCAGAGTCCACCAGTGTCGCCCAGTGCTCCATCCTGGACGCTCTATTTTTCTCCCTGTTTATTAACTCCCTACCTGTGGATTGCCTCCCCTGTGAGACATTATTATATGCAGATGATCTAGTACTTTTCCACAGTGATAAATCCCTGACCACCCTATCCACTACCCTCACTCTTAACTACGGGCTGGCCCACAAGTGGTTCTTGATCAACAGGCTCCTAGTGAATGTAACTAAAACCAAGACTTTTGTGTTCCAGACCAAATCTATCAAAATTCACCAGAACAAATACCACACTAGTAGTTTTACCACCGGAGGGCTCCCCTACAGAACATTCCCTATTTCAAGTATCTGGGTGTCACCCTGGACTCCTCACTCACATTTGGTTTGCATGTCAACTCCATGGTGAAGCATATAAACCAGAAACTAGGAGCAGGCTATTGACTCAAACAATGGCTGATCTCGGAGGCTTGCTTCACAATAGCCCAAGGAAACCTTCTCCTCCGGCTTGACTACTGTGCCCCTATATATTGTGCTCGATAGACTCAGCATAGCCTACAACAGCATTTGCTAGTTAATGCTTCTGACTCCTTTCACTACACACCATTATACCCTGTACAAATCCCTCGGCTGACTTCCACTTCAAGCCAGGTACAACTATGCCCTTTGTTGCATAGTAGACAATGCCACTAGGGATGGAAAGCTGTCCCCATACTCCACCCTGCTCAAGCACAAGACTACCTCTCATAACCTGCAGCAATCCTCTGTACCTCTGCTGGAAGTTCCCAGAGTTTCCACCTGTATGGGTGGTAATGCCATATCCATCACTGCCTCCACCCTCTGGAACAAACTCCCTGCCTCTCGTCGCTCCCTGGACTCACACACCACTTTAAAAGGCCACTTCAAAACTTGGCTCATGGCTGAATCTAAATGTCAATGCCTGGTCAGGTGACCCCGAAACACGAGTCCTCTCATCGCCTATGCTCTCTGTCAATTCAGTTTCAGTGAAACAGTGAATCTATCTTATGCATACTTGCCTGTAACTTGTGTTACTAGACACTGCACTTACATTGCTTCATATTGTTTTATTGTACCATTGCACTTTGCTATTTGTAGTTGTCAACTATTGTACCAAGTTTATTCCAAATGTGTTTGACTTTAATATTTAATTCTTGTACCACCCTACACCTATGCATTTGAATTGTGTGTATCTGTTATTTGCCCAAGTGCCATCTATATGGCCTGGGTCATGCCTGAAAATTGTCCCTTGGATCAGCACAACTATCCGGTAAACATATAAATAAATAAAATTAATCCTCAGTGTTTGATTTTATAACTGATTGCCATAGTTCTGCCTGCCAGCAGGGAGTAAAACAAGATGGGGTGAGTGATGAGCCAATGCATCCTGCTTTTACACTTGTCAGATGAAGGGGGAGTAACAAGTAGTAGTTAGTCTGGCTTAAATCTTTATTCTTTGTTTTGTAACACAATGGGGGGGGGGATCACACATAATATTCTGAGGCACCAAGCTCCAGGCAGGGGTATGCCTGGCAGATGATGTAGGAAGCCTTTTTCTCACCCAGTGGGTGGGGGGGGCCCAAATAACCACAGTCCTTTACAGCAGCAATGCCATTGAGGGGAGCTGTGTCTGCCAAGTCCTGTCTTCTCCAGGAGTAAGAGCACATTCAGACACAGTGGGGGCTTACTGATAACCATGGTGGTCCCCCAGAGAGTCTATCAAAGTAATGCTTGCACACACTGATGCATTACATCAATAAACTGCATGGAATTTATTAATACTGTGGATTCAGGTCCCATGGTGACCAGACGAGGTGGAGTGAAGAGGACTGTACCAGTTACTACCAATGAGGTTAATTTAGAATGTGTGTGTGGGGGGGGGGGCTCTGACAGTGAAAATCTTCTTGCAGCAATTATTAACATAGGTTGATAAAAATCCCTTAGTTGGATTTCAAAACCTAATTATTTAGTGAGTTCTGGGGAAAAAAGAACTGTACACTATTAAACTGGGCTAAATTAAGTAACCAGTTATGTCTATCAATACAGCTGGTGTTATCCATTGAAAGTCTCATGATGGGTAATAAAAACTATACTTTGTCTATGTGTTTTTGCAAACTATTCATAGTCCCATCGATACTATAGCAAAGCTGAGCTATGAGAATAATCCTTCCATTCGTTTGCAAACTTCTGACAAAGCAGCATGTAATTCAGAGCTACTGTAAGTGAAGCCTGTAAAATGTATTTTGCTGGAGTAACAAAACCAGAAAGATAATTATTACATTATAAAAACACCAAAGCTGGGCATAGAAAAGAAAATAACTTCTGTTGTGTGTGTCTTTTATTTTGATTGCCAGCAACAACAAAAAAAAGGACCATCAGCCAATCATCTCTGGTCAGTGTTATTTACAACAGTCCCTGCACCAAAAACAAAAGAAACGCTGTGTTTGATATACTCAATGTGTGTCATGCAATGATTCCTGCTGGACTATATTAACCTGTTGACTGCCACTATCTTTCCTGGGACCCCCATGAAAAAGAGATGATACATCTCATGGAGTTATCATGGTTAGAGTAATTTCAAATCAATCAATCAATACTCAGTGCTAGATTTAATCATTGAGTGCCATAGTCCTGCCTGCCAGCAGGGAGTAAATAAGGGGAGTCGGGATGATTGATGAGCCAGTGCATCATGTTTTTATACATGTGGTAGCTGGGGGGGGGGTAATAATGGCAGTCATGACTGGCTTAAGTCTTTATTCTTTGTCTTGTCACACAACAGAGGGGGGTAGGCAGACAGGACATCACAAATAATGTTTTGAGGTGGCAAGCTCCAGGCATCTGGAAAACTTGCGTTTCTCCATAGTCAAAAAGAATGTACACTGTAGACCATGTTGTTTTCTGAATTAATGTAAAAATAAGAAGCATGCATATCCTTAATTTTATGTTCTAGGGTGTGATCTAGGATGGAATAGGAAAGCTTGGAGTTATTGCCCTTGTTGGGGTCATAAGCTGTCAATGAACAAATGAAAGATTCTGGTGAATTGTTTTCCTCTATATGCACTGTATAGCAAGGATGTGAAAAACATGGTGAGTTGTCATTTACGTCAGGTATGTTAATGTAATGGACCTTTTGGGTATATATTACAGGACAGCCTGAATCAGTGGCTTTAAATATGATGTTATATTCAGGTGTCATCTCATAATCCAAGAAATCTTTGGTGATCAATGAGGGTGGTCAGTGATGTGGCCGGAAATGAAAGAAAAAAAAAGGACACCTAGAATCGTGCTGCAGAAAGGATAAAACTGGAAAGGTTACAAAAGTTTGACCCTTTCCCCGAGGTGCTAGGACCTCAGAGTTATAGGAGTATTGGGAAGCAGTATAGCGTAGTGGTTTAAGGCTCTGAGCTGCAAATCTGGTGACATTCAACAGACCAGACTTGGGTTTGAATCCCATAGCTTCCACTTGCATACTGAGCAAGTCACTTAACTTCCCTGTGCTCCCAGGTTGCTCCTGTAAAAAAGCTTTCAGCTTAGTGTGCTACTCCTGGTTAAACAACTAAAATAAAAATTAAGTTAGTTATATCAATAAATGGGGTGTGGGGTGCAAAGCATCCTGCAAGAAAAGAATGATTCAGAATTCTGGTTTCACTCTTTTTGCAGCTAAATTCCAGGTTTGTTCTTAAAGATTTGCCCTTATCACATAACGGCATCAATGAGTAGTGATCCTGCAGCCATGAAATGAGCCTAAATGGAATGTTTTGATCTATCCGAAGATAGGCATGCCCATTTTCTCTGAACTTACTGTCCATTGCACTAATTAAAGCCACTACAGTCACTGGAGGGGCATCCTCTTGGACCAGGGTGGACAAGGAGTTTATAATTACTTCAGGGAAATTGTCATTTATATCAGTCAGCTCTGCCTTGATGGTACAGTGTTCTTCAGCAGCCGGTGTGCGCTGGTCTCTGGTTTTTACCTTGATGGTATATTCTTTCAGTTCTTCAAAATCCAACACGTCATTTGTCTTGATCTCCCCTGTTTGGGGATGCATGCTACACATCTGATACACTTTTCCAAAAGTGAGAGTCCAACTGAATAAACAGTCTATTTCCCCATTTACACCTTCATCAAGGTCAGTGGCATTGAGCTGGATCACAACCAATCCTACTGGTGAATTATCTGGAAGTTTAACCTTGTAGAATGATTGATTTAACACTGATACACTGTCATTTTCACTGAGAACCTTAATTGTGATGTTTATAGTATTGGATCCCACAGGGTCACCACCATCAATAGCTGTTAATATTAAATCATGTACAAGTTGTTTTTCTCCATCCAAAACTGATTCTAACACAATCACAAGCACTTTGTCACCATCATCTTAGGTTCTTATCCTCAGAGGAAAATGATCATTTGAGTTTAGCTGATAGGTGGACAAGGGCCATTTTTTGTTTGCATTTATTCATCTGGAGTGCTGGCTTTCTGGTTTAGTCTGGCAGTGGCAGTTTTTCAGCAAGCTGCTCTCCACCACCACCTCACCCCAGTGTTAGTACAGCATGCTACTGGCCTGGACCTGTTATATTCCTACTTAATAATGTCTATTTACCATAAAATATTGTGGGTGCCTCCACAATATTTCATTTCTGTTGGGCTTGTTGAAAAACAGGAGTGAGCAGTGCTATGATCTGCTAAACTGCATGTGTGCACTGTGAGGTGCACACTGCCCACTGAGCCCTCTGAAAACATGTTATATGACTTGGTCCACTGTTGACGATGTTACAAATAAAATATACATTATATATTCTTATCTTTATTCTTTATACCATCAACAGTAGAACAAGTCATCATATATGTTTTCAGGGAGCTGGACAGTGTGCGCACATGACAGCACACTGTGCACATGCTGTTTAGCTGATTATTGCACTGCTCACTCCTGTTTTTGCACACATGTACACAGTAAGACAGAAATAACACATTACTGAGACCACTAAAATAATTTATTTTTGGATAGAGACATTATTAAGTCAGAATATAACTAGGAAGAGAATTAATTAATGGCACAATCAGTCATGTGTGCAGTGCTGCCACACAGTCCCCAGAATTAATGTGCACACCAAAATGCTGCTGTCTTATGTCCAGAAAATTCCCCACTCCAGATGAAAATAAATGAGAGCATAACATGGAAAGAAAAATATCCATTAATTAATGGCACACTCAGTTATGTGTGCAGTGCTGCCACACAGTCCCCAGAATTAATGTGCACACCCAAAATGCTGTTGTCTTATGTCCAGTAAATTCCTGACTCCAGAGGAAGAGAAATGAGAGCATAAAGTGGGAAGAAAAGTCTCCATTGATTCATGCCACACTCAGTCATGCCTACAGTTCTGCCACACAGTCCCTAGAATGAATGTGCACACCCAAAATGCTGCTGTTCTATGTCCAGAAAATTCCTGACTCCAGATGAAGAAAAATGATAGCATAAAATGGAAAAAGTCTCCATTAATTCATGCCACACTCAGTCATGCATGCATACACTCCAGTAAGAACTATGTCCCCTGCTGCTGCTGTTGGAATTTCATGTAATGCTTCTTGACCTGACTGGGCTGATGCACAGTGTCTTGCCAAATGATGTGCTAGAAGGATGATCCAGCCATTGAATTAACCATCCCATGATGATGTGATAATGCTGTTGGTTGCCCAATGTCTGCTGCACTGTCCCCCAACAGGAAGGATGCCCTCTGTGTGTACACTAATACTACCCTTGGTAAGTTAATGTACCTGGCACCATCATGGGTTTTCACAGAACCTGACCTTAAATGTCCAGATATATATATATATATATATGTATATATGTGTATATATATATATATATATATATATATATATATATATACATACACACACACATATCTATATATACACATATATATATATATATATATATATTTAATTCTCTCTCTCTCTCTCTCTCTCTCTCTCTCTCTCTCTCTCTATATATATATATATATATATATATATATATTTATTAATGCCACAGGAGTGGGAGCTCCAAGATGGCAATAAGTGGTGTTATTTTCTCTGCAGTGAAATAAATGAAGCTGTCGTCAGCAGAGTTAAAATAAATACCAGTTATACCTACTCTGCTGACAGCAACTTCTTCCCTCTTTCTATACCCATTACTGTCACTTATTTATGCCTCTCTTTTCACTGCCTGTAATATAAAAATATGTACAAGTGCCATAGTACAGATAACAAATAGGAGTTAAAACAACCTATCCAAAACATGAAACAAAAGATCTGCATCCCACTACATTTTAAAACTGCTCTACCAGAACTTGCACAAGCAGTCTGAAAACTCTGCACAAGTCTCGTTCGAATCAAAATCAAAGAGCAACCATTCCTAACAACTCTCACAGCATAGAACACTATTAATGTTCTCCTTTACCTGTAATCAGTGCAAACAATATTGTTTACCTACATTTTCTATCACTCTCCATTGCAGACCCTGGTGACGGAACTGAAACATCTTACCAAAACACACATCAGCGTGTAGCAACACCCAGAAAGAAAAGCAAACCAGACTCTCTAAATGTAAATACTAAAAGTGAAGTGGACCACATAGAACATTCAGAAAAACAATTACAAATTGCCACAAAACACCAGGAAAGTCACTAAACAAATAAAAATGATACCTAAGTAATGAAGTTCACAGTCCTGCTCTTCCCAGACCTAACAGACATTCCCACCCTCATAAACAAATTACCCAATCACACACCACACTACAAACAACAACATCCAATCAGCAACCATACAACACCAAATGACCAATTACAGCTCTAACACACACACCGGTCATACTTAGTCACTTACACAGACAATACAAATGAACAGACCAAACAAAGATGTATCAACATATAATAGAGAAGCTCCCACTCCCGTGGTATAAATAGCACACATGATGTTCAGATCGTGGAATATGAAAAATATTTTCACTCCTGCATCATGAACTCTGGATATTTCACTCATGCCTTCACCACTCGTGAAATATCTAGAGCTCACTCTGCAGAAGTGAAAATATTTTCCATATTCCACTTCTGCCCTTCATGTGTCCCCTATGTTTATATTATAGTGCCACGATAGTGGCACTGTAGTTATGGTTGAGTAGCCACTTTATTGCAAATCCTCAAATTTGGCACCTAAATAACTTTGCCACCATACAACAGATTTGCCTGAAATGTTGCATGTGTGGTCTGGTACCATAGATCTCTAGATCTTCCTAGTGGCATTATGATCTGATGTATAGTTGTGGAGCTACAGAATGCCAAAAAACACAAAAAAAATGACTTTTTGCATGTTTCTTTGCGCATGCCTACAGCCCACATAGTTTGTCCATTCAGTCCAAAATCTTCAGAAAAGATGCAACCTTGATAACTGATGTGCCTTTCGAAGATTTGGTGAAAAAATATTAAACCGTTCAGAAGTTATTCAAAAAACTAATTTCCCATTATAGTCAATGGAAAAAGTTAACAAAAATCAGGAAACTTTCGCAAACTGACATTTTTAGTCACAAATGGTCCTTTTACTTTTGTGAGTCAGCCATTTTTTTTTCAGTTACTGCACAGAAAATGCCTGGCATTTAAAATTGGGACCCTCTAGGAACACACTGCTTGTTGTGTTCACCTAGTCGGGTCCTAAGGATACTAGCCATATTTTTTTGGGGGGGTTAAACCCCCCCAGAAATACATTTTTAAACTTTTTCCAAAAAATACTTTCACAAAATACTTTCGCAAATGTGAACATTTTGTGATTTATTTTGCTAAACTTTCCTGATTTGCGAAAGCATTTTGTGAAAGTATGCACAAAATAACTGCAAATCTTTGCCAGCCTCCTGCAACCAAATGGTTGGGTCTTTGGAGCTGAAATTTACAGGGCTGCAAGCCCTGTTCCCACAGATGTACCTTTTTTTTTGTTGTTGCCAAAACATTCAAAGTGCCCAAAGATACAGTGTTCCAAAGTTGAGCAATTCCCCATTGGATAACATTGTGGCACCCGTCATGCCTTTCGGTGCCCGTATCTCGAAAATGAAGCAAGATACGGAGTTTTTGCTACTGACAGCTTGGTTCACCTTTAGGTCACCTAATAAAAAGAAATAAGTTTGGAAATAGTAGATAACACTTGCAGTGGAATTTTTTTTCCTACTTGCTATAGTTACAGAGATATTGGCAAAAACAGGTTCTAAGGGTGGCTTTTCAGTGCTTTCCGGTGCCCATAGCTCATGAGCAATGTGAGATATGGGGTCAGTCAATCATGGTTGTGAGAAGTTCTCGTTCTCATGATTATGGGGACGTTTTAATTTTTTTTATAGCTCCTATGGTTCCTGAGATATCGACAACTTTGTGTTACAAGGGTTCCATGCCCTATATGGCTCCATTGTGAAGTGTGCATGGGAGCGCAGGGCCCAGAGTGCCCACAATCACATGTATGCATCTCATTATGCAAAAAATAGACAATGTGAAGGGAGCGCAGGGCCTGGAAGGCCTGTGCTCTCACTAACACATACCATCTACCACTTACATTACACTTTCTCAAAAAAAAGGGAAATTCAATGCAAAAAACTCCATTAATGCATCAGTTAGGGTTGTTTCCACAGTGAAAAAAGTGTGGAAGTACAGTGTTAGGGTTACCACCCCTCCACACCACCACCTCCACCCCCCACCCTCCAGACATCACCAGGCATCGGGGTGTGCATTGGAGAGGCCGTGCCTAACTCTCACCCCATTCTCCTATACTGCACCAACACAGATTATTTACAAATGAAATAGGGTGAGAGTTAGGCACGACCACTCCAACACACACCACGATGCCTGGTGGTGTCTGGAGTATGGGGTGGTGGTGGGGTGGAGGGTGGTAACCCTAACACCGAATTTCCACACTTTTGTTCCTGTGGAAACAACCCTAACTGATGCATTAATGCAGTTTTTTGCAAAAGTTCTGATTGTATAAAACACCACATGACTGTGCATATATCAGAGCACAACCACACACCTGCACATTTACCCCCCTCCAAAACAATTTTGCCATTTTATAAGATAGATAACCCACTCTTAGGTGTGTGGTCATGCTCTGATATACACACTCCTTGGGTGGTTGATGTACTGCACTGCACTGACTTTAAAGTGTCTGTTGGAAGCTCAAACTTACTGCAAAGAACAAACTGCAACTCCATTTAGGACCTGGAAACCTGATTAAGGCATAATACTGCAGAGCACTGGGTAAGTAGGGAGATACACTTTCTACAAAAAGTTTTATTTGTATTTTTCCTTATTGGCATTAAGAGAGAATTGCAGGATTCCTTTAAAGGGTAGTAATTTTATAACCAGAGTGAGATACAACTGAATTTGCTTGAGTGCGGGGGTTGAGACCTAACATTTTGAAGGATATTTTGTAACATGTTAAGTGTCCTGCTGGCTGAGAAGTTAATTTTTAGCCCTGGTTTCACTGAAAGGTTTTGTGTATTGAATCAGACATAGCAGTCTGCCTGCATAGAAAAGGCCTGCTCATCACAGGTGTCACTAGTCAATCAATTGGCTCTGGGTGGGGTTTCAGCTCTGTGCTTATCTTAGACATCCTTCACAGTTAGAAGCCAGTCACACTGACTTTTAAAGTGTCTGTTGGAGCTCAAACTTACTGCAAAGAACAAACTGCAACTCCATTTAGGACCTGGAAACCTGATTAAAGCATAATACTGCAGAGCACTGGGTAAGAAGGGAGATACACTTTCTACAAAAAGTTTTATTTGTATTTTTCCTTATTGGCATTAAGCAGAGAATTGCAGGATTCCTTTAAAAGGGTAGTAATTTTATAACCAGAGTGAGATACAACTGAATTTGCTTGAGTGCAGGGGTTGAGACCTAGCATTTTGAAGGATATTTTTGTAACATTTTAAGTGTTCTGCTGGCTGAGGAGTGAGTTCATTTTTATCCCTGGACTCAGTAGAGTGGTTTGGTTTGTGTTGGAGCCGTGGTCTAGTAAATTGTGGTGTTCGTTGTATTACTATAAAGGACAGTACTCACCAGGGTGGTGGAGCACTTGTGTATCTCATTGTTTCTAACAGTCACCAGTGGCTGTGCACTACCCACCACCCTTCCCCTCCCCCAGGCGTGGCACTTCCTTTATAGCCACAGTTCTGACATCACTTCCTCAATAGGTCTTGGGGCAGAACTGTCATATTCTCAATAACCCTGCAATGTGCATAAAGAGTAGTTACACAAAACAAATAATAATAAATATATAATTACATATTGTATAGAATAAGGGAGCGGCACATGTGGGGAGTGGTGCAATGCACTGGCTGTGGGGCAGCAGTTTTCCGGGAAACATTCTGGAAACTGCGTTGCTGTCCTATTTGTAGGCAACTGTCAGCTCTGAGAGAGGAGGTTGCACACCTCCAGGCTGAACTAGCAAGGACTAAGGAGGCCTCCCCCTCCCAAAGAGCACCACTGCCACAACCACTGAGCCAGAGGTTTCAGAGTATGAAGAGCAGTAGGACCACAGTGGGTTCTGGGAGGGTGCGGTGGTGGACCAGAGGCGAAGCCCCCCAGTTGTACCTCTACACAAATCAGATGCCATTCTGGAAGAGCAAGGTTCCTCTATGATGGCACCCTCAGTGGAGACCCAGAAGAATGCTGAGGACATCCACAAGGGAGACCCACAAAAGTGTGGCAAGGGACACCACAGGGGAAGAAAACAGCTACTGATAGGAGACTCAATTGTTAGGGGGGTAGAACTGGGGAAGGGAGAGAAGGAAGTAAGCTGCCTGCCTGGTGCCATGGCTTGGAGGGACAAGAAGCAAATCCTCACAATTGTAGAAGCAGCATCACAGGAGAGAGAACTAGATATCATTGTCCACCTTGGGACAAATGACCTAGCTAAGAATGGGATCAGTGCAGTGCAGAATGAATTTGTGGAGTTGGGGAGGGGCCTCAGACAGGTAGCAAGCACAGTAACCTTCTCAGAGGTGCTACCAGTCCATGGCAGGAATGAGGCTAGGGTACTGCACACCATGCAGTTTAATGAATGGTTGCAAAACTGGTGCAGAGCACAAGGCTTTGGCTTCATTGGGGACTGGGGGGTCCACCTGGAGAGATAAAGGTCTATACTGGTATGATGGTCTGCATTTGTCCACAAAGGGGACCAAGCTCCTAGGTGACAGGTTTAAATGCTTCCTTGGCAAGCTTTTAAACTAGATAAGGGAGGTACTGATAAAAGGCAGGAAAAGTCAAGCCTCCCCACAAAACAGGGCAGGTAGTAGGGTAAACACTGAGGTACAGAGGCTCAACACAGGGCAGGATGGGGTAAATGGTAAAATAGATAAGAGCAATAAGAGCAGGGATGGGAAAAAGGATCAAGCCAACATTAAATGGAGGGCAATGACTCACTAATGCCCGTAGTCTGGGAAACAAGCTTTCTGAGCTAGTAGCTTTGATGGAAGATGAACAATTGGATATTGTGGCAGTCACAGAAACATGGTACACTGAGAACCATGAATGGGATGTCAACATACCAGGGTACACAATCTACAGAAGGGACAGGGAAGGCAAAAGAGGAGGTGGAGTAGCTCTATACATAAGGGAAGGGATCAAAGCTACAGAACTAAAAAGTAAAGGGGGAGGACAAGAGGCACTCTGGGTTACCTTGGAGATGGGGAATGGCATTGCAATATCACACAGGGTTGTATACAGACCCGTCTCAAGGGAGGAAATGGACAAGAAAATGATAGAGGACATTCTCAAAATGGCTGAAAAAGGGAGATACTGTTGATGGGGGACCCGAATATGCCAGATGTTAACTGGAGGACATGTACTGCAGCCACATCCAAGAGCAGGGTCATTCTCGATGCCCTGCAGGGGGCAGACCTTAGACAGCTAGTGCTGGAACCCACTCGGGAGGGAGCAATAGTGGACCTGGTACTCTCAAATGGAGAGAGGATCACAAATTTAGAAGTCAGTAGACATCTGGGAACAAGCGACCACTGCACAGTGTGCTTCACAATGAGCACAACCATGGAGATAAGCCATACAAAAACAAGAATACTGGACTTTAGAAGGGCCGACTTTGGCAAAATGGGTGAACACCTGAAGAATGCACTAGCAAATGGCCAAATAGGAGGGTGGAAGAACAATGGAGAAAATCAAAACTGCTATCATAGAGGCAACAAGTCTTTGTGTAAAACAAATAAAGAAAACAAAGCAGAGTAAAACACTATGATTCTCAAAAGAGGTGGCAGGGAAGGTTAAGGAGAAAAGGCTGCATTCAAAAAGTATAAGGAATCACAGAGGGAGCACGACAGGAACTGTATCAATTAAAGCAGAAAGAAGTAGGAAAGGCAGTCAGAATGGCAAAGGCACAAACCGAGGAAAAATAGCCAACTCAGTCAAAAGGGGATAAAACCTTTATAGGTACATTAGGAGCATAGAAAGGTTAAGGGAGGGATAGTGAAGATTAATAAAGGAGAGGAGAGGTGGGCAGAGGAGACAGTGAAAAGGCAGAGATACTGAATGAATACTTTTTGCTCAGTATTCACAAAAGAAGATGAGGGCAGTTACCTAAACCAGACAATAGAAGCACTCTGGGTAGGGGTTGATACCAGTCCATTCACAGAAGAAAGAGTCCTGAAAGAACGCCAAAACTCAAGGTGGACAAAGCAATGGGGCCTGATGGGATTCACCCCAGAATCCTAAAAGAACTAAGGGGACCTAGTGACACCACTGACCACACTTTTAACAAATCATGGCAGGATGGGGTGGTACCTGAGGACTGGAGGAGGGCAGATGTGATTCCCTTTACAAAAGTGGGAGCAAGGCAGAAGCAGAAAACTACAGACCTGTAAGTTTGACCTCAGTGGTAGGGAAAGTGATGGAATCACTTGAAAGAAAGAATTGTTGAGCACCTAGAGGCCAGCGGGCACAGGACCCAAAGCAACATGGATTTACAGCAGGAAGGTCATGTCAGACTAATCTAATTGATTTCTTTGACTGGGTGACCAAAGTAATAGACCAGGAGGGGCTGTGGATATGGCCTTCCTAGACTTTAGCAAGGCATTTGACACAGTCCCACAAAGATTAATAATCAAGTTAGCCAGCCTGGGAGTGGGTCCCAGGGTGGTAGCCTGGGTAGCGAACTGGCTGCACAAGGACACAGAAGGTAATAGTGAATGAAACACATTCCGAAGAAAGGGGGGTTACTAGTGGAGTACCTCAGGGCTCAGTACTGGGTCCAATCCTCTTTAACATCTTTATCAGTGACATTGCAGAGGGTCTGGAGGGAAAGGTATGCCTCTTTGCAGATGACACAAAGATCTGTAACAGAGTTGATACACAAGAGGGGGTAGAAAAGCTGAGAAGGGACTTGGCAAGGTTGAAGGAATGATCAGACATATAGCAACTTAGATTCAATGCAAAGAAGTGCAAAGTAATGCACCTGGGAAACAAAAACCCAGAAGAAGAGTACACAATAGCAGGGAGGTACTAACAACAACAAAATGGAAGGGACCTGGGAGTAGTCATATCAGATGACCTAAAGGTGGGTAAGCAATGTGAGAAGTCAGTAAGGAGAGCCAGGGGATACTGGGATGCATAGGAAGGGGCATCACAAGTAGAAAAAGGGAAGTGATTATCCTCTATACAGACAGTTGGTGAGATCCCATCTGAGTACTGTGTGCAGTTTTGGAGACCTCATCACAGCAAGGACATAGACAGGATGGAAGTAGTCCAGAGGAGGGCAACTAAAGTGGTGCAGGGTCTACATCAGAAACCATATGAAGAGAGACTGAGAGAGCTTAATATGTATACCCTTGATGAAAGGAGGGACAGGGGAACATGATAGAAACGCTCAAGTACCTCAAGGGAATCAACAAAGTCCAGGAGGTAGCATCTTTCAGAAAAAGAGATGTGTAAGAACAAGGGCACAGTTTAAAGATAGAGGGGGACGGCTCAGGGGTAATGTGAGGAAATTCTTTTTCACGGAGAGAGTGGTGGATACATGGAACAGCCTTCCTGAGGAGGTTGTTGGGTCTAAAACAGTGGGGGAATTCAAACATGCTTGGGACAGACACAAAGCAATTATAGTGCGGGGTTGCAGGAAGCAGGCTGTTGGTTAACTAGAATCTGCAGCTTATCCAGTAGGTAGGGAAATGGGCAGACTGGGTGGGCCAAGTGGTCCTTTTCCACCATCAAAGTCTATGTTTCTATGTTTCTATACTTGGCCAGCGGCCTTATGCATAACAATGCACACCAAGGTGTGCATATATCAGAGCGCGACCGCACACCTAAGAGTGGGTTATCTATTACATAGAGTATATATACATATATATATATATATTTTTTTTTATATATATACATGTAATCTTTGCCTTTTTGTTTTTATCACAGATCATATAGTCAAACTTGGGGTGTGCATTTCTTGGCTTGATGAAGAATTTTGGCATTGCAATACTGTCAAGCCAGTGAAAGTGAGTATTTTTTTTTTTGGGGGGGTGGCATTATTTAAACAAAGCTAAAAAAGATTCATCAATGTTTTGGTCATCTTTACAGGTCTTCACTGTATCATCAGAAATGGAAAAAAAAATTGAACTGCTGTGATTCGTGAAGAACGTGATTTGTCTCATGATGAGTCTCTGGTATGACATGACCAATGATAATAAATTATATGGAAATGTGAATACCTATGGCTGTACTTCCCTGACCTGTACTACACAAAACTACCCGATTTGAAAACCCACATCAATAAGTAGAATGGTGAAGCAGAGAATTGAGATACTACGAAATAGGCTTACTTGCAACTAACTACAAAAGAAACTTACAGTTTTGTGATTTGTGATCGTTAATCGTGACCATGAAGATGAAGAACGTGATTTGTCTCAGAGTCTGAGTTGTGATGAGTGTCTGGTATGAGATAACCAATAATAATAAACTGTACGAAAACACAAATACCTACGGCTGTACTTCCCTGACCTGTACCACACAATACTACTTGATTTGAAAACACATATCAATGAGTACAGTAGTGAAGCCAAGATCCAAGATACTGGGAAACAGGCTTACATGCAACTAACTACAAAAAAAAGATGAAGAATGCAATTTGCATCATGAGTGACTTGTGATGATAGCCCTGACTTAAAAAAGTAAATTAATGAGTACAATGTTCATGCAGAGATATGCACCACACCAGTACTCTGAAGGGAAGCCAAACAAACAACTGTGACTTAAGTTACAGGTGGAGATTGAGCCCTGAAGAGATGCAAACACACAGACAGATTAAGATTGTGCTGCACACTCTAGAGATGCAGACGCAAAGGAACAACACCTAACCAGTGCTCACAAGTCACAAATACAAATCTGGAAAAAGAATACCTTTTGCTGACTGGGGAGGGAGGGCAGGGCACTGCAGTGAGAGTCCACTACCATTAAAGATACCACAAAGTAGTACAAAAAAATCATGAAGGTGCAGTGGATAGCAGGTTAACACTGCTGCAATTACTGTGTGGCACAATAAAATGTGTCTGATTCGATGGCATACATTGCACACACTGTCATACACACACTACAAGTAATGTGTAGCAAATTGAAAACTTCATTAATACAACCAAATCTTTTAAACACACTGAATTATGCATGGGTGCACCACAGCAATCAGCAAAAAGCATTTTTTTTTTAATTACTAAATATTGATGTGTGTACATTAACAGTTATACAAGAAAAATATACCCAAAACAGAAAGACTGCCTTTTTCTCCCAGTTAATCTACCTCCACTGCACCACACTTACACCTCTTCCCCAAAGCACACTTCAAGTGTCTGTCAGTACTCAGACTGAATGTTCTAAATTAACATTCAAAATCCACACACAAACAATAAACACTCAATGATATGAGCACAGAGGGTTTCCTACAATCGATGTACTAAATTTTGATAAAAGAAAATGGCTCAAAAAGGCTTTTTTAAAAACTTTTAGAGAGTTTAAATTGCACAGCTCTTAGAGCAAACTGTCTCCAGCTATCACTGCACACACACACACACACTCTACACAGAACTGAGGCTGTGAAGAGCAATCTAGAGCCCATGTGACCTGCAATCCCATGAATCACTGCAAAATTTGCCTTGGAGCTCAATAACAAGGCAAAGTGATGCAAAGTGCATTGCTTTCTATGTACTTCACCATAAAATTGGCTTAGAAGTGGTTGGAGGAAGGCAGAGTAACGTGAAGTCATTGTTATCAATGGACTTTGTGTTCCTCATTATGACACAAAGTACTCTGCTTTGTACTGCGGAGTACTTCGTGGATTCTGCATTACTCCATGAATTACTTCACAGAGCAAATTTAACCACTTTTCCCACCTTTAATTGTAAATTGTAACTAAGCAATACAACATGGCAAGGTGTGTGGCTATGCTAAATTGCCACATGACCCATGTGGGTCATGAGGCATGCAGTACAGCTGAGTGCCCTCAACCACCTGGGATGTGCAGTGTATGATTCCCATAGGATCACATTATAACTTGTAAGTGAGAAATACCACATGGCAGGGTGTGTGGCAATGCTAAATTGCTGCATGCCCCCGCTGAACTGTGAGACAAGAAGCAGAGCCAGGTGCCTTCAACCACCTGGGAAGTGTGGTGTACATAATTTGCATATAATTACATTATAAATTTTAAGTGAGCAATACCACACTGCAGGGTGTGTGCCAGTGCTAAATTGCTGCATGTCCCAGGTGGGTTGTGAGGCATGAGGCACAGCTGAGTGCCTTCAACCACCTGGGAAGTGCAATATAACTTTCCCATAGGATCACATTGTAAATTGTAAGTAAGCAATAACTCACAACAGAGTGTGGTAATGCTGAATTACCACACAAATCAGGTGGGTTGTGAGGTATGAGGCACAGCCAAGTGCCATCAACCACCTGGGAATTGTGGATGTCTTCACTCAGTTGTCGAAGGTACCTCTCAGGTCCTACTCTGCTGTGCCCATGTGAATGATTGCATGCACATGTCAAGTGCCTTTAATCACCTGTGGAATGTATCCATGGCTACAGAAGCACTGGGCCATGATGATAGATGTCTCTTGTGTCATGTGAAAAGAGTTGTATGTTGTTTGTCTTACCTGATGATGGATGTCTGTGGTTGCTTGTGTTGCCTTGCCTGCTCTGGCTGCTTGGGGGGAATGCAGAGTTAGGGTTGAAAACTCTAACATCACATTTCCATACTTTTATCGCTTTAGTAGCAACCCTAACTGATGCTTTAACTGAGGTTTTTTTTTTGCAGAGAATGTCCTTACTTTTTGAGACAGTATAATTGTATCCTCATTTGCCTGTGGGAGCCCAGGACCCAGAGGGCCCTGAGCTCCCATCCTTACATAGGCGTAAATCCTCATTTGCCTGTCTTGTCAATCTTTTAGTGATTCCAAAATCCTCTGAATGTAACATTGTGGTCTGTATGTAACAGGCTTCCCTCATTTGCATGGGTACAGAGGTGTATTTGTCCACTGAGCATTGGACTATGGGTACCCTTTAATAGGGTCCATGCCCTGTTCAGTCACACTATGTCTGGTTAGCATGGTGCTATGTCCTGTTAGCATTGCCCTAAGCTTCTAGGCCTATATCTCTAACAAAGAAGTACAGGTCAAACAGTTTGACTTCAGGCATAGGTAAAATCACAGAGAGGGCACTAAGGGAATGTTTTAAAACCCAAATAACTGATACCGAACTTCATGGCAACACACAGCATGGTTTACCAATAACTGGTCCTGTTTTGACAAATCCATTGATTTTTTATGAGATCAGCAAAAATTAAACAATGCTTCAACTGCTGATGTGCTCTACTTCTTGAACAGCAGCAAAGTATTCAGTCTGGTGCCCCATCACAATTTACTTGCCAAAGTGAGAATACTAGGTAGTGACATCTATATGGTAAACTGGTTCAGGCACTGGTTAACTGACAGATCACAATTTGTTTTGAAAAAAGAGTCTTTATCTGATAGGGGCTCAGTGACATTGCTGTACTACAGGGTTCTGTTCTGTGACAAAGCCTCTTTTCTTTATATATAAGAGATACACACTGAAATACAAACAACTAGCTCAATGTATTTGCTAATTATTCTAAATCACAGGTCCAGCAAACAACAAAGCTGACAACTGACTCATTGCAGGATGATGTAAGTACTATAGCCCAATGGGTGCAGAAAAATGGGATGCAATTTATTAATAAGTGTATGATGTGCCACTTGGAATCAAGAGATAGTGAGCTATTGCAGAATGGTGCAGAACTGACTCTAGTTTTGTCTTACTGAGATCTTGGTATAACAGTCTGAAACAGTTTTAAACATCATGCAGCATGTACAAAAGTTGCAGCTAAAGGAAATGGTTTATTGTGTTGTGTAAGGTGTGCATTCATAAATAGATTAGCTGATGTAATACCACAGTAGAAAACATACAGTATATACATTCCCATTAGACTATTATTCTAAATTTTGGAACCCATATCATCAGAAAAATGTTACTAAACTTGTAAAAACTCAGAAAAAGGTCTCCCATCTAGTCAATGGATTTAAAGAAGGAGTCTGGCTGAAAGTGCTGGCTTGCAGAATTAGAATAAGCATACCCCTATAAATCTCAAAGCAAAAATTAGGTTTCTAAGTTACTTCATTTCAAACTTATGAGCTATTTGTAACCCTGATTTCACTACCTGTCAAAAATGAGTTTCAGTGAAGAACAACTGATGATGTCATAACGTGAACTCACAGTCTAGTCCTCCCTATCAGCAGCATTATGGGACCTGTTTCTCCACAGCTTAAGGAACTGTAACTGTAGTAATAATTAACAAAAGAATACTGACATAGGCTTGGCAGCACTGCTTGCTTTTCCAGAATGTTCAACTGCCTGGTACTGTACTTTAGAATGTATCAGAAGGTGGGTTTGGAATGCAGTGCTGAACCAAGATATAGACTTTCAAGGTGGTGCACAATTTTAAAATGCTGTGGGGAATATGCAAGGCTCTACGATGCTGGTTTGACAAATCTATTGTCAACCAACATTACAGCAATGGCTTTATGTTGACCTCAATTGCGGTCAGCATAAAACCATTCACTATAGACTTTATTTTCTTCTAGGGGCTTGGCCCCCCCCATGCCCCCTATGTGGGGAGCTCTGCCCCCAACAACCCCTGTAACTAAATTAATCAACTCTGAGTCAGAGTTGATTCAGGGATGGGAAGGGGGTTCAAGACCCCCAGAAAGCATTGCTGGGGCCTGCAGTGACAGTACAGTGACCTGTCGATGTTGTTGCTGTACTGTCATTCATGGTGCAGATTTCGCTGTGCAAACGGCATACAGATATGCAATATCAGAATGTGGCAGGTATGTGCCATCTCAAAATATGGTAGAATAATTAACCTCAAAATGCAATAGGAACACACACTGAGAAATTTGGCATGGACTGGCAGTTTGGGAATAGGTGGATGCACACTGTCTGAATGTGATATGACACACCATTTATTCTGAAACTGCTTGTCCCTACCATATTCCAGAATTGCACACACCCGCCACATTTCAAAATTGTTGCATCATATCACCACCGCATTCCAACACTGTGCATCCCCACCACATTCTAAAATTATGCATCCCTACCAAATTCCAAAATTTGGTATCTTTGCCACTTTCCAACACTGGCCACCAATGGCACATCTGGAAACTATGCATCACCATCCTATTTTAAAAGCGTGTGTCACTACCATATTCCAGAATTGTGCATCATCACCACATTCTGAAATTGTGCATTGCTGCCAAATTCCAAAATTATGTGTTGCCACCACATTCAGAAATTGTGTGTCACTGCCACATTCCAAAATTGTGCATTCACTAGTACAATCTGAAATTGTGCATCATCACCACATTCTAAAATTGTGCATCGCCACCACATTTCAAAACTGTGCATCATCACCATGTTCTGAAATTGTGCATCACTGCCACATTCCAAAATTGTGTGCCAATATCACATTCTGAAACTGTGCATCACTGGCACATTCCAAAATATTGCATCACTGCCACAGTGTGAAATTGTACCTTTTTGCCACATTCCAAAATTGTGTATAAGCTTCCACATTTCCAAAATTGCCTGTCATTGTCACATACTGAAAATGGGCATCTCCACCATACTTCAAAATTGTACATCCCCACTAGATTGTGAAAATGAGTGTCACTTCCACATTCTGATATTGCACATGTAAGTCACATTCTAAAATTACGCACCCCTGCTTCATTCTGAAATTGCATGTGACTACCACATTCTGAAACTGTGTCACAGTCACTTTCTGAGATTCTGTGTCCACACCACATTATGAAATTGCATGTAGCCACCACAATCTGAAATCAAGCATCTCAATCACATTTTGAAACTACATCACCACCACATACTACATGCCACATTTATGTATGCATGACACATTTTGAAATTACATATCCCTAACACCTTCCACAACTATATGTCCCCTGCATTTCAAAAGTGTATATCTCTGCCACATTCTAAAAATATATGACACCACCACCACATAATTAATCTTAGCATCCTTGCCCATTCCAAAATTCCACATGCCAGCTACTTTCTGGTTTTGTGTCATTGCTGCATTCCATAATTGCAGCCTGGTGACATTTTGAAATATCATACCTGCAATATTCTAAAAATTGCACACAACTTGGTCATTTTAAAGCCATGGTTGCTTCTGCATTCCAGCCCCCTGCCACATTCTTTAATACTGTACCTTGCATCTGCACATTATGGAAGTGCACACACAGTGCCAGTTTTCCTTTTTCAGGTGTTTACTACAACTGCAGTTTTATGTAACATAGAAGAAAAAAGTCATATAAGGTACGTTGCAGGGAGGGCCAGGCTGTGAGTTCAGGTTATGACTTCTTCAGTAGCTCTTCTTTGAAACTGGCTTTTTTACACAGGCAGTGAATTAAGGGTTTCAAAATGACTTGTAACTTTTAAGCAAAGTAACGTGGAGACCTCATTTTTGGCAGGAGGCTGATTGAGGATATGTTGATCCAAATCATGAATTTATTGTTGCCAGAAATATTGGCCAGAGTCCATCTTTAAGTCTTATTAGGGCATTTTACGCCTCAGACATACTTCAGTGCAATGGTAAAGGTCATCTGTTTTCAATAGTAAGGATCAACAAATGGGCCTGAGTCCTACAGTTTCAAGTACAGCTATGTAAACCTCTTGATATTCTAAACTATGGACATTGCAGTTTGAGCCAGGAAATGATTGCCCTGCTTTAACCCTCAATATAATTTAACTTTAAATGGATTGGAATCTTAGGGAATGTTTTCAACACTTTTAGCATTATGGCAAAAAGGCAAAGTCATGTACCACTCTGGGTACCATACTACAGTCCACACAAAAGAGGTTGCTGTCATGGCCAAAAACTATGTCCACAGAAGATGCAGAAATGCATGAGACAAGTAGCACAGGACAACTGATGACACTCACAACACAGCAGTCAGTCCTGATTTTGCAATAGAAGAAGGTATCCATAAGCTAGGGAGCCACAGTAGGGGTGGTTGATTGAGGCAGTGATGGCAAACAGATTCAGACTTACACCGCCAGTAATATGGGTCAGAATGAGAATGTTGACCCATGGGATAGGATGTCCTGATGGCTTAATGTTTAAAGCACCGGCCTTCTCCTGGGGGATAGAGGTGAAATACTAAATCCAGAGGGCCTGATTCTCAAATGCTAGAAAACGGCGTAAGGTGCTTGCTTCAAGCCGAATGACACAAGATGCACCATGCACCAAAACATAAGCCAAATAGCATTCTCAAATGCATGGTGAGCCAATGGCAGCACAGGTGCGTCAAACACCCCTTGTGCCACTGCTGCATCCAGTAGTGGCCAGTGCCATGATGCAAGGTGTGTTGCAACATGGGAAAGCCACAAATGATGCACCACTGCAATTCACAAAGGTGCAGTCAACAGGAAATAACAAACACCTGTAATACCTGACACAGCTGTACTAAGGGTACTTAGCAAATAAAAGGCGGATGCAGGGCAGCTGTCAGAGACCTGATTGACTTACAGGTAGGACTGCAACAGGAGGGAGAGAGAGAGAGAAAGAGAGAGAGAACAAGAGAGAGCTGAAAAAATGTTTGCACCAGTAGTCTTACTGGGCATACAACTGGCCATCCTATGCTGCAGAAGATGTGGCCGGCAACAAGCCCAGCAGGGTGGCTCTGCAGAGGAGCCACAGGATGACAGGCAACAGGTAGACAGACAACAGCAGTGGAGACACATGAGGCATGCCAGGCATGTGTACTGCATACACACCTCACACCTGGATAACACAGAGGAGCAGTGCATCGCACAGTACTGACTGGGCAAAGCTGCCATTGCCCAGTTATGCGAGGATCTGGATGCTGACATGAGAAGCAGGACATGTAGAGGCCACGCCATACCAATGGAGATGAAAGTTTGTGTGGCCGTATGCTTACTAGCCAGTGGTGGATTCCAGACATCAAGCAGGGACACAGTGAGCAAATTATAGCCCTCTGCATCACTTTTCCTGAGGTTATTCATTGATGCTCTTGTACTCAGATCTTAACAATACATCTGCCTACCCACAAATGCCCATGAGCAGCTTGCAATCAAACAGGGATTCTACAACACAGCAGGATTCCCATGTTTGCTAGGTGCAATTGACTGTACGCACCATACCATATGGGCACAGCTGGAAGAACCCCACAATTATGTGAACCACAAAGGTTACTATTCTATGAGTGTGCAGATGATATGTGGCAGCAGATACAGAATCCTGGATGTGGCGGCACAGTACTCTGGGTCCACTCATGATGCCTACATATTCCAAAACAGTGGAGTGTGTGAGGCATTAGAGAATGGAACACTGACAGATGGCTGGCTGATAGGTAAGGCACCCAAAACCACACAGACAACTCAAATGGCCCACAATGATGAATGCACACACAACACACGCATGCAGCCTGGCAAGGTGGCAGCCACAAACGTGCCATGGAGTGGCAGGGTGGTGCATGGCACTGTGCATGGGCTGTTCACATTTTAAAGGGGGCTGCCACAGGTCATGTGTGAACATGGAAGGTGACACCACCTTGCAGAGATGGCCATGGAATAGCCAGTGTACCTGTACACATGAACGCATGTTGTAGTGTTAACCCACAATGATGTGCATTGTCCTGGTACCAGGTGTAATGACCCGAGATGTAGGGCCCTGACACACAGAAGACACACAACTAGCTGGCAGGACAGACAGCAATGTGGTATATGTGGACACAATGGTAACTGTAATGTGTACATTCCCCCCAGAGGTGAAAGCAGATACCCCCAACAGTCATGGCTCATGACACTGGTGAGACGCACACAGACAGCAGCACAGCAATACTACAATGAGGCCAATGCAGCGTCATGATGCATGACAGAGTGCAAATACGGCCTCCTCAAGATGTGATTCTGCTGCCTCGATAGATCTGGCAGTGCACTGTAGTATACACCCGAAATGGCAAGCAAGATATTCATTGCATGCTGTGTGCTGCACAACATGGCACTTGATCACTGCATACCAATGCCAGAGCTTGATCAGCCACCTGAAGAGAATGGTGACATTGTTGGGGAGGAGGAGGGGGAGGAGGATGAGAGGCCTGCCATTCAATGGCCCTGATGAGAAAATCTACAATATGCCCTGACTGGACAACGCATGCATGCCAACCTGATATTTTCACACTTTGGCTTACCACACAATAGCGTATGGCACACCCCATGTGGTGTGTGCCAAGCCACACTAAGGGAGTGGGTGCGACACCCCCATAGTGGACCGGATGGTATGTACTGTACCACAAAGGCTGGATAAAACCCACAACCCTTTATGTCTGGTACCCACTGCAGAGTCATCGGGACAGCACTGGCCATGGTGCCAACCTGTAGCTGTGGATGCAGCAGGTAACCCCAGAGCACTGCATCTTGACAGTGGACCATGCTGGAGGGACATCAATATGCCAGTGGACTGGATCAGCTGTGGCAATATGAAGGTGTTGCTGCCTGGGGCTGGAGACAGGCAGTAGCAGCACTGTGGACCTAGAGGTGCCCATTGCCTGTGTGCAGCCCCAGATGGCACGTGACCAGAGTGCCACTATGACAATGTCAGCTACGCACCATGCTTGGGGGGACATGTCTGTGGCACACTGTAGTAGGGCTGTTATGGGTAGGGGGACTCCCATGGAAGGACTTAATGTGTGTCCTGCACAGGTTGGCATTGGAGGTCCTGTCCGCCCATGCAGCATGTTGGCAAAACAGCACAAAAGTGACACCAAGCCACTGACACCACACCTGTAGTAGCTAGGGTAACCACTGCCACTGTCTGGGTGACATATCACACAATGTAGCCTGTGAGACACCCATGCCCCAACACAACACCATGTAGTGCATAGCACACACCCCCACCCAACGTGGCCCAACGATGAACGGACACCTGTCATGGTGGATAGTGGCACAGCCCTAAACCAGAACAGGCCACAAGGTGGTAATCACACACAGATGTGGGTACACCCACTGCAACCTGTGCACTGCACAACACCATGTGTACATGCTGATCCACCTGCCGGCCAGTTGCCACAACACCCGAATGAGCATGGGGACACCCTGTGGAGACACCACAACACAATGCCAGGCATGCCATGTACAACCGTGCCCTGGAGGTGGTCAGCAGAATGCAACCCACCTTCACCTGGACCATCACACAATCCCCGCTGTGCCACTACAACCCCTGTTGGGCATGGCCACCCCCTGGCATACACCTCAGTGGGCAGTGACACAGTGCCCACCCCACACACAGGCCCCACACATGCCAGACAACCAGCACAGTCCTAAGCACATGCATGGCTGGCCACACACTGGGCCATCAGGGAATGTGCATGTGAGCCCACAGGCACGCGCTCATCCTGATGCAGCCTATAGGATGTCCTGGCATGGATGTGGGTGGTGGACTGTGCAGGCCATCCCCCTGGGGGTTGGTAGGGTGGTAAGATTGTGTGGACATGACTGACATTGTCTGTAGGGCCAACACAGGGACTGTTTGGCGATGCGGGTATAGGTGGGTGTTGTTCTGCTGCCCACCACCATGTCAGGGACGTATGTGGTGGATGAGGCACTGGACTGGGTTGTGCAGGCAGGACATCAACCATGGGGTGGAAGGACAATGAACCATCAGTGTGGTCCATGGCATGCAGTGATTGGTGTGAAACACACTGGTGTTGGGGGGATGGGTGGGAGAGGACAGAACATCCATAAGGACCCAAGTGGGGGTGGGCACAGTCACCACTATTGTGCTATGGAGGCAGCCAGCCCTCAAATGGTATGGTTGAGTTCCCAATAGCCAGCAGTGTGGAGGGGCACACATGGACAGTATCCCAGAAGAGCACACGGTGCGGTGCAACCTGCTAATTCTGTTGATGCATGCTGCATTGCGAATGGCAACATACAATGCTGTGTGGCATCCTCTGCCGACACATGCTGCCTTATGAAAGGTGGCATACCATGCCATGCAGCACACCCTGTTGACGCATGCAGCATTTTGAACGGCTGCAAACCACATGCTGCAGCAATCCCTGCTGACGCATGCTGCATTGTGAACAGCTGCAAACCACACGCTGAGGTGCCTCCTGACCAATGCACTATTCATTGCATATAGCAACTAGGTGGCCATGACACAGAGGATGCAGTGGACAGTATTGTGTATGTTGCGCATTGTGTGTGCCACAAGGGTGTGGCTGCTATATGGTGCATTGTCAGGTGTGTACCCCCACAACCACAACATGTACATCTGGGATACACACAGCACATTGCACTTCACATGCCAGAGCTGCACAGGCACATGTTCAAGGCCCAGAACCACACTGCTAGTGATACCCATAACAGACACAAGGGAGATCTAATGTAGGATCCTGTGACAGTACCTCGGGTACAGGGACACCTGCAATGTCATGGTGGAACAGATTATCAAATTACACTGATGATGAGACAGTGATGCTCATCAGTCTAGTGGAGCAGTGGTCAAGAGTGCTGTTCCACACAGAGGGAGAGGGTGTGGTCCACAGGACCATGTCACAGGTCAGGCACAGATGGAATGACCTTGCCTGGAGGGAGGCACCACTCCTGGCACACCTGAAAAGGATGATGCATAATGCAGATGTGCAGATGGATGGAGAATGGGCCAGATGGACAGGTATGTATGGTACCAAACATAGTAGCAAAACACAGTGGAACACTTCACAGCTGGCAACATGGATGTGTACTGATGTATGCTCTCATCATTATGTCCCTGCAGGACAAGAGCACACAGGTGCAGGCGATGAGAGGCCCACAACACAGGGACAGGCCAGCAATGCCAGGGGGCAACCTGATGGGCAGCCAAGGCCACGAGGAAGTGTGACAACCACTGAGCATGCATGCAATGTGTGAAAAGTCATGTGTAGCAGGAATGTATCAGAAAATGGGCATGGATGCTGTTCATTGTTTGCTGTATTGCTAGGCGGGTATGTCTGCAGCAGTATACATCCCGGTATTGTGCACATGTCTGCTGAAGGCGTGTGTGTGTCTGGGCACAGGACACTCATGCACCTGCACACATGGCAGAGGCCAATGGCTCCCCTTGCCATGCATCCAGGCCACATGTCACAGTGACCTGTTAGTGTATGCACACACACGTGGGGCCATGCAGGCATGATAGCTAGGCAGAGAACACAGGGAACAGTGTGCATTGTCAGGAAGCATGGCCCTCACATCTGCAGCCAGACAAACATGGTGACACATGCCCCGCACGGTGGTACACCAGTGGCAATGTAGTGCCACCACAAGCTGCAGGTCACACACAGACACACAGCAGCAGAACAGCACTATGGCCCATGTATGGGGATTGGTGGAGTGCCACATGCACTGTGCACATTGGTACCATCCCCTGACAGTGCCTGACACTTGTGTAGTGCACACTTGGGGACATGGTATGCAACCAGGTGTGTGTGCACTCGGTGCCACACATGGCATGTGGACTTAGATGGCAAACATGCTGTGCATTGCCTTTTGGGCTGTTACATTGTGCTTCAAGTGCAGCTGGTGGTGAGCAGAGAGGACAGCAGAGCAGTGATGCACGTTGGAGTACCCTGGAGAGGGCCATGCGATGTCTGAAGTGGGATGAGGCAGGGCATATGCTGCACAGACACGGAGGATGGCACAGGCCGATGCACAGGATGCATGTCAAGAGGGGCACGCCAACACCACGGAGG
Source organism: Neoceratodus forsteri (assembly GCA_016271365.2). Taxonomy (NCBI): domain Eukaryota; kingdom Metazoa; phylum Chordata; order Ceratodontiformes; family Ceratodontidae; genus Neoceratodus; species Neoceratodus forsteri. Next base: position 324,588,705 of record CM028134.1, read on the forward strand.
ATGTACAGGGACCTTCAGCACAGTCACAAGTGCCACCACCAGGGGATGATGGAGATGACGAGGGCCAGTCTGACTCAGATACCACTGTGAATATGTGTGTGTTGGACACAGAGGAGGAGCATGCTGCAGTGGTGGAAGATGCCCATGTTGCTGATGAGGGTGGGTCTGTGGCACCAGTGGAAACCCCTGACAGGGATATTGGTCAGGGTGAAGATGGGTACGAAGTACCACAGGAACATGCAGCTGTGGGGGTCGCAGAGGAAGGACCAGAAAGCCCTGACCCGTGTGACTCCTCATGTGGATGCAGCATGCACATCAGGCCACTCTCAAGGCATCTTGGAATAGTTCATGTCAATCTACAGGAACTGCTGTCACACCTTGACTGCATTGCTGGACAATGACTGTTGTGGCCAAGTCCAGTGCACATGCCATATCCAATGTGGACTAGCGACTGTTAATGCCACTGTGTGTGCCCTTTGGTGGGCTTAGTTGGGGACTATCATTGTTTCACAATCTCACCTGTTGCTGTATTGTTGTTCCGTGTTGCACTGTTCTTACATGTTCTGATGGTCCTCTGTGCCTCTGTGTTTGCCTGTTACTTACCCTTTAACATTATGTTGTTGTTATTACTGCGTTTAATAAATATGGTTGTACCGTTCATCCTGTGTCTGAGTGTCCTTTATGCATATGCGTGCCCCTCCACCTGACTATGGTGTGTACTGTTCAGTGTCAGTCACTTAATGTTGTCCTGCACTGCATGGCATGCACCTGCCAAAACTTGGCCTGCACTTTACCATGCCACGTGCATTATGCAGTGCATGTCGTAGTGACAGCATGCACCATGATACACACAAGTGACAGTGTCTGGGTGCATTGTCATTGCACCACCATGCCAATTGTCTAAAGGATCCTCTTAGTTCCACGTTTGCATGCTGCTGTGGTTAAGTCAACCCACCAGTCAACAAGGTGGGACCCCACGGTTTGGGCCTGCATGTGTGGGGCATGGTGCGGTGCCGGGTCCATGCATTGATGGGTATATGTGGGGTTCCATGGTATTGGGGAGTTTGTGCCATGAGTGTTGCCAACCACCCATGGCCAGGCAGTTTGCACCCCTGTGTGCCTTCAGTGGTGGTGTGTACAGTGTCAGGTACATTGTCTGTACCCTTCTTTGCAACACTGTGAGTGGGGGTGCCTCCACTGGGATGAGTGGGATACACCATGGATGTATGGGTGTAGGGGATTCCAGGGCAGCAGTGGGCTTGCCTTCTGGTGTGGCACGTAGAAGACTGTGACAGGCCTGGCTGGGGATGTCACAGTCCTGTACTGCATCATGTCCATCACTGTGTTGGCACACAGTTTTACGGATGGCACTGGTTGTTCCAGGGTTGGGGGTATATATAGTGTTGTGGGCTACTCAATGGTTGCATGAGGTGCATAGGGAGATGTTGGTGGTGTATGACCCACCAGCAGGGTGATTGTTGGTATGGATATGGCTGCAGGTGTCAATGGTACATTGGCCATGCCACAGCTTGACTGTGACATACCAACAGGTACTGGTACTGCAGGGGTGGCCTCCTGGTACCTGCATTGCTATGTGATGTGTGTCAGGTGTGTTGCCAATGTGTGTATGCAACACAGACACTCATTGCAAGTGTGTAGGGTTGATGGCTGATGGGCTGCTGGTCTGTTTTATTTTTGATCCCTGTGGCAGGTGTTGCATGGTGGCAATCAGACTGTACAGGCACATGGTGGGGTCACAGTGTGGCGCTGTTGTGGTGTGCTGGCCTGTACACATTATGTATGCTGTAGGCATGCCGGGTTTCTTGAGGGGTGAAGTGCCAACATGGTCATTGGCTTCAGGGTACATCTAGTGTTAGGCATGTGTTGGTCCTGGGACTGTGCACACTGGACTGGTGTTAATAGTGGCATGACATATTACTGTCATACAGTTGCAAACCAGTGGATCCAGGGCAGGGTGTGGGGAGGGTCCAGGTATGTGACACGGGAGCCATTTGATTCCATGGACTACACATGCTGCGGTGGTGTTCACGACAGGTTGGGGCTGCAGACATATATGTAGTGGGTGGTCTATGCTGGTGTTTGCATGTCTGTAGGCGGGGGGTGGTATGGACATGGTCAATGCCTGCAGTCCACAGGGCATGGTACATGCACAGCAGGTACACATGGTACATGGGTGTGGCATTGTGGGGGGTGGTATGGGTGGGCCAGGGTCATAGGTGGTGGATGTCAGGGCACACCCTGTATCACATGCATGGTGGCAATGATGGTCTTGGTGTTGATCTCTTGGCAGCTGTTAATGCTTATCCAGGTGTCCATCCCCCTATGTTGCGGGTGGGATGTTGTCTTGTGTTGCTTTCATCATTACCGTTTTACATTTGGGACATCCACATGGTGGCTGGGTTTGCATGGTGCTGCTTTGCTCTGCATCCTGCTGATCACCACTGGTCATACGTGTCCCTGTGGCTGTCACCCGTGCATGTACCATGTGCCTCTGTGACCGGTGTGATGTTGCCACTTGCAGTTATTTTGCTGTATCTGTGGCTGCACCACTGGTGGTGTCATTCTTCTGACTGGTATGTGTCACCAGATGTGCTGTCTGTGCAATCTGTTCAATGGTGGTGTTAATCTGGGTGGTGGTGTACTTCTCCCTGTCCATGATGACTAGGATGGTGGCCCTCCTCTTGCAGCCTATGTGACTGGTTGTCTGCAGTTGTGCTGGCACCTCTTCAGTGGCAGATAGTGTGTTCGCTGAGTGTGTGCCTTACACCATTGTGTCCTGCATTCCAATGTCTTGCCCCCTTCCACCATCTGCCTGTTGTGTGGATTGACTCTGTGGTCCTATTGACCAATCATACCACCCTATACACACGCATCATCACCCATGTGCCTTGGACTGTTGTTGCGTGTGTGCTCTATGGACTGCTCACTGGTGCCTGCATGCTGTGTGTGTACCTCTGTGGCCATTCAACATTGCCCAACATCTTCACTGTGTTCCCCTGCCTTTGGCATGTTGTCTGTGGGGCCCACATGTGTGTGCTCTGTAGCATTATCATCCTGCTGCTGTGGCATCTGTCCAACTACTTGACGGCCACCTCTGTCACCTGCCTGTTTGTTGTGCTGTCCTGCACTGCTTGCACTACACACCTGTGCCACTGTGCCTGACTGTTGTCCAGTGCATTTTTCATGCTGTGCTGGGCCCTGTACCCTATTATCCCACTACGCTGATAGTTGGTTAACTCTTGGTGGCTCACATTGGGCATCTCCTGTGTTGTGCTGTGGTACATGCTGTCCAGGTCTCCTGTCACAACTGTCCTCCCTCCCAGTGTGTTCCAAGTCTGTCTGGTGGACTGGTGTGTGTGCCACATTTTGTTGCACGCATCATGTGATCTTCTGCAGTGATGCAGCCATTGTGATGCTGGCCTCTGTCTGTCTCAGCTGCAGCACTATGCCGCGTTCAAGGACCATTGTCTGCCACTCAATGGCATCTGTCTGCCACTGAGCACGCTGGTGTATGACCTGTAGGACCACTGCAATGTGTGCATTCTGGCCCACCACTTTCTGTGTCCCTGTCATCACTGTAGCAGGGATGTCCACTACAGACATCTGTAGCTGGCCCTTGTGGACCAATGTGGCCATGGTATGCTCGCGTATGCTGTCATGGATACCTGCCAGCTCATGCTCTGCCTCCTTTTGTGTGAGCATGACATCCTGGCAGTATCAATTCATGTCATCATCAAATTCTAGATTCAGTGGCAATGGTGTTGTCCCTGGTTGTCCTGCAGCTTTTGCACCGGCACTGGTCTGTCTGTCAGCTTCTTGTGCTGGTGACCCACCATCACTGGTGGTGTGTGTGTACTGGAGGCCTGTGTTACCTCATACATGGGCTCTCCACTGTCTTCCTGCTGCTGACTGTCTGATGTTGTTTGGTGGTGGATTGCTGTTCTGCCTGCTGGTGTTGTGTCCCCCATGGTGTTGGAGCTGTTGGATGGCATGCCATTAGTGTCACTGTCAATTGCCTGTTCTTGTTCAGCATCACTGTCGCTGTCACTCAGTTGCCCTTGGCTCACAGTCCTGTTGCTGTCACTGGACCAGTGTTGGTCCCCGTCAGTGTCACTGTCCATGGAGTGGTGCTTTTCCCCATCAGTGTCACTGTCAGACACACCTTGCTGCTCTGCTGCAGGCATCTGCATGGCGGTGGCATGTGCTCCAGGCTTTGTGCATTGGTCTCCTGCAGGGTAAATAGACACATGTGCATGGTGATTGGCAGTGTTTGCACATGTCATGGTAAGTGTCCATTGTGTACATGCATATCTGTGTAGCCAGCTGGTGCTACCTGGTGCAGGTGTTTGGCACATGCAACCCATGAATTTGTATGGGGACCCCAGTCAGCACATGGGCCCCCTGGCCCTACCATCCCCAACCCCCTGCTGGTGACACTATCTGTTGGGGCCCAGAATTGTGCTTTGTATGGGGCTCCTGCAGGGTGACAGCCTCTGCTGGTGGTACCACTGCAGATGTATGACTACTGGCATCACACACTGCATGCATGCCATGTACCCACCTTGCATATGTTGCAGCCAGAACAGGTCCAGGTCTGTATCACCCTGGATGCTTCATGCATTGAGCTGGGCTAGTATGCATTCCTCATGTCTGGTAAGGGGTTGTACTTGTATGGGTCCTCCGCCTGTTGCCATGGTGCATTGCCTGTTGTGGGTGGCCTTCTCCTTGGCATGCTGTTTGATGTCATTGTGCCTCTTCTGGAGCTCCCTCACACTGCAATTGCATGGAGTCACAGTATTTAACTTTCTGGCTACCTCATCCCATGCTTCCTGCTGCTGTGTTCACAACCTCGTGTCCCCTGCCCGGGACAGTAGCATGTCTACCTGATGGATGGCACATACTTGTCACATTCCCTGCAGCACTACACACCCTGCACCTCTGCAATTTGACTACACCTTCCCACCTACCTTGATCTCTATTGCATCCAGCAGGATGTCTGTCTCCTGGTCCATGATGGTTTTCTTCTGGATGTGTCCAGAATGTCTTCTTCTGGTTCCCCGTGTGGTCTGTCTTCCCTGCATCCTCTGTCCTTGCTGCATCCTCTGTGGATCAGCCATCTTGCTATCCTTGTGTGATGACGCTGCTTGCACATTGTGGCCTGCCACACTGTTTATATGATGCACTATGTGTCCTTGCATTATGCTACTGCATTTGGCCAAGGGGGTGTTCTTCCAGAATTTGGCACATGGCCAATGGTGCAAGGTGCATTTGGTGCACCGTGCACCGCTCTACAGGCTCTTTTGAGAACCGGGCCCATAATCTTAATCAGTGGTGGCAAGGTGGTAGGAGTAGTCTGTCAAATGCTCATTCTGCCTTTGGGAGTGTCCCTGCATTCCTGCTAGAATGGTTGCCCTCTGGTGTCCCAAGGAGATGGAAGTCATTCAATGAGTACTTAATCTAAGTGTCTCAGGAAAGCCTATCACTCTTTTAGGCAGTTGGACAACATCAGAGCAGTCTGATTTTGAGCTGTTTTTTTCCAACTTTTTGAGGCTTTTTATTAGTAATTTTTTATATTAAACTTTGCTTCACTTTGCTTTGTTTTGACAGGACTAGCAACCACCATTGACTTTGAAAAGGTTTTGATCTAGTCAGCTTAACTGAGTTTTCATAAAAGGGATCTCTTTTGGTAGTGGCTGCTTCATACGAACATACAAATTTGCCAGCAGAAACAGACCACCCGGTCTATCTATGTCTGCCCAAGTGTGCAGCTAGCACCCTTGTTTGCAGCTGCCCCAACCCCCTCCACCTCCACCTCCGTTCCTCCTTTGACTGCCTCTGCTCCTGCCACCCAGACCCTCCCCCTTGATTTATCCCATCCCTGCTTGAAACTTCCCACTGTCTTACATGAAATCACCCCTCCGGTACAGCATTCCATTTAGTCACCACTCTCTCAATGAAATAGTGCCTCCTCATCTCCTTCCTAAATCTTTGAGTGCATCTTTTGTTTAAATCAGACTGTTCATAGCTGATGGATGGCCTGGGGAGCTTTGTGGAAGCCTGAAGTGACTGTTAGAAGTAATGAGGTAAAGAACATGCTTATGCTTGACACAGATGTTTTGTACCTCAGAGCTTGCCAGAAAAGGAATAGTTGCTCAGCATGAGAGTTCTGCCCTTAAGAGCTTAAATAAAATAATTGTCCAGTAGAGCAGAGGAGATCTTGATCTAACACCTCTCATAAAACATAGCAAACAGTCAGGAATACAAAGTGATTCAGAATATTTCTAACTGATTCTATGCCATCGAACCAAATTCCTATTATTTTTCAAATATGTATGTCTTTAGCAGTTATTATTTGATACTATATTTTAGGCTATATCAAATGTAAACATAATTATTAGTTAACATTATTACTAACTGAAGTGACACCACTTTCAATTGCCAAAATAATGTCTGGATTCTATCTGTAATAACCAGCCGGTAATTATCGCATGGATGTCAGCCAAATCAGCAGTGCTCTTACCGCTGCTTAGTTTGCTCATTTACATCCTTGCAAAAGATGCCATCACCTGGGTAATAGCATGAACACATCCAGATCGTGACTTCCTCCTGAAATCATCAGTAAATACATGTTTCTATTAAAAGAAAGATACTGTTCCCTATTTAAAAACCTAACTGGAGCACTGATTCAGTGCAATTTGCTGTTGCTATTATTTGCCATCATCCACTGTCCTCCGGTAATGTCTTCTCTGCCCCCCCCCTTCCTGACATGCAGCAAAACCAATCCTTCCATTAGCAACAAAAGAAATGTTTCATAAAAACAACTGTTTAACAATAAATCAGAGTGACTGCGCAATCATAAAATGAAAGTGAAAGCCATTAAATGATGGAGGGTGATGCACCTCACAACAGCTATTTTTGGGATACCAACTATACAAAATAAACTAAGGGGTGTTGTAATTATTGATTTTTTTAAGTTAACTCTAATTGCATAAGTTAATATTTGCAAATGGACTAGTCAGAGCTATCCAATGCTTGATAGCAATTGAGTGCAAACCTCAAACTGATATAATCAACATCTGCTCTGCATCAGCCAAAGCAGAATTGTCAGGTACCAGAGCATGATACTTGGAACAGAGTCCTGTTCACACACTAAGCGCAAGACTGTATTGTTACCACAGCAGCTCTGAGTTTTATTTCAGTTAAATTTTAAGGTGAACAAACCTCCAATAAAAAGAGGACAGAGTCGTTTTAAAATCATTTGAAACACTGCTGGTTCATGCCTAAGAGTAAGCATAAAATGATTTATGCACAATATATCTGCACAGCAGTATATCCAATGGCTGGAGTGGCTTAGGAATTTTAAAATGAAGAGCTACCTTAAAGAGGACAGGAAATTAATAGGCATGCTATAAGCATAGTTTCTGATTTTTGTGTCATTATCAGCTGAATGTTTATTATTTTAGTCAATATTATATATGTAACATAAACCGTAAATTTTAAATTTTGAAATGTATTGAAATTCAAACTATGGCCAACACTGTATTGGTGAGTCTGATATTTCCATTTTTTTTTGTTTGCTAAAAAGTGAGTGTGCCATTTTTTTAAAGACGTTGCAATTTGTGTATTGGTCTTATCTAGTACCCTTGTGCTGATCCCTGCATTGCTTCAATATGCTGCCTGTCATCCTCCTATGTAAACTGAGGAAGATAGAAAGTTACAGCCTAAAAATGCTGGGTTCTTAGTATGTCATAAACAACTCTACATTTAAACCTAGTAGCTTAGATAGCGAAATTATCTACAGTGTATCTGGAGGGTAATTAATGATGTAATTTTATACAGACTCACGTTTGGATTGTCCACTTTTCTGAGGCACACTGAGCACAGTCTAATTTTATATAGATGGGCAGTGGGGAAGAGGATTACATGGGGTGAATGGCATGCTAAAAATGTACTGTAGTACACTCATTTGTAGTTAAACAGTTTTATTAATTTTTGTAAACAAAAGAACATGAAACAAAACCATGCATCAGGAATATGTGATTACAATTGACATACATGCTTTTCATTATCTTATAACTACCAATTTTACAGTTCTGGATCCTATATATTATTGGCTAATCAGATAGTTCCCCTTTAATGTTGTCTTATAAATAGTACAGGCTTGTCATGCAAATAATACTGCTACTGTACTGAAGGACTTTATAATAGCTTAACTTGTCTGTTCACACTGAGGATACCTTTTGATGAAAGGGGTAAATTCCCGGATTTTAAGATACAGCTTCATAATACATGATAATTTGATTGATTATTGTTAATTGTTATGCTTCATTTTAATACAACAAATTAACATAAACTATATAGAGATTAGTGCAGAATAAATAGATTTAGTATTAGGTATCTGTGTTGGGCCTTCTTTTCTGGGGCCCCTATAGTCATTGTGCCTTGAGGCTACCTGGGGGTCCTGGAGGTGGAGGGAGGAGTGCACTCTCTAGTATGCTATAGTGAGAGACAACTCCCCAAAATGGCTAGTTTATTCAATGCCCATTCTGGGACTGGAGCTTGATGCTGGGATTAATGAAGATCTGGGTGGGTCAGTGAGTTGCAAGAAGTGTAAGCAGGGGGCCCATGTTTTGTCATGCTTGATATGGGGGGGGCCACATCTTTGAAGTCTAATAGATAGAGTTCTGGAACTAATGGTAGTGTTGCATCTAGCACTTTTTGTAACATATTGTGAATCAGTTTCCAAAACCTGATGATCTTGGGGCATGACCTCAGTATGTGATACAGGTCTCCTGGATGTGTATCACATCTCCAGCATGTCTCTTTTGGTAGCACATGGAAGGTGTGAAGTACTACAGGTGTTTTGTACCACCAGTGCAGGATTTTACTTTGAATGAGCCCAATACACGTGTGCTTAACAGGGTACGTGAAGCTACCCACATGCATCCCACATTGTTTCAGGGATCTGTCAGCCGATAGCCCTTTTCCAATTTTCTTTGGTGGAGATCATTTAATTTGGGATGCTTCTCTTAATCAGACAGTATACCAATCCTGTTTTACTTTAAGTTTGAGTCAATAGTTTTGGTAGGGGTGAGGGACAGGGGTGCTCTGCACCATTTAGAGGTTTCTGATCTTGGGGCTGTTGTATCACAAATTTGTAGATATTTCCAGAACTCAGATTTGTTTAAACCATATCTGGCTTCGTGGCTTTAAAAGGAGTCTTATACAATCAATTTTGACAATAGCAAATCCTTTAGCAGAATAATACCTTTCCCTTCCCAGGCCTTCCGGCATATAGGCCTGTTTTGTCAGCATTGCATATTTGATTTGGGGAGTATCCTCCATAGGACAGGATTTGCTTTAGTTGGTGGATGAGCTCTGCAGCCATGTCATCATCACAAGAGCATTGCTCACCTGTGACACAGACTTTCTGAATGCCATGCGATGTTGAAACCTCCACAGCCACCCAGTAGAAGATTTAAACTTTGAGGTTTTGCTGTTAATCTCTTTGGCAAACTGTGCTGCCTTCTCCTGCATTATGCTCCTGGACACAGGGATTCAACTGCCCCTTTGTTGTGAGAACCAGAGCTGAATAGTCTGGTCTATCTCACCCTCATCTGCCCTCCTGAGTTTTTCCTTTTCAATGCCTCAGACTCATCCACCTCCAGAACAAAATCCCGCAATAAATGTTCCTGCTTGTGCCAGGTGCAGATTGTTGATTTGATGTACCCTGTTTCACCCACTAGCCTTGTCAAGTTTTCACTGGCATTTAATCAATCCAAGATTGAGAGCTTTGTCTGAACTGAATATCCACACTGCTTCATGATGCAGGTACAGTAGGATGCAGGTAGGACCATCATCTGAAAATGTGTTAGCATGCCGTGCTTTTATAGCACCCTAACAGTGACCCAATCTGGAGCAGTGCCTTAATTAACATCTGTCTGCAGTTATACAGGACTCCACAGACTTAAGTACAGTCGGGTATTAAACTATGAGTAATTGGGTGCAAGAACTGCAAAACCCAGGAACTGCAAAACATCAGTTCAAAGTTGGGAGCCAAATGGACCGTTCACTATAGCTGAGCATTCGGTATAGCAGGGTTCATTACTATATATATATATATATATATATACACATACAGTATATATCCAGAATCTGTATAGATTCAAACATATTCAGTTCTCAAAGGGTTAATTGACTGCCCTCCTTTCTTTCTAATATTGGAGCTCCATAGCATTTCATGTTTCAGGTGTGATATAGTTATTTTGAGCATCTTACCAATCTTTGCCCAAGTAGATCTTGAATTGTCTAAAGTAGGTGAGGCTGGTGTTGGTAATCTGCTAAGCGCATAGAGGCATGTGATGGAAAGATGACCCCCCCCCAGGAAAAAAGATTCTGAGTCCATAATGGACAGCTTTGTTCAGGATCCTGGAACCATCTAAGTGTTTGCAAAATTGGTATGCCCAATAATAACTCTTAATCCAAGGTAGTTCCCACCCACCCCCTTTTCACGGTGGGTTCTTAGCTTGTTTCTTGCATATCTGGGTTGCTTGCCTTCCCAGAGATAGCTATCCAGAACTTTATCTGTTAGTGAGAGCCAGAATTCAGGAATGGTAAGGGGAATATCTGCAATTAGATGGAGAAGCTTTGGGGCAATGATCATTTTGAGGGCTTCTGTTTTGGCCACAATAGAGAGCTGAAGTGGTTTCCATCTGTCTAGGTCCATTTTAATTTTTGCAAGTAGTTGATCAATGTTGAGATTCACAATTTGTGATATTTTAGTGGAAATCTCAATGCCTAAATATACTATAGAGTCAGGCGACCATCTGAGATTTAGGTTAGTAAATACTGATTGTAAACAATGTTTATTAAGCAGTAAACCTCGGTTTTATTTTCATTGACTTTTAGACCAGAGTAACTGGTGTATAGATCCAGAAGCTGAAGAAATGGGTGCACAATAAAACCCCATTTATCTGAACATCTTGGGAGACATGAAAAATATTCCAACAAACAAGGTTTTGGATAAGTGAGGTTTCATACTTGTAGTAGTTTCAGTGTACACCGGATGAACTGGCAGCATGGCAGATGAAGCTTAAGATAAAGTAAGACAATTTTACCAATGTTCTTGCTTTGCTTACATGGCTTACATTGCTTCTGTGTTGCTTTATTGTTTTTTTAACATTTAGCTTTTACTGTATCTGGTATCGAAAAAACAACAGTGGAATCCATGAAACTGGGTGAGCACTGAGACACTGAGACTGCAAACCCATAGCATTCTCTTTAAGTTACGCTTTAGTTTTCTGAAAGTAAATCACACTGCTTAAAGGATGACTGGCGGTAACACTAAAGAATTTCTTTTACTTTCACCTTAGTTTCTTACCAGGATCCTGCTGCTGCTGCCATCGGTTACCAAAAACAGCTGATAGTAAACCAAAACTGCAGTTTGTCCTCCAACACTAAGAGTTTCAGTTATCCAGGGTTTTACTGTATTAAGTTATGGGCATGTTGAATCAGGACCAGTAGATCATCAGCATACATTAGTGATTTGAATTGAGCACCCTCTAACTCCACCATGATGATGTTGGGATGTTGGAGAATTGCTACTGCTAAGGACTCTATGGCCAGGACAAATAGAAGTGGGGATAAGGGGCATCCCTGTCTAGTTCCTCTCCCTAAAAAAATGGGGAACATAGGGTGTTACTTGCCAGGATTTGTGCTTCTGGACCAAAATACTTAGCTCTGAATGCTGCTATGAAGGGATCTTCAAAGCCCATTTGTTTAAGTACTGCATAGAGATACTCCCATTCCACCGAGTCACTAGACAGAGACAGTAGACCCACCTTTGTCAATATAACACATTTAAAATCCACAACATTGAAATCGCTGATGGATAATGTTAATTTAGTAATTAAACCTGTGGACAATGGAGGCAATATTGTGGTTATGTCTACTGACCAATACAGAGCAAAAATAAATAGACAACTTGAAGATACTTCATTCTATAAAAAACTTTTGAGTGATCCCTCACTAACATTTAAAAGGGAAGAAGATTTTTTCTTGTTTGGTGCAGAATCTAATGGTATCAGACTATGATGAGTTATCAGATCTTACTGTGGAACAGCCAGTTACAGCTAGTATATATACCCTGCTAAAAATATAAAAAGACATGCATAATCCTCCAGGATGACTGATAGTTGCAGGAATTGGCTCCCTAGTAGAGCTGCTTTCCAGATATGCGGACACACATATTAAAGGTTATGTCTCTTCATTATGATCATATGTACATGACACCATGCATATACTGGAAGTCCTGGAGGATATGCAATCTGAGAATGATTGGTTGTTGGTATCAATGGACATATGTTCATTGTATACTAATATTCCCCACAGTGATGGGTTGGAAACCTTATGATACTGGCTAGATTTTGACTCTCAGATGCACAATGGGAAGAAGAAATTTCTCCTTGAATGTGCAGAACGTGCACTTAGGAAAAATTGATTTTCTTTTTCAGGATATGTATTACTTGCAGGTCAAAGGGACAGCGGTGGGGGTTTCATTTGCCCCCAACTACACTAATCTCTATTTGGGCAAGTGGGAAACAGAATATGTCTATGATGGCCAGGTCAATCCTTTCTTGGGTAAGACTGACATTTGGTTTAGTTTTATAAATGACATCTTTATGGTGTGGCGTGGCAGCAAGAATGAGTTAAACCAATTTGTTTCCTCTTTGGAAGCAAATAATAAAAAAATAAAATTCACTGTAAAGAGTGATTCTTTGTCTGTCCCCTTCCTGGATCTTACCATAACAAAGAAATGTGATGATACATGTGAAACTAATTTGTACAGGAAGGATACAGACAGAAATTCACTATTACTTGCCACAAGCTGCCACCCACAACATCAAATAAAGAACATTCCCAAAGCCCAGATGTTGAGACTCCATATAAATTGCAGTAATGATGCAAACTTCATGATTAATGCTTCTGATTTATGTAATAGGTTTCTGGCTAAAGGTTATAGTTCAGACACAGTTTATATGGCGAGGCCCTAGAAGTAGATAGGATGGAGCTCCTTCAAGTGAAAAAAATGTGAAAAAGATACACCCAGAATGAACTTCATCACAGAATATACTAGATACACAAGGCACATAGAACAGGTTTTGATTGATAACTGAAGCATTTTAGGATCAGAACAATTAGTCCAAGAAATTGGTAAAGAAAAGCCAAATATGGTATATATACGTGGTCCTAATCTAGAGGATAAATTGGTCCACAGTTATCAAGCTTCAGTGATCCCTTGCAAGGCTGATGGTAATTGGTTGTTTCCTTTACCACCTGGTAATTTGCATTGTGGCAACTGCAAATTTTGTACTTCAATCTTAAAGACAAATACATTCACCACACTTAATAGTACCAAAGAGTAAAAGATAAATCATTTTTTTAATTGTAATACAGAAAACTTGGTGTATTTGGCAACATGTGAGTGCTGAACTTTTTATGTTGGTAAGACCACAAGACCATTTAAGGTTAGGATAGGTGAACACCTGAGGTCAATTCTTGCAGAAGACACTTCTAATGCACTAGCTAACCACTGTAGAATACCAAGAAACAATGGTCACATCTTTAAATGTTGTGCAATAGAGAAGGTAACAGTGGGACCACGAGGTGGAAACCTCAATGAAAAACTTAAATGCAGGGAATCATTCTGGATATTTACACTAGGGGCTTTGGCTGCACTAGGCCTTAATGATAGAATTGAATTGTTGTCTTGCATTAAAAAATGATTAGGTGACAAGAGTAATGAGTTGTGAATAGAGGACATACAAAATTAAGTGATTATAGGAATAGAAAATTGCACCTTGATAGTAATTAAATATTGTTGTTTCTAGGTTACTAATGAAATGTGTTGCACCATCCTGTTCCTGAAGCTTGATGAAATAAAGAAAAGATATTGTGTCAAGCATGGACTATCATGGTGATAATAAACAGGAAATCAAATGGACTGCCTTTAAACATTTAGGAAGTAATTCCTCAAAGCAGTTCTTTTAACTGTGTTTTTATAGTATTAAAGTAATACATATTTATTTCTCAGTGATTACATTAATTAAATGGTGGTAGGATTCACATTTGGTATGGTGATTACACTGTTCCTCTTAAGGGACCACTGTTTAAGTTGGTTTCATTTCATGAATGGACCACCCTCTGATGACACACTAGGTGTGAATCTGGTCAGGGTTCCTGTTTGCTGTTTGCTGCTTGCTTAGGATGGTATGTTGCTGGCATTTAGACTCTTTAAAACTTTTTGTCTTAACAAAGCCTGTACATGCTCATAGTTTGGAGTAGTGCTGGTTTTGTCATTGTTGCTTATCTTTGCACCGAGCGCACTCCTTATAGCAGCTGTAGCTGTTTTGTTTTTTGTTATAACAGAGTAAGGAAGTGTTTTTCTGGAATCACTGAAGCATGTAAACAACTTCAGCTTTACTCAGATTCTGATAAGATGGAAATAGTCCATTTAATCATTGTTTCAATAAGCAAAATGTGTAACAATGTTATATTTTAAACAAATATGATGATGTGACAACATGTATGGCTGACAGTATAGCCTGGTGGTTAAAGTAATGAGCTGTGAATGAGCTTGGTACATCTGGTAGACCTAGCTTTGATTCCTACAACTTTCACTTGCACACTGTGACTCTGAGCAACTCACTTAACCATCCCAGTGCTCACAGCTTACCCCTGAAAACAGGCACTTGTTAAAAAAAATCAAGTCTTACTCTTAAATATAAAAGATTAAATTTTTATGTGGAGGGAAGATTCAGAAAAAAAGAGATTATTTGATACCTTTTAAATTATTGAAGCAAGTGAGCCCAAATACCAATTGCTTTGATACACAGAGATCATTATTGCATTCCAGGGTTATACTTTATTTTAAGTGTCCTTAACTACACTGAAACTACTGTATAACTACAATGAAACTACTATCTAACTTCTGTATAGTTACATGTAACCACAATGTAGTAGTTAACTAGTTTCACATTTGCGGTTTAGTGTAGTTACACAATTTGCCTGAACTGGTAGTTACTGCAATTGCTGTTGCAATAGTTGTTACATGTGTAGTTACACTTCCAGCATACATCAATTTGTGCCAAAAGAGAGACAGTTGTGGTTGCATGTGTAACAACCACATCATGCAATTTGTGTAACTACACAACAGGAAGGGTCCCTACCTGTGTATCCTTCGCCACCCACCACAACTCCACACAGCAGATCAGTGGTAAAGTGCATGATATGTAGTCATGCCCCACTCCCAGCCACCCACCTGGGCTGTAGCAGGCCAGAAGTGTGGGTACAGAAGAGGTGTGGGTCAATGCCACAGAAGCAGCACATTTTTTAGTAACTACAGCATTGTTACAAGCCAATAAGTAATTGTCCCATGATCACCCCCTCAGAAATGATATGAATATCCACACCAAAACTCAATGGGTGCATGAAGGCAAAAGATTTATTATACCACAGTAAGATTTGTCAGTTTTATGTACATCAGTATAATTCAATCATATTTACAACACACTTTATTCCCAGTCCATACATTTGTCATACAATTTTATGCCATTTCAATCATGCATTGAATACTACTTTCTTCTCACAGTGTCTGGATGCCTGATCCAACCCCCTGCCATTGATACCAATCTTTCCTCTCTGCCATCTAGCTAGGGCTGGATGCCCTAGCCCTGAACCCCCTTAGCCATTCTATCCTCCCCTTCTATAAAACACATCCAGGTGCCTACACCTGGTCCATACCCTCCCCTCCACTATCCCTGCCTACTTCCCCATCCCTTTTCTATAGCCCTCCCTCCTCACTCCTAATCCTTTCTTCACATATTGTCCTGTATTGCAGGACTTGCCACCTGCCTCGGTCCCTTGCCTCTCCTGCCAGGATTGCCCCCTGCCTCGGGGCCCCTCCTTTGTACCATATAGCAGGAACTGTTGAGCTGTTCCAAGACCCGTAGTCCTCCCATACTGCACAGCACCACAGGACTTGCCACCTGCCTCAGGCCCTTGCCCTGTCCTGCCAGGACTGCTCCCTTGTGCTCAGGACCCCCATTTTGTACCATACAGCAGGAACTATCCACCTGCTCCAGGACCTGCAGTCCTCCCATATTGCCCAGCACCGCAGGACTTGCCATCTACTTGGGCCCTTGCTCTGTCCCACCAGGACTGCCCCCCTGCACTCAGGACCCCATTCTTTGTACTATACAGCAGGAAATGTCCACCTGCTCCAGGACCCGCAGTCCTCCAACCTTCCCTTATGCCTTGCAAGCTCCTTTAACTTTTTTACTTCAGCCTACACAGGGGTGGGTGGGTAGGAAATGAAAAATCCCAGCAGCAAGAGGAAGAGGCAACTTCAGCCCAGGATTAAATAACCCCTAAGGACCCCTTGAAAGTACCCCTACTAGCCACACCCCTATCCAATCAGGTTTCCCCTGCAGGTTTAACGCATCATCACCTGGCCCTATCTGTCATGTCTTCCTTGTCCCCTCACCTTTTAGCTTTGTCCTCCCACTGTGTGACCTCACTGTTCCCACCCCTCCACCCTGTCTGCTCCTATTTCCCTTCAACCCCCTCTCCAACCCTTCCCCCTCCAGCTTTCTCCCCCTCATTTCCTCTGGAGTGCCACTAGACAATTCAGGTTGCCTTTTATTGGCAACCCTACTTATGTAAATTATTTTTATTGTTTAAGTAACCAATGTGCAGTGGTTGTATAGCAATTAAGAATATTAGATTGCATGTTTATTAAGGAGTAAGTGCATGAGGGACTGATTTCTGAAGGAAAGCATACATCAGAACTACAGCATTGACATTCAGTGTAGGTGTATAGTAGTTACACCCTTCTTGTATGCTTTATTTTAAGTGTAAGTTTCTACAAACTTGCTTTGCAAATACATGTTAGATAGTCATTAACTGTGGAAACAATGCAACAGAAGCAGCACATTCCTTAGTCACTACAGCACTGTTACACCTTCCTTCTTACACTTTATTTTAAGTGTCTGTTTCTGTGTACTGACTTTGTAAGTACATGTTAGTTAGTCATTAACTGTGGAAACAATGCCACAGAAGCAGCACGTTCCATAGTAACTATAGTGCAGCACTGTTACACCCTTCTTCTTATACTTTATTTTAAGTGTTTGATTCTGCATGCTTACTTTGTAAGTACATGTTAGTCAGGCATTAATTGTGGAAACAATGCCACAGAAGCAGCACATTCTTTAATAACTACAGCACTGTTACGCCATTCTTCTTACATTTTAAGTATCAGTTTATGCGTACTTACTTTGCAAATACATGGTAGTTAGTCAATAACTGTGGAAACAATGCCACAGAAGCAGAACATCCCATAGTAACTACAGCACTGTTACACTTTTTCTTACACTTTATTTTAAGTGTCTGTTTCTGCATACTTACTTTGTAAGTACATGTTAGTTAGGTATTAACTGTGGAGACAATGCCACAGAAGCAGCATATTTCTTAACAAGTACAGCACTGTTAAAAGTCAATAAGTAATTATATAAATTAATGATTTTTTTATTTTATAGCAATTTGTAATGTTATATTGCATGTTTATTTTTAGTTCTTTTTATTTGGTTGCACAGTATACAAGTGATGGCTCTGGAATTTTAACCCAGTTCTCCAGGCTTGAGTGCAGTGCTTTTAACCCTTACACTATACTGCAGTAGCTTCATGAGGGAGTGATTTCTGAAAGATAATTTTTAGTGTCACTAACCACACTGTAACTACTGTAACTGCACTATGTAGTTGTTAACTAGTTTCACAATGTGTATTGTACACTTACATAACTTTAAATGTGCTGCTTCTGTAAGATTTACCCACACCTCTACAGCACCCACACCCTGTCCTGCTGCTGCCCAGGTGAGTGGTTGGGGATGGGGCATGGGCTGCCCTTCGACGAGAGTCCTACTTCTTCTGTACCAAATACTAAACTTTCCCATTGTACAATGCTGAACAGTCATCATACGTCTGATTGTACATCATGAATATTGCACCCACACTTTAGTTGCTACTCTATTGTGTTTCAACTGTATTCTTACACTTAATTGTACCTACTGTAGCTGTACTCAATATATTCAATGTATTCTATTTCCTGTACGTTTCTCTGTTAATGTAAGTGTATTGTATTACCTATGTATCATCTTTATGGCCTAGATCATGCCTGAAAATGGTCCACTGTATCAGTGCATCTACCTGGTAAACAAACAAATACAAAGATAAACAATAAACAAATATCACTGATCTGCTGTGTGGAGTTATGGAGGGTGATGTCAGATACACATGCAGAGATGCCTCCTTAACCATTACATGCCCTTCATGCTAGCTGAATGAGGTGGCAGCCATGACACCATCATTCACACCAAGTCACCACAGCACCTAACTATTCAATGAGGGTTGGGGCACGGTGGTGAAGACGTTCGTGTAACGACTAAGGAAGAGTTCCTGCCTGTGTATCTGGTACCACCCACCATTACTCCACACAGCAGATATTTGTTTACCAGGGAGGCTGTAAGGGAGGTGGGGGTGGTGGACCCACTGTCAGGGAGTGACCACCAATATGTGTGGTTCACACTCAACATGGGCAGGGAGACAGTTGACAGAGGGACGAGGGTGGTTGACTTCAGAAAGGTTGACTTCAGTTAGATGGGTGAAATCTTAGGAGAGTACCTGGCAGGATTTCAGACTCACTGGGATGCAAACCAGAAATGGGAGGAAAAACTACATTGGGGCTTGTGGAGGCTGTTGGGACCTGTACCAAACTGCAGAGCAAGAAGGGAAGATCTAATGAGTCAAGCTGGATGAGTAGGGAAGTTTTAAATAAGGTGAGGGCAAAAAAAGCAGCATTACATATTTACAAGAATTCTGGCAGTGGAGAAGACAGGGGTGAGTACTTGAGGAAGTCAAGAGAAGTTACCGAGGGTGTAAGAGCAACAAAGGCTTCCAGGGAACTGAGGCTGGCCCAGGGAATCAAAAACAGGGAAAAGGACTTCTTTTTTTAAAATTCAAAGTTCATTAGTTTTCCACAAAAAGAGCTTTAACATGAATGTATAAGCTTGATAATACAGATAACAGTCAGGTGTACATCAATTCCATGCTAAAGCTCCCCTTCCCCCTTCCCTACTTGCTCCCCCAGCTTGGCCCACCCCCCTCTTTGAAATACAGTGACATGGTAGGCAAGGAGCATTATTAAACATCATACCAGTACTAAGCAGGAATACAGAAATATGTAGACATAACATACTCCTGAAATCTACCTGTTATGGTGAGACTCCAGTCTGAATAAGGTATAGGGTATGAAGGCCTTCCCAAATGTTCTTATACTGGAAAAGGGAACCACCTAAACTGGCTTTCATTTGTGCAGTTCTGAGATTAAATAAAACATCTCAGAGACAATCATCATAAGTAATAGTATGGACATGTAGCTAATAATGTAAGTTTATTTTTTGATAGTAAGTGATATCATGTCCATATGGTAGCTGCAGATTTTAAGCAAGATTGAGGAAAATTCCCCCACCAAACAAATCTTTGGAGTGAATAACTCTCCAAATCCCAGCAGTGGTTCTGCTCTAGTCCTAATAAGTTCCCATAATTTCTTACTTGAGGGCAGTCCCAGAAAATATGAGCAAGGTCCCCATCCTCATTTTTACATCTAAAACACCAAGCATCTGAGGATCTACCTATTCTGTTAAGTTTAATGGTGGTCCAGTATATGTCATTCAATATCTTGTACTATGTAAGTTTCAGTCTATCCTGAGAGACATACCTGAAAGAATCAAGTTGAATGGACTCCCATCTCTCAGGAGAGTTTGGGAAGTGGGAATTCCAGTGTCAAGGCACTCTACTGCAGGTATCAATTGCATTTGCTCATAAGCAAGAATATATTTGAGATACTGCATGGGGTTTCCCACATACTGGAGTCAAAGAGTCCAGCCAGGTACAACTCATCTCTGAGTTCCCCGTTCCCAGGAACTGTTTTATCAAAAGATGCCGTGGCTGCCAAATTTTAAAAATTTGTTTCTGGTCTATGGAATTTATTTATTTATTTATTTCAATCTCGGAGTAACCACTTGAGCTCAAAGCTCTTTTACACAGGTTCCACATCAAGTATACAATACAGATAGAGTAGTAAAGAATTACAATTGGACTAGCCGAGCAGACTAGGCAATAGGGAAGGGGAGAGGTCAAAGAACAGACTTACAGTTATTAGATGCCTAATGGTAAGTACCTGTTAGTTGTCAGAGTTAGCAGGTTAGATAGAGATGGGGTAAAGTGAGAGGGGAGCCCCAACTGCTAGAGGAGCAGGTGATACCAAGAGAAGTGACAGTGGGCCATGGAGGAAGGTGTGTGTGGAGACAAGTGAATAGGGTGGGGAAAGGTGGCAAACGAGGGAGAAAGGTAATTGGGTGGGGCAGGGGCAGGGAAGAAAAGTGTCAAGGAGATAGAGGGAGCAGGGAGGGAGGAGGTAATGGGTAGGACATGGAGGGAAGAGGCAGTGGGGAAGTAGGGTAAGGGGAGAGGTGAATGAGAGGAGGGGACAGGGCTTATAGGAGGCAGTGAGAAAGGAAGGGGGCCCAAGGGTACCAGTAACAGAGGAAGTGGAGGCGATGCCAGGAGTGACAGTCACATCGGGAATTATTTAACAAGTGACTTTTGAGGTGTACTTTGAAGGCATAAAACTTTCCTAGAGCGAGGCTTGGTATGCGAAAGACCTTTGTCCTAGAGAAGTGCGGCATTTCAGTATAATGAAGGACAGGTGCTCTGAGCTACGTGTATGCTGCTGGCTGATACAGGGTACCAGGAGTTGATTAACCCTAGGAGGAAGGGTACCAAGACTGATCTTTTTTGCCAGGAGGCAGGAATGGAATTTTAGTCATGCTGATAAGGGGAGCCATTGCATCTTGGTATACAGATCACAGGTGTGGGTCAGCCTAGGTGCCACTAGGGTTAGTCGGCAAACTTTGTTAAATGCTGCTTTTAGGCAGTGAAGGGCAGTGTCAGTAGCTGAGACATATATAGGTAGGCTGTAGTCAACGAGGGAACCCACCGAGCTGTGGACTGCTATTTTGAGGGCTTCGGGGGACAGGCTGTGTCTGTGACGATAGAGCAGACCAAGACGTTTGTTGATTGGTTTGGCGGTGTTGTCGATGTGGGCAGCATAAGACAATGAGTTGTCAATAGTGATCCCAAGGTATCTAAAATGTTGGTCCAGTTTGAGGAAGGCTCCAGCAGCATTACATATTGATAACGAGTAGTTACGATGCTTGTTCTGACAGCTAGTGAACAACATGATCTTAGGTTTTTTTATAGTTCATAATTAACTTATGATTTATGAACCACTTCTCAAGACAGGTAAAATTCCTTTGAAGTTGATGCTCAAGTTCAGCAGGATTCGAGCCATGTGCAAAGATGACTGCATCATCCGCATAGAGTAGGATGTGGCACTGGCTGGCTTGAGGGAGACTATTCAGGAATAAGCTGAATAGGAGGGGTCCTAGTATCGATCCCTGTGGGACACCAGAGCAGACAGGTTTACTATATGAGGGGGTTGAACCGATTCTAACTTGCTGGGATCTATGGTCCAGATAGCTGCAGAACCACAAAACTGCTTCAAGAGCCAGGTCTGTTGATGACAGTTGCTCAGTAAGGAGGGAGTGGTTTACCATGTAGAACACCTTTGTCAGGTCGATAAAGATAGCTGCAGTGAGTTGCCCATGACTGAGTGATTTATGAATGTGACCAGTAAATTCAAGAAGGGCTGTGGTGGTACTATACCCAGCCCTAAAGCCGTGCTGCTCAGGGCAGAGGAGTTTGCACATGTATAAGTATTCTACCAGTTGGTCCACAACTATTCATTCGAGGGCCATCGATAGGGGTGGTAGCAGGGAGACGGGTTTGTAGTTTTCAGTAAGGGCACGGTCCCCACTCTTATGCATGTGTGTGACTATCGCAGCTTTCCGTTTATGAGGGAATACAGCTAGTTGCAGTGATAAGTTAAGGATATGGGTGAGTGAAGCCAGGATTTCTTGCAGGGAGGGAGAGAGAGAGAGAGATAAGATGCAGGTCAAGGGTGTCCCCACTGAATCTCCCCTTTCCGAGCACCTTCTGAAAAAATTTCCTAGCATCCCCAATAGAGATGGTTCTGAGCTGAAAGAGTGAATGCTCAGATGACTGAGGTCCAGTGACGTGTTTACTCTGGTGGAAGAAAGCCGGGGGGAAGACATGGCTGAGGTCTGTGAAGGTTAGGTTGAAGGTGTCAGCTATAGTTCTTGGGTCAAGAATAGAGGAGCCATTAAGGCTGATCATATCAGGGCAGGTTTATGCACATTGCCAGTGGCCTCTTTAGGGTCAGCCCAGAATTTACGGCCGTCATTCCAGTGCTTGGACAGGACCTCCTTGTATTAGTGGTTTTTAGCCTAAACGGATGGCCTTGGTACAGCGATTTCTGGCTTGTTTGTATTTAAGGATGCCAGGGGGCTTCCCTGTAGCTTGAGCTGTATGCCAAAGATGATCACGGTCTTTCATACGATCAAGGATATCTGGGCCAATCCAAGGGCTGTAATAGCCCTTTATTTTTCACTTTTTGAAAGGGGCATGATTAGCGCAGATAATGTTGAATAGGTGGATGAAATGGTCCAGTGCACTACTGACATCAGGTGCCCCATAAATGGTGGACCAATTTGCATTGTGGAGGTCAGCTCTAAGGCGGTCAGCATGACCGGGCCTGAGGACTCTGTTTGTGACTGTCCTGGGAGGTGGTTTGGTGAATTTGTTGGTCTAGTTGAATATTACAAGGGAGTGGTCACTGATGTTATCGGGCAGGACAGAGGAGTCTGAGGTGTGCTCAGGATGATTGGTGAGGACCCAGTCAATCAAGGTGCTTGTGCCAGTCTGGTAGTTAGTCTGGGTGGGGGTTTCGACAAGCTGTGTGAAGTGGACAGCCTGGATAGCATCCTTGAAGTTGTTTGCCTCAGGGGCAAGCCAGTTGGTGTTAAAGTCGCCAAGCAGTATAACCTCAGAGCTTGAGGACTGGCTACTTAGGTATTGGATGACAGCTTGGAGGCCATGGGATGTGTCTTTAGGGGGGATGTAGATGGATAGCAGCGTAAGTGACTTGCTATAGGCCCTAGGGAAGACCGAAATGGCAAGGCCCTGGGCAGAGGCCCCAAAGCTGGGAGGATTAAGTACAATGCCCTGTAGGCTATCCTTGAGGTAGAAAGCACAGCCTCCACCTCTTTTTTTACAGGCGGTCCTGCCTGAAGATCCTGTCACCTGAAAGGCTGATGTCTGCATCAGGAGTCTGGGGGGAGAGCCATGTCTCAACAACGGATAGTACATCGGGGTTATAGAGGGCAACCCAGGCTTGGAGGTTGTCAAAGTTAGCAACTAGACTCCGGATATTGAGAGAGGCAATAGTTAGTAAGCCAAACGTCTGGGTATGTATACCACAGTTGTGGGGAGGGCCTGGGCTGGGGTGTACATTTCCAAAAAGTAAAAGCAGAAGGGAAATTCTGAACAAGAAAGTTTTTAGGTGTTTGTTGCTGACCTTGCATTGTTTTCTGGTGCAGATTCTAGGGTTTTTTTTTTTGTCAGATAACAGGACCAATTTGAGTGGGAGTAAAGGAGAAGGGGGCCACTGTTGGGTCCGCTGGGCCCAGAGCCCGGCACGCCAGTGAGTGGCAAGGGGCAGGCAGATAGGTGTCAGGCCTGAGTCAAGAACAGAGGTGATGGTGCAATAAGCATAAAAAGGGGTAAACCCCAGAGTGTGGTGGGGTGGCAGCATTGGGTCAGTAAGAGGCAAACCAGCAAGCACAAGGAGAATAGGTATAAGCCAAGCAAGAGGTTTTAAGATGCCATTATAGTACCTGAGTACATACATGAACCTTCAGTAAACAAGTCCCCAAGGGAAGCCACCACAGTGATATAATTTTACCCCCAATCTGGAAGTTTGGGTTACCAACTATTGGTTGTCTGGGAACTTTGACATTCCTATATTTAAGAAAAGTGCATATTTGGTTGTGTGTCCAAAGGGATAATAACATGGGAGAACTACGTAGTTCTGAGGGAAGGCTCCTTATGGGAACATACAATAGGGCCTCTTTAGCAATATTCAGTTTAGCTATTTTCTCCCTTTCCAGAACTAACCAATCTGGTATATATGAGGTGGAGGCAATCTCTTCCTGGGGTGTGAGCCACCGTAGATATTGGGTCACCTGACTCGCCCAGTAATACATTCCAAAGTGTGGGAGTTTGAGACCCCCCGCTTGTGGGGAAGCAGCCAATTTTATATAAGCACATTGAGGATGTCTCCCACCCCCCTTTTAAAGGATGAAATTAGTGTGTGCAGAGTTTTAAACCATTTCAAGGGAAACCATATATTTAGCATATTAAGGGGATAAAATATTCTGGGCAATATATTCATTTTGATTATGCTAATTTCCCCCCAGAGAGAGATCGGAACAGATTGCCACAGTTTAAAATCCTGCTGTACAGTATCAAGGAGGGAATCAAAATTCAACTTCTTCATCACACTCTCATTCCCAGGCAACATTAAACCTAGATATCTTTTATATACATTTGAAGCTTCACTGTACCCCCATGGAGGAAGTATCTTGTTGATGCAGTTTATGGTTCAGGGGAAACACGATAGCCTTAGATATATTAATTTTATAGCTGGAAACACTGCCATATTCCATGATAATAGACAGTGCAATAGGGAAGGATGTAGCCGGATGAATCAGGTGAAGAAGCACATCATCTGCATAAGCAGACAAGTTAAATATATGATGGCCTATGGGGATCCCTAGTATACCTTCATTAGCCCTTAACTTGAACAACAGTTCCAAATATATGTTGAACAGCAAGGGAGCAAGGGAACACCCCTGCCTGGTTCCCAAACACAAAGAAAATCTGTCTGAGAGGATACCATTACAATATATTCTGGTCTGAGGGTTCTGGTATAGGGATGCAGTCCATTCAACAAATTTAGCTGGGAATCCAAATTTATGCATTGCTAAGAACAGGAATTGTCAGTCTACATGGTCAAACACCTTCTCCGTATCCAGGGACAACAAGCCAGCAGGTATGTCAGAATCTCTGGACATGAAGAAGACATAAGCTAATTTCCTAAAGTGGTCCATTTACTGGCACCCCTGCATGAAACCCACCTGATCAGAGTGAATAGTACCTGGAAGTACCCACTTCAGTCTATTAGCAAGAAGTTTTGCCAATATTTTAATGTCACAATTCAATAATGATGTTGGGCGGTAACTACTTGTCAGTTCAGGATCTTTATCCAGTTTGTGTAACACAATTATGACAGCTTCTAATAATGACCCACCTAGAGGGTTCCCACCTAAAATCCACTCAAATACTGTAGGTGGTTCAGCCAGGGAGCGAGTTGTTTACTGAAGACTTTATAAAAGTTTGGGGAGCACCCATCAGGTCCTGGGGCTTTAACAGCTGTCAGCAATGATATAGCTGATTGAATCTCTTTCTCTGAAATGGGGGCCACTAATAAGTCTTGCTGGGTTTGGGAAAGAGTCGGGAGGTCAAGTGGAGAGAGATATTGTTCCACGAACCCAGCAGTGGGTCTGTTGAGCATAGGTTTATAAAGGTCCTTATAATACTCTGCAAATTCAGCAGTGATTTCCTTAGGAGTAAGGATAAGGGCCCAAGTCTGTTGGGATCTTATACTCGGGAATATCCATGAGAATTCTGCTTTTTCTAGTCTTAATGCCAGGAGATGCCCTGCTTTCTCTCCTTGATCAATGTATTTCACTCCAGTTTTTAAAATGGCGTATTCTGCCTTCTCTCAAAGGAGTGAGCTGTATTGGTCTCTTAATCCCACCAGCAGTTGTCTGTCAGCTATAGAAGTGACAGGGGATAACGATGCTTCCAAGGTGCAGATTCTGGTTAGTAATGAGAGGGCGTTTTGCTCTCTTTCCCTTTTTTGACGAGAGGATTCCCTAATAAACACCCCATATAGAACTCACTTTAAGGCTCCCCATTCAAGATCTGGCCTTGCATTGGAGTTTAGGTTTACCCTATTATATTCCTCTATTTCTTGCACAATAATATCTACTATTTTAGACTTTTTGAGTAGTTGATTATTGAGCTTCCACAAAGAGTCATGCGACAAGTCCGGTGATAGCATCAGATCACAGACCACTACAAAGTGATCAGAAATCACCCTTGGAGTGATCCCTGTGGACACCACCCCACCAGAAGTGAGTGACTCATTAGAAAATACTCTATCCGGGATGAAGACCCATGTACGCTAGACCAGAAAGTAAACTCTTTGAAAGTAGGGTATAGCATTCTCCAGGGATCCACTAATCCCAGATGGTCTACTAGCTCTCTAATCACATGTTGTGCTGGGGAAAGGCCCTGTCTTTTTGGGGTCGATTTATCTAAATCAGGCAAGAAGGGTAGATTCCAGTCCCCCCTATAATACATGGAAAAGCTGCAAAAGGTGTGAGGACCTGCAGTAAATTAGTAAAGAATAATGGAGAGTCATTATTAGGACCTTAAATGCTGCCCAATACCACTGAAGTTCTCTCCAAAGTGCCTTTTACAAATAAGTAACGTCCTTGTGGGTCCCCAATGATTTGATCAGCCTTAAATGATGTATTCCTAGCCACTAGTATTGCAACCCCTTGACTCTGAGTACTGTCTCCCACATGAAAAACTTGTCCTACATACTGCCTGCGAAAGAGCATTCCCTTCATTTCCAGAAGCTGGGACTCCTGTAGGAATATGATACCCCCTTTAAGCAAACTGATATGCTTCAACACCTGGTAGAATTTTAATTTGGAATGAAGTCCTCACACCTTCCATGACACAAATTTTTAAACTCCTGCCATGATCAACCAAAAGAAGTATCAAAGACTGTAAGATCCATATACGTTATTGCACCTTATGCCAGATGTGCCCTGTGCCAAGCCATCCCCCCACCTCCCCCATCCCCAGTGCAAAAGCCCCACATCCCCCAACTCTCACAACAGAACTTCCCTTTCACTTTGTTCCTTGCCTCCCCACAAAAACTCCTTTTAAATTCCCTTTCCCTTCCAAACCAGCAATTCCAGAAAAATCCAAACAGAATACCCCCTCCCCATAAACTTTATAGTGCATGACTCCTACCACTGGGCAGCATCTCCTCTTACCCCTGTCTGCCCCCCAACCCCTCTCAGCAAGCCAAATTTATATTTGGCCCCTTATGCTATAAACACCTAAAAAGATGTCTTCCCTTCCAGTTAGCTGTAAGCATATTCCCTACAGCCAAAAAACTGTGTAAGGGAGGTCTACTCAATTTACTTAGAAAAATCGTGTAGGTTTCAACAGCCCCCATTTATACGAGGATCCAGGCTTGTAAACAGAGGCCTCCAATGTGTAATTAGGAAAACTCTGTAGGTTCCAGAAACACTTCAACATATCTAATGCTGGTTACCAATAATGATAAAATGGCAAAAAAAAACTGTAGGCAGGAGAGATGAGCTAAAATCAAATAAAGCTCCTCGCAGCGCAGACAGCTATGCCGCCATGTCGTCTGGAGCATTTCCATTCGTAAATCGCCATAGTAAATAACAATCCCGAGATTAGGTACATCCAAATCACCCATATTTTGATTGAGAATTTCAAAGGGGACCAAATATGCCAGTCCATCCCACCACTAGCAGTATGGAGGCAAGGTTGTAAAACGTCGACTCCCAGAAGATCCTTTGCAAAGTTATTCAAAAATGCTCAGTTCTCCACATAAACATATTACCAACTAATACCCACAATTTATCTCCAGGTTCTCACCCATCTCTGAATAAGTTTGGGATCAGTTTCTTAAATTCGATCTTTGCAGATTTTGGGTCTTCTAAGGGAATCCATTTCTCTTCTATGGAGACTTGTAAGTTGACAGGATACAGCATTCTAAAATGGATATTTGCAGCCAGCAGCTTGGTGACTACATTATGAAACTCTGCTGTTTTCTGTAGTACTGATGGGGGGGAGGTCTTGGGTGATACGAATCGGGGATCCCTCCCAAAGCACTTCTTTCAATTCCTTGACTTTTATCAGTAGATGCTGGTGCTCCTGGTAATTGAGAAATTTAAAAATAAATGTCCTGGGTTGGGCTCCAGGTGGTGGCATAGGCCTTAGGGCTTAATGAGCCCTTTCCACAATGTATTCTGGGTCAAAGGGTGAAGGTCCTACTAGTTTTTGTACAAACATCTGTGTGAATAATACTGCTTTTGAGCCTTTTCCTTCTCTGGTAGCCCTGTGACTACTACATTGTAGTGACGGTTTCTGCCCTCATGGTCTTCAACCTTAGCCTCTAGCTTAACCACTCACTGCCTAACCAGTGCCATGGCTGGATCCACTCTCTCTGCTTTCTTCTCTAAGGAGGTGATTCATACCTCACAGTCTCCTGTGCATTGTGCCAGATCTTCTAACTTGCTGGTGTCCGCTTTCACTTCTTCAGTTAGAGAACGCACCTCATCCCTGAAGGGACACAATTCCTCAAGAAATTGCTCCAAAGATAGAAGATTAGTCTCCATGGCTGTAGTGATTTTTCGGGCCACTGAGGTAGATTGGGCTTTCACTTTCTTTGCAGCTTTTTCAGGCATGATCAGCAGCATATGGTGCAGTGGGGCAGCTCGCATTTCTACCTCCATGACAGGCTAAAATCCCTGGTAAGCATTTTTCTATGCTCTGTTAGGTTACAGCACACCTTTACCTCTTCAGAAATGCTAAGTTTCAAATAAAAACAGTGCTTAAATTGGGGGTTAGAGGAGGAAACAGCAAGAGTGCTCTTAGAGAAGCGACTACTCAGCCAGAGGCATCACATTATCTCCAAGAAAAGGACTTCCTCTGACACATTAGGGAAAAAAGGAGCTGCAAGGATCAGATAGTGCTGATCAAGAAGGATGGGGGTGGGCAGAGAAAGGAGTAGAACAGGCAGAAGCACAAAATGAGTACTTCTGTTCCACATTCACAAGTGAGAGAAGGGCAGCCAGCTTCCACAGAGGGTGGGGAGGGTGGGTAGCGGGGAGGGGGTGAAAGATGGGGTAATCACTGAGTGCAGGCATTAGAGGGTCTGAGGGTGCTAAGGGTGGATAAGGCACCAGAACCAGACAGCATACATCCCAGGGTGCTGAGGGAACTGCAGAGGTACTGACAGGGCCACTGGTGGACCTGTTCAATACCTTCCTGGTCTTAAGGTGCATGCCACAGGACTGGAGGATGGCCAATATGGTGCCCCTCCATAAAAGTGACCATAAGGATGAACCAGGTAATTACAGACCTGTAAGCCTGACATCCATCATGGGGAAGCTGATGGAGACAATCCGGAAGGAGAGGCTGGTGATATTTCTGGAGGATAATGAACCCCCATCAGACCCTTCTCCTCCACCTCTTGCCTTCCCCTCCTCCAAATCCCCCTTTACACCCCTGCTCTTTGCCTATATGCCCCCACCCTCCCACCCTCCCTCCTTCCTAGCCATAGTTATTGGCTAACCCTAATCTCTAATGCACTTATAGTCAACCTTGCACTTTTGTTACACCTTGCAAATTTTGTTCTATCTGTGTCTCTCCTCACAATCATGCCCTAGTTCAACCTCCTTGTATTCTATCCAGCCACTTTCTAGCTAAAAAGCTATGTCCCATCAATTGTTTGCCAAATATATTTGTGTTGTTGTATATGTCTAGTTCAAGACTGTTAGCATTGTATCCATCTAGTTCATACCTGTTAGCATTTTTCCTTTTCAGTACTTCTGTATAGTCTGCTCACTTTATTGAATGTAATCAAATTGTGTATCTATATTGTGTACCAAATCTCTGTATACTATCCTCATGTTCCCCTACCCTCTAGGTCACACTGAGAGAAGAGCAACTTGTTGCTCAGTGCAACTGCCTGGTGAAACATTTCAATAAATAAACTCCAGGACAGTCATCAGCTTTGATTTGTGTCAGGAAGGTCCTGCCAGACTAATCTAGTTGAGTACGACTGGGTACTGAGGGGAACTGGACAAAGGTCACGTGGTGGGTGTCATATTTTTGGACTTCAGCAAGGCATTTGATTCGGTGTGGCATGGGAAGTTGGAGGGAAAATTGAGGTATGTGGGGGTTGGGACTAAGATGATTAACTGGATTGAAAATTGGCTTCAGGGAAGACAGCAGAGGGTAATGGTTGAGGGAGCTCTTGTCTCCAAGGGCAGTTACAAGCAGGGTGCCACAGGATCAGTACTGGGGCTGGTATTGTTTGGGATATGCATGGTGGACATCTTGCATGGCATCAGGAATAAGATCAGGCTGTTCACTGATGATACCAAGTTGGAGGCGGTGGTGAGTGACATGGAGGAATGGCAGGAACTGCAGAAACAACCTGTGTGAACTGTAGGAGTAGTCAGAAGAGTGGCAGCTGGGGTTCAATGCTAAAAAGTGCAAGGTGATGCACTTTGGAGAGAAGAACCCAGGGAGAAGCTATCAGCTGGGTTAAGTACAGCTAGGTACCACCGCGGAGAAAAAGTATCTAGGGGTGGTTGTAAATCATAAAATGAACAACTCAGAGCAGGGCAGTGCAGGAATGTGGCAGCAGAGGCCAACAGGATGCTGGGATGTATTAGGAGAAGAATCTCCTCCAGGAACGGGGAGGTGATCCTTCCTTTCTACAGGTCACTGGTCAGACCACACCTGGAGTACTGTGCGCAGTACTGGTGCCCATATCTAAAGAAGGATATCAGACTACTGGAAAGGGTACAGCACAGAGCAACTAAGATGATACAAGGACTGGGGGAAGGGCATATGAGGAGAGGCTGCATGACTTGCATATGCACTCCCTGTAGGAGATGAGAGATTGGGGGGATATGATTGAGGTCTTCAAGTACATAAAGGGAATTAACAAAACAGGAACAGAAGGCATATTGAAGTTTAACAGTGGGAGGGACACAGGAGCTCATGGTCTTAGATTGGAAGGGGGTAGATATAGGAAGGAAATGAGGAGACACTTTTTCATGGAGAGGGTTGTGATGGACTAGAACTCTGCCAGAGGAGCTGGTATCCTCAAGACAGTAAGGGTTTCAAAATGGGATGAGACAGGGCGAGAGGGGAGGTTATTGTGAAGGGGAGGGGCAGCTGCAAATTGGTGTGCCAGTCACACATTCGAGCAGACCTGATAGACTATGTGGCTTGTTTCTGCTGGCAAATTTCCTATGTTCATATGTTCCTTGGTGCACTGATCCAATGGACTGTTTAGAGGCACGATTCAGGCCATAAAGATGGCACATAGGTAACATAGACAATACACTTACAATAACAAAGAAAGGTACATGAAATAGAATACATTGAATATATTAAGTACAGCTAGGTACAACTAAGTGCAAGAATACAGTAGAAATACAATAGAGTAGCAGCTAAAGTGTGGGTGCAATATACATGATGTACAATCAGTCATTTTTATGACAGTTCAATATTGTACAATGGCAGTTTATTCATAGGTAAAGAATAATATGTCAGTCTTAAATTGGAATCAATTTAAAAATATACAAAAAAGTGCAAAAATAAGATAAATAAAGCAAAGAACAAATTTGAACTATACTTGGCAAAAAAAATGCCACCAAATCCAATAGTAAGCAATTTTATAGTTATATCAACTCATTAAAAAAAGGCAATAATGAACTATCAATGATTACAATAAACAATGAATGTATATCCAATTCTAGTAAAATGGATAATGCTTTCAATAATTACTTTTGTTCTGTTTTTTTCTAATCAAACCTCATCACCAACCAGCATGAATAATAATGTTGTGGGATCTCATTCTTTTAGTAACGAGGAAGTACTCCATAAATTGAATAATTAAAAGATAACAGTGCCCCTGGGCTTGACAACAGTACATCTCCCATGTTAAAATTACTAAAGGATTATATATGGATGCCCCATAAAATATTATATGAAAATTCGCTTAATTATGGCTTAGTCCCTAATGATTTGAAGAAATCAAAAATAACTCTGATATTCAAAAAAGGCAGTAGAACTAATTATTTGAATTACAGGCCAATTAGCCTCACTGCAATACTGTGTAAAATCCCTGAGTCTCTCATTAAGATTAAAATCCTTGATCATCTTAAAACCATTCCCTTGTTTGACTATAACCAACATGGTTTTGCAAAGTGTAGATCCTGTATTACTAATATTGTGTATTTTTATAATAATGTTAACAAAATGTTGGATTCAGGTGCACCAATGGACATATTTTTTTTTTTATTTTAGAAAGCATTTGATTTGGTCCCACACTGGGCTATCATTCAAAAACTATGTGAACATAGTATATATCCTTATATTGTCAAATGCATCATTAATTGGCTAAAAGACAGAACACAACATGTTTACATCCGAGGCCAATTATCCTCTAAAGGCCTGGTTTCAAGTGATGTCCCCCAGGGTCCATATTAGGTCCAATTATTTTTCAAATATTCATTGCTGATTTGGACCATAATGTAGAAAACTCTGTTGTCAAATATGCAGACAACACCAAACATTGCAGACCATGCGGTAGCACAGAGCAAACCGAATTGATACAAATATATATAAACTCAATTTCAACTTGGACCTCAACTTGGGGTATGCGTCTAAATTCTGATAAATGCTGTGTATTACATGTTGGGAGACATAATCCCTTACATATATACATAATAAACAATGCACCCCTCCCAAACAAAAATTATGAAAAAGATCTTGTCATAATCATTGATAATGACCTCAATTTTAGTTTGCAATGTTGCTCAGTCATCGCAAAGGCAAATAAAACAATATTGGTGATAAAGAGAAACATTAAGAGTCATAAAGCAGAAGTTCTGATGCCTATTTACCTATCATATGTCAGATCCTTATTAGATTATGGAAGTCAACTGTGGAATCCATTTACAAAACAGATATACTCAAATTGGAAAGGGTGCAAAGGTGTTACACTAAATCAATAAAAACTATAAAAAATCTAAGTTATAAGGCTAGATTAACCAATTTAGGTCTACATAGTCTGGAACTGAGATGGTCTAGAGGCGATCTAATCTCATACTATAATATTCTAAATGACCCCTCCCTAATGATAGTATTAAATACTGAATACAAAAATGACAATTTTAACATTAGAGGTCATCCACTTCAAACTAAAATAGATACATTTCGCATCAAAAAAAGAAAATATTATTATTCTGTCAGAGTGGCAAATCTTTGGAATAGACTACTACTGGATGTGATAGCTAGTCCAAACAAGGAAAGTTTTAAGAAAAACCTGGATAAGTATATCTCTGTACTGGAAAATCTGGACTATTTCATCTTGTCCTAACAGGAGCTGATCATGGGCTAATGCCTTCTTTGTTCCATGAAACTTAGTGAACTAAAGAGAAGCCCTCCAGTTACCTTTGTCCCATGAGGGAGATCCCACAGGGTTTGGGGGAAATCCTGTCCAGGACAAGTCCTACCCCCAACATAAAGTGTGGGGGGAGGAACAATGATATAAGGAGGAAGAAAGAGGGTCTCCATGGTCCCTCTCCTCTCTACTCCACCTAGGGGAGATCCCCCACCACAGGACCAGACCATGTCCAGGAGGAACTCCCCTGGCTGAGAAGGGAAGGACCTACAGGGAGCCCCTAAGGACAGAGCAAGAAGACCTACTTTCTCTCCCTCCCAGGGTGGGCCCTCTGTTGCTTAGGAAGGTAACAGAGGACCCAGAGGTACCAGTAGGACCCAGCCCACAATTGGCCTCAAGGAGGGGGAGGGCAAGAAGGAAGAGAAAGCATTGCCCAGGGACTGAGGCCCAGAAGGGAAGCTGCCAGGGATGAATGATGAAGATATAGAAGAAGAAAAAGAATTACAATAGCTATGCAATTTTCATAGCTTCCCTGTGTCAGTCTTCACCATTCTTCACTGTCTGGGTGAGTACTGAGCCCCCGGAAGGGGGCCCATCACTTCCCTGAGGGACGTGAGTCTCAGTCTCTTGTGGGGAAAGACCATGAAAGGAGGAGACCCATTACAGGCCAGTTAGGCCTGCAACTGGTCAGGGTGAGGTGAGGTCTCCCATTGCCTGGGAGACAGAAGTCACCCCTGTAGTTCCCACCTTGCTATGTGGGAGAAAAGGTGGGTTTCCTGGACAGCAGAGGCAGCACCCTACACCATGCTAAGGGTGACAACCTCGATAGATGAAGCCACGATGTCCGCCTAATGCAGATCGCTGTCACCGCTAGCCTTGAAGCTACCTCTTTGGTGTCATAAGACACCCTTGCCTGGTGCCTTGTGAGCTCCAGTCCCTGCTCAGAAAGGGCAATGGCCTGTCTGGTTGCCTTCATATCAGGCAGCAATGTCAGCACCTGACCTAGCATTAACCACAGATACCCATTGTAGGCAGATTGGTGTGCCTGATGTAGCAGCAAAGCTGAGCATGATATGAATTGGAAAGAAAACTATCCATCTCCAGCACTCAAACTCTGCAGAGTCCACATCCAGGAGCTTTTTGCACACCAGATGTCTATGCCCAGAAGGGGCATCCAGTACCCTCACTCCCAAAGTGGGATGAGGCTAGGTACCTGGAGACCCCTGGTGTGCACAATACCTATGCTAGCAGTCCACAGGGGCTGGAGTTGGGACAGATGGACACTGCCAGGTGTGGGATGATGCTTCCTGGAAGGGAATTGGCCAGGAAAGTATGACCAGGTGGTCAGCACTGAATTCACTAAGGAAGACATGTGTCATCCACTCAGTATTGCATCTTGTGATGTGGGATAAGTGTAGATTGCCTACCAGCCTTGATAGGAAATGCTGGTACTCTAATCTGATCAGAGTCTGAGGACAAATGGACAGAGGTATCCTGTTCCTTGAAGAAGGACTATGTGGAGGCTGATGAATCTGAAGAGTCCAAGCCCAGCTGTTGCAGGGCAGACAGGCAAAGCACCTGCTCATCCATAGCCCTGACATATCTGAGGAAAGTGGCAGCAGTGACTTTGAACTGCTCCCAGGTCAAGGGCCCTGAAGGATCCATATGCCCTGGGAAATGAGGGGGGCTACAGAGGCAAATGGGGAGACACACTTCACCTTATCTGAGTGACCTCTGCCAGGGCTAGGGAACCTTGCTGGTGATCTTGAACCTTCTGGGGATCCATTGATCTGTGCAGTTACTGGCTGCTCAACCAGCTCAAAGCAGTCAGGCCTGAGCCCTGAATGGGAAACTCCCCTGTGAGGAAACCAGGGCTGCATAGAACCAGAAGGGCAGATCCCAACCCCACCCAATAAGGCCTTCCTTGAAGGAGACAAGGAAGAGAACAAAGGCTCAGCACTGCGACATGTCCCTGAACTCTGAAGGTTCCTTGAAGAAGGTCACTGCCCCATGTCTTGCCCCCTCAACCCCATTGATTCTGAGGTCAACTTCTTCCTCACTCCCAAAGCTAGAGAATGTTCCAATCATGCAGACTTTCTGAGAGAGGCTGCAGAGGAGTGAGTCCCTGTTCCAGCCAGGGGGAGAACAGCACTGGGACAGACAGCTCTCTGGGCCCCCGAGACCCAAACCACTATCCCCTCAGATGGAGAATTACTATTGGCAGGCACACTCCTGATGTCATCACTAGTGTGGGAGCCAGTACTGATCATAATCGCTGGTGCCAAGGGAAGGGATGCCTCAGAGGGCACAGAGTTACTGGGCACCGGAGAACCCTCTGACTCTAAGGAGTTGTGCAGCTAGTTCAGATCAGTCTCCCAAGCATCTAGCTCTGGAGAGAAGGAGATCCAGAAGACCTCCAAACAAGCAGCCCCAGAGGTTTCCCCACCAGCAGTGCCTATTGCAGTGCAGCAGGAGGGCCCAGTGTTGCTCATGGTGCTGATCACCAGAGCCACAAATGACCCTGGAATACAGAATGGCACCAGTGGGTGGCAGTGAGGAACAACCCATGCCGGGCCCAGCAGGCATGGGCGGTGACACCGGGGGAGCCTGCACCTCTGAGGAGTTGACTGCCCATGCATTGCTCCCAGCACAGCCCCCAAGATGCCTGGACCAATCCTCTAACACTGCAGAAGAGACCTCCTCCCTGGCAAGGCTAGAAGAAGAGGAGGCCCCTCCTCACAGAACTGAATAGAATTGGGAGGGGATCAGAAGGAAGGGTGGAGAGACCTATGCTTGAAGTCTCTCATATAACACTGCCCTCTGAAAGTCAGTGGATAGTGGCAGACTTTCGACGGAGAATGCTCCAGTGCTCCATGGTCCATGGAAAAGCAAGAGTCGCAACTATCAATATCATGAGATGGACCCAGGCAGGTGAGGTATTAGGTCATGCTGGTCACGGTAACTAAAATAATAAGAAGAAACAGACCCGGAGCTGCTTCAAGAAAGAAAAAGGAACGATCTTACTGGATTCCTGCAGAAAAGTGCATCAAGTTACTATCAGACGGCAGAACTGGAATGGAGCAAAAATGATGTCAACAACAAGCTAACTAGGCCACAATGTCGCAGATAATTTCTTCAGCAGGTGCTAGGTGCTGCACTCTCAATGGCGGGAGTTGGTGACCATTGCTGGCTGACCCGTGAGCGCCACATAATGCATCGGCCTCAAGAGCAGCACTGCCTCTGGCGCTGGCTCCTCCTGCTACAAAAAAATCTCGCTCTAGGTGCTGTCCCTCTGGCTGTCACCCAGATAGTGATAAATGGTGAAGACTGACACAGGGAAGATCGGTAGTACTGTGCTGCAGTTACGGAATTCGCATGAAATGGTAGTTCCTGCAATTACTGTTGCTTCCCTTCTGCCTCAAATCAATTCTTTCTGGCAAATGTAACTATGTATGTCGCACTTTGCAACAGATGTTACATGTGTAGTTACACTTCCAGCATACATCAATTTGTGCCAAAAGAGAAATGGCTGTGGTTGCATGTTTAACTACCACTTCACGCAAATTGTATAACTACACACTAGTCAAATGTAAAAATAACAACTACATAGAATTTACAGTGTAGTTACTTCACAGAAATGTATGTTTTACTACATAATACTCAGATATGAAACTAATTAATAATTACATTGTAGTTACATGTTACTATACAGTACTTACACAGCAGTTACATTGTAGGTATACAGTAATTACAGTGTAGTTTAAGACACCTAAAATAGTGTTACCCATTCCAGTGTCAAGTTTCCAAGATTTACATTACAGTCTATTACTTATCTGATGAAGCAACTGGTATGAAATACCTCAGAATACAACTGTTCTGTAGTTCTGGTCCACTGCCCAACCTTAGTAGTCTGTTTTTTTCTAGGAGTTTGTCCTTGCCTTCCTCATAAAGTGATAGCTTTGCAGGTGCCCTTCTATTTATCTGGCATTTATCTGGCATGCTTTGTATGAAATAATCCAGTTCTCTATGTCTGAGTCAAAAGGACACTGTCAACCTCATTTGGACTCAGATTGTCCCTACTTTAAACAAGCATTTGTCAATGCTGAATGTTTGATTGCTGGTATTAGCATTGAAAATGCAGGAGTTAGAGAGATGCAGAATAGGAATGGCAGTGAAGTATTGAACTTCATGCCAATCCCTCCTCCACCCTGCAGAGATGGACAAGTATTGGGGTAAGAGTTTGGGTTGTCCTCCATAACATTCATACCATTTCACTTCACCCTATCCTGCAGACACTGACACGTGTTCAGGTGTGCCTTGGGGTGTTCAGCTTTACAGTCACCCCATTCCATAAGGACATACACCAAAATGGGTACAGTATAGGAGAATGGGGTGAACTCTGGGGCCGAAGAGTCCAAGGCACACCTCGATGCTTGTCACTGGCTGCAGGGTGGAGGGATGTGGGTGGAATGGCATGAGCATTACAGTCGGCAATCCAAAGGCACACCGCTGATGCCTGACAGTCT
Source organism: Neoceratodus forsteri (assembly GCA_016271365.2). Classification (NCBI taxonomy): domain Eukaryota; kingdom Metazoa; phylum Chordata; order Ceratodontiformes; family Ceratodontidae; genus Neoceratodus; species Neoceratodus forsteri. The sequence continues at coordinate 324,626,673 of CM028134.1, forward strand.
GTACAGGGTGGGATGTTATGGTTAGAAACCCTAACACCCTGGGCGTTTGCTGGTATTTGCACTACAAATTTTCAACATGGCCTTTTTGTGACCACCCCACCTCATGAAAGCATTTGGGACCTCTTCTCATGAACAGTGGCACTGTGATTTTGTTAATGTGTCCTGAACTTTGAATTCCCACAGCGACCATGCCATTCTGCACCAGAAATATGAAAACACAGATCGGGCAGGATGTGAAGAATGACAGCTGTACCATTCATAAGGAGGTGTGGAGAGATGGCAATGTTGAATATGTGTAATGAAAATGTTAAAAATACTTGAACTTCTGGCCTTACGTGGAAACTGCGCAACACATGCGTGCAACACAGTCATTTAGTGGAATTTTTTCACTAAATTTTCAACATAGGCATTTTGTGGCCTCTGCTCATGAACAGTGTCACTATAATTTTCCTAATCTGTCCCCAATATTGATTTCCCATAGCGACTGCACTATTCTGCACCAGATGTGTAAATTCATATTTCGGGCAGGATATGAAAAATGACAGCTGTACTATTCATAAGGAGGTGTGAAAAAATGGCAATGTTGAAAATCTGGAGTAAAAATATTACAAATGCTCAAAATTACTAGGGTGCATGGAAACTGCGCAATGTGCACTTGTAACACAGTAATTTCATGGACTTTTGTCACTAAATGTTCAGCATAGGCATTTTAGCACCTCTGTTCATGAACAGTGTGACTGTGATTTTTTTTAATCTGTGCTGAACACTGACTTCCCACAGCGACCGCGCTATTCTGCGCCGGAAACGCGAAAACACATTTTGGTCAGTATGTGAAAAATGACAGCTCTACTGTTCATAAGGAGGTGTGTAAAAATGCCAGTATTCAAAATTTGGAGTAAAAATATTACAAATTCACAAAGTTACGAGCATACATGAAAACTGCGCAATGCACGCTCATAAAACAGTCATTTGTTGGATTTTTTCACCAAATTTGCAACATAGGCTTTTTAAGAGTCCCCCTCATGAACACTGGCACTATTGTTTTGGATATCTGTCCTGAAAGGTGATTTCACGCAGTGACCTCAAAATCACCTTTCAGGACAGAATAACGCCATCACAGAGGCTAAATTCATGAGGAGGGGTCCCAATAACCCCATGTTGAAAATTTGGTGCCAAAACTCCCAAAAATGCCTGAGATATGCAACAAAGTTGAAAAAACCCTATTTATGCCATTATACAGCTTACCAGCATTTCTTCAGTTCGCGGTCGGCTTTGAAGAGTGCAGACGTGTTCCTGGTCCACCAAAGATTGTCACACCAGGCTTCAGAGGTAAGTATGGGGTGAGGGGTGTGTGGAGAGGTAGGGTGTGCAGTGGGTGGGTGCAGGTTGGGGGAGGGGACAGCGACTGGCGTGGGTCCATTTCCTTTCTTTCATGGAGAAAAAAAGACATTGTGGGAAGAGTTTTTTTTTCAGGCTTGCCTTCAGCATACTGGGGTGGCCTCCCAGTGTGCCACCTGCCTTTTTTGGTGTGGGGGACTTAAGCCAATAAGGATTGGGCCCCCCATCAGCAAAGAACAACTGTTTGGGGGGGCATGATGCCGAGGGGAATTGGGCACCCCCTTGGTACACAACAAATGGGGGAGGGGTTACATTATGCCGACGGGGAGTGGGCTATCCTGTTGGCAAATGAACTGGGTCAGGGGCATGCCAATAGGAGGACTGTCCACCCTCATTGACTTTCATGGGGCTGTAAAGCAGTGGCCAGCCACCACCATGTTTTCAAAAAATGTTATACTAGGCAAAGTACCACCCTGCAATGACGGGTCACTCCCTCATTGCAGTGGAATGGCTGATGCTGCAATGATGAGGTGGCCCCTCATTGCAGTGGCAAAATCAGTTCAACTTGGCACTTTCGGAAACTAATGTCATCAGTACAGTGTGCCTGTATTGGTCCACCAGTGCCAAGCCTTCAAATGCAGTGCTGCCATTGGTTGCCACATTGCTGCACCTCCACAATCCACTTCTCTCCTAAGCTGCCACATAATGTTTCTTGCTCATGCACATAGGCAAACATAAAAACACATGTTGTGATTGTTTTCATTCTATAGACACTGCTGATGTAGCTGGTTGTTTGATTCAGACTCTTTTTTCCTTTTAAAAAGTGAAAAACTGTGTGTCAACCATACTGGTGTTACCACACGAAAACATGTTTGTTTACATTTCTTGACTAACTACAACTGCATCTTTCCTGGACTCTGGAACATGCCCAACACTACCTAGCTACTCATTGTACAGTTGGAGTAGCTGAGACTATTGCATCATGAGTGGCTGCACTGTTTGGGGATGTTTCTAATGTACAGGAAGTATGCAGTAAGCTTTGGTATATACTTGGGAATAAAACAAGGCTTTGTATAACTATACATTCCCATGCATTTCAGTTCCAATAAGCAAGGAGGCAGATTAAACAACCAGCAAAATCAAGGAATTTTAGAGAAGGTAAGCAATCATAAAATGTGTTTTTTATCTAGAAATAATATGATGCAAAAAAAAGGTTGACAGTGTCCCATAAATGTTGGGCCACTTCATAAAAGTCTGATACATTTGTTTTCACTATCCTTGAATGTTCTTATTCAATGCTTGTAAAAACCTTGCACAAAAAGCAGCAGGTACAGTAGAGCCCATTATATACAACACATATTCACATTTGGTAGCCAAGTTCAATTTAGTAATGAATACATTATCTACATTCATTCTGGGTAAGATGATTTGGCCAGCTGCACAAAGTACAATCTAATACCTTAGGGAAAAATAGATATAACAAATGGCATATGCAAAATACTTTCCAGTACCAGGTAACTGACCTACATTAGATATTTGGTATACCGTGTCTGTCATAACCTTTTGTTCCCTTATCAAGCTTGTATCGGGCTAAAGTATGTCAACATACTAGTCACATACTGGTCACATAATTTAGTGGCTATATCAGTTACCTAGCACATATGGAACTCATTCAAGTAGTTCTTTTCGACAAATGCAAATCTACTCTGGATATCCAGTCCTGTTCTGCTGCCATTATTTAACTAACAGCACCAGATTCTCTATATGAACTTAAAGATCCAAGCAGTTCTAGGCTCTCTTTTGCAGATTTATAAAAAAAAGCTGGGGTATATAGTTCTAAGTACCTAACTATAAGACCGGCAGGCAAGGGTAAAGGAGTGAGTTCCAGTTTTATTTTACCATGTCCAGACTCCAGATCACTGGGTATTAGGGTACATTACTTTTAGGGCACAAAACTTTAGGCCTGTCTGTCTGTCTGACTCCCTAGAAAGAATTCACACTCACCTCCTAATACCACCAGTCCAGGCAGCAGGCAGCAGCAGCACCTCAATCCACACCGCCTGACACCGGACAGCTAGAACTGAAATCTATAAACAGATTGGATCACCACAGATTGCACCTGTAAACAAGCTTTCAGCTTAGTGTATCTCACCTGGTTAAACAATTGGAGAGTCAGACTAGCAAAGACCTCAAGCAGCACTGCTGCACGATGAGGACAGAAGGGTCAGAGACTGGAGACTGGGTCGGTTTGGTCCGTCATCTGAGACTGACTCTGTGTTTACTTTTTGGATGCCACTAGGGCCCACCAGCAGATAATACTGCACTCTGCAGTGACTGAGTGGTCTGACTCCGCCCATGTCTACAATGTCCGACATCCAAGTCCCTCCCAACAGTGAGAAACACTAACCAAATTTAAAACAAAAGCCGCAGAAACAGAAGACTCCTTTAGTTGCAATGAGCAACACAAATGGTGCCACACTCCTCCACGCAGCGTGCTCATTCACCACATGACCTTACTGCCTGGCAGGGGGTGAGCTGACATCTGCATATCCCAACCCACTCTGTCCGCTCCATTTCTGTTGTTGGAAGGAAAGGAGAGAGGGTGGGATGGGGAGACTGGTGAGGCCTCTGCTGAGCACTGCCTACCATCTTCTGTCACTGACCAGGGGTAATCTATCAATCCAGCAGTTCCCACCTGCCAGAGGCTGCCAGTGTGTAGCCTGGCACCATAGCTCCATTGGCATCATGGTAACTCCACTATTGTCTACAGGTATGAGAGATATCATCCTGTAGATTGCCGGGTATGTAGGGTCTTTCCCAGGTTTGGTGAGTGTTGTTATTGTCACAGTACTCATCGTGGGACAGAACAAGCCCTGTTGCTTCAACTCGTCAAACAATCTTTGAACTACTGGAGAAACCAAAGGGGCCAAAGAGAGGTAAAGTTCTGTAGGCAGTCAATACCCTCCTGGGTTTATTTTTTAAGTGAAAGAATTGCACTTTGTATGTCTTCTGTTGTGAATGGTTGGTTTAGGGTTAAGGCCTGCTCAGGGGCAGTTTTAGGAAGGCTGATATTTGTAAGGAAGGTAGTGAGATGTTGAGGATCCAGGGTAGCCACTGAGGTGTATAACTGTGTGTAAAAGTCCTTCATAATGGAATTTATCCCATTTTCTGATAGGCAAGTTTTATACATCCTATCTAGTAGGGCACTGATATGCCTTTTTGCTTGCTGCTCTTTTAATCTATAACCTAAGAGTGTCCCATATTTATCTACCCCCTCCCATTATTTGTGTTTTAACCATTATATAGCCAATTTGGCCCTTCTAGGCTGTGAGGGTGTTTGTGCTGTTTCCTATCTTCAAAATTTCTTTATATAGAGAGGAAATGGGAGAGGTCCTAGGGTTTAATTTGTAGCATTGTTCTTTTAGCTGAAGTTTGTCTTCCAGGTCCTTTAATTCTTTTTCCCTCTTTTTGCATCTGTATGAAGAGAATGAGATAATACTTCCAACTATAAAGGCTTTGAAAGCTTCCCATAATGTGGCCATCTTAGTTTCCCCATTATCATTTATCTAAAAAAATTCTTCATCTGTTTTCTTTAGCCAAGGTGTGAACTCCAGGTCCAACATCAGGAGCAGGTCCATCCACCTCCTAAGAGATTTATGGTTCTCTGTGCCCTACAATAAGTCTAACTGGAATGGAGCATGGTCAAAGATGACTAAGGAACATATAGAGGCTGCTACTATCATCATGGTTAATAGTGGGAATGTTAGCCATAGTTCTATTTTACTATAAGTTCTGCATTTTGGTCATTGACAAGTATAATCTCTGATTCTAGGGTTTTGTATTCTCCACACATCTGTCAGGGCCTGATCTGAGATCCATAGCTTTACTTACTTTGCTGTCGTAGTATGGAGCTCAAGTGTGCCTCGGCTTCCATCAATATTTGAATCCAAGACCAGGTTAAAGTTGTCTCCTGATAATAAAGGGCCATTTTTGTCATTAAAGGTAGCTACTTGTGCTGCAATATTGTGGCAAAAATGTGAGGAGTCTGTGTTGGGGCATACAGATTGCCCACTACTAAGGGTCCTTGAGGGGTTTTAAACTGTGCTAGTACCCAATGCCATTCCTTATCTTACATGAATTTTTCTAGGGTCCAGGCTAGAGTATTGTGCACTGAAATCAATATTCCTCCCTTCTTGGACTGAGTTGAGCTACCCACTTCCGAGATAATTTTTGCCAATTCTAGGTCTGTGAGTTTTGTCTCTTGTATCAGGGCTTGGTGGGTGCACAGTTTTTAGAGATGGGTCAGTACTTGCTTGCATTTAATAGGGGAGTTTAAACACTGCACATTCCAGCTATCACACCTTAAATCTGCCATTCATGTTCGTGTGGGGAATATTCTTGATGGTACAATAAAAGAGAGATTCACAGTGCAAGTATCGATCCATAACTCCCTGGACAGACACAGAGAAATAAGCTCATAATACATCCCCTTTTCCCCTCCACCGGGCTCCCTGTTTAAAGCGTAACCTCCTGCATATAGTAGCTGCCTTTTTCAACCCTAGAGAAGAAAGATTTATCTGCACATTACTTTGTGATTCAATGTTAACTTGAACTATACAACAACAATAAAGTATTAACAAAAACAGAGCATGATAATTATGTTCTCTGTGATGGTTTTGACATTGGCTTCTGCACATAGCTGTGATTTTGTTTGTGCCTCTAGAGAAGATGGGAGAATTATCATTCATCCAAGTCCCACTCTAGGGGCACTGAGGGAGGCTAACTTTCTTTTCGACCACTGGGTATACTTATGTAAGTGATTCAAAAGGCTAATAGTGGAGTATAAAGCTCCTGGACAACAGTTACAGATCAGCTTGACTGTCATTTCCGCCTCCCAACTGCATATTATGAAAGTGGACAGAGCTGGCATTATCCTATGCTGTAAGGAATCAAAGATGACTAACAGTTCCTTCCTTGAAGCACATTTATTTTTCATTATTTGGTATGGCAGTATCATGCTTCCATCACAAGTAATCACAATTGGAGGGACTGAGGCATAGAATCTATATTTTGGCTTGATTATTTACCTAAATACTTACGTAGTCCTCCTATACTATGCTGTCTGATGAGGCATGGACATAATAGAGGACTGCGATCAGCTGTAAAAATTAAAAGTGTGAGGGTCCCCTGAGTTTGCAAATTAGGACAGCCTATAAAATTTTAAGGAGTGGTTACAGCCTTTTATAAAATATTTTCGGATCCCTTCCAGTCATAGTCTACACTTCTCTACTTGAAGGATGCAATTGGGAAATGAGTTATCTACCAGGCACTAATAATTTTGTTCTTTTTGCCTTTGTACTTAGGTTGGGTCAATATAACTGTGGTACTCCCACCTCCATCTTTGTTCTCTAATACCTTTTCATTGGTGTATCATTGTACTGTGTTCATTAGGATCAGGTGGCAAGGCTCCAAACAGTTGCATAGCCTCACAATTATATAATAGTGTAGCCATATGGCTAAGTCATTGTATTTATCATGGACCTTGGGGACTTCCAGTGATCTTCTATTCCAATTGTTGCCCGTGTACTATAATCCACATCTCTGCCTTTGCTTCCCTTCCCTCTTTCCATGTACTGAATGAATTCTTGTATCTGACACTTTATTCATTTGCCATCATCCTATTCACAGCCTGTCAAGTTCATCTCTGACCATTTAGGTCAGAAACCATGAGATAAAGTATCTAGTTGTAATTTACTATGCCATAGAAGCGATGTGCCTGGATGTAGACAAGGGACCAAGTAATAATCACAGTTGAAAACAGATGTGGTTTTTGTCGTGGCATTTCTTATACATGAGGGGGAGAAAACCAAACAGACAGGGTACTGAACCCCCATGTCTTTATTTTACTTTCCTTCACCTCACTGTCACAGTGTGAATCTAACTGATGTACAGGCATAATTGCTGGTGAACCATAGAATAATGATTCCTTGTTCATTTGTTTTGTTCCCATAGATAACGCATCCCACTAGATTGAGTTCATTAAATAGTAGGTGTAAAGTATTTTAGGTCCTCCCTTTTTCTACCTCCAGCATATTCGTTAGGCAGCCTGGTTGATGTTAGCTTGGAATGGCAAGAAAAGTTAACAAAAATCCTTCTAAGGAACATATTTTTACAAAGACTGAGAATCTACTGTTGGGCCTCACTCTGAAAAAAATATTTCTGGGTGTCACCTGTAAAGCAACCCCACTACCCTTTTGAGTTCAGGAGAACAAGGTTAGCTGTAACCAAAATGTGGAATCCAAACATATACTGGGTGGACAGAGATGATATCGTCCGCTAGTAGATAACTTGTGCGACAAGTCAGAGATGCACATGGTTTATAAACTATCGACACCAATCCTACTGATTTATAATCATCATTTCTCTCTTGCAGCTATCATTCATTTAGAGAGAAAAAGAGAAATAGACCCCTAGTATATAGAGAGTCATGATTACAGATGTCCTTCTTAATGTCTGCAGGTGCCCAGAGCTGCCTTTATTTATGGACTGCCATGATAGCCTGTGCTTTTGAATAGTGGCATCCATTCTGTGAACAGGCAACAGTTATTTTTAGCACATGGTGCCCATGCACCCATATGTCATTTGGGCTGCTCCGACCCCACTCTGTCCCTCCACCAATTCAGATAACTAATTACATATTGTAGAAAATCAAAGATGTACTGGGCAGACAGAGACAGTGAGATAGAAACATAGAAACATAGACTTTGGCAGCAGATAAGGACCGCTAGGCCCATCTAGTCTGCCCATTTCCCTACCTACAGGATAGATCCTCTAGAAGATTACCTGTGCTACATGCTGGGTACACCCATGCTTTATAAAGCATTCAGTGCCAATCCTAATGATTTATGATCACCATCTCTCTCTCAGAATGGAACAAACATTAACTTAAAGAGAGGGAGAGATAGACCCTTATAAGATAGAGAGTTAGGATGCCCCTGCTAAAGTCTGCAGATGGTCATAGTTGCCTCTACCTACATACTGTCATGATACCATATGCATTCATATAGTGGCATCCATTTTGCTACCAGCAGTTATTTAAGAACCATGTGCCCCTCTGATATTTGGGCTACTTTAACCCCACTTTACTCCTTCTATTCAAATAACTATATACATTACATTCTGTTTTATAACCTATAGTACCACCAGGGGCTATATTGCTAGCTAAAACATTTAAATTATATAATATTAACAGGTAAAACAGGTAAAAGAGTACTTTAGACTGAACATGCATCCCGTAAGGAGTTAAACAAGGGGTACATGATCAACCCCTATATCCCCATCCTTCTTCCATCTGGAAGCTGTGTTTTTCTTCCTGAGTGGAGTACAAAGGGAGCTTTAAATTTTAGAAATGTATTGCCAGGGAGGGATCTTTCATATAAAGTGTAAGGGATGGAGAGAGAAGAGCCACGTTATATGCTTTGTCACATCACCACCACTGAGACATGACCACAGTATCTTCCATCAAACTAGGTAGCAAGAAAAGAATGTACTCACTCTTTCATTCAGGTCAGCAATGGTATTAGCGGGTACATTTTCAGAGGTGATAGTAGAGGGAGAAGGAGCCTCAGGAGGTGGGTTGCCAGTGAGGAGCTGTGGAGCATCCCCTCAAGGATTAGTGACAGCTGCCCAAGATGACAACTCCTGGGAGGCCCCAGGAACATCAGCACTCAAAATCTGCAGTTGAGTAGGAACATCCATCAGTGGTTGTAGGCTGTGGGTATACACCCCTGACATCAACATTTCAACAGCGGAGTCCAATACAGTGACAACAGCACCACATCACTGTAGGGAACCTGCTGGAACCCAGTACTGTCTGTCGAGGGTCCTGCACCCCCCGAATCAGCTCTGACTCAGAGTTGAGAATCCTAAGTGGGGGTGTGTGGGGGCACATCCTCCCATGTGGGGGGTTCGGTGGGTGAAGCCCCCGAAGAAAACACGTGTCCTTCGGAAACTGGCAGCCGACTGCAAAATGCAGTTGACCTGCCGGTTTCACTGTCGGGTCATTCAGAAAATATTTTGTCGATGACCCGTCATGGATCCTAGGCTGTGTAGACCTGTCAGTGGAGTGTATCGTCTATTGGTGAGCATTACTGATATCTTCTGCATCTCTTCTTCATGGTTTGGTGCCGGACTGGGGCTTCTGCTTCAGGATGAGACTCTCAATCAATCAGCGGTTCTCTGCTGAGTTCTATTTTATTTTGCCATCATTTAGTTTTAGGCTACATCACCCAGGCATCTTCCCTTGTACCAGATACTGGAGGCTCATGATTCTGGAATAATTCTTCATTGTTGTAGCTGTTTAACTCCCTGGAGTAGTCCAGAATCACCATTGTCCAATGTCCTTGCCATTCCAGTCATCCTAGCTCATTAGCCCTTCTGAATATGTCTTCTTTTAATGGAAACCTCAGAAAATGGACTATTATAGGTTGGGGGCAATACTTGGGTCTGGGCATTGGGGTCAGTGATCTGTGAACCTGCTCAATTTTGAAACATTGGTCCCTACTATCTTCAGTAATTGAGGCAGAATGTGTGCCAGGAAAGTGGAGCACTCACCAGGTTCTACCTGCTCAGGGAGCCAATGAATCTAATATTGCTACAATTGCCCCTATTCTCAAGGTCATCTAATTTGTCCTGTAGCTGCCTTATAATTCTGTCTTGCTGGTGAATGTGAGGTAAGAGATCATGACAAGCATCAGAATTGTTTTTTATTTATTTTCTGCAGCTTTTGCTTTCTCTTGAAGTTGATTGATTTTTTCTGAGTGTTGCCACAAACTCATTTTCATATCTCGTAGCTCTGTGAGAACTTGTATAAACATTGCATCCACACGTTCCACTGGTAAAGAGGGTGCCATCCCCAAGGTATCGAAGGTGACCATCCTGATATGCAATGTGGTGAAACAATCAATGCTTGGAAAATAATCAAATTCCAGATGCAAATCATTAATTTGATTACCGATGCATCAGATATCTCTGCTTTAGTTTTCTGATACCTCATACTGCATGAAAAAATAATAAAATCGCTAGGATTTTGCAGGATTATAGGAAGGGAGATAGACAGCCAAAAATCAAGCTACCATCATGGTGCTAGTGCTAGCCACACCTCCTGTAGAATACTCATTGAAAGGACACATCAAAGCTATGACTGCCTGTGGCGATTACTGAAGGAAGAGCAGCCCCAACCCCTGATTGATAATACTTGTTGGTCGCACCCACCTACTAATTTTAAACTAGTAGCTGCTATTTTTAGTAATCTATCTCAGTTTGAAGTTACAGACTACCCCAGTTCTCAGCTCACATCACAATGAAGTTCAGTCTGCAGCAAAAACTCCTATAGTAATTGATGCTGATTCCTTCTGACTCCAGTCTGTGGGTACAAAGGGGATTCAGTGTGAGTGATCTCTCACTCTCTCCTTGCTAGCTCTTGGTCTCTTTATGCTTCTATGTGTACCCTTGAGGAAAGGAGGGAGAGGGGGGACATGATAGAAACATTTAAGTACCTCAGTGGAATCAACAAAGCCCAAGAGGGTAGCATCTTTCAGAAAAGAGATGTGCAAGAACAAGGGGACACAATTTTAAGATGGAGGGAGACAGCTCAGGGGCAATGTGAGGAAGTATTTTTTTACAGAGAGGCTGGTGGACTCATGGAATAGCCTTCCTGAGGAGGTTGTGGGATCTAAAACTGTTGGAGAATTCAAGAATGCATGGGACAGACATAAGGCAATTTTTGTGGGGGGTAGGAAGAAATAGGCTGTTGGTTAAATAGGATCTGCAGCTTATCCTCTAGGTAGGGAAATGGGCAGACTAGGTGGGCCAAGCAGTCCTTAGCTGCTGTCAAAGTCTATATTTCTATGTTTCTATGTCTCCTTCCTGAACAGTAAAAAATGTGAAAGGCAAAACAATGCAGTACTAGGAGGATTACTAAATAAAATAAAGTAAAAAACTGCTGAGTTGGCTATGTAGAAAAGTGTTAGAGGCAGTTGGTGAGCTGTGAGTTGGTGTGAGCTGGCGGGTGGTCACTGCAAGTGGCTGATACTCAGATTGAGAATAGAGATGGTACATATTCCACATTTGGGCCACTTCATCTTAAAATGGACTACAGGTTTGTGTTTAAAAAAATTACAGCAATAATTCATGCTTCTTAGATGTTTTAAGATGTTGTAGGGTAAGTTGAAGGCAGTTTGGAAATGGGGTTGCTTTGCAAGAAGAGGTGCAGGTTACGGTCAGTTTATGGCCCCAGATTACAGAAAAAAAAAAAAGCAGACCACATACCAATAAGGAGTTTAAAAGCATTATTTGCAGAAACTGACACACCGAGAAGGAGTATAAAAGTTACTTCATTGTTTTTATTAGCATAAACGGGGAGGAGGGACATCAGAATCTATTCTCCATGCAACTGAGGATCAGTTAGCGTTTGGGAACTCAGTTGCCTGGCATAGATTTGTCTAGAATACCAGATGAACAAAGCAAACAAACTGATGCCCATAATCATGTGAGCCAGATGCTTGTAATCAAGTGAGCCCCCTATCAACAGTTCCCATATTGTGAATGTAAGCAAAAGGGCACATTTTCTTTTTATTTTGCTAAACATCACCTTACAAGACAAAAGATTAAACTCATACACATGTAAACACTGGCATGCAAAACACACTAGTTCTGTTTATGCACTCAGATGATTCCTTTCAGTTTCGTTAATTCTAAAATAGATATTTAGATAGTTGTTATGTGATTCTGATGTGCTATGCCATAGTGGCTTTTGTAACTGTTCTTATTGCATTCGGTCACCCCCTCCCCGTTTTATCCCTCTCCCTGTGACTCTGATCCAAATCTATTTATTGACAGTTGACCTTTTTTTTTATTTAAATTGTACATTTTGTTCATGAACTGCATAGGGTTTCTGATTTCTAAACAGTATTTGTCTTTCTGTGTTATTTGAGATATTACAGTTTAGCATTGTCATTTTTTTGTATACAAGTATATTTTATCTAAGTGAAAAGACACATTTTAAATCTATACTCCCACTGCTTTGTAATATTATTTTGCACCTATGATTTTAAATTATGTGTTGGTGATGTCAGTGTGATATCATCATATGGGTGACTATTTATTGTGTCTTCTAGTATGAGCCTTTTTTATTTTTATTTATTTAACAAATCAGAAAGACCTTTGAGACAAGGGCTCTTTTACAGAGGTTCCACGTCAAGACACAAGAATAACAAATTACAATGGTTTCAGTAAGTAGTACAACATGAGGAAAGTAATTACATAAACAAAAGAATAATATGGTAAGATAAATATTGTGTCAAGTACAGACAGTGGCCTTGTCTGAAGAGCGGTGGAAGGGATTACAAGGAGAGAAAGATAGGGGGTGAATTGAGGTGGTGGAAGGAACAAAATAAGAGTAAGCAGGGAGCTGCCACAATGAAGCTTAGCCAGGAAAAGACCCATGGGGGGGTAGAGGGAGAGAACATGGTCAGGAAACAGAGGGAACAGAGGAAGGGGGACTGGTACTGGAGGGGTAGAGGAAGGGGGATGCAGTAGGATGAAAAGAGGGCAGGGATAGTGATGGTAAAGGGATGAAGGAAGAAAGTGCTGTATGTGGAATAGCACAGCAACAGGGTAGGGCTATACAGGGGCAATGGTAAAAGAGGGCAGTCCCAGTGCATTTTAGCTGTCTACAAAGATTAGATATAGCAGTTGCAAGATGCTCTGAAAACTAGGAATTGATGCAGCTTCTGCTTAAACGGTCCCAAGGTTGCAATGATCACATTCTGAGGAGGAAGGGAATTAAATAAATTAGCCACTCTAACTACAATGGATCGCTCTTGGAGTGAGGTTCGACAGCGAGGGACAGAAAAAGTTTGTCTCACAGAACTTTGTGCGTTATGAGTGCCCTGGAGGGGACTGAAAAGCTGAAGGAAACCTAATGGTAGGAGACCAAGAGCTGCCTTCTTAGCCAGAAGGCAGGCTTGGTATTTAATGCAAGCCTAGAGTTGAAGCCAGTTTGCTTGTCTGTAAAGGTCACAAGTGTGAGTACAATACGCTGCACCAGTTAGTAGATGACATGCCTTATTCAGAGCTGTGGCAAGCCACCTTAGGGTTGTGTCCATGGCGGTACCATAAATGACCAATCCATAGTCAATAATAGGGACAACTGAACTTTGGATAGCCAGTCTAAGGGCTTCGGTAGTAAGGCAGTGTTTGTGTCTATGTAGAAGGCCTAGATGAATGTTAACTGCTTGGAAACATCCTCAACATGGTGGCAGTAGGACAGCATACTGTCCAGAGTAACTCCAAGGTATTTAAAACAATTGAGTCTGATCAAGGACTACACCCACACTATTTTTAATTACCAATTGTTTGACTTTATTCTTGTTGTGGGTACCATGGAACAGCTTGACCTTCATTTTTTTGCAATTAAGCACCAACTTATGAGAGGTGAACCAGGACTGAACTTCAGCAAAACTTTTCTGAAGTTGGGCATGAAGGAGGGTAGGGTCAGCAGTATTTGAGAAAATGACCACATCATCCACATAGAGGAGTAATGGTTCAGAATAGGATGCCAGAAAATTATTGAGGAAGTGCTAAATAGAAGCAGTCTGAGTATCGATCCTTGAGGAACCCAAGAGCAGACAGGTAGTTTAGCAGAAAGGGTAGACCCTATTCTCACCTGTTGTGTGCAGTTTGCTAGATAGCTGATGAACCATTTAGGGTATCTGAAGATATAACAAGCCCAGCAAGTTGATGTGTCAGCAAATGGTGATTGACCATGTCAAATACTTTAGACAGGTCAATAAAGGTTGTGCCAACAAGTTGACCCTGATCAAGAGTATGGTGAATGAAACCTGTGAATTTCAGTAGAGCGGCAGATGTGCTGTGCCCTTTCCACAAACCATGCTGTTGGACACATTGTAGGTTGTATTTTTCCAGGTACATCACAAACTGGTCAGCAACAATCCTTTCTAGTGCTTTGGACAATGGTGGAAAAATAGATATTGGCCTATAATTCCCAGGTAGTAATTTGTCCCCACTCTTAAAAACTGGTGTAACCAGAGTGGATTTCCAGATCTGGAGAAATTGTGGATGAGGGAGTGATTGAGAAGCTTGGTGAGGGGGGGGTAGGACTTCATCTAGGGTTAGGGTAAGAAGTTTCAGGTCAAGGGAAACACTGCTTCTCCTAGTTCCTCATAGAACTTTAAGTAAGCATGCCTTGGCTTCACTTTCTGAGATAGCTTTGAAGTAGAAATATTGGTGGGTCAAGCCCTTTTCTGATTTGGTGGACGTAGGAGCTGTGCTGAGCAGTTTAAAGAAATCTGGGGACAGAATTTGGCTCAGGTCTGTGAAGGATGAATTACATGTTTTCACAGTTAACAAGGGGACATGGGTGATAGACCCATCAACATTTAACATATTTGGAGGCTGCCTGGATGCTTTCCCAGTGATTTTCAAAAGGTTTTCCCAGAATTTTTTTCCCATCCTTCCAGGTCTTGGCAAGGATGTCCTTATAGTAACATGCTTTGTGCTCATGGATAGCCTTAGAACATGTGTTCCTGGCCATCTTATAGACCTGTAAGTCAGGGTGACTGCCAGAGGTCCTGGCCCTGTGCCAGAGGTAGTCATGAGCTTTCATTTGAGCCAGAAGGTTAAAAAAGATCCAGGGATTGTCAAGTCCCCTGATCCTATGTGTCCCAAAAGGGGTGTGGATGTCACAGGCTGCACTGAAGTGTTCAAAGAAGTATTCCAGAACTGAGTCAATATCAGGGGTGGTTTCAATGTAAGACCAGTCTTGTTGCCAGAGGAGAGACTTTAGTGGCTGCAGGTGGCCATGGGAGAGCACTCTACTCATGATTGTTCTGGCATGGTGCTTGATAAATTTGTTTTTCAAATAACACTTGGTAGGAGAGTGAGCTCTGACAGTGTCAGGCAATACTTCAGAATGGGAGATATGTGTTGGATGATTCATTAGGACCCAGTTCAAGAGTGTGCTAGTCCCAGTCTTATAGTTTATCCTGGTTGGAGTTGTTAATAACTGGGTAAAGTTCAGGCCTGTTAACTCATCCCTATGCCTTCTGGCACCTGACAAGAGCCAGTTGACATTAAAGTCACCTAACAGGATGGTTTCTGCATCCTTGCTTTAGACTCATGATGCAGTTCATTAGGGTTTTAACTCATTTGCTCTCAGTGGCGATTTTGGGTTGGATTCAATGATGGATGGTTCCGATGCCATATGGTGTATATGGGAACAAAGAAGTTAAGCCCCGTTCGGTGAGGTCAGGTGGAATATAGACTGAGCCAATATTGAGAACCTTGTTGAGTGCACTGAGCATAACCTTAAGAGCAAGAATCTGAATATCCATAGCTGGTTCATGGAGGGACAGTGGATGAGCCAACAATGACTCTTTTATATATATGGCACAGCTGTCGGAACAAAGGCTTATAATATCACTTTTAATAATAATGCACTTAGATACATCTCGGGGCTTACCCAAAAATTATTTCATAAATTACCAAAAATAATAACAATTCAAATGTGATATTATCCTATGCTTTCCATATTCAAATATAACTGCAAATGATACCCCTTTCCACACTTACAATTATGAAAAATATATATTTTATTTACACCTATAAAATAATTCTATATAATCCACATTAGCTTAAATATCAAGCCTAATATTGCAAACATCAACAAAATTGTTTCAGATAATCCAGCAAACTAATAAACAAATTTTAGCAAATAAGCATTGCAAATGAATAAGCAATATTCATTATGATCAACGGTAATAGTTAAACTAAACTTTTGTCATACTTTGTATTTAACATAACCTTTGTGCATAAGAACACATATACTTATAAGATCAATATCTCAGATTATTTCTGTATAAAACTTGTTTCAAAACTTTATGGCATGTAAAATGTATTTTGTATGAGAACTGGCAAGGTAGTACCCTTGTAAATATTAACATTATAGTTCCCAAAATGGTAAAAAAAAGGTACAGACACCCCATTGATCATAGTACACATGGGAACTAATGATTTGTATACAACTCAGGAGGATCAAATATACCTGCAGTTAAAGACTATTGAAAAAACAGTGCAGAGAATAAATGCAGATGTGGTGTTTTCAGAAATACTAACAGTACCAAAAGCAGGTTTTAGGATAAATCAGAAAATAAAAATAATAAACAACTGGATGAGGAGGTGGTGTACTATGAATAATATAACATGTATAAATACATGGGATGAGTTTGATTTAAACACACAGTACTACAAGCAATATTTTGGTCCAGACTGAGGTGTGACCAGACAAATTCACCAATATAAAACTGCCCTGGTGATGACATCACCAGATTTTGATTGGCCTGAGTCACTAGAAAAGTAGGACATCTCAGAAGATAAATGATGACATACAGACATGCCTCTTAAGACATCCCTTTTCTCCTCAAACTTGTTTTTGGTTCAAAATTATTTTCCTTAATAACATTTTCATTTAACCTAATTTAAACATAAAACTTACATATTCAGGCATTTTATATTAAGCAAATCATATTGGTATGATTTTAATATTTGTAGCGTGGATACTTTTTAAATTACACTATTAAGGGGTATAATTTCAATAAAACTTCTTAAAATAAAGTGAGAGTCTTGCTCTAAGTATTCTAAGCAACAGAACAATATAAGATTTGTAATAAAATCCATTCTTAAAGTCTTTAAAACATTGCTTTTTTGTAGAAACACATGGGTTCTTTGTTCTACTTTAAGACATAAATTTTAAGCTGTTAAAAATATCTTTTAGATGGTTTGTTTCTCTACAGCAACAAAATACAGACTTTAAGAGTCATATTGTTAGGCTGCTTAAGACGTGAGTTATCACAAGATACTAGATTTGTTTAGCTTCATAATAAGAAAATTATATTAAATAAGTTTTAATTATAACTCCTGAAACATTTGTCCTGCAATCATGAAACTTAGTAAGCTTATTTATCGTATAAGTGTTCAATAACTGTCCAATTTTCATAGCAGCACCATAATGTGATTTTAAGTTATAAGCCAAATACTTTTCTTAACATTCAAAGTTTAAATAGAAGAACAGTTTTTTTTTCTTTCCATAAGTCTGTACCAGTCACATGACCTTCTATCTGATTGCAGTCATGGATATCTAGCTCTGGCCAAAATTTCCCTGTACAAACACATGGCGGTAAATCAGTCACACAGGGATGCTTCTTTGGTACCAGCTAAATTTGTCTGAAGCATTTCTGGAATGTGGCTAGGCATCTAAGGATAACATCACTCTACAGACTTAGCTTGGAAAGTGTTCACTAATATAATGGCTTAAAAACCAAAATAGAGTCTCATCTTCATTTTCTCAGACCTCATTTACCATATGGCAAAGGGATGCTTAGGAACAGAGATATTTTTCCTTTTAAGCATTAAAGTAAGATACATTGTCTTAAAGCAGCAGTACTATGAAAAAACAATTGTACTTTTTTGACAGTTTATTCCCTGTGCCCTGCTAATCATATACCTGGTACTCTTTCTCACTGGCATTGTACTATCGCTGAGTACTTTGCTCAGTTATTCTCTGCTTTTGTTTACATTTCTGCCACTAAGCATGTTGCACTGGAACCCCCTCTGCTGCGAACTGCCCATGTTAATGACTTGCAGGGACATCGGGAATGGTCAGCAGAGGGATCCTTTTCTGTTGTCAAAAGATGTGATGCGACCTGCAGAAAAAGTGCAGCTGAAATTAGTCAGCCGCCATATTTGTTGTAGTACTACAACAATTTAAATAAATTGCAAATACCTAAAAAACTAAAGATGACTGGAAAAAAAAAACATTTACAGGTATGGAAACTGGAACTTTGGCCGCATGCTTGCAGCTGAAAAACAGAATTTTGATAGGTCACTTCCTGATTTCATAGTACTGCTGCTTTAAGGTTTAATTAACTAACACTTTTGGTTTTTTTCTTGGGAACTTATGCAAACAATAATCTTAAACAGAAATTAGTCCCAAATAAAAAAATAATAATAGTAATAATAAATCAGTTCTTGATAAAAATAAAATAATTTTACTATCAAGGCTTTTGTTCCTACACAGCCACCTCCTCTTTTAGATAGTCTGTCCTGCCTAAAATGTAAGTAGCCTGGTAGGATGATGGCCAAGACAGGGGTAGATGGTGAGAGCCATGTTTTGACAACTGACGGGATGTCGGGGTTGTGTACTGTGACCCAAGCAGTAAGGACATTACATTTTTTTTAACAGACTGCAGATGTTCCTACTGACCAGGGCAAGTGTACCCTTTTTTTGGTACCATTGACTCCATATAAAGGAGGGCCCAGATTAGAATGTACACTCCCAGAGATAAGGAGAAGTAAATGAATGAGGTGTTTCAGGAGTTGTCTTAGTAAATAAAGGGTAAGAGGAAGAGATTTCCCCTTTTGATGTATTTTAACAGGGCCCTTAGGAACAGAGACGCTTTTAAGTAGCATAGGAACAGTGTTGTCAATAGAGAACAGACATCTTCCAAGTCTCAAGTGCAGTCTGCTATAGTGCAACTGCCATTGGAAGAAAGGGGTGTGGTATGTTACATTAGCACTGGTGACCATGCCAAGTGTGATAAGAGGTCACTCTGTGGTAGGGAGAACAGGAGTATGCTATGTAGGGTTCCATCCAAATTAGAGAGGGACCCACAGTGCCCAGAAAAGCACCAGAAATAGTTTCACACCTTGTGATGCCATTGGGCAAGAGAGGAACTAAGTTAGGTCCTATAGGATTTAGTAGGAAGGCAGTACCATGAAGGTATATAGCAAGTAAAGTTGCTTTGACTTCAAGAGGGCAGTCTTCCTTAAATGAAAGAACAAGGTCCCTCTAGTGGCAGATCTGTACAATCTGCTAATGGGAAACTGGCCGCTTAAAAAAGATTGCAGAAAATAGCAATTTTAAGTATGGAAAGCAAATGTGGCATCAGGAAGAATTAGCCTGGGGAAAAGCCTCTTGAGATGCAACAACAGAGGGCAGTGTCCAACCAGGATTTGGCTGTGGATAGTGCCAACCTGTTGGCAGAGTCCTGTCATAGCTTTGCAGGCTAGGGGAGCTTTCTTCTGGGCAGACCAGCTGAGCAGTGCAGGGGGAGGCTTAGTTAGAGCTGACCACACCAGACAAGGCTTCAGGAGGCAGCAGAGATAGGAGCTGTGCTGGAGGGAGCACCCAAGCTGGACCTCCACTGAAGGGGAAAGAGACAAGTAAGAAATTAAATAGGAACTAGGAACTGTTGGTAGAGGGCAGGACACAACAGCAGAGACAGAAGAACAGCAGGAGGTATGAGATGTATGGGATTACAGATTAACTTAACAAGGGGGAGAAAAGGCCAGGAGATCAGGGATGAAAATTAATTTGCAGCTGAAAAGGTGGGCTTGTTGCCACTGAGTCTGGAAGGGTGCTGCAATGCTCTACAGAATTTGATGCTAAACCTACTTAACAGCTCTAAGACTATACGGTATGAAATGCTAAATGTTCTTAAAAGCTTTAAGAAAACAAATAAATAAATCAGTAACTTAGCGGCACTAGCTTAAATACAGTAACATCTTTAAGATTAGGTAACTTAACAGCCCTTTCAAAAAAATTGCAGAAAACAGTAATTTTAAGTATAAAAAGCAATTGTGGCATCAGGAAGAATTAGCCAGGGGAAAAGCCACTTGAGATGCAGCAACAGAGGCAGTGTCCAATCAGGATTTGGCTCTGGAAAGTGCCAAAAACCAACCTGTTGGCAGATTCCTGTCGTAGTTTTGCAGGGTAGGGGAGCTTTCTTCTGGGCAGACCAGCTGAGCAGCACAGGTGGAGGCTTAGTTAGATCTGACAGCACCAGGTAAGGATTCTGGAGGCAGCAGAGATAGGAGCCATGCTGGAGGGAGCATTGAAGCTGGGCCTCCACTTTGCAGGATAGGGGAACTTTCATCCAGGCAGACCAGCTGAGCAGCAGAGGTGGAGGCTTAGTTAGAGCCAACCAGACCGGGCAAGGATTCAGGAGGCAGCAGAGATAGGAGCCATGCTGGAGGGAGCACCCAAGCTGGGCCTCCACTTTAGAGGGTAGGGGAGGCCTTAACCTTTGATAAAGGGCCATGGAAGATCCAAAACACATCCAGTGGTCTAGTACGACACCTGTCCTGTGTGTTTTAATAAATGGCAATTAAGCCTTTTAAACAAAATGTTTGGAGCTGGTCATCTTTTATTCTAAGTGGTATGTGCTCAACCTTCAGTGTTCAACATATGCCTAATATGCCAGAGATTGTTTTGTTCCTTTTTGCTGTTCTTTTAAGTTTTATTTTCAGTTAAATCTCCAAGGTTACCTTTGCTGATATCTGGGTTGTCATTATCTCTGTGATGTTGTGACAGTGAGAGGATTTGAGCCCCCCCACACTTATCCCCTGAAACTGGGTACACTTTCAGCTGCTTTGGAATTTGTTCCCCATAGTCCATCTAGTCTCGCAAGGCAGAGGTGAAGAGGGAGAGAGTCCCTGAATTGCCACAGGTCAAGCCCAGTGTAGCGTTTTACCTTTATTTTTGGTACAGTTTCTTTCTCCGGCTGCACTGTTGAAAGGCGTTCACATTTCATCAAATCTGACAAGTGTTAGATTAATAAGTTATAATTAACAGGCAATGAATATTGTTTTACGACCCTGAGAGTGAAAAACGTTCATAGTGAAGCCTTCAACTATTAATTCTCCACTATTAATTAATGATCTGTAATTGACAGCTGTGGTATGAATGGTTTTCACTATCAGTGCCATAAAAAAAAAAAATTAACTGCCAGTTAGTACAAGGCTGTTTCATTCTTTTTTGTGGGGGGGGGTAAGAAATTGGAAGTTTGCAGAGGGTTAATGGTGTTTTTCATAAAGTGTCACCAGATGATCAAATCCCAGCTCTTGTTCATTGTCTCACTTTGGGTGCAGTTTGTATTTATATCATCACCAACTGATTATGATCACATCAGTGGTAAAACTTTACAGCAGACAACTCCTTCCCCAGGTTGCTGGTGACACAGAGAACCTTTTGTCAGCAGTCCAGAGTGGAGTCCTAATTGCAGGAGAATTATGTCACTGCAGGTAGAGGAAAAATACCCTCAGGCCCAGCCCTGAAAAAACACAACACCCCAGGACCAGAGGTAGACATGAGTGCCTTTACAGAAGCAGAAGTATGAGAGGTGCTAAATAAACTAAAAGCAGACAAAGCCATGGGACCAGATGAGATGGACCCCAGAATTCTTAAGGAACTGGGGGCAGAATTAACAGCCCCTCTGGCACTTCTAGTCATGAAATCCTTGAAGAGCGGTGTGGTACCCAGAAACTGGAAAAAGGGAATAGTGGTTCCACTTCACAAATCAGGCAGTTGCAAAGAGGCTAAAAATTACAGACTGGTGAGCCTCACATGTATAGCAAGGAAACTAATGGTAACACTACTCACACAGAGGATCATAGGATTCCTCAAAACTAGTGGCCAACAAGACCCTAAACAGCATGGTTTCACAGTAGGTAGGTCAAGCCAGACAAATCTGCTTGGGTTTTTTGACTATACTACAAAAATAGTGGACAACAGTAGGGCAGTAGATGTGGTCTACCTAGACTTTAGTAAGGCCTTCAACTTGGTTCCACACAAAAGGCTGGTAAAGAAGCTTGACCACAATGGGGTTGGTCCAGAAGTAGTAAGATAGGTACAAAACTGGTTACAAGGCAGAACCCAGAGGGTACAGGTAAATGGAATGCAATCAACGGAAGGCAGGATGACCAGTCCGGTGCCCCAAGGCTCAGTGCTGGGGCCTGTGCTCTTCAATGTTTTTATTGCAGACATCACTAACAGACTGGAAAGGAAGGTGTGTCCGGTCACAGACGACACCAAGATATGTAACATGGTGGACACCTCTGAAGGAGTGAGCTAGACAGAAGCTGACCTCAAGAAACTAGAATAATGGTTGGAGTGTGACAGGTGAGATGTAACACCAAAAAAGTGCAAGGTCATGCACAAAGGAAAGAAAAACCCAAGAAAGGAGCATTACCTAGGAGGTGAAAGACTGGTGGCCTCAAACCAGGAACAAGATTTGGGAATCATAATCTCAGACAACTTGAAGGTTAGTAAGCAGTGTGAGAAGGCAACATTGAAGGCCAGCAGAATGCAGGGCTGCATTGGGATGGGAATTATGAGCAGGAGGAGAGAGGTGGTACTACCACTGTATAGATTGCTGGTCAGGCCTCAACTGGAATATGGAGTCCAATTATGGAGGCCTCACGTCAGGAAAGACATTAACTGGGTGGAAACAGTAAAGAGAAAGGCTACAAAAATGATTGAGGGTCTGCAGTACATGTCCTACAAGGAAAGACTTATGGAACTGAATATGTACTCCCTGAAGCAGAGAAGAGAGAGAGGGGGCATGCTTGAAATATTCAAGTACATAAAAAGCATTAACAAGGTACAGGCACAGGAACATTTTCACTTCAAGGAGGGCTCCAGGACCAGGGGATATGATCTCAGGCTCCAAGGAGGGAGGTTCTCTACCAACACCAGGATGTTTTTCTTCCCAGAAAGAATTGTGGATACCTGGAACAGCCTTCCCCAAGAGGTTGTGGGGCTCAATACTGTGGGGGGGTTCAAGAATGCATGGAGAGATACAAGGGAGCCCTGACTACAAAGGGCAACTAGAGTGTCAAAATAGGCCTATAACAAATTGGCAGACTAGATGGACCTAGCGGTCTCCTTCTGCCATCAACTTCTATGTTTCTATGTTTCTGTTTAATTAATAAAATGATTTAAACAAAGATTTGCATTGATGCAGTAATCAGTTGATGTGAAGTATTGTGCAGAAGTTGCCTGCAAGCTGCAAGGGGTACATGATTATGTGGCTGGAAGATTAAAATAATATCTCCTTCAACATAATTCATTTAATTGTCTTCATTAGTGGTATCATTTGTTTTGATTTTTATATCTCCCTCTCTGCACAGACACAAATATACACACTATGCATACTGACAGTCTCTCTCTCTCTTTCTGTCTCTGTCTCTCTCTGACACACTTGCTCACTTCTTCCTCCTCCTTTTCTGTTTTCTTCTTTCAATGCATTGGTTGAGAGATGGAGCAAGAGAGAGACAGAGAGCAAGATACACACATGCACCCAAGCTGTTTCAGAGCAGCTGAACAGAGGTAGACTAAAAATTGAAAGGTGTGTGTGTGTGTGTGTGTGTGTGTGTGTGTGTGTGTGTAAAACAGAAAAGGGATACTAGTCTAAGCTTCCATTTATTTATCAGTCACTTATACCAACAGAAGATGTGTGGATTCAGTAGCCATAATTCACAGCTCTGCCTCTGGTTTTAGATTATCTTATTGAGGTTGGTTCCCCTTTGAGTGTTTTATATTTTCATTGAGATGGAGTGTGTGTGTTGGGAGCAGGGGTTCTTACAAGTACTCTGTTGGGGTCCAACTTATCTTCATATGGTGAGAAAAAAGGTAAAGCTTGTGCATGGCTTTGGTGTAACAAGATTTCCGAGGACTGAACTGGAATAATATTGTTGCTAGGTGGCTATGCTGAAACATAAGCCTTTCACGAAAAGGATCTTTTTTCGTGACTCATGATATGAACAAAAGATTATTTTTTGTATCATGCAGTTATGAGTAAGGATGTTAAAAACTGACAAACACACATTTGGGGATCATTTTAACATTTAAGTGCAGCATCCACCTAACAGGGTCCTGATGTACAAATAGATGTGTTAAGCTCTCTTCAGGATGTCATTTTTGTGGCTTTTGAACTTTGTTTTACATAAAAACAGTAACAAGATGTTGGCAAATGAAAAAGGATTATTCCAATAAGAAACAGGATTCCTTTGTAATTTCATACACCTATCCTGACATGGTTACTGAGCATGCTCAGAATCAAATTTGTCAAAATTTCAACATTAATAACTTTGAAACAGATTAATATTTTTCAACAAGTAAATGAAAGTCACACCTTTGGGCTATACCCTTTCTATCTTATAAATTCCAAACATTCCAAACAGTCTGGGCTGTAGGCAAGTTCAAAAAACATTATCAGCAAAGTCAATGAGAGAAAAATCACATTTATACCCTTCAGAACTTGGAAACTGCACATCTGACTGGAACAAAACTCAGCACATCTAGAGATCTACCCTAAGAGACCGCACTTGCAAATTGTCTTACAAATCTGATGAATGGCTGGGAAGCTATTAAAGTGCAAAATTTGGACTTCAACATTAAAGTGCCTACTCAACCCTAACTATGGGGGCATGACCATGCTATTATAGTAGCATGGTAGCATCCCTATATTTATGGTTGAGCAGGGATTTCTATATTTAACCTAACAATTTGCACTTTAATATCTTCACAACTGTTTAATGGATTTGCATGGAATGTTGCATGCAAGGGGCTGGATTCACAAAGCTTTCTGAAGGTGCAAAACCTTTCCTAAGTCTCCAAAACTGCTGTAGCTATGGAAACTAAGGGGAACTTGCACTGAGTGCTATTCACAAAACCCTCTGCAGCTGCAGAAAACAACACTAAGGACTGTGGAAAAAAAGTGCAGCTGTGGAAGTCCCTGAGGAAAACAAGGTGTGAGGTAAGTAAGGCACAGCCCATGAAAGGCTATTCACAACCAGTTTTTTTGTGCAGCTGCGGAAAAAATGTTACACACAGTGGAATGAGGTATAACTCACCTTCAACAAACTGCAGTAGTGCCCTTTCAATTGGAATCAATTAAGGTAGAGGTGAGGCACAGGTAATAGCATCCCAGATAGTATAACTGTGGCTGATATAACAGCAACAAAAGCACACATTGCCATGATATAGCAACAGGCAACAACCACCAGACACAGTGCAGCCCATGACGGAGCCCCATAGGCAGTACAGCCTGGCCAGCCTGCAGTGAGTGCTACCCCTGCAGGCAACAGGAACACCCCAAGGAGGGGGGGACCAGCATTAACAGTTGGTCACTGTGGTGCCATGGTATTGCTGTTACCTGTGGTGCTGCAGTGGTCCCAGTTGAGGGACTGGTTGCTGGTCTCTTTGTGGGTGCTTTCAGCATCATTTTATGGCAGCCCTGTTAAAGTCTGCTATTCCAGCTAATTAAATTCACCTGTTGCTATTCCTCCTAAGCTATTTCTGGAGCTGCAGATCCGAAGTTGTGGATTTTCAGCACATGCGCAATTTCCGCAGCTGCTGAAATTCCGCATCTGTGGGGATTTTATGAAATTCCACACCTGCTCAAAATTTCTTTATGAGTATCATGCAACTGTGTTTCCACAGTGCTTCAGGCTTTTTTCCCGCAGCTGTGGGATCTTTGGCTTTCTTTGTGAATCCTGCCCACAGTCTCCTGGTGTAGCTCTCTTGACGTGCCAAGCATTCTTCTGGTCAGATGTGCGGATAGCAGATGTGTGTAGATAGCACAAACTGTAAAAAAATCACCATTTTTCACATGTTTTTAGTAATCATGCTGCACTCAGACAGTTTGGGATTTTGGTGAGAGATGTTTGGGGTAGAAAGGGCTTTAGTCAGAGACACACCTTTCCCTTGTTTGGTGAAAAAATACTAGTTCATTTCAAAATTATTACATTTTAGAGTTCTAATTATTTTTAATTGGAATTTCACTCTCCTGAACAGCTTCCTGGGATGAAAAAATAATTTGGTCAAACAAAAAAGGATTCTTTTTTGTTAGGGGTCAATCCTTTTTCATGAAAAATAATTCCTTTTCATTTTCTGCCATCTTGTTTCCCATTTCCTTCCCCCCAAAAAATGTCTACCCCAAAAAATGACATTCTGCAAAGTCAGCAAAACATGTATCTTGCTCATCAGGACTCTGTTAGGTGGATTCTGAACTTTGATGCTAGAAAAATAATGCTGGAATGTGTGTTTTTTTGTATACAGTATTTTAAATCCCCTTTTTTCACTCACTAAGATCATTTTTCATGATTCCTTTTTCATTCAAATGAAAAAGGATCATGTCTGACAAAAAAGGATTTCTGACTTAGTTTTTTCTAATTCTTTTTTGTGCCAAGGGATCCTTTTTCTTTTGATGCTTTTGTTGAAATGAAAGAGGATCACGTAGCATGAAAAAGGATTTCAGACTTTTTTTCCAAATCCATGCTTGTTTCAAGGAATCCTTTTTTGTTTCATATATGAAAGGATTTCTTGAAATGAAAAAGAGCTTTTTTATTCATTTCAGTTATTTTTCTTCATTTCACCCCAACCCTCCAAGTCCTCTGCCACTTATTATAAAATGTTTCCCTGGTGTCCACTAGTGCCCTCCAATTGTTGCACCTGTATTTTTTGAATATGTATTTTTATTGTAAACATTTCCCCTGGTGTCTAGTGGCACCCCCACCCTTCCATTGTTATTAATGTTACTATATTGTGTATCTCTGTTGTCTAGTGGTGCTCCCACCCTCCATTCCAGATGTATTTTTAATCCTTGGTGTCTAGTGGCACCCCACCCCCATTTCTAATGTATCGTTAACCCTGGTGTCTAGTGGCATCCACCATGCTCTGTTTCCCATTTATCATCAATCCCAGATGTCTAGTGACACCCACTACCATCTGATCCCCATGTTTAATTAATCCTTTGTGTCTAGTGGTAACCCCCCTCCAGTGTTGAAGATTACCTGTAATAAAGAAAATGTTTCCTCTATGTATTTTTATATACCTGAAAAAGGTCCTTCACCAATAGTACCCCCCACCCATATCTCCCACTCAACACTCACTAACCCGCACCCCCTAGTCCCCCACACATACATCATCACTCACCTGCACAGCTCACAGAGTGAAGATCAATGTAGATATGAAAGACATGCCTTGCTGCTGGAACTGATGAGTGTGATATGAAAAACTAAGGTAGATGAGGTTTAATGTACTCTATTTCTATGAGGTTTTCAACTTTGGTACATAACTTTCTCATTTTTTTAAGATATGAAACTGAATTTTCAACACACACTTTTTGACACCCTACCTCATGAATAATGTTGCTGTTATTTCTCAAATCCTACCCGGAAGGCAATTTCATGATCAGTTGGATAAATTACCTTTTGTGTAGGATTTCAAAATGGATAAATCACCTTTTGGGCAGGATTTCAAAATGTTCACCATACATGTTCATGAGATGGGGTAATAAAAGTGGTATGTTTAAAATTTGGGGTCTAAATATGTTAAAATTAACAAGTTGTGTGCGTCTCTTGGCATTTCACTACACTCTCTTATACGTTTTGCAATTTTCAATATTTTCACCACAAATTTTCAACATAGTCATTTCTTTACACCACATCATGAATGTGACAGCTGTTAGTGGCTCAACTGGTAGCACACTCTCCTCTGAGGCTGGGAGATCAGAGGGCTGTGGGTTCAGTTCCCACATCTGGCACTTGGGTTAATACCCCAATACTGACACTGTAGTGCAGCATGAGGGGGGCGCTGCACTTCTGAGGTGCTGGCTTTCATATGAGACATTAAACTGAGGTCCCATCTGCCTGGATTGGTGGTAGTTCAGGTGGATGCTAACGATCCCATGTCACTTATCGAAAAAGAGTAGGGGAATTTCCCCAGTGTCCTGGCCAAATTTCTCCCATTCATTAAAAATACCACCAACAGCTTAATTTGGTTCAATTTCGGTTGTTACCATTTGTATCTCCCATCCTCCGATCACCCCTGAAAAGGGACTTCTAGGACCAATGGGCTTACTGGGTCAACAAAATTCAATAAATAAATAAATTCTTCTAATATTGCCCAAAATGTGTTTTCCTGTCTCTGGCACAGAATGACTCTGCAGTAGTGCGGAATAACATTTTGGTGAGAAGTTGACAATTTTTACATATCATTTCATGAGGTGGAGTAATAAGAAGGCTATGATGACAATTTGCTTGCTGTTGTCCTACAAATGGAAGCGTAGGATCCTATGAGCCCCGTGCTTCCAGATAAACATACATATATTCATCTATGGAGGGATGAGAGCACAGGGGACAAAGGGCCCTGTGCTCCCACAAGCAAATAAGGATATAATTACACTATCTCAAAGACTAAGGCTGCATGGGAGTCACTCCGACAGGAGATTAAGGATATGATTATGTAACGAAATTCTTTGCAAAAAACTGCATTAATGCAACAATTTGGGTTCAGGCTAAAGCGACAAAAGTAGAAAAATGTGGCTTTAGGGTTTCCAATGCTAAACCCCAACCCCCACCCATAGAACAAATCAGGGGTGCGGTCTTCTTTGGTTTTCTAAACCCTAACACTCACCCCATTAGGTGTGCATGTTTCTGGAGGGTATAGAATTGGGTGAATTTTAGGAATGCATTAATGCAGTTTCTTTACAAAGAATATGTATATAGACACACACACACACACGCACACACACACACACACACACACACACACACACACACACACACATATACATATATATATATATATACACATATATACATATATTAGAGGCAAAACACTCCATTTAATGCATCAGTTAGGGTTGTTCCACACTGACAAAAGTAAGGACATTTGGTATTAGGGTTGAAACCTCCCCTGGACACCTCCAGCCCACCCCCCAACCAGCATCGGGGTGAGCATTGGCGTCATCGGCCCTAACTCTCACCCCATCACATGTGTAAAGAAGCAGAGGTATAGGAGAATGAGGTGAGAGTTAGGACCAACGACCCCAACGCACACCCCCAATGCTGGTTGGAGGTGGTCTGGGGGTCCAAGGAGGGTTTTCAACCCTAACACCAAATTTCCTTACTTTTGTCGCTGTGGAACAACCCTAACTGATGCATTAAATGGAGTATTTTGCCTCTAATTTCCCTTCTTTTCGAGAATGATGACAACAAATAGTGAAAGTAATGCACGTGATGTCTTTTGACATAGTAACGGGAACAGCAACTCAAACAGAAGCACCAACAGTGGCGCACATGGTAACGCAAACATAAATAGTAAAGGAAATGTTAATAGAAACGCAAGCGCAAAGTGACGTCGAAGCGAACAGTGACGCAAATGGACATTGAAGCTCGTACAAAATCACAACTGGGAACATGAACAGTGATGGCAGCTGCATTTTAAATGGAAATGTTAAGTGTCACAGCAAAAACAACATGAAAGGGAACAAACGTAACCGGAAGCGCACACGTAAACGCAAACCTCAACATGCACAGGAACGGTACCACAATTGTAAATGCAAATGGTAAAGTTAACATGAAGAATAATGTCAAAGGAAACAGAAACAGAAACGGGAACAGAAGCGCATATGGAAATGCAAACCGAAACGCTCATGGGCACAGTACCACAATTGTAAACACAAATGGTAATGGTAACAGCAACAATAACAGCAAAGGAAACAGAAACAGAAAAGGAAACACAAGTGCATATGGAAACACAAACCGTAATGCGCATGGGCACAGTAACCCAATTGCAAATGCAAATGGTTACAGTAACAGCAAGGAAGACACAAAACAAAAGAGAAAAGCAAACACAAATGAAAGGGCTGCCAGAAACGCAAATGGCAATGTGCATGGTGATGCAAACAAAAACAGTAATGGAAACGCAAATGGTAACAGCAACGAAAATGCAAGCACAAATGACAATGCAAAGGGTAACGGACACGGTGGCTTACACGGGAACGGTAATGCAAACGGGGACATAAACACAAGTGGAAACAGTAACTGTAACAGTAACAGTAACAGAAGTGCATACCATGTTTTTTCCGAACAGGTGCATAGAGAAACACAGAGTGCACAAAAGAATGTAAGCATTGTAATGGGCATCGAAGCTTAAAACGAGCATTGTACGTATTTAATTGCTAATATCTCATCAACCGCATGACATAGAAAAAAAATTAAAATGTCACAGAAATCATGATTTTTCCTGGCTAGGTTTTTGTCATTACATAGTTCAAAGGGCTATGCAACTCGCAACAAAAAATCTGTATGTCACATCGTTTTTGAGATATGAGCCCCATACACCACCATGTTAGTCTATGGGGAAAAATGCCAAATTCGGAGTACTGTAACTTTGCAGCCATGCAATATATTTTCACCAAACTGTCAAAAGGCACATTGGTGAGGTGTTGGCTGCACTCCCTCCAAATTTCAGCTCAAAAGACCAAACTGTTCTTTCGTGGCAGGGTGGCAAATAATTTCTGTCATTATGCCATAGCCTGGAAAAGTAGTGTAGTGATTAAAATTTGCAAAAGTGTCACAAATGTGACACTACTTTGCGACACTACTTTTTCCAGAAATTTAAAAAACATATTTCTGGGGTGTTTAACCCCAAAATAAAGACATGGGTATCATCCTCAGGGTCCGATTAGGTGAACACAAAAATAATTGTGTCCCTAGAGGGCCCCAAATTTAAATGCCAAGCACTTCTGTGACCACTAACTGAAAAAAAAAATGGCTGACTCCCGAAGCTACAGGGGTCATTTGTGACACTAAAAAGTGCATTTGTGACACTTTCGCAGTTTTTGTTAATTTTTCCCATTGACTTATACTGCAAACTTGTTTTTTGAATAACTTTTGAACTGTTCAATATTTTTTCATGAAATCTTCAAAAGGCACATCAGGCACCCTGGCTGCACATTCCCTGAAGTTTTCAAACCAGTCGCACAAACCGTGCGACCTGTAGGCATGAGCAAAGAATGTGCAAAAAAAGTATATGCACACAAGGACGTCGCTTAATAATTCCTCGGCCGTATATCCAACTGGTACAAATGTTGGCAAATCCTAAGATCTATGGTTATGCCCCATGCCTGCCAAATTCAGGCAAATCTGTTGATTGGTGGCAAAGTTATTAAGGTGCAAAGTTTGACCCTTTAACATTAAAAGGGCTCCTCAACCCTAACTATGGTAGTACTACCATGCTACCATAATATATATAATTATTTGCAAACAACTCCATTAATGTGTCAGTTAGGGTTGATATTAAAGCGACAAAAGTATTGAAGAGTTTCAGTACTGTGTTCATGAGGTGGGGTAATAAGAAGGCTATGCTGACAATGTCGTGGCTGTTTTGCTACAAATGCAAACACAGGGCACAGTGGGCCCTGCATTCCACAACAATATGCTATATATGTCCACATCTATGGAGGGATGGGAGGGCAGGTCATGGAGGACACTGTGGTCCCACAGGCAAATGAGGATGTGCATCTATGGAGGGTAAGGAGTACAGGGCCCAGAAGACCCTGAGAGCCCACAGGCAAATGAGGATACTGTTTTACTGTCTCAAACATTATGGAAAATTCTTTTCAAAAAATCTCCATGAATGCATCAGTTAAGGTTGCTATTAAAGTGACAAAAGTATGGAAATGCAATGTTAGGGTTTTCAGCCCTAACTCTGCATTCCCCCCAAGCATCCAAAAGGGGCAAGTCAACACAAGTAACTACAGACATTTATCATCAGGTAAGACAAACAACATACAACTCTTTCCACATTACACAGGAGGCATCCACCATCGTCATGGTCCAGCACTTCTGTAGCCATGGATACACATGCAGACTTGCACACTACCTGGGAAGTGCAGTAAAAAATGTCCATAGGCTCTTACAGTAAATTGTAAGTAAGGAGTAACACATGACAGGGTGTGTGGTACTGCTAAATTACTGCATGCCCCAACTGGGTTGTGAGGCACAAGGTGCAGCAGGGTGCATTCAACCACATGAGAAGTGCAGTATATAGTTTGAATAGGATTACATTACACATTTTAAGTAAGCAGTACCACATGGCAAGTTGTGTGGCAATGCTAAAATGTTGCATTCCCATCTAGGTTGTGAGGCAAGGGGTGCAGCCAAGTGCTTTCAACTACCTGGGAAGTGTGGTATATAATTTGCATAGGATAACATTGTTAATTTTAAGTCACCAATTCTACAGGGCAGAGTGTGTGTCAGTGCTACATTGTTGCATGCCTCAGATGTGTTGTGAGGCATGAGGCTCAGCTGAGTGCTTTCAACCACTTGGGA
Organism: Neoceratodus forsteri; assembly: GCA_016271365.2. NCBI lineage: Eukaryota > Metazoa > Chordata > Ceratodontiformes > Ceratodontidae > Neoceratodus > Neoceratodus forsteri. The sequence continues at coordinate 324,659,052 of CM028134.1, forward strand.
AGTGCACTATAAAATTCCCATGGGATCACATAGTAAATTGTAAGTAAGCAATAACACAACAGGGTGTGCAGTAATACTAAACTACCACATGCTCTAGGCTGATTATGAGGTGGGTTGTGAGGCATAAGGCACAGCTACAGTGCTATCATCCACCAGGGAAATGTGGATGACTTCACTGATTGCATGCAGGTGTTGAGTGTCTTCAACCTGTGGCATGTATCCATGGCTGCAGAAGTGCTGGACCATGATGATGGATGTCTCTTGTGTCATGTGGAAAGAGTTGCATGTTGTTTGCCTTACCTAATGATGGATGTCTGTAGTTGCCTGTGTTGCCTTGCCCCCTTTGGCTGCTTGGGTGAAATTGGAATTAGGTTTGGAAACCCTAACATTGCATTTCCATACTTTTGTTGCTTTAATAGCAACCTTAACTGATGCATTAATGAAGATTTTTTGAAAAGAATTTACATGTTTTTGAGACAGTATAACAGTATTCTCATTTGCCTGTGGGATCTCAGGGCCTTCTGGGCCCTGGGCTCCCATCCCTCCATAGATGTGGACATGTACAGTATATTGCTGTGGAATGCAGGGCCCACTGAGCCCTGTGTTTGCATTTGTAGCAAAACAGCTATGACATTGTCAGCATAGCCTTCTTATTACTCCGCCTCATGAACATGGTACTGAAAATTTTCAAATTCCCACTGAAACATTATTTCACACCACTGGAATGTCATTTTGTGCCATGGGTACAAAAACACAGTTTGGGCAGGATTTGAAAAATGATAGCTGCCGTGTTCATCAGGTGGTTTAAAAAAATTGCTATATTGAAAATTTGGGGTCAAAATATTTTCAATTATTGAACTTACGAGCAAGCGTAGGAAAATGTTTACAGATGCACATTGCTCTGTCATCGTTGCGTATTTTGACCCCAGACTTCAATATAACCTTCACTCTCAGCCAAGAAAACTAAAGTATAAACCTTAAGTTAGGGATTCCTGGGGTTAGAAGCAAAACATTTTATTTGCTTGACGTTTGTATTTTTTAAACCTGTTTGATGGCTGCAATAAGAATCATCAAGTTGTGCGTGTGGTTAGGAGGTAGTGTGATCAACAAGCAGGAACAGCCACAAGTGTAATAAACACTTTCAGCATGCATTTTCCTAGATATGTTTTTTACTGCAGACATCAGCAACCGTAAAGTGTGGCTATTCCTCTTTGTTGTTGCCCTCTGCTGGAATTAGCAATCACCCAGCCTGTACCTGGGCCTTGCACTGCCATGCTTGTACCCAACTGGCTGTCCTTCAAGTACTATGATCACCCCACTTCTGAAGCAATAGCGCACTTGGTCTTTGGCCTCACTGTTACACTTCATATCCCATGTCATGCAGTAATCACTACTACCTACATTCTGTTATACTGTATCTTATTGCACACTAAACACACACACACTTTTCTTTAGCTTCATTCGAGGTGGATGGGACCTGACACCCCCACCCTTTTTTGGAGGGTTGGAATTCAACCTCCCCCCTTTGAGCAGAAACATAAGCATTCTCTTATTTTTTCCTTTCATGCAATATATCAGAGATATCTCAAATTTACAGTGCCACCACCCACGGAAAAGTAAAATAAACATGAACCTCATAATTAGAAAGGAGGTCATAAACTTTTGCATTTCTTTTTAAGTCTTTCTTACCCTTAGCCTTGACCTCCTGACTCCCACAAATGATCCAGGGTCCAGCAAAATGTTGCCTTTCTCCTGAGTCCTGTCTGGTCTTGTCCACTGCACAAAACTTGGTTGAAACAGAATGACTAAGGTTAGGTAAGTAGCAGCCAGCCACTAGTGTCCAAAAGTTCCTGCTCTGTAGAGTTTTTCATCCACTGTCTGTCTCCCCAAACAAGTTATCTAACAATTTAACACACTGAAAAGAACTGCTGCAGTTTCTTTTCTCCCATGGAAAAAATGTCATGACACACTATAATGATCCTGTTGGTCAGCAATTGTGACTGAACATGAGTCATATTCAGGGATGGACAGACAGATGGAAGTGCAAGGATGGGAAAGATGGAAAGTGTTTTTTTAATTTTACTCCTCATGGCTGCCTGCAACAACTGAAACAATTAAAGTACAGTACCTTTGCTGTACATTTTACAACCTTTAAGCAAAGCTTCTTTCTTTTTGTATGCACAGCTGTCTGACAGTTGGTGATCAACATTGCCACTTGTTCCTCACCCGCCCACCCTATTGTGTTCTTTACTTGAACTTTCAACATGACTTTATCTGATCCCAGTCACCACTCTACTCCTTTGCTCCTTCTTCATTCTGTTAAGTGACATATAGAGCTGGGTCAGTGAGTCAGCTGACCAAGATGAGTGGATTCATTCTTTTATATCACTTTCAACTGTGCATAGCAGAGTCACTCTGTGTTATGTGGATCGGACAGTCCCCCTGCTGCAACTTAAAGGACTGCACACATACGTCACCCTTAGTATTGTAACTGATCCACTGACACTTTCTTGGAGTTGGGGGAGGAAAGTGACATGGTCTGCATGAGAAACATGATGGGACCTAAAATTCAACAGTTTAACCACAGCAGCATTTAGCTGCTTGCAAAAAAAAAAAAAAAACTGTCTGCCTTGAAAGTTGAGGGGGACATCAGGCTGGAGCCGGAAAAGTTGAAGGGAATAGTAGCTATTAATAAATGGCTGAGCAATATCCTGTGGGTGGGGATAGTAAGACTGAAAGTGGAAGGAGGGTGCAGTGTAGAATAGGACCACCATAACAAAAAGTGGATCTATTAAACAACTATATCTGTTCAGTATTTACAGAGAAGGGTGAAGGAAATGGACCAGGGGTAAAAGGCAAGGTATAAAGGGTCAGGAAGTGGACACAAAACCATTTACAGAAGAAAGAGTGCTTAGGGAATTATCAAAGATAAAAGTAAACAAAGCAATGGGGCCAAATGGGGTGCAGCCCAGGATACTGAGGGAACTGAAAGAGGAGTTAGTTGCACCTCTGACAGCCCTTTTCAACATGTCATTAAAAACAGGGGTGGTACGAGGGGAGAGAGCAAATCCAAGATGGCTGACTGAATATGCAGATGCCGGTGGAGCTCCCAGTCCTGTCTCTCTAAACCAGGATTACTGGCTCACTAGACCAGCAGTTACCTATCTGATGGCATGAACATGCATCAAAAATGTTGAAGCAGGTACATCAAATAAAAGAAACCAAAAAGGAAGTCCCACTGAGGAAAAAACACTTTGTGAGATCTAGACCACTGTTGTTAGATAAAGAGGAAGATTTTACATTGCCAACTACTGCCACTGACACTGCCATTATTAATTTCTCTGGCATTGTGAGTCGTGCATGGATCAAACAACAAATGATAACATTTATGGTAAAAACCTTGCCATTTGTTGAGCCCCTTTCACCATTGCCAGAAACACTAAACCAGCAAAAAAATGTTTTGGAAACTGGGGAAAAGATCGATCAACAGACCCTGGCATCAAATCAGATGGAATGACCACATTCATCAATGGAAGCTGATGAGCTAGCCAGAACTATACACCAACAATCAGACACCCAGTTGGAACTGTACTGCGAGAGGAGCAATGCAGAAGATCTACAACATGAACCAGAAGAATACCTCGATGCTGAAAATATGGATGACTTAATTACTGATGCTGAAATGGTTCAGGTTAGTGAAAAGTGTGCTCACATGATAAAGGACAAAACAAATGATTCTTCGGGGGACGGGGTTCAGGCAATATACAAATGCCGAAATGTAACACTAATAACAATCGAATTGCGGACAATGCACGGAAGAGTGTTCATCAAGTTAATGTTAAAAAAAGGGGAAAAACATAAAAAGCCAACTTGGCTTTAAAATAACTGGGAAGTAAAAAAAAAAAAGTAAAATGTAACAGAGACCGAGGGTGAAACAACAAACATTTTCCCATTCGCTACTCCTCAAGAGTCTCTCACACTGATGAAAGATGAATTAAAAATGGAAATTCAGAAGAGTTTTGCAACTATGGCAGCTTCTCTGGACAACCTAAACAAAAATATAACAAATTTGGGTACTAAACTAGAAAATCTAACCAACAATACAAGTGCAGCAGAGCAAAGAATTTCAAATATTGAAGACTTAGTAAACCCAGTGCAACAAACTTTGAATGAACACACCCAACTATTTAACCTACAAAAAAAAAATCACTGAATAAGACAATCGTTCATGAAGGAATAGTATTAAATTAATCAGAATTCCGGAAGGGATAGAAGGAAAAGGTGATCCTCTCACTTATTTTGAAAAATTGTTAACTAATGCCCTGGGAATGAAATATCCTGAAGAATGCATTGTTTTAGATCGGGCACATCATGGGGGGACATTTACTCCAAAAGAAAATACTGAGAATAATACCAACCACAACATACCATTTGCGTGTCCAGTTTTTGTTAAACCTCACTATTTCCAAGATCGTAAACAAATCCTAAGAAAAGCACAGGTGGACAAAGACCTACACGCAGAGGATATTGGTTTCTCTGCCTACCCAGATTTCAGCATGGAAATGATGCAAACTAGAAAATTATTTCAAAAATCACCAGCTATGCTGTAAGAAATGGAAGTAAAACATGCAATTTTACCACCCACAAAAATTAGATTTTTTTGGAGAGGCTAGATCAGAATCTTCACTAATCCTGAGCAGATGGAAGAATTTTTGAATGCACAAAGGCATAATTCTGAACATGAATTCTTTAAGTATCAATAAAGATTATTATATTTGTGGTTAACTTAGAAATACCAAGTCCTCTCTTTGAATTTTTGAAAGAAAATGTAAAATATAAGTGTATAGGATCTAAGAGACTAGAATTCAAAGCTTACATAGGAATAAGGAGATTCAAGAGAGATTTAAGAAAGAGAAGTAAAATAATAAAAAAGCAGCATGGTGGAAAAAAAATAAAGAGGGGCAGGGAAAGGGGAGAATAATTAGTAGTGATGAATGAAGGAATGAAAGGAGCAATTAAGGAATGCAGTTAACATCTTTTTTTGTATTTTTGTTTGTACATTTTTTTCCTTATTACTATTATAAGAACAAATATCAATTAATGAAAGTGGGGGGAAGGGGAAGAGGGAAGGAGAAAAGGGGAAGAAGAAAGAAAGGGGAAGGAAAAAAGAAAAAAAAAGAAGAAAAAGAAAAAAGATACATAAAAAGCCCTACCATAGTTCAAAAACATTTAGGAGATAAAAAGTGGGCCTGGGAGTGCTCCACTATGGATTATGCTCATAGACAGACAGAAGAGTATGGGAATATAAACACAGAAAAACCTCAAAACAAATATAGCATAATGGAATACAGCGACAGGGGAATATTAGCTCTGATCAGTACAGCACTTACCTGTTGCTGTATCCACTCATGCTTTGCAGGTTAAGTAACAAAGTGGGAGTGGAGTCAGTGTGCTGTCATTGTGACTCGCAGGGTACAGCCACAGTCCAGGAAAGCAGTATGGAAAAGAGCATCAGGGGTTTGGGTCCTGCTCCTGCACAGTTTGTGTATCTTTTGCTGCCTGTGACTGATCTGTACTTTTTGTTGTCCTCTCAAACCCAAGTCGTGCCTGACAGATTTTGTCCCCCTCCCTGAGTGTCGCCCCACTCGGAGTTGATTATCTTTTGTGGAAGGGATGCAGGGGGTGACGCCCCCCTCCACATTAAAACAGTAAGTCGGTGTTGCCTGTTGTGTGCTGTTGGGGAACACTGGCATTGTGAGGTTATTTCTCTCGCTGTTGTTCCCATTTGCTGTTTTATACCATGCTGTTTTGCTTGTCCGGTGTTCAACTGCACTATTGTATCTTCGTCATTATTGACCAGAACCGGTTATGCTGCCCTCTACCATGGCCACCAAGGTTGTAGTAATCGGGGCGGGTGCATCTTCAATATGGATAATTATTTTCAGTGTTTGGTTAGAACAAGGTGTGATGCAAAGGGAGGAAGTTAATGGAGGGAATTACAGGGGATAAAGACATTTAACATTGTGTTTATGTGGACAGTGCATTTATATAATATTAACATACTTAATCAGAGAGATGATTTCTTCATATTTAAGAGTAGGGGGTGGGAAAGGGGACAATTCGAGAATTAAGATAGCTATGATTAATGTCAGAGAAAGGAAATTACAAGTCAGGCTGAATGAATATATAAATATAGTATTTGCTAGAATAACATGCTGCTTAAATAGTAAAGTAGAATTTATTAAGATTTTTGTAGAAATCAATATGACATGTAAAATGAGTGATAAATTGAGATTTTTAATGTAGAACGTCAAAGCATTTAAAGACAGAACAAAAAGTAAACACATTTTTAATTATGCTGATAGGATACTAGCTACTGTACAGTTGTTATGGTCCAGGAAACTCATTTACTACATAAAGAATTTCAGTTATTAACCAAAAAATGGGGTGCAGGCATTAATGTTCCATACAGTTCTAATGCTAGGAGTGTGGCCATTTTTTTTCCAAAAAAATTCTGGTATTATTGTAAATAAAGTTATGAAAGATAGTAATGGTAGATATATTATTTGTGGAATACAATATAATTCAGTCACATATACATTTATAAATGTATATGCACCTAATGAGAATTCATCTATAATTTTTGTTGAACTCTTTCTGAAAATAATGGACTTTCAGTCATCTATTACTATGGGAGATGATTTCAGTTTGGTGATTAATCTCAAACTGGATAAATTCAAAATATTACCTGGTAAAATCCAATCAGCAACAATTAAACTAATAAATTATATGGAGGTTCTACAATTGACAGATCCATGGCGTAATGCACACCTGTCAGCTAAACAGTACTCATTTCTTTCAGCAACCCATCGGGTTTATCCTTGAACTGATTATTTTCCTATTACCCAATAGCATAAATCACTGTATAGAAGATGTTAAATATCAATCAATACATATATCAGATCATGCACCTGTGGTATAAAGAACAAAAGGTTAAAAATCAGACAAGGAATACTCATTTCAGGATGGATCCCACTGTGCCAAAGAACCAGTTATATATTGATAAAATTATAAATGAAATTGCAATATCCTTTCAGGTTAATCATACTCAGGATGTTTCACCCTTAATAATATGGGACACATTTAAAGCTTATATAAGGGTTGTCGCTATTGCATATAATTAAAAAAAACAAAGAACATCACAATTGGATCACCTTGAAAATAAAATAAAGCAAAAGTAAATACAGTTTTATATAGATAATGACAAAACACAAGAACTATTTATATATATATATATATATATATATATATATATATATAAAATCAATTTAATAACGTATCTACTTATCAAGCTGAATAACAATTATTATACAAGATCTAAATATTATGCCACCAGGGATAAACCAAATAAAATCTTAGCATGGCAGATTAGGAAATAACAGGAGGAAAATAATATTATAAAATAAATAATCATATTGGCAAATTAGTAACTGGTCCTGACCAAATTAATCAAGTATTTGCGCAATATTATGAGGAATTAAATAAAACTGAAAGACCCAGAGATCATCAAGACAGTCACACACTTTTTAACTCACTAGAACTAGCCAAATTAAGTTTGAAAACAAAATATTAATTTAGGAAATAGGAAATTTAAATAGAAGAAACAAGTAACACGATTCATATGTTAAAAAAAGGAAAATCGCCAGGACTAGATAGGATTCCCATAGATTCCAATCAAATATTTTGTGAAATCATGACTCCATGGGTCAGATATTCAACCAATTGCACCTAGCGCAAAACCATAGCACTGGAATACCGCTGGATTTGCGCGAGGCTGCAATATTCAAAAGCTCTATTAGTGTCAGTGCTGTGTGGTAGCACCAATGCAAATAGATAATAGTATGCAGGGGTAGGGTTAGGAGACCGCCCACGAATGCCAGCAGTGCGGCATATTCAAAGGTCTAGCACCACGCTACAGGCATTAGCGCAACCTGTAGTGCAGCGCTAGATACCAGCGAACAAAAGCTGGCTGTAATGCGACGGTGCCCCCCCACATTGTGAACCCCTGTAGCCACTGTAGTACAGTAAACTCCCTGGTAGTCCAGTGGTTCCTCCCTCCTCCCTCCACCCCTGCATGACTCCCGATCCATTTAATAAAAATTCAATGTTATTTCCCTGGTAGTCTAGTGGTCCCCCCACCCCTTGCCTGACTCCCAATCCATTTTACAAACAGTGTTATTTCCCTGGTAGTCTAGTAGTCACTCCTGCATGACTCCTGATCCATTTTATAAAATCAATGTTATTTCCCTGGTATTCTAGTGTCCCTCCACCCCCCTGCATGACTCCCGATTCATTTTAATAAAAATTCAATATTATTTCCCTGGTAGTCTAGTGGTCCCCCCATCCGGCAGTGATGCCCCCGCTCAGCCCAGCAACACTCTAGGAACAGAGCCAGCAATTGACTCAGCCCTCCTTTCTCCACCACGGCCGGCTGCCGACTGAGGTATGAATGACAGGATTCGTACCTAAGTCAGTGGCCAGCCGTGGTGGTGAGTGAAGGGCTGAGCCAGTCGCTGGCTCTGTTCCTAGAGTGTTGCTGGGCTGAGTGGGAGCATCACTGCTGGGTGGGGGGACCACTAGTCTACCAGGGAAATAACATTGAATTTTTATTAAAATGGATTGGGAGTCATGCAGGGGGTGGGGGGACCACTAGTCTACCAGGGAAATAACATTGTATTTTTATTAAAATGAATCGAGAGTCATGCAGGGGGTGGGGGACCATTAGACTACCAGGGAAATAACATTGATTTTTATTAAATGGATTGGAAGTCATGCAGGGGTGGGGGACCACTAGACTACTAGGAAATAACATTGAATTTTATTAAAATGGATTGGGAGTCATGCAGGGGTAAATACTAGACTACCAGGGAAAAACATTGACTTTTATTAAAATGGATCGGAGTCATGTGGGGGGAGGGGTGGGGGACCACTAGACTACCAGGGACATTAAGTGTAATTGTATTGTGAATGGGTCGGGATCATACCTCTCAACTGTCCCTGATTTTCAGGAATGTCCCTGAATTTGCCTCTACATATAACTCTGTCTCTCCTCACAGTTGTGTTTCTGTGACTAAACAGTGGACATTGTAAGCACAAAATAATGTCAGACATTACAGTTACAGACTTGTTCTTCTTTAGAAACTTCATTTTGCACTAAGCCCCATATTCTACCAGCTTTCTGGGTGGATATCTTTACTTTTGAAGATGTGTCCCTGACATTGGCTCTTTGTCCCGGATTTCCCCCTTTTCCCTCACAAAAAGACAGAGACCATTGTTTGTTGTTGTGCTCAGACTGGCAATTAATTTATTTATATATCATAATTCCATGTTTCATTTTATCATCTTATTATTATATCTCTCAGAATTTCATTTATTTTCATCCATATATCAATCTCTGATCATCCCTCTTTCTTCCTCTTTTTCTCCCCCCAGGTGAAAACCTGGGTGCCTTCTTCTTCTCCTTTTTTGTTAGGTAACAGTGTAAACTGAGACTGCTTTTTCCTTCATCTTCTTCCTCTTTTGTTGTTATTCCTTTTTCTCCCTCCCTCCTCCCCACCTTTTTTCCCCACTAGCCAGTCTCCAGCTTGCGTTGGATGACTGGCTTTCCCCTCACTTAGGGTATTAATCTCCTTTACCTCAGGGAAAACCTTCTTAGCCCTTCTCTTTGCCCTTTTTTTTTATATTCTGTTTTTTGCATGTCTTGTCCATACTTCTATAAAGCCCATCGTTTCTGTGTTAAACATGTCTATGGCTAGATCCGACAGGTGCACCCAATCTGATCTGTAGAAATCTTCTACTCATTCTTCTACACTCCGCAGTATTACCTGTCCTCCGCTATTCCTTACCAATGTCCCTACCCTTCTGTTCATCTTTTTCCTGGCCCTATCCTGGCTGTGATCCTGCCTCCAAACCCCCCGTGGTATCATATCCGACCAGGCAAGGCTTACCTGAGGTCACCACTGCTGTATTGTTTATAGGTCCCTTTTTATCTGCAAGTATGTGTCTACCCATGACTTGCCCACAAGATCATTGCCCCCCAAACATATAATAAGTAAGTCTGGACTGGGTCACTGTTCCTTAAGTTCCTTCAAGGTGGGAAGCAGTTGTGCCCATCTCATCCCCCGGATGCCCTGCCAAACCAACCTACACTGTTTCACATCCTGGTACAGCTGCTTTCCCCCAGCCTTCTTCTCTGCTTTCCTTTCTGCCCAATAAATATAGGAGTGGCCGTAGATCCAGACTTCCGTGGTCCTCCCTCTTCCTATGGGGTTTAAGCAAAATTAATTATCTCATATATTGTCTTAATTTCCTCACCACCGTATCCCCTTCCCTGTCCCATTCATCCCCACATTTGTAACAAAACATAAGCAATACGGTACTTTTCTCACTTCAGTGCTCGGATATATCTCTTATAACTGGCAGACCACCAGCGTCCTTTTTCCAAAATACTATCCACAGTTTCGCCTGAAGCTGCCCACTGTGAGGTAGCCCCAATCCGCAAGGAGTGGGACGAGTAGTTAACTGGGTCCTCTCCCAGGAATTGGGTATCTTTCTTGATCAATGCTGTGACTTGATAACCGGTGACCCCTCTTCCATCACCATGAACAAATAATCTCACTGTTCTGGCCCCATGCTCTGCCCACAAAGTCTGCACTGGGCATACCGTGCCATCTACCTATCTCTTTAGTGTCACCATGCAAACCTGCCCCTTTTGATCTGTCTTTGACCTCTTAATCTTGATCTGTATCTCTTTCATCCCCCAACTTATATCTTCCCATTCTAATCCCTCTTTCTTGTCTTTTTTGCCATGGCCTACCACCTCACTCACTCTCATAGCCCCTGCAAACATTACGACATAAATCGTGTGAAATAACTGAGCCTTGGTCTTTGATCTGCATATTGCTGGTAGCACATTCTTTAGTTTTGCTAGCCACTGTTCCCCTATTGGTCTTCTATTGTCTGTTGGCCCTTGCTTCAACCTACCCCATCCCTGCATCATCCTTCTAATAAACCATGATTTTGTTGGGTCCTTCCATCCCTTTAGGTTGCAGATAACACTAATCCCTGCTAAATAAACCCCCATTGTGGTGTGGGCTATTCATTTTTGCCATTGCTCCATGGTGAACTTTCCCAATTGTTCCTCTGTGAGTGGCCTACTTACCTCAATATGGTGTGTTGCCCTGAATGTTTGAAACACTTGCCAGGCCCCATCGTAGGCCCTCAGAGTCCAAGGTGCCCATAAGCTGTGAAACAACAGTTCTGCTCCTTCTTGCCCATGTCCCAGATGATTGTTAGTATGGGCATTTTTTGCTCCTCTGCTGCTGGTGCCAGCCTCTGGAAACCGTCCAGCTACAGATGGGAAAGGCTGTCAGCCAGGGTGTTGTGTACCCCTTCTATGTGTTTTGCTCTGAATGACATGTTCAGCTGCAAGGCCCTTAACACTAAACATCATAAAACTTGAATGACCATTTCTGACCTGGCCCCCCTGTTGTTTAGAACCTCCACCACTGCTCTATTGTCACACCAGAATGTCACTCTCTGATCCCGTAACTCTTTCCCCCACACCAGGGTACATGCCCAGATGGGCATGATCTCTAGCAATGTTATATCTTTTATCTTGCCATCCTTTACCCAATCAGATGGCCATAGTTCTGCAAACCACCTGCCCTTCAGGTAGTCCCCCATGTCTATGCCCCCCGCTGCATCTGTGTAAAGCTTGAGGTCTGTGTTATACACCCACTCTTCCTGCCAGAAAGAGCAGCCAATATATTCCCTGAGAAATTCCTCCCATACTCTAACACCTCTTGTCAGGGCTACCCAATGGTGTGGTTTGGTCACCCTGGCTGTAGCCTTTGCTAACCTTTTTGTGAATGCCCTTCCTGGTTCAATAGCCCTGCAAGCAAAGTTCAGGTGCCCCAGTACCTGCTGTATTTGTTTTAGCTGTGCCCTTCTCCTGCTGGTATGTACTAGGATCAATTCTTTCAGTTTCTCTACTTTTTGAGCCGGCAGCCAGAATATTTCCCTTGGGGCATCTATTTCAATACCCAGGAATTCTAGCACCCTGCAGGGCCCCTCTGCTTTTTCCAGTGCCAGTGGAACCCCTAATTCCTTGCACAGCTCTTGAAATTTGACCAGCATTTTTTGCATCTCCTTTTTACCACTGCCAATGAAAAGGAAATCATCCAAATAGTGAATAACCGTTCTATGACCAGTTTACTCTTGATACATCCACTGCAAACAAGTGCTAAATGCTTCAAATGTTGCACATGCTATTGAACATCCCATGGGCATGGCTTTGTCAAAATAGTACTGACCCCCAACTTTAAAACCCAAGAGGTCCCAGTCTTCTCTTCTGACTGGCAGCAACCTAAATGCAGATTCGATATCTGTCTTTGCCATCCATGCATCCTTAGTAGCCCAGATTATCCTGACTGCATCTTCCAATGTTAAAATATGTTACCCTACTATACTCCTCCCCGATAAAATCATTCACAGAATCCCCTTCTGGAAAGGATAGGTGGTGAATCACCCTATATTCTCCTTCCTGTTTCTTGGGTACCAAACCTAATGGCGAGATCCTCATGTTCTGTAATGGGGGGAATCAAATGGGCCTTCTACTCTTCCCGCTACCTTTTCCTTCTCTATCTTTTGTCTTAACATCTCTTCCTTCCCTTTTACCAACCCCAGGTTGTGTGACTCTCTTGCTTGTCTGGGCCCATCACACTGCAATGAAAAACCTGTGCAAAAACCTTTTTTGATCATCCCTGCCACTTTTTTGTTCAGATATCTGTCCAACCAACCTTTCCATGCCTCTATCCTGATGGTGGTTCTGGCTATCCCAAAATGCTCCCTGTCTTCTCTCCCTTTTTCCCTCCCCGGTCCCTGTCTCTTGCTCAGTGTTTGGCTTTTCTGATCAGTGATTCTGACCTCCTCTGCTCAAGTTTCCCCTACCCCTCACTCTCCTGTTCCATGCCTGCCCTTTAAACCCCTGTCCTTCATGAAAAAACTGTTGACTTAAAACCTGACCCCAGGATCCTTGTGCTCCCTGGGCCCATGTCATTCTGCATCTGTTTGCCAGCTGCGTTCCCCTGCATTTTGAACATGCATGCCGAAAGCAACATTGAGGCCATGAACAAAAGGCCCTATTGTAAGCCCAACAGTACCTCTGGGGCACAACACCTTTCCTCCCCCACTCCCCTTCGGGTGTGGACTGATCCATTACGAAGTCTGTCCATAAGTCTAGCTGCTTCGTATCCCATCTCACATCCCCATATGTTGCCATTCTCTGCCTAAAAAATTTGTCATAGTATATCCATCCCACCCCCACTTTTGCTTTTTTATGCCTTATTATTAGGGAGTATGTGATGAGCGGGATGCCCAGTTCTGGCCTTTTTTCTAATACAATGGCTGAGAAAGTGGCAAAACCTACATACCACCCATCCCAAGTCTTTCCTTTTGTGAATTTTTCTTCCTCCTTCTTCCCTAACAATACTACCGCTGCTGCCATTTCACTCTTCCCTATGTTCTCCGATTCCTCATACTTCGCTGCCACTTCCTGGCTCACCAATACAAATATATCCACATACTCTCTTTTCCATATCTTTTCCTTATCTGGCCAGTGGAACATGTCCACCTATCCTTATCCCGGGGGCACCTATCTCCCTTGTTCCTTTTCCTTCTTTCTCTATATCTCCCTCCTTCCCTTTTGGTACCTCTTTCTCCATCCTGATCTCTGCCAGGGCTGACTTCATTTGTTCTAGGCCTCCTGTCCCAAGTGCTGACACAATTTGACTAATATACTCTTTTATACTGTCAGAGAGGGTAGTGGATGCATGGAACAGCCTTCCTGAGGAGGTTATGGGGTCTAAAACTGTGGGAGAATTCAAGAATGCGTGGGACAGACATAAGGCAGTCCTTGTTGGGGGGTAGGAAGAAATAGGCTGTTGGTTAACTAGGATCTGCTGCCTATCCTGTAGGTAGGGAAATGGGCAGACTAGGTGGGCCAAGCTGTCCTTATCTGCTGTCAAAGTCTATGTTTCTATGTTTCTATGTCACCCACTGCACTGGGTGCATTACCTGGGTCCTTGTCCGAGCTTTGTTGCCTGCCATCCTCCTGGTGCCCTGTTATGGCACCCAGTGGTTGAGGGGGTGGGTGCACCACTAGCGGCTTCGGGGGAACCACTGTGTTCAGAAGATCTGGTCTATGTTCTCCTGGGGGATCCTGACTTGGTCTTGGGAGGTACTGGTGGTACCAGGTCGCTAGGGTGCAGAGGTACTGGATTGGCTACCATGGTGGGTCCCACTACCATTGGTTGTACCCTGGTGAGACTGCGTGGCCCTTCGGCCGGCCGCTTCCCTCTGCCCCTTTTTTCCCTTCCTGCTTTCCTCTTCTCCCTGAGTCTCCCTGGTTCCTCCCCTTCCACCAGCTCCCCCACCCTGTTGGCTTTTTCCGCCAATTCGACTATAGCCCTGTAAGCATCTTCCTTTGAGGGCCTGCTCTTCTTAGGTGCCATATCTTTTGTCCTCTCATACTGCAAAGACAACTGAAGAGAAGAAAACAAGATTCTGTTGTTAACATATGTTTACATCATGCCCTCGTGTGGCCATCCTACATTGCACTCGTACCACAGGCCCCTTCCAGCTGACCGACCTCGGTCCCCTGCTCGTCCCCACCTTCATTCCCTTTCTCTCCCCCCATTACCTGACAGGCCCCTTGTCCTGTCACCAGTCCCACTCCTGTGGACCTTGGGGTGATCACGCCCTCTATACATCTCCAGTGTCCTTTCCTGTGTACTCCCAGTCCTCAGCCTCCCTTTTATATATTTTTTTTTTTGGTTGAGACCCCTTCGGGCCTGTCCATTCCCCTTGTCATGCCCAGCCCCACGGGCCTTGGCTGGCTACTGGACAGCACATGGTTCAAAATCCCTGTCCACCTCCTCATGATGCCCTTCCAGGCCTGTCTTTCAACCTTGTCCCCTTCTGTCCATGCTCCTCTGGCTCATGAGCTGATCCCCCACATTGTGGGCACTGTCTCCTTTTGGCCTCATGCCACTTGCTGCTGTCATCACTGTCTTCCCTGTTTTCACCCCTTTTCTTCCCCTGCAACTCTGGTCTTTGGCTGCTCCCTCCCCCCCAGAGTACTTTGTCCAGGCTTCCCCCTTTTGTTTGGACATAGTCACCTGCCTCCCGCTTCCCCCAAGCAAACCTGTGTCTCGGACTGTGTGGTTCTGTAGCATGTGATGTCATTCCATACACCTCGCGGCCTACTCCTTGCAGGCCCCCCTTTTTTTTTTTTACACTCTCCCAGCCTTCCCCTACCATGCCTTCCTCTGCCTGCTATCTTCTGGGCCCCACCCTCTCCCGTAGCTCACTCCCCTTCCCTCGTGGCCTACATGTGACGTGTGATGTCACGCCCATGTGGCCGCCCACATCCGCCCTTGCTCCATATCCACGCTAGGTCTCACTGCTTGGGCCTCCTATGCATGCCTTCTCCCTGTGGTGCTCCAAGCCCCCATCAGGCAACCAGCTGCATGCCCAGGATACCTTGCTTTATGCGATCCCCCCTCTGATTACCTCCCATTGTTTCTTTTTTCAACCCCTCTTTTCTTCTGGGGCCGTTCCGCCAGGCCCCTTACCACGTTTTCCTCTGTTCCCTGCTACGAATCATCACCACTGTGCAAAACCAACCACAAATCCTTCTGTACTTCAGTGCCTTGCACACTCTTTTTCACCACAGAGTGCTCGCAACCCACCGCTAAAGCTCACCTCTTTACACTTCTTCCTAATACTCTTTTACTGCTGCCATATGCATCGCTCCATGAAAATAACCTCTGCTGCCTGTGCCAATAAACTCAAGTTCCTTCTGTTAAAAGCCTGCTTTGCCACCACTGTTGTCTGTACCTCATGTTCAAAAGTACAACACAGATGCACACTATTCTGGAATATGCAGTCATTTACCATGCTTTAAAAACAAACTTTTTTTTTTACATTCTTCTGACTTCAACACTGTCTTTGTACCTCTGCACTGCCCTTCAGATGCTATGTTAATATAATGGCTGAGATTTAACATTCTGCTATGGGCTTCAATCCCAAAATCTTACATCACAGTCAAACCAAAATTCCCCCTACCCTTCTGCCTTATCCTTCAGATTTTACATTCTCCTCTCTCTCATTCCTTTCTTTCTCTTGTCCTTTTTTTTAAACTCAAACACTTCTACCATACTGTTTGTTTCTCCTTACCTCTTTCCTTGTTGCACAGACCTTCCAATTAATCTGCCAGTCTGACATACTGCAGTTCCAAAAGATCAAAACTCCAGCAAAAAGTGGCTGAAACCCCTCTGTGCTGTCCATTATGTACCTCCACTTGCCCTCCCCTTCCTGTTGCCTGGCCATTGTTCTATCCCCTGTCCCTTCCCCTTCCTTTCTCCCTCCCTCCCCTTCTGAGCACAAACATCCTCATCAAAAGGGAAGGGGTGCACCAGGACAATCTGGTCTTCCCCTTAAAGGGCAAACTCCATTGTCCCTGATTTGTTTAAGCCTTGTTCCTGATTCAGGAGGCAAGGGGTTGTGAGGTATGTATGCACCGACTGTGTCTGGGCACAGTTCCTGCTGCTTTCTGCCTATACTTCTATTCTGACCAACAGGGGATGCTGTGGGTATGCCTTGGCCTGCAACATCCAGCCTGTACTTCCATTCCAACCAAAAGGGGGAGCTTTGTGCTCCATGCAGTAGCACTGGGCAAACTGCATGGTAATGTATGCTAAGCAGCTCTTAATGACAAGCAAATGTACCTGTTTGCCCACGGGTTACCTAAGTAGGCTCATTTGCATGGTAGCTTTGAATATAGCTCCTGTTTGCCCCGGGTTAGCCAGTTTACACTGGGCTAATGTGTTACCACTATGCAATCAGGTTAGCCCTGGGCAAACCTCACTTCAGCATAGCATAGTTTTGCAGTGTGTGGCTTACATTGTTGTTTGCAGTCATGCCTCTCAACTGTCCCTGATTTTCAGACATCCCTGATTTTACCTCAATGTTTTACTTTATGTCTCCTAAAACTTGTGTTTCCATGACCAAACAGTGGGGGTTGTATGCATAAAATAATGTCAAACATTAATGTCACAGACATGTTCTTCCTCAAAAAAATGCATTTTACACTACACCACTTATCCTACCAGCTTCCTGAGTGGATAGCAGCAATTTTTAAGATGTGTCCCTGATTTTAAACCTTTGTCCATGATTTTTTTAAGCCTTGTCCCTGATTGATGAGGCAGGGGGTTGAGAGGTGTGTTTGCAGTAGCTGTGAGACATCTCTGTGCAATCACACACAATGTTCTCCACCTGCAACACTGTCTTGCTACAGAGTTTAATGAGCTGCAGTTGCAGTTTGCACTTCCCTGTTGCTATATTCAGTGCTGTCTTATTCCCAGGTTATTTTTGCCCTGCACTCCCAGCCCAGTGTGCCCAGCTTCCTTAGACTGCTATATTCAGCAGGATTAGCACCAGGCTGTTTCCTTTCGAATATAGCTTGCTTTGTGCACCGGGCTAAGTTTGCTTGCCAGGCAGTGCTAATTTAGCCCCGGGGCAAAGTTTTGAATATCTGGCCCCATATCTTAAAAAATTATTTGATAATATTATACAGCACAATAAATTACACCCTTCAGTACAAGAAGCCACAATTCTAATTTTCAAAATAAAAAGCATAAGGATCCATTACAACCCACTTTATATTGCCCAATATCATTAATGAATTCAGACATAAAAATACTAACAAACATTTTAGCAACCAGATTAGATAAAATACTGATGGAAATTATTCATTCAGTTCAAAATGGGTTTATTGGGGTAGACAATTGAAGGATAATATAAGATGGACACTTAATTTGATAGACCATTTTAAAATCTCAGATTGCTCAATATTATCATTAGATGCCAAAAAGTTTTTGATCGGGTTGAGTGGCCATATATCAAAGTACTATTTTAAAGAATGAACTTTGGCATACAGTTTCGTAAATGGATAGATATTTTATACGCAAGGTTAACTGCCTGAATTAGAACCAATAAACAATTATCTAAAACAATAAATCTATTTCAGGGCACTAGGCAAGGATGCTCATTATTCCCATTGATATTTGCCTTAGTTATAGAAACAATGGCCATTAAAATACACGCAAACAGTATTATAGATGGATTAAAAATAGGTACAGTTGAACATAACATTGGATTATATGCTGATGATGCCCTAATATATACAAAGGGCCAGATATTCAAAGGTTTGCCCCTGTGGTAAGTTAACACAGTCTGGCGTGCAAACTTAGCCTGGAGCATAAAGCAAGCTATATTCAAAAAGAATAGCCCAGGGCAAACAGCCTTTGAATATAGCATGGGGAAGAAGCCATGCAAACTGGGTTGGGAGTGCACGGCAACCATAGCCCTGGAATTTGACAGTACTGAATACAGCAACCAGGAAGTGCAAACTACAACAACTACACAGTGCACAGTGACATGAGGGTAGGTAGAGAGGAACTATGTGGTCAGTGTGTGTTCTGGCAAATGCATGAACCCAGTACAGCTGCAGGCAGCAGCAAACATGAAAAAACAGTAATCAAAACTGTATAATATTCCCTGAACCATTAGTGCCATGCTAACATGTTAGCGTGGCTTTAGCGCAGAGCTAAGCAGTTTGCCTGGTGCAAACACGTTAGCCCCATGCTAAACTTTGCCATATTCAAAAATAGCATGCAAACGAGTCTACTTAGATAGTCTCTGGACAAACAGCCACATTAGCATCTCATCATGCCCTGATTTGCATGCAGTTTGCACAGCGTTACTGCAGGGTCCCACAGCTCCACCTGTAGGTCAGTCTGGAGGTACAGAGGCTGGCCAGGTCTGACTACAGCTCCACCTGTAGGTCAGTCAGGCAGTGTATGATGATAGCTGCAGGCTTCATGTAAGCAGTACAGCATAGCACATTGTACCCCAGGGGACAACACAGCATAGACACAGGTGGTGGTGGTGCTGCATGCAACCTTCACACTGTAGGTCATGCTACAGTGCACAACAGACACTACAGTAGCAAGAGGGCTGGTAGTGTGAGGGGACACAACACTGCCTATGATATGTAGGGCAGTGATGACCACTACACTGTACACAGTGACAGGCACAGCTTGCAGGTAATTACTGACAGTGTACAGTACTATCACACTGTTGTGTGATCCACAGATGCTGTACGTGTGGCATGGGATGCACACAGTGTCATGTACATGGCTGGCAGTGTGTGCTGTGACATCTGTACCATTGTGTGGTAGGTGGCTGGGGGCACATGTAGGATCTGACAGGCACACAGGTGGTGGCATAATCCTATTACTGACCCATGTGCACTGAGCAATGTGTCCCAGCCTTTGGCCACACCTGGGCTGTGGTGAAGTCTGGCCACCCATTCACCCTTCCCTCACTGGCCACCATGCCCACAGTGCTGCATGTGTGTGCTGGCATCTGTTATGCACCACAGACATATGGTCTGCAGGTGTATGCTATGTGGCCACACTACCATGCTGTCCCCTGTGGGTCAGATCACCCCTCACTGTCTTTGCTTGGCTCAGACTGGTGGCAGCTGCTTGCATCATGGTGGTGCCATCAGTGAGCAGCATGTGTCCTCCATGGCTAGAATTTTCTAAGTGTTGTGCTCCTATGTTAGGGCCATGCAAGCTGCGCAAATCCCACATAAGCTCTGCACAATGCACCAGTGATGTAAAATGCTGTTTGCCCAGGGTTAAGACCAGCTTTTCTTGGGTGGTAAATTGTACCGCACTATGGGTCGCGCTATGTCATGCTAAACACATTAGCGTGGCACTAGTCGCTCTAATATCTCATAGCAAATTTATTCATGTTCACTATGCCCCTTGCATATCATTATGCTTAGCCCAGCTCTACTGCTGTTTGCCCATGCTAGTTGGCCTTTTGAATATGGCAGACCCACGCCAATCCCACGCTATTGCCACACAAACTGTTTGCAGACCACGCCAAGCTTTGAAAATCTGGCCCAAATTCTCTTAACAATAGCTGTCAAGATCTTAAGGATATATTAACACAATTTGACACCATCTCAGGTTACAAATTAAACTGGGAAAAATCAGAACTGTTGGAGTCTAAATCACAGAGTGATCCATTCATTTCAACACATATTCTTAATGTCAAAATGGTTAACAATTAAAAATATTTAGGAATCAAACTAGACCAAGACAACTCAAGCCTGTTTTTGAATAATTTTGTACATCTTAAGGACAAAACAAAGATTTACAAAACTGGAAACCTCTTCCAATAATCCTAATTGGACACATAAATAATAAAAATGAATATACTTCCTAAGTATTTATTTTTATTTCAGAAAATCCCAATAATAATTAATGATAACTTTTTCAAATCATTAGATACCAGCATACATAAGTTTCTATGTTGAGGAAAGAAATCTAGATTGATAAATTATAAATACTGTATCATGGGAGCAAGGTGGAGTGGCACTTCCAAACATTAGATGGTACTATTATGCGGCTAATATTGCTATTACCAATGATTGGTTTAAACAAAAAGACATTTTGGCAGCCACACAAGTTGAATTAATGGATTCTTGTAATGAAAGTTTTAAATGCTTATTATTTTCTGGTAATTATTGCAGACAAAAAAACAAACAAACAAAATGTTTAACTACTCAGACCACTTGCTCTATATGGGAGAAAGTCATTAAATTAACAAAAACCATAAATAATATATCAATTCATACCCCAATCTATTTAAATGATAATTTTCCTCCTTCAATAATGGATATGGGATTTAAAATCTGGCATCAACATGGTATAAGAGAAATAATGGACTAATTTAATGAACATGGTCTTCTAGATTTTGAGACCATCACAATAAAACATAAGTTAAATCAAAACAATTTTTAGGTATTTACAGATAAGAGAATATATAAGAAATAACTGAAACTTACAAAGTAAACACCAAGAAACTCAGTGGGAACAAATCATTAATCATATAAATAAGAGCAAACTCATATCTAGAATATACACATATATGTTACAAAATGCTGGCAGTAACTTGCAGACCTTAAAAGATAAGTGGCAAACTAAATTTAATAAACAAATAACAGATTAGCAATGGGTACAGATAACAAACCTTTAAGAATTAGGTATCATATCAGCTAAATTACTGCAAATATATTTTAGTATACTTCATTGAACATACTATATTCTCCACAGACTAAATTTTATGAATCGTAATCTATCCAATCATTGTCCTAGATGTAAAATGCAAAATACAACTTTAGAACACATGATAGTAGTTTGCAACATACTGATCTAAAATTATAACCACCATCTTTCAGATTACTGGAAAAAAGAAAAAAACGAGACAACTACACTCTTTTACTCTTGCAGGGAACTCATAATGTTAAAATCAATAACAATAAATTAAAATAAATAAGAATAGGAATAATTATAGCATATAAAGGTATTTCGAAAAATTTGAAAAAATACATTCTACCGGAGCATACTATGTGAATTAACCTAATGACAGATATTTATAAAACTGAGAAAGTTCACTATATTTTGTTAAAACGTATAACAAGATTTGAGAATGTTTGGTCTGGTTTTGATTCTTATTTAAAATCAAGAAATGTTAGAAATCAGATTGACTAAAAATACTCTGTTAATATAACTGAAGCTTAAGTATGAATGTGATAAATAAAAAAATTATAAATTATTCAAGCATGGAATAAGAAACCTAAGTCTGACTGTAAATGGAAATTTTTATGTATCATGTACTATATAAGACTTGCAAATGTATTTGACATAATAAAGAAAAAAAAACAAAATAAAAATGGGGGGTACCGGGGGACTGGAGGAGGGCAGATGTAGTCCCACTTCACATAAGTGGAAATAGGGAGAAGGAAGGAAATTACAGGCCAGTCAGCCTGATATCAGTGGTAGGCAAGGTAATGTAAACACTATTAAAGAAAAGAATTGTGAAATACCTAGTTACTAATAACCTGCAGGATCAGAGGCAGCATGGGTTCACAGGGGGAGATCATGCTAAAGAACCCTTGATTGTGTTCTTTGATTGGTTAATCAGGGAAGTGGATCAAGAGGGAGTGGTGGATGTGGCCTACCTGGATTTCAGCAAGGCCTACAACACCGTTCTACATAGAAGGCTGTTAAACAAGCTTGGAAGCCTAGGAGTAGGTCCTAAGGTAGTTACATGGGTGGAAATTGGCTGGGCAATAGGAGTCAGAGGGTGATGGTAAATGACAGTCACTCTGAAGAAGGCAAAGTGACCAGTGAAGTATCACAGGGGATCAGTACTATGGCCAGTCTTCTTTAATGCCTTCATCAATGACATTGCAGAAGGACTGAAAGGGAAAGTATGCCTGTTTGCAGAAGACACAAAACTCTGCAACAGAGTAGACACACCAGAAGGAGCAGAGAAAATGAGAAGTGATCTGGAAAAGTTGGAAGAATGATCAAGGGGTTGGCAGCTGGGTTTTAATGCAAGGAAGTGCAAACTAATGCACTTGGGACATAAGAACCTGGGGGCAACATACCAACTGTGAGGAGAAAAATTAATAGTTACAAAACAGGAAAAGGATCTGGGGGTGATCATTTCTGATGACTTGAAGGTAGTGAAGCAGTGTGACAAAACATTGGAGAAGGCTGGAAGGATGCTGGGTTGAATAGGAAGGGGAATCATCAGCAGAAGGAGGGAGGTAATAATACTCCTATACAGATCACTGGTTAGACCACGCCTCAAGTACTTTGTACAGTTCTGGAGTCCCCACCTCCATAAAAACACAGAGATGGTGGAAGCAGTACAAAGGAGGGCAACCAAAATGCTGCATGGCCTGAGTCAAAAGCCATATGGGATAAGGCTCAAGGAACTTCACATGTACTCCCTGGAGGAAATGAGGGAAAGGTGTGATATGTTAGAGACCTTCAAATACATCACAGGCAAAAACAAGGTACAGGAGGGAAACGCTTTCCACAGAAAAAGGTGCTCAAAGATGAAGAGTCCTTCTATGAAGTTAGAAGGGGGAGGCTCAAAGGAAATGTGAAGAAGTACTTCTTCATGGAGAAAGTAGTAGATGCATGGAACAGCTTACCAGCAGAGGTGGTTGGGGCAGAAACAGTGGAAGGGTTCAAGAACACATGGGATAGACAAAGAGGAATCTTAGTGGTAGGGAGGCAGGGGAAGATTGGAGACTGAGTACGGTCTGCGGTGATACTATAGGTAGGGAAAATAGGACAGCCTAAGTGGGCCATCAGGACTTTATCTGTCAACAGATTCTATGTTTCTATGTTTCTGCCATACCACATAACATTCAATTGTCAGAACCCCCCCACCTTGACAGAGTTAATGCTTAAAAGCACTATTAATGAAGAAAGCAACTTTTGTGATGTATGAAATGAAGCACCAGTAATCACTCTGGGACTACTGTACACAAAGCAGGGGTATGCTGACCCAACAGCAACACCAGCACAGTGACATACCTCGCTGTCAGCAAAATCAACACTTTGCCAACAGGTCGCTGTGTTGGTTCACCTGAGACAGGGGCACACTGTCTCCCAGTCCTGCACCCCCTCCCTGAATCAACTCCAACTGGAGTTGAGAATCTAAAGTACAGGGGGTGCATGGCCAGAGACCACTGCATGGGGGGTATGTGAGGTGAAGCCCCCCCAATGAAAAAACAGGACTGGGAGACAAGCAGTATTTATGTCAACTGTAACTTGTGGTTGGCATAAATCCTGTCAATGTGATGCCAGTTGACAAAAGTGTTGCCTAAACAGCACTGTAGAACCCAAGACAGGCATTGTTCCATTTTCACAGAACCGTATTTACATTAAACAGATTGCTTTTGGAACAAATCTTCTTAAAATCATATCTCCAGTTAATTATCTGTCTTGCCTTTTAGTACAAGTATCCAAACTTGAGCCTTCCAAGACCCTAAACTGGAGAACAATGCCCATAGGTGCTTCCATGTGCCAACAGTTTCAACATTATGATCATTTAAAAAACAATGACTTTTTCCTTTTCCATTAACCCCACAAATCTATGTATAATCTGCCACTGATATGAGGCAGTACTGAATGGAGACAGTAGTGTGCTTCAAGTAGTGGAGTGATTGTACTTGAACTCCAAAATGTTGGGCTTCATTTGTAATCTGGTGATGTGCTGGAGCTCCCTTCTCTCTCTCTCCCTCTCTCTCTCTCTCTCTCTGTGTAACAGCAAGACATCATGCATGCTCTGCTATGCAACCATAAAAACAGTATGAGCAATACATAGACAAACATAAATTTCAATAATGATTCATTTGTAAACTCTTATAGTGCATATTATTATCTTTGTTACTAGATTATTGTAAAAGATAAGTTAGTTGCTCTATTCCAACAGCACACTGAACTGACAACATGTGCTTAGAAAAGTGAAAGCGCATCAAGAGAATTATTCTGATTGCTATTATATAAGTTTGTTTTATTATGGGCTGTAAAAGTGGCACAACTGAAAAAACTGCCACCCTTTTCCTGAGCACTACAGCAGATCGTATTTTACAGCTAAATAGGTTCCTGAGCATCACAATTAATCAGCTTCAAAAGTGTTGAATGGGGGGTTGCAAAACATGTAATCATTCTGTGTATTACTGAAGCTGTGTGATTACATAATTAACTATGTCTTTCTCTGCCATTCATGAAAAACAATCACATATTTAGTACAGCCTCGGTTATATACATAGCTGTATTTGTTTTGATACAAAACACAAACTGGAATTGTCGAAGTCAACAATAATGACAGTGCTCATTCTCATTTCAAAAGATAACTAACAGCAGTATAGCCATTTTTACATTACTAGAACTTAATTCCAGTTCATTGTTTCATGGTTAGAGGCAGTAGTGTTGTCAGACACTGGTCACAGGTAGTTTTCAATTGAAACAAATCCCAGGTTAGAATTTTTATTAATAAAAAATGGATCTGTCAATGAGCAGCACTTCATCTTTCCAGCAGCTTTACACAACACAAGAAGGAGCCATTGAGTTCAGCTGTTTGGATGTCTTTTCAGACTCTGGTCATAGCTGATCAATCAAGAAGTACCTGCACTTTTTTACAACCTTAACATTGGTACAGTATTTTTTTATGATAAGGGCACATGAATTTCAAAAGAGAACACCATTTGTGATAAAATTGGTGGAGACAGGTTGAATGCTGTGTTTTTTTGGCAGACACATATAGGCTGAAATAGAAACAAAACCAGGTTACAAGTAAAAAAAAAAAAGACACAGTATGTACAAACAGCGCTTCATATTTACAGTAGTCGTTCAAGACACTCAGTGACAGTTTAACATCTTTAGCTAATCCCAGACCACTATCTCCCCATCCCCATCAAAACATTGCAGCTCCCCACCAACCAGCCACAATGCAAAATCATACAAACCCTAGTGAACTGAGCAAACACCTCTAATGTTGCTTACTTGCAGTATATGCACATCTATAGCTCTATAGTTGGTTAACTGCGAGGACTGCAGAAAAATCATAATTAACAAGACCTTCTAAGAAAAGACATCTCTCGTTTGCTCAATACCCAACCTGTCTGACCATGCTGCCATGTTGTTCAAGGACAAATCCCTTTTTTAGATTAAAACCATGTGTTGTCTCTGCTGCAAGCTAAATGTGTCAGCAGTTCATCCTGTATACAATCAGACAATATACTTTCAAGAAAGAAGGACTAGTTTCTATATATCATTTCTGGCTCTGTGATAACCTACTACTGTATTTTATATTGAAGCTTTAGCATGCACCCTTAGAGTAGAAAACACCCTTGTAAGCATGCCATGGTCAAGAAAATAGAATCTGTCAGCTGTGACCAGAGTCATATTTGCAGCTGCCGTGCAGTACGCAATAGTGAGTTTACATCAGCTGTTTGGCCATCTTTTCAGACTCTGGTCACAGTAGATCAAGCCAAAAGAACCATTTCCTTTTTCTAAAACATTCATAAATGGAGGTTTTCTTATGATTAGGGCTAATCTTATATCTGATCACCTCATATAGAGAGCCAACGCTGGTGAAGGACCAATTTCATGTCCATCTGGTTTGCACTGCAGTATGGTTGGGCTCTTTGGGTATTGAGCAAACTAGGGTTACTTGGGGGTTGTGCTATGTTTTAGTGTGGGGGTTGATGACGGACTTGGATTAACTAAAGAATGCACATCTGGTTATAGCATTGATCAAGGAGTGCATCAGGTGGTGGCAATCAATACATAATTTAAAGAAAATATGTATGCTTGCATTACTGTATCTGTGTCTTACTGGTTGGGCATGGTGTAGGGAGAGGAGGGAATCAAAATGGCAAATTATCTGACATTTTATTGCCGCCATTGTCAAAAGACATCCCTCATTTGGATATTAAATTTTTCATGCACCACTTAAGGCTATGGTGACCAGCTATAATATGAACCCTTATCATAAGACCTCCATGTAGGAATGCCTTGGTTAGGAAAATGAAACAGTTGTCTTTGCCCAATCTGCTGTGATTGGAGTCTGAAAAGACAACTGAACAGCTGATCTAAACTGTCACTGATTGTATCATGAATGGCTGCTGTAAAAATGAGGAACACTGTTTAGGTTATTTTTTATGTTTGCTTGTGCGCACTGCGCATGCACAAGACAGATCTTAGGACAGTATGACATTTTAGAGGTGTGTGAGTTTCTACCTAATGCAGTTGATGCTTTATGGTGCTCGTTCCTCAGGCACCAATGAATCAGTGAGCTGTCTATGACAGCAGTTTGAGAGAAGCAGTCTTCACTTGAAAGAAAAGTGCCACTCCAATCAGGGATGGTTACGAGTTGACACTTTATGGGGCTCATCCCTCAAGTACCAATGAATCGTGAGCTGTCAATGACAGAAGTTTGAGAGAGGACCGTACTGGAAAGAAATCTGCCACTGCAATGAGGGACAGTTTCCTCATTGCAGCAGGACCATCCCCCCTCCCTCTCAACCAGGCACACAGACATACCTTCTCTCTGTTGGCAGCAGCTGACAAGACTCCAGCCATGTGCATTAAAGTGTGCAGTAATGTGAATGGCTGGAGTTATGGTTCTTGTCAGCTGCTGCCACCAGGCTCCTTGTTTGTTTGGTGTGCCTATCCTGGTGAACCATTTCAATAAATAAATAAATGAACTGTGGCATGGCTTTCCACATTGGCACTCCTGCCACTGCCCACACACTCCCCACAAAGCTGACATCAGGGTGCCCAGTCCCCATGTTGGCATGTATCCCCCCCTCCCTCCATTAATCTGACATACTAGGAGCCCACTCCAGTGTGCCAAAATAATATTTTACTTAATTATTCTGACACCTGGATGCCCACCCCCGGTGTCAGATGACCCCCCCACTCACCCGAATATTTCTAGTGCCGACATTGGGGTGCCCAATCCCTGTGTCAGCATTCATCCCCCCCCCCACACACACACTACTGTGGCACACTGGGAGCCCAGCCCAGTGTTACTAAATATTTTTGTTAACCTGTAAAATAAAGAAAATCATTCTGAAGTCTTTTTTCCCCTGTAAAAAAGAAAACAGTCCCTCGTTGTCTCCACATTCCAGCTCCCTCACTCCCACCTTCCATCTGCAGACCCACCTACCCACATCCATTCCTTACCACAAACTTACCTCCAGAGGTCAGAAGCAGTGATCTTTTATGGAACGGTACACGTCAGCACTCTTCAGAGCCGACCAGCAAACTGAAGAAATGATGGTAAGTTGTATAATGGAGGGGGATTCAACTTATGTTAATATCTCAAGCCATTTTTAGGAATTTATGCCGCAAATTTCCAACATAGGGTTCTTGGAACCCTAACTCATGAACACTGTCACTGTCATTTGGTTACTCGGTCCTGAAAGGTGATTTCACAGTTGCTGTGCAGAATCACATTTTTGGACTGATTAATGAAATGGCAGTGCCACTGTTAATGAAGTGGGGTCCCAAAAAACCCATGTTCCAAATTTAGTGAAAATTTAAAATTGACTGTACATGCGCATGCTACGTTTCTATGCACGCCAGAATTTGTCAATTTTTAATATTTTCACTCCAGATTTTCAACACTGCTATTTTTTCACACCTCCTTATGAGTATTATAGCTGTCATTTTTCACATCCTGCTCAAAATGTATTTTTGCACCTGTGGCACAGAATGGTATGGTCACTGTGGGATATCAACTGTCAAGACAGATTAACAAAATCACAGTGGCGCTGTTCATGAGGTGAGGTCCAAAACTGTGCATGTTGAAAATTTGGTAAAATAATTCCATAAAAATGATTGCGTTACAGGCTTGTGATGAGCAGTTTCTATGCACACTTGTAACTTCACCAATTTTTCACATCTTCACTTCAGATTTTCAACATTGACATTTTTTCACATCTCCTCATGAACAGTACAGCTGTCATTTTTTACGTCCTGCCCAAATGTGTTTTCGCACCTGTGGTTCTGAATGGTGCAGTTGCTGTGTGAAATCACCTTTTTGGACTGAGTAATGAAATAGTAGTGCCACTGTTCATCAGTTGGGGTCCCAAAAAGCCCATGTTGAAAATTTGGAGTGAAAATGCCAACAAATGCCTGAGGCATTAGGGTTTCCAACCATAATGCCCCACCCTGTACAGACTGAAAGGCATTGGGGGTGTGACTTGTGGTCATCGGCCATAATGCTTATGCCATTCCACACCTACACCCACCCTGCATCCAGTGACAGGCATTGGGGTGTGCCTTGGGGTCTTCAGCCCTAAAGTTCACCCCATTCTCCTCTACTGCACCCATCTCTGCTCATTTCCTTTTGGAATGGGGTGAGTGT
The DNA here is from genome assembly GCA_016271365.2 of Neoceratodus forsteri. Classification (NCBI taxonomy): domain Eukaryota; kingdom Metazoa; phylum Chordata; order Ceratodontiformes; family Ceratodontidae; genus Neoceratodus; species Neoceratodus forsteri. The sequence continues at coordinate 324,687,996 of CM028134.1, forward strand.
AAGGGCCAAAGATCCTAAGGCACACCGCAACACCTGTCAGTGTTTGCAGGGTGGAGTGAGGTGGAATGGCATGAGCGTTATGTCCGACAACCAAAAGACACATCCTCAAATGCCTGTCAGTCTCTGCAGGGTGGGGGTGGAGTTGGTGTTAGTTTAATACTTCACTGCCATTCCTGTTATGCATCTCTCTAACTCCTGCACTACCAATACCAATACCAGCAAGCAAACATTCGGCATTGACAAATACTTGTTTTTCTTTCTTGTAATCTTGTTTTGTTTCTATTCTATTTCAAACTAAACGTATCTGCCAGAAAAACACAGCATTCATCCTGTCCCCATACATACTATAGAATCAGACATGGTGTCTTTTGAAAGAAGCACAAGGATTGATCACCATTTGTGACTCAGACGTTATCTTGCAAATTACTGCTGAAGCTCCATGTACCCATAGCATTAAAAAATATAATACCTTAGCAATGTCATGCTTATTAAAAAATAACAGCTACTTTTTGCATGATCAGCTGTGATCGGAGTCTGAAGAGATATCCAGACAGCTGATATCAACAGCTACTCCTTGTGTAGTGTAATGCTGCTGCAAAGATGAAGTGCTGTTTATTTACAGATCGGTTTTTTCAAGTGTTCAGAAATGAGATTTATTAAAGTTTTTGGGCAAACACAGGTGAAACACAGCACACTGAAGACACTGCAATAAAAAGCACACATGTGCAGATGTCATATACACATACATTTGTGATAGTATCCATACAACACATACAGATTATTTAATCCAGTTATTTTTGACATGAAAATCTGGACTTCTTCAACCATAGAATAACAATAAGACAGCAGGAATCACTGAGAGTTTTAGAGCCAAAATATATGGTTGTATACCATAGCAACTAGATATCCACAAAAACCGTCACACAACAGAGATGGGCAGCAAAGACTGGGCTATTTGAGGTCCAGTGGATTGTATAGACCTAGGCCTCAGTCAGAATAGGAAGTCTTTGATCTGGGTCAAAATAGTAAAATCTGGAGCCCAGAAAGGCCTGCCAGCAACATCGGAATTTATCAAGTGAGCTGATAGCAAAATGATATAGCTTCTCATACATAACAAGAAGACCAATAGCCAAAAGTCACTCTTGAGCCAATGTGCAGTTGTTTGTACACCTTCTGGTAAGTAACAAATGCTTAGCTGCAGCACCAAATGAAGTGGCCCATTGAGCCTGAGGATCATACTTAGGGGTGTTATCTGGGCAGCATCCAAAAAGAAGGAGAGGTGCATCCACCTTAAGTCAGGGACCTGCAACTTGCTGATAGCTTGTTGTGACCTCATTCCAGAATGTCTGAATGTCTGGGCATTCCCAGAGGATGTGGTAGAGCTTGATCACATCCTGACCACAACTCCAGCAGTTTTCTTGAGGCATAACTCTTCTTTGTTTTAACTTGTGGTGGGTCATATACCACTGTAGCAGGGTTTTATTCATAATGATGTGGCTTCTATTGTCTCTACATGCAAAATGAATATGGTGACAACAGTGAGACCATTGGGTTTTCATTATCTCCATGCCAAGATCCTGCTCCCATTGTTTTTTGGCAAGGATGGTGGGGTCTGAAGCACTGTCCCACATGGCCTTGTATATGATGATGACCCTCCCTTTTCTTTGTTTGGCCCAGTTAAATACTGGAGGAGAGCCCTCTAGAAAGTCTGCAACTTAAGACAATTCTTTTGAGTGTAATGCCATATCCCTGAACTTTGGGTATCTCCAGAAGTTGTTTTGTGGGAGCTGGTGGTGGTCCTTAAGTACACTAAAAGAGTCCATGATGGTGGAACCAGGGTAATAGATGATCCCTTATTCTGTGAATGCTTTGGGACACCCACAGGGTCCAGTGAATCAGGGAACCACCTATAGTCAACATAGGGTTGTTCCATAATGTGGTGGTCACCCAAGGGGCAGCCAGTTTGGATATGCTTTTGGGAACTGACTCCCATTAAGTAATGGACACTGCCACAGACAGAAGCCAAAGGGTGAATGGATGCCAAAAGGATTAAAGCAGAACTGATGGTGAGGAGGCTCAGGTAAGGGCCACCTCCAGAGGCAGCGATCTAGGGGCTGGGATATTGGGGCAGTGAACCATTGTACAATCTGAGCAGTAACATACACCATGTAAAACCCCTGGAACCAGGGGAGGCCCCACCTACCTCTGATCCAGTGCTGCCAGAGCTTCAGCCTCCTATACCAAGGTGGTTTACCCTTCCATGGAAAATGTCCAACCATGGGAGAGATTTTTTGGAACCATATCTTGGAAATGCTAATGGGTAGATGGGCTAAAATATGCAGGACTTTGGGTGCCTTCATAAGTTTAATCACCTCAGTTTTCCCAATGAGGGAAAGATGTAATGCCTTCCAACTGTCCAGATTTGCTCTGGAGGCCTGAATTTGTGGGTACAGATTTAGTGAGCACAGCCTGGACAGGTCAGAGTGGAGTTTGATTCTCAGGTAGGAGATGCCCTCTGGGGCCCACTTAAAGTGAAGTTCCTGGAATGCCTCCTGTAAACATATTTTGTTTAATGGCATAACCTCAGTTTTAGACAGGTTGATCTTTAGACCAGACACTGAGGTGAAGGCAGAAAGGATTGGAATGATGTGCTTGGCATAGAGACTGGTCTGAGAAATAGTAATAAGGAGGTTGTCTGCATGCAGGTGAGTCTTATAAGACTCATGACCAATATGTATACCTGGGTTATCCTGTCTCTCCTGCAAGGCAATATTCAGGGATTTGATGGCCAGGATAAACAGTAAGGGAGACAGAGAGCAACCTTGTTTGGTCCCTTTCTGTAGCCAAAAGGCTGGGGATAAGACCCCATTGGTTAGTACCTTCGCTGTAGTGGATGCATAGAGTAAACCCACCCAATTCCTGAAGGCAAATCCTGGGCAGGATTCACTAAGAAAGCCAAAAATCCCACAGCTGTGGGAAAAAAGCCTGCAGCACTGAGGAAACACAGTTGTGTGATATTCATAAAGAAATTTTGAGCAGGTGTGGAATTTCATAAAATCCTCACAGCTGCAGAATTTCAGCAGCTGTGGAAATTGTGCACGTGCTGAAAATCAGCAACTGTGGATACACAGCTCCAGAAATAGCTTAGGAGGCATAGCAGCAGGTGAACTTAATTAGCTAGAACAGCAGACGTTAGCAGAGCTGCCATAGAATGAAGCTGAAACACCCACAAAGAGACCAGCAACCAGTCCCTCAACTGGGACCACTGCAGCACCACAGGTACCAGCAATACAACGGCACCAGAGTGGCCAACTGTTACTGCTAGTCCCCCCCGAACGGTGTTCCTGTTGCCTGCAGAGGTAGTACTCACTGAAGGCTGGCCAGGCTCTACTGCCTGTGGGGCTCCATCATGGGCTGCACTGTGTCTGGTGGTTGTTGCCTGTTGCCATATCATGGCAATGTGTGCTTTTATTGCTGTTATATTAGCCACAGTTATACTATCTGGGATGCTGTCACCTGTACCTCACCTCCACCTTAATTGACTCCAATTGCTGGGGCACTACTGCAGTTTGCTGAGGGAGAGTTACACCTCATTCCACTGTGTGTAACATTTTTTCCACAGCTGCGCAAAAAAAAAATGGTTGTGAATAGCTTTTCAGGGGCTGTGGTTTACTTACCTCACACCTTTTTTTCCTCAGGGACTTCCACAGCTGCACTTTTTTCAGAGTCCTTAGTGTTGTTTTCTGCAGCCACAGAGGGTTTTATGAATAGCACTCAGTGCAAGTTTCCCTTAGTTTCCATAGCTACGACAGTTTTGGGGACTTAGTTTGCACCATCAGAAAACTTTGTGAATCCAGCCGCCTATGCCTATCTTTTCTAGTGTGGCCAGGAGATACAGCCATTCTACTGATTCAAAGGCCTTTTTGAAATCTATGGCTATGGCAGCTGCAGGACCTGATAAAGAATTGGTGTGGTGAATCAGGTAAATCAGAGTGTGTAGATTATCAGCTAAGCCAGCCTGTGACAAACCCAACCAGGGCTGGGTGCACCAAACCAAGTAAGACTGCCTCTAACTGGATGGCAAGGACCTTTGTGAGGACTTTCCCATCTGCAATAATGAGGGTTCAGCAGTAGCTACCAAGAAGGGATGGATTTTTGTCCTTTTTGGGGAGCACAGTGATACTGCTTCGTGCATTGTTCTGGATAACAAACCTTTGTTTAAGGAGTACTGAAAGGCCTGGAAGAGGTAGGCTGAGATGTTTCCCTCCTGGATTTGGCAAAATTCAATGGAAAACCCATCTCCTCCTGTTGCCTTGTGTGAGGACATGAATCTGATGGCCATCAGAGCTTCCACCTCAGAGATGGGGGCACCAAGGGCATTGGCCTGTAGCTTAGGGATAGTGTTGTGTGAAACTGGAAAATTTTGCCCTGTAGTGGGTTTGGGATTCCTGTGTAATACAACTAGGCAGAGTCAGGATTTAGTGCATAAAAAATGCACTGAGGCATTCATCAATTTAATCCATCTTCAGCAATCAGAAGGATATATGTACAGAAATCAAGAAAATCAATAAAGCTAAAATTCAGTTGAGAGTAATAAAGAAATAAACTTAGAAATAGGAACCACTGCTTTGCCTCAGCAGTGTCGCATGGCTTTTCTTTTGCAACCCAGTCAAACACTCTCTGGCGTGAGCTCACACCACTTGGAGGTCTTTTTCCTGCCTCCATCAGTACAAGACTGACTCCCTATCTAACATTTATGTCCCTAGTGGAAGCTTTTATATCCTTTGTGATTACATCATAATTCTGAGGGGAATTCCCATTTGCAGTGGCATTATATAATGGGGAGGTTCCATAGGCCATGATGTAACATAATTGACAGTTTCCATATTTCATTTAGTTTAAGGCTTGCCAGCACGTTATTTTATATTTTTGGTGAAAAGGTGAACAAGGGGACGAGGGACACCTATCCCACTACCAGGCACCTTCTCCTGACAGAGGTCACTCTGTCACATACCTCCCCACAAGAGGGCAACCATCCTAAGGTTGTCCGATACACATACTCGTCACAACCAGGGAGTATGGTGGAGTTCTGGCCCTCCCTCACCATGTAGTTCCACCCCAGGGTCCCTTAAACAGAGTATGTAATCATACAGTCCCTCATTGATAACATACTTACAATACCCTGGGGCTCTTATTACTTTCATAACATTCACTGGTATTTTTATTTCACTAGCAAGACTAGTTACTAATCACATAGCATAGGTTTCTCAACTTTTGTTTGGAATATCTGACACCTACCATTAGTGTGTTCCAATAGATATTCCCCCTGGAGGTCAATTTCCACTGTAACCTTCTTGTATCTAGACCAAAAAATACAGGAAAGAGCAAGGAATGGATCAAAAAGACAATCTGACAAGTGGCCAACATAACAGATGAAAAGGAAAAAAGTGATAGAGAAGACGATATATGAAGCAAAAACTGTTACAGCAGTATTTTTCAGTTTTCAGACGTTGCAGACAAACAGTATCCCCCTTCCCTCATCCTAGTAGGGAATGGAGCTATGGCCCACCCTCATCCATTAGCTCCACCCCAGGGTTCCTCAAACAGTGTAATCAATTTTGTGATGTATCATCTGCTCACTAACATTACTTTACACTGGGGTTAAAAAACAACAACATGGGAGATCAATCCACCTTCCCATTTTACCAGTCTACATGTACTTCCATCAGCACACAAGGGATATGTACTACAATCTTCTGAGGTTTTTATCACAGAAGCAGCTAGTAGTGAAAGTAGAACACAGTCCAGTGCTAACTACCATCTAGTACCCTTAACCCACGTGAGTGTGTTCTCCTTTTCCAGGGGTGCCATTTCTTTAGGCCCTCCCACCTTTGGGTTCTACTTTCTATCTGTCTGTCAGGTACCCCCTGATACACAGCACTGGTTCCTACATAGGCAGCTACCTACCTATACACTCCTGGCCAGTAATATAGTAATATCTTGAAGCGATTTCACTCAGGACTTCCCCATGGTTTAAGGGCCTAGTGTGCTTGTAGCAAACAGACTCCAACATCTCCCTCCTATAAATCATGGATACCACCACCCTGGCATCTACTTGCCCAGTATGGGGATTGGATTTCATGTGATGCAGAACACCCCCTTTTTGTTCATGCCACTGCAACTTAGTTTCTCTACCTCCATTTGACATTTTACCGTCACGCACAGAAACATAAGCCTGTAAGCTGGTTAACTCAGCATCTCCAGCCTGCAACATTTCCCAGTCAGCAGGCGAGTTACTGGTACATACATCAGCTACACAAGTCCCTTTAAGTACTACAGTCTCTTGCAACTTGCTTGCAGTCTTCACCCCAGCACCATCATGTCCAAATACAGTCTTACCTGAGGACTTCTCATGGTCTTTCCCTTCCTGAATACTATCCTCCACCAGGTAACAGCCTGGGGAAATGGGCAACAATGGGACATCCATAAGTACTGGCTGCACATGCTCAGGCAGGGAATCCTCTTCCTCCATATAACAGCCAGGAAAAATTGACAATATCGGTAACCAGGACTCCATCCGTGGGCCCTCCTCTTCTCGATGCCCATGCTCCTGGTCATCCGCAGCAACATCTGGTTCCTCCGAATGGGTCCTTTCCAAAAGCACCTGATAATGGTGCTCAGCCTCCCTCTGACATCAGTCCACCTCTAGCCACTTCCCATTAAACCAATTCACCAGTTGGGCAAGTTCCACCATCTGGTTTCCAAATATGTCAGGCTGTTGTAGTACCTCTTCCAGGTCACCACCTCCAGTACTCCACATCCTTGAATCTAGTGCCATGCACCACTGCCACTTATCCCCAAACAGTACCAGAGCTGGTACCACCTGACTAAGCTCTCCTTTGTATCCCTTAGACACTCAGCCAGATCCCACTCTGACACCAACTGTAGCGGGTTGGGATTCCTGACTAACATAACTAGGCAGAGTCAGGATTTAGTGCATAAAAAACACCCTGAGGCATTCATCCATTTATTCCATCTTCAGAAATAAGAAGGATATATGCACAGAAATCAAGAAAATTATGAAAGTTAAAACTCAGTTGAGAATAATAAAGAAATAAACTTAGAAATAGGAATCACTGCTTCACCTTAGCAGGGTCGCATGGCTTTTCTTTTGCAACCCAGGCAAACACTATCTGGTGTGAGCTCACACCACCTGGAGATCTTTCTCCTACCTCCATCAGTACAATACTGACTCCCTATCTAACATTTCTGTCCCTAGTGGAAGCTTTTATATCCTTTGTGATTACATCATAATTCTGAGGGGAATTCTCATTTGCTGTGGCATTACATAATGGGGAGTTTCCATAGGCAATGATGTAATATAATTTGGAGTTTCCATATTTCATCTAGTTTAAGGATTGCTGGCACTTTATTTTATATTTTTGGAAAAAGGTGAACAGGGGGACCAGGGACACCTATCCCATCATCGGGCACCTTCTCCTGACAGAGGTCACTCTGTCACACGCCCAGTGAAATATTTCACGGAATTTGTGAATTCAGAAAATATTTTGTGGGCCAAAATGCTAAATTTTACCTGTGGAGCGGGTGACATTTCACCTTTGAACAGGTGAAATTCACTGCTTGTGGGAGAAATTTCACAATTTTACCACTAATTGAGACTCCCTGGTGTCTAGTGGACCCTCACAGCTGATCGCCGGCCAAACTGAAAACTCTCCTCCCCAAGTCACCCCAAGTTATTTCCTCTCCTCAGCCATGACCCTGGCCCCTAATCTTTAAAAAAAAATTCCCTCCCCTGTCCCTGGTGTCTAGTGGACCCCCACCCTGTCTTCAGTCAGATAGCACCCACCCCACAACACCCCCCAGTACCCAGATCAGGCCACTGGTGCAGCCATCCACTGGCCTCCATGGCTGTCAGCCCAACTGAGCACTTCAATGAATGACAGCATGCTTATAAGCATGATCAGACCATATCAGGCCCAATGTAACAGCAGATTTGAGCCCTGGGTATCTTGAGTCAAGGTAACATAATAAGGAACCCATAGGGTAGCAAATTAGGTCCCCTCCAATGACTGTAAACCCCCTACCACATAACTAAGGCAACAAGGGCACAGGAGATAATTCTTGTGATGGCTGCTAACATGGGGATCATTAGCCTAACTTAGGCACAGGAGGGACATAGGAGGGGGTGTAGAACTACAGATGCAGGAGAGAGAGTCATGCATCATCGATCAATCTCCAACTCCATCCCAGTGCCACATTTATTTGGGACTTCAGCATACATCACTGTACCACAGAGGAGGCACAGTGTACCCCTGACTGGGTGGTTGCATCAAGGAGATGAGGCGGTCAGAGGGAAACAGTATAAAAACTGGACCTCCTTTCCTGCCTGCTTTGCAAAAGTGGACTGTACACTTTTAACAACTAAAAGAGGGCTTTGAGCCCTGCAAATCACAGGTGTGACTGGGGCCTAACACCATGCCCAATGCCAGCCAGAGCTGACTTCATAACCTGGGGCAACAAATCAAGTGGGGCAATAGTAACACATAAAGACAATGAGCAAATAGTCAAGTGGAGCAGTTAGAGGCTCCGCCTAACATCACCCCACATTGGCAGTCTCAATGGAGTGTTTTTTGCAAGCTGCATGTCCAGTGCTGGTGATCACACAAGGATCTTTTCCGGACAGCAAGGCCACAGCCTCCGCCCAGGATTTACTGTCACAAGGAGCAGCCAGAGGAAGAGGCCAGGGGGTCTCCCACATTGATGGGAGACCCCAAAAAATCATCAAGCAAGTTCTGGAGTGTTTCTAAATGATTAGGGCCAGCGCTGGGGCCCAAGTTGTCAGAGGAGGGGTGGGATTCATGACTGCAGTTTCTGCTCCTAGAACAAGCCTGGGGAGATCTCTCTCTCTCTCTCTGCACGCCTGTCCCTCATCCCCTTTTCTTGGAGCTTTTGCTTTCACCCTTTGCAGCTGGGATCTAGGTGTCCACATCGGTTGGTGGAGATGATAGGGGTAGACCTGCCTTCAGTGGGCTAGTATGGCTGTTTCTGGGCTTACAGTCTGTGTCCATTAGAATTGTATGAAGTAAAGGAATTTAATTCTGAGAAATATTTCATGAAATTCACACATTTCACAAAATATTTTGTGGGTACGAAATGTGAAATTCTGCAGGCAAAATGAGGAATTTCGCTGGCAAAATATGACATTTCACCTGTGAAATGCAGAATTTTGCCACTGGCATGTGAAATTCTGCCACTCATTGACAAAATTCTGCATTTTGCAAGTGAAATTTTGCATTTCATTGGTGAAATTCAACATTTCAGACCCACAAAATATTTCACAGAATGCGTGGAATTTCACTAAATATTTTGCATAGTGAAATTCGCAATTTCCCTGGAATTTTGATTGTGAAATAAAATTTCACTGCATCTCTAGTGTCCATCCCCTGAGAAGGGGGAGTGGTTGCAGTGGCTGAGGTGCTGGTCAAAGCTTGGTGACATTCAGTTGTGGAGCCAAGCAGTTTAGAAAATTTTCAGCTGCATCAGGGGAGTCAAAATCTCTGGACACCCCATTGGAGGTGATTCTAAGGACCGCAAGGTATCTTAGTGAGTACTGAAGTTCCAGTTCACATGCCCTGTGGGCTGCTGTGAAGACTTTGCAGCAGTTAGACAGCTCCCCTGAAGAATACACAAAAATTTATATCTTGTACCCCTTCTATGAAGCTTGTTTCAAATCCCTGGCAGCTGACATAAGATCCTCCTGGTTGGTGTACCAGAGAAATGGACCAGGATAAGCCATAGGTGGGAGCCAGGAGCTGGTTTGGGGCCAGGGAGCAGTGGGCCCAGTTGATTTTGATCGGCACAGCCCACTTGCAGCCTAGGAGCTCTGGAATTAATTTATGCATAAATGTTATTGTGCTGGGGCCTTCACTCCCCTCCTGGATCCCCACAAGCCTCAAGTTGTTCTGCCTGCTCCCATTTTCAAGACCTTCCACTTTTTGCCAAAGCAGGCAGATGGTGTGATCATGCTCATCAATATATCTTATGATGTGATCTATCCAGTCCTCCTTGACAGCTGTCCTCTGCTCAATTACATTGGTCTAATGAGATAGAGAAATTATGTCCACTGCAGTGTGTTGGGCAGCTATCTCTAGTTTGCCCATTTAGGTCATCATTTGTTCAAACATCTGTTTTATTTGCTATAGATTGGGATCCAGCTGTAGGGTGATGCTGGAAGCCATGGTGAGGCCCCAGCCAAGAAAACTGATACAGCAGAGGAGTACTCGTTTGTCCCCTTAGTACAGGAAAATAACAAAACAACATTGTCCAGGCAAGTTGCCAACACTTGTTATAAATTGCCAGTAGGGGGCAGTTTAAAACAGGTGAATTATTCAGGATAAGCAGAAGGCAAGGGCAGAGCTATCGATTCAAGCAGCCATCTTTCAGACCAGTAGGCTACGCCCTCATACAGATCAATTTTTTTAATCAAATTTAAATAAGTGGTTGGTTTCTATTGAAAGCTACCTCTGACAGCTGTACTGCCTCTAACCAGGAAATGATTCCAGCACTCTCTCTTGCTGTAGTTACTGTCACATCAAGAGATAGGTTAGATGTCACCATTTCTTTGACATCATGAATTGACTCAAACAGAGCTGACTCTTGAAAAGAAAGATAAATCATGTTCTGGAATCAGGCTTCCATTAAAATAGATACAATGAATGCAAAGTTAAAAATAAACACGAGGTATGCTACTGTGTTATCAATATTCAATTTTTATTCCACAAGAAGATATATGATAAAAATGGAGAACTATATGTTAACATATTAGCAGTTGATCATTAAGTAACGCATAGAAAGATTACTCCTTTACTTCCCCAACCAACATTCTTGAAGCTGAGTGTCTTAATATAGTTATTGTGATGCTCAGAAACCCATTTGATTATAAAATACCATTGAGTGTTCAAGAAAGGATGACTTTTTTTCCCCACAGTGCCATTTTTATAGCCCCTAACAAACCAAGTTCAATAATAGGAATCTCTGAAATTGTTTTGATGTGCTTTCAACTTTTTAAGTACATGTTATTATGCCACACTTCTGAAGAATAATTTTTTTACATAAAAAATATGGCAGAGAGACTCTGGCTAAATCTGCCACACTTATCAATGTGCTGATTTAAAGTATCTTGATTAAAAGTGCTCATGCATTTTGTACACAGCATATATTTAAATAATGGTGGCTTTTTGCTTTTCCATTAAACCCACACATCTGCCTATAGTCTGCTATTGATATGAGGCAGTACTGAATGGAGACAGTGAGTGCTTCAAGTAGTGGAGTGATTATGCTTCAACTCTAAAATGTTGTACTCCATTTAGAATCCGGTGATGTGCTGGAGCTCCAGTCTCACTCTGTGTAACAGCAAGATATCATGCATAGCTCTGCTATGCAGCTGCAATAAAAGAAAAAGGATGACTAAAAACTGTACTTTTTTTGTAAGAGTTTGTAGGTGGGGGAAGATGGAAAGACAGGTAATGAATGCAATCAGGTACTGGGATGGGGAAGGGATGGCCCATGTGAATATCCATTGTAAAGCAAGATAGTAGTGATGCACTTATCAGCATATTTACATATTATTCATGTAAAGTTTGAAATGCTCAACAGATTGTTTCAAATCCCAACAGAGTCTTGTAATTTCAACTGAGCAAATTGAACACAGTCTTACATAGCAAAGAAAATTTTGAAAAAAAAAACCCAGTTTAAACCACTTGTTGAAACTAGATAATACCATACAAATTATATATAGTGATTTGGCACTCTCCTTGTTACTTTCAGGAGCATATTCTGTTCAGGTTTCTGATTCAGAACCTCATAGTAAAACCAAATAGTATTAATGTGCAGCACACAAATATTGAAGGAGTATAGGTAAAAAAGCTACTTGATAGCACAGAGCTGAAACATAATAAGCAATGTAACAAGCTTTTGGTCACGTGTCCTTCCTTCCCCTTTGTTAGAGGAATGGAGGGCTGTTACCAAGAAAGTGCTGTTGTGGTTAGAACTGCAGACTGGTGCAGCCCATTAGCGCTGGAACACTGGTGAAATATTCTGTCTTTTTAATGGCAGCATACTAGCCAGAGCATTAGTTGGGAAGTAACTAAGGGGTTGCTAAGCAATACCCTTCCAGTAAAGGACTTTCTGCTTCTGCATTGCTTACTACAAAGCCTGAGCCATAGCGAGCGGTAGCGAGCGTGGAGCAGATGTGATGCGGGCAGAGGCCAACGGTGTCAAATGAGGAAAATGGGGAAAAAGCGAAGATCCTACTGTATAAGGGTTAGTACATTCTTCACCTCCTGGAGGTCATAGTTGTTAAAAATGGATAATGTGTATGTGACATTACTTGGAGGGGAAATAGGAGTTAGGTGCTCTGTGTGTAATAGATTCCAAATAGTGGAGAATACTGAAGTGTCTGAGAATATGTGTGAACAGTGTGTTGAACTAAAGGAATTAAGAATTAAAATAGGATTAGAATTACAAATCAAATGTTATAAGAATGATGATATTAGTAAGCAACAGGTAAATGTTAAAGATCATTTGTCTGAAGAGACTGGAATAGGGCCTGCAGGTAAAAGAAATAGGAATGTAAAAGAGGATTTGGAAAAAACTCATACAGGGACAAATAAAACAAAAAAAGGGAGAAGAGCAATGCAATTTGTGATACCAGTACATAATAGCTTCTCACCCCTGGAACAACTAATGGAAGATATTGAAATAGAAACAGACAATATATTAGGGATGGACAAGGAAAATTGGGAATAATATTGACATAAATGTTGTGAATAATCAGGTTGATACAGCTCCCATAGAACCTGAAGTGCTAAGTAAAAATGTGCATATACTTGGTGATTCAGTCATAGGGTACACTGACCATACTGCAACAAAGATCAGCAAGCATTCAGTAATTAGCAATTATTTCCCAGGTGCTGGAGTAAGAGATATGATTACCATTACTGGAGACCTAAGGTCAAAAGCACCTGACAATTCATTGGTGCTGGTTCACATAGGGGCTAATGATGTAAGAAATTCTGAACTGCATGACATATTTTATGCTATTAATGAAATATAGAGAATGATTACTGAGAATAATTGTGAGTTAATAATATCAGAACTTTTGCCCATACCAAGGATGAACAATAAAATCAATACAAAAATTTAAAAAATTAATAATTGGATTAGACAATGGAGTCTAATGAGGGGCATTAGATGTATTAAAAGTTGGGATCTTTCTGAAAATCAAAGCAACATGTTCAGTTATGACAGGTTACATCTCAGTAAGTTAGGGGGAGATGTACTGGGACAACTGTTTTCACAACAAATTAAAGAAGCTTTAAACTAGTGGCATTGGGGGACTGAAAGTCATGTCTTGGTACTCACACCATTAGTAAAAAACACAAATCACATAAAGGAAGTAATACTAATAAGAAAAATGTAAAATTGGGTAGCATGAGTAGAAAAGACTATTGGGGAGTTAAATATATTACTAACTAATGTGAGAAGCCTAAGAAATAAGGTTGAAGAACTAAAAACAATGTTATATTTCCATCAAATACAGGTGTGTGCTTTAACGGAAACATGGATGCATGATGGTGATTGGGGGTCTGATATTCCAGATTATAATGTATTACATAAAAACAGAAAAGGTAAAAAAGGTGGGGGGATAGCTATATATGTAGTAGAGAACCTAATAGTGCATGAAATAATGCAATCACCAGTTACAATTGATGCTGAACTGTTATGGGTAAGAATTGGTACAGTTGCAAATGGTATAACTATAGGCCTTGGATACAGGCTGCCTAACTTGAATAAAGAAGAAAACAACATGTTTTTGCAGCCATTGATAATATGATAGTTAGTGATGATTACATTTTACTCAGGGATTTCAATTTCCCTACTATTAATTGGGATACTCGATTAGGATTTACAAGTCAAGAAAATAAATTCTTAGAAATAATAGTTCAAAAGGGATTAAAACAATGAGTAACATCTAAAACAAGTGGTAACAATATACTGGACCTTGTGGTAAGTAATCTAGATTCCAATATAATTAGTACTAATGTAATTGACCCTATCAGTGAAAGTGATCATAATGTAATAATGGTCCACATTAAAAAGGAACTTGACAGAATTAGAGGGTTAACTAAATCTAAAAACTATTATAAGGCTGACAATAAATCAATTAGGCAGTATTTAAGCATGTGGAACTGGATAAAGGATTTAAATAATTCTGATATGAATACAATATGGATAAAACCTAAATCCAAACTAGATTTATTGCATGGGGAAAAACAATTAAAACCAGCATTAAATGTAGAAAGAAAAAATATTCAAAATATAAAAGGGAACAATCAACATTAAACTGGGTAAATTATAAACAAGAAACTAATAAAATGAAAAGATTAATTAGGAAAGCAAAACAATAGGCAGAAGAAAGAATGGCTGCAGCTGTGAAAGATAATAAAAAAACATTCCTTAGTTATGTTGGGTTACTCAGGGGTAACCGGAGGGGTATAGGACCACTACAAACAGATGCAGGGGTTATAAATGATGAACAAAATATTGCTAGCATATTAAATAGTTATTTTTGAGTATATTTCAACCTAAAGAAAAGCAAACTACATTGATAGGTCAAAAAGGAGAACCAGGTAGAATAACAGTTTAGAGAAATGGAAGTTTTGGATAAAATTCAAAAATTAAAAATTGATAAATTAGCAGGATCAGATGGAATAAGTCCCACATTCATCAAGGAATTAGGAAATTAACTAGTGGGACCTCTCACTATGTTGTTTAATGCATCTTTGTTTGAGGGTAAGATGCTCAAAGAGTGGCAAGAAACCACTATTACACCAATACATAAAAAAGGTGATAAAAATATGGTAAAAAACTATAGACCTATCAGCCTTACATCTCTCCTAAGCAAAATGTTGGAGAGTCTAATCCAGGAATACATAATCAAGCACATAAAAGAATATGGGTATATAGACATTTCACAACATGGTTTTAGCACAGGACGGTCTTGTCTTACTAATTTACTGACTTTTCTTGAACCAGTTAGTACAGCTATGGACAAAGGATTCCCTGTGGATATAGTATTCTTGGATTATGCCAAAGCTTTTGATTACACTTCCCATAAGGTTCTTTTAGAACAATTAGCATATTTGCATCTTCCATATAATATAATTGCTTAGGTAGAATCGTGGCTGACTAACAGATGTCAAAGAGTCAATATACAAGGTTTTTGTTCAGATTGGGGAGAGGTGACTTGTGGTGTGCCCCAAGGATCAGTGCTGGGGCCAACACTTTTCAATATTGTGGTTTCATCAATGTCAGTTTCAGAAGGAGCATGGTTGGGAAAATATTCAGATGACAATAAAGTGGGAGTCATTATTAACAACAAGTAGGCAGCTAACACGCTGCAGAAAGATCTTTGCAATCTGGGCAATGGACATAACAGAACAAATTAGAGTTCAACCTAGATAAATGTAAACTTATGCATTTAGGCCCAAGAAATCAGAAATTCACATATGAATTAAATGGTACTCTGTTAGGGGAAACAACAGGTGAAAATGATCTTGGAGTAATCATCACAAATGATTTGTCCTTTGACTCCTAAATTAGAACTAAAGTTAAACTAGGAAACAAAATACTGGGATGCATATATAGAAACATCAAGAGCCGTAATTCTTATGTGATTGTACCTTTGTATACATCTCTTGTGAGACCACATCTTGAATATTGTTCAGCACTATGTACACCACAATACAAGAGGGATGAAGTATTGATTGAGCAAACATAGAGAAGGGTAACAAAAAGAATTAGTACAGTGTATGGGAAGAATTATGGTGATAGACTGAGAAATCTGAACATGTGCTCAATTAACTATAGAAGGTTGAGGGGTGATCTATGTTTGGTATTTTGTGCATCCAGAGATAATTATTTATGGGAAACCATTGGCTTAACTTCGCAAGTCTCTGTTAAGAGTACATGTACACATAGAATAACAATCAAAGGAGAAATAAGTAAAACAAACATAAGGAAAAAAATGGTTTTCCCATAGAGTGGTTGCAGCATGGAACACCCTACCAGAGTCTATAGTCACATGTAAGGCTATAGGATCCTTCAAATCATCCCTAGATCAATACAGGGGTAACAGGAAATATGAGTATCACCACTGAATAGTGGCGAGCAACAATGGTTCAATGGACCTACCTGCTTGTATTACCCTATGAACCTATATTATTGCCTCAGGGATTGTCATACCTTGCCTAATACATTGCATTTCTTATAATGTATTTTCTTGTGCCTGAAATAATTCATTTCACAATAACACCATTTAAAGTATGGAAATAATGTGGGCTTGGGGATGACTGATTTTATTTCTGTTTTAAGAAGCATTTTGACAGCCAATATTTCATTCTGGCACCCAAGTCAGAATTAGATTATTTCATAGTTTCATTGATATGTGTTGGCAGATAAGGACCTTCGTGGCCCATCGAGTCTGCCCAATCCCCCACTCCTTACTTGTCCCCTCATCCATAGATTCTATAAATTCCATCCTCCTCAATCTTGTCAGCATCTTATGTTTATCCCATGCCCTCTTGAATCACTCCACAGTTTTAGTCTCCACCACTTCCTCTGGCAGACTGTGCCAGGGTGCCACCACCCTCTCAGTGAAGTAACAGTATACTGTAGCATCCGTGTAAGGGTGAGTGTAGTCTGTTAACTAACTTCACTCCAAAATTATGTTAAATCTAGGAAAAGGGCTAATCTAATGTCATATCCCCCTACTAAACCATAATCTTTGGGCAACATTCATGATGAAAGGTCCGCAGTGTTATAGGAATGCAGTAAATACTACCTTTTTTAGCAATACAAATGGGAAAAAAATCTCTCTTTTATTAAATTTTTTTCTTTACCATGATTGACTAACATGCATATATATATATTACTTCAAAAACTAGTGAAAACAATATACGAATGTTAACAATTACAAGAGTAAAAACCTCTTGAATGCTGATAAATAGCTCCGTCTGTCAGAAATGCCTGCCTTGCTTCCTTACACAATTCTCGCGCTTGATATTATAAGGTGCCAGGACACTGATGCTCACCCTGAAAAGCATGAATCACACAGGAAACTAATGCTCTGCAAGCACATAAAGCTTCATGTTTGATTTTTCCATTAAAATAATAAAACACAAACACATTTGTTCAATAATAGTTCTTTATTATCATAATACTGACAGTATCAGAGAATATATGGACCAATGGTTATCCACCCATACAGCTCCTATTGTTTACTGTCCACTTTAAATATTATATCAAAAATGCATTCCCTCTCTCTTCTGGCTCAACTCAGAATTCAGGCCATCAGTGAGGAAGAATGGGCAAGCAGGTGATCACAAAATTTAAAGTATTTCCAAAACCTGATTTGTACAGTATTTGTTTTACATAGTGAAAAAGCTTGAAGGTTAGCAGACATCAGAGTATTAATATGTAGCACCCCAACCCCTCAAAAAACACACACTCACTCAGAATCAGAGGACCAAAAGAACACTACTGTATGCATACATTGTATAAAACAACTTTTCCTTCTCTCCTGGTCTGGTTAAAATAATATCTATTTTCTGTCCTCCCAAAACTCATATGGCACCCCCTAACATAATGGCAGGGAAGTGAAATAAAAAGAAACATATGAACATACTAATCTGCCAGCAGTACAACTCACACGGTCTATCAAGTCTGCTCGAATGCACAGCTAACCCTTATACTGCAGCTGCCCCTCCTTCCCCTACCACCTACCAGTGACCCTCCCCCTCACCTTGTCCCATCCCCTTTTAAAACTGTCCACTGATCTACAGGATACCACCTCCTCAGGCAGAGTGTTCCACATAGATCCCACCCTTTCAGTGAAAAAGTGCCTCCTCATTTCCCTCCTAAATCTCCTCCCTCTAATTGCAGTCCATGCCCCTCATGTCCCTCCCACCAAACTTAAATATCCCTTCCATGCCAGTCTTGTTTATACCCTTCATGTATTTAAAGGTCTCAATCATATCACCCCTATACCTTCTCTCTTCCAGGGAGTACATGTTATGCTCCCTCAAACTCTCATCATAGGGCTTGTCTCCCAGTCCCTGGATCATATTTGTTGCTCTGCACTGCACCCCCTCCAGTAAGCTAACATCCTTCTTCAAATTACAGGTGCCAGTACTGAATGCAGTACCCCAGGTGCAGCCTCACCAAAGACCTGTACAGAGGTAGGATCACCTCCCTTCCCCTCTCCTGGAGGTTATTCTTCTAGCAAGACACCAAACCATCCTGTTTGCTTTAGCTGCTGCCTTCCTGCACTGTGCTGAGTTGTTCATTTGCACTGTTAGTATCACCCCCAGATCCTTTTCCTCCTCAGTAGTGGCTAACTGTATCCCTCCCACCTGATAACACCTCTTTGGGTTCCTTGCTCCAAAGTGCATTACTTTGCACTTCTTAGCAATGAAACAGAATTGGCAAGTGTCTGACCAGTCCTCCAATTTAGCCAGATCATCCTCCAACCCATGCCACCCGTTTGCATCATTCACCATAACTCCAATCATGGTGTCATCTGCAAACAAACTGATCTTGTTCTTAATGCCATGCAAGATGTCTGCTATGAAGATGTCAAACACCGGACCCAGCACCGAGCCCTGCGGTACCCCCACTCATTACAGTCCTTGGAGATGAGAGTTCCCCCACCACCACTACCCTCTGATGCCTTTCCTGCAACCAGTTCTTGATCCAGTTCACTATCTTTGTCCCTGCCCTCAGGTATAGCAACTTATTAACCAGTCTCCCATGTGGCACTGAATCAAATGCCTTGCTGAAATCCAGATACAGGACACCCATCACATGGCTCTTGTCCAGTACCCTAGTCACTCAGTCATAAAAGTCTACCAGGTTAGTCTAGCAGGATCTGCCAGAGACAAACCCATGTTGCTTTGTGTCCTGGAGTCAATTACCTTCCTGAAATGTAATCAACCTCTCCTTCAACATCATCTCCAATAACTTCTCCACAATGGATGTGAGGCTTACTGGTCTATAGTTGTCCAGTTCATCCATGGGACCATTTTTGTGGAGGGACACCACATGAGCCATCCTCCAGTCATGTGGTATGCTACCTGTGCCTAGGGAGGTATTGAACAGAACTTCAACTGACTCTGCTAGGACCTCCGCCAATGCTTTCAGTACCCTGGGGTGTATGCCATCTGGTCCTGGTGCCTTATCCATCCTCAGTGCCCTTAGACCTTCTAGTACCCTGGTCACAGTGATTTTCCCATCAGTCATCCCCCCATACTTACCCTCCCCTCCCACTTAGGTAGTGGTCCACCCTTCTCCTTAGTAAATACAGAAGTATTCATTTAATGATTCAGCCTGCTCTGCCCCTTTCTCTGCCCCCCATCCTTTCTGATCTTTACTATTTGATCCTTGTAGATCCTTCTTTCTCTTATGTACCTGAAGAAGTCATTCTCTCCATTCTTGATGCCCTGTGCCTGCCTAAGCTCTCTGGAAGCTTTGGCTACCCTGACCACTCTGGTCACCTCCTTTGTATACTTCAGATACTCCTCTCTATCCTCCGCCCCCTGCTGGGATCTCTTGAATTTCCTGAAGGCTGCCCTTTTTGCCCTTACCTCAGTGTACATTTATGATTCCAGTAGGGTATATTTGCACATATTCAGGGAAAAGAATAAAGCATACTGCTTCCTTTAATTAAGTGAAATAGCCCACTGGGCAGTCAGTCAATCAATCGAGCAATCAAAACTTTATTCATAAAAAGCAAAATTCAAAATGGTCAAAGTACTTGTACATAAAACCATCTTAAAATTATAAATATCTAAAATATATTAAAAATTGAATTAATTGGATGACAGCCAAGATCTATCAAAAATCGGAAAATGTTGGGATACAACTTACAACAATATCTGCAGATTTGCCCTTTTGGTGCCTCGCCTGACCCATCACTGTCTACTCTATTCTGCCTTAAATGGGCTGTCTCACAATGCCCTTTGTTCATATACTCTAGGGTATTTTGTTGACTCCTTAATCAGATCTCCTTATCCCTCCTCACTGGGGGACATGCTAACCCCAGTCTCTCACTCTCGTTCCCTTAGGTACTCCACCTCCCCTTTGCTCTCCGTTCAGCCTTACTCCACAAAAATGGGTGAGCAAGCCTTCTCCTACTTTGCTCTGAGGTTTTGGAATTCTCTCCTCATCCATGTCAAGAACTCCCCATCTCATCTTACATTTAAGCATGCACTATCTTCCCACCTCTTTACTCTTGGTAACTGTGACTGCACTTAACTTCTGCTCTCCTGTCCATTTTTGTCCAACACCTTGTGGCCTTGCCCATTTTTCTGTATCTGCCATTTGTTAAAGTGTCTCTACCAGTCTGTTTCTCCCACAGTGAGGCCTAATACTTGCTACATTATATTATGTGTATTGCTACATTATACTATCTATATATTGGATGTGAGCCTACTGCCTGTTTCCCCCAAAGCTATGCCTGATGACTTGTCTACCTTGCTTTTTTGTAAAGTGTATTCTGGAATAACTCACTACTCTTGTGGTGATTCTTGAGGTGTATTATGATCTGTGTCTATAGCTGCCATTGTAATTATGAGAACAATGCTCCATCACTATGTAACTGATTGCAACATGAAAATACAGCAGTGACAAACAATCACCCAGGTCGTGCCTGAAAATAGGCAGGATTTTTTGCCTAGTGCACTTACCCTGTTACTAAAGGCTAATAAATAAATATTAAATAAATGTGTTTTAAGTGCAGATTTGAAGCTCTCCATGGTCAGGCACTCTCTCACCCGATGAGGTAGAGAGTTCCACAGGGTTGGGGCCACAAATGCAAATGACCAGGCACCCGAGGTCTTGAAACAAACCCTTTGAACATCTAGCAATCCATAGTCAGAAGAGCAGAGCAGATGGAGGGGGCAATAAGGGTGAAGGAGATTTTACAGATATCACTGTCCCTGTCCATGTATGGCCTTGTAGATCAGTAAACTGACCTTGAAGGTGATCTGCCACTAAACAGGCAGCTGGTGCAGGCTGCAGAGCACAGGCATGATATGGCATGATCTAGGTAAGCCAGTCAACAGCCTGGCCACTGCATTCTGCACCAACTACAAGCAGTGGATATCTACCGCCGGTAGCCCTAGGTACAGGGCATTGCAGTAATCAAGGTGAGAGGTCACAAAGGCATGGACCAATGTTGGGAGGTCCTCAGGTGGGACAAGGTGTTTAATCTGGGTGATATTCCTCAGATGGTAAAATGAGGTCTTGATGATGGACAACACCTGGCATTTAAGCGTCAGCCCATCAACTTAATGCCAAGATTCTGCACTCGGTCAGAGGTCAGCAGCTGGCTGCCTCTGAGCCAAAGCCCAGAGGGCTGATCAGCCAATGACCCCCTCTACCTAATGTCCAGGGTCCACAACCTACTGGCACTCATCCAGTCCTGGATCACAGAGAGGCAGCTGTTAAATACTGAGACAGCTCCACCTGGTGGGGCACAAAGGACATGTATAGTTGAGTATCATCTGCATAGCAGTGAAAACTCAGCTCATGCCACCTTATAATGTCCCCCAATGGCAGCATTTACACCGTGAACAAACTGGGTGATGAAACAGAGGCCTTGGGCACCTCACAGGACAAGGGGAGTGAAGCCGAGAAATAAATCCCTGACACCACTCTCTGGGTCCTGCCTGTGATGAAAGATTAGAACCACCTGAGGACTGTTCCTGACAGTCCAGAGATCACCTGCAGGTGCTCCAATAACACTCCATGGTCCATGGTGTTGAATTCTGGTGAGAGAGAGAGAGAGAGAGAGAGAGATTACGAAGAACCAAGATGAAATGGCTCTTCCGATCTCTCGCTATTAGGTGGTCATTAAGTACCCAAACCAGTGCTGTCTCAGTACCATTTTAGCTGAAAAAGCTGTGCTCCAGCAAACCAGCGAGTGCTGAAAAAATAAAAGTCAAAAACCATGTAGTAAAAGGAATTCAGCATTCCAAATGCCAGAAGATTTAGAGAGAGTATTTTATTGCTTAGAAAATGAAATACTTACATTGATGTAAGAAAATTTGTTTTTATATATTTGTGAAAATAAACTTTGCTTCACTTCCCTCAAACCAGCCTCAGTGCTTCAGGGCTATGTCACCCCTTCATCAGGAGGTGTGATCAAGCTACTACATAATTGGGTTTAAATACCCTCAAAGTACAAGTGCAAACAATTAAACACAATTACCCAATTACAGTGTCCACCACTTTTTACTGAAAGAATGAGTGCTGCACATTCCAGCTGTCCTTAGTGCTGGCGTGCCCATACATTTAAAGGCAATTTCCTAATAAAGGGTGCTATGCACTAATGGGTGGGAATTACACACCAGAGGTGTGTATCCCACCTGCAGAAGTCCGCACCTGTGGACAGGTGTGCTCATGCTCGTATGCACAACCAGCAGCCACCTGTCTGTGGCTCTGCCCCCTGATGCACAGTACTCCACAGGGCAGCCAGGGTGGAGTTGCAGTCCCTGGTGGGCATCCAGTGGGATGCCTTTCCTGGGACCCAGAGTGGATCCCTTGTGTAGTAAGGTGTTGATCCAGGTGCATGAATGCCTACCTCAAGCACTTGGATCCATTCGACATGGCCCCCTCATCCTGTGAGCTCTCTGGCCCAGCCTTTAGGACAAGATGCCCTCTCAGTGCACAAAATGACTCTGGCAGCTGGAACCTTCCCCCAGCTGTGCCCTGATCCTGCAGTTGCATTCCCCCACAGACCATTGTGTGTCCTGTCCCTGATGGAGTAACCCCCCAATGAGCCTCAACATGACTGCCCAGCCACAACACCTCAGGATACATCCCCCAACTCCCTTTCCAGCACCCCTCCATGCACACAGGTGCACCACACCTGAATGACCATGACCGGTCCCCATGTGCCCAGCACCCACATTGAAAGACAGTGTACCCCCCACCCACTGTGGCACTGACAACCCCTCTTCCCTGCCCTGTACCTGTCCTTTGGTGCTGCAGACAGGAACAATCAGCGGCACAGCCCTCCTCACACATCCTCAGCCACCAGCCATCCAAGGAATGCAAGAAACATGCCCCTATATACAGGCAGTGCACTCCTGGCATCCCCTGGATGGCTGGGGGCGAAGGTGCTGTGAGGAGGGCTGCACCATTGGCAATTTCTGGCCATGGTACCAAAGGACAGGTACGGGGCAGGGGGAAGGGGTTGTCAGTGTCAAGGCAGGAGAAAGAGGTACACTGCACATAAATGGTGTTTCTGGGGAGCCTGGATTGGGGCAGTGTTGTATGGCACGACCATGTGGCTGGGCAATAGTGGGGGGGCATGGGAGATATGGGGGGCCATGGCACATATTGGGTCAGTGCAGGCATGTGTGGGGAGTGGGCTGTTTCTCACTAGCAGGGAGTATGCCGCATGATGCAGATCAGGGGTTTGGATCCATGCACCACAGGGCACCTGCACATAAGGGCACACAGATAATTGGCCAGCCCAGCCCTCCCCATCCACCTAGTGGGCTGGGACAGAATGGTTGTACAGTCTGTGGTGCCACTGCAAATGGGGGGAAGCTGTGGTCCATTGGGGTGCACAGCAGGTTATGGCAGGGTATCCCCTGGTGTAACCTGCACCCTTTTCTGCACTTCCACAGGCAGCACTACGTGCCTTAGTGCATGGCACATAGTGCCAGCCCATCCCCTGCCCACCCTCGGTGCATTGCTCTCCGCACTGCCGAAGGATCAACCATGTAGGTGCTGTGCACCATCTTGGTGCATCCTGCATGAGGGGAACAATCGGTGTGGACTGGCTATGCACCACAGCTGTGTGGCATGTAGTCACTCCACCCATTAGTGCATAGGGTCCAAAATGCACACACAGCACTGCTGGGGTGTGCTGCCATCAGTCCTCATCCAGAAGTGATTAAAACAAATAGTTTTGAAAAGCACATTTTTACACAAAATTATGGCGCCATAGCTTTTAAATGTCATGGTACTTTAATGACTATTACAGCATAAAGCATAATTCTTTCTTACTTGTTATAATAATTCAATGCCATTTTAATTTAAGGAAAAATTCACACAATACATATAACTATATATATATATATATATATATATATATATATATATACACACACACACACACACACACACACACACACACACACACACACACACACACACACACACACACACACACACACACACACACACACACACACACACACACACACACACACACACACACACACACACACGGAGAATGTAAAATTGAAGTGGTGCACAGAATGTTATTATATCCCATTACAGCTCATCACTATCAGAACAAATATATGTATATTTCTTTATTATTGTTACCCCATTAAATATTTTTCTAAAGGAGCAAAAATAAGCACTTTAGAGCCACCAAGAAACATGTAACAAAAATTTGAAATACTTTATTTATACTTTGGACATATGTCTTTTTTCCGGTATTAAGTAATATACAGTAAATCATAATTAAATCTTTATTATTTGTTATTTAGGAATAAGTGGTTGCAAGTTCATCAGATCATTAAAGCCTGAAGGTTTGAGGCTTTTAAGTCAAAATACCCACATTGATTCTGTCTTATCTAATTCTAAAGATCTATTACCTCCTTTAATTCTATATGGGATGTGGTAACTGCCCATGTATGACATTCGATGGTTAAAGACATCCACCAGATCTGCAAGGTGTTTAGCTATGGGATGTGATAAATCCCTCTTCCGGATATCCCTATAGTGCTCCTATATCCTCTCTTTAAGGGTACGTATGTTTTGCCCTATATATACTTTCCCACAGGAGCACCACAGGGCATAAACCACAAATTTGGTGGCACATGTGATGAATTCATTTATTTTCACAAACTTCTCTCCCAAGTTGCTGGGGTTCTTAAACACAATTCCCTGAACAGCTGACTTGCATATCTTGCAGCATTTGCAAGGAAAGAAACCCAAAGGTTTTTCCCCTAGCCATGTTTTAGTTTTCTTTTCATTTTTAAATTCATTGTGGACCAAAAGATCCCATAGGCTCTTTGCCTTCTTAAATGCCACAAGAGGTCCTGGATGTGAAAGTTCCCTATGGTCACTATCAATCCCTAAGATATGCAGTGTTTTTTAACTACAGCTTTTAAGTCCATAGAACTGGGGCCATATTCTGTAGAAAAAACAACTTTATTTGTATTAGTAGCTCTGTCTTTGAACCGGAGCTCCCACCTGCACACAGCTTCAACCTTATTCAGTGCATGATTTAAAACACTTTCGTTATATCCTCACTCCCTAAGCCTGACAAAATTCTTTTGCTTGCAAAAAATCTGCAGGGTCAGAATGATTTCTCTTTAATCGAATCAACTAGTCATATGGTAGAGCCTCAATTGTATGTTTCAAGTGTGAGCTACAACCATGCAGAATACTATTTTCTGTAGTCTGCTTTTTATAGACTTTAGTTTTTACTGGTGCAGCCATGATCCCCTGCAGTGTAAGATCGAAATAATGAATCTCATTTTGCCCATACTGTGCTGTAAACTTTAAACTCGCAGTGTTGTCATTTAAATACTGAAGAAAAGCCAAATGTTTTATTTTAGTGCCATCCCAGATTATAAGCAGGTTGTCTATAAAATGTTTATACTTAATAATGTGATGAAAAAATGGGTTACTGGTGTGGTCCTGGATAGTGTGCCCCCCCCCCAAAAAAAAAACACATGAAAAGATTGGCATATGAGGGTGCGACTGAGGACCACATCACAGTACCTTTAATTTGTTAAAAAAAGCATCCATTAAACAGAAAGAAATTGTTATGCAAAATTAAATCCAAACCTAATAATATAAAATTAACAGGGTATTTAAATTGTGAATTTACTAAAATTGATCTAACTGCATTAATCCATAGAATATGTTCATTACTAGTGTATAGTGCTGACACATCAATTGTTACCCACCAATATGACTCTTGCCAAATACTGTAAACCCAGCCAACTCCTGAAGTACTGCTGTAGCATCACAGAGGTGGAAATCTAACCTAATTACCTCTTGTTTTAGAAAACTAACTATAAAGCTAAAGGTGCCATTAAGGAGCAACATCCCGAGACAATTGGGCGGCAGGTTTTTTTTATTATCTTTATGAATTTTGGGTATGTGGTAGAAAACCGGGATGGTGGTTTATTGGCAATTTAGAAAATCAAAATCCATTCCTGTAATTCAACCCTCATTCAAAGATATAGTCAAAAAATTCCAGTAGTTGTTTTTTTAAATTCTCTAAAAGGATTCTGTTGCAACAAGTTGTATGTAGTGTTGTCGATCAACTAATGTAAAGCCTCCTTCTCATAGTCAGTCATATTCATAACTACTATGTTTCCACCCTTATCCGAGGGTTTAATTATTATGTCCTTCATACCTTTTAATTCTTGTAATGCCTATTGTTCCCCACCAGTCAGATTATCCCATTTGTTTTTCTCTTTGATACCCTTAATGTATGCAGCAGTATCTTTCAAAACAAGCTACTAAAAAGCTTGAATTACTTCACTTCCTGGGGAAGTGGGCTGAAAAAAGAATGCTTTTTCAATTGTGGTTTGATTGCTTCCAGACAGATGTCAAGAGCTATATAGTTCCTAAACATTCACCAGATGTTACATCAACTAACTGTGAGCCCTGCAGTAACTCAGAATGTAATTCTTCCCTTTCCCCACCATTGTTTCCAAACCCTTCTGCTCCTTCTGCTAACAACTGCTCTAATTCATCCTGTGAAATTAAATATAGTAATGGGGCAGTATAATGGGTTAACTCTTCCATCTCAGATTGGTTGTCTATTTCAATATCATAGTGCTGATCTTTATTAAAAAAGAACGTTTTCAAGTTTAGTTTCCTAGAAAGTCAAAATAAGTCACAATACACTTGAAATTAATTTAGAGAATGGACTGGTATAAATGATAACCCTTTATATAATAAAGTCATTTGATCCCCTGTGAGAGATTGACTAGAGAGATTAATTACAGACAATTGTTCATTTGTTTCAGGTTTAATACTTAATTGATTAATTAGTCCACATCCTTGTTGACCTTGTTGCCCTCTCCTTTATCTTTTTTTCTTTTTTGGAGGGTGATGAGCTTAATGCAATATTGCCATTGTCATTAACAGATTCAGAACCTGAAAACATTACACTTTTAGCAGATGAGTGTGATGTAGAATTTGAAATAGTTCTCTTACTCAAACTTTTAGATCACCCTTATATCTTTGTCTGCCTCTGGATTTAAATTCATTGTCCCATTTATACAACCGGTTGTTAGCATAATCCTTCTCATCTCTTAGTAATTTAACCTTTTTTCCTTTCAATCAGTTCATTCCCTAATTTCTTGGCTTTGATTCTTAATTTGGTATCTAATTCCTTTATTTGAGGATTATCCCCAAATTATTCCGATTTCTTATATAGCTCTTCAATGTCTTTCAGTGTCATTTTTCTTTGATAATCACCCTCACCAATCTGTATTTTTACTAATTCAGTGGAGCATATTTTTAAATTGCCTTCCCACCTCTTACGGTATGCATTCTTTCTAGACCACAAGAAGGGAGTTTAGTTAGTCTAAGGCCACGGGGTACCCATTGTTTCAGCAAATGTTTTTGTAAGGAAATACTATTATAGTGTAAATTAATTTCCTTAAAGACTGTTTTCTCCAGATCATTGAATAAATGCCAAATGTTACCTTCTTGTGTTGAATTTTCAGAAGTAGTCATGTCAGTATCAACATTCAAATCTACGGTTTGTCTTTGCCTGCCCAGGCTCGTGCTGGAGAGTTAGAACTCCATCCTCCCATTGGAATCTTCTTAATTCTCATACCACAAAACAAATTAGTCCTTTTCCAGGCCTTCTCAAGACAAAAGGGAAAATAGTGATGCTTCTCTCTTCTGGATCTGGTTATTTATGCTGTCAGTGCAGTTAACACTGTTGTGATGCAGTAGTAAAAAAATCCAAAATTGTTTTAGCTGAGAAAGCTTTGCTCCAGCAAAGCAGTGGGTGATGAAAAAATAAAAGGCAAAAACCCTGTAGTAAAAGGAATTCAGCACTCCAAATGCCAGAAAATTCAGAGAGTATTTATTGCTTAGAAAATGCAATACTTACATTGATGTAAGAAAAAAAGTGTTATATATTTGTGAAAATAAACTTTGCTTCACTTCCCTCAAACCAGCCTCAGCACTTCAAGGGTATGCCACCCCTTCATCAGGAGGCATGACCAAGCTACAACATACTAGGGTTTAAAAAACCTCAAAAGGCAAACAATTAAACACAATTATCCAATTACAATGATTACCACTTTTTACTGAGAGAATGAGTGCAGCATATTCCAGCTCACCTTAATAACAGTGTGTCTCAGTACTATGCCTCTTCCTAAATCTGGACTGGAGAGGATCATAGAGATCATGGATGGAAAGATGTTTCTCCAGTTACAACACGACCACCTTCTTAATAACTTTACCCACAAAGGGAAGGTTATAGTCAGGTCTGTAGTTGGCAAGACAGTCGGGGATCAAGAGATTTCTTCAGAAGAGGTGTTCCCACCACCTCCTTCAGGGTGTCAAGAAACATCCCTCTCTCTAATAAGCACCAGACTATCTTAGCCAAGACTGGGCTGATAACCTCAACACATCCTATAAGAAGATGAGTCAGGAATGGGTCCAAACTACAGCAGGTCGGCTGCATACCCTTAAAGAATTTCACGATCTCAGTGACCACTGGCTGGCCAAAGTCAGAACAGGAAAACTTGGCTCTTGCTACCTCCCACCGATCACCACCACACCCATTACTGCATGCTGCATGGATCTCCAACCTGATGCTGGCAACCTTATCTGTGGAGAATCCAGCAAACTCATCACACATATTCTGTGAAAATGCTCTCTGAAACTGCAGACAGGCTGGATTGCACAGCCTGTTGACATTTTGGAAGAGATGACGTGGTCGATTCTGCATAGTGGCAATCTCCCTGGACAGGAATTCTGCCTTCTTATGGGAGATAGTCAATTGATAGTCCTTATAATGGGCCATCAATCTTAGTTTGTCAGCATCAAGGTAAGATTTTTGCCAGTGCTGCTCCAACCTTCACCTCAACACCCTCAAGGTCTCTTCAAACCAGGGGGCCTGAGGGTGAAGGGTGAGGGGGGAAAACACAGGCCAGAGCTATGGAATCCAGGGCCACTGTCACAGACTTATTATAGGCAATTAGCAGATCTCCTGGATTTAAGCTTACACTCAGTATAACCGATAGGTCCAGCACTGCTATAAGACTGTCTGGGGTCAAACCCCTTAAAGGGTGGCACTGTACCATTTCTATGGTGGCAGGTCTATTGGGGAAGCCTGGCAACTTAACCTTACATTGTGATGGTCAGACCATCCAACTGGTTCTACTGCCAAGTTGGAGATCTCCATCCCAGTAGGAATACCAAATCCAATGAGTGGCCATGACTGTGATTCACAGAGGTAACAACCTGTGTGAAGCCCAATGAAGTCATGAGTTGGAGAAAGTTCTGACTGAACTGTAAGAGTTCATCGATCACCCAGGCATTGAAATCCCCAGGACCATCCACCTGGGGAATTCCAATACCATATCGATGACGAAGTCTACAATTACCTGCAGGAATTGCTTCTTTCCCCAGGGTGGACAGTGGACGAGACGAATTCTGAAACCCACACCTGCGCCATGATTCACTTGAAGGATTTGATCACTCCCACTGGCACATCTACAAGGCCCAGTTCTGATTGTCCATATAATTATCTGAAAAGGCACAGCTGTATAAATCTTTTCCCTAGACATTCTTAAATACTCACTCACTATTGGAATCTCAAATTTGCACTGATGTTTATTTTATTTAACCCTTCCTCTGTTATTAAAACTGCCTGCCTGACTCCAACCTGACTACCATCCATAGAAACATAGAAATATAGAAGTTGATGGCAAGATAAGGACCGCAAGGCCCATCTAGTCTGCCCATTTTTTCTACCTTATGAATGCACCATAGGCCTTTACTCTGTCAATGGCCTATCTATTCATACTTATCTGTATTGCACCCTTATCTATCCCATGCATGTTTGAAGCCCTACACTGTATTCATATCTACCACTTCCTGATGTAGGCTGTTCCATGCATCCACCACCCTTTCTGTGGAAAAGAACTTCCTCACATTACCCTTTAATCAGCCTCCCTCTAATCTCGTGCTGTGTCCTCTTGTCCTGCTATTTTCTTATATTGAAACATATTAGACTCTTCCACCTTGTTAATGCCCTTAAGATGCTTGAATGTTTTGATCATATCACCTCTCTTCCTCTTTTGCTCTAGGGAATACATACTGAGCTCCGTTTATTGTCCTTGTGCAGGTGCAGCCTCCAGTGCTGCACACAGTACTCCAGATGGGGCCTAACCAGTGTCTTGTAAAGAGGGATTATTACCTCCTTCTTACTACTTGTGATACCCCTACTCGTACACCCCAACATCCCTCTAGCCTCACCTACTGCTTTAGAGGTCTGTTTGGATGATTTCAGGTTATCTGTGATGATGATGCTCAAGTCTCTTTCTTCCCTTGTGATTGCTAGCAACACCCCTCCCAATCAATAGGTAGCTTCAGGGTTTCTCTTCCCTATGTGCATGATCTTGCACTTCTTTGTATCAAACTCCAGTTGCCACTCTTCTGATAATTTTGTCAGTTTATCCAGATCTCTTCTCATTCTGCCCACCCCCATCTGGATTATCTACTCTGTTGCAGATCTTGGTGTCATCAGCAAACAGACAAACCTTACCCTCCAGTCCATCTGCAATGTCACTGATGAAGATATTGAAGAGGACTGTCCCTAGGACTGATCCCTGAGGTACCCCACTTGTGATCTGCATCTCTTCTAACTGTATACCATTTACCACCACTCTCTGTTTTCTGCCCGCCAACCAGTTTGCCACCCAGTTGATCAACCTCTGACCCACCCCAAGCCTACTCAGCTTATTAATCAATCTTCTATGTGGAACAGTATTGAAAGCTTTGCTGAAGTTATGGTAGGCGACATCAACTGCACCCCCTTGGTCCACCACTCTGGTTATCCAGTCAAAGAAATCTATGAGATTAGTTTGACAGAACCTTCCCATTGTAAACCCATACTGTCTTGGATCCTGTGCTCCTATGGATTGCAGGTGTTGCACTATCCTTTCCTTAAGGAGTGTCTCCATAATCTTGCCCATTACTGAGGTAAGACTGACTAGTCTGTAGTTCCCTGCCTCCTCCCTGCTGCCACTGTTGTGGAGCAGGATTACATGAGCCCTTCTCCAGTCTTCTGGGACCTCTCCTGTGCTCAGAGACTCACTAAACAGTTCTGCTAATGGCTCTGCTAGGTCTACCCTTAGCTCCTTTAGTACACCGGGATGTATGTCATCAGGTCCTATTGCCTTGTCCACCCTGAGCTCTTGTAGGACCCTTTCTTTTCAGAAGGGACTTGTGCACGTCTCCCTCCCCCTTGTATCTATGGTGCTGAGCTGTGGGCCCTGCCCTACCTTCTCCTCAGTAAATACTGAGCAGAAGTATCTATTTAGGATGGATGCTTTTTCTTCTTCCTCCTCCATACACTCCCCCTCATCACCTTTGATCTTAGCAATATCGCCTCTGGACTTTCTCCTTTCACTAATGTATCTATAGAAAGTCTTGTACTTTTCTTTTACTGTTCATGCTAGTGTTTCCTCAGTTTGGGCCTGTGCCTGTCTTACTGCCTTCCCTGCTTCCCTTAGGGAAGTTTGGTATGCTTTCCTATCTTCATCCCACTGCGTTCCTTTATATTTTCTGAAGGTCAGCCTTTTAGCTCTGATCTTTTCTGCTGCTGTTTGAGAACCAAAGTGGTTTCCTCCATCTTTTGCTCTTGTTTTTCTCCCTAACATAATGGGATGTTGCTTAAAGTATTGCATCCTTAATGTTTGCCCACTTTGCCTGTACCCCCTCACCTGTATTTCTTCTTGCCAGGGCTAGCTTAACTCTGTTTGCCATCTTATCAAAGTCAGTTCCTCTGAAGTCCCATATTTTTGCCTTGGAATGGGATGATTTAGTTCTAGTGGAGAAATTGAACCATACCATGTGATGGTCACTGGCCTCCAGGTTACCTTCTACCTTGAGATCTGTGATCCTTTCCCTGTTAGTCAGTACTAGATCTGGGATAGCCCTGTCTCTTGTGGGTCATTGTACCATTTGTTTCAGGCTCTCCCTCAGCAGGGAATCCACTGTGTTTTATTTATTTAATTTATTTATTGAAATGTTTCACCAGGAAGGCACACTGAGCAACAAGTTGCTCATCTCCTGGTGCAACCTGAGGGGAGGGGAACATGAGGATAATAAACAAAGTTTTGGTACCCAGTACAGAAACACAACTTGAATACATTCAATTGTATACAGAGATTTGGTAAACACTGTATGTATACAATTTGGTTACCTACAAAACAGTGACTGGTCAATTCAAAATTATTGAAAGAAGGAATGCTTACATATATGAACTAGATGGATTCAGAGTAACAGTTAGAGTTAGATAGGTAACACAACTTGCATTTAGCAACTCATGGTGAAGCATAGTTTTGCCATTAGAAAAATGGCTGAGTGGGTTCAGAAGGATTGAAATAGGAAAAGGTGAGGAGAAATGCAGACAACAAGAACTACAGGTGAACAGGAGTGCATGTTTGAATCTGAGTATAAGTGCTTTGGGATTAGGAGTAGCCCAAATTATGGTTCATTAGGGGGATGGGGTTGAAAATTAGAGGCAGGGAGCAGTGGGGATGGAGAGGAAAGGAAGGGAGATGGGGAGGGGGAGAAGGATGGGTTGTCTCCTCCAGTGTGCTGGGGACTCTGCCTGCACAAGGCAGTGGTCAAGCACAACAAGAGGGAAGTAAGTTGAGGGCAGTGAAAGTTTAGAGTAAAACAAGGAGGCATGAAGGGGAAAGGGAAGGGTCAGCTGATGCCAGCCACTACTGTATACAGAAGAAACCTACCTGCATGGGGCAGAGGTAGAGCATGGAGATTGGGGTATCAGGTATTAGATGGGGGAGGAATAGAGTGGAAAAGGAGGAGGCTGGTAGATTAGGAGGTAAGGAGGCAGGGGTTAGATCATGGCCCAAATTGCATGGGTATGGGGTGGAGTTTGAGGGGCTTGTAGGGGCTAGGGAGAGTTAGGGAGGATCAAAGCAGGAACAGCTAGGTGCAATGAAGTTTTTGGGGGCTGAGCTGATGGAGTAGGAGGAAGATGAGTGAAACATTTGAGGGGGAAGGGAATTCCACATTTTTGGGAGGTGATAGGAGTAATTTGATTTTCCAATGAGGATGGTGTGACAGGGAACCACCAGGGTTCAGGAGTCGATTGATCTTAGACAGTGTGATGGAGGAGTGGGAGTTAAAAAAGAGGAGAGGGAGGAAGGAGTATGTTCAGCCAGTGACTGGAAGTGAATTTGGAGCAGTGGGAAAGTCATCTATTTGTGAAGGAGGGGAAGGATAGGGCATAAAAGAGAACATAGTGGTGAATGTGGAAGGGAACATAGAGGCAAAGTTGAAGAAGGAGTTGAAAAGGGTATCCATTCTGGTCAGACAGGACTTGGGAACAACACTGTAGACTATGCCACAATAGTTGAAAATGGTTAAGATCATCTTCTGAACAAGATCATACCTGGCCATAAGAGGGATGCAGTTATGGTTCCTGAACAGTGCACCAAGTTTGGAGCACAGTTTTTTCTAGATGGCATCAAAATAAACAGAGAAGTTTAGGTGTTGGTCCAGCCAAAAACCTAAGTACCTGAAGGAGGATGTGTCCTCGAGTGGAGTCCCATCAAGGGTGTGGGAGGTGGGCAGGGAGGGAATCCTAGAGAGTCTCTGCCTTGTGCCAAAGGTAATGGAGACAGTCTTCTTGGCATTAAGAAAAAGTTGGTGGTTATAAAACTACAGCTGAACTTTGTCAAAGTCATACTGCAGGTGGGTTGTAACCTCGGCAGGGCTGGAGACAGATGTATACAGCACTGTATCATTGGTGTACATATGGATGGCAGAGAAGGGTGAGCAGGTAAATAGCAGATTGTTTAGGAAGATTGAGAATAATATAGACCCTAGCACTGAGCCCTGTGGAACACCTGTTCTAATCTGAAGGAGGGGAGAGGGAGATAACAGAGATCTTGACAGATTGCACTCTGCCAGTGAGTTAGGACTCGAACCAGTTTGTGGCTGAGGGGACTAGGCTAGCTGTTGAGAAGGAATTTAGGAGAAGGGAGTGGGAGACAGTGTCGAAAGCTTTGGCCAGGTAGACAAAAATGGCTGAGGTGATTTGGCCTTTGTCCATCCCTGTAAGGGTGGAGTCAGTTAACTGAAGTAGGGAGGTGGCACTGGAGTAATATTTCTTGAAGCCAGATTGGAAAGGGGTGAAGAAGCAGGTGTATTTTAGGTCAGAGGTAAGTTGGGAGATAACTATGTGCTCTTGAAGTTTAGCTAGGGTAGGAAGTAGAGAAATAGGATGGTGGTTCCCAGGAGTGGAGGGATCAATGCCTTTGGGAAGGGGGAAGGGCCACCACATGTTTCCATGGGGAAGGGACTGAGGCTGTTGAGAATGAGAGGTTTAGAATAATACAGAGTGGATAGGCAATGGCCGAAGCGCAGAGAGAGAGAGAGAGAGAGAGAGAGAGAGAAGAGTTTAGGGTCTAGGCTGTCTGGGGAGGAGTCTTTAGGAGCATTGATTGCTAGGAGAGTCTGAAGGGTGTTGTGAGGGGAGACAGCAGTGAAGGAGAAAGTGGAATGGGAGTGAAGGGGAAGAGGGGGACCATTTGAGGGTGGCACAGTGGGAGGGCAGTTGGGGGGGATTTCAGTAGCTCTACAGAGCATGAGGTGTAGTAGGAGTTAAAAGCGGCAGCTACAGCACCTGGGTCATCCACAAGGGAGCCATTTATGTTAAGTACAGGTGTGAGTTTGTGAGATGGTGGAGAGAAGAGGTCATGAGCCATCTTCCAGAACTTGGAAGGGGAGTTTAGGTTTGCATGGAAGGCAGTTTTGAAATATTTTGATTTAGATAGCCTAGTAGCCTGAGTGCAGGCATTGCAGAGTATACAATAGGATGTGTGATTGTTAGGAAACTGGATAACTTTATGGCATTTCTAGGCTTAATCTCTAGCTCAGAGACAGGCCAGAAGTTCTGGTGCGATCAAAGGAAGGTGATTACCCCTGACTCTGGTTCATTTGAGAGGCATTCCAATTTACTAGGAATATGTCTTTAAAATATTCAACGGCCTTATAAAATGAAAGGGTAGTGGTTAGTAGGGACCAGTCAGAGAGGGTTAGACTGCACAGAAGAGGGTCTACTTATGAGGATTTCTAAGAATGTAGTTGCAGGCTTTTATGTGTAGATTTGGGGCTGTGAATTTTCCTGACTAACAATATTGGATTGTGGTCGCTAAGCACATCAGGAAGAATTCCAGAGGTGATGACCCTGTGGGGGTGGGACGTTAGGACCCAGTCAAATAGGGAGTGATTTGGGGTCTTATGGTTGGGCTAGGTGGTTTCCAATATTAGTTGTGTGAGGTTGAGGGCACCGACTGCATTCCTGGTGTTAGTTGTTGTTGGTGTCAGCCAATTTAGGTTGAAGTCACCAAGGATATATAGCTCACCAGATATTGAGAGGGAAGAGATGGAGGCAAGGAGGTCTAGAGTGGTAGAGGGCTGAACATTTGGGTGGCAGTAGATGCCAGCCACAAAGATAGGTAGAGTAAATTGGAGGGACACATGAATTGTGAATGTGTCATGTGTTGTGGTGTTGGAGGAGGAGTGAACAGTGGAGTATTTGAGGGCGGTATGGACGTATATAGTCACACCACCACCCCTACTGATTCTATCTTGCCTTAGAAGAGAGTAGTCCAGAATGGAGACCAAGTGGTCAGGGATCATGCTCTTTAACCATGTTTCTGTAATAAATAGGATATTAGGTTTTAGTGTGGCAACCATGGCTTGTAGGAGGTCAAGTTTTTGTAGCAAGCTACGGCTATTTAGATGCAGTACCTTGAAGCCCTTTAGGAGGGCTGTGGGAGTATGGGTGTGGGTGGAGGCAGAAGAGGAGAGGTCAAGAATACAGGAAGTAGCAGGACCAGGGTTGGGGTGGATGTCCCCCAAGGCAAGCAACAGTAGAGCTAGGATGAGGAAGTGGAGGTTTGGGGATTTGGATGTAGATGTCAGGAAGGCCCGATGGTTGGAGAAGGAGGTGGTGGGACAGTATGGAAGCAGAAGGTGGAGAACAGCAAGGGAATTTGGTACTGTTAGAAGGGATGCAGGGGGATGAAAGGGAAGTGGAACCATAATTCAAAGGGAAGGGTAGGAGTGGCAGCTAGAATGTAAGCCGAGGACTGGAGATTAATTGGGTGGGAGGATTGGAGTTGTATAGCCCAGGCTTGATATGAGCAAGTGGGGAGAGGTAAGAGAGAGGAAAAGAATTAAGAATAGGGGGAGAGAGGATAGAGGGGTCATCGTTGAGGGGGATAAATCACAAGTGGTGGAGCAGGAGCATGGGAAAAATGTTTTAAGCCTGAGGAGTGGAGACTATACTAAGGATGGAGATGTGCAAGGGAGAAATGCTACGTAGGAGGGAAAGAATACTATGTATGTAACCACCTCTAGAGGAGAAACAATATAACATGCTAAGGGGAAAGCAGATACTTAGTAAGTTTCTGTTAGTGGTCACCTGACTGCACTGGTCTATAAGTTTAGGAGTCCAGATAGGGTGAGAGAGTGGAGGGTGGTGGGAGCCAATGCAATGTGCCAGTGGGAAGATACCGAGTTGTACTTGGAGCTTAGTGAGAGGCATCTAGTGTCTAGTTCTGGCAGATGTTCCTGCTGGTATTGACTAATCTGTATCTTGCATGTTGAAGCCTCCCATTATCAGAACCTCCCCTTTAGCTGTCATGATTTGCATATCTTCTGACAGTAATGTACCTATCCAATCTCCTGAATCTTCACTGTGTGTGGAGGAGGGGGGAAGCACAATATAAGATTTGAGGGACAGAAATGCTATATCATTATTTTGAACTGACACCTGCTGTGGAGAAGCTGGGCATCTAACTGTTACTGGTTGTGGCAGCCACTCCCCAATTATCAAGTAGCCAGTTTGGATCTCAAGTTTGCTAGCATGGTTTTTACACTCATCACATTTGAGCACCTAATGCCCAGCACTTCTGACATTTTCAAATAGGGACTGCCATGTCCGGAATCAGGATTCATCTACTAAACATCCATCTGAATTCACAAAAGTCTTGCCTGCAGTGACATGAATTATCTTTTGTACTGCCTGGGGAAGGGTATTATGCAAGCAGAGGTGACAACATGGTACAAATGTAGTTGGTTACCTTTACTGTTTCTTGTGGCTGGTGAGGGGGGTGGGTGTTAGACTACCTAATTGAAAGAAATTGTCTTCCTCCAGGCTTGTGGCGTTGGCTTGGTGGGGTGGGGGTGTGCCATCAGATTGCTGCATGTTTCAATTCCCTGCCATGTTGCGCTGGTTGCAGATTCGTAGTCCTGCTTCAGCACTGATGCTCACATGTTCACTTATCGATCTGCTCATCAGCTGTTTGGTGCACTATAACCCCAGCATTCTGTGGCTTATATTTGGGTTTGGTCTGTACAAGTGCACAAGCATGCACCTTACACAGAACATAGATTTGAATGTGCTCAGCTCATTCCAGTAAGCATGAAGGAAATGACATCCTCTGATATTAATAGCACTGGCTCATGCCTCTCTGATGTGAGACTTCAGTAAAAGTGATGCTAGTGATCCCATCCAACTTTACAAACACTACATTTCTTTTGTACTATGGAGGGGGAGGGAGGTGGGGCTAGTGTGTGTGTTGGTTGGGGGGGGTTCTTACTTGAATATGGGGTATGAGGACGTTATGGCTTGAGCCAGGTTGTGGTGGGGGCAGTTTGAATGATTTGGGGGACTGTTCACTAGAGAAATCACATTTTTTCATTCCTCTGGTTCCAATCCCAACCACCACCACACCTAACCTGTCGCAGTGAATTATTATGACTGAATATTGTGACAATAGATTAAGCTACACCAGCATGGCTATATTCAACAGGTCTACTCTGACCACACAAACATGCAGTTTGAAAAAAAAAATCAAATGCAGATGCTGTTGTTTACACTGCATATCTCAAATAAAACAATAAGGGATCAGCATGACAGAA
Source organism: Neoceratodus forsteri (assembly GCA_016271365.2). Classification (NCBI taxonomy): domain Eukaryota; kingdom Metazoa; phylum Chordata; order Ceratodontiformes; family Ceratodontidae; genus Neoceratodus; species Neoceratodus forsteri. Next base: position 324,726,342 of record CM028134.1, read on the forward strand.
AGAAATATGTCACTCCTCTCGATGATATGTGTCTTGAGAATTTACTATAAGATAGGTTTAAAGGAAGTATAATTATAATTACTTTGAAAAACTACTATAAGAATGAAAAAAAAGTGCAAACACTGAAGCTGCAAATGGATTAGAAACCCAAGAGACCTGTTGGAAAATCATGTGTGCTTCCACAATGCTGTCAAGTGAAGTAGTTAAACATCAACCCACCTCAACATATGCAGCATGGTGTTGTTTTGTCAATAGCCAGAGGTAAAAAAAGAATACTTATTCCAGTGTTCAGATCCATACACTGGCAAAAAGAAGTGCTTCATTATTCACCTACAGTAAATCTAAAATGAAACGTGTTTACCTGACACCATAAACATATGCATTTGTACTGAATTTTACAAATCACCTTTACAAATAATGAGACCAGAGTTATGTCATAAAGTGAATTAGAAAGTGAGTGCCATAATATATCAGAAAATACTGTGTTTTGTGAGGCTTCAGGTTCATTTGTGGATTCACTGTCAGAGAATGAATCATCCATGTCATCCCCATCACTTATCTGCCATTTTCCTTAACATGACAGTAGCTCATACATATGGGGCTGTCAACACAAGGATGAAAAATATAAAGCCCACTGTTACCATCACTTTCTGACCCTGAACACTGATGCCTTCTGGGCTTCCTTTATTTTCAATGGGATCTATTTAAGACATCTCTGGTAATAGCACTGATACACTGACAGAAATTGGAGTTACTCACATCAGTGGGAATCTGTATCCACACGCTCACTGAATCCAAGTCTGGCAACTCGGCAATCATAACTGGTGGTGAGAAAAAGATAAAAAACATAGAAAACATTTGCTTTTGACAAAATCAGTTTATTCAGCAAGCTAAACAATCCAACTAAAGCATGATCATTGATGTAACCTTCAAAAAGAGTCTTTTTTTCTCCCATCTCCTTTAAGGAAAATATGGTTTGAGTTTTTTTTTTTTTTTTTTTTAAGTCAAATGTTTAATGAATGTGATGTGATATTTCTAGAACCTCTACAAATAATTAAGGTTCTAAGTTGAAAAGTGGGGAGGGCACCACAAGGCACCAGGGAAATGGTGGATCACTGCTCTCACTGTACCCTGCAGCACAGTTTCCAGCTACAGCTGCATAAGTCAAGAAAGTCCCACTGTTCTCATACAGAGTATGCAAGTCAGTGGCTCCTGTCACTAAGCTAGGCACCATCGATTTTGGGGTGCCTTTAAAACATAGTTATGGCAACTTTTTAAACAAACAAAAACAAGATTGTTTAGGTGTTTGCTTTTAAATACATAATTTAATTGTAGTTTTGGTGTTTCTAAGTCAGAAACACTGAAAAGAAAATGGCAGCCATCCCCACAGTTTTTTCCCCAACACGACAAGTAAATCATTCAAATAACCACTTAAGATATGATTTTTTTACCCTTTGTGATTGTTTTTTTTACCTTTTGCAATTCTTTTTTGACCTTTCACTTGTTTTTACCATTCGCCCCCCAAAAAATGCTATCTTTAAAAATGTTACAACTTTAAAACAAGGGAACATTTTTTTCACAAAACCTTCCAAAGGCACACCCCTGGCATTAGCCACTTCTACTCTGAAAATGTTATGAAGCAATTCCACATGGTTTAGGCTGTAGGTGAGAGCAAAAACTGCCCAATGTTAAGTATAGGAAACCAAACATGTTTTCTTTTTCTGCTTTTTGGTATTCTGTGTTTCAAAAACCATACAAGATGCCATCACAAATCATTTCTCACATTGAGATTCTGACAGCCTGACCGTTCATGCAAGACTTGGGGCTATTTCAACAAAGAATGCAAAAGTTATTAATGTGCTAAAAAACAGGGTTTAACATTAAACAGGGTACTCAACCCTAACTATAGGGGTGCAACCACATCCTATAATATAGATAGCAGGCTAGCTAGATAGCTAGATAGCTAGATAGATAGAGATAGATAGATAGAGAGATAGATATTATAGGGGTGCGATACTGCCCCTATAGTTAGCATTAGGTAGGGTGTTTATTGTTAAACCCCTAAATTTGCAACTTAATAACTTTGCTGTCATTTGATGGAATCATCTAAATATTTGTATGCATGGTCAGGGTGGCAAAGTCTCAAGACAAGAAAAGTTTTGTGCCAGCATCCTTTGTGGTTTCCGAGATCTGGAATTCTGATTTTTAGTAAAGTGCAATTTTTTTCCCATTGTTCAACATTGGTTTTTGTTTTGCTCTCATGTACAGCCTTGACAGTACAACATTGTTTCATTAAATTTTCATGGTAGAGGTGGCTTGTGCCAATGGACTGCCTTTCTAAGGTTTTGTAAAAACATTTTAAACAGCTCCAGAGTTATAAGGATTTAAAGTTGTTTTTTGATAACCCTCTGACACAAATGATCAAAAACACTAGTCATGAGGGCTTATTTTTCATGATTTACTTGTTGTGATACATGATTTAAATTTTGTCAGAAAAAAATACTTATCATGATGGCTGCCTTTTTTTTATTTAACTAAAAAACATTGAAGATATGTAAAAGTGATGTCTTCGCAACAAACAACCACCTGAACATAGGTAAATAGGAACCAATTACCTAGATTATGGTGTTTGTTTTCCTGAAATTGCCTTGGAAATAACATTTCTGGGCACTCCAAAAAAAAAATCCAGTTTATGGAGAGGAACCTTTCACCCATGCTCTAAGTATGAGAACAGCAGGACTTTCTTGAATTGTGAAGCCGCAGCTGGAGTCATGCTGCTGGTTTCACTTGGAGAAGGGAGCCAGCAATCCTCTGATAGCTGTCTGTCTGTATGTCTGTGTGTCTGTCTGTCTGTCTATCTTCTGACAGCCTGACTGTGCATGCAAGACTTGGGGCTATTTCAACAAAGAATGCAAAAGTTATTAATGTGCAAAAAAAGTTGTACTTTTATACCTGAGGTTCTGACATCATTTCCTCAAGAGTGCAAGGTGCATATCACTGTCATATCCTCTCTAGCACACTGCACTGACAATATAAGCATACACATTGTATAATATATATATTTCTACATAACAAACCAATCACACATGCACACACACACACACACACACACACACACACACACACACACAAAACAAACAAAAAAAATTAGATAAACGTGGGGAGTAGTGCAATGTAATGGCTGTGGGGCAGCAGTCTTCTGGGAGTCTTTCTGGAGGCTGAGATGATGCCCTATTTGCAGACAACTCTCTGCCCTGAGGGAGGAAGTTGCCCATCTTCAGACCGCACTGGACAGTAGTAAGGAAACCTTCCCCTAGGCCACACTGGACAGTAGGAAGGGAACCGCCCCCGTTCAGAGGTTGTGAAGAAAGCACAGCAGTTGGACCACAGTGGGCTCAGGGAGGTTTAGGATGGTGGAACAGAGGCACGCCCAGTCAATTGTTCCACTCCACAATCCATACACCATTCTGGAGGAGCATAGCTCCCCTATGGATGCACCCGCAGAGAAGACTGATGACAACTGTCACAAGGGAGGACCACAGGAAGGAGGCAGAGGACACCACAGGGAAAGGAAGCAGCTCCTGGTGGGGGACTCAATTATTAGGGGGATAGCACTGGGGGGAGCTCAGAAAATTGAAGTAAGGTGCCTGCCTGGTGCCATGGCTTGGAGGGACAGGAAGCGCATCCTCAGGATCACGAGAACAGCTGCAAGGGAGTCTGAGCTGGATGTAATTGTCCACCTAGGGACAAATGACTTGGCTCATCATGAGATTAGAGCAGTGCAGGAGGACATTGAACAGTTGGGGAGGGGCCTAAGACAAGTAGCACACACAGTATCCTTCTCAGAGGTGCTGCCCATCAATGGCATGGTGGAGGTGAAGGTAATTAGCACCATGCAGTTTAATGAATGGTTGAAAAAATGGTTTGGAGCACAGGGGTTTGGCTTCATTGGGGACTGGGGTTCCACCTGGAGGGACACCAGCCTATATTGGCAGGATGGTCTGCATCTGTCCAGGAAGGGAACAAGTCTTTTGAGCAATCAGTTTAAATGCTTCATTGGCAAGCTTTTAAACTAGTCAAAGGGGGAGGCACTGATAAGCAGCAGAAAATCCCAGCCTCTCCCTACAAAACAGGGTACTAAATGAGAAAAAGACCGAGGTAGAAAGGTCAGTGGGGGATGCTGTGACAGAAGGTAAAGCCATCAGAAAATGGAGAGCAATGAGTACCAATGCCCGTAGTCTGGGTAACAAGCTTCCTGAATTAGTGGCCTTGATGGAGGAGGAACATCTGGATATTGTGGCAATCATAGAAACATGGTACACACAAAACCATGACTGAGACGTAAACAAACTAGGATACACTATCTACAGGAGGGACAGGGAGGGTAAAAGAGAAGGAGGAGTAGCTCTTTACATAAGAGAAGGAATAAAAGCAACAGAACAAAAGGATAAACAGGGAGGAGAAGAAGCACTGTGGGTAAATTTGGAGACACGCAATGGCACCACAATCCACACAGGGGTTGTATACAGACCCCCTTCTCAGGGGAGGAAATGGACAAGGAAATGATAGAAAGTATACTTAGAATGGCAGAAAAAGGGGAGACATTGCTGATGGGTGATCTGAATATGTCAGATGTTAACTGGAGTGCAGTTGCAGCAGCCACTTCGAAGAGTGGGGTTATTCTAGATGCCCTACAGGGGGCATGCCTTAGACAACTAGTATTGGAACCCACTCAAGAGGGAGCAATCTTAGACCTGGTTCTCTCAAATGAAGATGGAGAGAGGATCACAGATGTAGAAGTGGGTAGCCATCTGGGAACTAGCGACCATCGAACAGTATGGTTCACAATAAACACAGCAATAGAGTCAAGTCATACAAAGGCAAAAGTACTGGACTTTAGGAGGGCTGACTTTGCTAAAATGAGTGAGTGCCTAAGGAATGCACTAGCAAATGGGCAGGAAGGAGGGGTGGAAGAACAATGGGGAATAATAAAAACTGCCATCACAGAGGTAACAAGCCTTTGTGTGAAGCAAATAAACAAAACAAAATGATGTAAGAAACCACTATGGTTCTCAAAGGAAGTGGCAGTGAAGGTTCAAGAGAAAAAGAAAGCATTCAGGAAGTACAAGGAATCACAGAAGGAGCAGGACAGAGAACTGTATCAGTTAAAGCAAAAGGAGACTGGGAAGGCAGTCAGAACAGCAAAGGCCCAAACAGAGGAAAAGATAGCCAACTCAGTTAAGAAGGGGGATAAAACCTTTTATAGGTACATCAGGGAGTGAAGGAAGACCAAGGGAGGGATAGTGAGGCTTAATAAAGGGGAGGAGGGTGGGCAGAGGGAGACTGTGAAAAGGTAGAGATACTAAACAAATATTTTTGCTCAGTATTTACAAATGAAGAGGGGGAGGTACCTAAAACAAACAGTAGAAACACTCTGGATGCAGAAGTTGATACCAGCCCATTTACAGAAGAAAGGGTTCTGAAAGAACTCTTAAAACTGAAGGTGGACAAAGCAATGGGGCCTGATGGGATTCATCCCAGATTCTAAAAGAACTAAGGGTAGAACTAGTGACACCACTGACTACCCTTTTTAACAAATCATGGGAGGATGGGGTGGTACCCAAGGACTGGAGGAGGGCAGATGTGATTCTCCTTCACAAAAGTGGGAGCAAGGCAGAAGCAGGAAACTACAGACCTGTTAGTTTAACCTCAGTGATAGGGAAAATGATGGAATCACTTCTGAAGGAAAGAATTGTTGAGTATCTAGAGGCCATAAGGGCACAGGACCCTAGGCAGCATGGATTCACAGTGGGAAGGTCATGCCAGACGAATCTGATAGATTTCTTTGACTGGGTGACCAAAGTAGTAGATCAGGAAGGGGCTGTGGACATAGCCTACCTAGACTTTAGCAAGGCATTTGACACAGTCCCACACAAAAGATTAATAAACAAGTTAGCCAGCCTGGGAGTGGGTCCCAAGATGACAGCCTGGGTAAAGAATTGGCTGGAGAATAGGACACAGAGAGTAATAGTAAATGGAGTCCACTCAGAAGAAAGGAGGGTTACTAGTGGGGTACCGCAGGGTTCAGTATTAGGACCGGTCCTCTTCAATGTCTTTATAAGTGACATTGCAGAAGGACTGGAAGGAAAAGTATGTCTCTTTGCAGATGACACAAAGATCTGCAACAGAGTTGATGCACAGGGTGGGGTGGAAAGGATGAGAAGGGACTTGGCAAGGTTAGAGGAATGGTCAAATGTATGGCAGTTTAGATTCAATGCTAAGAAGTGCAAGATAATGCACCTGGGAAACAAAACCCAGGGAAGAGTACACAATGGGGTGAGATACTAACAACAACAAAAATGGAAAGGGACCTGGGGGTAGTCATATCAGATGACCTAAAGGTGGGCAAGACAATGTGAGAGGGCAGCAAGGAGGGCTGGGGGGATACTGGGATGTATAGGGAGAGGCATCACCAGTAGAAAACAGGAAGTTATTATCCCTCTGTACAGACTGTTGGTGAGACCCCATCTGGAGTACTGTGTGCAGTTCTGGAGACCCAATCTCCGCAAAGACATAGATAGGATGGAAGCTGTCCAGAAGAAGGCAACTAAAATGGTTCAGGGTCTGCACCAGAAGACATATGAAGAGAGATGAAAGGAGCTTAATATGTATAGCCTCGAGGAAAGGAGGGAGAGGGGGGACATGATAGAAACATTCAAGTACCTCAAGGGAATCAACAAAGTCCAAGAGGGTAGCATCTTTCAAAAAAAAGGTGCAAGAACAAGAGGGCACAATTTGAAGATAGGGGGGGCAGCTCAGAGGTAATTTAAGGAAGTATTTTTTCACAGAGAGGGTTGTGGATGCATGGAATGGGCTTCTGGAGGAGGTTGTGGAGTCAAAATCAGTGGTGGAATTCAAGCATGCATCGGACAGTCATAAGGCCATTCTAGGGGGTGGGAGTAGGAAGAAGTAGGCTGCTGGTTAACTAGGATCTGCAGCTTATCCAGTAGGTAGGGAAATGGGCAGACTGAGTGGGCCAAGCGGTCCTTATCTGCCATCAAATTCTATGTTTTTATGTTATCTAGCTATCTGTCTATCTAATATATCTGTCTATCAATCTATCTATCTATAGATCTGTCTGTCTGTCCGTCCGTCCGTCCGTCCGTCCATCCATCCATCCATCCATCCATCCATCCATCCATCCATCTGCCTATCTTACTTTTTTTTATTTATGAAGATCTTGGATTTACACCTATGATCCAAGGCTCTTTTACATAGGTTCCACATCACATAAGAATACACACAGAAAAGAATATACAACAAACTTTGTGGAACAGAGTGAAGCAAAACAGTAACTATTACTGGCATTGTACACTGTGTGCAAGGTCATGTACACATGCTGAGAAGAGAAATTAAGCAATGGTACAAGACAGTGAATTAGCCAAGATGCCTTGTTGGGTGGTAGACAGGAGGATGGGGATGGGATAAGGTAGAGAGGGATGGAGGGAAAACAGGGCAGGGTGCAAGTGGCTTTGTCAGAAGGTAGTAACACAGCTAAAAGGCCTTGTCTGTTAGTGGACAGGAGGGTAGGTATGGGATAAGGAGGAGAGGAAAAAGAGGGGAAAGCAAGCAGGGAGGCCAGTGGCTTAGTGGAAGGTGGTAGTGAGATTGTTAGAGGTGAGGTGCTGTGGGCAGGATGAGGGTGGGTGGGTGGGGGGTGAGCAGGAGCTCATATATGGATCAAGGAATGGGAGAAGGGTGGGTAGGGATGAGAAGGAATGGGGATGGGAACTAAAGGTAAGAGGAAGGGAGGGAGAAAAAAGGGGCTAGGTGAGGGGGTCTGGAGCATGAAGTGCTAACTGGAATAGAATATGCTAAGTGCAGGATGCATTGGGATTGGTAAGGATTTGAGGCATATAGAGCAGCAACTCATCTGAAGCAGTCACACATGTTGTGCAGGATGAGGTATTTGTCTGTCTATCTACCTGTCTATCTGTCTGTCTGCCTGTCAGTCTATTTATCTGTCTGTCTATGGTAGATAACGTCTAGTGCTCACTTAAGACTGTTCCAATGTGATTATAGAGCTGTTGCCAACACCCTTCCCCCAGAGCTACTGCCCTTCTAAGGAAGGAAAGAATAAAAAATAAATATAAAAAAAGTGTCCGTCCATGACAGCAACACAGTAATTCATGTTGCTAAATGTTCATTCATTGCCGAGCCAGCCGACCCATTCACTTAATCATATATGTCCAGTTAGGCATTTTTTGTTAATTTATGGGTTTATCTTTCTTCTCTTCCATTCATGTGTTTAACCCTTTTTTATTTTAAAATATAGAAACTCCCTTCCCACCCACACTGAGTGCCAGTGGAGACCAGCCAAATTATCAGGGTTCCAGTAGGGAGAGGGATAACAGGATGTTTTAAGCAGCACTGGAGAGCAATATCCTAACTGGACTCTTTTTCAGGGGTCCTGACTGAGAGAAGCGTGCTAGGCTCCTTTTTCAGGGCTGCAGTGGGTGTAGCCCTGCAGACCTCATGCTATTAAAAAAGGACTCAACTGCATTTCTTAAGACCGAACAATATGTTGGAGTTGCACCAGTCACTTCCATGTCTGTGAAGCACTCTGCTATCTGCATCTTAAAACATTTTTCCTCCTGCCCACTCTCTCCCCTCTCTCTAAGTGCCCCCAACCCCCCAAGAAACATAGCCGTGCCCAATCCCCCAGTATCAAGATCAGGAATCCTCAGTCTTATTTTATAATGTACCCCTCCATACACTAAGGTGCATGTGCTATTATTTTTCTATATATATATCTATATATATATATATATATATATATATATATATATATATATATATACACAGTATAATCTTTATTTATAGAGCTCAAGCCATAGATATCAAAGCACTTTAATATAAACATGTAAAAATCTTAAAACTACAAATAGTTAAAATTCAGTGACAACAGACAGAATCAAATTGAAATCAACTAATGAAGAATTCAAAATTAAATAAATAAGTCTTCAGTGCTGTTTTAAAGCTCTCCACTGTCAGGAACTCGCAAACCCGATGAGGTAGAGAATTCCACAAGGTGGGGGCTGCAGAAGCAAATGCATGTGCCCCAGATGTCTGAAACTGAACCTTGGGAACCTCTAACAATCTCTCGTCAATGAAACAGAGCAGTTGGAAGGGGTAGTGGGGTGAAGAAGCTCTTGCAGGTAGCGCAGTCCCTGTAGGGCTTTATAGGTTAGCAAGCCGACCTTGAAGGTGATCTGCCATTGAACTGGCAACCAGTGCAGCCCCTGCAGCACAGGTGTAATATGGTTAGATCAGGAAAGCCCAGTCAGTAACCTGGCTGCCGCAATCTACACCAGTTGCAAATGGTAGATATCAACTCCCAGTAGCCCTAGGTGCAGGACATTACTGTAATCCAGAAGGGAGGTCACAAAGTCATGGACCAATATCTGGAAATTATTGCGAGGAGCCAGTTGCTTAATCCAGGTAATATTCCTCAGATGGTAAAATGAGGTTTTGATGACGGATGACACCTGAGATTTCAGAGTCAATCCCTTAACAAAGATAACTCCCAGACTCTACACCTGTTCAGATGTCCTCAGCTGGCGGCACCCAAGCACAAGTCCAGATACCTGCCCAGTCAAAGACCCCTCTACCTGATGACCCAGGTCCACCACCTGAACCTCAGTCTTATCAGGGTTCAGTTTCAACCAGCTGGCACTCATCCAGTCCTGGGTCTCAGATAAGCAGTTGTTAAATGCCGAGACTGTTACATCCTGTTTAGGTGCGAAGGACATGTACAGCTGAGCATCATCTGCATAGCAGTGAAAACTCAGTCTGTACTGCCTTACAATGCTCCTAGTGGCAATATGTACACTGCAAACAACATGAGTGGCAGCACAGAACCCTGTAGTACCCCACACAGCAGGAAGAATGAGTCAGAGAAATAAATCCCCAACATTACTTTCTGAAACCTGCCAGTGAGGAAGGAGTGAAACCATCTGAGGACTGTACCTGACAGTCCACAGATCAACCTCAGGCACTCTAGCAGTATTCCATGGTCCATGGTGTCAAATGCTGTGGAGAAATCAAGAAGGACCAGAATGGTACATCTCCTCTGATCTCTCACTATAAGGAGGTCATTGAGCACCCAAACAAGGGCAGTCTCAGTACTATGCCTCTTCCTAAATCCTGACTGACGGACACATGGTTCAGAGGTTATTGAAGCATAATGAACAAAGTTTTCATTCGTTGGAGTGGCATAATTCTGCACCTGTTAATGTTTTACACACCAAACCACTGCAAGGCACCTCCATGCCACTAGGGCTACATATGCTATAAATTTCAAGCCAGTAGTCCCATGCAGAATGCTATGCACAAAATGTTAAGTACGTCATGCAGTGTCTCTACAGTAAATTATTTTCCAACATGTAAATGGCATTATTCATATCCCCAGGACATCCACTCAACACCCTCCACATTTTATGTGAAAAGACCAAACCATTCCAGAGATATTCAATATTTACATTTCTGCACCTTTAAGAAGTCTTCCACCACAAAATGGAGGAAATTGCAGCCAAAAATGCACTAAAATGGTGGACCTGGTGGCCAAAACATCTGTAACTGTGATGGGGGCCAACTTCAAATGGCAATAACTCTGGAACGGAACAACATTTTTTCACCAAACACTGGCATGTTCCCTGAACACAGGTCCTTCTATGTGCAAGTGTCAGATCAATCAACCACACACTGGCTATGCTATGTGTTACGGAACACAATGCAGAAAAATAGCAAAAACAATGTTTTGAACTGCACTGCACAAACACAAAAATACAAATGGTAATGTTAATGCACATGGTGTTGGCAACAGTGAGGTAAAAGAAAATAGTAACGCTAATGGTAACGCAAACGCAAGCGCACACAGTGACGCAAACAGAAATGATAACACAAATGATAAGAGAAACACATACATAAACAGAAATGAAAACAGAAATGGTAACACAAACGGTTACACAAATGCTAACAGCAACAGAAAAGGAAATGGTTATGAAAACGATTACGAAAATGCAAACAGTAACAGAAACGCAAACAGAAATGCAAACAGTAATGGCAGTGGTGATGCAGAAGGAAACAGTTATACACTCGACAATGGAAATGCTACCGAAAATGCAAACGCTAAGGCCAACAGAAACACAAACAGTAACGAACATGCAAACAGTAATTGTAATGCAACTGGAAATGCAAATAGTTACGGTAACCCCAAGGATGATGCAAAAGGAAACAGCAGAGTGTACGGAAATGCTAATGGTAACACACACAGTGACGCAAGAGTAAACACAAACAAAAATGATAATGGAAATGCAAATGGTAACAGTAACACAAATGCAAGTGCAAACGCAAAGGGTAACGCACATGGTGGCATAAACAGAAAGGCTAACGTAAACAGTAACGAAAATGCAAGTGGAAACATTAATGGCAACAGTAACGTAAACACACACCCTGTTCTTCCCATAAAGGTGCATTCAGAAGCACAGTGAATACAAAAAATGTATGCATAATAATGGCCCTTGGAGCAGAAAATGAGCACTTGGAATACTAAATTCCTTATATCTCAGGAACCATACGACGTAGAAAAAAATTTTAAATCCCATATTATTTATTACTTTCCAGGCTAGTTTTTCACTTAGCCCCCTAGTGGGGAACTAAGCATTCTTCCGACGAAAAGTTCATATCTTGAACCGTTTTCAAGCTACGGGCCCCAAAAGTCATGGCAGATGCTGTAATGTTATCCTAGGGGACAAAATTGTAAACCTTGGAGTGCCATAACTTTGCAGCCCTCTAATATTTTGTTACCAAGCCATGAAAAGGCACATCTGTGGGATCTTGGCTTTCTTCTCTCCAAATTTCAGCCTAAAAGACCAAACCACTCTTTTGCAGCAGGGTGGCAAAGATCCCCTATTGTTTTGGCCATGGTGTCACAAAGTACTTTCGCAAATCACGACACTTTCAGAAATAAAATCATGAAAGTGTCGCATATGCAAAAGTACTTTATGACACTACTTTTTACAAAAATGTAAAAAACATATTTCTGGAGTGTTTTACCTCCCAGAAAAGACATGGCTAACATCCTTAGGGCTCGACTAGGTGAACACAGCAAGAATTGTGTCCTTAAAGGCTCCCACATTTAAATGCCAAGCATTTCTGTGACCACCAACTGAAAACAAGATGGCCGATTTGAGACACTACAAGGGTCATTTACGAAAGTAAAAAGTGCATTTGTGACACTTTCGCATATTTTGTTAACTTTTCCCATTGATTATACTGGGGAAATTGTTTTTTGAATAGCTTTTGATCCATTTAATATTTTTTCACGAAATCTTTGAAAGGCACATCGGGGACCCCAGCTGCATGTTCCCTGAAGGTTTTGGACTGGTCGCGCAAACCACGTAGGCTGTAGGCGCGAGCAAAGAATGCACAAAAAAGTGTAATGTGTGTTTTTTGGCACTCTGTAGCTCCGCAACTGTACATCTGATTATAATGAAACTTGGCAGGTCCAGAGATCTATGGTACCAGACCATGCTTGCCAAATTTCAGGCAAACCCATTGTACGGTGGCAAAGGTATAAAGCTGCCAAATGTCAGATTTAACTTTAAATGTTAAATCTGACATGTTTGGGAAACCTTTTCTCCTGCTATTGTCTGCTCCCCACACCTTTCACTTACCCTCTCTGTTCTGGACTTTTTCCCTATTTGTTTCTCCTAATCTGGCATGACCTCTTTCTTGTAATAATAACGTTATTATTGATATCTCATGTCCTTTTGCACAAATGATTTGATATGTATTTGTATATGTTTTCTCGCTCTTGACACAGCACAAATTGTTGTGTTATCTCTGTAACCTTTTTCATACTGTACCTAATTGACGTGGAACCTTTGTAAAAGAGCCTCTGGCTCAAAGGTAGTAATTCCTAGAACAAGAAACTAAACTAAAATAAATGTGGTACTCAACCCTAACTATACTGGCACTACTGTGCCACTATAATATATTAATATATCTTTATATATGTGTGTATTTATATATATATATATATATATATATATATATATATATATATAGATATATATAGATATATATAGATATATGTATATATACACATATATGTGTGTGTGTGTGTATGTATATATTATAGGGGTGTGGTCATGCCCCTATATTTAGGGTTGAGTAGGTACTTTAATGTTAAACCACTAATTTTGCACATTAATAACTTTGCAACTGTTCAACGGATTTTCACAAAATTTGGAATGCACAGTCTGGTTTGGTAGCTGTCTTCATTTACCAAGTTGTGTTTTGGTTGTATGTACAGTTTTTGTGCAGCAAAGCACCAAATAATGCACTTTTCACCACTTTTGCGTGTTTTTTGCCCATGGTGCTGCGTGGATGCCGTGTGGTCTATTGATCTGAAACTTAGGACATAGGAAGAGCTTGGGCAAAGGAATATGTCAGCATTGGTTTGGTGGAAAAATATTAATCAGTTCAAAAGTTATTAAACTTTTAATTTTCCATTACATGCTATGGGAAAATTTAAATATGTATATTTTGCGAAAGAAGAATGGCAGTCTGGCTATCTGGTCATCCCCTCACAGCCAAAGATTTTGCATGCTCACAGCGGAAAATCTTCCACCGCGATAAATTTTTCATTCGTGAGAGCCACCATCTTGTTTTCAGTTTTCTGACTGAAAAAATTTTGTACTATTCTCCACGGGTGACTTTTGGGGCAAATGAGGCATAGGTTTTGCTCAGGTGGACCCCCTCTTTCAAACCATGCCTTTGGTTTTCTTCAGTTTTGTAAAAAAATAGATTTTTAAAATTTAAAATTCTTCGTTCATGACTCACTAACTTTTTTCCACAGCAAGCTTGCAAAATCTTTGGCCTTGAGACAATTTTAAGCCGTGAGCTTCCTCCATGAGGGGATGACCAGTTAGCCAGATTTTCATGACCAGATGTCCATGGGGAAGATCAGATGACCCTAAAGATGACCAGATGGCCCAAATTGGGAGGACCAGATGTCTGCTCGCAGCCGAAGAATTTCTCACGGCCAAAAAATTTAGTATCTCACGGCTGAAAAATTTTTAAAGGTTTAAAAACTTTAAAATTGCACATCTCAATAACAGTTTGGTCTTTTTACTTGAAATTTGCAGGGTGTTGAGGGGATGTGAAATATACTGTTTAGATGTTTAGGACTTAATTGGTTGCAGAGATATTCACTGACATAGTTAACATTTTTCCCATAGGATTACATTGTGGTCTGTGTCACGACTTTTGGTGCCATTGTCTCGGAAACGAAGCGAGATACAAACTTTTCGCTACTGGTGGTTTTGATCTATGCCACTGGAACAAGATTTTAAACTGCACAGTAAGCCTTCAGTGGAATTTTTTTCATAGGTTGCACAATTCATGACATGTTATCAAATTACCGTGACAAGTGTTCAAAGAGTGCCTGTGCAGTGTATTTCAGTGCCCATATCTCAGAAATGATGCAAGATACAAGTTCGGTCATTCACTGTTGAGTGAACTACTCACTGTCATGGTTACAATGACGCTAGAATTTTTTTCTAGCTGTTACAGTTCTAAAGATATGGACAAATTACTGTTACAAGTGTTCAGTGGCCTATAGGGCTGCTGTATGGATCTGTAGCTATGCATAAGTGGGAGCACGGTCTCACAGATGCATATTGTTATGCAGAAATGGACAAGTTGGTGGGGGCCCTGTGAACCCACCAATACATGTTTTTTGTAGTTATATTACACTTTTTCAAAAAGCAAGGAAATTCATGGCAAAAAAATGTGTTTAATGCATCATTTAGGGTTAAAGCAAAGAAAGTCAGGAAATTAAACATCAGGGTTGAGCACCTAACCCCTCATACATCCCGCACCCCCATCCTCCACAGACTGACAGGCGGGGTGTGCATTGGGGTTGTGAGGCCTAACCCTTATCCACCTCTCTCCTTTACTCTAGCATGTCAGCTTACTTACACATGGAATGGGGTGAGAGTTGGGCCACACAACCCCAATGGCACACCCCAGCATCTGTCAGTCTGTAAAGGATGGGGGTGTGGGGTGTGTGGGGGGTAAGGGGCTCAACCCTAATGTTTCATTTCCTGACTTCTTTTGCTTTAACCCTAAAAGATGCATTAAACACAGTTTTTTTGCCAATAACATATATTTATCCACCACCACAATTCCCCCCAAGAAACATAACAGTGACAGTGGGGGTGACTAATCCCACACAGTCCAATCATGGATCCTCTATTTTTACTGACACCTGCCCCCAGCAACTACCACTTGTGCATGGTTACTTTTTTATATATATGTATGTTTATAATTTCCTCCCACCCACCCGACCTGCCCTCTAAACACCCACAACCCTGCACCCCTCAATCCCTTTCTTACCCATTGGGGGTCCAACACTGTAATCCTCTCTGAACTATAGTCATGTCTTTACTCTTCAAATCTGGACCACGATTTAAAGAAACAAGTATGCGGTTCAATGTATTTCAACAATGTTTTGAACTTAGTGCCATAACTTGGGCATTTTTGGCCCAAATTTTCAACATGCATTTTTGGGTCCATCTCATGAATAATTTTACTGACATTAGGCAAATCTGTCCTGAAAGGTGATTTCTCGGTCCCTGCGCAAAATCACCCTTTGGGCAGGAGCTGAACATTTTCTTTGCCCTTGTTCATGAGGTGGGTTCATAAGAAGGCTATGCTGAAAATGTGAAGTAAAATATAAAAAAACAACAAAGTTTTGAGCTTACATTGAATTTTGCAAACACAGGCTCATAACTTTGGAGATTTTTCATATGGTTACCCTAAATTTACAACATAGCCATATCTATATAACAACTCATGAATGTGACAGATGCCATTTTTAAAAACCTGGCCAAAATGTGTTTTTCTACATCCCAAAAGGTGATTTTACTGTCCCTGTCTAAAATCTCCTTTTGGGCTGGAGTTGAAAATTGTCTCTGCTCTTGTTCATGAAGTGGGTTCATAAGAAGACACTGTTGAAAACATGATGTAAAATATTAAAAAACAACAAAGTTGTAAGCCTATGTTGAATTTTGAAATGCAGGCTTATACCTTTGGTAATTTTCAATATTTTTACCCCAGATTTACAACATAGCCATATCTTTACAGCACCTCATTAATGTGACAGCTGTCATTTGTCAAATCCTAGTCAAAATTTTATTTTTACATCCCAAAAGGTGATTTTACAGTCCCTGCACAAACTCACCTTTCGAGCAACAGTGGAAAATGTTCTCTGATGTTATTCATGAGGTGCGATCATAAAAAGGCTATGTTCTAAATTTGGTGTAAAAATATTTTACAAAAAAAAAGTTATGAAGCTAAGCTGAATTTTGCAAATGCAGGCTCATAAGTTTGGTAATATTCAATATTTTACCCCACATTTTCAATGTAGCCATTTCTTTAAAGCACATCATGAATGTGACAGCTGCCATTTTTCAACTCCTGCCCAAAATATGTTTTTGCATCCCAAAAGTTGATTTTGCTGTCCCTGTGCAAAATCTCCTTTAAGCCAGGAGTTGAACATTTTCTCTGACTTTCTTCATGAGGCAGGGTCATAACAAAGCTATGTTTAAAATTTAGTGCAAAAATATTACAAAATCAATTTATAAGCCTACTTTACATTTTGCTAATGCAGGCTAGTAACTTTGGTAATTTGCAATATTTTTACCCCAAATTCCTTGGCTGCAGCCCTATTGGCTCTGGTCACATACTGTTTATATAAGGTATCTCACCACCTTCCCCCCTGCACTGGACGATATCCAGACAGGCCCATTATCGAGGTGTCTAGATGGGACAAGAATACAGTACAACCTCAATTATCCAAACCACTTAGGAGACATCTGATAGTTTTGGATAATTGGGAGTTTGCAGCTGATCTGGACACCCTCATACCCTTTCAATCAACATACATTGGTGTGTTAACTGTATTAACTATATCACAAGTGACAAAACAGTACTATTTTCACAACCAGCCACCCTCTGATCTCCCTGATAAAAACAAAAGCTGAAAATCAAAAGAGAGAAACCCGTGTGGCACCTCTGAAAAATAGCTACTGTGCCTCTGCTTACATAAACTGTCCAAATGCTGCACTCTAAGTCTCACTTCACTTCTTACTGGTCATAAGAGTTTCCAGTATAGTTTTTCTTTGTGTGTTGTTGTCAGTTTGTTGTTTTTCACCCCGGCACCATCTCAATGATCTTGGGCACCATCTCAATCGCAAACCAGAAATAGTGTTACATGCTCATATGCGACTGAAAGTAACAAACTAACAAAACTAATATTTTGGAACATTTTTTAAACTGGTTTAAATATTTATTTTCAGTTGTATGCATCTTGCTTACTTTTTACTCTTTCCAAGCACACCTACAGCAGTGAACCAACAGCAAGCCATGATAAAGGATCTATTCACTCACAGTACCATCTAGGTGTTCCCTACATAGCTTACTCTTGTCCAGCCTGTGCTATACTAAAATGGAGTACAGTACCCGATAGTATGGTAATTATACAGCTAAAATATGAGGGAAAACAGAATACAGTGCTCTGCTCTAGTGTAATGAAAGTGTGCAGTACATAAGTGAATACAGAGGGTGGGATGTTCAGACTATGCCAGGCAGGGGCGCAGCACAACTGGGGTGTACCAGGGCATGGGCTGGGTGATATTCAAAAGTGCTGTGCCATGGCCCAGCACCATTGAATATGGCACAGGGGGCACCCACACTGCTCACAGTGCAGTGGCACTGTGCCAGTGCAAGTGGCAGTTGAGGAGCAAGGGGCTGTGCCAGCGCTAGTGCAGTTGCGCTAGGTGCAGCAACAGTGATATTCAGATGTTAGCATGCAAATGAGGCCATTATGTATGCAAGGCAAATGGGGCCATTTGCATGTCATTATGGCCCCATTTGCATGCAGTGCGCTGATCCCTGGTGACTTGTGCCTGGCGCCCTGCCAGGTTGCAGCCTTCAGGGACTGATGCCCCTACCCCTCAGCCAGGAAAGCTCCCCAATGCCTGATCATGGGCTTTAGTTAATGTTAACTTCCCTGGTGGTCCAGTGGACCCTACCCCATCACTCAATAATGGACGTTTGTTAAATGTACATACTCTGGTGGTCCAGTGGACCTGCTCCTCTGCCTGATTGTGGGCAATAGTTCAAATTATATTCCTTGGTGATCCAGTGGCCCTGATCCCCAGCCCAATCATGGGCTTTAGGTGTAATTAACTTCCCTGGTGGGCCAGCAGTACCCCCCCGCCTGCTCACTCAGACCCACCACCCCACTCCCCCTGGTCAGTGGTGGCTGGCAGCTCCCCACCCATGGTTCATTCACATTTTGGGACTGTGTAGTACAATATGGTCTGCATTCCCATTGGCCCATGCAGGGGATCTATGGGCATACAGTTGTACTGTACATTGTCGGTGGGTGGCCAGGCAGCTTGCAGTTGGGGAGCTGCCATCTGCCACTGACCAGGGTGGAGCAGGGTGGTGGGTCTGAGTGGGTGGGTGAGGGGGAACTGCTGACCCACCAGGGAAGTTAATTACACCTTAAGCCTGTGATCAGGCAGGGGATCAGGTCCACAGGACCACTAGGGAAATATGTTATTCATTTGACTGTGATTGGGCTGGAGAACAGGTCCACTGGACCACCAGGGTTTTATTTATTATATGCCCATGATCAGGCAATGGGGTAGGGTCCACTGGATCACCAGGGACATACACGGATGCTTATGCATGTGATCAGGTGGGGGGAAGCACAATGCCAGAACTGTGTCCCTGGAGGTTATGGTGGCCACCCAGAGTGGGCAGCTGCCTTGATGCACCAAGCAATATGGCGGCTGGCCTGTGGTTGTCCCCTGACATGCTTCTGCTTTTTACATTCACATCTTTGTACCCCCGTGTGGTGCAAGGCGGGTTTGTGCCTACATATGCACCACACATCCCAGGCTGAATATCGGGATGTGCCGCATATGCATGGGCATGCTCCCCACGCTTGCTCTGCATACATTACTGGTGCACCCCTGCACATCGGGAATTACACAGTGCATCACCCTCTTTTTAATATAATGCTGGGGCACATGAGTGGGTTGTGCATAGTGCAACACTGTTGTGCCATGTGCAATCCCTTTGAATATCCCACCCCGAGCGTTATATAGGGAAACAGTGAGAAAAACAGGAGACAAGGGTCAGATTCAGTAACTAGGGATTTCTGGATGATCAGGATTCAATAGATTGAGGTTGCACTGTACCAGGAGGAAGACTGTTTATTTTCTTAGACTGATGGTGACCACAGATTTTTTTTCCATATGAACTCTGTATGATTATGACAGTGGTTCACTGTACTTAGAGAGCAGAGTGCAGCTAATACATACAATCTGCTAATGGACAGACTATCAGCTGGTAGAGAAAAATCAAAATGAATACATTAGATGGGCTAACAACCATCAAAAAATAACAGGGATCAGGGAAGAGACTAATGACACATATTGATTATTGTAAAAAATAAAAGATTAGCAAAAAGTATGTTAGCTTTAGGAGATGAAACTGTTCTTTATTAATGATTGATATTTATAAAGATGTGATAAATGACACATTTTTGAAACTTTTGCATACCTGTGAGCAGATAGAATGAGTATAATTTGAGAAAGCACATTTAAAATTAGGCTTTTTGTATGCCCTATAGATAAACATATGCAAGCAGCTGGAAATAATCGTGGCATTTGAAGAGCCATATACAGACTTTTAAAAGGTGATTATTCTTTGTGCACTTGTGTTGTTAATATTTACACTCTAAGAAATGTACCTGAGTATAGAAGCACCACAAATATGGTTTGGGGTAATACATGGGAAAAGATTACTAGTTCCTGTAAAATAAGCACTTTAATATGGAAAAGCATTTAGCAATGATTCATAGAGATATTGATGCATGTTAAAATATCAATGGGAGAAAGTTCATAATGAGTATAACACTATACATATTACTGTTATTAGAGCAGCACTATAGAAGTTTTGGTGGCCAGTAAAAGCAAACAGTAAGCCATTTTGGCGTATTTAGAGACTGGTTGACACAGAATAATTAATGTGGTAATGAGACTTTGGAGCAATGTAAAATGATGTTGAAAATACAATATAATCATGTCATGAGATGGATTTAGAATGAATTGAGGTAGTGCCCATAGAAATTAAAAGAAGGGTTTATACAGAACAATTAAGGAATGTCACACATTTGAATATAAATATTTTTATTTTTATTTTTGCTTAATAGCACCACCAGAAGAAGCCAGATGTTGGTGAAACGTTGGGGTACAGATGAAAAATATATTCTAAATAAATGAGATGAACTGAAAATTGGTTTGAGAGTATGGTTTTTAACCAAAGTTGGTACATCCCAGTATTAAAGGGGTAAGGACTGACACAGTAATTAAAGCAGTAAATATACAATAAATAACCGACTGACTAGTCCCATGTATATTTTTATCCAAAGTTCAATTCTTCACAGAAAAACAGACCAGCAGGAAACAATTTTCCAGATTTTTTTTTTTGGGGGGGGGAGATTGGGTCAGTATGGCCATTTTATAAATTTGTTTTTCAACTCCTGCCTTTCATTTCCATTTCAGATAAAGCAAAATATCTGCAATCAGACATGGTGACTTGTAAAGTAAGACTGATTGGAAACAATTGTGAGTTTAAGCACCAGGGGGTGAACCATCCTGCAGATGTGTCAGACTTGGATTTAGAAAACAACAACAATTTACATACTGCTTTGTGAATCTTAACAAGCCTCTAAACCTCCTGAGGTGCTTCCTGGATGCACCTGGAAACAACTTTGGCTCTTTGTGCCTTTTCTGTCCCAGAATTATAAAATAAAATAAAAAGAACAAATAATCTGCACTTATTTCTCTTTCATACTGAACTGTTTGATTGCTAAATAGGTGGAAGCTCCAGTATTTTACATGAGATATTGTCCTCCTACAATAACAGGGGTAGACTTGTTTCTACACAAGTACAGTACTTACTTGTCTCCTTGGGGACTGCCCAAAAATAACAAGGCCCTAAAGAGAGGGTCTTGAGCTAGGCTTCTCAGGCAGTATATCTTCTGGAGTCATAATGGGTGATGAGTCAGTCTGTCATATCTATCTCTCTATCTGTTTGTCTGTCTGTCTATCTATCTCTCCATATACAGAATATATCTGTGTGTCTGTCTATCTATCTAATTTATGTTTCATGTCAAGCAGCTTGTGGAGGAACACCAGAGAAGGAGCATTATTGGACCTGATACTCACCAATGGGGACAGAGTAACCAATGTAATGGTGGGTAGCCACCTGGGGTCCAGTGATCATTGTATGATGTGGTTCAATGTGAGAACAGTGGAGGAGTCAAACTACATGAAAGCAAGGGTCCTGGATTTCAGACAAGTTGACTTTGAAAAACTGGGGGAATGTATTAAGGAAGTCCTGGCATGGAAAGAAGAAGTTAGAGTGATGTAGAAAAACAATGGGCTACCCTTAAGGGAGCCATAGCAGATGCAAAAAGCCTTTGTGTTAGGCAAGTAAGCAAAACAAAGAGAAAGAAAAAAACACTATGGTTCTCAAAAGACATGGCCAGGAAGGTAAGAGAGAAAAGACTAGCTTTCAGGAGGTAAAAGGAAACACAGAGGGGGAAGACAGGAGCTGTATCTGAAAAAGCAGAAGGAGGCAGGGAAAGCAGTCAGGAGTGCAAAGGTGCAAAGGAGGAAAAAAATAGCCCAGGCAATTAAGAAAGGAGACAAGAACTTTTTCAAATATATTAGAGATAGAAAGAAGACATGGGGTGGGATTGTGAGGTTAAAATAGGAGGAAGGGGTGTGTGTGTGGAGGGGGGCATAGAAAATGCAACAATCCTGAACAAATATTTTTGTTCCTTATTCCCAGAAGAAAAGGAAGGAAAAGGACCACTACTGGGGGATAGGCGCACCAGTGGGAGAGATGTGGACACCATCCCAATTACGAAAGAGAGAGTACTAAAGGAACTCGAGAATCTGAAAGGGGACAAAGCTATGGGGTCAGATGGGATACATCCCAGAATACTAAAATAACTTAGAGAGGTGCTGGCAGCACCACTAACAGCCCTATTCAACAAATCAGTAGAGACAGGGGTGGTTCCAGGGGACTGGAGGAGGGCAAATATAGTCCTTCTCCACAAAAGTGGGAACAGAGAGGACACTGGCAATTACAGGACAGTCAGCATGACCTTAATGGTGGGGAAATTAATGGAGTCACTGCTAAAGGAAAGAATATTTCTTGAATCCAGTGGAGCACAGAATCCAAGGCAGCATGGATTCACAAAGGGAAGGTCTTGTCAAACAAATCAGATAGATTTCTTTGACTGGGTGACCATGGAGGTAAATAGGGGAGGATTGGTGGATGTAGCCTACCTAGATTTCAGCAAGGTCTTCAACATCGTCCCATATAGAAGGTTAATAAATAAGTTGGGCAGCCTGGAAGTGGGCCCTAAGGTGGTAAAATGGGTCAGAAACTGGTTGAATGACAGGACATAGAGGTTGGTGATGACGACAATCCGTGGAGAAAAGGGTAACCAGTGGGGTGCTACAGGAATTCGTGCTGGGGACAGTCCTCTTTAATGTCTTCATAAGCAACATCGCAGAGAGGCTTGAGTGGAAGATATGCCTTTTTGCAGATAACACTAAGATCTACAACAGAGTCGACACTCCGGGGGGGGTGAAAAAAATGAGAAAAGATCTAAATATATCTGAGGAGTGGTTGAGAGGGTGGCAGCTAAGATTCAATGCAAAGAAGTGCAAACCCATGCACTTGGGGTGAAGAAATCCAAGGGAGGAGTATAAAATGGGGTGTGTACCAATGTCCATCTTCAAGAAAGGGACCTGGGGGTAATCATATCTGATGACCTAAAAGTAACCAAACAATTTGATAAGGCTGTGGGGAGAGCCAGTGGGATGCTAGGGTGCATAGGAAGAGGTCTCACCAGTAGAAAAAAGGAGGTGGTTATGCCACTGTACAGATCACTAGGAGACCTCATCTGGAGTACAGTGTCCATTCTGGAGGACACATATCCTGAAGGACATAAAAAAAATAGATGCAGTCCAGAGAAGGGAAACAAAAATGGTGCAAGGACTGCACCAAAAGCCATATGAGGAAAGACTAGAGGACCTCAATATGTATTCCCTGGAGGAGAGAGAGGGGAGATGTGATAGAGACATTCAGGTACATCAGGAATATAAACAAGGTGCATGAGGGTAACATCTTTCAGAAAAGAAGGTGTACAAGAACAAATGGGCATGATATGAGCCAAGAGGGGGGTAGGCTCAAGGGCAACGTAAGTAAGTACTTTTTCACAGAAAGGGTAGTGGATGCTTGGAACAGCCTCCCTGCGGAGGTGGTGGTGGCAAAAACAGTAGGGAAATTCAAGAATGCATGAGATAGACATAAAACTACTGTAGCAATAGGGAAGAGAGGGTAAGTCACAGATCAAATAGGGTCTGTGGTAATTCATTAAGTAGGGAAAAGGTGCAGACTAGGTGGTCCACACAGTCCTCATCTGCCATCATTTTCTGTGTATCTGTGTATTTTAGGTTATTTGTCTGTTACTGGGTGCACTTTCTATGTTTTCACTCATTTGTCTGAGATGATTGTGTTTTATCTGGTCACAGTTTAATGAACCAGATAAAGGAGTTTTAAACCTGGGGAAGGGGCACTTACTTTTCATGCAGGCTACCTGTGGGCCTTCCATCAAAATAATATTGGTTTAAGCTGCTTTCTTACAGGAATGACACTATGGGAGTGGTTTCACAAAATCCCCAGAAATACATAGCCCATGTGCCACTATGACATGACAAACAGGCTAATAAAAATAAAAACTGTGCCATTCCAGGGATAGGTTTTATCATGAGAAAACTGTCTCATAAACGCTCACTAAACAATCAGCCTGGTTCTTCAGCTAGCCATGTTAACATGGGAGAGACAAACATCAGGGGATACTACACCAGAGAATCAGTTTTAAAATCAAAATAGGAGGGCTAGTGTTTCATAGACACATATGTTGAATTGCTAAAAGACCATAGCATCTACATTTGTGTGTGTGTGTGGGGGGGGGGGGGCACACAACAATAAAGGCTTTATTTAAAAACTACAAATGGCTGGAACCTGTATTTCAATTTGCTCAAAGTTGCTTACTAAAACAGTGCAGACAATTTTACCATTGCACACGCACTCACACACAGTATTTAACAGATAAATTATGCTTTGTAACTTTTTAGTTCTTTAAAGGAGAATACAGTAAAAATATGAACATGCACATTCTGGAAGAATTTGCCCCCTTAGTAAAAAGGGATCATTATTAAAGAATAGTGTGCAAAGGTGTACTAATTTAAAGGCATAGTGAGGGTGGCTTCAGAAGAAAGAGGTGGCTGCCCATTGTCTTTCACTAGGATGATAACAGCTTGCTTAATATGTTCACTCGCAAAAATTGGACAGAAAGTTCTTATTTTGCCAGTGTGATATCCTACACTGAAAAGACCAAGATACATAGCCCTTAGCAATAGATATGAACACCTGGGGCCTGATTCCAAGTCACATGGCACACCTCACGGGCATATGCAATTTGTGCCATGTGGCACTATGCCGAGGACCCTGCACCCTATTCCAAGACAGTCAGGGTCCCTGACACCTATGACCCGTGACCCATGACTTGTGGCAGCCACAGGCTTTTGCCATGGGAAAGGTGCAATGGACCTGTGTGCCACACGTTGCAGCCTGCATTTAACTTTCCCCCAGAGCCCCCCGACTCTAACACTCTCGCATTCCCCTGGGGGCCTTGTGGGGGGGTTGGCCTGGTGGCACAGGTGCATGGGGGGCACATCACATAATGGACATGGGGGCTCCTTGAAAATCAGGGGTGGAGGGGCAGCACTGTGTTGGGAGTGTGTGTGGGACATGGCAATGTGTCTTCCGTGGTGCTGCGGGGGGCATCCATTGTTTTGCCAGGACGGATGCCCCTCCATGCTGGTCTAACCCACAGCACCACTGCTGGTCTTGTAATCACGTACTTGGGTTATGGCAGACACCCTTTAGGAATTGGGTGCAGGTGCTGCCGTAACCCACCCTTGCACCATGCTGCAGTGGGTTGCTGGCATAGTGGGTGGCATAGCCCACCTTTGGCGCAATCCGCATGCAGCATGGTGCAAGCCACATTTTGGAATTGGGACTTGCGTATCGCATGACACAAAGTGCGATTTATGCCATGGGGTTTGGCATAAATTGCCTTGTGTCAGGCATAAGATGTCCTGGAATTGGGCCCCAGGCATTCAGTACAGAGTCAGTATTCACTGCTGTCACCTTAGTCACAAGGGAGTCTGCATTCATGAGTGGAGCAATAGCTTGCATATTTCTTATTTTAACAACTCTAATACTGCCCTCACAGGCCATCATCCCCATCCATCTATAGTGGCAGACATAGACATGGTCTGAGATTTCCCAAAACGTCTGTGATATAGCTGTAGAATTTTCCTGCCTGCCTGCAGTACCACTATTATTCTGGTCTTAGACTCTGAAAAAAAAAAAAATGACAGTTTACTACTTTGCTACACATGTGTGTGTGCATGAGGTGGGGGTATCGCATTCCCTTTCACTTTTTATTGAGATATCAGTCTCACTGTGCAGGGCAGGTCTCGGACTGCTTGCAGATTGCCTAGTCCTAATCACGTGATGCATTTATTACTGTGTTTTCCCTTTTCCATTGATGTCATCACTGCTTACACACCAGAGAGATTCACACTAAACAAAACAAGTTTTCAATTTCTTTATAATCTTAGCAATCCCAGTACATTGATTAGTTCCCTGTCTGCCCAAGACAGTAATACATGGTTTGCCTTTTCAGATGGTTCAGGCTTCCAAATATATAAAATATGTAACAACAGTAGGAAACAAATCTGATATTCTAACATACCTAACATTTTCAGATTCTGAAAAATGTTGGATTCAGACATGTTTTTGTTATTTCAGCCCTCATACTGCATTAGACAGATTCTGAACTCTTAAAAACATTTACAAGTTTTTTCCCACCATCGCAGTAATAGTTGAGGATTGCAATTTTGACAGCAATACATTTGATTTGCTTGTGCAGCAAAACTCACCTGATCATAAACTAACATGAAACATGTTTTTTTTATTAACCATGCCATCCTTCAGTGTGACTAAACATCTCCAGCATTACATCTTTCTACTCAGTGAAACAAACACATTCAGGGATGTTTCTATCTTTTTATTTGACAACTGATCCAAAGAAACAGAAGGAGATCATTAATATATGGAGGGTGATATGAAAGGCTCAAGGTGTGAGTAAATGGGCAGTTTTTTATTAAGAATGGGCAGGATGCCATGACTTTATACCACCTTGCTGACAGAAAGCTAGCAGTTGCAGCTGTATAGTGGCACAGACAACATCACCAAGGTTAATGGGGAGAAAGTGCTGCAGGAAGACTTGAAGGGAATGGGGGTAATAGACAACATCAACAAGGTGAACTAAGGGCAGCAGAACCGGGTGAATGGAGGCACACACAGCCATGGCAGTCACATGTCAGTAACCAAAAAACCTGTAACCAGAAGAATTGTTGAAGAGAGTCAGAGAAGATGATTCCTGCTTTCCAGAGCCTGAATCAGAAGAGTTGTATTGATGGAGTCAATAGGTTCTTAACATACTTAATAGCACAGCACAGCCACTAATGACTGGCTTTGGGCCCCCCTGAGTCATAGAAGACAAGAGCAATGAGTTTGATCTGGAGGCATATGACCACTACTGCCTGCAACAGCCAACCTCTCACTTTAGGGCTAACTGGAAAGTTAACCTTGTTGTACATTGTTTGCCCACTTGTTTTTGTGCAGTTTAGGTCTGGTTTCTTTTCTTACATAATCTCTATTTTTGGCCCTTCTGGATGACCACCACCAAGTCCATCACCACTCACCTCAGCCGTGTGTTGCCTCCATGACATGGTCCTCAAAGCAAGGTGTTACTTATTCCTTCAAGACCCTCATATGGTAAAGGGGAGGGTTTGTACTGTGAGACCTGGGTGTATCATATAGTCATTTAATTAGGGAGAGGAGATATTTCTCTCATTTACTCCCATTGTCCAGGCTCCTAAATGTGTTCATTCTGGTGGTGACAGTTGACCTTCCTGGCTCCATTACATCATCCAGTGCCTCTGTCAGCCTCATGCCACACAGCATCTTGGCACCCTTAGGAGCCTGCACTTCTTCAGACAAAAGTACTCTTGTAATTTGATATTGTGCATTTGTATCTGGCTGCAGGGGCCTCTGCTTCAACAGAAACATGGTTATGATTTCAGCATTATGGATTTCTATCTGCAGTGACAAGTGAGTGTGTATGTCTTACGATGTTCATGCCACAGATACAAATCCATAAAGGTAGTACATTAGCAGTACTGCATGTGTGTCATCTGGAAATAGTTAGATGTTGTTTGTCTTACCTGATAATAGCTGTCTGTGGTTGCTTGCATTGACTTCTCCTTTTGCTGCTAGGGGGGATGGGGTGGTGAGTTAGGGTTGGAAACCCTAACACCACATTTCCCTACATGTATGGAATCAAGCTGAACCCTAATTGGTGCATTAACAGTTTTTTGCAAATATATATATGGAATACACAGTGACTTACTATTTGATGCACTTTATCTGAACAAGTTGATGTTTGACCTCATTGACATCACAAGTGGTGGAGCCATAAGTGAGGACACTGAGGATAAAATTGAACTGATTGTACAGTTTATAACATCTGGCTGTGGCATTGTTTCAGTTCTGTATACGTGCAACTTCAATTGGCTGGATTGCATTGAGACAGAGGGAGAAGCACTGGGGCCTGATTCTCTGTGGTGGCTAAAGCAGCAACATTTCTAGAATCTTCAGCCCAATTGGATGTCTGTGGGATGGGTAGCAGTTGCTGATGTAAATGAGGTAGCTAGGCAATGGGGAGGCATTCAATGATACCGACTGGGCTTTCATCAGCACAACTGTAAACTTGTGCTTGCAATGCTGTCTTACTGTAAGAAATGTCCCTTTTCCACTGACTACTGATTAGAGCTCTGCTGAAACTGACTAATCTATTAATTTTAAAATACAATGTACTGGCATGCTATGGATCACACACACACACACTGGTAACTAGGCGGGGGAGAGTCAGCACCCCCAACTGGTTGTTCAGCAGTGCAACATGCAAATTCCAGTATAGTGCTGGCAGACCCTAGAAATCATGACAAGTTAACTATTTAGATATTGTAAATGTTATGATGAGTTTACTGTTTAAATAAATCTCACTTTTAAACAGTATATTTGTCATAACTACAAAATGAGCATTTGTCAGTCGGTTCATGGTCTCACATTTATCACATACACACATGTATATTTATGCAATAGATGTAGAAAGAACAGCCTAATGATAAATTCATTTATCACAGCAAATATATGAATAAATGTAAGATCTTACATTTATTCATTTATTTATTTAAAAAGTTTCACCAGGAAGGCACACTGAGCCAAGGCTCATTTCCAGGTGCTTCCTGGGGGCTATGCATTAATGTGCAGTCTGGTATATGTGATTTGCATACTCAGCCCACATAGCTACACATACAGTAACAGGTGCAGGGTGCATGGTTTGCACAACCACATGCATCCACAGGGTGCCTGTCTATTTCTCTATCCCCTCAGCATGCACCTGCTTTGTAGGGGTGGTTCAAGGAACACAGTCTGGCATCCAAACAGATGCCAGTCTTTGGTTCCAAAGTGGATCTCCTACTCAGTGTGAGCAGTGGATTCTGGGATGGTGTGGTACTGCTGTTTTTTAAACTATGGGTGAGTGCCTGAATGGATTCCCCCAGCCCTCCCTTTCAGCCTGATGGGCTTGGAAAAGCACAGTGGAGGGATGTCCTCTACTACCGCAGCTGGTGAGTGTTATTGAGGGGGTGCATAAAGGATATGGCAGGGTCCCTGCTGCTGTATCCTGCACCCCACTTGCTTTTACATTCTGCACTTTCATGAATGGCATGGAGTGTGGGCAACCCCCAAGACATGCCCCCTAGATAGATCACATGCATAGGTGTGCGACCAGTCTGGGGCAATCGGGTGCAGAAGGTATACATGTTTCTTCCATTCATGCTGTGAGTGATATGTAGAACCCCCATTACTTAGCTCAGGAATGTAAGTCTGCCTATGTGCTGTGGATTCACGGTGCACATGCAACCTGCACATTTGTGCATAGGCCCCAAAGTTACTATGTCAGAGCCCATTAATAGTTTCTCATCAGAAGACCCCCGTCAGCTGGCCAGCACTACTTCCTGCAGTTTTATTTCAACAAGTACCTCAAGTGTGTTTTTCCCCAGCATTTCATTCTGCAAGTCTATCACTTTCAGTTCATTACCTCATTATGGTAATTTATCAGTTGATCCAGTTTTCCAGTGTGCTCTCCAGTCATTCGGTTTTCACTCTTCTTTTTTTCTTTTTTTTTTTTGTAAAATCTTTCTATTTGATAAGGTTGACTTACAAACAGCTCCATTACAAATACAGTATTTATCATTAAGAACTCTACGTACTTATCATATGATGAGTGAACAAAATGCTCTGAGCACCTGAATATCTGTGGGGGGAGGAACATTGCTGTTTACCTACTAACACATGTAGATAAACAATATTCAATACGAGTAACAATTCATATGCACACATGTTAGTGATGCCTGTGATGGACTACCCAAAATTTTGGTGAGCAGCATTAGATCAAAAGGTGCTAACTAGTTGCCTTGTGGTTCCATGGTGCTTATCAGGTGCATATTCATAAATTCCTTACATACTGAACCCTTGTCTTCCAACTAAAGGAAGTGTAACCTTCAAGTTAAGTGTATTGTACAGCCATGCCTCTGATAGTGCACAGAGAAATGAAACTGTAGAAAAGTGCATGGATAAA
Source organism: Neoceratodus forsteri (assembly GCA_016271365.2). NCBI lineage: Eukaryota > Metazoa > Chordata > Ceratodontiformes > Ceratodontidae > Neoceratodus > Neoceratodus forsteri. The sequence continues at coordinate 324,756,415 of CM028134.1, forward strand.
ATGCAGCAAAGGAGATATGGATCACATTAAAACAGGACGGATAAAACATCACATTCTAATCACTATATCATAATTACAACATTGTACTTCTGTATAAAGTCATGTAACATTACATAATAGGTTGCACACTATTAGGCTTAGCCATCACATGTTTATAAATCTAAACCAAGAACTTTTGGAATGTCACAACTGAATTAGGGAAAAATAAGTAACAGACATCACCAAATCCATGAAGATAGGCAAAAGAACACAGATCAGTCAGAGTAACAACAGTTTCCAGCATGGGCTGGTCAGGAGGAAAGCCTGTTTAATTCCAGGTCTTTGGTACTACAACATAGGAGCTTCTTGGAGGAAGGGGATCATCGAGGTGTTACACATCCATGTGGTCAACGCCTTTTTGGCAGGAATTTTAAGTAATGCAAAACAGATGAAAAACAGTGGTACCAGCACATGCACACTAACCTGCACATAGCAGGAGTGCATTGCGGGTAGTGCATAGGGGATTAGAGTGACAGGGGAATATCAGCAATGCAACATTATCTCTACCCCCTGTTGCTCACTAGGAAGGAGGGAGTGGATGCACCGTAGACATTGCCAGTCAGATGCTCGGTTGAGCTGCTTCCATGGTGGAGTGGCTAGAGCACCTGACCCTGCAGTGTGTGGGTTGGGGGGATAGCGATTTGATTCCCTGCTAGGCAGTCTCTTACTTTTTTTTTTCTTGCCTCATTGTCCACACCCCCTCAGGGTTGATTATAATAGTTCTGGGGGGTGTGGAGGTGAAGCCCCTGCAAAAAAAAAGAACAGCTTTTGGGTGTTGCTGCATGCTGTTTTCTGTTGCGCAGTCATAATGTGCATGGTATTGTTTGTGACATTATGACCTCATGCCAATAACAACAGAAGTTCCAAGTATACCATCACATAACAGTGAACAACATAAAACTTTGATCCCCACCTGCCCCGAGCAGTCTACTAACAGAACAGAGTCCAAAGTCAGGAATCTCAGCCCTCTTCCTCTTCCTCAGCTTAAACCCTTCATGAGCCAAAATCAAAACTGAGCTTAGTTAATACTTTACCCACATTGTTGGGTTCAGAAAATAAGTACTGTTTGCCCGAGTATATACTGTAACACATAGCCAAGCTGAATATTGTAAAGTATAGGACACCCCCAGGGATTGTAGAAAATCCTTTGATGCTATCTATTCCCAATTTGCAAAGCTCAAGTCCATAAAGATAGACAATTTCTCTCCTGCAGGGGTTTACAGCGGTACAATCCTTCTTGCAGCTGTTAAGACCCTGTCCCTTTCATGTGATCCCGCTAGTCGTATTAAAAGGGTCCTGGGAGTATTGGATTTGTATCTTTTTCTTGAGGTTATTCTGTAAGCTTGCAAGACAGCGGGGGCTGGGTCTAACTTAGTGTTGTACGAAAGTGAAACATTTCACCAGGTGAAATATTTTGTGTAATTTTGCAATTTCATGAAATTTTTTGCCCAGAGAAATCTGATTTTGCCTGGGATTTCAATTTTGCGTAATTTCACGTAATATGCTTTGACTGAGCAATTTCCATCAACCATCGATGCTTAAATTTTGCCTAGTGGTGAAAATTTCAGCTGTGTAACTTTTTATTTTGCTGGTGAAATTATGCACCAAAGGTGAAATGTGCAATGCATTGTGGGTATATAGGTCAAATATCACATGTAGGTTGTTTACAGCACAGTCTATTGCCTGTTGAGTCAGCGAGCAGTCTGTTGTGGTGCATCCCAGTCAATAACCCTTTTAAAACCTCTTTAAAACTTGTTTTTGAGAGCTAATTGCTCCCAGATATACAGTTTGTTCCTAGTGCTGCTAAGGAACATTTTCTAATTTTGTGGATTTTTGCATTATTATTAGTTTTTAGTTTTGTCTGTGTCTGTGAAGGAGCTGAGTGGAGTATGGTAATAGTGCAGGCTATTTCTAGTCTTTTACAAAGAGATTTCTTACAAATTATGAATAATTTACTGGTACTTCTTTTAAGCCTTTATATTTTTGTTGGTGTTCTATTAATTTCTATTAATTTTCTTACATCTTGACAAGTACTTTTTTCTTTCTCTGAAAAGTTACTCCTGTCTGAGAATTCCTGCTCCTGTTAGCCTGTGTTACATACCATTCTTCTGCTTTTTGTTGTGAATTCTAAAATTTTGAACATACATTGGTGAGCCATTATTTTATTTTTTGTTTGTGGTCAATTCTGTTTGCTATTAACTTGTGTCATGGAAGCATAGAAACACAGAATTTGATGGCAGATAAGGACCGCTTGGCCCACCTAGACTGCCCATTTCCCTACCTAACAGATAAACTGCAGATCCTAGTTAACCAACAGCCTACTTCCTCCTACCCCCCACTAGAATTGCCTTATGTCTGTCCCATGCATTCTTGAATTCCTCCACTGTTTTTGACTCTATGACTTCCTCAGGAAGGCCGTTCCATACATCTACAACCCTCTCCGTGAAGAAATACTTCCTCACATTACCTCTGAGCCATCCCCCCCTCTATCTTCAGATTGTGCCTCCTTGTTCTTACATATCTCTTTTTCTGAAAGATGCTACCCTCTTGGACTTTGTTGATCCCCTTGAGGTATTTGAAAGTTTCTATCATGTCCTCCTCTCCCTCTTTTCCTCAAGGCTATACATCTTAAGCTCCTTTAGTCTTTCTTCATATGCCTTCTGGTACAGGTCCTGCACCATTTTGGTTGCCCTCCTCTGAACAGCCTCCACCCTGTCTATGTTTTTGCGGATATGGGGTCTCCAGAACTGTACACAGTACTCCACATGTGGTTTTATCAACTGCCTATACAGAGGGCTAACAACTTCTTGTTTTCTATTCATGATGCCTGTCCCTATGCATCCCAGTATCCCCCAGCCCTCCTTACTGCCTTCTCACATTGCTGGCCCACCTTTAGGCCATCTGATATGACTACTCGCACGTCCCTTTCCATTTTTGTTGTCAGTATCTCACCCCCCATTGTGTACTCTTCCCCTGGGTTTTTGTTTCCCAGGTGCACTACTTTGCACTGAATCTAAGCTGCCAGACATTTGACCATTCCTTTAACCTTGCCAAGTCCCTTTTCAACCTTTCCACCCCACCTTGCATATCAACCCTATTGCAGATCTTTGTGTCATCTGCAAAGAGACATACTTTCCCTTCCAGTCCCTCTGCAATGTCACTTATAAAGACATTAAAAAGGACCAGCGCCATTACTGAACCCTGCGGTACCCCACTAGTAACCCCCCTTCTTCACTGTGGACTCCATTTCCTATTACCCACTGTGTCCTGTTGTCCAGCCACTGTTTTACCCAGGCTATCACTCTGGGACCCATTCCCATGCTGGCTAATTTGTTTATTAATCTTTTGTGTGGGACAATGTCAAATGCCTTGCTAAAGTCTAGGTAGGCCTTGTCCACAGCCCCTCCCTGGTCTACTGCTTTGGTCAACCAGTCAAAAAAATTGATTAGATTTGTCTGACATGACCTTCCTGTTGTGAATCCATGCTGCTTGGGTCCTGTGCCCCACTGGCCTCTAGGTACTCAACAATTCTTTCCTTCAGAAGTGATTCCATCATTTTCTCTACCACTGAGGTCATACTGACAGGTCTGTAGTTCCTGCCTCTGTCTTGCTCCCACTTTTGTGAAGGGGAAATCACATCTGCCCTCCTCCAGTCCTCAGGTACCACACCATCCTCCCATGATTTATTAAAAAGGGTAGTCAGTGGTGTTACTAGTCCTTTCCTTAGTTCTTTTAGAATTCTGGGGTGAATCCCATCAGGCTCCATTGCTTTATCTACCTTCAGATTTAAGAGTTCTTTCAGAACCCTTTCTTCTGTGAAAGGACCAATATCAATCCCGCTATCCAGAGTGCTTCTATTGACTGGATTAGGTATCTCCTCCTGCCTTTTCCATTGTGAATACTGAGCAGAAGTATTCATTTAGTATCCGTGCTTTTTCACTGTCACTCTCTGCCTATCCACCTTCCTCTTTATTCAGCCTCAGTATCCCTGCCTTAGTCTTTCTTTGCTCCCTAATGTACCAGTAAAAGGTTTCATCCCCATTCTTAACCGAGTTGGCTATTTTTTCCTGACTTTGGGCCTTTGCTATTCTGACTGCCTTCCCCCACTTCCTTCTGCTTTAACTGGTACAGATCTCTGTCCTGCTCCTTCTGTGTTTCCTTATACTTCCTAAATGTTGTCTTTTTCTCCCTTACCTTCCCCCACCACTTCTTTTGAGAACCATAGCAATTTTTCTTTTATTTTGACTTTTTATTTGCTTCACACAAAGACTTGTTGCCTCTGTGATGGTAGTTTTGTGTTTCCCCATTGTTGCTCCACCCTACCTTCTTGCCTGCTTTCTAGTGCTTTTCTGAGGCACTCTCCCATTTTGACAAAATCAGCCCTTCTGAAGTCCAGTGCCTTCACTTTTGTATGGCTTGACTCTACAGCTAAGTTTATCATGAACCACACTGTTTGGTGATTGCTTGTTGCCAGATGGCTACCCACTTTCAGATCAGAGATCCTCTGTCCATCCTCATTTGAGAGTACCAGGTCTAAGATTGCTCCCTCCTGAGTGGGTTCCAAAACTAGCTGTCTGAGACATGACCCCTGTAGGGCATCAAGAATGGCTCTGCTCTTGGATGTGGCTGCAGCAAAGGTGCTCCAGTTAACATCTGGCATATTCAGGTCCCCCATCAACAATATCTCCCTTTCTCTGCCATCCCAAGGATGCCTTATATCATTTCCTTGTCCATTTCCTCCCCCTGAGACAGGGGTCTGTATACAACCCCTGTGCAGATTGTGGTGCCATTTCCAGACTCCAGGGTGACCCACAGTGCCTCCTCTCCTCCCTGTTTACCCTTTAGTTCTATTGCTTGATCCCTTCCTTTACTTAGAGAGCTACTCCATCTCCTCTTCTTCCCTCCCTGTCCCTCCTGTAGATTGTGTACCCTGGTATGTTGACCTCCCAGTCATGGTTCTCTGTGTACCATGTCTCTGTGACTGCCATGATATCCAGGCATCCCTCTTCCATCAAGGCCCCATTCCGGGGAGCTTTTTTCCTAGACTGTGGGCATTGGTACTCATTACCCTCCATTTCTTTATAGCTTTATTTCTTTTTGCCTCACCCCTGTTCTTACTGCTTTTGTCTTTTTCTATATTTACCTTTGCCCTTCTCCCTATCGACTGCTGTATCTTGGTGTTTACCTCATTAACTACCTTGATTTTGGGGGGGCTAGGATTTCCCTTCTCCTTTTCAGTGTCTCCCCCTTGGCTAGTTTAAATGCTTGCCAATGAAGCATTTGAACCTATCACATAGGATCCTGGTTTTCCTCCTAGATAGATGCAGACCATTGCACCTGTACAGGCCTGCATTCCTCCAGGTGGAGCCCCAGTCCCCAATGAAGCCAAATCCCTGAGCTCTGCACCAGTTTTTCAACCAGTCATTGAATCCCATGTTGTGCTGTACCCTAGCCGCATCCATGCCATAGACTGGTAGCACTTCCGAGAAAATGACAGTGTGTGCTACTTGTCTAAGGCCCTTCCCCAAGTCCACAAGCTCTTGTTGCACTGCTCTGATCCCATTCTCAGCCAGGTCATTTGTCCCTAGGTAGATAATGACATCTAGCTCACTCCCTCTTGCAGCTGCTTCCATGATCCTGAGGATTCATTTCCTGTCCCTCCAAGCCATGGTGCCGGGCAGGCACCTTACTCCCCTTTCCCTTCCTTCTCCCAGTTCTACCCCCTAGCAATTGAATCCCCCACCAGAAGTTGTTTCCTTCTCCTGTGGAATCCTGTGTCACCCTCCTGTGGGTCTCCACTGTGGAGAGTCCCAGCATCCTCCTTGGTCTCCACTGTGAGTGCCTCCATAGAGGAACCATGCTCCACCAGAGTGGTGAATGAATTGTAGAGAGGCACAACTCGAGGGATGCACCTCTGTTCCACCACGCTTATCCTCCCTGAGCCCACCGTGGTCCAACCACTTTCTTGGAAACCTCTGCAGTAGTGGCAGTGGCATGAGTGGTCCCTGGGTGGGGGAGCAGGTTTCCCAAATACTTGCCAGGTCAGCATGGAGATGAACAACCTCCTCCCTCAGACCAAAGAGGTGCCTGCAAATAGGGCAGCAATGCAGTCTCCAGAATGTCTCCCCCAGAAGACTGCTGCTCCACAGCCAGTGCATTGCAACACTCCCCACATATCTGTGTCCCTTCCTGTTACAGATGCTTTTCTTTTTTTTCTTGTTTTAGTGTGTGCAAGCTTGTGAGTGTCTCTACACCCTATTCAGTGTGCTGTACCTTTAAGGATATGAACAGGTGTATGTTAGCAGTTTTTTGGGATGTCAGAACCCCTGCTATAAAGGAAGTTATGCACTTGGGGCAGATGGGGTGAGGGACAGGGTGGGTGGGAGTAAACCTATGCCATCCAGAAACAATCAACTACAACTCTGACCCTCCACTCCGGGGAGTGCCTTCCTTCCTTTCAGATACCTGTTTCACAGAGGTTAAGTAACAGGTCAAGTCGCAAATGACTGAAAATATCTCCCAGCTACAGTTCCTCCCTGGCAAATTAAAGTTAAACTAAGAAAAGTAAACCCCAAAAACAGAATCAATACTAGTTACATACACAGGTCCAAAAAGTAATAATTCAATTCAGTGTAGTCTAGAAAATAACCTCCTTGATTTAAGGAAGCTTTGGCTGCTCTCTCTCTCTCTCTCTCATTCTCGCTCTCTCTGTCTCCACAGACAGAGACCACAAACAACTCCTGTGTCACTTAAACTGTGAAAAGCAACAGTTCTATATTATTTGTATAGAAACTTAAATACTTTTAGTTGATCACTTGAACTTGTCCATATACAGTTTCACTGCTTTGGTGAATTGGTCCCCTGTATTTTATTGCTGGAGCTTGCCTCTGCATTGCAGTGTTCCTTCTTCAGTTGGCTTTACTTACCCTTTCCCTATTAAAGCATTGTTTACTACCTGATCCATGCAATATAAAAAAATGACATAGTAATATAGTAGTTGTCAAGAGATTGCTGAACCCATCCATATTGTCATAGGTACCTTTGTTTGTCAATGTTATATGGTTATCTCTGCCCTTATATAACAAAATATTGTAGAAGTTAGTACTAACAAATTACAGTACTTCAGTTGTCCAGACACAGGTGATCTGTAGTTAAAGTAGATTACCTGTGCCCTTTTTCCCTGTGTTACTTTAATTCCTGTTTGGGGAAAAAAAAAGTTACCTTTTTGTTTTTGCGATAGTAGGCTACCATAAACAGTATTAGCTGTACAGAGTGCTGCTACCTGTCCTGATTGTGTTTGGACTTGGAAGGAAGCCAGTACTATAGGTGTGAGGTGTTATTCACACAGAGCTCTATGCATGAAGGTGCAGAGGAGCTAAGGGCCGTGTAACTTGGATGCATAGCCACCCCACACCCAGTGTGCCCCCCATGTGGGATGCAAAAACTGGAATCCTGCAGACCCACAGCACCTGATCCCCCACTTCTGTGGACAGCACCACACTGGGGAATTTCTGGGGGTGTGCCAACACTACATGGTATTCACTAAACTGCATGGTGCTGGCCGCATGGGTGCAGAGGGTGGCACAGGGTATGCCAGTGTAGACCCTGCCATATCCCTCTGCATGCCCCCATGGATGCCTCCTGCTGATCACGAGAGTACCAGGAAACATTCCACAGTGCTACCCCAGCCCAAGAGGCAGATTTGGAGGGCTGGGGTAGCTAAGCCATAGCACGGGCAACATGTTCAGTGTCCTGGGGTGTCAGTGTCATGTGGAGGGTCCACTGACAGATTCCTGGGCCATGGCTGCACTGCGCAGGGGTGAGCGGGTCAGTCTCCTGGACTGGACTTTCTGTGGAGTGTGGTTGCATGGGTCTGGGCACCCAGGGGCTATGCACAATCCTGACCCACACCTACAGGTGCATGGGATTGACTTCTGGACCCAGGATGGGCATCCAATTGGATACACACCTGGGTCCGTGACTCTGCCCAGGCTGCCTGCAGAGTTCTGCATGCTGGGGGGGGAGAAGCCATGGACAGGTGGCTGACATTGGTGAATGCAAGTTTGGGTGCACCTGTCCATGGGGCACAGGGTCATGGGCAGGGTATGCAACCTTTCCACTTACCCTCACCCGTTTCATGCATAGCACCCAGAGTTAGTAATGCATACTTTCTTGATATATTTTCCCAGAGAAAAGAAAAGAAAAGCTTTGGAGCAGCATATAAAAATGCCTCCTAAGAGATGGTCCAGTACAGGGAAATGTACCGGGGGGACGAGGCAGCTAAGAAGTCTGTTGAGGAGAGTACAACTTCAGTTCCAGTTCCCCAAAGCACACATATGTCTGTATCAGTCTGTGGGCTCTGGTGGTGTTGTGGCAGGTACCAGCAATGGAGTTGTTCAAAGAAGTACTGGCATTCCTGTGTCTTAGTTTTTTATGGCAAGAACTGCTGCATCCATGCTGGTGGGGAATGATAGTGAGAAGAAGGGAGACATTGACACCAGTACAAGAACAGTGGTCCAGGAGGAGGGTGATAAGTCTGTCAGTGTGACTGTTCCAGAGCTTGTTGCTGCTGGAGTTGTTGGAGGTGATAGTGTTCAGCTGGAGTCTGATAATACAGGAGATATGGGTAATCATCCCCCTGAGGAGATAGTTGTAGAGAAAGAAAAAGGTGTCATGCAAGAAGACAGTTATAGGGGAGGAGGAGGTCAAGGACATAATCAGCATCAGTGCTGATGATGATGACTGGGAAGATCCCTCATGAGAGCCTGAGTTTAAAAAGGTCAAGGGTGATGCAGACCATTTACATGCACAGTCCATGGGTCAGGCTTTCACCAAGCCTATCAGCATTCCCCCAAACAGTCCAGTCACCCCCATCCCAAAAGTAGTTTTATGGAAATGATGAAAGCAGCTGAAAACCCCAAAAATTTCACACCTGTTTCTCAGCTCTCCCAGTCCCACCAGCAGCATGTTAAGTCCAGAGGTCAAAAGTCCCTAGTTTGGGACTTTTATGTGCTTGATCCAGCTGATGAGACCATCGTGACATGTCAACTGTGTCAAGCACGTGTTAGTCGGGGGAAAAAAGGGAAGCCACACAGGAACCAGTGGCCAACACACCTACCTGAAAAACAAGCACCTGCTGTGATGGCAGCAACACCAGAAGGATGCCAAAGCTGTTGGTGGGACCTCCTTCAGCACATTAAATGTAACTGAGAGCAGTTCAATACAGCAAGAGGAGGGAGGGCAGAGTGGGTCAGTGGAGGAGGAGGAGGATGAGTAATCCTTTGGTCTCTCAAGTAGTGGGCATAGCAGTGGAGGCACCACTCCCAGTTCCTTGACTCAGAAAAGTACACCACCACACCCAAAATCAACCAAAATAACTGGTTTCATGTAGTCTGCACAGCCCCAAGAGTCAACTGTTACCCCTAAAAGAACAACACTGGTGTGACAAATAGAGCATTCTGGCTGAACAGCTCCAAAGATGCAGCTCACTGTGAATAACATCCTTAAGCAGCACACAAAGTACCCCCCCCATAATGCTGCTGCACGTGAGTTAAATGCTGCCACCGCTGAAAAGCTGGCTATCGATCCATTGGCATTCTCATTTGTGGAGAATGCTGGGTTCCACAGGTTGATGGCCCATGCCTGTCCCAAATGGTAGGTTCCATTATGAACCTATTTCTCTAAGCGTGCCATGCCTGAGCTGTTCAGTAGAGTTGCTGATTCCACAAGACATGCAATGAAACATAGTGTATCAGAATATATCCATCTTAGCATGGATATGTGGACCAGTGGACAAACAGCAGCAAGCTCATATATATGCATAATGGCACACTGGGCACAGGTACCTAGGGTGGTAGTTGATTTGGGTCCTGGTAAAACCTGCCCGAAGCAACATTGTGGTGGTAGCAACACCCCTGGATTTTGGCAGCATGCAACCCTGAGTATCTAAAGTGTTGCTGGTTCTCACATGGGTGAGAAAGTGCTTAATGTTCTCCTGTATGAGACTGATGAGTAGCTACACAAACAGTCACTTACAGCAGGATTCATTGCACGTGATAATGTCTCCAATGCAGTGAAGTGCATTAGTGATGGTTGTTTTTTCAGGGTGCCCTGCCTGGCACACTGCCTTAATCTTGTTGTGCAGCAGTTTCTAAACCATGCAGACATTAAGGAAATTGTGACTGTCGCCCATCGTATCTGTGTACACTTTGCTCATTCTGCAAATGCCCGTGACCATCTGCCTCAGCACCCTATGAAGCCTGATGTTGTGACCAGGTGGAATTCCATGCTGTACATGATTAACCAGCTGTATGAACAGCAAAGGGCTGTTTCAGAATACCTGCTGGTGCACACCACCCATGACAGTGCTGGAGTGTCCATCTCTCTAACAATAGAGCAGTGGCACCAAATGGGTGGGCTAATATGCATTCTCCATCCATTTGAGCATGCTACACAGGCAGTGAGTGGAGGACACTGCTTGTATAGTCAATCCATACCCTCATACCTGTGTTGAGTCAGACACCGGTTAGTGTCTGACACCAGATGGAGGAAAGTGGGGATCATAGCAGTTGTGATCTAATGGATTACATGCTCCACTTGCTGGATACAAATACCCATATATCCGGCATTGTACAGTCAGATGAATTTGCACTCACTATCAAGTTTGATCCACGCTACAATCTTGGCCTGCCTTCTATAATTGAAGGAGGTCATCAGCAAGTGCAAAAGTTGACAGAAATCCTCATTAGATGGGTATCTGCTGCACAAATGAAAAAGGCACATAAGCCATGCACTGCACAGAAAACAGGTGTTGCTACCACCACCAGCAGCTCACAGGCAGCCCAATCTGACAAAATGTGCAAGGTACAGTAGAAAATGGCAAGCAATCCCATTTGGGATGTTCTCTGCCAGGTGGGAGTGGAAGATACAGAAGAAAAGGAGGAGGAGACAGAAGAGGCAGCTGGACTTAGGGCAGCAGAATGAATGGTGGAGGCCTACATGGGGGACACAAAGCATCTTGCCATTACTGACAAGCTATAGCAGTACTGGAGCAGTAAAATGACTGACTGACCAGCACTAACATCAGTTGCTGTGAAATACCTGAGCTGCCCACCATCCAGTGACAGTGTGGAATGAGTATTTAGTTCAGCTGGGGCCATTGCGCGGGACCGTAGGACTAATTTGTCACCCAAGAATGTGTCCATGCTAACATTCATCAAAATGAATGAAAGGCACATTCAGCATAACACAGTGATGACAATGGTGTTGCCACATGAACTGTGCCTCAGTGGTAATGATGATGATGATGATGACAATCCCTCTTTTAAGGCATACACCAGCTGCGAGGTGGATGAAGCAGCAATGGTAAGAGAATTCCTACCTGGTGACAACTCCAGTCTTGAAGACAGTTAGGGCTGCTTCTTGGAGGATGTGACAGTGGAAGTGGAACAAGGCTGAAGTTTCTTAAAGGAACCCCTCCCCAACCACTTTCTGCTCAGTATAGTGTTATAAATTATTTTTTATCTGTCTATCATTGTATTTGTGATGATTGTGTTGTATGCTGAAGTGTTAATAAGTTTCATTTGATTACTTTTTTCCCTAAACTGTTGTTTGGTCCCCACCCTATATAAAACAACAGTCAAATAATCGTAACCGTTAACATTTTGCATGATTACAGTTATAATGTTTCACTGCCAAAAATATCAAGATACACATTTTACTTTTCATTTTGACTAACCAAATAATAAAGCAAGATATGTTGTCTTGACATCTTTAAAAGTGCCCATGCTGGCACATGCCACACCTGGCCCTCCCTTCCTGCCACCAGACATGCCCATGCACTCCATGAGAAAAATAAATATATTCTGCTGCTTACTATCTGTGACATGTTGAAGAACCCTCCTAGTACAAGTAGAGTATGAATGCAACATGCTCATTCAACCGTTAACACCAGTCAATGGGATTTTGCAAAAGGGTGAATTGCAGCCATCTTTAATGATGTGAGTCATTAATTGCAAAGTAATCATAAAAAAAGGCTTAACAACATCCAATCCCCCCCAAAAGGTTAATTGTAAGTCTTACCATAGTACTTGTACAGAAACTGTATTGGTCCCTATGGGGGAGGTGTTTTCTGCCTGCAGTTTGGCTTGTAAATTTTCCTAATTACTCCAACTCTGCCACCTCAAATGATTAGACAAGACTTTAGCCCTTCACCTAATTACTAAACACCATCTCCAAAATCCATTTCCACATATACTTTCTCCCTGGATGTGCTGTTTAATCATTAATGAAACCAGTGGCCTACATTGCAGTTCAAGCAACCCGCTCGGTCTTCCACACACCAGCTCCTGCAAGGCCTGGATGTAGTCATTGCACAGACATGGGATGAAAACTCACTAGAGAAAAATGACCTAGGCAGGAACAATGACAGAAAACATGACGAATACTCATCCATCTGCATACCTGGTGTTAGCAAGCAAATTAGAAGCAGAGAAAGAAAAAAATTATATCTATATCTATATCTATATATCTCTATATCTCTATATCTCTATATCTCTATATCTCTATATCTCTATATCTCTATATCTCTATATCTCTATATCTCTATATCTCTATATCTCTATATCTCTATATCTCTATATCTCTATATCTCTATATCTCTATATCTCTATATCTCTATATCTCTATCTACACACACACACACACACACACACACACACACACACACACACACACACACACACTTACCATACCCTCAGAATGTAATTAAACTGTGGAAATTGCCCCCAGAAGGAACATGCAGGGTGGGGCACATGAAGCACAGCAGCAGGCATCCAGATTTCACATTCCTCTAACAGTACTGCATACCTGGAAAGAACATAAAAAGAAGAACAAATTTTGAGGATTGTTAGAAGTTCCACTCCCTCCAGCCCCCATCCACCCCCCCCCTCCACTCTAACCCCACCGAAGACAATAAAAAATGAAGAAATGCTTACCTCAGGGACTGGCTGTGAAACTGGAAACATTGTACAACTAAATGAATCACCCACATCATGAGCAGCAGCAGCAGGAGTTGGGATTACATCACCTGAATTCCTCAATGTTGACAAAAGCCAAAAGAACACAGTTACTATTAAACTCAGACATTTGAACTGCAGTAACCTACCCCAGTAATGAAAAATTAAATATTTACCATCTGCATTGGGAAATGTGGTGCCTCTCAACATTCCAGATCTGAATCCTGGCCTGGCATGATGTAAACCTCAGCCAACTGGAAAATAATAAAAAAGCAGTACAAGACCTGCCGGCGCAGTGGTTAGATTTCCACTTGCTTCGCCAGCGACCTGAGTTCGGCAATGGACCCGGGGAGTCAGAGGGCTGGCCGGGGGAGAAGGATTCTCCTTCTCTGGAGGGGAAGGGAGGGGTGAACATCTGGTGCCAGTGGGACCCCGGAAGAGGCTGGGGGAACCACAGATGACTGGTACCAACACATAAGAGGGGCAGGGTGGACACTGGACATCAATGCATGTCTCCACCCCGGGGCAATCTAGAAAATGCACTGCTGGCCACCCTTGATAAAACCCACCCTTGGCTTCAATTAGCTCTCAGGCTGGCTCCCTGACCTATCCTGTTGGATACGGCACTTTGGGCTGGTGCCGCTACCTCACCTTCGGGGGCAAGCCAGGGGGTATCAGGGAGTCATGGACAATGTGAGAGTGGGAGTTGTAGGGTCCATGTCTGGGCTGAGGTACCAGGTGATTGGTAGTGAGGAAAAAGTATAGTACGTAAAAATAAAAGAAAAGCAGTACAAACACATTAGAACTCAAAACACCACAATACCAAACCACCAACACTGTTCTCTTGCACAGAAAAAAAAATACAGACAGATACAGATGTGTGCAGCAACAGTATGGACTTTCTGAAGATGATCCATCAACACCAGCCAAAACATTACATCTCATGGCAAGTTGGCAACTAGTCAGAGCAGCAGACAGCAAGCTAAATCTCAACCCAAAATCTCATTCCCTCCACACCGTACAAGTTACAACTGCAGAGTCAACACAGCCAAACAGGACAGCAGCTTTGGGAAATGATAATTCTACATTTCTCAATCAGTTGAGAAACCAGCAGTAGGAAGCTGCAAGTGCAAGCAGCAGCATTTTGCAGGAGGAATTAATTTTCTCAGCATAACACCCCTTTTGGTTGTTTCATAATTTCTACAATAATTGTATCTCTCTTCTCTCACAATTTTGCCATGTGTTTTTTCTGTGCTTACTGTATAAGGTCTGTTCTGCATGGTTCCACTATACCACAGTGACAGGGATGTCAGCGACCTCCCCTACAGTGATACATGCTTGCTGACATCTCAGACACTGCTGAACCAGATGCCTGACCAGAGACTACACCGACACTTGTTCGGTGAACATACGGGGGGGACAGTATCCCCCTCCACTCCCCCAGGACTTATGGATTCCAACTCCAGGGGAGGCAGATGTTGGTGGAGAGCAGCCAAACTCTGGAGTCAATGACTTGCATCGCTCTGGCAACCCAGTCGACACTGCGAGTGTCGACAGATTGGTGTCACTGTAACAACATCGCTGTGAAAGCATCACTGTTACAACAGTGTACCGTTCTGCACACCACAGCAACTAGCGGTGACAAGATTCATCCTGAAATCCTTAGTAAACAGCGGGCAAAACAGCATTTTTTTGTCAGTGTGGTGGCTGGGCACTATATAACATCATGACTGAGAGCAGATTTCTGTCTCAATTTTATGTAACATTTTTCATGTATAATTTCTGGACTTATATAGCCTGTTCTGCACTAGTGGCAACAGGAGTCAGCCTGAAATACTTTGTAAGCAGTGGACAAAATAACATTTCTTTGTCCGGGAGGTGGGGGGGGCTCTATAAAACGTCTGGACTGAGACTACAGTTCTGTCTCAATTTTATGTAACATTCTCATGTAACATTTCTGGACTTGTACGGCCTGTTCTGCACTAGTGGCAACAAGATTCTGCCTAAAATCTTAGTAAATAGTGGGCAAAATAGCATTTTTTGTCTGGGTGGTGGTGGGGCATTATATAACATCATGACTGAGAGCAGATTTCTGTCTCAAATTTATGTAACATTGTTCTTGTAACATTTCTGGACCTGTTTGGCCTGTTTTGCACTAGCGGCAACAAGATTCAGTCTGAAATCCTTTGTAAACAGTGGACAAACCAGCACTGTTTTGCCCAGGTGGTGGTGGGGCACTATATAACATCATGACTAAGAGCAGATTTATGTTTTAGTTTCATCCTATTTTTTTCCTGTCATATTTCTCATCTTAGCATGCCTGCTCTGCACAGCATGGTGGCAAGAGGCTGTGTTAAACTGTGGCCCAAGTGCACATTTTGGACCAGGTGGTGGAGCACTATAAAACATGATCATGACAGGAGAGAAGGGACACAAAGTTAACATCTGTGGGGGGGTAAAGCCAAGGGACAAGTGTTGTTAAGCACAAAAAACATATTTATGTTTAATTTCATAATAAATGTGCTTATGTTTCTATGATTGTTGTGTACGTATTCAGACTGATGCTGCACACAGCCAAAACAACTGCCACAAGCCCACACAACATCACATAGCTTTGGGAAAAAAATGTTGGTGCATAGGAACAAACTGCAATACTTGACATTTGTGGATAGAAGGAAGAAACATATAAAGAAGGAGTAACAAAAGAAGAAAGGTACAGTACAGTATATGGGTACAGTACTACAGTGACTAACAGTAACTCAATGGGGGGACATGCAGGGTCAGGGCAAGGGTATTCATATGAGAGGGGAAAGGGTGGGAGCATAAACATTACATAACAAATAACACACAAAACCACTGGAAAAGAAAAAGAAACAAGACGGTATAGTAAAGGAAGAGGACAGAAAATATATATATTTTTTTACTTTCTTTGGATGGGGGTTTCTTATTTTTAGCTGGTGCAGATGGGGAAGTGTGACAGTAAGAAAGGAGAAGAAAAAGACTAGAAAAGAAAAAATGAATTATGTGCTGC